>CM051240.1:125772454-127148287 GCA_027917425.1 Gastrophryne carolinensis | reverse complement strand
TCCTCCGCCGCCTGCCTTGTGTGTACGTTGTAGCGGCTCATCTGGTTGTAATTCCTGGATGAATTGGCCTCACTGATCGGGCTTAAGGGGGCGGGTCCCGGTGACGGGGGCGTGGCGGTAGCGTCATGCGGCCGGCCCCAGCCTCACTTCCTTCCTTTCTGGTTTAAAGGAAGTCACGTGGGGGGGGGGGTGCGCTGCCGCACATGGTTCGGTTTATCTTTTGTGGCTGTTGCATCGTCCCTTCGGTTGCTGCTCTCGGCCTTTCAGTAAGTGGGATTTAATGTCTGTAATGTATAGATATGGGGGCGAGTATTTTAAGGACGCATTATTATTATTATGCTTATTGTCTTTTGCTCATTTAAGGGCACCTTGGTGCCATGCATAAGATATGTTTTGACTTGTTACACTCATATGGGGGGATCTGATTGTTGGTTTTCCTTTCAGATCCTGGGATCCCTGATTATAGCGGTCCTCCGGCTCTATGTTACTTGGCTAGTCTTTCTTTTAAAAAAAAAAAAAAGAAAATTGGGATATTTTTATATTATAAAATATACATATATATATATATATATATATATATATATATATATATATATATATATATATATATATATATATATATATTATAAGGGGGACCTTCCTTTAAAAAAAAAAAAAAAAAAAAAACCCTTCCGGGGCATTTAAAATAAGGGGGCATCCCGGGTTGGCCTATGCCTTAAAGCCCAAATAATTGCGAATACCATAAATCACCATATGGAGGCTTCAGTTATTGCCAGAAACGGTTCTTCTGAGTCATCCAGGGGGTGCGTAAGATGTGGGGCAGCTGATGATGTCTTTATTTGCATTCCTTGTGCAAGGCAGAGCATTGCGCGTCAGTCTGTTGCTCCGGCTGCTGGCCCGTCGCAACTTCCATCATCTCCTACCTCTCCCTCCCTGTTCCGGACCCCGCATGACACTGTCAAAAGTGGGGATTCGCAATCCGAGGTGGCGGAAAGGTTGGCCAGCCTCCGGAAAGTATTGCCCGTTAAAGCAGGGTTGAAGGCCTCTGCAAAACGGAAGCGCCTGACTCCGGTACCTTCGGCTCCACAGGACGAGTTATGTTAGCCTGTGGAATGGTCCGATGGCTCCCCGGACGAGGAAGAATTCCTGTTGGAGTCAGATGAGCCTGCAGATCAGCTTGAGGCTGATGCGATTGGCGATTGGTCGGCGGGGGTTGCCCTTGACACCCCCTCCATTCTGGCTCAAATGTTTGAAATTTTGAATTTAGATCCGCCTGAGGCTGTCACCCTGCCAAGGGGCCAGTTGTTTAAAGAGCCTCAGCCGCGTTGGGTTTTTCCCAGACAGCACCACTTTGAGAGGGTGGTCCTTAAGGAATGGGAACATCCCACGCGGTTATCTGGAATCCCTTCCAGTTGGGAAAGCGTTATCCTTTTCCGCCAGAATTGGTGAAGCTTTGGTCTGTCCCTCCTGACGTCGATACCCCTGTGCTAGGGCTCTCCAGCACGGCTATGGTACAGTCTGCTGAGACCACTGTCCCTAAAGATGGGGAGGATCGTCTGATTGACCAGTATGCTCGCCATGGTTTTATTTATGCTGGGTCAATGATGCGCCCGGTGTGTGCTTCGGCCCTTCTTTCATTGGCGGTCAGATCTGTAATTCAGGGGCTATATGAGGATCTCAATCCCACTTGTAAAGAGTTTACTGCGCTTAAGCAGTGTGAATCTTTTGTGTCCTATGTTCTATCCGCTCAGGACGATGCGCTGGCTATGAGTAGCAAGACGGCGGCAATGCTGGTGGCTATTCGTCGGTCAGTATGGCTGCGACAGTGGTCTGCGGACTCAGCTTCTAAAAAGGTGCTTACAGCTCTCCCCTTTTTGGGGTTGCGTCTGTTCGGGGAGAAAATTGATTCAGTCGCAAAGGGTGGTAAGATGCCACAACGCAAGAGGCCTCGTTGTCCCTTTAGGGGGGCAGGTTCTGGTAGGCCTTCCTTTCGAGGATTCAGAGCGGGTAGGGGGGCTTTCTTTCCCGCTACCAGTCGTACAGGTTGGACTCGGGGGAGGGGCCGTGGCCGTCCCGCTCAGTCCTGGGGCTCCAAGCCCAAACCTGCTGGTAAGCCCGCTCAGCAATGAGGGGCTGCCCTCACCCGTGCGGGTGGGGGGACGATTGCGACACTTCTCCCAGGTTTGGAACCAGGAAGTTCCGGACAGATGGATCCAGGAGGTAGTGTCGTCCGATTCTTTCGGTCTCGGGTGCCCATTGATCCTTTGGCCGCGCAGGGGCTCCTGGCGTCGGTAAAGAATCTGTTAGAGATGGCGGTCATCCGCCGGTACCGCGCTTAGAGATGGGCCTCGGTTTCTACTCCAATCTTTTCGCAGTCCTCAAGAAAGATGGGTCAGTTCGTCCCGTCCTGGACCTGAAGTTACTCAACAGGTTCATCCGGTTTCGGAAGTTTCGCATGGAAACCTTGCATACTGCCGTCGGCTCTCTTCGGCAAGGGGACTTCATGACGTCCATAGACATCAAGGATGCTTATCTTCATGTTCCCATCTGCCACGCTCATTGTTTTCTTCGATTCGTGATGAAGGATCAGCATTATCAATTCGTGGCACTTCCGTTTGGCCTTACCTCAGCTCCAAGAGTGTTCACCAAGGTGCTGGCAGGGGTAATGGCCATTTTCAGATCTCGGGGCATTCGTGTCGTACCTTATTTGGACGACCTTCTCATCATGGCTCCGTCGCTCAATCAATCGGAGACAGACACCCGCGTGGTGGTCTCCACGCTGGAAAGCTTTGGTTGGGTAATCAACTTCCCCAAGTCCTCCCTCGCTCCGGCCAGGGTGGTGTCTTTTCTGGGGATGCAGTTGGACTCTCATCAACACAGAGTGTTTCTTCCACAGTCCAAAATTCGTCTGATTCAGGAGTTGGCTCGGGTCCTACTCTCAATCCTCGGCCGTCCATCCGTCTGGGGATGAGGTTGGTAGGGTTGATGGTTGCCTCCTTCGAGGCAGTTCCTTTTGCTCAATTCCACACGAGGACTGTTGGCGTCTTGGGACCAGCAGCCTCGGTCGCTGGATCAGCCCTTCCAGTTGTCCTCCCGGGTCCGGCAGTCCCTCCAGTGGTGGTTGGTCTCGACCAATCTCGTGAAGGGCAGGTCTTTCCTGACCCCCCTTTGGGAAATTGTCACCACGGATGTCAGTCTGTCGGGATGGGGCGGATTCTGGAAGGAGCTGCAGTTCTAGAGGCAGTGGGGACCTCAAGAGGCCCACTTACCCATCAATATTCTGGAACTGAGAGCCATCCGTCGGGTGCTTGCTCTCCTGACTCAGCACGTCCTGGGCCTTCCGGTCCAGGTGCGTTCAGACAATCGAACAGCAGTTGCTTACATCAATCATCAGGGAGGGACTCGCAGCCTGAGTGCTCTCAGAGAGGTGTCCCTGATCCTGACCTGGGCAGAGGCCCATGTTCCTTGTCTCTCGGCAGTATACATTCCAGGAGTGGAGAACCAGGAAGCGGACCGGTTGAGCAGGGGCTCTCCCCGTCTGGGAGAATGGGCTCTCCATCCTCGGGTGTTTCGCTCACTGTGTCTCCGATGGGGGACACCGGAGGTGGACCTGTTTGCCTCTCGTCACAATCGCAGGCTCCCGAACTTCGTGTCGCTCTCCCAGGATCCTCTGGCTCTGGCAGTGGACGCCATGTCCCTGAGCTGGGGGGATCTGGGATTTCTATACCTGTTTCCTCCGATACCCATGCTAGGCAGGGTGCTTCGGAAGTTGGCTCTGGAAAGGGTGTCCGCCTTCTCGTGGCCCGAAGGTGGCCAAGGCGAGTGTGGTTCGCAGACATTGGGCAGTGGACCAGGTCATTCTGCCTCTTCGGCCCGATCTGCTCACTCAGGGTCGATTGTGTTACCCCAATTTTCCAGCGCTGGGTTTGACGGCCTGGCTGCTGAAACCTCTATCCTGAAGGAGGAGGGTCTTTCTGATTCAGTCGTTAAGACTCTGATCAGTGCCCGGAAGAGGTCTTCTTCTATCATCTACTATAGGACTTGGAAAGCCTACAGTCAGGGCCAGAAATATTTGGACAGTGACACAAGTTCTGTTATTTTAGCTGTTTACAAAAACATGTTCAGAAATACAATTATATATATAATATGGGCTGAAAGTGCACACTCCCAGCTGCAATATGAGAGTTTCCACATCCAAATCGGAGAAAGGGTTTAGGAATCATAGCTCTGTAATGCATAGCCTCCTCTTTTTCAAGGGACCAAAAGTAATTGGACAATGGACTCTAAGGGCTGCAATTAACTCTGAAGGCGTCTCCCTCGTTAACCTGTAATCAATGAAGTAGTTAAAAGGTCTGGGGTTGATTCCAGGTGTGTGGTTTTGCATTTGGAAGCTGTTGCTGTGACCAGACAACATGCGGTCAAAGGAACTCTCAATTGAGGTGAAGCAGAACATCCTGAGGCTGAAAAAAAAGAAAAAATCCATCAGAGAGATAGCAGACATGCTTGGATTAGCAAAATCAACAGTCGGGTACATTCTGAGAAAAAAGGAATTGACTGGTGAGCTTGGGAACTCAAAAAGGGCTGGGCGTCCACGGAAGACAACAGTGGTGGATGATCGCCGCATACTTTCTTTGGTGAAGAAGAACCCGTTCACAACATTAACTGAAGTCCAGAACACTCTCAGGGAAGTAGGTGTATCTGTCTCTAAGTCAACAGTAAAGAGAAGACTCCATGAAAGTAAATACAAAGGGTTCACATCTAGATGCAAACCATTCATCAATTCCAAAAATAGACAGGCCAGAGTTAAATTTGCCCAAAAACACCTCAACAAGCCAGCTCAGTTCTGGAAAAGTATTCTATGGACAGATGAGACAAAGATCAACCTGTTAGAACAATGATAGTTGAAGCACACCATAGAAAAGAAAGCTCATTAATTGGAAAAAATAGGTGGTGTTCAGCCTTCTAAACCTGTGTACCACTAACAGGGAAACAATCCAATATAAAATATTGCAAAAGAAGACGAACTACCATGATTTGAATTGCAAAAAGGTTAGGAGTTTTAATGTGAGGAAAAAGGATCATAGGTGCTGTACAAATTTACATAGCAAAATATCAAGCAATCTGCAGATATATAGTACAATGGGGTTGCAGCCCCTTTACATGACCGCTAGGTGGCGCTCCTGTATGCATAAGGTAGACAACAGAGAATCAAAATAGAACACCAGAGAGGTAATATGTGCCCAGAGACACAGTGAAGGATGAGCCACTGCTCCTCAACTGTTCCAAAACCTATATACACGGGCAATACAAATAACAATATGCAGCAATGTGATTCATACAGAAAAAAGATCTTACAGGCAGACGCAGGTGGAAGTAATACCCTCGACGTTTCGGCCGCCTAGGCCTTTCTCAAGAGGGAGCGCTCCCTCTTGAGAAAGGCCTAGGCGGCCGAAACGTCGAGGGTATTACTTCCACCTGCGTCTGCCTGTAAGATCTTTTTCTGGGCACATATTACCTCTCTGGTGTTCTATTTTGATTCTCTGTTGTCTACCTTATGCATACAGGAGCGCCACCTAGCGGTCATGTAAAGGGGCTGCAACCCCATTGTACTATATATCTGCAGATTGCTTGATATTTTGCTATGTAAATTTGTACAGCACCTATGATCCTTTTTCCTCACATTAAAACTCCTAACCTTTTTGCAATTCAAATCATGGTAGTTCGTCTTCTTTTGCAATATTTTATATTACAAAGATCAACCTGTACCAGAATGATGGGAAGAAAAAAAGTTTGGAGAAGAAAGGGAACGGCACATGATCCAAGGCACACCACATCCTCTGTAAAACATGGTGGAGGCAACGTGATGACATGGGCATGCATGGCTTTCAATGGCACTGGGTCACTTGTGTTTATTGATGACATAACAGCAGACAAGAGTAGCCGGATGAATTCTGAAGTGTACCGGGATATACTTTCAGCCCAGATTCAGCCAAATGCTGCAAAGTTGATCGGACGGCGCTTCATAGTACAGATGGACAATGACCCCAAGCATACAGCCAAAGCTACCCAGGAGTTCATGAGTGCAAAAAAGTGGAACATTCTGCAATGGCCAAGTCAATCACCAGATCTTAACCCAATTGAGCATGCATTTCACGTGCTCAAATCCAGACTTAAGACGGAAAGACCCACAAACAAGCAAGACCTGAAGGCTGCGGCTGGAAAGGCCTGGCAAAGCATTAAGAAGGAGGAAACCCAGCGTTTGGTGATGTCCATGGGTTCCAGACTTAAGGCAGTGATTGCCTCCAAAGGATTTGCAACAAAATATTGAGAAGATAAATATTTTGTTTGGGTTATGTTTATTTGTCCAATTACTTTTGAGCTCCTAAAATGTGGAGTGTTTGTAAAGAAATGTGTACAATTCCTACATTTTCTATCAGGTATTTTTGTTCAACCCTTCAAATTAAACGTTACAATCTGCACTTGAATTCTGTTGTAGAGGTTTCATTTCAAATCCAATGCGGTGGCATGCAGAGCCCAACTTGCAAAAATTGTGTCACTGTCCAAATATTTCTGGCCCTGACTGTATATCGCTTGGTGCGAGATAAGATCTTTTCCTTGTAGGGTCTTTTCGGTCTCCAGGATTCTGGAGTTTTTACAATCAGGGCTGGACTCTGGTCTTCAGCTTAGTACGTTGAAAGGGCAAGTTTCTGCCTTATCTATCTTTTTTTCAGAAGCGTGTTGCGCTTCAGTCTTTAGTTAAAACTTTTTTCCAGGGGGTTACGCATGTGCGGCCTCCCAGGAAACCATTACTCCCGGTTTGGGATTTGAATTTGGTTCTTTCTGCTCTTCAGGCTCCTCCTTTTGAGCCTTTGCAAGATATTGCTTTGTCTACCCTGACTCAGAAGATTGTCTTCTTGGTAGCGATCACTTCGGTCCGGCGTGTCTCAGAGTTGGCGGCCTTGTCTATCCGGGCGCCCTACTTTGAGAGGCATCAGGATAAAGTGGTCTTTCGGTTCAAGCCAGACTTTCTTCCCAAGGTTGTTTCTGCTTTTCATTTGAACCAAGACATTGTTCTTCCCTCCTTATGTCCTAATCCTAAGAATGACAAAGAGGGGGTTTTGCATTGTTTGGATGTAGTACGCTGTGTTAAGTACTACTTGATTATCACGTCTCCTTTTCGTAGGACGGATTCCTTTTTTGTTGTACCCCATGGGCCTAAGAAGGGTTTGGCACCAGCCAAATCTGCCATTAGGAAGTGGATACGTCAGGCCGTTACTGCGGCCTATTCTGCTAAGGGAAGAGTTCCCCCTTTTCGTATCACTGCTCATTCTACTCGCGCCATTGGGGCGTCTTGGGCTTTTCAGCACCAAGCTTCTGTTGAACAAGTTTGTAAGGCCGCCACCTGGTCTTCTGTTCACACTTTTTCTAAGTTTTACAAAGTTGATGTGCGAGCCTCAGCGGATGCTGTTTTTGGCCGCAAAGTTCTGCAGACTGCAGTCATTTAAGTTATGCTTCACCTGGCCTTGAGATGCCCATCCCTTGTGGACACTGCTTTTGGATGTCCCAATAAGTGAAGAATATTAAAAGTGAAGCGGGGTGTGTGGCACACCAAGAATAATACCATTTTGTGAGTACTCACCTGAAAAATGGATATTGTTGGTGTGCCACACACCCCGCTTCACTCCCACCCTTTTCGGTTTTCCGAAGCCTTTATATGGTGAAGCTTTTATTTATATCCATTTATTTGAGGTTACTGGTTAAATACTGGTACCTTGTCTTTCTGCTTTTTAATATACTGGTGATTGAAGGGAGGTACCAGGTATATATAGGACGGAAGGGGGCTCGTTACAAGCCTTCATCTCTGCACACCGTCACCTGGCGGTGAGTTAACCCAATAAGTGAAGAATATTAAAAGTGAAGCAGGGTGTGTGGCACACCAACAATATCCATTTTTCAGGTGAGTACTCACAAAATGGTATTTTTTGTCACCCTTGGTGCCAGACCATTTTGCACTATTTTGCGCTCCCCATGTTCAAATGTGATTTTTGAAGGGATTTCCAGGGATTTCCCAGGAAAATAATATATTGTTTTTTTCAGCAGAGTCTGGGCTTTAACATGAAATGTCTTGTTTGTAATTTTTTAGGTGTATTCTCAATACTTTTGGGTGAAATATGTGCAAAAAAAAAAAAATCTATTTTTTGCAATTTGTAGTGTTTTTTTGTAATAAAAAATGTAAGTTTGTCAATAAAATCTTATTGCATGTGAAACCCCAATTCATCCTGGTCACAGCGATACCACATATGTATAGGTAGACACCCTTTCCTGCCCAGGAGACTCCCCCAAACTGAAACAGCGCTTTAGGAGATTTTCAGATAAAATACAACTGCACCGCGCTAAGCGCACCTTGCGGTCTTTCCAGAAAAACAACCCTTTAAATTTGAAATACCCCCCAAAAACTATATATTCTCTGGAAGTATACA
The DNA here is from genome assembly GCA_027917425.1 of Gastrophryne carolinensis. Taxonomy (NCBI): domain Eukaryota; kingdom Metazoa; phylum Chordata; class Amphibia; order Anura; family Microhylidae; genus Gastrophryne; species Gastrophryne carolinensis. Next base: position 127,139,807 of record CM051240.1, on the reverse strand, counting down.
CCTCAGGCTTTCTAAGCGTACCAGGTTTGTTGACATGGGCGCAATTTTCTGGAAGTAATCCCTCAATCAATTCTTTGGTTGCACAGAGTTTCCCTAAAAAAGAAGAATCAAAGCCACATTTTCCTAAAAAAAACTATATGCAAACAGAAAAAAACAAGTAAAATCTGAAAAAGCAACAACCCCCGAACAGAACAATACCCAACATGCATAGGTTCTGTCAAGGGAAGAGTTGCCAAACACCCCAAAGTAAAGCAAGTGCATAACGGTAATTTTACTTAAAAATTTCAGCTCTGCAGACAAAGTGCGCACCTTGCGATTTTTCAACCAAAACAACCCTTTAAATTTAGATTATCCCCACAAACCATATATTCCCTGAAAGTACACATGTTAAGCTTTCTAAGCGTATTGAGCTTGTTGTAGTGGGCTCATCTATTCTTGGTGTGCCACACACCCCGCTTCACTTCTAAAATATTCATCACTTCATGGGTTAATCCACCGCAGGTGACGTAGTGCAGAGAGGAAGTCTTGTAACGAGCCCCCTTCCGGCCTATATATACCTGGTACCTCCCTTCAATCACCAGTATTTTTTCTCTCTGCTTGCTGACAAGTCAGAAGTTGGAAGTCTCCTGCTTACAGGTAGGCCGGGGTATTCTTACCCCGCCACCCCCCTTTTGGTCTATTTCTGCCCGATTTGAGTTTGTATACCTTTATGGTGAAATAGGAAGCCTCCCAGCCTTGGCTGCTCACCGGGCAAATGGTAGATGGCACTTTAAGTGCCTAGGAGCTTATCTCCTACCGCTCGACCTCATGCGTGGGGCAATGCGGCGAACCGGCATGGTGATCCGGAAATGGGATGCCCCTGTCCCGAGGGTCCCCGTAGCCCCTTTCTCTCCTGTTGGGGGGGTGGTGAGGGTGTGCTTTAGTATGTGTGTTTCACTGTATCACTGCATGTTAACATATATGTCATGTTTATACATTCACTGTAGCATGTGTATATTTTGGGTCTGCTTTAGGGCAGCTTGCGCTGGGTATGGGCTGGCCACCTCTCTGGCAGTTGGTTGCTTGTGGCCCCCTCTCCCCTCTCCTCGCCTGGCATTCATTGAGCTTTGTCAGCACATGCGTTTTTTACCCTCCCCCCTCCGCTGCCTGGACGCGCGTGCTGGATCAGCTGTAAAGTGTTCCAGCTGATCAGCGTAGGGGGGGGGCGGGCCCGCTGAAGCGGCGCCGGGGGCGCGGCGCCGACGTCATGCGGCGTCAGCGGCGGGCCCAGCGTCCCAGCTTCCTTCAAAACAGGAAGGCACGTGGGCGCACGGCCGCACTTTGTCTTCTGCCGGCTCATGGCTGCTGGCTGCAGGCTTACCGGCTGATTGCGGTACAGGTAAGCGGCCCCTCCCGTTGGGGCCGTTAAATGGGAGATATTGTTTAATAATACAGTGAGAAATCACTATTATCAAGGGGGCGTCATTTAAGGGCACTTGGTGCCATACTTATATGTTATACACATGTGAAGGATCTGATGGTTGTTTTCTTGCCTTGCAGATCCTGGGATCCCTGCTTATGCTAGCCCTCCGGCTCTATGTGCCTGGCTAATTATTGGGATTGATTTGAATGTTTATATACATAGACTATATATAAGTATATATATATATAGTTTCTATTAAAGGGGACCTAAACTTAAAAAAAAATTTTTTTTATATAAATCCTCCCTTCCGGGACATTACTAAAATAAAGGGGGCATCCCGGGTCGGCTTATGCCTTAAAAGTCCCATTATTGCGAATACCATAAATCACCATATGGAGGCTTCCGTAGATTCCGGAAACGGTTCTGCTGTTCCGTTTGGGGGGTGCGTAGGTTGTGGGGTTCCACTCCCAGCTGATGATATCTTTATTTGCATCTCTTGTGCAAAACAGACTATTGCGCGCCAGTCCGTTGCTTCGGCTGCGGTGCCATCGCATCCTCCATCATCTCCTACCTCTCCATCCCTATTCCGGACCCCGCATGACACTGTCAAAAGTGGGGATTCGCATTCCGAGGCAGCAGCACAGCCCTGCCCCCGGAAAATGATGCCCGTTAAAGCAGCGTTTAAAACCGCTACAAAACGAAGGCACCTGACTCCGGTACCTTCGGCTCCACAGGACCAGTTTTGTGAACCTGTGGAATGGTCCGATGGATCCCCTGACGAGAATGAACTCCCGTCGGAGTCAGATGAGCCGACAAGTCAGCATGTGGCTGATGAGATCGGCGATTGGTCAGAGGGGGTTGTTTTTGACACCCCCTCCATTCTGGCTCAAATGTTTAATATTTTGAGTTTAGATATGCCTGAGGCGGCCGCCCCGCCAAAGGGTCAGTTATTTAAAGAGCCTCAGCCGAGTTTGGTCTTTCCCAGACAGCACCACTTTGAGAGGGTGGTTCTTAAGGAATGGGAACATCCCACACGGTTATCTGGAATTCCTTCCAGTTGGGAAAAGCGTTATCCTTTTCCACCAGAATTGGTGAGGCTGTGGTCTGTCCCTCCGGACGTCGATACCCCTGTACTAGGACTCTCCAGCTCGGCTATGGTACAATCTGCTGAGACCACTGTCCCCAAAGATGGGGAAGATCGCAGGATTGACCAATACGCTCGACATGGTTTTATCTATTCCGGGTCAGCATTGCGCCCGGTATGTGCTTCAGCCCTTCTTCTATTGGCAATTAAGTCCCTAATTCAGGGGCTATATGAGGATCTTGATCCCGCTTGCAAACAGTTCACTGCACTTAAGCAGTGTGAATCTTTTGTGGCTTATGTCCTGGCCGCTCAGGACGATGCGCTGACTATGAGTAGCAAGGCGGCAGCTATGCTGGTGGCTATTCGCAGGTCAGTATGGCTGCGTCAGTGGTCAGCAGACACGGCTTCCAAAAAGGTACTCACAGCTCTCCCCTTTTTGGGGTTGCGTCTGTTTGGGGAGAAAATTGATTCAGTCGCAAAAGATGGTAAGATGCCACAACGCAAAAGGCCTCGTGGTCCCTTCAGGGGGACAAGTTCCGGTAGGCCTTCCTTTCAAAGGTTCGGAGCGGGAAAAGGTACGTCCTTTCCCGCTACCAGTGGCGCAGGTTGGACTCGGGGGAGGGGCCGTGGCCGGCCCACTCAGTCCTGGGGCACCAAGCCCAAGCCTGCTGATAAGCCCACTCAGCAATGAGGGGCTGCCCTCACCCGTGCGGGTGGGGGGACTATTGCGACACTTCTACCATTGGAACCATGTGGTTCTAGGCAGATGGATCCAGGAGGTAGTGTCGACAGGTCACAACCTGGAATTCGAGTCTCACCCTCCCTCGCGGTCCATTCAGGGGTCGGTTCATCCCGGCCTGAACTCTCATCAAGACGCTGTGTGTCTTTCTTTTGCCCAAATTCGCACAAGAACACTTCAGCTATTTCTGCTAGCGTGTTGGGTCCAGCAACCTCTGTTGTTGGATCAGTCCTTCCAATTGTCCTCCCGTGTACGGCAGTTTCTCCTGTGGTGATTGGTCTCGACCAATCTTGTATAGGGCAGGTCTTTCCTGACCCTCCCTTGGAGAGGTGTCACCACGGACACCGGTCTTTCGGGATGGGACAGATTCTGGAAGGAGCTGTGTCTTCAGGGGCAGTGGAGGCCCCACTTACCCATCAGAGAAATGTCCCTGATCCAGGCATGGGCAGTGTTCCATGTTCCCTGTCTCTCGGCGGTTTACATTCCAGAGGTGATGGAACAGGTAGCGGACCGGTTGAGCAAGTGCTCTCCCCGTCTGGAAGAATAAGCTCTCCATCCTCGGGTGGTTCTCTTATTGTGTCTCCAATGGGAGACTCCGGAGGTGGACCTGTGGGCCCCTCATCTCTATCTCAGGCTCCCGAGCTTCGTGTCTCTCTCCCGGGATCCTCTGGCTCTGACAGTGGACGTCAGGTCCCTGAACTGAGGAGCTCTGGGATTTCTATACCTGTTTCCTCCGTGGCCCTTGCTGGGCAGAATTCTTCAGAAGTTGGCTCTGGAAAGGGTGTACGCCGTTCTCCTGGCCCCAAGGTGGCCAAAGCGATTAAGGTTCGCAGACATCGTTTGGCTGGCAGTGGACCAGTTCATTCTGCCTCTTCGGCCCGATCTGCTCACTCAGGGTCAATTGTGTTACCTCAATTTACCAGCGCTGGGTTTGATGGCCTGGCGGCTGAAACCTCCATCCTGAAGGAGGAGGGTCTTTCTGATTCAGTCATTAAGACTCTGATCAGTGCCCGGAAGAGGTCTTCTTCCGTCACCTACTATAGGACTTGGAGAGCCTATATCACTTGGTGTGAGATAAGATCTTTTCCTTGTAGGGTCCTTTCGGTCCCCAGGATTCTGGAGTTTTTACAATCAGGGCTGGACTCTGGTCTCCAGCTAAGTACATTGAAAGGGCAGGTCTCTGCCTTATCTGTCTTTTTTCAGAAGCGTGTTGCGCTTAAACCTTTAGTTAAAACTTTTTTCCAGGGGGTTACGCATGTGCGGCCTCCCAGGAAACCATTACTCCCTGTTTGGGATTTGAATTTGGTTCTTTCGGCTCTTCAGGCTCCTCCTTTTGAGCCTTTGCAAGATATTGCTTTGTCTACCCTGACTCAGAAGATTGTCTTCTTGGTAGCGATCACTTCTGTCCGGCGTGTCTCAGAATTGGCGGCCTTAACTATCCAGGCGCCCTACTTCGAGAGGCATCGGGATAAAGTGGTCTTTCGGTTCAAGCCAGACTTTCTTCCTAAGGTTGTTTCTGCTTTTCATTTGAACCAAGATATTGTTCTTCCCTCCTTGTGTCTTAATCCTAAGAATGACAAAGAGAGGGTTTTGCATTGTTTGGATGTTGTACGCTGTGTTAAGTACTACTTGATTATCACGTCTCCTTTCCGTAGGACGGATTCCTTTTTTATTGTACCCCATGGGCCTAAGAAGGGTTTGGCACCAGCCAAATCTGCCATTAGGAAGTGGATACGTCAGGCGTTACTGCGGCCTATTCTGCTAAGGGAAAAGTTCCCCCTTTTCGTATTACTGCTCATTCCACTCGCGCTGTTGGGGCGTCTTGGGCTTTTCAGCACCAAGCTTCTGTTGAACAGGTTTGTAAGGCCGCCACCTGGTCTTCTGTTCACACTTTTTCTAAGTTTTACAAAGTTGATGTGCGGGCCTCAGCGGATGCTGTTTTTGGCCGCAAAGTTCTGCAGACTGCAGTCATTTAAGTTATGCTTCACCTGGCCTTGAGATGCCCTTCCCTTGTGGACACTGCTTTTGGATGTCCCATGAAGTGATGAATATTTAAGAAGTGAAGCGGGGTGTGTGGCACACCAAGAATAATACCATTTTGTGAGTACTCACCTGAAAAATGGATATTGTTGGTGTGCCACACACCCCGCTTCACACCCGCCCTTTTCGGTATTACCGAAGCATTTATATGGTGAAGCCCTTTTTTATTTATATCAAAATTGATTTTGGAGGTTACTGGTGGAATACTGGTACCTTGTTTTACTGCTTTTTGAATATACTGGTGATTGAAGGGAGGTACCAGGTATATATAGGCCAGAAGGGGGCTCGTTACAAGACTTCCTCTCTGCACTACGTCACCTGCGGTGGATTAACCCATGAAGTGATGAATATTTAAGAAGTGAAGCGGGGTGTGTGGCACACCAACAATATCCATTTTTCAGGTGAGTACTCACAAAATGGTATTTTCTGGAAGTAATCCATTGAAGAATTCTTAGGTTGCACAGGGTTTCCCTAAAAACAATTATAAAAAAGCAGAATAAAAACCATGTTTTCCTAAAATATCAATATGCAAACAAGAAAAAACAAGCTAAATCTGAAAGAGCAAGGTCCCCCAAGCAGAACAATACCCAACATGCATAGGTACTATTAACCCTTTTAATTGTCAGCCTACTTGAAGTTTTGTCACCCTCTGTTGACAGGTCATTTTTCCCCATTTTGCGGCATGATTAACCGTCATTTTTGCTGGAATTTCCAGAAAAATTATATACATTACATATACATTTTTTTGCAGCAGAGTTTAGGCTTTAACATGAAATGTCTTGTTTGTAATTTTTCTACTGTTTTTTGAATATTTCTGCTTAAAAAAACAAAAAAAAGACAAAAAACATTTTTTAAGCAATTGTTTCCTTTATTTTAAATCCTTTTTTTTTTTAATGAAAACCATATTGCATGTGATAGCCCCATTTCTCCCGATTACAACGGTACCACATATGTAACTACTATACACACTATAAACATAAGGGGTTAATAAAAAAAAATATTAAGGGTTTTTTTTTTTGGGTTAGCCTAACCCTCACCCTTAAAATTTTTTTTTGAATTTTAAAAATAAAAAAATATACAAAAATAAAAATTCCCCCCCCCAAAAAAAATGGGGACCCCCCCATGTCATTTTTTTTTTTTTTTTTATTATTATTATTTTTTACAAGTTAGGGTTAGCCTAACCCTAACCCTTAAAATTAAAAAAAAAAATGTAAACATTTTTTTTTAAGGGTGAGGGTTAGGCTAACCCTAACTCGTAAAAAATAAAAAAAATTGACATAGAGGGGAACCCATTTTTTTAATTTTAATTAAGGGTTAGGGTTAAGCTAACCCTAACCCTTAAAATTAAAAAAAAAAATGACGTAGGGTCCCCCTTACCCGTCATAACCAGCCCGGGACCAGCTATGGGGGCTTGTAGGCACAGAGTGGGGGGGGCCAGCTTTTGTGGCCCCCCCACCCTGCAGCCTATGAGCCCACATACCCTGTGTGGGCCTGGGCTCTTCTGCCCCCCCCCTGGGCTTTGGGGAGGCAGGTAATTGGGGGTGCGGGGGTTAATGGCAAGCCACCCGCTAGTTGCAGGTGGCTTTCCAGACCCCAGCCTTGTGAACTGGTATAAGGGGTCTCATGGACCCCTTACCAGTTCACAAAGGGTTAACATAAAAAAAACACAAACACACACAAAAATGTAATTTATTAAACCTTTTTACTCACCTCACGGGCCTCTTGCTGCCTCTCCTCAGCTGTCAGATGCCCTGGTGATCGCTGGCCAGAGGAGGGGGGGGCAGGGGATCAGCGCATCCCCTGCCCCTCCACTGCTCTGCCCAGCGATCACCAGGGCATCTGACAGCTGAGCCGAGGAGAGGCAGTAAGAGGGGGGAGTGGGGGCGGGGCTTAACAGCAAGATGGTGGCGCCCATCGGGAGAGCCCTTTCAGGCTCTCCCCTGAAGCTGAAGAGGCTGGGGGGGGGGCGATCGGAGGCCCCCCCAGTGAAGAGGAGACCCGGAGGGAGGCAGCGCGACTGCAGGTAAGTAAATGTCATTTTTATTTTTTTTATTATAGTTAGCAGCTGCTGCTGCCAAACGGGGGGGGGGGGCTATTCCGGGGGCTCTCCTGGAGCCATCCGACCCCCCACGGGGGATCGGATGGCACCAAATTAAAGAGGAGACCCAGCCGGATCCAACGAGGGGTCAGATGAGTATTTTTGGTTTTTATTTTTTTTACTAGCAGGGGGGAAAGTCAAGCACGTAGATTCTACGTGCTTGGGACTTAAGTGGAGTGGAAGCGAGCATGTAGAATCTATGTGCTTGGCACTGAAAGGGTTAAAAAAAACTGACCTGGGCCCTTGAGAGTTAACCACCTCTGAAGATGGACCTGAAGCTTGTTATCGGGTGTGTGCACTGCTCGCCGTGTGTGCCGATGAAGTCAGGAGGTTATACTCTCAGTATGTAAACTCTTTTATTATGATAAAATAAAAACAAACAAGATGGTAGACTAAGTAGTTTGCCGTAGCTGTTGCGGTTAAAATGTCCAGTTTGTTTCCAGTCTTTGGGAGGAGGGAGAGAGTCTCCAGCTGTTTCTGTAGAACAATGCGCGTTTTGTCCTTTGACGTCCTCAGGTTCTGATTGATAGAGCCTTGGGCTAGTTTTCTATAGAGCGAGCTTGCTTGCTTGCTTCATCTGGGGAACTTTAACGGACTATATTCATAGACTATATCTCCCAGAGTGCAGGTGCGGCTTCTGTGCAGCATCAAAACAGCTTTTGGATCGATTTGTCCGACTTGTTTTGTTTAACTTCTTTCACTTATCCTCAGAATAAAACATAAAGATTCATTGAGTTGAATGAAATAATTTGTTCATTTACTGAAAAAGCTTTTTGGTTATATTTGCATAAATTACTAAAATATGCTAATATCAATACCAATATTCAAATTCTGGTGTTAGTCGTTACTGCAGGCTTTGACTACTCATTTTTTACTTAGAATAGAAGGTTATTATCATGTATAATGTGGGATTTAAACAAAATAGGAATATCATGCAGAATGTCTAAGCGCTGAAGCGCAAAAAGAGGGGTTGATGCATATGTAAGTACATCCATAAATGAAAAGCTTGACAAATTACAGTCTGGCGCTAATGTATTGTGTATAAAACATCAAGGGTCAATTGACATAATTAAAAAGTAGATCAATGAAATCTGGGTGACCGATCAACACAACAGAATACAACACAATTATACGATGTAATGCAAGTCATATGTTAATAAACCAAAGTTAATAAAAAATAGTATAATGATATCAATGAAGATATTCTCATTCTGAAAGTCAAAAGTATGTAAAAAATATTGGCTGCGCAAAGGGATAAGTAGTTAATGTAAAAATTTAATACATATATAATTCAATAAATTAATGAAATGCAATCATGTGCTAAAGTGCTACTGATAAAACTGGTCAATAAAATTGATTTATAATTCACATCTCATTTTTATTTTAAAATATATTACAAAATATAATGCAAATGGGGGGGCGTGGCTAGCCGATGGTGGTGTAGGAAGCACAATCCAGGAGCTCTGCACAGGGTGAGATGAGAACGGACACACAGGGCACTGCATCATGTACCCCCGTCCCTGCTTTCGGCCCTGGCTGAAGTGGTTAGATCCAATATCTCGGATGCCCTACGGGCGCTCCCTTCTCGCTCAGATTTCGATGGATACATTGCACAGATGGAGAATACTCTCCGAAGGGAATTCGGCACACTTCAAAATTCAATATCAGAAGTCTCTCACAGAGTTGATTTCATCGAACAAGACCAGTCCACCCTGACCCAGAGAGTGGAGACCCTGGAGTAACTGCAAAGAGAGGAGAGAAGACATACCTCCGCCCTCTACCTGAGTCTGGATGATCTCGAAAACCAAAGCAGACGCAACAACGTCAGGCTGCGGGGGCTCTCGGAGGAGGTCACTCAACCGGAACTGGAACGTGCAGCTAAAACCATCTTCAGTTCGATTCTGGGGTCCCCCCACGGTTGACATTGCTCTCGACAGAATCCATCGTGCCCTGGGCCCCAGACCGGCGAATGAACAACGTCCCAGAGACGTGATTTGCAGAATACATCACTACAAGACCAAGGAAGATATCCTGAGAAAAGCGTGGGAGAAAGGCCTGGGAGAAAGATTTGAGGGCTCTTCCGTGGCAGTCCTCCCAGACCTCTCATCCAGGACACTTCAAATGAGGAGAGTAATGCGACCCTTGCTAGAGGTGATCCAGCGACAGGGGGCCTCCTATCGTTGGGGGTTCCTGTTTCACCTCATAGTCCGCAGAAATGGAAGATCCTTCACTTTAATGACGACCGACCAGCTTCCACAACTCTTTGCCTTTTTGGATACTGACCCGATCCGGATCCCGGACTGACTCGCACCGACTCTGGAACTGTTGCCTGGTGGGCCGAGAGGTCGGGAACCCCCACCTGGTAATAGAGTCTGAGGTCGGATGGGGAGTGGGCTGTGAGTCCCCCCTTTTTCTCTTTTTTCTCTTTGCCTTGTGGCCCCTGGGGTTTGACCCACGCCCTGACCCCCCGCCAACGCGTATAATTAGTTTGCTGACCCGGGATGGTTGATTGAAGCTCTTGTTCCCATGATGGGGATGATTGACCTCCCCCCCTCAGGGGGGTTACACCTCAGAGGGGATGTGGGCCCCCGAGGGGTTGGGAGATAGGGTATGTTGAAGCCCGAGCGGCTCTGTGGAGGAGGTGGGAAGCTGGGTTGGTGGGGGCTGGGGGCATCTACTGGGGGGGCCTGATTCTAGCCGCACTCTCCCTCACCGTAGTAACTTAAATCGCTTGGTTGGCATGCAGCTGATGGATATATGGAGACTGGAACATGGGCAGGCTAAGGACTATACGTTCTTTTCTCCCATGCACGGTTCTTATAGTTGCATTGATTATATCCTCTTATATCGCCCTTGCAGTGGCATCCTGAAATTCGCATTGGCCCCTTCTTATGGTCGGATCACACGCCGGTCTTTGATCTGCCGAACGCAGCACAGAAAAGCTGGAGCTGGCGCCTGAATGATAACCTCCTAAGGGATACGGCGTGCCTGAATAAAGTTAAAGAGGCGATCACTAACTTCAAGGCTGATCACGTAAGGGACGACTGCTCGCCAGCGATCCAATGGGAAGCACTTAAGTGCGTTCTCAAGGGAGTGTTCATTCAAGAGGGTTCCAGGCTGAAACGTGAGAAGGCGGCACAGGTCGCTAGGACACTGCAAACTGTCAATGACTTGGAAGCCAGGCACAAGCAGGACCCCACTCCGGAACTGCTATCCGAGCTCTCGCTCAACAGAAACAAGTTACTAAAGATTTATGACCAGGCACATCTTAGATACAAAAACAGGAGACAGGCCGCAATGTATGAACAAGCGAATAAGTGCGGGAGGCTTCTGGCCAGGTCTCTCTACTACAAAGCAGGAGCGACATTCATCCCGAGCATCAACTCGGGGAAAGGAGAGATCATCATGGATCCAGCCAAGATCCCAGAGGTATTTAGAAGCTTCTACAGCAGCTTATATAACCTCCAACGAGATCCTTCACAAGCCTCAGAGGCAGCTTTGGAGGCAAATATAACCGACTACATAGTAGAGACTCCACTCCCAACAATCTCTGAGGAATCTTCAACAGACTTGGAAGTACCCTTTACAGAACCTAAGGTCCTGAAAGCCATCAGGGAAGCCCCTGTGGGGAAAAGCCCAGCACCGGACGGCTTCACTCCGCGATTCTTTAAGACCTTGACCCCGCAACTTGCTCCTAGGCTGGTGAGGACCTTTAACTATGTAGGGACGGACGATCCTTTTCCGAGGCAGGCTTTGGAGGCCACGGTTACGGTGATTCCTAAGCCGGGAAAAGATCCCTCAGCATGCGGCAGCTATAGGCCTATTTCTTTATTAAATGTTGACTTGAAACTTTATGCAAAAGTGATAGCCACCAGAATCAAACCACTGATCCCTCAATTAATACACCTGGACCTAGTAGGATTCGTCCCTGGTTGCGAGACCAGAGATAATACTAATAAATTGCTGGACCTCATCGCTCATGTACACAAGACTGGTACTCCGGCTTGTGTCTTATCCTGCGACGCCAAGAAGGCATTTGATAGGGTAAGCTTTCTCAGGGCAACCCTCTCCCAGGTTGGTATGGGCCCCACTATTATCTCTAAGATCTTGGCGTTCTACCAGAATCCATGGGCCCGCGTGAGAGTCAACGGTATGTTGTCAGAACCTTTCACAATTACAAAAATGGTACCCGCCAGGGCTGCCCCCTCTCGCCCCTGTTATACATACTAACAATGGAACACTTGCGATAGCTTTAAGAAACAACCCAGACATCAAGGGAATTGAATGTGGGGGGCAGCAATACAAAACATCAATTTTTGCGGATGATTTACTCTTCCACCTGACCTCTCCGGACATATCGTTCCCATCAGTACTTAAGGAGTTTGAGCGTTTTGGTCGGTTGTCCAACTTTCGTGTCAATTACGCGAAGTCGGAGGCGTTGAACCTCACCTTGCTTCAGCCCTTAATGGAAAGGCTCCGGAGAAGTTTCCCTTTCAAACTGCAGCCCCCCCGCAATAAAATACCTGGGAACCCTAATATCGTCGGACTTAAACAACCTTTACGAGCTGAATTTCAGAGCACTGCAGAATAAAGTCACTCAAGACCTTGCAAAGTACGATAGAGGCCGTTACTCATGGTTCGGAAGGATAGACATCCTGAAGATGTTTTCAAAGTTTATTTGGGGCTCGCGGAAGCCGCGCATCAGATTCAACATATTAGCTAGGCCCAAGAGTGCTGGCGAAACTGGGGCCCCGGATATAAGACTTTATCATGCGGCTGCTATCATTACGAGGATGGCGGACTGGAAATATAGGAAAGAGCACAAGCTCTGGGTGCAATTGGAACAGGACCTCCTGGGATATAACCCGTGCCCCCTCCCATGGGTGTCCACCGCGTGTGATGCTAACAGAAGAGGATTTCCCTATTTGGTCCAGCATTTTCTTTCCAGCTCGGACAGTCTGCAGCGTCAGGGGGAGCTGGTGAGTAGGCCAGGCCCCCTGACGCCTCTATTTAACAACCCGGAGTTCGCACCAGGACAGAACACGCCCCGATTCTTGATATGGAGAGAAGCTGAAGAGTTTAGGTTGAGGGACATTCTGGTATGAGGGAGGCTGCCATCCCTAGCAGAATTGAGAGAACGAGCTCTAGGTAGTCATTTATCCTGGCTCCACCATTGGCAACTAGAGGCGTTTCTTGCTGCAGGGGGGCGCTTTACCAGGGCATCCCTCCCACTGACGCCCTTGGAGGAGTATGCTAGTGGCGTCCAGGCACACCTCAGAGTTGGAGTTTATGTCCAAATGGGCGAGAGACCTGGGGATGACTATTACAGATGAGGAGACTCGGAAGATCTTCGCGCTGACACATAAACCTGTTGGGGCCAGTTCAGCCCAGGAGAAAAACTATAAGCTCCTCACGCGGTGGTACAGGTGCCCGGCAGATATTGCGTCATACGCACCTGGTGGGTCGGACGCATGCTGGAGATGTGGGGCACCCCGGGGAGGAATTTTACACATTTGGTGGGAGTGCCCTCCAATTCGGAAGCTCTGGGATACTGTCCTCAAGATTCATACGGAAGTAGAAGGCTCTGTGGTGTTGAACACTCCAGGGGTCGCTCTGCTCTCTCTGATCCCGGGTTCCATAGCCAAGGCGAAGAAAGGAGTCCTCAAATATTTCCTCACAGCTGTACGATCAATCATCCCCAGGCACTGGAAATCCCGCCTTCCCCCAAGCATAGCAGAATGGTTTGCTGAAATGGACCATATACTGAGAATGGAAGAACTGATAGCGGAGGATAGGGAGGAAACTGACTCGCACTGGACAACCTGGATGAACTGGATCAGGTTCAGAGAATCGGACGCAGCAAAGAACTTCGTGAGGGCGGATGATGGCTGTGGATGAGTGTCCTTTAGGGCGAGGCCCGATACGTGAGATGCCTAACCAGCACTTATGCTACTACGGGGCTCCCCTGCCTACACTCTTGCCTTCCCTCCCCGTATGCTACTTCCCCCCTCCCCAATGTCCCCGCTTTTCTCCTACCCCCCAGTCCATTTTACTTTCTTACTTCTTTCTTACTGCTGTTTCTTTTCGGGCCATAGGTCCTCCCCCCCCCCCCCCCCCACCCGGTCTGATTTGGACTGCCCCCGCTACCCACGCTCTTATCTCGACGTGCATCCCCAGCCGATGGCCGTGACCATGCTCGGACAAACATATGGGTGACTCTCATCTTGGTAACGCGGTGACTCATAAATGGGAGTTTGAGATGCAAACACAGTATATGACCGGGTGCGTGTGCTTGGCACTAGGGATGACTGGCTGATGGGGGCATTAGCATTGTACCTTCTACTGTCTGACTGTACCTTCTACTTTTATACTCTTATGTCTTCCTATTTTTTAAAATTTCAATAAAAAGATTAAACTAAAATATAATGCAAATAAGCTAGAGCTGTATAAAAATAATATATAAAAATATTGCTTAAGATAGTAATATATATTAATAAATAATAATATTAATGATAAGCAGTTGAGATCAATTTCAATGTTAAGCCCTCTTGGGGCCAGTGTGTCCAGTTCAAAAATCTCTCTTTTATTATGAAATTTAGAAAAATGTGCAGGGACACTATGATTTGTCATACCTTTTAAAAGGTATGACAAATCATAGTGTCCCTGCACATTTTTCTAAATTTCATAATAACGACCCTAAGGAACTATCATATTCTTTGTGTGTCACACACACCCCTCTTCCTGTAGTAATAACGTTCGGGTAAACCATCTCCAGATGTCATTGCAGAGAGAAAGATCTTGAAACTGGCCCCTCCCAGTCTATATACCTGGGACCTCCCACTTAATCCCCAGTGTTCTCTCTCTGCAAGATGCGTCAACACAGAAGAAAGAGGTCTCCTGCTTGCAGGTAGCCGGGGTTACACCCCGGCACCCCCCCTGGTCTATTTCTGCCCAGTTCTTGTTTACTTGTATTTTGTAATTATCGGAAGCCTTCCAGCCTCGGCTGCTGACTGGGTAATGGTAGCCGGCACCTGGTGGTGCCTAGGAGCTTATCTCCTCCACTAGTCTCCATTATTGGGGCAGAGTGGTTATCCGGTTGGTGACCCGGATTTGGGATGCCCCGTCCCATTGTCCCCATATCTCTTCTCTCCTTCTCAGGGACTCCCCTTTTTGGTGGGGAAGTCCGTTAGGGGGGAGGGGGGGGGGGGAGGTGAGGGGTCTTTTCTGCCTTATGCTACTCTTTTTATCCTGAGGTAATTTTGGTACTGATATATGTGGGCGTCGGTACGCGCGTGTCTGTGTGTGTATGCGTCTTTTAATCTGTGTGTGTGTCTGTGTGCGGCGTTCCCAGCTCAGACCGGGTCCGTTTGTTTGGTTTTTTCTTTTTCTGAATGGCGCTGCCGCCATTTTTTACCACTCTGAGGTAAATCTGTGCTTAAGGGGCGGGGCCGCGCTCGGCGCGGCCCGTGCTGTGTGGTGATTGGCTGGCGGGGCGGGGTAAGAGCGCTTCGCGTGCTCCCTGCCTGTCTTCTCTCAGCTGTGGGAACGCTCGCACCGGCCTCTGAGGTGATTTCTGTGCTCTGTTCCTGCTGCCTCTTCTGCTGCGGTCACTTAAAAAAAAAAAGGTATTTTAATATAGTTCCTTGTCTTCTATATCGCATTCAATGAGTCCTTATTCCCATTAGGGGACTTTATGCTGTGGTCCATATAAGTATAGAATGGAGGTTTTTTTGTACAGTTATAATAAGCCATTGTGGTTTTCTTTTCATTATGCATTGTTCTCATGCTTGATCCTTTACTCAGGCAGCAGCATGATTCAACTGTATGTGACCATATTTATTTTAACTCATATATATATATATATATATATATATATATATATATGTTTTTTTATTGGATAATATTGTGTTTTTTCTCTGTGTGCATGTGCGGTTTATTTATGAATTTTTACAGTGTTTTCTCTGTCTTTCCAGATTTGGGATACCCCTGCTGCATGGGTCTCCCAGTCTGATATACCTGGCTAGTCTTATTTTGGGTTACAAAAAATCCTCCCACTCCCGGGACTCTAATTAATGAATAAGGGGCATCCCGGGTAGCTTATAGCATAAATCCCTGGACTTTGCGAATTCCAAAAAAGTTTCACCGAATGGAGGCTTCCAATGATACCGGAAATGGCTCTTCGGGGGGATGTGGGGTTCCACTCCCAGGGGATGATGTCATTTTGTGCGTTCTTTGCGCACAGCAGAATATTGCGCGCCAGTCTGGTACTCCGGCTCCTGGCTCTTCGCAACCTTAGTTGTCTCCTGCCCCTCCACTTTTATTCCGGACCCAGGGTGATGTTGTCACAGCTGGGGATTCGCAATCTGAGTTGTGCGCTCGAGTGGCCACTCTCGAGAAGTTGTTGTCTGCACATGTAGCTCATAAGGCTACGGCTAAAAGGAAACACATTGATTCTCCTTCTCTGACTCCTGCCTGGTCAGATTGTCCTTTGCCTGAAGAAGGGGAAATTTTGGAAGCTTTGGATGGTATTGATGCTCCCCTGTTGACTGATACTTCAGCAGATTTGACTACTGGGGTGTCTTGTGATACTCCTTCTATCCTTTCCAAGGTTTTTGAAATTTTGTCTCAGGATCCACCGGCGGCGGTCCCTCCGCCTAAGGGTGAGCTATTCGAGATGCCTCGTTTAGCATTCCCTGGTCAGCTACATTTTGAAAGGGTTGTGCTTAAGGAATGGGAACAGCCGACCCGCCTTGTTGGCTCCCCGGCTAATTGGGACAGGAGGTATCCCTTTTCGGAGGAATTGGTCAAATTGGTCAAACGGTACCCCCAGACGTTGATGCACCGGTTTTGGGGCTCTCTAATTCTTCAGTGCTGCATTCACCAGGCACTACTACAATTAAGGATGTTGAGGATCGTAGAATCGATCAACTGGCTCGTCATGGTTTCATCAGTGCCGGTTCGTCCTTGCGTCCGGTATGCGCTTCTTCCATTGTCCTATTGGCTCTTAAAGCCTTGATCAAAAATTTGTACGTGGATCTTGATCCGGAATGTGAGGAGTTTACCTCTCTTCAATTGTGTGAGTCTTTTGCTTCTTTTGTTCTGGCCGCCCAGGATGATGCTATGGCCATGCGTGGCAGGACATCTGCTCTTCGGCGGTCAGTGTGGCTCCGTCAATGGACGGCGGATGTTGGTGCTAAAAGATCACTTACAGCTCTTCCTTTTCTGGGTTTACGCCTGTTTGGTGACAAGTTGGATTCAGTCACCAAGGGAGGCAAGTTGCCTCAGTGCAGGAAGCCGCGGCGTCTTTTTCGAGGAACCTCTTCTTTCAATCCTTCCTTTCGGGGTGCCAGGAAGAGGGGCCTCCCTTCCTGCTACCAGGGGCACGAGCTGGAACCGGGGGCGAGGCCGTTCCGGTCATTCGTGGGGCTCTAAGCCTAAGTCCATGCCCAAGCCTGCTCAGCAATGAGGGGGCGCCCTCACCCGTGAGGGTGGGGGGATGGTTGCGACACTTCTCCCAGACTTGGGTCCAGGCGGTCCCGGACAGATGGATTCGGGAGGTGGTGTCGTCCGGTTACAAACTGGAGTTCCAGTCCCGTCCTCCCTCAAGGTTTCTCAGGTCCCGAATACCTACCGATCCTTTGGTCGCCCAAGAACTCCGAGTGTCGGTAGGGAATCTTCTAGATATGGCGGTCATCCATCCGGTGCCAACTTTGGAATTGGGTCTCGGTTTCTATTCCAATCTTTTCACGGTGCCCAAGAGGGACGGGTCGGTGCTCCCTATCCTGGATCTGAAGTTCCTCAACAGGTTCATTCGTCCACGGAAGTTTCGCATGGAAACTCTGCGCTCGGCCATCACTTCTCTTCGGCAGGGGGACTTCATGACGTCCATAGACATAAAGGATGCTTATCTGCATGTTCCCGTCTGCCCGGTCCATCAGCGTTTTCTGCGCTTCATGGTAGAGGATCAGCATTTTCAATTCGTGGCGCTTTCGTTTGGTCTTACCTCGGCGCCAAGGGTGTTCACCAAGGTTCTAGCAGGGGCGATGGCCATTCTCAGAACTCAAGGCATTCAGATTTTGCCTTACCTGGACGACCTTCTCGTCATGGCTCCTTCCTTCAATCAAGCGGAGAAGGACACCAGCATGGGGGTTTCTATGCTGAAAAGCTTCGGTTGGGTAATCAACTATCCCAAGTCCTCCCTGACTCCGGACAGGGTGGCGTCCTTCTTGGGGATGACAATAGACTCTTGTCAGCACAGTGTTTTTCTACCTCAGTCGAAGATACGTTTGATTCAGGATTTGGTTCGGCTTCTTCTCTCCAATCCTCGACCGTCCATCCATCTGGGGATGAGGCTGGTGGGGTTGATGGTAGCCTCCTTCGAGGCAGTTCCCTTTGCTCAGTTTCACACTCGGACGCTTCAGATGCATCTGTTGGCCTCTTGGGACCGTTGTCCACTTTCATTGGACCAACCCTTCCAGTTGTCCTCCCGGGTCCGGCAGTCTCTTCGGTGGTGGTTGGTTTCGAACAATCTCTTGAAGGGCAAGTCCTTTCTGACTCCTCTATGGGAGACTGTCACCACGGACGCCAGCCTTTCGGGTTGGGGGGGATTCTGGAAGGATCTTCAGTTCCAGGGGCAGTGGGGTCCTCGAGAGGCTCACTTGCCCATCAATGTTCTGGAGCTGAGAGCTATCCGTCTGGTTCTTTCTCTTCTGACTCACCATGTCCGGGGCCTTCCGGTTCAGGTGCATTCAGACAACAGGACGGCGGTTGCCTACATCAATCATCAGGGGGGGACTCGCAGTCTGGGAGCTCTCAGAGAGGTTTCCCTGATTCTGACCTGGGCGGAGGCTCATGTTCCTTGCCTGTCGGCAGTTTCCGGGGGTGGAAAACACGGAAGCGGACCTTCTAAGCAGATGCTCCTCCCGTCTGGGGGAATGGTCTCTCCATCCTCGGGTTTTTCAGGCTCTGTGTCTTCGGTGGGGAACACCGGAGGTGGACCTGTTTGCCTCTCGTCACAATTACAATCTTCCGACTTTTGTATCAATGTCTCAGGATCCTCTGGCTCTGGCGGTGTATCCCATATCTCTAAGCTGGGGGAAACTGGGGTTCCTGTATCTGTTGCCTCCGATTCCCTTGCTAGGAAGAGTGTTAAGAAAGTTGATTCTGGAAAAGGTCCCCGCCATTCTCGTGGCTCCAAGGTGGCCAAGAAGAATGTGGTTCGCGGACGTCGTTCGGATGGCAGTGGATCAGTTCGAGCTTCCTCTGCGGCTGGATCTTCTCACTAACGCTGGCTTTGACGGCTTGGCTGCTGAAACCTCCATCTTAAAGGAGGAGGGTCTTTCTGATTCAGTTATTAAGACTCTTATCTGTGCTCGAAAGAGGTCTTCCTCTGCTATCTATTATAGAACCTGGCGTTCTTACATCGATTGGTGTGAGGCTAGATCTTTGCCCTGCAGAGTCTTTTCTGTTTCCAGAATTCTGGATTTTCTTCAATCTGGATTGGATGCTGGTCTCCAGCTTAGTACCTTAAAGGGGCAGGTTTCTGCCTTGTCTATTTTCTTTCAGAAGGCTTTTGCGCTTCATCCGTTGGTCAAGACTTTTTTCCAGGGGGTTACGCATCTGCGGCCTCCTAGGAAGGCGTTGCTACCTGTTTAGTATCTGAATTTGGTTTTGTCTGCTCTTCAGGATCCTCCTTTTGAGCCTTTGTCGGATATTGCTCTTTCCACTTTGACTCAGAAGGTAGTCTTTCTTGTGGCTATCACTTCGGTTTGGCGTGTCTCTGAGTTGGCGGCCTTGTCCATTCAGGCGCCCTACCTTGAGAAACATCAAGATAAGGTGGTATTTCGGTTCAAATCGGATTTTCTTCCTAAGGTTGTTTCTGCATTCAATCTGAATCAGGACATTGTTCTTCCCTCCTTGTGTCCTAAACCCAAGAATGACAAGGAGAAGGTTTTGCACTGTTTGGATGTTGTTCGCTGTGTTCATTTTTATTTGCGTGCTACGTCTTCTTTCCATAAGACTGATGCCTTTTTCGTTCTACCTTGTGGGCCTAGGAAGGGTTTGGCCCCCAGCTAAATCTTCCATTAGTAAATAGATTCGTCAAGCCATTATTGGCGCCTATACGGCTAAGGGAAAAGTTCCTCGCTTCCGTATCACTGCTCATTCTACTCGTGCTATTGGTGCGTCCTGGGCTTTTCAGCACCAGGCTTCTGTTGAACAAGTTTGTAAGGCGGCTACTTGGTCTTCGGTTCATACTTTTACAAAGTTTTACAAGGTTGATGTGCGAGCCTCAGCGGATGCTGTGTTTGGCCGCAAGGTTCTGCAAACTGCAGTGGTTTGAGTTATGCTTCATCTTCCTGCTGGACACCCACCCTTTAGGGACACTGCTTTTGGATGTCCCGAACGTTATTACTACAGGAAGCGGGGTGTGTGTGACACACAAAGAATAATACCATTTTGTGAATACTCACCAGTAAAATGGTTATTATTGGTGTGTCACACACACCCCGCTTCACCCGCCCTTTTTAGTATCCTGGTTTTCTCTATTTGGTGAAGCTATAAGTTTATTGAGGGTTAATTTTTCTGGTACCTTGTCTCACTGCTTTTCAATTACACTGGGGATTAAGTGGGAGATCCCAGGTATATATAGACTGGGAGGGGCCAGTTTCAAGATCTCTCTCTCTGCAATGACATCTGGAGATGGTTTACCCGAACATTATTACTACAGGAAGCGGGGTGTGTGTGACACACCAATAATAACCATTTTACTGGTGAGTATTCACAAAATGGTATTTTTGGATCTTTCAAAAGATAAAGGCAAACTGGAGGGGAACTAACTTAGTAAGGGAACTCTTTAAAAGAGAGACGTTCTGGATTTTTGAACTGGACACACATTGAAATTGATTTCAACTGCTTTCTAGAAAATAAATGAACACAAACTATTCATAACCCATGATCAAATAGTATCCTATACAGTTCATCCAGTAGACACTTTTCTTCCTACCAGGAACGATGTGGAATATTATCATTATTATTATTATTTATTAATATATATTAATATCTTAAGCAATATTTTTATATATCATTTTTATACAACTCTAGCTTATTTGCATTATATTTTGTAATATCTTACACATCTAATTTTTATTTATATTTTAAATAAATTTTAAATCAATTTTATTGACCATTGAATTTTATCAGCAGCACATTAGCGCATGATTGCATTTCAATAATTTATTGAATTTTATATGGGTGTTTGGGGGGGGGGTCGGGCGTGCGTGCCACTCCGCGGCGGGAGAAGCTGCGGGGGCCTGCCCTCCTCTCTGGCGCCGGGCGCCATTCACTGATTGCGCTTTGCGTCATCTTTCCGCGGCCTGCCCCTCGAGGTTCTACAAGCGGTGCCATCTTCCTGGCTCAGTGCTGCAGGCTGGATGCGTTTTCCTGGCTGCCTTGACTGGCCAGGTGATATCGCTATGGGGCATCCCTTCCTGAGTTCCTTCTACACGTGCTGCGGACCCCATTGCAGCTGGTCCATGAGTCGATCCTGCGGGTCTGATTTACTTGGTGCATGTGCTGTGAGATGCTTGATTTTTTTATGCTTATGTCTTGCAGACGGGATTGCAGTATTGTGGTTTCTCACAGGTCCATACCCCCCTCCCTTGGTCCCTTCTCAGTGGGGCATCCCTTGGGGGCATCCCGGGTGGTCTCTTTTTTTAGCCTTTACACCGTGCTGGCTGACTGCCTTTTTTGATAATCACCATATAGAGGCTTCTGGGGATAGCAAGCTTGGGGGCCCCTCGGGGCAGGCTCGGCTGTGTGTCATGTGCGGGGCTTCCCCTTTGAGTGGAGGCGGCACGGTTTGTGTCCCATGCGCCCCAAAGTATTATCGCGGAACAGGCTGTCTCCCCCGCGCCTGCATTTTGCTCCCAGCGAGGGGGAAGCCAGCAGGGGGTCGCAATCGGACCAGCATTGAGCGCCAACTGGCCCGGCCGGCTGCGGGCAAGGCCTCTAGCAAAAAGAGGCATCTAGATGCGGATTTGCCAATGAGGACGAGGGCCTTGACATGTACGGTGGCCGTGACTCCCCGGAGGAGGGGGGAGTTTTCCGTGACTCGGACTCCTCTGGGGATCGTCAGGGCGAGTACGATAGTGATTTAGGGTCTTCCTCGGATGAGGATACCTGGCTCCCGGATGATACTGACAGGCTCCTGTCGGCTGTTTTTGATACATTACACTTTGCCCCCCCCAAAGGTGGCTGTTTTTGATACATTACACTTTGCCCCCCCCAAAGGTGGCGAAGAAGAAGCAGGGCAAGCTCTTCCGCCCTGGCAAGCAACGCCTGGAGTTCCCTGAACAGGGCCATTTCTCTAATATGGTCCTCAAGTAGTGGGAACGCCCTAACAGGTTACCCTCGGTGCCCAAGGGGTTAGATAGAAGGTATCCCTTTTCGGCCGATTTGGTTAGGCGCTGGTCGTGCCCACCTGAGCTGGATGCTCCGGTCCTGGGGCTATCTAGCACTTTGGTCATGCCGTCCCCCAACACTACCACCTTGCGTGTTTAGTGCGGACCGGCGTATGGATCCGCTGGCTTGTCATGCCTTCGCCTTTTGTAGGGCCCGGTTTACGTCCGCTATGCGCCGCGGCTATTGTGGCCATTGCTATTAAAAAGGTCAGACGCCTTGCCGAGGCCGCCCGGTTTTGCAAGAAAATGGAGGATTATAAGGAACTTTTGCTTTGCTCTGTTAAGCCGGATTTCTTGCCCAAGGTTGTGTCTGCCTTTCATCTCAATCAGGACATTGTCTTACCTTCTTTGTGTCCTACCCATTCCAATTCTAAAGAACCCTTCATTCTCTGGATGTGGTCAGGGCGCTCAAGTTTTATTTGGTCGCCACTGAGTCGTTTAGGAAATCTGATGCTCTGTTTGTTCTTCCTGCTGGACCTAGGAAGGGTTTGCCTCCAGCCAAATCCACTATTAGTAAGTGGATTCGACAGGCAGTGGTAAAAGCTTACTCTGCTAAAGGGAAGGAACTTCCCTTCCGTGTTACTACTCACTTTACTAGAGCTATTGGTGCCTCTTGGGCTTTTCAGCACCAGGCTTCTGTTGAACAAGTTTGTAAGGCCGCTACTTGGTCTTCTGTTCATACTTTTTTAAGTTTTAGAAGGTTGATGTTAGGGCCTCAGCTGATGCGGTTTTTGGCCACAAGGTGCTTCAGGCGGTAGTGGCTTAAACTGCCTGCCGTTACTCATTGGGGATCCCACCCTACTTTACGGACACTGCTATTGGATGTCCCAGAAGTAATGATTGAAATGAAACAGGCCGTGCTGTACACTTGGAAAAATACAATTCTGGGATTACTCACCTGTAGAATTGATTTTGCGGTGTGCAGCACGGCCTGTTTCATCCCTCGTTGTCCTTGGTTGCCTCTTTATTGTGATTTGTTCAAAAGTTATTTTGCGAGGCTGTGTATTTTTTATCATGGTTTATCTCCTGGCTTCTGGCATAACTGCTTTTCAACACTGGGGGTCTATGGGTGATTCCTGGCTTTTTATAGGGCTGGGAGGAGCCACAAGTCTTCTGCAGTCAACTGCGCCACCTTGTGGGAGAATACCCAAAAGTAATGAGTAAAGAGTAATCACAGAATTGTATTTTTTTTAATTATGTCAATTGACCCTTGATGTCTTATACACAATACATTAGTGCTAGACTGTAATTTATCAAGCTTTTCCCTTATGGATGTACTTCCATATGCATTAACCCCATAAGAAAATAATTTTTTGCGCATTCAGCGCTTTTTAGACATTCTGCATGATATTCCTATTTTGTTTAAATCCCACATTATACATGATAATAACTTACATGATGATAACCTTCTATTCTAAGTAAAAAATATGAGTAGTCAAAGCCTGCAGTAACGACTGACACCAGAATTTGAATATTGCTATTGATATTAGCATATTTTAGTAGTTTATGCAAATATAACCAGTAAATGAACAAACTATTTCATTCAACTCTCAATGAAGCTTTGTTTTATTCCGAGGATAAGAGAAAGAAGTTAAACAAAACAAGTCGGACAAATAAAGCTGTTTAGAGCTGCACGGAAGCCGAACCTGCACTCTAACTGACTATATTCATAGATTATATCTCCCAAAGTTCCCCAGATGAAGCAAGCAAGCAAGCTCTATAGAAAACTACCCCAATGCTCTATCAATCATAACCTGAGGACATCAAAGGACGAAATGCGCGTTCTACAGAAACAGCAGGAGACATGGATGTGCTGGAGACTCTCCCTCATCCCAAAAACTGGAAACAAATTGGACATTTAACCACAACAGCTACGACAACTAACTACTTAGTCTACCATCTTTGTTTTTATTTTGTTATATTAAAAGTGTTTACATCCTGAAAGAGTATAACCTCCTGACTTCATCGGGATACACGGTTAGCGGTGCGCACACCCGATAACAAGCTTCAGGTCCATCTTCAGAAGTGGTTAACTCTCAAGGGCCCAGGTCAGGTTTTTTAACCCCCGGGCCGCGGCGGTAAGTGCCCTATTCTTTATAATCTTTGGCAACTTACACTAGACCTAGGAATGCAATATTGATCATATATATAAAAGGATACTCTTGTTTCTGATCCTATCAGGGCTGCTAAGATTAATCTGCCAGTACAGCCAATAATTGAAATTTAGAGGACTTCTAGAGATCACCCGAATATTACATATATTTGTGGTTAGAATCCTCTATGACAATCAAGAAACATTCATTGCAGCGCGACTGAAGTTCATATTTTTTTCTATCTACTTAGTAAAAACAAAAGTTAAAGAAAGTTGACAATTTGAGCTAGCCCCTCAAATCCAGTTGCTGCTCTGTTTATGTACTCTAGCGCCTCCCCACAACATAAAAAATTAATGTATTTAAAATGCTTGATTGTGGGGATACAAGAAAGAAATGACCTATTACAGTTGCTCCTCCCCACTGGTACATTGGACTCTGTAGCAACTTGCAATGGGAGCCTTGTTCATTTGTCAGGAGAAGCCCTGCTGTGTGGGGCTTGTTCTGCCACTTGGAAAGCATGCACAACAGAACACCAGCACTATGACCACACTACTCTTCGGATGGAGGATCCCCCCATTGTGATGCCTAATCATGTACCCTGGAGTGAAGGCTTCCTCTTTGGATCTAGATCCAACTCCTGTAGTTTTCCCTGTCCTAGGGTGACTGGGATTTCCTCCAGGCTGAAATGGTGGGGCTCCACTTGTGGCTGAGGCTGGAGGGGGCTGAGGGCACAATTCATCCACAGGCAAGAGGGGTGCCTAGCAATAGAAACACCTGGTGACTCTCCTAGGCAGAGTGAGAGGGTAATCTTCGCTGGATCAACAGATGACCAGAATGACCTTATTCTAAGCGTACAGTACGTCCTGCTCCAATATAATACTTACACGTGGGTAATCCTCCACCAGAGGGCGCTGTTCACTGCAGACATGCAAAAACAGGCTCCTCCCAGCCCTTCATATACCCAGGGACCTCCCACAAATCCCCAGATTTCTCTGCAGTGCTGACTGCGAAGACATGAAGTATCAACTCTCTCACAGGTGAGCGGGGCTTTTACAGCCTGCGGCCCTGCGGGACCATTACCACCCATCCTCTTCGATAAGGATGTGCCTCCCAGCCTGGGCTGCGCTGGTCGGGTGAAGGTAGGCAGCACCTCGTGTGCTCACGGAGCTACGCTCCACCGCAATCCCCCACCATAGGGTAGGTGGTTTAGGCCGATAGTGAGCCTCCAATAGATGCCCCTCCCACATTATTGCCCTGTGCCCCTCATAGCGATAAACCCTGGGTGCAGGTCCGCTTCTCTCTCACTTCCTCCCGTAGCTCGGGGGAAAAGAAAGGGGGGGGTATGTGTGTGGCGGTCCCAGCGTTATGTGAACACGTTATGGCCGTTGACTTTTCATTTAAACTTGGGTGTCAGTGCCGCGCTCCTTGCCCCACATAAACCTTGTCTGGTTGTGCGCATGTGTCCTTTCATTACATGAAGTGTGCAGCCCCGGCGGCAGCATCATTCTCTAGTGTTGAGAGCAACCTCCTCAATTACACTCTGTATGTGTGTCCTATCCACTGCTGTAATTGACGTTGCGCTGGTTAGAGCTTTGCGCTCTTTGGGGGAGGCGGGGACTTGGCATGACGCGCCCCGCGTCACGGCCAGATCAGGCCCGCCCCTCGAGGTTCGCTTGGCGCCATTTTGACGGTCTTCGCGCGCGTGGTTGCGATCCGCCTCCTCCCTTGGTCATGTAAGTGCCCTCCCGGGCGGTTTTTGTTCCTATGACTTTTTATTCAGCTGCGCATGGCACTGACACCCCCCTCTTATCCCCTTTATGTCTTTCAGATGCCAAGATTCGGTGGCTTCTCCCGGCCTGACATATATTATAGCGGGTTCACATAAAAAAAAAAAAAAATTCTCCCACATTCCTAGCGGGTCTTGGGGCATCCAGGGTTGCCTATTGCTTAAATCCCTGTGGGCATACTGCTCAGATAATCACCATATGGAGGCATCTCAGATTTATGTACCCGGGGTCCCTCGGGGACATGACCGGACGTGTACAGTGTGTGGTCAGCCCCATGCTGATGCTGACAGAGCACGGGTCTGCGGACCGTGTGCTGAACAGGCACTGACCCTGCAATCAGGTTTGCCAGTGGCTGCACCTCACTTCAATACACCTGTCTCCCCAGACCTAAATCTCACTCCTGATGAGTCTCACTCGAGCGGGGATGACTAGCAAGTCGTGCCGCGCAGGCTGCCTACGGCTGAGCAGGTGCTGTCTAGTTTGGCGGAGCGCTTGGGCCCTGGAAAGAAGCGGTCCCTGACGCCTCCTGGTTCTCCGGTTCCTAATGATACTGATGAATCTGCTGCTATGCAGGACCTTGATCCTTCTGGTGAAGGTGAGCTATTCTCCGATTCGGGCTCCTCGGACGAGATGCCCTGGAGCCGTGATGATTCCGGGCCCGGTTCTTGGGGCCTGTGTGACACAGATGAACTACTTATTAAGATCTTTGAGGTTTTGTCAATCTCCCCTCCTGGAGAGGCTCCCAAGCCTAAGAAGGAGAGTTTCCACACAGCGCCACCGCGCTTGGAATTCCTGGAACAGGAGCATTTCCAGAGTCTGATATCCAAAGAATGGGAATCGCCTTGTAAACTTAAAGGGGTCCCAGGGGTCTGGGATTGGAAGTACCCTTTCCCTCCTGATGTGGTTAACTTTTGGTCAGCACCTCCTGTGGTGGATGCACCGATTATAGGGGTTACTAACCCCCCCTTCATGACTGCTCCTTATTACCGTACCCTTCGGGATGCTGAGGACCGGCGCATTGACAGACTGGCTTCCCACGCCTTTTCGTGTGCAGGGACGGCTCTGCGCCCGGTCTGTGCCGCGGCCATCACTGCGGTGGCCGCCAGGACTCTCATCAGAAAACTACTTGATCACCGACCTGAGGACCTTCCCTGTGGGGTCTTTAATGCGCTCTCAGATTGTGATGTGTTTGTGAAGTTTATCCTCTCAGCGCTGGTTGACACATTAAAATGTGTCCTAGAACCTCTGCCCTTGTGGTAGCTATTCGCCGCCTGGTCTGGCTGCGACAGTGGGGTGCTGACGAGGATACGACTGCCACAGCACCTGACTCCTATCTGGGAGCGTATCTTCTCCTTCCGGTGGTTCCAGGAAGTAGTTCCCCTGGACACAGGATAGAATTTGCTGGGCGGTCCCTCTCAGAGGTGGTCAGGGTGCTTCTAGCCCCTGTTTTTCTCCTCAGGAGTTGGTACAGGCCGTACTCGGCCTGCAGGGTCTGGGCTTACTTGCAGGTTGCCCTTAAACAGAATGGGGTGATGGCCTCTATGCTAACCTTTCTCTTTCCCTCAAAATGATGAGGCGGTCTGGGCCATACTGGCCTATGGTAGGCTTGGCAATTCTACACTCACAGGTAGCACCTGTATGATATCTCTGTCTTGGGACACAGGCGCCCTGTGCAAGTGAGGCTTCCGGCCTCCTGTGGAGTTCTAGATCCTTTTAGTTCCCCTGTGTCTTCTGGACATCAAGACCTTTACTAGTCGGTGTTGAAGGACCAACCCTGCGGATTGGGGCCTTATTTTTGGCCTCTCTTCTCCCAAGCTACTCGCCAAGGTGTGGATGGGGGTTATGTCTCTGACATGCCGGTGGGGCGTCCGCACTAGGACCTACCGGATCGTCCTTCCTTACTTCCCAATCTCTACGTCAGGCCGCGTAGGTTAGTCGGCCGGCGGTGTCCCCTGGGAGTTACTGGATGGGTGCTCAGTCACCTCAATCCCTCATGGTCCCTTATCCGCTATCTCCATTCCTTGGATTCGGTTCAGGCTTGAGCGAACAAGTGGACTCCTGGTTATGGGGGCTCTGTCCCTCTTTGCTGACATCTTACTTTCACCAGGCAGGATTGCAGCTGGTGGGCCCGTTGGTGGCGTATCAGATGATGTCCCTTATATACAGAGCCTTTGGGCTCTTCGGCACAGTAGGTTATTGATCCTAGATGGGGTTCCAGCACCCCGGGAGCTAGGTCTGTGCTCATTCCCCTTTGGTACGGTGGTTCCTCTTGAGCTGGTTATATTCAAGGACCCTGTCAGGGGGCACCCCCGTCTTTCCTTGCATCTTCCTGTGAATGGTCACCTTGGGTACCAAGTCTCGCAGGTTGGCGGGGGGGGGGGAATTTCTTCCAAAACCCCCCGTGGTTCCTAGGTAAGGTCCCTTAGAGGGTCCATCTTACCTACTGGCTTTGTTAAAACAATGAGCCTTCAGTTGACTCTATACTGCTGGACTTCTTCTCTTCAGGACCTGTCTATTTGGGGACTCTTGGCCTGTTGGAAGACAATGGCCTGTTTTATTTTTGGTATGGAGCTTGAAGCAGGATGATTCTCCTGGAAGGTTCCTGATCCTGATCTGGGTTGGGGTCTACATCCCCTGTTCCTCAGTGGTATTCGCTCCAATGGATGTCTGTCAGTAGCAGGTTGTGCTATCCTGGTGTCCCTCTGAGAGCCAACTAGGGTGGCTCTGTTGGGTCTCGCTAATATCACAGGGGCTCTGCCCTTGTTTTTACTGCCCCAGAATATTCTGACTCTGGTCATGGGGGCATAGTAAATTTATGTATAGACTTTCTATTTTATATGTCTTCTCTTCATTCACCCTGCTATGTGGGGTTCTGCGCACGGTTGTGCTGATAAAGAGACCCGTGAGATTGATGGCCCCTGGGTGGCCTGGTGAACTGTGGCTCGCAGATGCTTCTGCTGAGGTCAGCTGACCTGTACGCTCTCTCAGGAGTGCGGTTCTGCCCTTGTCAAGCTTTTTCTTATGTCGTCCCAATCTACAGACTCTTTTCTGAGGGCTTGACAGCTTCACCCCTTTGGAGACGGGTTTATCTTCTGGGTGACTTGGTCTATGGGGGGCTAGGAACAAGCTTCCTTGGCTTTTTCTTCCTCCGTCTATTGTGGGTTATGGTGTACCCATATTGATTGGCGTGAGTCTTGGTCTCTCCCCTGTTGGACGTTCTCGGTTCCCAGGGTTCTAGAGTTGTTACAGCATAGGTTGGGGTTGGCTCCCCATCTAGGTACTCTGAAGGTTCAGGTTCTGGCCTGTCTGCCTTCCTGTAGAAGTCTGGTTCAGTCTTCCTTGTTAGGAGTTCTCTTGGGGATTGCTCAGGGGCATCTCCAAAGTAGTTCTATGGTCCCTGTTGGGATCAATTTTCATTCTGTTTGCCCTGCAGATTGTTCCCTTGGGACTTATTCTGGATGCTGTCTGAGCTGTTTTGTAGTTCAAGTCGCCCCTCCGGGGGCTGTTGCTTCAGTCAGATGTGTGCCTGAGAAGATGGCTCTGATTACTTAGCCCTCATTCATTATATATATATATATATATATATATATATATATATATATATATATACCCACCATGCTGTGGTGGTATTCCACCTTACGCCGGACCCTTTGTCCAAGGTGATGTTTTATGATCATTAGTTAAGTCCTTTTAGTCTGCCTATGGGCCTTATTCTTAGTAATGCTGAAGTAAGGGGTCTACATTCCCTCAACAGGTGTTGACATTTTTCTGGTTGTTTCTTGTCGCTTAGGGGGACTGATGCCGCTTGGGGTCTGCGGGCGCCTCCATAGGTATGCGCCTGATCTCGTTTGCTTCCAGGGCCTATGCGCCCTTTGGACTGATCTTACTTGGATGGTTTGCCTTCCTGGTCCTGAGTAAAGGTTTCGGCTTCTTCCTGATCCTTGTTAGTGAAGGGGTCAGTATCCTCACCTGTCTTGCGGGAGACCAGTTTTCAATTCCCCATTGGGGAGAGTTCTAAGTTTTACCAAGGCTCTTGTTGCATTTGGGGTGGTCAGGCCGTTACTCTGGCCTATTCCTTTAGGGGGAAGAATCTTCCTCTCTTTTTATCCTGTTCTAATTGTGTTTGGGTGCCTTTGGCCCTTCAGCACCAGGTTTTTCTGTTAAACAGGTTTGCTAGACCGCTGCTTGTTTTCTGTTCATACCTTTTCAAAGGTTTTGTTATGAGATTGACGTTAGAGCCTTTGCTCATGTCGTACTTGGTAGCAAGGTTTGCAGGTGACAGCACCTTTGCTGTCTGCTGTGCCTTTTTGTTGGGGATCCCACCCTGTTTTATGGACACTGCTATTGGATGTCCCACGTGTATTATATTGGAGCAGGATGTACTGTATGCTTAGAATAATACAATTCTGTGAAATACTTACCTGTAGAATTGGTATTATACGCATACAGTACGTCCTGCTCCACCCTGGTTTTGCATTTTCTGGATCCCCTGTATGGTGATTGTTATCATTGCCGATGTTACCAGTTTGGTGGTTGGTTTCTCCCGGCTTTTCAATACTGGGGATTTGTGGGAGGTCCCTGGGTATATGAAGGGCCGGGAGGAGCCTGTTTTTGCATGTCTGCAGTGAACAGCGCCCTCTGGCGGAGGATTACCCACGTGTAAGTATTATATTGGAGCAGGACGTACTGTATGCGTATAATACCAATTCTACAGGTGAGTATTTCACAGTATTGTATTATTCAAACTGCCCTTGGGGCTGAAGGGGCCATCATGGTTGCAGAAATGGACAAGGAACCAAACTGCCAGGACCAGAATGTCAATGAGATGTTTCTGGACCAACGGCATTTCAACAAGCTTATAGTGTGGGATAAGCTTGACAAGGCTTCATCTCTTCCACAGCTCCTGGATGTCCGTGTCCTGATGCAAGTCTCCAAAAATGAAGGCTATGGGATCACCCAGTACAGGTGGCCTAGCCTAAGCATACACTGCCTACCACTTCTGATAGCACCTACCTTAAGGATGCGGTGGACTGACATCTGGATGCAGTAGGTTACAACATGTTTGCCATGGATGGTGCAGCCCTGCCATCAGTGTTTGCCTGGCTGCTAAATCCTGGGGGCACATAACTCAAAATCTCCAAAAAGCCTGTGGTTCTGAGAAGTGATGCCTCCTGCATAATTTGGTGGCATTGTTCATTTACCAAGGTGGATGGATGACTCAGCAAAACTGCTTAACCTGTTGGTGGCCATATACTGTGCTCTGTGGATAAAACAGTTGGTGACTAACTGACTTCCAAAAGACTTTCACTGATTTGTTGAAGCGGGCCATGGGTAGCAAGAGCACCAGCTTGCCAACCGCTTTTCTTCTGCAGGATTAGGATTGGATATTATCAGAGAACCAAGGCACAGAGCTCCTTTAGGAAGAAGGCTAAGGTAAGTCAAAGTCTCTTTGGTGCCCCAAGCCAAGGAGTCCAAATCTGAACTGCTTAAAGGCACCCCCCCACACACAAGTTAGGCTTTTATGGTGATTCTTCATTAGGGGGCTCTTGTGCCTTGGACAATCTTCTGATCAGGACCCAATCTTCGATGTAGGCTTGCAGGGATGTCCAGGTGCTCTTGGCTACCCTAGAGAAGTTTTGGTTGGTGATCAATTACCCCAAATCCCAGATAACGCCCTCTCAACAGGGTTGCTTTCTAGGAATGCATTTGGACAGTCTAGGCCATGGTGTTCTGCCAGCTGGACTCAGCAGTGCATGCAACTTCTGAGCCTGATGGTGGTGTCCTTTGAGGCAGTCCCTGTTGCCCAGATTCACACAAGGCTCTATTTGGTCTTGGTCCCCACTGGGATTGATTGAGATTGATCTCCATTTTGGGCAGGTTCATTCATCCCTGGAGTGGTGGTTATAATATGACTCCCTGAGTCATGCTTCCCACCTCCTTTCAGTTCCAAATAACCATGAATTTGGATCCAGCTGCTAGTTTAAGGGCGATGGTCATTAAATGTCTTCTGGTCTTCCATCAATGTACTACAACTTAGGGAAATATCCCTGTGCCTATCCCACTGGACCAGCAGTCTGCAGGATCTGACAGTCATAGTCAATGTGACTTGGTTGTGTATGTCAACCGTCAGGGAGGCACCAGGAGCAAGAGTGCCCCCTGGGGAGCTACAAGGATAATTGTATGGGCAGACCAAATATGTTCCTTGTATTTCAGATGTCCACATTCCACGTATAAACTAAATTTGTTCAGCTTTCTCAGCAGAGAAACTGGTTTTGGGAGAGTGGGCCCTTCATCCAGAGGCATTACAGAAACATAGAAGGTTGACAGCAGAAGGAGACTATACGGTCCATCTAGTCTGCCCTTATGTGTATACTGTATGTACTCTTTATCTTAGGATAGATGTGTGCTTATCCCAGGCATGTTTAAATTCAGTGACTGTTGATTTTTCAACTACCTCTGCTGGAAGTTTGTTCCAAGCATCTACTACTCTTTCTGTAAAATAATATTTTCTAACATTGCTCCTGATCTTCCCCCCGACTAGCTTCAGGTTGTGCCCCCTTGTTCTATCATTAAGCTTCTTCTTAAAAACACTTCCCTCCTGAATCTTATTCAATCCTTTTACATATTTAAAGGTCTCAATCATGTCCCCCCTCTCCCTTCTTTCCTCCAGACTGTACAAATTAAGTTCTTTAACCCTTTCGCTGCCAGCCTACCTGCAACTTTTGTCACCCTTTGTTGCCAGACCACGTTTCACTATTTTGCACTACATATGTTCAACCTTGATTTTTGAAGGAATTTCCAGGGATTTTCCGGGGAAATTATATATTGTTTTTTTCAGCAGAGTCTGAGCTTCAACATGCGATGTCTTGTTTGGCCTTTTTTTTAGTGTATTCTCAATACTTTTGGGTGAAATATGTGCAAAAAAAATCTATTTTTTGCAATTTGTAGTGTTTTTTGTAATAAAAAATGTAAGTTTGTCAATAAAATCTTATTGCATGTGAAACCCCAATTAATCCCAATCACAGCGTCACCACATATGTATTGATAGACACCCTTTCCTGCCCAGGAGACTCCCCCAAACTGAAACAGCGCTTTAGGAGATTTCCAGAAAAAGAACCCTTTAAATTTGAAATACCCCCCATAAACTATATATTCTCTGGAAGTACACACCTCAAGCTTTCTAGGCGTACCAAGTTTGTTGACATGGACGCAGTTTTCTGGAAGTAATCCCTCAATCAATTCTTTGGTTGCACAGAGTTTTCCCTAAAAAAAAATAAAAAAGAAGAATCAAAGCCACATTTTCCTAAAAAAAAAACTATATGCAAACAGGAAAAAACAAGTAAAATCTGAAAAAGCAATATCCCCCGAACAGAACAATACCCAACAGGCATAGGTACTGTCAAGAGTTGCCAAACAATACAAAGTAAAGCGTGCGCATAACAGTAATTTTACTTGAAAATTTCAGCTCTGCAGACAAAGTGCGCACCTTGCGATTTTTCAACCAAAACAACCCTTTACATTTAGAATATCCCCATTAGGGATGAGCGAATCGATCCGGACGAACCCGGATTCGATCTGAATTTCATGAAAAATTCGATTCGGATCGAATCCGAATTTCCCCGTGCTTCGATCGCTCGAAGTTTTCCTTTAACATCCATTGATTTACATTACAGGCATTCTAAGATGGCGGACGGGACATTTCCAGACATCTACCCCGCTCCAGTGCATACTGGGGCAGTCACATGCAGCCTATCAGCAGCCAGCAAGCCCGGTGATGTCACAGCGCTATTTAAGGCGGCGGACATCTTGCTTTTCCTCATTTCTCTATTGCATTCGTGAGAGACAGGACACTGCTGTAGTCAGGGAGAGACAGTTAGAGAGCCAGGGACAGACAGGGACAGGCAGGAGACAGGCAGGAAGTCAGCGAGAAGCAGGGAAAGTTAGGAAAAATCGGAGGCAGTCACAGGGAGATTTTTTTTTTTTCATCCAGCCTGAGTGTTACTGGCTGGCTGACTGGCTTTGTTATCTGTTTCAGGCTGCTTATACACTTTTGATGTTGTGCATATATACTGAACTGATCTCAAGTCTGCTGTGGGAACATTACCATTTTGTAAAATCTCATTAGCCTCTGTATTTACTCTAAGCTGCACACTTATTTAAAGTAATTTGGCCTGTTGGAGCCTGCTTATCCACTGTTGCTGTGCATATATACTGATCTCAGGTCTGCTGTGGGGCATCCCATTCTGTAACATCCCATTAGCCTCTGTATTTACTCTAAGCTGCACACTTATTTAAAGTAATTTGGCCTGTTTGAGCCTGCTTAGACACTTTTACTGTGCATATATACTGACCTCAGGTCTGCTGTGGGGGCATCCCATTCTGTAACATACCATTAGCCTCTGTATCTCCTCTAAGCTGCACACTTATTTAAAGTAATTTGGCCTGTTGGAGCCTGCTTATCCACTGTTGCTGTGCATATATACTGATCTCAGGTCTGCTGTGGGGCATCCCATTCTGTAACATCCCATTAGCCTCTGTATTTACTCTAAGCTGCACACTTATTTTAAGTAATTTGGCCTGTTGGAGCCTGCTTATCCACTGTTGCTGTGCATATATACTGATCTCGGGTCTGCTGTGGGGGCATCCCATTCTGTAACATCCCATTAGCCTCTGTATTTACTCTAAGCTGCACACTTATTTAAAGTAATTTGGCCTGTTTGAGCCTGCTTAGACACTTTTACTGTGCATATATACTGATCTCAGGTCTGCTGTGGGGGCATCCCATTTGTTTTTGACTGCTTTTAATAAACCAGGCCGCAGGGCACCCCAAAGCTGCATCTTACACCCTATCTGTTTATACTAAATAAGCAAATACATAAAAATGTCAGGCAGACAAGTGACAGGATGTTCAAAGAGGAGTGGCAGAGGCCAAGATTCAGCAGGCAGAGGTCGCAGCAGACTAGGGGCGAGTGGCAGCAGGAGTCACGGTGAGAGACCTGGTCTGCCAGCATCTGCTAGCGGTCGTGTCTCCACCAGTAACGCATCTACCGTGGTAGATTGGTTAATGCGCTCATCAACAACATCATCACAAGTTACGTCTGAGACCCCCAGTCTAGGGTCGGTAGGTTCCTCTGACACAACCCTGAGTTGGCATGCCCCGAGAGCAGTCCCTGTCCTCCCATTGCCTCTGTCCTATTGCCTCTGTCCTACGCCGTTCCCTCCCCCAGCTACGTATCCTATGCTTTGGGTTCAGCTCCACTCTTTAGTGAGGAGGACGATCAGATAGAGGACAGTCAGCAGCTACTGCCCAGCCAAGAAATGGAGGTGGCTTCTTTAGCTAGGCAGACAAATAGTGATGTGGACAGTGTCGTGGGTGTTGCGAGCGTTCCAGCTCCTGCGCCAGACACTGTTGACGAATCCACGAACATCAGTGACGTACAGCCACAACTCGGTGATAATGATGATGATGACGATGAAGCCGATCGCACTTGGGAGCCGGGTGATGAAGGGGCTTCATCGTCATCATCAGGAGAAGAGGGGCGCAGGTTGCCCCGGAGTCAGCAGCTCAGGCAGCAAGGTGTTAGCAGCATGGTTGGCAGTCAGCATGGGGGCACAATTGTAAAGCCTGGAGCCAAACGGGGTCGGGGTAGAGCACCTGCTGCGCGGCAGGCTACCTTATCGGGAGGTAGTGGAGCAGTGGTTCCTGGAGTTGGCGACAATAGCAGCGAATCAGTGAGGCCTGTTGGTGGGAAAAGTAGCTACTCGGCAGTGTGGCAGTTTTTCCTGAAGCATCCGCAGGAGGGTAACATGGCCACATGCAAGATATGTAGGCAGAAGGTGAAGCGTGGCTAGGGCCCAAATGTTGGCACCACGGCCCTGCGTCAACATATGATGCGTCACCATAAAGCAACCTGGGAGAACCGAGGCTCCCAAGGGGTGGTCCAGTCTGCTTCCTCACCAAGTGGCACGCCGCTCCCAATTTCTGCCAGCCAAGGCTCCAGCACCTCAGCCGAAGGCAGCTGTGCGTCATACCCATCCTCTGTCGCTCCTGCTCCTCCTCCTCCAAGTCATGCATCCCGCCAGCAATCCATCAGCGAAGCCATGTCCAAGAGACAGCAGTATGCGCCCACTCATCCTACGGTGCAGAAGCTGAATGTGCTCCTGTCCAAGTTGCTGGTGCTGCAGTCGCTCCCTTTTCAGGTGGTGGACTCTGCACCTTTCAGAGAACTGATGGCTTGTGCCGAGCCGAGGTGGAGAGTCCCAAGCCGTCATTTCTTTGCCAAGAAGGCAGTACCAGCGCTGCACACTTTTGTTGAACAGAAGGTGGGCCAGTCCTTGAGCCTGTCGGTGTGTAGCAAAGTGCATGGCAGCGCCGACGTCTGGAGCTGTAACTACGGTCAGGGACAGTACATGTCGTTTACGGCCCACTGGGTGAATGTGGTCCCTTTGCAGCAGCAGCAACTTGGACAGGTCACGCCGCTTCGGCCTTCACGCTCCCTGCCCGTTGGGCCTGTGACACTGTCCTCCGCCATATCCTCACCCTCCACTGTAGGCTCAAGTCTCAGTGCCCCTCCGGTCTACCATGTGTGCAGGGCATGGAGGTGTCACGCAGTGCTTCACATGGTTTGTCTTGGCGAAAGGAGTCACACAGGGGAGGAACTGCTTAAATTTATTCATCAGGAAATCCAAACATGGCTTACTCCAAGAAAACTTAGAATGGGAATCATGGTTACCGACAATGGGAAGAACATTTTGTCTGCGCTGCGCCAAGGAAGCCTGACCCATGCCCCCTGCATGGCTCACGTCTTCAATCTGGTTGTCAAGCGGTTTCTGAAGTGTTCCCCCCATCTGCAAGACATCCTAACAACTTCAAGGAAACTTTGCATGCACTTCAGCCACTCATACACCGCCAAACACACCCTTCTTGGGCTACAGCGTCAGAACGGTATCCCCCAACATAGTCTGATTTGCGATGTTTCCACCCGTTGGAATTCCACCCTTCACATGTTGGACTGATTATATGAACAGAGAAAAGCCATCACGGATTTCCTGATGATCCAAGCAGATAGGGGGACTCCCCTGTGTAACTTCAATGTCAACCAGTGGCAGCTCATACGTGACACCTGACGTTTGCTCAGGCCCTTTGAGGAAGCCACTTTATTTGTCAGTCGGCAGGATTACGGGATGAACGACGTGATTCCACTGCTTCATGTACTACAGCACATGTTGGAAACCATGGCTGGTCAGGGCACTGGAGACATGACGTCTACATCTTACGGCCACATGAACCCCGTTGGAGCTGAACTGGAGGAGGAGGAGGAAGATGAGGAGGAGTTGCCCAACAAAACACAGTTTAGGCTTGGCGAAATGGCTGGTTTATCTAGTCTGCGGACAGGAGAGGAGGAGCAGGAGCAGCCAGAGGAGCTAGAGGTTTTTGAGGAAGGCGAGACAGAGGACCCGGACACACCGTGGCAGTATGCAGTGGAGAGGGAGACAGGTTGTCCATCCGAGTCTCTTGCGCAAATGGCAGGAAGCAAGCTCACGTGCTTGCGTAGTGACCCCAGAATTGTTTCCATCTGTCGGCGGGATGACTTCTGGCTGTCCACCTTATTGGACCCTCGCTTCCGGCACAAAATGGGGGCATTTTTTAAACCCACCGAGAGGGAGGACAAACTGAACTACTACAAAGAACTTCTACGTAGGCAGTTGGCCGATGCCTATCTGTGCCATGGTCCATACTCTCGCAGGTCTGACTCGAGGGGACCTCTGCGCTCACCTTCCACTGCCATGGCTGCTGGGGGGGTTGGCAGGAGCAGCAGCAGCAGCTCCATCAGCAGCAGCCTCAGTCTTCAGTCGCTAATGAGTAGCTTTCTACACCCGCATAGTGAGGCTACTCATGAGCAGCAGGAAGACCTGGAGCAGGACCTGAACCAGCAGGTCATGTCATACTTTGACATGACCATGCCAACACACCTTGAGGATCCGCTGGACTTCTGGGCAGCCAAACTTGATTTGTGGCCGCAACTAGCAGAGTTTGCCCTGGAAAAGCTGTCCTGCCCGGCAAGTAGCGTGCCATCTGAGCGGGTGTTTAGTGCGGCGGGGGCCATAGTTACGGCGAGGAGAACTCGTCTGTCAACTAAAAATGTGGAGAGACTCACCTTTGTCAAAATGAATCAGGGATGGATCAGCCAGGATTTCCACCCACCAATGCCTGATGCATGCGACTAGATTCAGCATGGTGCCACGTTTTACACTTTCCAAATGGTGCAAAACATATCTATGTCTTTAGGCCAATTTTTGGGCTCCTGCTGATACCAACTTCAGGGTGTGCCTTCCAACCAATTTTTGGCCTCCTGCTGATGCCAACTTCAGGGTGTGCCTTTCAGCCAATGTTTGGCCTCCTGCTGCTGCTGCTTGCAACTCCAGGGTGTGATTCATCCAATTTTTGGGCTCCTGCTGCCAACTCCAGTGTCTCTTTAAAGTAATGTTTGGGCTCCTGCTGCTGCCAACTCCAGGGTGTGATTCATCCAATTTTTGGGCTCCTGCTGCCAACTCCAGTGTCTCTTTAAAGTAATGTTTGGGCTCCTGCTGCTGCTGCTGCTGCCAACTCCAGGGTGTGATTCATCCAATTTTTGGGCTCCTGCTGCCAACTCCAGTGTCTTTTTAAAGTAATATTTGGGCTCCTGCTGCTGCTGCTGCCAACTCCAGGGTGTGATTCATCCAATTTTTGGGCTCCTGCTGCCAACTCCAGTGTCTCTTTAAAGTAATGTTTGGGCTCCTGCTGCTGCTGCCAACTCCAGGGTGTGATTCATCCAATTTTTGGGCTCCTGCTGCCAACTCCAGTGTCTCTTTAAAGTAATGTTCGGGCTCCTGCTGCTGCTTGCAACTCCAGTATGTGATTCATCCAATTTTTGGGCTTCTGCTGCCAACTCCAGTGTCTCTTTAAAGTAATGTTTGGGCTCCTGCTGCTGCTGCTGCTGCCAACTCCAGGGTGTGATTCATCCAATTTTTGGGCTCCTGCTGCCAACTCCAGTGTCTCTTTAAAGTAATGTTTGGGCTCCTGCTGCTGCTGCCAACTCCAGGGTGTGATTCATCAAATTTTTGGGCTCCTGCTGCCAACTCCAGTGTCTCTTTAAAGCAATGTTTGGGCTCCTGCTGCTGCTGCCAACTCCAGGGTGTGATTCATCAAATTTTTGGGCTCCTGCTGCCAACTCCAGTGTCACTTTAAAGCAATGTTTGGGCTCCTGCTGCTGCTGCTGCCAACTCCAGGGTGTGATTCATCCAATTTTTGGGCTCCTGCTGCCAACTCCAGTGTCTCGTTAAAGTAATGTTTGGGCTCCTGCTGCTGCTGCCAACTCCAGGGTGTGATTCATCCAATTTTTGGGCTCCTGCTGCCAACTCCAGTGTTTCTTTAAAGTAATGTTTGGGCTCCTGCTGCTGCCAACTCCAGAGTGTGATTCATCCAATTTTTGGGCTCCTGCTGCCAACTCCAGTGTCTCTTTAAAGTAATGTTTGGGCTCCTGCTGCTGCTGCTGCCAACTCCAGGGTGTGATTCATCCAATTTTTGGGCTCCTGCTGCCAACTCCAGTGTCTCTTTAAAGTAATGTTTGGGCTCCTGCTGCTGCCAACTCCAGGGTGTGATTCATCCAATTTTTGGCCTCCTGCTGCCAACTCCAGAGTCTCTTTAAAGTAATGTTTGGGCTCCTGCTGCTGCTGCCAACTCCAGGGTGTGATTCATCCAATTTTTGGGCTCCTGCTGCCAACTCCAGTGTCTCTTTAAAGTAATGTTTGGGCTCCTGCTGCTGCCAACTCCAGGGTGTGATTCATCCAATTTTTGGGCTCCTGCTGCAAACTCCAGTGTTTCTTTAAAGCAATGTTTGGGCTCCTGCCCCTCATAGTGATGCCACTTCAACTCTCTGCAATTGTGCCGCTCTGCGATTCTATTAGCGATGCCTCTGATCTGCATGTGATATTTATTTACAGTATTATTTAACTAACCCAGCACGCATCCTATGCATGTTACAGCAAGGCAGAATGGTTTACAACCCTATTGAGGCTCTAGGAGGCTCAGAAATAGCCGTTTTTAATAGCGATTCGTCGCCATAAACCATATATTCCCTGAAAGTGTTAAGCTTTCTAAGAGTACTGAGCTTTTTGTAGTGGGCTCATCTTTCTGGAAGTAATCCATTGAAGAATTCTTAGGTTGCACAGTGTTTCCCTAAAAACAATTATAAAAAAGCAGAATAAAAACCATGTTTTCCTAAAATATCAATATGCAAACAAGAAAAAACAAGCTAAATCTGAAAGCGCAAGGTCCCCCGAGCAGAACAATACCAAACATGCATAGGTACTATTAACCCTTTTAGTTGTCAGCCTACTTGAAGTTTTGTCACCCTCTGTTGACAGGTCATTTTTCCCCATTTTGCGGCATGTTTAACCGTGATTTTTGCTGGAATTTCCAGAAAAATTATATACATTACATATAGATTTTTTGCAGCAGAGTTTAGGCTTTAACATGAAATGTCTTGTTTGTAATTTTTCTACTGTTTTTTGAATATTTCTGCTTAAAAAAACAAAACAAAAAAACAAAAAATATATATTTTTTAGACAATTGTCTCCTTTATTTTAAATAAAACCTTTTTTTTTTTAATGAAAACCATATTGCATGTGATAGCCCCATTTCTCCCGATTACAATGGTACCACATATGTATCGGTAACCCCCCCATTCTTGCTCTGGAGACCCCCCAAACTGAAAAGAGCACTTTATAACATTTACAAATAAAATACAACTACTATCCACACTATAAACATAAGGGGTTAATTAAAAAAAAAATTACATAGGGTCCCCCCTGCCAGGGGGGGGACCCCCTTTTTTGGGGGAATTTTAAGAGTTAGGCTAACCCTAACCCTTAAAATTCCCCCCAAAAATGGGGAGCCCCCCCCCCCCTGGGAGGGGGGACCCTATGTCATTTTTTGGGAATTTTAAGGGTTAGAGTTAGGCTAACCCTAACCCTTAAAAATAAAAGAAATGACGTAGGGTCCCCACTCCCAGGGGGGGGGGAATTTTTGGGGGGGAATTTTAAGGGTTAGGTTTATTTAGAAGGGGGGACCCTACGTCATTTTTATTTTTTATTTTTAAGGGTTAAGGTTAGCTTAACCCTAGCCCTCACCCTTAAAATAAAAAAAAATAAAACGTCTTTTTTTATTTTTATGGGTTAGGGTTAGCCTAACCCTAACCCTTAAAATTCAAAAAAATCTTTTTAAGGGTTAGGGTTAGGCTAACCCTAACCCTTAAAAATAAAAAAAATGACGTAGGGGGGAACCCATTTTTTTTTTTTTAATTTTAAGGGTTAGGGTTAAGCTAACCCTAACCCTTAAAAATAAAATAAAAATGACGTAGGGTCCCCCCTCCCAGGGGGGGGGAACCCATTGTTTTTTTAATTTTAAGGGTTAGGGTTAGGCTAACCCTAACCCTTAAAATAAAAAAAAACATGACGTAGGGTCCCCCTTACCCGTCATAACCAGCCCAGGACCAGCTATGGGGGCTTGTAGGAACAGAGTGGAGGGGCTAGCTTTTGTGGCCCCCCACCCTGCAGCCTACGAGCCCACATACCCTCTTCTGCCCCCCCCCCCGGGCTTTGGGGAGGCAGGTAATTGGGGGTGCGGGGGTCAATGGCAAGTCACCCGCTAGTTGCAGGTGGCTTGCCAGACCCCAGCCTTGTGAACTGGTACAGGGGTCTCATGGACCCCTTACCAGTTCACAAAGGGTTAACAGTAAAAAAAAAGACAGACACAAAAGTTTCATTTAAAAAAAAAAAAAAACTTTACTCACCTCACCCGATTGTCAGCTCCTGTGTTCATCAGCTGTCAGATTCCCTGGTGATCGCTGGCCAGAGGAGGGGGGGCAGGGGATCAGAGCATCCCCTGCCCCTCCACTCCATCTGACAGCTGAGCCGAGGAGAGACAGCAAGACACCCGGGAGTGACGTCATAAGCCCCGCCCCCAAAGGGCACCCGTCGGGAGAGGAGGGGGAGAGCCCTTTCAGGCTCTCCCCTGAAGCTGAAGAGCCAGGGGGGGGCGATCGGAGGCCCCTCCAGTGAAGAGGAGACCCGGAGGGAGGCAGCGCGACTGCAGGTTAGTAAATGTCATTTTTATTTATTTTTTTTTTTTTACAGTTAGCAGCTGCTGCTGCCAAACAGTGAGGGGGGCTATTCCGGGGCCTCTCCTGGAGCCATCCGACCCCCCACGGGGGATCGGATGGCACCAAATTAAAGAGGAGACCCGGCCGGATCCAACGAGGGGTCAGGTGAGTATTTTTTATTTTATTTACTAGCAGGGGGGAAAGTCAAGCACGTAGATCTTAAGTCACTTAAGTGGAGGGGAAGCGAGCACGTAGAACGTGCTTGGCACTGAAAGGGTTATGTCTCTCCTGATAAGTTTAAGTCCTTCCACCATTTTCGTTGCCCGCCTTTGGACATGTTCTATTTGAATAATGTCTTTTTGCAGGTAAGGTCTCCAGAACTGCACACAGTATTCTAGCTGTGGCCTTGCCAGGGCTCTATACAGCGGCATCACAACCTCCCTCTTCCTACTGGTGATGCCTCGAGCTATGCAGCTGAGCATCCTGCTTGCTTTTCCCACTGCCTGGCTACACTGTCCACTCATCTTGCAGCTATCAGTAATCAGTACCCCTAAATCTCTCTCCTCCGAGGTCCTGGCTAACACAGTGCTGCCCATAGGGTACTCAGAGCAGGGATTCCTTCTACCCAAGTGCATGATTTTACATTTAGAGACATTAAACTCTAGTTTCCACAGTTTTGA
Organism: Gastrophryne carolinensis; assembly: GCA_027917425.1. Classification (NCBI taxonomy): domain Eukaryota; kingdom Metazoa; phylum Chordata; class Amphibia; order Anura; family Microhylidae; genus Gastrophryne; species Gastrophryne carolinensis. The sequence goes on along the minus strand of CM051240.1, from coordinate 127,097,283 downwards.
CCATCTATCCAGTAAAGCTAAATAATTTTCCATGTTGCAGACACCTCCAGGAATTTCCACCCTATTACTAACCTGTATCATCAGCAAACAGACAAACTTTTCCTACCAAGCCTTCTCCTATGTCATTTACAAATATATTAAAAAGAATGGGGCCCAGGACAGAGCCTTGCGACACACCACTTGTAACTCGCCTTTGTTCAGATTGCACACCATTTACAACAACGCTCTGATACCGATCCCTCAGCCAACTGGAAATCCACTGAACTATCCAGGGATTGAGTCCTACCTTCAATAACTTATCTATGAGCTCCTTATGTGGTACTGACCACAGCTCCCTCCTTAGTCTGCATGGTAACCCATGGTTCATTATGTGTATGCTGAATTATTGTTGATTGAAGTGTAGTCTTGACATAAATGGCTACTCCACCGCTCTTTCTATCCAATCTGTCTTTTCTGTACAATGTGTAACCGGGTATGGCTATCTCCCAGTCATTGTGATCCTTGAACCAAGTCTCTGTTATTGCAACAAGATCCAATTCATCTCTGGATATGATAGCCATTAATTCACAGAGCTTGTTGCCCAAGCTGCGATCATGTGGATGTTGTTGGTATTGTATTTTAGTGTGTCCTTGATCTTTTCCACCTCTAGCCTACCACTGACCGGGCTTCATGCTTCAATGTCCTGTTTCATCCTAAATGGTAGGGGACAGAAATCACCCTTACAAGTTACATCTCTGTCCCCTTCCTCTAGTTTAAATCAAAAAATGCTCTGAGTTCCACTCCAAGTTCTTCTAAGCCTTTCTGTGAAGGATGCAAGCCATCCCTCTTAAACAACTCATTGTTCGACCACCTTCTAACATCATGACTAGGGATGAGCGAATCGATCCGGACGAACCCGGATTCGATCCGAATTTCATGAACTTCGATCGCTCGAAGTTTTTCTTTAACATCCATTCATTTACATTACAGGCATTCTAAGATGGCAGACGGGACATGTCCAGACATCTACCCCGCTCCAGTGCATACTGGGGCAGTCACATGCAGCCTATCAGCAGCCAGCAAGCCCGGTGACTAGAGATGAGCGAACTTTTGAAAAATTCGATTCGACTGATTCGCCGAATTTTCCGACAAAAAATTGTTTCGACCCGAATAAATTCGCGACGAATCGCTATTAAAACGGCTATTTCTGAGCCTCCTAGAGCCTCAATAGGGTTGTAAACCATTCTGCCTTGCTGTAACACGCACAGGATGCGTGCTGGGTTAGTTAAATAATACTTTGAAGAAATATCACATGCAGATCAGAGGCATCGCTTATAGAATCGCAGAGCGGCACAATTGAATTCAAGAGAGTTGAAGTGGCATCACTATGAGGGGCAGGAGCCCAAACATTGCTTTAAAGAGACACTGGAGTTGGCAGCAGCAGGAGCCCAAAAATTGGATGAATCACACCCTGGAGTTGGCAACAGCAGCAGGAGCCCAAACATTACTTCAAAGAGACCCTGGGGTTGGCTTCAGGAGCCCAACAATTGGATGAATCACACCCTGGAGTTGGCAGGAGTTGACAGCAGCAGCAGCAGGAGCCCAAATATTACTTTAAAGAGACACTGGGGTTGGCTTCAGGAGCCCAAAAATTGGATGAATCACACCCTGGAGTTGGCAGAAGTTGGCAGCAGCAGCAGGAGCCCAAATATTACTTTAAAGAGACCCTGGGGTTGGCTTCAGGAGCCCAAAAATTGGATGATTCACACCCTGGAGTTGGCAGCAGCAGCAGCAGGAGCCCAAATATACACTGGGGTTGGCTTCAGGAGCCCAAAAATTGGATGAATCACACCCTGGAGTTGGCAGAAGTTGGCAGCAGCAGCAGCAGCAGGAGCCCAAATATTACTTTAAAGAGACCCTGGGGTTGGCTTCAGGAGCCCAAAAATTGGATGAATCACACCCTGGAGTTGGCAGCAGCAGCAGGAGCCCAAATATTACTTTAAAGAGACCCTGGGGTTGGTTTCAGGAGCCCAAAAATTGGATGAATCACACCCTGGAGTTGGCAGAAGTTGGCAGCAGCAGCAGCAGGAGCCCAAACATTACTTTAAAGAGACCCTGGGGTTGGCTTCAGGAGCCCAACAATTGGATGAGTCACACCCTGGAGTTGGCAGGAGTTGACAGCAGCAGCAGCAGGAGCCCAAATATTACTTTAAAGAGACCCTGGGGTTGGCTTCAGGAGCCCAAAAATTGGATGAATCACACCCTGGAGTTGGCAGCAGCAGCAGGAGCCCAAATATTACTTTAAAGAGACCCTGGGGTTGGCTTCAGGAGCCCAAAAATTGGATGATTCACACCCTGGAGTTGGCAGCAGCAGCAGCAGGAGCCAAAATATACACTGGAGTTGGCTTCAGGAGCCCAAAAATTGGATGAATCACACCCTGGAGTTGGCAGCAGCAGGAGCCCAAATATTACTTTAAAGAGACCCTGGGGTTGGCTTCAGGAGCCCAAAAATTGGATGAATCACACCCTGGAGTTGGCAGCAGCAGCAGCAGGAGCCCAAATATTACTTTAAAGAGACCCTGGGGTTGGTTTCAGGAGCCCAAAAATTGGATGAATCACACCCTGGAGTTGGCAGAAGTTGGCAGCAGCAGGAGCCCAAACATTACTTTAAAGAGACCCTGGGGTTGGCTTCAGGAGCCCAACAATTGGAAGAATCACACCCTGGAGTTGGCAGGAGTTGACAGCAGCAGGAGCCCAAATATTACTTTAAAGAGACCCTGGGGTTGGCTTCAGGAGCCCAAAAATTGGATGAATCACACCCTGGAGTTGGCAGCAGCAGCAGCAGGAGCCCAAATATTACTTTAAAGAGACACTGGGGTTGGCTTCAGGAGGCCAAAAATTGGATGAATCACGCCCTGGAGTTGGCAGGAGGTGACAGCAGCAGCAGCAGGAGCCCAAATATTACTTTAAAGAGACCCTGGGGTTGGCTTCAGGAGCCCAAAAATTGGATGAATCACACCCTGGAGTTGGCAGCAGCAGCAGCAGGAGCCCAAATATTACTTTAAAGAGACCCTGGGGTTGGTTTCAGGAGCCCAAAAATTGGATGAATCACACCCTGGAGTTGGCAGAAGTTGGCAGCAGCAGCAGCAGGAGCCCAAACATTACTTTAAAGAGACCCTGGGGTTGGCTTCAGGAGCCCAACAATTGGATGAATCACACCCTGGAGTTGGCAGGAGTTGACAGCAGCAGCAGCAGCAGGGGCCCAAATATTACTTTAAAGAGACCCTGGGGTTGGCTTCAGGAGCCCAAAAATTGGATGAATCACACCCTGGAGTTGGCAGCAGCAGCAGGAGCCCAAATATTACTTTAAAGAGACCCTGGGGTTGGCTTCAGGAGCCCAAAAATTGGATGATTCACACCCTGGAGTTGGCAGCAGCAGCAGCAGGAGCCAAAATATACACTGGAGTTGGCTTCAGGAGCCCAAAAATTGGATGAATCACACCCTGGAGTTGGCAGCAGCAGGAGCCCAAATATTACTTTAAAGAGACCCTGGGGTTGGCTTCAGGAGCCCAAAAATTGGATGAATCACACCCTGGAGTTGGCAGCAGCAGGAGCCCAAATATACACTGGAGTTGGCTTCAGGAGCCCAAAAATTGGATGAATCACACCTTGGAGTTGGCAGCAGCAGCAGCAGGAGCCCAAATATTACTTTAAAGAGACCCTGGGGTTGGTTTCAGGAGCCCAAAAATTGGATGAATCACATTCTGGAGTTGGCAGAAGTTGGCAGCAGCAGGAGCCCAAACATTACTTTAAAGAGACCCTGGGGTTGGCTTCAGGAGCCCAACAATTGGATGAATCACACCCTGGAGTTGGCAGGAGTTGACAGCAGCAGGAGCCCAAATATTACTTTAAAGAGACCCTGGGGTTGGCTTCAGGAGCCCAAAAATTGGATGAATCACACCCTGGAGTTGGCAGCAGCAGCAGCAGGAGCCCAAATATTACTTTAAAGAGACACTGGGGTAATATGGGGGAATATCCCCCATAAACCATATATTCCCTGAAAGTACACATGTTAAGCTTTCTAAGCGTACCCAGCTTGTTGTAGTGGGCTCATCTTTCTGGAAGTAATATCTCGAAGAATTCTTAGGTTGCACAGGGTTTTACAAAAAAATGTATAAAAAAGCAGAATAAAAAACACCTTTTCTTAAAATATCAATATGCAAATAAGAAAAAACAAGCTAAATCTGAAAGCGCAAGGTCCCCCGAGCAGAACAATACCCAACATGCATAGGTACCTGTAACCTTTTGACTGCCAGTCTACTTGAGATTTTGTCACCCTCTCCTGACAGGATATTTTTCACCATTTTACGTGATGCTTAACTGTGATTTTTGCAGGAATTTCCAAGAAAATGGCATATTTTCTTTTTGTGGCAGAGTTTAGGCTTTAACATGAAATGTCTTGTTTGTATTTTTTCTACTTTTTAAATATTTTTTAAAAAATTAAAAAATTAAAAAATAAAAAAATATATATTTTTTAAATTGTCTCCTTTATTTTAAACAAAAACATTTATTTTATTAAAGAAAACCATATTGCATGTGAAAGCCCCATTTCTCCCGATTACAATGATACCACATATGTATCGGTAGCCCCCTGTTCCTGTCCAGGTGATCCCATAAACTGAAAAGAGCACTTTATAACATTTACAAATAAAATACAACTACTATCCACATAATAAAGGGTTAAATAAAAAAAATTGGTGTGGGGTCCCCTTTCACAGGGGGGGGGGGGGGGGGTGGGGTCCACCATTTCTTGGGGGAATTTTAAGTTTTTTTTGGGAGGCAGGTAATGGGGGGTCTCTGGGTTAATGGCGAGTCACCCACTAGCCGCAGGTGACTTGCCAGACCCCCGAGCCCTGTGAACTGGTATAGGGGTCACATGGACCCCTTACCAGTTCACAAAGGGTTAAAAGTAAAAACAAACACAGAGACACACTTTTTAAATAATATCTTTATTTAAAAAAAAAAAATGTTTTTTAATATTTTTTTTAATACTTACCTCCCATCCATCCCTGTGTCCCACGCTGATCATTAGGCTTCTGCTCTCCTGCTGCTGCTGGAAGCCTTTTATACCTACTGGGTTACAGGTAAGAAAGGGTTAATTAAAAAAAAAAATGACATAGGGTCCCCCCTCGAAGGGAGGGGGACCCCATTTTTTTTTTGGATTTTTAAGGGTTAAAACCCTTAAAAATCCAAAAAAAAAATGGCGTGAGGTCCCCCCTACCCAGCGTAACCAGCCTGTGACCAGCTATGGGGGCTTGTAGAACAGGGCGCAGGGGCCAGCTTTAGTGGCCCCTGGCCCTGCGGCTACAAGCCGTCATAGCCTAGGGCCACGGCTCTTCTGCCCCCCCCTGGGCTTTGGGGAGGCAGGTAATTTGGGGGGCCAGGGGTTAATGGCAAGCCACCCGCTAGCGCAGGTGACTTGCCAGACCCCCGAGCCCTGTGAACTGGTATAAGGGGTCACATGGACCCCTTACCAGTTCACAAAGGGTTAAAAGTAAAAAAAACACACAGACACACTTATTTAAAAATATTTTTATTAAAAAAAAATAAATGTTTTTTAATATTTTTTTTTAATACTTACCTCCGATCCATCCATGTGTCCCACGCTGATCACTTAGGCTTCTGCTCTCCTGCTGCTGCTGGAAGCCTTTTATACCTACTGGGTTACAGGTAAGAAAGGGTTAATTAAAAAAAAAAATGACATAGGGTCCCCCCTCGAAGGGAGGGGGACCCCATTTTTTTTTTGGATTTTTAAGGGTTAAAACCCTTAAAAATCCAAAAACAAAATGGCGTGAGGTCCCCCCTACCCAGCGTAACCAGCCTGTGACCAGCTATGGGGGCTTGTAGAACAGGGCGCAGGGGCCAGCTTTAGTGGCCCCTGGCCCTGCGGCTACAAGCCGTCATAGCCTAGGGCCACGGCTCTTCTGCCCCCCCCCTGGGCTTTGGGGAGGCAGGTAATTTGGGGGGCCAGGGGTTAATGGCAAGCCACCCGCTAGCGCAGGTGACTTGCCAGACCCCCGAGCCCTGTGAACTGGTATAAGGGGTCACATGGACCCCTTACCAGTTCACAAAGGGTTAAAAGTAAAAAAAACACACAGACACACTTATTTAAAAATATTTTTATTAAAAAAAAATAAATGTTTTTTAATATTTTTTTTTAATACTTACCTCCGATCCATCCATGTGTCCCACGCTGATCACTTAGGCTTCTGCTCTCCTGCTGCTGCTGGAAGCCTTTTATACCTACTGGGTTACAGGTAAGAAAGGGTTAATTGAAAAAAAAAATGACATAGGGTCCCCCCTCGAAGGGAGGGGGACCCCATTTTTTTTTTTGGATTTTTAAGGGTTAAAACCCTTAAAAATCCAAAAAAAAAATGGCGTGAGGTCCCCCCTACCCAGCGTAACCAGCCTGTGACCAGCTATGGGGGCTTGTAGAACAGGGCGCAGGGGCCAGCTTTAGTGGCCCCTGGCCCTGCGGCTATAAGCCGCCATAGCCTAGGGCCACGGCTCTTCTGCCCCCCCCCTGGGCTTTGGGGAGGCAGGTAATTTGGGGGGCCAGGGGTTAATGGCAAGTCACCCGCTTGCGCAGGTGACTTGCCAGACCCCCGAGCCCTGTGAACTGGTATAAGGGGTCACATGGACCCCTTACCAGTTCACAAAGGGTTAAAAGTTAAAAAAAAGAAACACACACTTTATTTCAAAACATTTTATAAAAAAAAAAAAAAAAAAAATTTGTTTACTTTACTCACCTCCGATCTTCATCTTCTGTGTCCCGCGGCGATCTGCTGTCAGTGACGGCTGGGCAGAGAAGGGGGGAGGCAGGCGATCGGAGGATCGCCTACCTCCCTCCTTCCCCACCCAGCCGTCACCGGTATCTGAGAGTTCAACTGCCGGGTGCCCCGATGACACCCGGCGGTGACGTCATCTGGCCCCGCCCCGAAGGGGCGGGGCCAGAATCCAAGATGGCGGCCGCCATCGGAGGAGGTAAAGGGAGGAGGGCTGTTATGCCCTCCTCCAGAAGATGGAAGAGCCGGGGGGGTGATCGGAGCCCCCCCCCATGAAGAGGAGAGGCGGCGGGAGCCGGCGGGAGTGGAGGTGAGTAAATGTCATTTTTTTTTTTTTTGCAGGCAAATGCCGGCGGCTGCTGAAACGGGGGGGGGCACCCTATTCCGGGCCCTCCCCTGCAGCCGGAGGACCCCCAATCGCCGATCGGAGCCCCTCTGGCTGAAGAGGAGACCCGGATGAATCAAACAAGGGGTCAGGTAAGTGATATTTTTTTATACTTTTTATTTTATTAATGGGGAAAGTCAGGCACGTAAATTTTACGTGGCTGGCGTTTAACGGTTGGAGAGGCAGCCACGTAAAATTTACGTGGCTGGCGTTTAAAGGGTTAAAGAGACCCTGGGGTTGGCTTCAGGAGCCCAAAAATTGGATGAATCACACCCTGGAGTTGGCAGAAGTTGGCAGCAGCAGCAGCAGGAGCCCAAATATTACTTTAAAGAGACCCTGGGGTTGGCTTCAGGAGTCCAAAAATTGGATGAATCACACCCTGGAGTTGGCAGCAGCAGGAGCCCAAATATTACTTTAAAGAGACACTGGGGTTGGCTTCAGGAGCCCAAAAATTGGATGATTCACACCCTGGAGTTGGCAGCAGCAGCAGGAGCCCAAATATACACTGGAGTTGGCTTCAGGAGCCCAAACATTGGATGAATCACACCCTGGAGTTGGCAGCAGCAGGAGCCCAAATATTACTTTAAAGAGACCCTGGGGTTGGTTTCAGGAGCCCAAAAATTGGATGAATCACACCCTGGAGTTGGCAGAAGTTGGCAGCAGCAGGAGCCCAAACATTACTTCAAAGAGACCCTGGGGTTGGTTTCAGGAGCCCAAAAATTGGATGAATCACACCCTGGAGTTGGCAGAAGTTGGCAGCAGCAGCAGCAGGAGGCCAAACATTACTTTAAAGAGACCCTGGGGTTGGCTTCAGGAGGCCAAAAATTGGATGAATCACGCCCTGCAGTTGGCAGGAGTTGACAGCAGCAGCAGCAGGAGCCCAAATATTACTTTAAAGAGACCCTGGGGTTGGCTTCAGGAGCCCAAAAATTGGATGAATCACACCCTGGAGTTGGCAGCAGCAGCAGCAGGAGCCCAAATATTACTTTAAAGAGACACTGGGGTTGGCTTCAGGAGGCCAAAAATTGGATGAATCACGCCCTGGAGTTGGCAGGAGTTGACAGCAGCAGCAGCAGGAGCCCAAATATTACGGACAACATTACAACGGTATTGCGGGTACGCCCCCCAAGCACGCAGGGGGTGCCGGCGTTTGGCTACACAAGAGTTAGCCGGCGCACCGGCTATAAAGAACAATATAATCATTAAGGTAAGCAGCGCCTGAAGCAATGTCTACTTAACATGACGCGACACACACAATACTTATCCCCCAACATAGATATAGGAGTTTTAAGACCCATAACTATGGGTAGCTCCGGGGAACAAAAACTTACTCACTTTTTCATTTAAATCACTCTTAAGGTGATACACCTATCCAACAATGGTGCTGAGATAACCGCTGCAACCAAATTGCCCACACGCTGAAGGGACTACTGTTACTCCCAAAAAGACCACTTGTGAAAAATGTAAGTTTTTACTCTGTATTCAGTTCAATGCATATTTGAACAAGGTATATGAACAAGGGTTACTGTGACTAATCTCATCCTGCATTAATGCACAAATACCAGATTACAAGGACCCACACACTGAGGAAGCGAAAAACGAAACGCGTTTGTGGAAGAGGTCCGCACCAACCAAACGGAATGTATCTTGCTACAATCTGAGGGCACACAGGACCCTAGAATAACTACGGTGACTGGATCCCAATCCAGGGTATTACCACACCAAGTACTGTACATAAGGACTCCTTTTTAAAAAATAGAGACTACTATGAGTTAAATCCTTTCTGAAAAGTATGAAGGAATACTGCTTGAACAAATGAGAGGACAATAAATGTGTGATTTTGTTTTGATACATTGCATATGTCTAATGGAATTTTAATCTACAGTAGGTGATTCAGAGGTATTTGTTCCCCCCGTCTTTCTGCCCAAGGGATACTACCAGGGCTCACACCGGCAGGACCAACGGGACAGTTGGCTGCAGATGAGAACCAGGTAATACCTCCTGACAGCAGACTGCAGGGGGCCCCCCCACTCAAACGTATCTCATAAGGCCGTACAGGCCATGCCTCTACACCACTGAGATAACAACACTATACAAACTTACTTTTCCTGACCTCCCAAATAACCCCTCCCCCCCTCACTATACTTTAAAGAGACCCTGGGGTTGGTTTCAGGAGCCCAAAAATTGGATGAATCACACCCTGGAGTTGGCAGAAGTTGGCAGCAGCAGCAGCAGGAGCCCAAACATTACTTTAAAGAGACCCTGGGGTTGGCTTCAGGAGCCCAACAATTGGATGAATCACACCCTGGAGTTGGCAGGAGTTGACAGCAGCAGCAGCAGGGGCCCAAATATTACTTTAAAGAGACCCTGGGGTTGGCTTCAGGAGCCCAAAAATTGGATGAATCACACCCTGGAGTTGGCAGCAGCAGCAGGAGCCCAAATATTACTTTAAAGAGACCCTGGGGTTGGCTTCAGGAGCCCAAAAATTGGATGATTCACACCCTGGAGTTGGCAGCAGCAGCAGCAGGAGCCAAAATATACACTGGAGTTGGCTTCAGGAGCCCAAAAATTGGATGAATCACACCCTGGAGTTGCCAGCAGCAAGAGCCCAAATATTACTTTAAAGAGACCCTGGGGTTGGCTTCAGGAGCCCAAAAATTGGATGAATCACACCCTGGAGTTGGCAGCAGCAGCAGCAGGAGCCCAAATATACACTGGAGTTGGCTTCAGGAGCCCAAAAATTGGATGAATCACACCCTGGAGTTGGCAGCAGCAGCAGCAGGAGCCCAAATATTACTTTAAAGAGACCCTGGGGTTGGTTTCAGGAGCCCAAAAATTGGATGAATCACACCCTGGAGTTGGCAGAAGTTGGCAGCAGCAGGAGCCCAAACATTACTTTAAAGAGACCCTGGGGTTGGCTTCAGGAGCCCAACAATTGGATGAATCACACCCTGGAGTTGGCAGGAGTTGACAGCAGCAGGAGCCCAAATATTACTTTAAAGAGACCCTGGGGTTGGCTTCAGGAGCCCAAAAATTGGATGAATCACACCCTGGAGTTGGCAGCAGCAGCAGCAGGAGCCCAAATATTACTTTAAAGAGACCCTGGGGTTGGCTTCAGGACCCCAAAAATTGGATGATTCACACCCTGGAGTTGGCAGCAGCAGCAGGAGCCCAAATATACACTGGAGTTGGCTTCAGGAGCCCAAAAATTGGATGAATCACACCCTGGAGTTGGCAGCAGCAGGAGCCCAAATATTACTTTAAAGAGACCCTGGGGTTGGCTTCAGGAGCCCAAAAATTGGATGAATCACACCCTGGAGTTGGCAGAAGTTGGCAGCAGCAGCAGCAGGAGCCCAAATATTACTTTAAAGAGACCCTGGGGTTGGCTTCAGGAGCCCAAAAATTGGATGAATCACACCCTGGAGTTGGCAGCAGCAGGAGCCAAAATATTACTTTAAAGAGACACTGGGGTTGGCTTCAGGAGCCCAAAAATTGGATGATTCACACCCTGGAGTTGGCAGCAGCAGCAGCAGGAGCCCAAATATACACTGGAGTTGGCTTCAGGAGCCCAAAAATTGGATGAATCACACCCTGGAGTTGGCAGCAGCAGGAGCCCAAATATTACTTTAAAGAGACCCTGGGGTTGGCTTCAGGAGCCCAAAAATTGGATGAATCACACCCTGGAGTTGGCAGAAGTTGGCAGCAGCAGGAGCCCAAACATTACTTCAAAGAGACCCTGGGGTTGGTTTCAGGAGCCCAAACATTGGATGAATCACACCCTGGAGTTGGCAGAAGTTGGCAGCAGCAGCAGCAGGAGGCCAAACATTACTTTAAAGAGACCCTGGGGTTGGCTTCAGGAGGCCAAAAATTGGATGAATCACGCCCTGTAGTTGGCAGGAGTTGACAGCAGCAGCAGGAGCCCAAATATTACTTTAAAGAGACCCTGGGGTTGGCTTCAGGAGCCCAAAAATTGGATGAATCACACCCTGGAGTTGGCAGCAGCAGCAGGAGCCCAAATATTACTTTAAAGAGACACTGGGGTTGGCTTCAGGAGCCCAAAAATTGGATGAATCACACCCTGGAGTTGGCAGCAGCAGGAACCCAAATATTACTTTAAAGAGACCCTGGGGTTGGCTTCAGGAGCCCAAAAATTGGATGAATCACACCCTGGAGTTGGCAGAAGTTGGCAGCAGCAGGAGCCCAAATATTACTTTAAAGAGACCTTGGGGTTGGCTTCAGGAGCCCAAAAATTGGATGAATCACACCCTGGAGTTGGCAGCAGCAGGAGCCCAAATATTACTTTAAAGAGACACTGGGGTTGGCTTCAGGAGCCCAAAAATTGGATGATTCACACCCTGGAGTTGGCAGCAGCAGCAGCAGGAGCCCAAATATACACTGGAGTTGGCTTCAGGAGCCCAAAAATTGGATGAATCACACCCTGGAGTTGGCAGAAGTTGGCAGCAGCAGCAGGAGCCCAAACATTACTTCAAAGAGACCCTGGGGTTGGCTTCAGGAGGCCAAAAATTGGATGAATCACGCCCTGGAGTTGGCAGGAGTTGACAGCAGCAGCAGGAGGAGCCCAAATATTACTTTAAAGAGACCCTGGGGTTGGCTTCAGGAGCCCAAAAATTGGATGATTCACACCCTGGAGTTGGCAGCAGCAGGAGCCCAAATATACACTGGAGTTGGCTTCAGGAGCCCAAAAATTGGATGAATCACACCCTGGAGTTGGCAGAAGTTGGCAGCAGCAGCAGCAGGAGCCCAAAAAATGGCCTAAAGACATAAATATGTTTTGCACCATTTGGAAAGTGTAAAACGTGGCACCATGCTGAATCTAGTCGCATGCATCAGGCATTGGTGGGTGGAAATCCTGGTTGCCGGGCAGGACAGCTCTGCTAGTTGCGGCCACAAATCAAGTTTGGCTGCCCAGAAGTCCAGCGGATCCTCAAGGTGTGTTGGCATGGTCATGTCAAAGTATGACATGACCTGCTGGTTTAGGTCCTGCTCCAGGTCTTCCTGCTGCTCATGAGTAGCCTCACTATGCGGGTGTAGAAAGCTACTCATTAGCGACTGAAGACTGAGGCTGCTGCTGCTGATGGAGCTGCTGCTGCTGCTCCTGCCAACCCCCCCAGCGGCCATGGCAGTGGAAGCTGAGCGCAGAGGTCCCCTCGAGTCAGACCTGCGAGAGTATGGACCATGGCGCAGATAGGCATCGGCCAACTGCCTACGTAGAAGTTCTTTGTAGTAGTTCAGTTTGTCCTCCCTCTCGGTGGGTTTAAAAAATGCCCCCATTTTGTGCTGGAAGCGAGGGTCCAATAAGGTGGACAGCCAGAAGTCATCCCGCCGACAGATGGAAACAATTCTGGGGTCACTACGCAAGCACGTGAGCATGCTTCGTGCCATTTGCGCAAGTGACTCGGATGGACTACCTGTCTCCATCTCCACTGCATACTGCCACGGTGTGCCCGGGTCCTCTGTCTTGCCTTCCTCAAAAACCTCTAGCTCCTCTGGCTGCTCCTGCTCCTCCTCTCCTGTCCGCTGACTAGATAAACCAGCCATTTCGCCAAACCTAAACTGTGTTTCGCTGGGCAACTCCTCCTCCTCCTCCTCTTCCTCCTCCTCCTCCTGTTCAGCTCCAACGGGGTTCATGTGGCCGTAAGATGTAAACGCCATGTCTCCAGTGCCCTGACCAGCCATGGTTTCCAACATGTGCTGTAGTACATGAAGCAGTGGAATCACGTCGTTCATCCCGTAATCCTGCCGACTGACAAATAAAGTGGCTTCCTCAAAGGGCCTGAGCAAACGTCAGGTGTCACGTATGAGCTGCCACTGGTTGACATTGAAGTTACACAGGGGAGTCCCCCTATCTGATTGGATCATCAGGAAATCCGTGATGGCTTTTCTCTGTTCATATAATTGGTCCAACATGTGAAGGGTGGAATTCCAACGGGTGGAAACATCGCAAATCAGACTATGTTGGGGGATACCATTCTGGCGCTGTAGCTCAAGAAGGGTGTGTTTGGCGGTGTAGGAGTGGCTGAAGTGCATGCAAAGTTGCCATGAAGTTGTTAGGATGTCTTGCAGATGGGGGGAACACTTCAGAAACCGCTTGACAACCAGATTGAAGACGTGAGCCATGCAGGGGGCATGGGTCAGGCTTCCTTGGCGCAGCGCAGACAAAATGTTCTTCCCATTGTCGGTAACCATGATTCCCATTTTAAGTTTTCTTGGAGTAAGCCATGTTTGGATTTCCTGATGAATACATTTAAGCAGTTCCTCCCCTGTGTGACTCCGTTCGCCAAGACAAACCATGTGAAGCACTGCGTGACACCTCCGTGCCCTGCACACATGGTAGACTGGAGGGGCACTGAGACTTGAGCCTACAGTGGAGGGTGAGGAGATGGCGGAGGATGAGGAGGCCGAGTCGCACGGTGTCACAGGCCCAACGGGCAGGGAGCGTGGAGGCCGAAGCGGCGTGACCTGTCCAAGTTGCTGCTGCTGCTGCAAAGGGACCACATTCGCCCAGTGGGCCGTAAACGACATGTACTGTCCCTGACCGTAGTTACAGCTCCAGACATCGGCGCTGCCATGCACTTTGCTACACACCGACAGGCTCAAGGACTGGCCCACCTTCTGTTCAACAAAAGTGTGCAGCGCTGGTACTGCCTTCTTGGCAAATAAATGACGGCTTGGGACTCTCCACCTCGGCTCGGCACAAGCCATCAGTTCTCTGAAAGGTGCAGATTCCACCACCTGAAAAGGGAGCGACTGCAGCACCAGCAACTTGGACAGGAGCACATTCAGCTTCTGCGCCGTAGGATGAGTGGGCGCATACTGCTGTCTCTTGGACATGGCTTCGCTGATGGATTGCTGGCGGGATGCATGACTTGGAGGAGGAGGAGGAGGAGCAGGAGCGACAGAGGATGGGTATGACGCACAGCTGCCTTCGGCTGAGGTGCTGGAGCCTTGGCTGGCAGAAATTGGGAGCTCACTTGGTGAGGAAGCAGACTGGATCACCCCTTGGGAGCCTCGGTTCTCCCAGGTCGCTTTATGGTGACGCATCATATGTTGACGCAGGGCCGTGGTGCCAACATTTGGACCCTGGCCACGCTTCACCTTCTGCCTACATATCTTGCATGTGGCCATGTTACCCTCCTGCGGATGCTTCAGGAAAAACTGCCACACTGCCGAGTAGCTACTTTTCCCACCCCCTGGCCTCACTGATTCACTGCTGCTGTTGCCAACTCCAGGAACCCCTGCTCCACTACCTCCCGATAAGGTAGACTGCCGCACAGCAGGTGCTCTACCCCGGCCCCGGCCGGCTTCAGCCTTTGGAATTGTGCCCCCATGCTGACTGCTACCACCTTGCTGCCTCAGCTGCTGACTCCGGGGCAACCTGCGCCCCTCTTCTCCTGATGATGACGATGAAGCCCCTTCATCACCCGGCTCCCAAGTGCGATCGGCTTCATCGTCATCATCATCATCACCGAGTTGTGGCTGTACGTCACTGATGTTCATGGATTCGTCAACAGTGTCTGGCGCAGGAGCTGGAACGCTCGAAGCACCCACGACACTGTCCACATCACTATTTGTCTGCCTAGCTAGAGAAGCCACCTCCATTTCTTGGCTGGGCAGTAGCTGCTGACTGTCCTCTATCTGATGGTCCTCCTCACTAAAGAGTGGAGCTGAACCCAAAGCATAGGATACGTCGCTGGGGGAGGGAACGGCGTAGGCCAGAGGCAATGGGAGGACAGGGACTGCTCTCGGGGCATGCCAACTCAGGGTTGTGTCAGAGGAACCTACCGACCCTAGACTGGGGGTCTCAGACGTAAGTTGTGATGATGTTGTTGATGAGCGCGTCAACCAATCTACCACGGCAGATGCGTTACTGGTGGAGACCCGACCGCTAGCAGATACTGGCAGATTAGGTCTCTCAGCGTGACTCCTGCTGCTACTGGCCCCCAGTCTGATGCGAGCTCTGCCTGCGGAATCTTGGCCTCTGCCACTCCTCTTTTCACTTCCAGGCACTTGTCTGCCCGACATAGTCTAACTGGCATGGTAGTAGGTGATATTTAAAGAACCCCCGGGCAGCGGTGGGTCTATATGAAACAGAATATAATGCACACCAAAAGTGAGCAGTAACACTCAGCCTCCAACAGGCCTGCTTAGTGTATATAAGAGAGCTGCTTAGTGTAAATAAAGAGGGGTATGCTATGTTACAGAATGGGATGCCCCAACAGAAGTGCACCTGGCAGGCAGCAGTAAGTCTATGCCCAGCAAAAGTGTCTTTATCAGGCTAATTTCAATTATAATAAGTGCAAATGGTTATATGGTCTTAAACAGAGGCTGCTGTAGTCACAGAATGGGATGCCCCAAAAAAGAAGTGGACCTGGCAGGGTCCAGTAGTGCTATGCCCAGCAAAAGTGTCTTTATCAGGCCTAATTTCAATTATAATAAATGCAAATGGTTATATGGTCTTAAACAGAGGCTGCTGTAGTCACAGAATGGGATGCCACAACAGAAGTGCACCTGGCAGGGTCCAGTAGTGCTATGCCCAGCAAAAGTGTCTTTATCAGGCCTAATTTCAATTATAATAAGTGCAAATGGTTATCTGGTCTTAAACAGAGGCTGCTGTAGTCACAGAATGGGATGCCACAACAGAAGTGCACCTGGCAGGGTCCAGTAGTGCTATGCCCAGCAAAAGTGTCTTTATCAGGCTAATTTCAATTATAATAAGTGCAAATGGTTATATGGTCTTAAACAGAGGCTGCTGTAGTCACAGAATGGGATGCCCCAAAAAAGAAGTGGACCTGGCAGGGTCCAGTAGTGCTATGCCCAGCAAAGGTGTCTTTATCAGGCCTAATTTCAATTATAATAAGTGCAAATGGTTATATGGTCTTAAACAGAGGCTGCTGTAGTCACAGAATGGGATGCCCCAAAAAAGAAGTGGACCTGGCAGGGTCCAGTAGTGCTATGCCCAGCAAAATTGTCTTTATCAGGCCTAATTTCAATTATAATAAGTGCAAATGGTTATATGGTCTTAAACAGAGGCTGCTGTAGTCACAGAATGGGATGCCCCAAAAAAGAAGTGGACCTGGCAGGGTCCAGTAGTGCTATGCCCAGCAAAAGTGTCTTTATCAGGCCTAATTTCAATTATAATAAGTGCAAATGGTTATATGGTCTTAAACAGAGGCTGCTGTAGTCACAGAATGGGATGCCCCAAAAAAGAAGTGGACCTGGCAGGGTCCAGTAGTGCTATGCCCAGCAAAAGTGTCTTTATCAGGCCTAATTTCAATTATAATAAGTGCAAATGGTTATATGGTCTTAAACAGAGGCTGCTGTAGTCACAGAATGGGATGCCACAACAGAAGTGCACCTGGCAAGGTCCAGTAGTGCTATGTCCAGCAAAAGTGCCTTAACAGGCTAATTTCAATTATAATAAGTGCAAATGGTTATATGGTCTTAAACAGAGGCTGCTGTAGTCACAGAATGGGATGCCCCAAAAAAGAAGTGGACCTGGCAGGGTCCAGTAGTGCTATGCCCAGCAAAAGTGTCTTTATCAGGCCTAATTTCAATTATAATAAGTGCAAATGGTTATATGGTCTTAAACAGAGGCTGCTGTAGTCACAGAATGTGTTGCCACAACGGAAGTGCACCTGGCAGGGTCCAGTAGTGCTATGCCCAGCAAAAGTGTCTTTATCAGGCTAATTTCAATTATAATAAGTGCAAATGGTTATATGGTGTTAAACAGAGGCTGCTGTAGTCACAGAATGGGATGCCCCAAAAAAGAAGTGGACCTGGCAGGGTCCAGTAGTGCTATGCCCAGCAAAAGTGTCTTTATCAGGCTAATTTCAATTATAATAAGTGCAAATGGTTATATGGTGTTAAACAGAGGCTGCTGTAGTCACAGAATGGGATGCCCCAAAAAAGAAGTGGACCTGGCAGGGTCCAGTAGTGCTATGCCCAGCAAAAGTGTCTTTATCAGAGCTAATTTCAATTATAATAAGTGCAAATGGTTATATGGTGTTAAACAGAGGCTGCTGTAGTCACAGAATGGGATGCCCCAAAAAAGAAGTGGACCTGGCAGGGTCCAGTAGTGCTATGCCCAGCAAAAGTGTCTTTATCAGGGCTAATTTCAATTATAATAAGTGCAAATGGTTATATGGTCTTAAACAGAGGCTGCTGTAGTCACAGAATGGGATGCCCCAAAAAAGAAGTGGACCTGGCAGGGTCCAGTAGTGCTATGCCCAGCAAAAGTGTCTTTATCAGGGCTAATTTCAATTATAATAAGTGCAAATGGTTATATGGTCTTAAACAGAGGCTGCTGTAGTCACAGAATGGGATGCCCCAAAAAAGAAGTGGACCTGGCAGGGTCCAGTAGTGCTATGCCCAGCAAAAGTGTCTTTATCAGGCCTAATTTCAATTATAATAAGTGCAAATGGTTATATGGTCTTAAACAGAGGCTGCTGTGGTCACAGAATGGGATGCCCCAAAAAAGAAGTGGACCTGGCAGGGTCCAGTAGTGCTATGCCCAGCAAAATTGTCTTTATCAGGCTAATTTCAATTATAATAAGTGCAAATGGTTATATAGTCTTAAACAGAGGCTGCTGTAGTCACAGAATGGGATGCCCCAAAAAAGAAGTGGACCTGGCAGGGTCCAGTAGTGCTATGCCCAGCAAAAGTGTCTTTATCAGGCTAATTTGAATTATAATAAGTGCAAATGGTTATATGGTCTTAAACAGAGGCTGCTGTAGTCACAGAATGGGATGCCCCAAAAAAGAAGTGGACCTGGCAGGGTCCAGTAGTGCTATGCCCAGCAAAAGTGTCTTTATCAGGCCTAATTTCAATTATAATAAGTGCAAATGGTTATATGGTCTTAAACAGAGGCTGCTGTAGTCACAGAATGGGATGCCCCAAAAAAGAAGTGGACCTGGCAGGGTCCAGTAGTGCTATGCCCAGCAAAAGTGTCCTTATCAGGCCTAATTTCAATTATAATAAGTGCAAATGGTTATATGGTCTTAAACAGAGGCTGCTGTAGTCACAGAATGGGATGCCCCAAAAAAGAAGTGGACCTGGCAGGGTCCAGTAGTGCTATGCCCAGCAAAAGTGTCTTTATCAGGCCTAATTTCAATTATAATAAGTGCAAATGGTTATATGGTCTTAAACAGAGGCTGCTGTAGTCACAGAATGGGATGCCACAACAGAAGTGGACCTGGCAGGGTCCAGTAGTGCTATGCCCAGCAAAAGTGTCTTTATCAGGCTAATTTCAATTATAATAAGTGCAAATGGTTATATGGTCTTAAACAGAGGCTGCTGTAGTCACAGAATGGGATGCCCCAAAAAAGAAGTGGACCTGGCAGGGTCCAGTAGTGCTATGCCCAGCAAAAGTGTCTTTATCAGGCTAATTTCAATTATAATAAGTGCAAATGGTTATATGGTGTTAAACAGAGGCTGCTGTAGTCACAGAATGGGATGCCCCAAAAAAGAAGTGGACCTGGCAGGGTCAAGTAGTGCTATGCCCAGCAAAAGTGTCTTTATCAGGCCTAATTTCAATTATAATAAGTGCAAATGGTTATATGGTCTTAAACAGAGGCTGCTGTGGTCACAGAATGGGATGCCCCAAAAAAGAAGTGGACCTGGCAGGGTCCAGTAGTGCTATGCCCAGCAAAAGTGTCTTTATCAGGCTAATTTCAATAATAATAAGTGCAAATGGTTATATGGTCTTAAACAGAGGCTGCTGTAGTCACAGAATGGGATGCCCCAAAAAAGAAGTGGACCTGGCAGGGTCCAGTAGTGCTATGCCCAGCAAAAGTGTCTTTATCAGGCTAATTTCAATTATAATAAGTGCAAATGGTTATATGGTCTTAAACAGAGGCTGCTGTAGTCACAGAATGGGATGCCCCAAAAAAGAAGTGGACCTGGCAGGGTCCAGTAGTGCTATGCCCAGCAAAGGTGTCTTTATCAGGCCTAATTTCAATTATAATAAGTGCAAATGGTTATATGGTCTTAAACAGAGGCTGCTGTAGTCACAGAATGGGATGCCCCAAAAAAGAAGTGGACCTGGCAGGGTCCAGTAGTGCTATGCCCAGCAAAAGTGTCTTTATCAGGCTAATTTCAATTATAATAAGTGCAAATGGTTATATGGTGTTAAACAGAGGCTGCTGTAGTCACAGAATGGGATGCCCCAAAAAAGAAGTGGACCTGGCAGGGTCAAGTAGTGCTATGCCCAGCAAAAGTGTCTTTATCAGGCCTAATTTCAATTATAATAAGTGCAAATGGTTATATGGTCTTAAACAGAGGCTGCTGTGGTCACAGAATGGGATGCCCCAAAAAAGAAGTGGACCGGGCAGGGTCCAGTAGTGCTATGCCCAGAAAAGTGTCTTTATCAGGCCTAATTTCAATTATAATAAGTGCAAATGGTTATATGGTCTTAAACAGAGGCTGCTGTAGTCACAGAATGTGTTGCCACAACACAAGTGCACCTGGCAGGGTCCAGTAGTGCTATGCCCAGCAAAAGTGTCTTTATCAGGCTAATTTCAATTATAATAAGTGCAAATGGTTATATGGTCTTAAACAGAGGCTGCTGTAGTCACAGAATGGGATGCCCCAAAAAAGAAGTGGACCTGGCAGGGTCCAGTAGTGCTATGCCCAGCAAAAGTGTCTTTATCAGGCCTAATTTCAATTATAATAAGTGCAAATGGTTATATGGTCTTAAACAGAGGCTGCTGTAGTCACAGAATGGGATGCCCCAAAAAAGAAGTGGACCTGGCAGGGTCCAGTAGTGCTATGCCCAGCAAAAGTGTCTTTATCAGGCCTAATTTCAATTATAATAAGTGCAAATGGTTATATGGTCTTAAACAGAGGCTGCTGTAGTCACAGAATGGGATGCCCCAAAAAAGAAGTGGACCTGGCAGGGTCCAGTAGTGCTATGCCCAGCAAAAGTGTCTTTATCAGGCCTAATTTCAATTATAATAAGTGCAAATGGTTATATGGTCTTAAACAGAGGCTGCTGTAGTCACAGAATGGGATGCCACAACAGAAGTGCACCTGGCAGGGTCCAGTAGTGCTATGCCCAGCAAAAGTGTCTTTATCAGGCCTAATTTCAATTATAATAAGTGCAAATGGTTATATGGTCTTCAACAGAGGCTGCTGTAGTCACAGAATGGGATGCCACAACAGAAGTGCACCTGGCAGGGTCCAGTAGTGCTATGCCCAGCAAAGTGTCTTTATCAGGCTAATTTCAATTATAATAAGTGCAAATGGTTATATGGTCTTAAACAGAGGCTGCTGTAGTCACAGAATGGGATGCCCCAAAAAAGAAGTGGACCTGGCAGGGTCCAGTAGTGCTATGCCCAGCAAAGGTGTCTTTATCAGGCCTAATTTCAATTATAATAAGTGCAAATGGTTATATGGTCTTAAACAGAGGCTGCTGTAGTCACAGAATGGGATGCCCCAAAAAAGAAGTGGACCTGGCAGGGTCCAGTAGTGCTATGCCCAGCAAAAGTGTCTTTATCAGGCTAATTTCAATTATAATAAGTGCAAATGGTTATATGGTGTTAAACAGAGGCTGCTGTAGTCACAGAATGGGATGCCCCAAAAAAGAAGTGGACCTGGCAGGGTCCAGTAGTGCTATGCCCAGCAAAAGTGTCTTTATCAGGCCTAATTTCAATTATAATAAGTGCAAATGGTTATATGGTCTTAAACAGAGGCTGCTGTAGTCACAGAATGAGATGCCCCAAAAAATAAGTGGACCTGGCAGGGTCCAGTAGTGCTATGCCCAGCAAAAGTGTCTTTATCAGGCCTAATTTCAATTATAATAAGTGCAAATGGTTATATGGTCTTAAACAGAGGCTGCTGTAGTCACAGAATGGGATGCCACAACAGAAGTGCACCTGGCAGGGTCCAGTAGTGCTATGTCCAGCAAAAGTGCCTTAACAGGCTAATTTCAATTATAATAAGTGCAAATGGTTATATGGTCTTAAACAGAGGCTGCTGTAGTCACAGAATGGGATGCCCCAAAAAAGAAGTGGACCTGGCAGGGTCCAGTAGTGCTATGCCCAGAAAAGTGTCTTTATCAGGCCTAATTTCAATTATAATAAGTGCAAATGGTTATATGGTCTTAAACAGAGGCTGCTGTAGTCACAGAATGTGTTGCCACAACACAAGTGCACCTGGCAGGGTCCAGTAGTGCTATGCCCAGCAAAAGTGTCTTTATCAGGCTAATTTCAATTATAATAAGTGCAAATGGTTATATGGTCTTAACCAGAGGCTGCTGTAGTCACAGAATGGGATGCCTCAAAAAAGAAGTGGACCTGGCAGGGTCCAGTAGTGCTATGCCCAGCAAAAGTGTCTTTATCAGGGCTTATTTCAATTATAATAAGTGCAAATGGTTATATGGTCTTAAACAGAGGCTGCTGTAGTCACAGAATGGGATGCCCCAAAAAAGAAGTGGACCTGGCAGGGTCCAGTAGTGCTATGCCCAGCAAAAGTGTCTTTATCAGGGCTAATTTCAATTATAATAAGTGCAAATGGTTATATGGTCTTAAACAGAGGCTGCTGTAGTCACAGAATGGGATGCCCCAAAAACGAAGTGGACCTGGCAGGGTCCAGTAGTGCTATGCCCAGCAAAAGTGTCTTTATCAGGGCTAATTTCAATTATAATAAGTGCAAATGGTTATATGGTCTTAAACAGAGGCTGCTGTGGTCACAGAATGGGATGCCCCAAAAAAGAAGTGGACCTGGCAGGGTCCAGTAGTGCTATGCCCAGCAAAAGTGTCTTTATCAGGCTAATTTCAATAATAATAAGTGCAAATGGTTATATGGTCTTAAACAGAGGCTGCTGTAGTCACAGAATGGGATGCCCCAAAAAAGAAGTGGACCTGGCAGGGTCCAGTAGTGCTATGCCCAGCAAAAGTGTCTTTATCAGGCTAATTTCAATTATAATAAGTGCAAATGGTTATATGGTCTTAAACAGAGGCTGCTGTAGTCACAGAATGGGATGCCCCAAAAAAGAAGTGGACCTGGCAGGGTCCAGTAGTGCTATGCCCAGCAAAGGTGTCTTTATCAGGCCTAATTTCAATTATAATAAGTGCAAATGGTTATATGGTCTTAAACAGAGGCTGCTGTAGTCACAGAATGGGATGCCCCAAAAAAGAAGTGGACCTGGCAGGGTCCAGTAGTGCTATGCCCAGCAAAAGTGTCTTTATCAGGCTAATTTCAATTATAATAAGTGCAAATGGTTATATGGTGTTAAACAGAGGCTGCTGTAGTCACAGAATGGGATGCCCCAAAAAAGAAGTGGACCTGGCAGGGTCAAGTAGTGCTATGCCCAGCAAAAGTGTCTTTATCAGGCCTAATTTCAATTATAATAAGTGCAAATGGTTATATGGTCTTAAACAGAGGCTGCTGTGGTCACAGAATGGGATGCCCCAAAAAAGAAGTGGACCGGGCAGGGTCCAGTAGTGCTATGCCCAGAAAAGTGTCTTTATCAGGCCTAATTTCAATTATAATAAGTGCAAATGGTTATATGGTCTTAAACAGAGGCTGCTGTAGTCACAGAATGTGTTGCCACAACACAAGTGCACCTGGCAGGGTCCAGTAGTGCTATGCCCAGCAAAAGTGTCTTTATCAGGCTAATTTCAATTATAATAAGTGCAAATGGTTATATGGTCTTAAACAGAGGCTGCTGTAGTCACAGAATGGGATGCCCCAAAAAAGAAGTGGACCTGGCAGGGTCCAGTAGTGCTATGCCCAGCAAAAGTGTCTTTATCAGGCCTAATTTCAATTATAATAAGTGCAAATGGTTATATGGTCTTAAACAGAGGCTGCTGTAGTCACAGAATGGGATGCCCCAAAAAAGAAGTGGACCTGGCAGGGTCCAGTAGTGCTATGCCCAGCAAAAGTGTCTTTATCAGGCCTAATTTCAATTATAATAAGTGCAAATGGTTATATGGTCTTAAACAGAGGCTGCTGTAGTCACAGAATGGGATGCCCCAAAAAAGAAGTGGACCTGGCAGGGTCCAGTAGTGCTATGCCCAGCAAAAGTGTCTTTATCAGGCCTAATTTCAATTATAATAAGTGCAAATGGTTATATGGTCTTAAACAGAGGCTGCTGTAGTCACAGAATGGGATGCCACAACAGAAGTGCACCTGGCAGGGTCCAGTAGTGCTATGCCCAGCAAAAGTGTCTTTATCAGGCCTAATTTCAATTATAATAAGTGCAAATGGTTATATGGTCTTCAACAGAGGCTGCTGTAGTCACAGAATGGGATGCCACAACAGAAGTGCACCTGGCAGGGTCCAGTAGTGCTATGCCCAGCAAAGTGTCTTTATCAGGCTAATTTCAATTATAATAAGTGCAAATGGTTATATGGTCTTAAACAGAGGCTGCTGTAGTCACAGAATGGGATGCCCCAAAAAAGAAGTGGACCTGGCAGGGTCCAGTAGTGCTATGCCCAGCAAAGGTGTCTTTATCAGGCCTAATTTCAATTATAATAAGTGCAAATGGTTATATGGTCTTAAACAGAGGCTGCTGTAGTCACAGAATGGGATGCCCCAAAAAAGAAGTGGACCTGGCAGGGTCCAGTAGTGCTATGCCCAGCAAAAGTGTCTTTATCAGGCCTAATTTCAATTATAATAAGTGCAAATGGTTATATGGTCTTAAACAGAGGCTGCTGTAGTCACAGAATGAGATGCCCCAAAAAATAAGTGGACCTGGCAGGGTCCAGTAGTGCTATGCCCAGCAAAAGTGTCTTTATCAGGCCTAATTTCAATTATAATAAGTGCAAATGGTTATATGGTCTTAAACAGAGGCTGCTGTAGTCACAGAATGGGATGCCACAACAGAAGTGCACCTGGCAGGGTCCAGTAGTGCTATGTCCAGCAAAAGTGCCTTAACAGGCTAATTTCAATTATAATAAGTGCAAATGGTTATATGGTCTTAAACAGAGGCTGCTGTAGTCACAGAATGGGATGCCCCAAAAAAGAAGTGGACCTGGCAGGGTCCAGTAGTGCTATGCCCAGAAAAGTGTCTTTATCAGGCCTAATTTCAATTATAATAAGTGCAAATGGTTATATGGTCTTAAACAGAGGCTGCTGTAGTCACAGAATGTGTTGCCACAACACAAGTGCACCTGGCAGGGTCCAGTAGTGCTATGCCCAGCAAAAGTGTCTTTATCAGGCTAATTTCAATTATAATAAGTGCAAATGGTTATATGGTCTTAAACAGAGGCTGCTGTAGTCACAGAATGGGATGCCCCAAAAAAGAAGTGGACCTGGCAGGGTCCAGTAGTGCTATGCCCAGCAAAAGTGTCTTTATCAGGCTAATTTCAATTATAATAAGTGCAAATGGTTATATGGTGTTAAACAGAGGCTGCTGTAGTCACAGAATGGGATGCCCCAAAAAAGAAGTGGACCTGGCAGGGTCCAGTAGTGCTATGCCCAGCAAAAGTGTCTTTATCAGGCTAATTTCAATTATAATAAGTGCAAATGGTTATATGGTCTTAAACAGAGGCTGCTGTAGTCACAGAATGGGATGCCCCAAAAAAGAAGTGGACCTGGCAGGGTCCAGTAGTGCTATGCCCAGCAAAAGTGTCTTTATCAGGCCTAATTTCAATTATAATAAGTGCAAATGGTTATATGGTCTTAAACAGAGGCTGCTGTGGTCACAGAATGGGATGCCCCAAAAAAGAAGTGGACCTGGCAGGGTCCAGTAGTGCTATGCCCAGCAAAAGTGTCTTTATCAGGCTAATTTCAATAATAATAAGTGCAAATGGTTATATGGTTTTAAACAGAGGCTGCTGTAGTCACAGAATGGGATGCCCCAAAAAAGAAGTGGACCTGGCAGGGTCCAGTAGTGCTATGCCCAGCAAAAGTGTCTTTATCAGGCTAATTTCAATTATAATAAGTGCAAATGGTTATATGGTCTTAAACAGAGGCTGCTGTAGTCACAGAATGGGATGCCCCAAAAAAGAAGTGGACCTGGCAGGGTCCAGTAGTGCTATGCCCAGCAAAAGTGTCTTTATCAGGCCTAATTTCAATTATAATAAGTGCAAATGGTTATATGGTCTTAAACAGAGGCTGCTGTAGTCACAGAATGGGATGCCCCAAAAAAGAAGTGGACCTGGCAGGGTCCAGTAGTGCTATGCCCAGCAAAAGTGTCTTTATCAGGCCTAATTTCAATTATAATAAGTGCAAATGGTTATATGGTCTTAAACAGAGGCTGCTGTAGTCACAGAATGGGATGCCACAACAGAAGTGCACCTGGCAGGGTCCAGTAGTGCTATGCCCAGCAAAAGTGTCTTTATCAGGCCTAATTTCAATTATAATAAGTGCAAATGGTTATATGGTCTTCAACAGAGGCTGCTGTAGTCACAGAATGGGATGCCACAACAGAAGTGCACCTGGCAGGGTCCAGTAGTGCTATGCCCAGCAAAAGTGTCTTTATCAGGCTAATTTCAATTATAATAAGTGCAAATGGTTATATGGTCTTAAACAGAGGCTGCTGTAGTCACAGAATGGGATGCCCCAAAAAAGAAGTGGACCTGGCAGGGTCCAGTAGTGCTATGCCCAGCAAAGGTGTCTTTATCAGGCCTAATTTCAATTATAATAAGTGCAAATGGTTATATGGTCTTAAACAGAGGCTGCTGTAGTCACAGAATGGGATGCCCCAAAAAAGAAGTGGACCTGGCAGGGTCCAGTATTGCTATGCCCAGCAAAAGTGTCTTTATCAGGCTAATTTCAATTATAATAAGTGCAAATGGTTATATGGTGTTAAACAGAGGCTGCTGTAGTCACAGAATGGGATGCCCCAAAAAAGAAGTGGACCTGGCAGGGTCCAGTAGTGCTATGCCCAGCAAAAGTGTCTTTATCAGGCCTAATTTCAATTATAATAAGTGCAAATGGTTATATGGTCTTAAACAGAGGCTGCTGTAGTCACAGAATGAGATGCCCCAAAAAATAAGTGGACCTGGCAGGGTCCAGTAGTGCTATGCCCAGCAAAAGTGTCTTTATCAGGCCTAATTTCAATTATAATAAGTGCAAATGGTTATATGGTCTTAAACAGAGGCTGCTGTAGTCACAGAATGGGATGCCACAACAGAAGTGCACCTGGCAGGGTCCAGTAGTGCTATGTCCAGCAAAAGTGCCTTAACAGGCTAATTTCAATTATAATAAGTGCAAATGGTTATATGGTCTTAAACAGAGGCTGCTGTAGTCACAGAATGGGATGCCCCAAAAAAGAAGTGGACCTGGCAGGGTCCAGTAGTGCTATGCCCAGAAAAGTGTCTTTATCAGGCCTAATTTCAATTATAATAAGTGCAAATGGTTATATGGTCTTAAACAGAGGCTGCTGTAGTCACAGAATGAGATGCCCCAAAAAATAAGTGGACCTGGCAGGGTCCAGTAGTGCTATGCCCAGCAAAAGTGTCTTTATCAGGCCTAATTTCAATTATAATAAGTGCAAATGGTTATATGGTCTTAAACAGAGGCTGCTGTAGTCACAGAATGGGATGCCACAACAGAAGTGCACCTGGCAGGGTCCAGTAGTGCTATGTCCAGCAAAAGTGCCCTAACAGGCTAATTTCAATTATAATAAGTGCAAATGGTTATATGGTCTTAAACAGAGGCTGCTGTAGTCACAGAATGGGATGCCCCAAAAAAGAAGTGGACCTGGGAGGGTCCAGTAGTGCTATGCCCAGAAAAGTGTCTTTATCAGGCCTAATTTCAATTATAATAAGTGCAAATGGTTATATGGTCTTAAACAGAGGCTGCTGTAGTCACAGAATGTGTTGCCACAACACAAGTGCACCTGGCAGGGTCCAGTAGTGCTATGCCCAGCAAAAGTGTCTTTATCAGGCTAATTTCAATTATAATAAGTGCAAATGGTTATATGGTCTTAAACAGAGGCTGCTGTAGTCACAGAATGGGATGCCCCAAAAAAGAAGTGGACCTGGCAGGGTCCAGTAGTGCTATGCCCAGCAAAAGTGTCTTTATCAGGCTAATTTCAATTATAATAAGTGCAAATGGTTATATGGTGTTAAACAGAGGCTGCTGTAGTCACAGAATGGGATGCCCCAAAAAAGAAGTGGACCTGGCAGGGTCCAGTAGTGCTATGCCCAGCAAAAGTGTCTTTATCAGGGCTAATTTCAATTATAATAAGTGCAAATGGTTATATGGTGTTAAACAGAGGCTGCTGTAGTCACAGAATGGGATGCCCCAAAAAAGAAGTGGACCTGGCAGGGTCCAGTAGTGCTATGCCCAGCAAAAGTGTCTTTATCAGGCTAATTTCAATTATAATAAGTGCAAATGGTTATATGGTGTTAAACAGAGGCTGCTGTAGTCACAGAATGGGATGCCCCAAAAAAGAAGTGGACTTGGCAGGGTCCAGTAGTGCTATGCCCAGCAAAAGTGTCTTTATCAGGGCTAATTTCAATTATAATAAGTGCAAATGGTTATATGGTGTTAAACAGAGGCTGCTGTAGTCACAGAATGGGATGCCCCAAAAAAGAAGTGGACCTGGCAGGGTCCAGTAGTGCTATGCCCAGCAAAAGTGTCTTTATCAGGGCTAATTTCAATTATAATAAGTGCAAATGGTTATATGGTGTTAAACAGAGGCTGCTGTGGTCACAGAATGGGATGCCCCAAAAAAGAAGTGGACCTGGCAGGGTTCAGTAGTGCTATGCCCAGCAAAAGTGTCTTTATCAGGGCTAATTTCAATTATAATAAGTGCAAATGGTTATATGGTCTTAAACAGAGGCTGCTGTAGTCACAGAATGGGATGCCCCAAAAAAGAAGTGGACCTGGCAGGGTCCAGTAGTGCTATGCCCAGCAAAAGTGTCTTTATCAGGCCTAATTTCAATTATAATAAGTGCAAATGGTTATATGGTCTTAAACAGAGGCTGCTGTGGTCACAGAATGGGATGCCCCAAAAAAGAAGTGGACCTGGCAGGGTCCAGTAGTGCTATGCCCAGCAAAAGTGTCTTTATCAGGCTAATTTCAATTATAATAAGTGCAAATGGTTATATGGTCTTAAACAGAGGCTGCTGTAGTCACAGAATGGGATGCCCCAAAAAAGAAGTGGACCTGGCAGGGTCCAGTAGTGCTATGCCCAGCAAAAGTGTCTTTATCAGGCTAATTTCAATTATAATAAGTGCAAATGGTTATATGGTCTTAAACAGAGGCTGCTGTAGTCACAGAATGGGATGCCCCAAAAAAGAAGTGGACCTGGCAGGGTCCAGTAGTGCTATGCCCAGCAAAAGTGTCTTTATCAGGCCTAATTTCAATTATAATAAGTGCAAATGGTTATATGGTGTTAAACAGAGGCTGCTGTAGTCACAGAATGGGATGCCCCAAAAAAGAAGTGGACCTGGCAGGGTCCAGTAGTGCTATGCCCAGCAAAAGTGTCTTTATCAGGCCTAATTTCAATTATAATAAGTGCAAATGGTTATATGGTCTTAAACAGAGGCTGCTGTAGTCACAGAATGGGATGCCCCAAAAAAGAAGTGGACCTGGCAGGGTCCAGTAGTGCTATGCCCAGCAAAAGTGTCTTTATCAGGGCTAATTTCAATTATAATAAGTGCAAATGGTTATATGGTCTTAAACAGAGGCTGCTGTAGTCACAGAATGGGATGCCCCAAAAAAGAAGTGGACCTGGCAGGGTCCAGTAGTGCTATGCCCAGCAAAAGTGTCTTTATCAGGCCTAATTTCAATTATAATAAGTGCAAATGGTTATATGGTCTTAAACAGAGGCTGCTGTAGTCACAGAATGGGATGCCACAACAGAAATGGACCTGGCAGGGTCCAGTAGTGCTATGCCCAGCAAAAGTGTCTTTATCAGGCTAATTTCAATTATAATAAGTGCAAATGGTTATATCGTCTTAAACAGAGGCTGCTGTAGTCACAGAATGGGATGCCCCAAAAAAGAAGAGGACCTGGCAGGGTCCAGTTGTGCTATGCCCAGCAAAAGTGTCTTTATCAGGCTAATTTCAATTATAATAAGTGCAAATGGTTATATGGTGTTAAACAAAGGCTGCTGTAGTCACAGAATGGGATGCCCCAAAAAAGAAGTGGACCTGGCAGGGTCCAGTAGTGCTATGCCCAGCAAAAGTGTCTTTATCAGGGCTAATTTCAATTATAATAAGTGCAAATGGTTATATGGTCTTAAACAGAGGCTGCTGTAGTCACAGAATGGGATGCCCCAAAAAAGAAGTGGACCTGGCAGGGTCCAGTAGTGCTATGCCCAGCAAAAATGTCTTTATCAGGGCTAATTTCAATTATAATAAGTGCAAATGGTTATATGGTCTTAAACAGAGGCTGCTGTAGTCACAGAATGGGATGCCCCAAAAACGAAGTGGACCTGGCAGGGTCCAGTAGTGCTATGCCCAGCAAAAGTGTCTTTATCAGGCCTAATTTCAATTATAATAAGTACAAATGGTTATATGGTCGTAAACAGAGGCTGCTGTGGTCACAGAATGGGATGCCCCAAAAAAGAAGTGGACCTGGCAGGGTCCAGTAGTGCTATGCCCAGCAAAAGTGTCTTTATCAGGCTAATTTCAATAATAATAAGTGCAAATGGTTATATGGTCTTAAACAGAGGCTGCTGTAGTCACAGAATGGGATGCCCCAAAAAAGAAGTGGACCTGGCAGGGTCCAGTAGTGCTATGCCCAGCAAAAGTGTCTTTATCAGGCTAATTTCAATTATAATAAGTGCAAATGGTTATATGGTCTTAAAAAGAGGCTGCTGTAGTCACAGAATGGGATGCCCCAAAAAAGAAGTGGACCTGGCAGGGTCCAGTAGTGCTATGCCCAGCAAAAGTGTCTTTATCAGGCCTAATTTCAATTATAATAAGTGCAAATGGTTATATGGTCTTAAACAGAGGCTGCTGTAGTCACAGAATGGGATGCCCCAAAAAAGAAGTGGACCTGGCAGGGTCCAGTAGTGCTATGCCAAGCAAAAGTGTCTTTATCAGGCCTAATTTCAATTATAATAAGTTCAAATGGTTATATGGTCTTAAACAGAGGCTGCTGTAGTCACAGAATGGGATGCCCCAAAAAAGAAGTGGACCTGGCAGGGTCCAGTAGTGCTATGCCCAGCAAAAGTGTCTTTATCAGGCCTAATTTCAATTATAATAAGTGCAAATGGTTATATGGTCTTAAACAGAGGCTGCTGTAGTCACAGAATGGGATGCCACAACAGAAGTGGACCTGGAAGGGTCCAGTAGTGCTATGCCCAGCAAAAGTGTCTTTATCAGGCTAATTTCAATTATAATAAGTGCACATGGTTATATGGTCTTAAACAGAGGCTGCTGTAGTCACAGAATGGGATGCCCCAAAAAAGAAGTGGACCTGGCAGGGTCCAGTAGTGCTATGCCCAGCAAAAGTGTCTTTATCAGGCTAATTTCAATTATAATAAGTGCAAATGGTTATATGGTGTTAAACAGAGGCTGCTGTAGTCACAGAATGGGATACCCCAAAAAAGAAGTGGATCTGGCAGGGTCCAGTAGTGCTATGCCCAGCAAAAGTGTCTTTATCAGGCTAATTTCAATTATAATAAGTGCAAATGGTTATATGGTCTTAAACAGAGGCTGCTGTAGTCACAGAATGGGATGCCCCAAAAAAGAAGTGGACCTGGCAGGGTCCAGTAGTGCTATGCCCAGCAAAAGTGTCTTTATCAGGCCTAATTTCAATTTTAATAAGTGCAAATGGTTATATGGTCTTAAACAGAGGCTGCTGTAGTCACAGAATGGGATGCCCCAAAAAAGAAGTGGACCTGGCAGGGTCCAGTAGTGCTATGCCCAGCAAAAGTGTCTTTATCAGGCTAATTTCAATTATAATAAGTGCAAATGGTTATATGGTCTTAAACAGAGGCTGCTGTAGTCACAGAATGGGATGCCCCAAAAAAGAAGTGGACCTGGCAGGGTCCAGTAGTGCTATGCCCAGCAAAAGTGTCTTTATCAGGCTAATTTCAATTATAATAAGTGCAAATGGTTATATGGTGTTAAACAGAGGCTGCTGTAGTCACAGAATGGGATGCCCCAAAAAAGAAGTGGACCTGGCAGGGTCCAGTAGTGCTATGCCCAGCAAAAGTGTCTTATCAGGGCTAATTTCAATTATAATAAGTGCAAATGGTTATATGGTGGTAAACAGAGGCTGCTGTAGTCACAGAATGGGATGCCCCAAAAAAGAAGTGGACCTGGCAGGGTCCAGTAGTGCTATGCCCAGCAAAAGTGTCTTTATCAGGGCTAATTTCAATTATAATTAGTGCAAATGGTTATATGGTCTTAAACAGAGGCTGCTGTAGTCACAGAATGGGATGCCCCAAAAAAGAAGTGGACCTGGCAGGGTCCAGTAGTGCTATGCCCAGCAAAAGTGTCTTTATCAGGGCTAATTTCAATTATAATAAGTGCAAATGGTTATATGGTCTTAAACAGAGGCTGCTGTAGTCACAGAATGGGATGCCCCAAAAAAGAAGTGGACCTGGCAGGGTCCAGTAGTGCTATGCCCAGCAAAAGTGTCTTTATCAGGGCTAATTTCAATTATAATAAGTGCAAATGGTTATATGGTCTTAAACAGAGGCTGCTGTAGTCACAGAATGGGATGCCCCAAAAAAGAAGTGGACCTGGCAGGGTCCAGTAGTGCTATGCCCAGCAAAAGTGTCTTTATCAGGCTAATTTCAATTATAATAAGTGCAAATGGTTATATGGTGTTAAACAGAGGCTGCTGTAGTCACAGAATGGGATGCCCCAAAAAAGAAGTGGACCTGGCAGGGTCCAGTAGTGCTATGCCCAGCAAAAGTGTCTTTATCAGGGCTAATTTCAATTATAATTAGTGCAAATGGTTATATGGTCTTAAACAGAGGCTGCTGTAGTCACAGAATGGGATGCCCCAAAAAAGAAGTGGACCTGGCAGGGTCCAGTAGTGCTATGCCCAGCAAAAGTGTCTTTATCAGGGCTAATTTCAATTATAATAAGTGCAAATGGTTATATGGTCTTAAACAGAGGCTGCTGTAGTCACAGAATGGGATGCCCCAAAAAAGAAGTGGACCTGGCAGGGTCCAGTAGTGCTATGCCCAGCAAAAGTGTCTTTATCAGGGCTAATTTCAATTATAATAAGTGCAAATGGTTATATGGTCTTAAACAGAGGCTGCTGTAGTCACAGAATGGGATGCCCCAAAAAAGAAGTGGACCTGGCAGGGTCCAGTAGTGCTATGCCCAGCAAAAGTGTCTTTATCAGGCTAATTTCAATTATAATAAGTGCAAATGGTTATATGGTCTTAAACAGAGGCTGCTGTAGTCACAGAATGGGATGCCCCAAAAAAGAAGTGGACCTGGCAGGGTCCAGTAGTGCTATGCCCAGCAAAAGTGTCTTTATCAGGCTAATTTCAATTATAATAAGTGCAAATGATTATATGGTCTTAAACAGAGGCTTCTGTAGTCACAGAATGGGATGCCCCAAAAAAGAAGTGGACCTGGCAGGGTCCAGTAGTGCTATGCCCAGCAAAAGTGTCTTTATCAGGGCTAATTTCAATTATAATAAGTGCAAATGGTTATATGGTCTTAAACAGAGGCTGCTGTAGTCACAGAATGGGATGCCCCAAAAAAGAAGTGGACCTGGCAGGGTCCAGTAGTGCTATGCCCAGCAAAAGTGTCTTTATCAGGGCTAATTTCAATTATAATAAGTGCAAATGGTTATATGGTCTTAAACAGAGGCTGCTGTAGTCACAGAATGGGATGCCCCAAAAAAGAAGTGGACCTGGCAGGGTCCAGTAGTGCTATGCCCAGCAAAAGTGTCTTTATCAGGCCTAATTTCAATTATAATAAGTGCAAATGGTTATATGGTCTTAAACAGAGGCTGCTGTAGTCACAGAATGGGATGCCCCAAAAAAGAAGTGGACCTGGCAGGGTCCAGTAGTGCTATGCACAGCAAAAGTGTCTTTATCAGGCCTAATTTCAATTATAATAAGTGCAAATGGTTATATGGTCTTAAACAGAGGCTGCTGTAGTCACAGAATGGGATGCCCCAAAAAAGAAGTGGACCTGGCAGGGTCCAGTAGTGCTATGCCCAGCAAAAGTGTCTTTATCAGGCCTAATTTCAATTATAATAAGTGCAAATGGTTATATGGTCTTAAACAGAGGCTGCTGTAGTCACAGAATGTGATGCCCCAAAAAAGAAGTGGACCTGGCAGGGTGCCCTAGTGCTATGCCCAGCAAAAGTGTCTTTATCAGGCTAATTTCAATTATAATAAGTGCAAATGGTTATATGGTGTTAACCAGAGGCTGCTGTAGTCACAGAATGGGATGCCCCAAAAAATAAGTGGACCTGGCAGGGTCCAGTAGTGCTATGCCCAGCAAAAGTGTCTTTATCAGGGCTTATTTCAATTATAATAAGTGCAAATGGTTATATGGTCTTAAACAGAGGCTGCTGTAGTCACAGAATGGGATGCCCCAAAAAAGAAGTGGACCTGGCAGGGTCCAGTAGTGCTATGCCCAGCAAAAGTGTCTTTATCAGGGCTAATTCAATTATAATAAGTGCAAATGGTTATATGGTCTTAAACAGAGGCTGCTGTAGTCACAGAATGGGATGCCCCAAAAACGAAGTGGACCTGGCAGGGTCCAGTAGTGCTATGCCCAGCAAAAGTGTCTTTATCAGGCCTAATTTCAATTATAATAAGTACAAATGGTTATATGGTCTTAAACAGAGGCTGCTGTAGTCACAGAATGGGATGCCCCAAAAACGAAGTGGACCTGGCAGGGTCCAGTAGTGCTATGCCCAGCAAAAGTGTCTTTATCAGGCCTAATTTCAATTATAATAAGTGCAAATGGTTATATGGTCCTAAACAGAGGCTGCTGTAGTCACAGAATGGGATGCCCCAAAAAAGAAGTGGACCTGGCAGGGTCCAGTAGTGCTATGCCCAGCAAAAGTGTCTTTATCAGGCTAATTTCAATTATAATAAGTGTAATTGGTTATATGGTCTTAAACAGAGGCTGCTGTAGTCACAGAATGGGATGCCCCAAAAAAGAAGTGGACCTGGCAGGGTCCAGTAGTGCTATGCCCAGCAAAAGTGTCTTTATCAGGCTAATTTCAATTATAATAAGTGCAAATGGTTATATGGTCTTAAACAGAGGCTGCTGTAGTCACAGAATGGGATGCCCCAAAAAAGAAGTGGACCTGGCAGGGTCCAGTAGTGCTATGCCCAGCAAACGTGTCTTTATCAGGCCTAATTTCAATTATAATAAGTGCAAATGGTTATATGGTCTTAAACAGAGGCTGCTGTAGTCACAGAATGGGATGCCCCAAAAAAGAAGTGGACCTGGCAGGGTCCAGTAGTGCTATGCCCAGCAAAAGTGTCTTTATCAGGCCTAATTTCAATTATAATAAGTGCAAATGGTTATATGGTCTTAAACAGAGGCTGCTGTAGTCACAGAATGGGATGCCGCAACAGAAGTGGACCTGGCAGGGTCCAGTAGTGCTATGCCCAGCAAAAGTGTCTTTATCAGGGCTAATTTCAATTATAATAAGTGCAAATGGTTATATGGTGTTAAACAGAGGCTGCTGTAGTCACAGAATGGGATGCCGCAACAGAAGTGGACCTGGCAGGGTCCAGTAGTGCTATGCCCAGCAAAAGTGTCTTTATCAGGCTAATTTCAATTATAATAAGTGCAAATGGTTATATGGTGTTAAACAGAGGCTGCTGTAGTCACAGAATGGGATGCCCCAAAAAAGAAGTGGACCTGGCAGGGTCCAGTAGTGCTATGCCCAGCAAAAGTGTCTTTATCAGGCTAATTTCAATTATAATAAGTGCAAATGGTTATATGGTCTTAAACAGAGGCTGCTGTAGTCACAGAATGGGATGCCCCAAAAAAGAAGTGGACCTGGCAGGGTCCAGTAGTGCTATGCCCAGCAAAAGTGTCTTTATCAGGCTAATTTCAATTATAATAAGTGCAAATGGTTATATGGTCTTAAACAGAGGCTGCTGTAGTCACAGAATGGGATGCCCCAAAAAAGAAGTGGACCTGGCAGGGTCCAGTAGTGCTATGCCCAGCAAAAGTGTCTTTATCAGGCTAATTTCAATTATAATAAGTGCAAATGGTTATATGGTCTTAAACAGAGGCTGCTGTAGTCACAGAATGGGATGCCCCAAAAAAGAAGTGGACCTGGCAGGGTCCAGTAGTGCTATGCCCAGCAAAAGTGTCTTTATCAGGCCTAATTTCAATTATAATAAGTGCAAATGGTTATATGGTCTTAAACAGAGGCTGCTGTAGTCACAGAATGGGATGCCCCAAAAAAGAAGTGGACCTGGCAGGGTCCAGTAGTGCTATGCCCAGCAAAAGTGTCTTTATCAGGCCTAATTTCAATTATAATAAGTGCAAATGGTTATATGGTCTTAAACAGAGGCTGCTGTAGTCACAGAATGGGATGCCCCAAAAAAGAAGTGGACCTGGCAGGGTCCAGTAGTGCTATGCCCAGCAAAAGTGTCTTTATCAGGCCTAATTTCAATTATAATAAGTGCAAATGGTTATATGGTCTTAAACAGAGGCTGCTGTAGTCACAGAATGTGATGCCCCAAAAAAGAAGTGGACCTGGCAGGGTCCACTAGTGCTATGCCCAGCAAAAGTGTCTTTATCAGGCTAATTTCAATTATAATAAGTGCAAATGGTTATATGGTGTTAAACAGAGGCTGCTGTAGTCACAGAATGGGATGCCCCAAAAAAGAAGTGGACCTGGCAGGGTCCAGTAGTGCTATGCCCAGCAAAAGTGTCTTTATCAGGGCTAATTTCAATTATAATAAGTGCAAATGGTTATATGGTCTTAAACAGAGGCTGCTGTAGTCACAGAATGTGATGCCCCAAAAAAGAAGTGGACCTGGCAGGGTCCACTAGTGCTATGCCCAGCAAAAGTGTCTTTATCAGGGCTAATTTCAATTATAATAAGTGCAAATGGTTATATGGTCCTAAACAGAGGCTGCTGTAGTCACAGAATGGGATGCCCCAAAAAAGAAGTGGACCTGGCAGGGTCCAGTAGTGCTATGCCCAGCAAAAGTGTCTTTATCAGGCTAATTTCAATTATAATAAGTGTAATTGGTTATATGGTCTTAAACAGAGGCTGCTGTAGTCACAGAATGGGATGCCCCAAAAAAGAAGTGGACCTGGCAGGGTCCAGTAGTGCTATGCCCAGCAAAAGTGTCTTTATCAGGCTAATTTCAATTATAATAAGTGCAAATGGTTATATGGTCTTAAACAGAGGCTGCTGTAGTCACAGAATGGGATGCCCCAAAAAAGAAGTGGACCTGGCAGGGTCCAGTAGTGCTATGCCCAGCAAACGTGTCTTTATCAGGCCTAATTTCAATTATAATAAGTGCAAATGGTTATATGGTCTTAAACAGAGGCTGCTGTAGTCACAGAATGGGATGCCCCAAAAAAGAAGTGGACCTGGCAGGGTCCAGTAGTGCTATGCCCAGCAAAAGTGTCTTTATCAGGCCTAATTTCAATTATAATAAGTGCAAATGGTTATATGGTCTTAAACAGAGGCTGCTGTAGTCACAGAATGGGATGCCGCAACAGAAGTGGACCTGGCAGGGTCCAGTAGTGCTATGCCCAGCAAAAGTGTCTTTATCAGGGCTAATTTCAATTATAATAAGTGCAAATGGTTATATGGTGTTAAACAGAGGCTGCTGTAGTCACAGAATGGGATGCCGCAACAGAAGTGGACCTGGCAGGGTCCAGTAGTGCTATGCCCAGCAAAAGTGTCTTTATCAGGCTAATTTCAATTATAATAAGTGCAAATGGTTATATGGTGTTAAACAGAGGCTGCTGTAGTCACAGAATGGGATGCCCCAAAAAAGAAGTGGACCTGGCAGGGTCCAGTAGTGCTATGCCCAGCAAAAGTGTCTTTATCAGGCTAATTTCAATTATAATAAGTGCAAATGGTTATATGGTGTTAAACAGAGGCTGCTGTAGTCACAGAATGGGATGCCCCAAAAAAGAAGTGGACCTGGCAGGGTCCAGTAGTGCTATGCCCAGCAAAAGTGCCTTTATCAGGCTAATTTCAATTATAATAAGTGCAAATGGTTATATGGTCTTAAACAGAGGCTGCTGTAGTCACAGAATGGGATGCCCCAAAAAAGAAGTGGACCTGGCAGGGTCCAGTAGTGCTATGCCCAGCAAAAGTGTCTTTATCAGGCTAATTTCAATTATAATAAGTGCAAATGGTTATATGGTCTTAAACAGAGGCTGCTGTAGTCACAGAATGGGATGCCCCAAAAAAGAAGTGGACCTGGCAGGGTCCAGTAGTGCTATGCCCAGCAAAAGTGTCTTTATCAGGCCTAATTTCAATTATAATAAGTGCAAATGGTTATATGGTCTTAAACAGAGGCTGCTGTAGTCACAGAATGGGATGCCCCAAAAAAGAAGTGGACCTGGCAGGGTCCAGTAGTGCTATGCCCAGCAAAAGTGTCTTTATCAGGCCTAATTTCAATTATAATAAGTGCAAATGGTTATATGGTCTTAAACAGAGGCTGCTGTAGTCACAGAATGGGATGCCCCAAAAAAGAAGTGGACCTGGCAGGGTCCAGTAGTGCTATGCCCAGCAAAAGTGTCTTTATCAGGCCTAATTTCAATTATAATAAGTGCAAATGGTTATATGGTCTTAAACAGAGGCTGCTGTAGTCACAGAATGTGATGCTCCAAAAAAGAAGTGGACCTGGCAGGGTCCACTAGTGCTATGCCCAGCAAAAGTGTCTTTATCAGGCTAATTTCAATTATAATAAGTGCAAATGGTTATATGGTGTTAAACAGAGGCTGCTGTAGTCACAGAATGGGATGCTCCAAAAAAGAAGTGGACCTGGCAGGGTCCAGTAGTGCTATGCCCAGCAAAAGTGTCTTTATCAGGGCTAATTTCAATTATAATAAGTGCAAATGGTTATATGGTCTTAAACAGAGGCTGCTGTAGTCACAGAATGTGATGCCCCAAAAAAGAAGTGGACCTGGCAGGGTCCACTAGTGCTATGCCCAGCAAAAGTGTCTTTATCAGGGCTAATTTCAATTATAATAAGTGCAAATGGTTATATGGTGTTAAACAGAGGCTGCTGTAGTCACAGAATGGGATGCCCCAAAAAAGAAGTGGACCTGGCAGGGTCCAGTAGTGCTATGCCCAGCAAAAGTGTCTTTATCAGGGCTAATTTCAATTATAATTAGTGCAAATGGTTATATGGTCTTAAACAGAGGCTGCTGTAGTCACAGAATGGGATGCCCCAAAAAACAAGTGGACCTGGCAGGGTCCAGTAGTGCTATGCCCAGCAAAAGTGTCTTTATCAGGGCTAATTTCAATTATAATAAGTGCAAATGGTTATATGGTCTTAAACAGAGGCTGCTGTAGTCACAGAATGGGATGCCCCAAAAAAGAAGTGGACCTGGCAGGGTCCAGTAGTGCTATGCCCAGCAAAAGTGTCTTTATCAGGGCTAATTTCAATTATAATAAGTGCAAATGGTTATATGGTCTTAAACAGAGGCTGCTGTAGTCACAGAATGGGATGCCCCAAAAAAGAAGTGGACCTGGCAGGGTCCAGTAGTGCTATGCCCAGCAAAAGTGTCTTTATCAGGCTAATTTCAATTATAATAAGTGCAAATGGTTATATGGTCTTAAACAGAGGCTGCTGTAGTCACAGAATGGGATGCCCCAAAAAAGAAGTGGGCCTGGCAGGGTCCAGTAGTGCTATGCCCAGCAAAAGTGTCTTTATCAGGCTAATTTCAATTATAATAAGTGCAAATGATTATATGGTCTTAAACAGAGGCTGCTGTAGTCACAGAATGGGATGCCCCAAAAAAGAAGTGGACCTGGCAGGGGCCAGTAGTGCTATGCCCAGCAAAAGT
Source organism: Gastrophryne carolinensis (assembly GCA_027917425.1). Taxonomy (NCBI): domain Eukaryota; kingdom Metazoa; phylum Chordata; class Amphibia; order Anura; family Microhylidae; genus Gastrophryne; species Gastrophryne carolinensis. The sequence continues at coordinate 127,058,209 of CM051240.1, read as the reverse complement.
GTCTTTATCAGGCCTAATTTCAATTATAATAAGTGCAAATGGTTATATGGTCTTAAACAGAGGCTGCTGTAGTCACAGAATTGGATGCCCCAAAAAAGAAGTGGACCTGGCAGGGTCCAGTAGTGCTATGCCCAGCAAAAGTGTCTTTATCAGGCCTAATTTCAATTTTAATAAGTGCAAATGGTTATATGGTCTTAAACAGAGGCTGCTGTAGTCACAGAATGGGATGCCCCAAAAAAGAAGTGGACCTGGCAGGGTCCAGTAGTGCTATGCCCAGCAAAAGTGTCTTTATCAGGCCTAATTTCAATTATAATAAGTGCAAATGGTTATATGGTCTTAAACAGAGGCTGCTGTAGTCACAGAATGTGATGCCCCAAAAAAGAAGTGGACCTGGCAGGGTCCACTAGTGCTATGCCCAGCAAAAGTGTCTTTATCAGGCTAATTTCAATTATAATAAGTGCAAATGGTTATATGGTGTTAACCAGAGGCTGCTGTAGTCACAGAATGGGATGCCCCAAAAAAGAAGTGGACCTGGCAGGGTCCAGTAGTGCTATGCCCAGCAAAAGTGTCTTTATCAGGGCTTATTTCAATTATAATAAGTGCAAATGGTTATATGGTCTTAAACAGAGGCTGCTGTAGTCACAGAATGGGATGCCCCAAAAAAGAAGTGGACCTGGCAGGGTCCAGTAGTGCTATGCCCAGCAAAAGTGTCTTTATCAGGGCTAATTTCAATTATAATAAGTGCAAATGGTTATATGGTCTTAAACAGAGGCTGATGTAGTCACAGAATGGGATGCCCCAAAAACGAAGTGGACCTGGCAGGGTCCAGTAGTGCTATGCCCAGCAAAAGTGTCTTTATCAGGGCTAATTTCAATTATAATAAGTGCAAATGGTTATATGGTCTTAAACAGAGGCTGCTGTAGTCACAGAATGGGATGCCCCAAAAACGAAGTGGACCTGGCAGGGTCCAGTAGTGCTATGCCCAGCAAAAGTGTCTTTATCAGGCCTAATTTCAATAATAATAAGTGCAAATGGTTATATGGTCCTAAACAGAGGCTGCTGTAGTCACAGAATGGGATGCCCCAAAAAAGAAGTGGACCTGGCAGGGTCCAGTAGTGCTATGCCCAGCAAAAGTGTCTTTATCAGGCTAATTTCAATTATAATAAGTGTAATTGGTTATATGGTCTTAAACAGAGGCTGCTGTAGTCACAGAATGGGATGCCCCAAAAAAGAAGTGGACCTGGCAGGGTCCAGTAGTGCTATGCCCAGCAAAAGTGTCTTTATCAGGCTAATTTCAATTATAATAAGTGCAAATGGTTATATGGTGTTAAACAGAGGCTGCTGTAGTCACAGAATGGGATGCCCCAAAAAAGAAGTGGACCTGGCAGGGTCCAGTAGTGCTATGCCCAGCAAAAGTGTCTTTATCAGGCTAATTTCAATTATAATAAGTGCAAATGGTTATATGGTGTTAAACAGAGGCTGCTGTAGTCACAGAATGGGATGCCCCAAAAAAGAAGTGGACCTGGCAGGGTCCAGTAGTGCTATGCCCAGCAAAAGTGTCTTTATCAGGCTAATTTCAATTATAATAAGTGCAAATGGTTATATGGTCTTAATCAGAGGCTGCTGTAGTCACAGAATGGGATGCCCCAAAAAAGAAGTGGACCTGGCAGGGTCCAGTAGTGCTATGCCCAGCAAAAGTGTCTTTATCAGGCTAATTTCAATTATAATAAGTGCAAATGGTTATATGGTCTTAAACAGAGGCTGCTGTAGTCACAGAATGGGATGCCCCAAAAAAGAAGTGGACCTGGCAGGGTCCAGTAGTGCTATGCCCAGCAAAAGTGTCTTTATCAGGCTAATTTCAATTATAATAAGTGCAAATGGTTATATGGTCTTAAACAGAGGCTGCTGTAGTCACAGAATGGGATGCCCCAAAAAAGAAGTGGACCTGGCAGGGTCCAGTAGTGCTATGCCCAGCAAAAGTGTCTTTATCAGGCTAATTTCAATTATAATAAGTGCAAATGGTTATATGGTCTTAAACAGAGGCTGCTGTAGTCACAGAATGGGATGCCCCAAAAAAGAAGTGGACCTGGCAGGGTCCAGTAGTGCTATGCCCAGCAAAAGTGTCTTTATCAGGCCTAATTTCAATTATAATAAGTGCAAATGGTTATATGGTCTTAATCAGAGGCTGCTGTAGTCACAGAATGGGATGCCCCAAAAAAGAAGTGGACCTGGCTGGGTCCAGTAGTGCTATGCCCAGCAAAAGTGTCTTTATCAGGCTAATTTCAATTATAATAAGTGAAAATGGTTATATGGTCTTAAACAGAGGCTGCTGTAGTCACAGAATGGGATGCCCCAAAAAAGAAGTGGACCTGGCAGGGTCCAGTAGTGCTATGCCCAGCAAAAGTGTCTTTATCAGGCTAATTTCAATTATAATAAGTGCAAATGGTTATATGGTCTTAAACAGAGGCTGCTGTAGTCACAGAATGGGATGCCCCAAAAAAGAAGTGGACCTGGCAGGGTCCAGTAGTGCTATGCCCAGCAAAAGTGTCTTTATCAGGCTAATTTCAATTATAATAAGTGCAAATGGTTATATGGTGTTAAACAGAGGCTGCTGTAGTCACAGAATGGGATGCCCCAAAAAAGAAGTGGACCTGGCAGGGTCCAGTAGTGCTATGCCCAGCAAAAGTGTCTTTATCAGGCCTAATTTCAATTATAATAAGTGCAAATGGTTATATGGTCTTAAACAGAGGCTGCTGTAGTCACAGAATGGGATGCCCCAAAAAAGAAGTGGACCTGGCAGGGTCCAGTAGTGCTATGCCCAGCAAAAGTGTCTTTATCAGGCCTAATTTCAATTATAATAAGTGCAAATGGTTATATGGTCTTAAACAGAGGCTGCTGTAGTCACAGAATGGGATGCCCCAAAAAAGAAGTGGACCTGGCAGGGTCCAGTAGTGCTATGCCCAGCAAAAGTGTCTTTATCAGGCCTAATTTCAATTATAATAAGTGCAAATGGTTATATGGTCTTAAACAGAGGCTGCTGTAGTCACAGAATGGGATGCCACAACAGAAGTGGACCTGGCAGGGTCCAGTAGTGCTATGCCCAGCAAAAGTGTCTTTATCAGGCCTAATTTCAATTATAATAAGTACAAATGGTTATATGGTCGTAAACAGAGGCTGCTGTGGTCACAGAATGGGATGCCCCAAAAAAGAAGTGGACCTGGCAGGGTCCAGTAGTGCTATGCCCAGCAAAAGTGTCTTTATCAGGCTAATTTCAATAATAATAAGTGCAAATGGTTATATGGTCTTAAACAAAGGCTGCTGTAGTCACAGAATGGGATGCCCCAAAAAAGAAGTGGACCTGGCAGGGTCCAGTAGTGCTATGCCCAGCAAAAGTGTCTTTATCAGGCTAATTTCAATTATAATAAGTGCAAATGGTTATATGGTCTTAAACAGAGGCTGCTGTAGTCACAGAATGGGATGCCCCAAAAAAGAAGTGGACCTGGCAGGGTCCAGTAGTGCTATGCCCAGCAAAAGTGTCTTTATCAGGCCTAATTTCAATTATAATAAGTGCAAATGGTTATATGGTCTTAAACAGAGGCTGCTGTAGTCACAGAATGGGATGCCCCAAAAAAGAAGTGGACCTGGCAGGGTCCAGTAGTGCTATGCCCAGCAAAAATGTCTTTATCAGGGCTAATTTCAATTATAATAAGTGCAAATGGTTATATGGTCTTAAACAGAGGCTGCTGTAGTCACAGAATGGGATGCCCCAAAAACGAAGAGGACCTGGCAGGGTCCAGTAGTGCTATGCCCAGCAAAAGTGTCTTTATCAGGCCTAATTTCAATTATAATAAGTACAAATGGTTATATGGTCGTAAACAGAGGCTGCTGTGGTCACAGAATGGGATGCCCCAAAAAAGAAGTGGACCTGGCTGGGTCCAGTAGTGCTATGCCCAGCAAAAGTGTCTTTATCAGGCTAATTTCAATTATAATAAGTGCAAATGGTTATATGGTCTTAAACAGAGGCTGCTGTAGTCACAGAATGGGATGCCCCAAAAAAGAAGTGGACCTGGCAGGGTCCAGTAGTGCTATGCCCAGCAAAAGTGTCTTTATCAGGCTAATTTCAATTATAATAAGTGCAAATGGTTATATGGTCTTAAACAGAGGCTGCTGTAGTCACAGAATGGGATGCCCCAAAAAAGAAGTGGACCTGGCAGGGTCCAGTAGTGCTATGCCCAGCAAAAGTGTCTTTATCAGGCTAATTTCAATTATAATAAGTGCAAATGGTTATATGGTCTTAAACAGAGGCTGCTGTAGTCACAGAATGGGATGCCCCAAAAAAGAAGTGGACCTGGCAGGGTCCAGTAGTGCTATGCCCAGCAAAAGTGTCTTTATCAGGCCTAATTTCAATTATAATAAGTGCAAATGGTTATATGGTCTTAAACAGAGGCTGCTGTAGTCACAGAATGGGATGCCCCAAAAAAGAAGTGGACCTGGCAGGGTCCAGTAGTGCTATGCCCAGCAAAAGTGTCTTTATCAGGCCTAATTTCAATTATAATAAGTGCAAATGGTTATATGGTCTTAAACAGAGGCTGCTGTAGTCACAGAATGGGATGCCCCAAAAAAGAAGTGGACCTGGCAGGGTCCAGTAGTGCTATGCCCAGCAAAAGTGTCTTTATCAGGCCTAATTTCAATTATAATAAGTGCAAATGGTTATATGGTCTTAAACAGAGGCTGCTGTAGTCACAGAATGGGATGCCACAACAGAAGTGGACCTGGCAGGGTCCAGTAGTGCTATGCCCAGCAAAAGTGTCTTTATCAGGCCTAATTTCAATTATAATAAGTACAAATGGTTATATGGTCGTAAACAGAGGCTGCTGTGGTCACAGAATGGGATGCCCCAAAAAAGAAGTGGACCTGGCAGGGTCCAGTAGTGCTATGCCCAGCAAAAGTGTCTTTATCAGGCTAATTTCAATAATAATAAGTGCAAATGGTTATATGGTCTTAAACAGAGGCTGCTGTAGTCACAGAATGGGATGCCCCAAAAAAGAAGTGGACCTGGCAGGGTCCAGTAGTGCTATGCCCAGCAAAAGTGTCTTTATCAGGCTAATTTCAATTATAATAAGTGCAAATGGTTATATGGTCTTAAACAGAGGCTGCTGTAGTCACAGAATGGGATGCCCCAAAAAAGAAGTGGACCTGGCAGGGTCCAGTAGTGCTATGCCCAGCAAAAGTGTCTTTATCAGGCCTAATTTCAATTATAATAAGTGCAAATGGTTATATGGTCTTAAACAGAGGCTGCTGTAGTCACAGAATGGGATGCCCCAAAAAAGAAGTGGACCTGGCAGGGTCCAGTAGTGCTATGCCCAGCAAAAATGTCTTTATCAGGGCTAATTTCAATTATAATAAGTGCAAATGGTTATATGGTCTTAAACAGAGGCTGCTGTAGTCACAGAATGGGATGCCCCAAAAACGAAGAGGACCTGGCAGGGTCCAGTAGTGCTATGCCCAGCAAAAGTGTCTTTATCAGGCCTAATTTCAATTATAATAAGTACAAATGGTTATATGGTCGTAAACAGAGGCTGCTGTGGTCACAGAATGGGATGCCCCAAAAAAGAAGTGGACCTGGCAGGGTCCAGTAGTGCTATGCCCAGCAAAAGTGTCTTTATCAGGCTAATTTCAATAATAATAAGTGCAAATGGTTATATGGTCTTAAACAGAGGCTGCTGTAGTCACAGAATGGGATGCCCCAAAAAAGAAGTGGACCTGGCAGGGTCCAGTAGTGCTATGCCCAGCAAAAGTGTCTTTATCAGGCTAATTTCAATTATAATAAGTGCAAATGGTTATATGGTCTTAAACAGAGGCTGCTGTAGTCACAGAATGGGATGCCCCAAAAAAGAAGTGGACCTGGCAGGGTCCAGTAGTGCTATGCCCAGCAAAAGTGTCTTTATCAGGCCTAATTTCAATTATAATAAGTGCAAATGGTTATATGGTCTTAAACAGAGGCTGCTGTAGTCACAGAATGGGATGCCCCAAAAAAGAAGTGGACCTGGCAGGGTCCAGTAGTGCTATGCCAAGCAAAAGTGTCTTTATCAGGCCTAATTTCAATTATAATAAGTGCAAATGGTTATATGGTCTTAAACAGAGGCTGCTGTAGTCACAGAATGGGATGCCCCAAAAAAGAAGTGGACCTGGCAGGGTCCAGTAGTGCTATGCCCAGCAAAAGTGTCTTTATCAGGCCTAATTTCAATTATAATAAGTGCAAATGGTTATATGGTCTTAAACAGAGGCTGCTGTAGTCACAGAATGGGATGCCACAACAGAAGTGGACCTGGAAGGGTCCAGTAGTGCTATGCCCAGCAAAAGTGTCTTTATCAGGCTAATTTCAATTATAATAAGTGCACATGGTTATATGGTCTTAAACAGAGGCTGCTGTAGTCACAGAATGGGATGCCCCAAAAAAGAAGTGGACCTGGCAGGGTCCAGTAGTGCTATGCCCAGCAAAAGTGTCTTTATCAGGCTAATTTCAATTATAATAAGTGCAAATGGTTATATGGTGTTAAACAGAGGCTGCTGTAGTCACAGAATGGGATGCCCCAAAAAAGAAGTGGATCTGGCAGGGTCCAGTAGTGCTATGCCCAGCAAAAGTGTCTTTATCAGGCTAATTTCAATTATAATAAGTGCAAATGGTTATATGGTCTTAAACAGAGGCTGCTGTAGTCACAGAATGGGATGCCCCAAAAAAGAAGTGGACCTGGCAGGGTCCAGTAGTGCTATGCCCAGCAAAAGTGTCTTTATCAGGCCTAATTTCAATTTTAATAAGTGCAAATGGTTATATGGTCTTAAACAGAGGCTGCTGTAGTCACAGAATGGGATGCCCCAAAAAAGAAGTGGACCTGGCAGGGTCCAGTAGTGCTATGCCCAGCAAAAGTGTCTTTATCAGGCTAATTTCAATTATAATAAGTGCAAATGGTTATATGGTCTTAAACAGAGGCTGCTGTAGTCACAGAATGGGATGCCCCAAAAAAGAAGTGGACCTGGCAGGGTCCAGTAGTGCTATGCCCAGCAAAAGTGTCTTTATCAGGCTAATTTCAATTATAATAAGTGCAAATGGTTATATGGTCTTAAACAGAGGCTGCTGTAGTCACAGAATGGGATGCCCCAAAAAAGAAGTGGACCTGGCAGGGTCCAGTAGTGCTATGCCCAGCAAAAGTGTCTTTATCAGGCTAATTTCAATTATAATAAGTGCAAATGGTTATATGGTGTTAAACAGAGGCTGCTGTAGTCACAGAATGGGATGCCCCAAAAAAGAAGTGGACCTGGCAGGGTCCAGTAGTGCTATGCCCAGCAAAAGTGTCTTATCAGGGCTAATTTCAATTATAATAAGTGCAAATGGTTATATGGTGTTAAACAGAGGCTGCTGTAGTCACAGAATGGGATGCCCCAAAAAAGAAGTGGACCTGGCAGGTTCCAGTAGTGCTGTGCCCAGCAAAAGTGTCTTTATCAGGGCTAATTTCAATTATAATTAGTGCAAATGGTTATATGGTCTTAAACAGAGGCTGCTGTAGTCACAGAATGGGATGCCCCAAAAAAGAAGTGGACCTGGCAGGGTCCAGTAGTGCTATGCCCAGCAAAAGTGTCTTTATCAGGGCTAATTTCAATTATAATAAGTGCAAATGGTTATATGGTCTTAAACAGAGGCTGCTGTAGTCACAGAATGGGATGCCCCAAAAAGGAATGGACCTGGCAGGGTCCACTAGTGCTATGCCCAGCAAAAGTGTCTTTATCAGGCTAATTTCAATTATAATAAGTGCAAATGATTATATGGTCTTAAACAGAGGCTGCTGTAGTCACAGAATGGGATGCCCCAAAAAAGAAGTGGACCTGGCAGGGTCCAGTAGTGCTATGCCCAGCAAAAGTGTCTTTATCAGGGCTAATTTCAATTATAATAAGTGCAAATGGTTATATGGTCTTAAACAGAGGCTGCTGTAGTCACAGAATGGGATGCCCCAAAAAAGAAGTGGACCTGGCAGGGTCCAGTAGTGCTATGCCCAGCAAAAGTGTCTTTATCAGGGCTAATTTCAATTATAATAAGTGCAAATGGTTATATGGTCTTAAACAGAGGCTGCTGTAGTCACAGAATGGGATGCCCCAAAAAAGAAGTGGACCTGGCAGGGTCCAGTAGTGCTATGCCCAGCAAAAGTGTCTTTATCAGGCTAATTTCAATTATAATAAGTGCAAATGGTTATATGGTCTTAAACAGAGGCTGCTGTAGTCACAGAATGGGATGCCCCAAAAAAGAAGTGGGCCTGGCAGGGTCCAGTAGTGCTATGCCCAGCAAAAGTGTCTTTATCAGGCTAATTTCAATTATAATAAGTGCAAATGATTATTTGGTCTTAAACAGAGGCTGCTGTAGTCACAGAATGGGATGCCCCAAAAAAGAAGTGGACCTGGCAGGGGCCAGTAGTGCTATGCCCAGCAAAAGTGTCTTTATCAGGCCTAATTTCAATTATAATAAGTGCAAATGGTTATATGGTCTTAAACAGAGGCTGCTGTAGTCACAGAATGGGATGCCCCAAAAAAGAAGTGGACCTGGCAGGGTCCAGTAGTGCTATGCACAGCAAAAGTGTCTTTATCAGGCCTAATTTCAATTATAATAAGTGCAAATGGTTATATGGTCTTAAACAGAGGCTGCTGTAGTCACAGTATGGGATGCCCCAAAAAAGAAGTGGACCTGGCAGGGTCCAGTAGTGCTATGCCCAGCAAAAGTGTCTTTATCAGGCCTAATTTCAATTATAATAAGTGCAAATGGTTATATGGTCTTAAACAGAGGCTGCTGTAGTCACAGAATGGGATGCCCCAAAAAACAAGTGGACCTGGCAGGGTCCACTAGTGCTATGCCCAGCAAAAGTGTCTTTATCAGGCTAATTTCAATTATAATAAGTGCAAATGGTTATATGGTGTTAACCAGAGGCTGCTGTAGTCACAGAATGGGATGCCTCAAAAAAGAAGTGGACCTGGCAGGGTCCAGTAGTGCTATGCCCAGCAAAAGTGTCTTTATCAGGGCTTATTTCAATTATAATAAGTGCAAATGGTTATATGGTCTTAAACAGAGGCTGCTGTAGTCACAGAATGGGATGCCCCAAAAAAGAAGTGGACCTGGCAGGGTCCAGTAGTGCTATGCCCAGCAAAAGTGTCTTTATCAGGGCTAATTTCAATTATAATAAGTGCAAATGGTTATATGGTCTTAAACAGAGGCTGCTGTAGTCACAGAATGGGATGCCCCAAAAACGAAGTGGACCTGGCAGGGTCCAGTAGTGCTATGCCCAGCAAAAGTGTCTTTATCAGGGCTAATTTCAATTATAATAAGTACAAATGGTTATATGGTCTTAAACAGAGGCTGCTGTAGTCACAGAATGGGATGCCCCAAAAACGAAGTGGACCTGGCAGGGTCCAGTAGTGCTATGCCCAGTAAAAGTGTCTTTATCAGGCCTAATTTCAATTATAATAAGTGCAAATGGTTATATGGTCCTAAACAGAGGCTGCTGTAGTCACAGAATGGGATGCCCCAAAAAAGAAGTGGACCTGGCAGGGTCCAGTAGTGCTATGCCCAGCAAAAGTGTCTTTATCAGGCTAATTTCAATTATAATAAGTGTAATTGGTTATATGGTCTTAAACAGAGGCTGCTGTAGTCACAGAATGGGATGCCCCAAAAAAGAAGTGGACCTGGCAGGGTCCAGTAGTGCTATGCCCAGCAAAAGTGTCTTTATCAGGCTAATTTCAATTATAATAAGTGCAAATGGTTATATGGTCTTAAACAGAGGCTGCTGTAGTCACAGAATGGGATGCCCCAAAAAAGAAGTGGACCTGGCAGGGTCCAGTAGTGCTATGCCCAGCAAACGTGTCTTTATCAGGCCTAATTTCAATTATAATAAGTGCAAATGGTTATATGGTCTTAAAAAGAGGCTGCTGTAGTCACAGAATGGGATGCCCCAAAAAAGAAGTGGACCTGGCAGGGTCCAGTAGTGCTATGCCCAGCAAAAGTGTCTTTATCAGGCCTAATTTCAATTATAATAAGTGCAAATGGTTATATGGTCTTAAACAGAGGCTGCTGTAGTCACAGAATGGGATGCCGCAACAGAAGTGGACCTGGCAGGGTCCAGTAGTGCTATGCCCAGCAAAAGTGTCTTTATCAGGGCTAATTTCAATTATAATAAGTGCAAATGGTTATATGGTGTTAAACAGAGGCTGCTGTAGTCACAGAATGGGATGCCGCAACAGAAGTGGACCTGGCAGGGTGCAGTAGTGCTATGCCCAGCAAAAGTGTCTTTATCAGGCTATTTTCAATTATAATAAGTGCAAATGGTTATATGGTGTTAAACAGAGGCTGCTGTAGTCACAGAATGGGATGCCCCAAAAAAGAAGTGGACCTGGCAGGGTCCAGTAGTGCTATGCCCAGCAAAAGTGTCTTTATCAGGCTAATTTCAATTATAATAAGTGCAAATGGTTATATGGTGTTAAACAGAGGCTGCTGTAGTCACAGAATGGGATGCCCCAAAAAAGAAGTGGACCTGGCAGGGTCCAGTAGTGCTATGCCCAGCAAAAGTGTCTTTATCAGGCTAATTTCAATTATAATAAGTGCAAATGGTTATATGGTCTTAAACAGAGGCTGCTGTAGTCACAGAATGGGATGCCCCAAAAAAGAAGTGGACCTGGCAGGGTCCAGTAGTGCTATGCCCAGCAAAAGTGTCTTTATCAGGCTAATTTCAATTATAATAAGTGCAAATGGTTATATGGTCTTAAACAGAGGCTGCTGTAGTCACAGAATGGGATGCCCCAAAAAAGAAGTGGACCCGGCAGGGTCCAGTAGTGCTATGCCCAGCAAAAGTGTCTTTATCAGGCCTAATTTCAATTATAATAAGTGCAAATGGTTATATGGTCTTAAACAGAGGCTGCTGTAGTCACAGAATGGGATGCCCCAAAAAAGAAGTGGACCTGGCAGGGTCCAGTAGTGCTATGCCCAGCAAAAGTGTCTTTATCAGGCCTAATTTCAATTATAATAAGTGCAAATGGTTATATGGTCTTAAACAGAGGCTGCTGTAGTCACAGAATGGGATGCCCCAAAAAAGAAGTGGACCTGGCAGGGTCCAGTAGTGCTATGCCCAGCAAAAGTGTCTTTATCAGGCCTAATTTCAATTATAAAAAGTGCAAATGGTTATATGGTCTTAAACAGAGGCTGCTGTAGTCACAGAATGGGATGCCCCAAAAAAGAAGTGGACCTGGCAGGGTCCAGTAGTGCTATGCCCAGCAAAAGTGTCTTTATCAGGCTAATTTCAATTATAATAAGTGCAAATGGTTATATGGTCTTAAACAGAGGCTGCTGTAGTCACAGAATGGGATGCCCCAAAAAAGAAGTGGACCTGGCAGGGTCCAGTAGTGCTATGCCCAGCAAAAGTGTCTTTATCAGGGCTAATTTCAATTATAATAAGTGCAAATGGTTATATGGTCTTAAACAGAGGCTGCTGTAGTCACAGAATGGGATGCCCCAAAAAAGAAGTGGACCTGGCAGGGTCCAGTAGTGCTATGCCCAGCAAAAGTGTCTTTATCAGGCTAATTTCAATTATAATAAGTGCAAATGGTTATATGGTCTTAAACAGAGGCTGCTGTAGTCACAGAATGGGATGCCCCAAAAAAGAAGTGGGCCTGGCAGGGTCCAGTAGTGCTATGCCCAGCAAAAGTGTCTTTATCAGGCTAATTTCAATTATAATAAGTGCAAATGGTTATATGGTCTTAAACAGAGGCTGCTGTAGTCACAGAATGGGATGCCCCAAAAAACAAGTGGACCTGGCAGGGTCCAGTAGTGCTATGCCCAGCAAAAGTGTCTTTATCAGGCCTAATTTCAATTATAATAAGTGCAAATGGTTATATGGTCTTAAACAGAGGCTGCTGTAGTCACAGAATGGGATGCCCCAAAAAAGAAGTGGACCTGGCAGGGTCCAGTAGTGCTATGCCCAGCAAAAGTGTCTTTATCAGGCCTAATTTCAATTATAATAAGTGCAAATGGTTATATGGTCTTAAACAGAGGCTGCTGTAGTCACAGAATGGGATGCCCCAAAAAAGAAGTGGACCTGGCAGGGTCCAGTAGTGCTATGCCCAGCAAAAGTGTCTTTATCAGGCCTAATTTCAATTATAATAAGTGCAAATGGTTATATGGTCTTAAACAGAGGCTGCTGTAGTCACAGAATGGGATGCCCCAAAAAAGAAGTGGGCCTGGCAGGGTCCAGTAGTGCTATGCCCAGCAAAAGTGTCTTTATCAGGCTAATTTCAATTATAATAAGTGCAAATGATTATATGGTCTTAAACAGAGGCTGCTGTAGTCACAGAATGGGATGCCCCAAAAAAGAAGTGGACCTGGCAGGGTCCAGTAGTGCTATGCCCAGCAAAAGTGTCTTTATCAGGCCTAATTTCAATTATAATAAGTGCAAATGGTTATATGGTCTTAAACAGAGGCTGCTGTAGTCACAGAATGGGATGCCCCAAAAAAGAAGTGGACCTGGCAGGGTCCAGTAGTGCTATGCCCAGCAAAAGTGTCTTTATCAGGCCTAATTTCAATTATAATAAGTGCAAATGGTTATATGGTCTTAAACAGAGGCTGCTGTAGTCACAGAATGGGATGCCCCAAAAACGAAGTGGACCTGGCAGGGTCCAGTAGTGCTATGCCCAGCAAAAGTGTCTTTATCAGGGCTAATTTCAATTATAATAAGTGCAAATGGTTATATGGTCTTAAACAGAGGCTGCTGTAGTCACAGAATGTGATGCCCCAAAAAAGAAGTGGACCTGGCAGGGTCCACTAGTGCTATGCCCAGCAAAAGTGTCTTTATCAGGCTAATTTCAATTATAATAAGTGCAAATGGTTATATGGTGTTAACCAGAGGCTGCTGTAGTCACAGAATGGGATGCCCCAAAAAAGAAGTGGACCTGGCAGGGTCCAGTAGTGCTATGCCCAGCAAAAGTGTCTTTATCAGGGCTTATTTCAATTATAATAAGTGCAAATGGTTATATGGTCTTAAACAGAGGCTGCTGTAGTCACAGAATGGGATGCCCCAAAAAAGAAGTGGACCTGGCAGGGTCCAGTAGTGCTATGCCCAGCAAAAGTGTCTTTATCAGGCCTAATTTCAATTATAATAAGTGCAAATGGTTATATGGTGTTAACCAGAGGCTGCTGTAGTCACAGAATGGGATGCCCCAAAAAAGAAGTGGACCTGGCAGGGTCCAGTAGTGCTATGCCCAGCAAAAGTGTCTTTATCAGGGCTAATTTCAATTATAATAAGTGCAAATGGTTATATGGTTTTAAACAGAGGCTGCTGTAGTCACAGAATGGGATGCCCCAAAAACGAAGTGGACCTGGCAGGGTCCAGTAGTGCTATGCCCAGCAAAAGTGTCTTTATCAGGCCTAATTTCAATTATAATAAGTGCAAATGGTTATATGGTCTTAAACAGAGGCTGCTGTAGTCACAGAATGGGATGCCCCAAAAACGAAGTGGACCTGGCAGGGTCCAGTAGTGCTATGCCCAGCAAAAGTGTCTTTATCAGGGCTAATTTCAATTATAATAAGTGCAAATGGTTATATGGTCTTAAACAGAGGCTGCTGTAGTCACAGAATGTGATGCCCCAAAAAAGAAGTGGACCTGGCCGGGTCCACTAGTGCTATGCCCAGCAAAAGTGTCTTTATCAGGCTAATTTCAATTATAATAAGTGCAAATGGTTATATGGTGTTAACCAGAGGCTGCTGTAGTCACAGAATGGGATGCCCCAAAAAAGAAGTGGACCTGGCAGGGTCCAGTAGTGCTATGCCCAGCAAAAGTGTCTTTATCAGGGCTTATTTCAATTATAATAAGTGCAAATGGTTATATGGTCTTAAACAGAGGCTGCTGTAGTCACAGAATGGGATGCCCCAAAAAAGAAGTGGACCTGGCAGGGTCCAGTAGTGCTATGCCCAGCAAAAGTGTCTTTATCAGGGCTAATTTCAATTATAATAAGTGCAAATGGTTATATGGTCTTAAACAGAGGCTGATGTAGTCACAGAATGGGATGCCCCAAAAACGAAGTGGACCTGGCAGGGTCCAGTAGTGCTATGCCCAGCAAAAGTGTCTTTATCAGGGCTAATTTCAATTATAATAAGTGCAAATGGTTATATGGTTTTAAACAGAGGCTGCTGTAGTCACAGAATGGGATGCCCCAAAAACGAAGTGGACCTGGCAGGGTCCAGTAGTGCTATGCCCAGCAAAAGTGTCTTTATCAGGCCTAATTTCAATTATAATAAGTGCAAATGGTTATATGGTCCTAAACAGAGGCTGCTGTAGTCACAGAATGGGATGCCCCAAAAAAGAAGTGGACCTGGCAGGGTCCAGTAGTGCTATGCCCAGCAAAAGTGTCTTTATCAGGCTAATTTCAATTATAATAAGTGTAATTGGTTATATGGTCTTAAACAGAGGCTGCTGTAGTCACAGAATGGGATGCCCCAAAAAAGAAGTGGACCTGGCAGGGTCCAGTAGTGCTATGCCCAGCAAAAGTGTCTTTATCAGGCTAATTTCAATTATAATAAGTGCAAATGGTTATATGGTCTTAAACAGAGGCTGCTGTAGTCACAGAATGGGATGCCCCAAAAAAGAAGTGGACCTGGCAGGGTCCAGTAGTGCTATGCCCAGCAAACGGGTCTTTATCAGGCCTAATTTCAATTATAATAAGTGCAAATGGTTATATGGTCTTAAACAGAGGCTGCTGTAGTCACAGAATGGGATGCCCAAAGAAAGAAGTGGACCTGGCAGGGTCCAGTAGTGCTATGCCCAGCAAAAATGTCTTTATCAGCCTAATTTCAATTATAATAAGTGCAAATGGTTATATGGTCTTAAACAGAGGCTGCTGTAGTCACAGAATGGGATGCCGCAACAGAAGTGGACCTGGCAGGGTCCAGTAGTGCTATGCCCAGCAAAAGTGTCTTTATCAGGCTAATTTCAATTATAATAAGTGCAAATGGTTATATGGTGTTAAACAGAGGCTGCTGTAGTCACAGAATGGGATGCCGCAACAGAAGTGGACCTGGCAGGGTCCAGTAGTGCTATGCCCAGCAAAAGTGTCTTTATCAGGGCTAATTTCAATTATAATAAGTGCAAATGGTTATATGGTGTTAAACAGAGGCTGCTGTAGTCACAGAATGGGATGCCCCAAAAAAGAAGTGGACCTGGCAGGGTCCAGTAGTGCTATGCCCAGCAAAAGTGTCTTTATCAGGCCTAATTTCAATTATAAAAGGTGCAAATGGTTATATGGTGTTAAACAGAGGCTGCTGTAGTCACAGAATGGGATGCCTCACAGCAGACTTAAGATCAGTTCAGTATATATGCACAGTTAGTTAGTATAAGCAGCCTGAAAACGCTAACAAAGCCTGTCAGCCAGCTAGTAACACTCAGGCTGGATGAAAAAAAAAAAAAATCTCCCTGTGACAGCCTCCGATTTTTGCTACCTTTCCCTGTTTTTCGCTGACTTTCTGTCTGTCTCCTGTCTGTCTCCTGCCTGTCTCCAGTCTGTCCCTGTCTGTCCCTGCCTGTCTAACTGCCTCTCTCCCTCAGCTACACAGCGTTCTGTCTCTCACGAATGCAATAGAGAAATGAGGAAGGAAAAGCAAGATGGCCGACTTAAATAGCGCTGTGACATCACTGGGCTTGCTGGCTGCTGATAGGCTGCATGTGACTGCCCCAGCTTGCACTGGCGCGGGATAGATGTCCAGACATGTCCCGTCCGCCATCTTAGAATGCCTGTAAATGTAAATGAATGGATGTTAAAGGAAAACTTCGAGCTATCGAATCGCAGGGAAATTCGGATTCGATCCGAATCGAATTTTTCCTGAAATTCGGATTGAATCCGGGTTCGTCCGGATCGATTCGCTCATCCCTACCGGTGACGTCACAGCGCTATTTAAGGCGGCGGACATCTTGCTTTTCCTCATTTCTCTATTGCATTCGTGAGAGACAGGACACTGCTGTATTCAGGGAGAGACAGTTAGAGAGCCAGGGACAGGCAGGAGACAGGCAGAAAGTCAACGAAAAGCAGGGAAAGTTAGGAAAAATCGGAGGCAGTGACAGGGAGATTTTTTTTTTTCATCCAGTCTGAGTGTTACTGGCTGGCTGACTGGCTTTGTTAGCTGTTTCAGGCTGCTTATACACTTTTGATGTTGTGCATATATACTGAACTGATCTCAAGTCTGCTGTGGGAACATTACCATTTTGTAAAATCTCATTAGCCTCTGTATTTCCTCTAAGCTGCACACTTATTTAAAGTAATTTGGCCTGTTGCAGCCTGCTTAGACACTTTTGCTGTGCATATATACTGATCTCAAGTCTGCTGTGGGGGCATCCCATTCTATAACATACCATACCCCTCTTGATCTTCACTAAGCTGCACACTTATTTAAAGTAATTTGGCCTGTTGGAGCCTGCTTAGACACTTTTACTATGCATATATACTGATCTCAGGTCTGCTGTGGGGGCATCCCATTCTATAACATACCATTAGCCTCTGTATTTCCTCTAAGCTGCACACTTATTTAAAGTAATTTGGCCTGTTTCAGCCTGCTTAGACACTTTTGCTGTGCATATATACTGATCTCAAGTCTGCTGTGGGGGCATCCCATTCTATAACATACCATTAGCCTCTGTATTTCCTCTAAGCTGCACACTTATTTAAAGTAATTTGGCCTGTTGCAGCCTGCTTAGACACTTTTGCTGTGCATATATACTGATCTCAAGTCTGCTGTGGGGGCATCCCATTCTATAACATACCCTTAGCCTCTGTATTTCCTCTAAGCTGCACACTTATTTTAAGTAGTTTGGCCTGTTGCAGCCTGCTTAGACACTTTTACTGTGCATATATACTGATCTCAGGTCTGCTGTGGGGGCATCCCATTCTATAACATACCATTAGCCTCTGCATTTCCTCTAAGCTGCACACTTATTTAAAGTAATTTGGCCTGTTGCAGCCTGCTTAGACACTTTTGCTGTGCATATATACTGATCTCAAGTCTGCTGTGGGGGCAACCCATTCTATAACATACCATTAGCCTCTGCATTTCCTCTAAGCTGCACACTTATTTAAAGTAATTTGGCCTGTTGCAGCCTGCTTAGACACTTTTGCTGTGCATATATACTGATCTCAAGTCTGCTGTGGGGGCAACCCATTCTATGACATACCATTAGCCTCTGTATTTCCTCTAAGCTGCACACTTATTTAAAGTAATTTGGCCTGTTGGAGCCTGCTTAGACACTTTTACTGTGCATATATACTGATCTCAAGTCTGCTGTGGGGGCATCCCATTCTAAAACATACCATTAGCCTCTGTATTACCTCTAAGCTGCACACTTATTTAAAGTAATTTGGCCTGTTGCAGCCTGCTTAGACACTTTTGCTGTGCATATATACTGATCTCAAGTCTGCTGTGGGGGCATCCCATTCTATAACATACCATACCCCTCTTGATCTTCACTAAGCTGCACACTTATTTAAAGTAATTTGGCCTGTTGGAGCCTGCTTAGACACTTTTGCTGTGCATATATACTGATCTCAAGTCTGCTGTGGGGGCATCCCATTCTATAACATACCATTAGCCTCTGTATTTCCTCTAAGCTGCACACTTATTTAAAGTAATTTGGCCTGTTGGAGCCTGCTTAGACACTGTTGCTGTGCAGATATACTGATCTCAAGTCTGCTGTGGGGGCATCCCATTCTATAACATACCACTAGCCTCTGTATTTCCTCTAAGCTGCACACTTATTTAAAGTAATTTGGCCTGTTGGAGCCTGCTTAGACACTGTTGCTGTGCAGATATACTGATCTCAAGTCTGCTGTGGGGGCATCCCATTCTATAACATACCACTAGCCTCTGTATTTCCTTTAAGCTGCACACTTATTTAAAGTAATTTGGCCTGTTGCAGCCTGCTTAGACACCTTTGCTGTGCATATATACTGATCTCAAGTCTGCTGTGGGGGCATCCCATTCTATAACATACCATTAGCCTCAGTATTTCCTCTAAGCTGCACACGTATTTAAAGTAATTTGGCCTGTTGGAGCCTGCTTAGACACTGTTTCTGTGCATATATACTGATCTCAAGTCTGCTGTGGGGGCATCCCATTCTATAACATAGCATTAGCCTCTGTATTTCCTCTAAGCTGCACATTTATTTAAAGTAATTTGGCCTGTTGCAGCCTGCTTAGACACTTTTGCTGTGCATATATACTGATCTCAAGTCTGCTGTGGGGGCATCCCATTCTATAACATACCTTTAGCCTCTGTATTTCCTCTAAGCTGCACACTTATTTAAAGTAATTTGGCCTGTTGCAGCCTGCTTAGACACTGCTGCTGTGCATATATACTGATCTCAAGTCTGCTGTGGGGGCACCCCATTCTATAACATAACATTAGCCTCTGTATTTCCTCTAAGCTGCACACTTATTTAAAGTAATTTGGCCTGTTGGAGCCTGCTTAGACACTGTTGCTGTGCATATATACTGATCTCAGGTCTGCTGTGGGGGCATCCCATTCTATAACATACCATACCCCTCTTGATCTTCACTAAGCTGCACTTATTTAAAGTAATTTGGCCTGTTGGAGCCTGCTTAGACACTGTTGCTGTGCATATATACTGATCTCAGGTCTGCTGTGGGGCATCCCATTCTATAACATACCATTAGCCTCTGTATTTCCTCTAAGCTGCACACTTATTTAAAGTAATTTGGCCTGTTGCAGCCTGCTTAGACACTTTTGCTGTGCATATATACTGATCTCAAGTCTGCTGTGGGGGCATCCCATTCTGTAACATACCATTAGCCTCTGTATTTCCTCTAAGCTGCACACTTATTTAAAGTAATTTGGCCTGTTGGAGCCTGTTTAGACACTGTTGCTGTGCATATATACTGATCTCAGGTCTGCTGTGGGGGCATCCCATTCTATAACATACCATTAGCCTCTGTATTTTCTCTAAGCTGCACACTTATTTAAAGTAATTTGGCCTGTTGGAGCCTGCTTAGACACTGTTGCTGTGCATATATACTGATCTCAAGTCTGCTGTGGGGGCATCCCATTCTATAACATACCATTAGCCTCTGTATTTCCTCTAAGCTGCACACTTGTTTAAAGTAATTTGGCCTGTTGCAGCCTGCTTAGACACTTTTGCTGTGCATATATACTGATCTCAAGTCTGCTGTGGGGGCATCCCATTCTATAACATACCTTTAGCCTCTGTATTTCCTCTAAGCTGCACACTTATTTAAAGTAATTTGGCCTGATGGAGCCTTTTTAGACACTGTTGCTGTGCATATATACTGATCTCAGGTCTGCTGTGGGGGCATCCCATTCTATAACATACCATTAGCCTCTGTATTTCCTCTAAGCTGCACACCTATTTAAAGTAATTTGGCTTGTTGGAGCCTGCTTAGACACTGTTGCTGTGCATATATATACTGATCTCAAGTCTGCTGTGGGGGCATCCCATTCTATAACATACCATTAGCCTCTGTATTTCCTCTAAGCTGCACACTTATTTAAAGTAATTTGGCCGGTTGCACCCTGCTTAGACACTTTTGCTGTGCATATATACTGATCTCAAGTCTGCTGTGGGGGCATCCCATTCTATAACATACCATTAGCCTCTGTATTTCCTCTAAGCTGCACACTTATTTAAAGTAATTTGGCCTGTTTCAGCCTGCTTAGACACTTTTGCTGTGCATATATACTGATCTCAAGTCTGCTGTGGGGGCATCCCATTCTATAACATACCATTAGCCTCTGTATTTCCTCTAAGCTGCACACTTATTTAAAGTAATTTGGCCTGTTGGAGCCTGTTTAGACACTGTTGCTGTGCATATATACTGATCTCAGGTCTGCTGTGGGGGCATCCCATTCTATAACATACCATACCTCTCTTGATCTTCACTAAGCTGCACACTTATTTAAAGTAATTTGGCCTGTTGGAGCCTGCTTAGACACTGTTGCTGTGCATATATACTGATCTCAGGTCTGCTGTGGGGGCATCCCATTCTATAACATACCATTAGCCTCTGTATTTCTTCTAAGCTGCACACTTATTTAAAGTAATTTGGCCTGTTGCAGCCTGCTTAGACACTTTTGCTGTGCATATATACTGATCTCAAGTCTGCTGTGGGGGCATCCCATTCTATAACATACCATTAGCCTCTGTATTTCCTCTAAGCTGCACACTTATTTAAAGTCATTTGGCCTGTTGGAGCCTGTTTAGACACTGTTGCTGTGCATATATACTGATCTCAGGTCTGCTGTGGGGGCATCCCATTCTATAACATACCATTAGCCTCTGTATTTTCTCTAAGCTGCACACTTATTTAAAGTAATTTGGCCTGTTGGAGCCTGCTTAGACACTGTTGCTGTGCATATATACTGATCTCAAGTCTGCTGTGGGGGCATCCCATTCTATAACATACCATTAGCCTCTGTATTTCCTCTAAGCTGCACACTTATTTAAAGTAATTTGGCCTGTTGCAGCCTGCTTAGACACTTTTGCTGTGCATATATACTGATCTCAAGTCTGCTGTGGGGGCATCCCATTCTATAACATACCATTAGCCCCTGTATTTCCTCTAAGCTGCACACTTATTTAAAGTAATTTGGCCTGTTGCAGCCTGCTTAGACACTTTTGCTGTGCATATATACTGATCTCAAGTCTGCTGTGGGGGCATCCCATTCTATAACATACCTTTAGCCTCTGTATTTCCTCTAAGCTGCACACTTATTTAAAGTAATTTGGCCTGTTGGAGCCTGCTTAGACACTTTTGCTGTGCATATATACTGATCTCAAGTCTGCTGTGGGGGCATCCCATTCTATAACATACCATTAGCCTCTGTATTTCCTCTAAGCTGCACACTTATTTAAAGTAATTTGGCCTGTTGCAGCCTGCTTAGACACTTTTGCTGTGCATATATACTGATCTCAAGTCTGCTGTGGGGGCATCCCATTCTATAACATACCATTAGCCTCTGTATTTCCTCTAAGCTGCACACTTGTTTAAAGTAATTTGGCCTGTTGCAGCCTGCTTAGACACTTTTGCTGTGCATATATACTGATCTCAAGTCTGCTGTGGGGGCATCCCATTCTATAACATACCTTTAGCCTCTGTATTTCCTCTAAGCTGCACACTTATTTAAAGTAATTTGGCCTGTTGGAGCCTGTTTAGACACTGTTGCTGTGCATATATACTGATCTCAGGTCTGCTGTGGGGGCATCCCATTCTATAACATACCATTAGCCTCTGTATTTCCTCTAAGCTGCACACCTATTTAAAGTAATTTGGCCTGTTGGAGCCTGCTTAGACACTTTTGCTGTGCATATATACTGATCTCAAGTCTGCTGTGGGGGCATCCCATTCTATAACATACCATTAGCCTCTGTATTTCCTCTAAGCTGCACACTTATTTAAAGTAATTTGGCCTGTTGGAGCCTGCTTAGACACTGTTGCTGTGCAGATATACTGATCTCAAGTCTGCTGTGGGGGCATCCCATTCTATAACATACCATTAGCCTCTGTATTTCCTCTAAGCTGCACACTTATTTAAAGTAATTTGGCCTGTTGCAGCCTGCTTAGACACTTTTGCTGTGCATATATACTGATCTCAAGTCTGCTGTGGGGGCATCCCATTCTATAACATACCATTAGCCTCTGTATTTCCTCTAAGCTGCACACTTGTTTAAAGTAATTTGGCCTGTTGCAGCCTGCTTAGACACTTTTGCTGTGCATATATACTGATCTCAAGTCTGCTGTGGGGGCATCCCATTCTATAACATACCTTTAGCCTCTGTATTTCCTCTAAGCTGCACACTTATTTAAAGTAATTTGGCCTGTTGGAGCCTGTTTAGACACTGTTGCTGTGCATATATACTGATCTCAGGTCTGCTGTGGGGGCATCCCATTCTATAACATACCATTAGCCTCTGTATTTCCTCTAAGCTGCACACCTATTTAAAGTAATTTGGCTTGTTGGAGCCTGCTTAGACACTGTTGCTGTGCATATATATACTGATCTCAAGTCTGCTGTGGGGGCATCCCATTCTATAACATACCATTAGCCTCTGTATTTCCTCTAAGCTGCACACTTATTTAAAGTAATTTGGCCGGTTGCACCCTGCTTAGACACTTTTGCTGTGCATATATACTGATCTCAAGTCTGCTGTGGGGGCATCCCATTCTATAACATACCATTAGCCTCTGTATTTCCTCTAAGCTGCACACTTATTTAAAGTAATTTGGCCTGTTTCAGCCTGCTTAGACACTTTTGCTGTGCATATATACTGATCTCAAGTCTGCTGTGGGGGCATCCCATTCTATAACATACCATTAGCCTCTGTATTTCCTCTAAGCTGCACACTTATTTAAAGTAATTTGGCCTGTTGGAGCCTGTTTAGACACTGTTGCTGTGCATATATACTGATCTCAGGTCTGCTGTGGGGGCATCCCATTCTATAACATACCATACCCCTCTTGATCTTCACTAAGCTGCACACTTATTTAAAGTAATTTGGCCTGTTGGAGCCTGCTTAGACACTGTTGCTGTGCATATATACTGATCTCAGGTCTGCTGTGGGGGCATCCCATTCTATAACATACCATTAGCCTCTGTATTTCTTCTAAGCTGCACACTTATTTAAAGTAATTTGACCTGTTGCAGCCTGCTTAGACACTTTTGCTGTGCATATATACTGATCTCAAGTCTGCTGTGGGGGCATCCCATTCTATAACATACCATTAGCCTCTGTATTTCCTCTAAGCTGCACACTTATTTAAAGTCATTTGGCCTGTTGGAGCCTGTTTAGACACTGTTGCTTTGCATATATACTGATCTCAGGTCTGCTGTGGGGGCATCCCATTCTATAACATACCATTAGCCTCTGTATTTTCTCTAAGCTGCACACTTATTTAAAGTAATTTGGCCTGTTGGAGCCTGCTTAGACACTGTTGCTGTGCATATATACTGATCTCAAGTCTGCTGTGGGGGCATCCCATTCTATAACATACCATTAGCCTCTGTATTTCCTCTAAGCTGCACACTTATTTAAAGTAATTTGGCCTGTTGCAGCCTGCTTAGACACTTTTGCTGTGCATATATACTGATCTCAAGTCTGCTGTGGGGGCATCCCATTCTATAACATACCATTAGCCCCTGTATTTCCTCTAAGCTGCACACTTATTTAAAGTAATTTGGCCTGTTGCAGCCTGCTTAGACACTTTTGCTGTGCATATATACTGATCTCAAGTCTGCTGTGGGGGCATCCCATTCTATAACATACCTTTAGCCTCTGTATTTCCTCTAAGCTGCACACTTATTTAAAGTAATTTGGCCTGTTGGAGCCTGCTTAGACACTTTTGCTGTGCATATATACTGATCTCAAGTCTGCTGTGGGGGCATCCCATTCTATAACATACCATTAGCCTCTGTATTTCCTCTAAGCTGCACACTTATTTAAAGTAATTTGGCCTGTTGCAGCCTGCTTAGACACTTTTGCTGTGCATATATACTGATCTCAAGTCTGCTGTGGGGGCATCCCATTCTATAACATACCATTAGCCTCTGTATTTCCTCTAAGCTGCACACTTGTTTAAAGTAATTTGGCCTGTTGCAGCCTGCTTAGACACTTTTGCTGTGCATATATACTGATCTCAAGTCTGCTGTGGGGGCATCCCATTCTATAACATACCTTTAGCCTCTGTATTTCCTCTAAGCTGCACACTTATTTAAAGTAATTTGGCCTGTTGGAGCCTGTTTAGACACTGTTGCTGTGCATATATACTGATCTCAGGTCTGCTGTGGGGGCATCCCATTCTATAACATACCATTAGCCTCTGTATTTCCTCTAAGCTGCACACCTATTTAAAGTAATTTGGCTTGTTGGAGCCTGCTTAGACACTGTTGCTGTGCATATATATACTGATCTCAAGTCTGCTGTGGGGGCATCCCATTCTATAACATACCATTAGCCTCTGTATTTCCTCTAAGCTGCACACTTATTTAAAGTAATTTGGCCGGTTGCACCCTGCTTAGACACTTTTGCTGTGCATATATACTGATCTCAAGTCTGCTGTGGGGGCATCCCATTCTATAACATACCATTAGCCTCTGTATTTCCTCTAAGCTGCACACTTATTTAAAGTAATTTGGCCTGTTGCAGCCTGCTTAGACACTTTTGCTGTGCATATATACTGATCTCAAGTCTGCTGTGGGGGCATCCCATTCTATAACATACCATTAGCCTCTGTATTTCCTCTAAGCTGCACACTTATTTAAAGTAATTTGGCCTGTTGGAGCCTGCTTAGACACTGCTGCTGTGCATATATACTGATCTCAAGTCTGCTGTGGGGGCATCCCATTCTATAACATACCATTAGCCTCTGTATTTCCTCTAAGCTGCACACTTATTTAAAGTAATTTGGCCTGTTGGAGCCTGCTTAGACACTGTTGCTGTGCATATATACTGATCTCAAGTCTGCTGTGGGGGCATCCCATTCTATAACATACCATTAGCCTCTGTATTTCCTCTAAGCTGCACACTTATTTAAAGTAATTTGGCCTGTTGCAGCCTGCTTAGACACTTTTGCTGTGCATATGTACTGATCTCAAATCTGCTGTGGGGGTATCCCATTCTATAACATACCATTAGCCTCTGTATTTCCTCTAAGCTGCACACTTATTTAAAGTAATTTGGCCTGTTGGAGCCTGTTTAGACACTGTTGCTGTGCATATATACTGATCTCAGGTCTGCTGTGGGGGCATCCCATTCTATAACATACCATACCCCTCTTGATCTTCACTAAGCTGCACACTTATTTAAAGTAATTTGGCCTGTTGGAGCCTGCTTAGACACTGTTGCTGTGCATATATACTGATCTCAGGTCTGCTGTGGGGGCATCCCATTCTATAACATACCATTAGCCTCTGTATTTCTTCTAAGCTGCACACTTATTTAAAGTAATTTGGCCTGTTGCAGCCTGCTTAGACACTTTTGCTGTGCATATATACTGATCTCAAGTCTGCTGTGGGGGCATCCCATTCTATAACATACCATTAGCCTCTGTATTTCCTCTAAGCTGCACACTTATTTAAAGTAATTTGGCCTGTTGGAGCCTGTTTAGACACTGTTGCTGTGCATATATACTGATCTCAGGTCTGCTGTGGGGGCATCCCATTCTATAACATACCATTAGCCTCTGTATTTTCTCTAAGCTGCACACTTATTTAAAGTAATTTGGCCTGTTGGAGCCTGCTTAGACACTGTTGCTGTGCATATATACTGATCTCAAGTCTGCTGTGGGGGCATCCCATTCTATAACATACCATTAGCCTCTGTATTTCCTCTAAGCTGCACACTTATTTAAAGTAATTTGGCCTGTTGCAGCCTGCTTAGACACTTTTGCTGTGCATATATACTGATCTCAAGTCTGCTGTGGGGGCATCCCATTCTATAACATACCATTAGCCCCTGTATTTCCTCTAAGCTGCACACTTATTTAAAGTAATTTGGCCTGTTGCAGCCTGCTTAGACACTTTTGCTGTGCATATATACTGATCTCAAGTCTGCTGTGGGGGCATCCCATTCTATAACATACCTTTAGCCTCTGTATTTCCTCTAAGCTGCACACTTATTTAAAGTAATTTGGCCTGTTGCAGCCTGCTTAGACACTTTGCTGTGCATATATACTGATCTCAAGTCTGCTGTGGGGGAACCCCATTCTATAACATAACATTAGCCTCTGTATTTCCTCTAAGCTGCACACTTATTTAAAGTAATTTGGCCTGTTGGAGCCTGCTTAGACACTGTTGCTGTGCATATATACTGATCTCAGGTCTGCTGTGGGGGCATCCCATTCTATAACATACCATACTCCTCTTGATCTTCACTAAGCTGCACACTTATTTAAAGTAATTTGGCTTGTTGGAGCCTGCTTAGACACTGTTGCTGTGCATATATACTGATCTCAGGTCTGCTGTGGGGGCATCCCATTCTATAACATACCATTAGCCTCTGTATTTCCTCTAAGCTGCACACTTATTTAAAGTAATTTGGCCTGTTGCAGCCTGCTTAGACACTTTTGCTGTGCATATATACTGATCTCAAGTCTGCTGTGGGGGCATCCCATTCTATAACATACCATTAGCCTCTGTATTTCCTCTAAGCTGCACACTTATTTAAAGTAATTTGGCCTGTTGGAGCCTGCTTAGACACTGTTGCTGTGCAGATATACTGATCTCAAGTCTGCTGTGGGGGCATCCCATTCTATAACATATCATTAGCCTCTGTATTTCCTCTAAGCTACACACCTATTTAAAGTAATTTGGCCTGTTGCAGCCTGCTTAGACACTTTTGCTGTGCACATATACTGATCTCAAGTCTGCTGTGGGGGCATCCCATTCTATAACATACCATTAGCCTCTGTATTTCCTCTAAGCTGCACACTTATTTAAAGTAATTTGGCCTGTTGGAGCCTGCTTAGACACTTTTGCTGTGCATATATACTGATCTCAAGTCTGCTGTGGGGGCATCCCATTCTATAACATACCATTAGCCTCTGAATTTCCTCTAAGCTGCACACTTATTTAAAGTAATTTGGCCTGTTGGAGCCTGCTTAGACACTGTTGCTGTGCAGATATACTGATCTCAAGTCTGCTGTGGGGGCATCCCATTCTATAACATACCATTAGCCTCTGTATTTCCTCTAAGCTGCACACTTATTTAAAGTAATTTGGCCTGTTGCAGCCTGCTTAGACACTTTTGCTGTGCATATATACTGATCTCAAGTCTGCTGTGGGGGCATCCCATTCTATAACATACCATTAGCCTCTGTATTTCCTCTAAGCTGCACACTTGTTTAAAGTAATTTGGCCTGTTGCAGCCTGCTTAGACACTTTTGCTGTGCATATATACTGATCTCAAGTCTGCTGTGGGGGCATCCCATTCTATAACATACCATTAGCCTCTGTATTTCCTCTAAGCTGCACACTTGTTTAAAGTAATTTGGCCTGTTGCAGCCTGCTTAGACACTTTTGCTGTGCATATATACTGATCTCAAGTCTGCTGTGGGGGCATCCCATTCTATAACATACCTTTAGCCTCTGTATTTCCTCTAAGCTGCACACTTATTTAAAGTAATTTGGCCTGTTGGAGCCTGTTTAGACACTGTTGCTGTGCATATATACTGATCTCAGGTCTGCTGTGGGGGCATCCCATTCTATAACATACCATTAGCCTCTGTATTTCCTCTAAGCTGCACACCTATTTAAAGTAATTTGGCTTGTTGGAGCCTGCTTAGACACTGTTGCTGTGCATATATATACTGATCTCAAGTCTGCTGTGGGGGCATCCCATTCTATAACATACCATTAGCCTCTGTATTTCCTCTAAGCTGCACACTTATTTAAAGTAATTTGGCCGGTTGCACCCTGCTTAGACACTTTTGCTGTGCATATATACTGATCTCAAGTCTGCTGTGGGGGCATCCCATTCTATAACATACCATTAGCCTCTGTATTTCCTCTAAGCTGCACACTTATTTAAAGTAATTTGGCCTGTTGCAGCCTGCTTAGACACTTTTGCTGTGCATATATACTGATCTCAAGTCTGCTGTGGGGGCATCCCATTCTATAACATACCATTAGCCTCTGTATTTCCTCTAAGCTGCACACTTATTTAAAGTAATTTGGCCTGTTGGAGCCTGCTTAGACACTGCTGCTGTGCATATATACTGATCTCAAGTCTGCTGTGGGGGCATCCCATTCTATAACATACCATTAGCCTCTGTATTTCCTCTAAGCTGCACACTTATTTAAAGTAATTTGGCCTGTTGGAGCCTGCTTAGACACTGTTGCTGTGCATATATACTGATCTCAAGTCTGCTGTGGGGGCATCCCATTCTATAACATACCATTAGCCTCTGTATTTCCTCTAAGCTGCACACTTATTTAAAGTAATTTGGCCTGTTGCAGCCTGCTTAGACACTTTTGCTGTGCATATGTACTGATCTCAAATCTGCTGTGGGGGTATCCCATTCTATAACATACCATTAGCCTCTGTATTTCCTCTAAGCTGCACACTTATTTAAAGTAATTTGGCCTGTTGGAGCCTGTTTAGACACTGTTGCTGTGCATATATACTGATCTCAGGTCTGCTGTGGGGGCATCCCATTCTATAACATACCATACCCCTCTTGATCTTCACTAAGCTGCACACTTATTTAAAGTAATTTGGCCTGTTGGAGCCTGCTTAGACACTGTTGCTGTGCATATATACTGATCTCAGGTCTGCTGTGGGGGCATCCCATTCTATAACATACCATTAGCCTCTGTATTTCTTCTAAGCTGCACACTTATTTAAAGTAATTTGGCCTGTTGCAGCCTGCTTAGACACTTTTGCTGTGCATATATACTGATCTCAAGTCTGCTGTGGGGGCATCCCATTCTATAACATACCATTAGCCTCTGTATTTCCTCTAAGCTGCACACTTATTTAAAGTCATTTGGCCTGTTGGAGCCTGTTTAGACACTGTTGCTGTGCATATATACTGATCTCAGGTCTGCTGTGGGGGCATCCCATTCTATAACATACCATTAGCCTCTGTATTTTCTCTAAGCTGCACACTTATTTAAAGTAATTTGGCCTGTTGGAGCCTGCTTAGACACTGTTGCTGTGCATATATACTGATCTCAAGTCTGCTGTGGGGGCATCCCATTCTATAACATACCATTAGCCTCTGTATTTCCTCTAAGCTGCACACTTATTTAAAGTAATTTGGCCTGTTGCAGCCTGCTTAGACACTTTTGCTGTGCATATATACTGATCTCAAGTCTGCTGTGGGGGCATCCCATTCTATAACATACCATTAGCCCCTGTATTTCCTCTAAGCTGCACACTTATTTAAAGTAATTTGGCCTGTTGCAGCCTGCTTAGACACTTTTGCTGTGCATATATACTGATCTCAAGTCTGCTGTGGGGGCATCCCATTCTATAACATACCTTTAGCCTCTGTATTTCCTCTAAGCTGCACACTTATTTAAAGTAATTTGGCCTGTTGCAGCCTGCTTAGACACTTTGCTGTGCAGATATACTGATCTCAAGTCTGCTGTGGGGGAACCCCATTCTATAACATAACATTAGCCTCTGTATTTCCTCTAAGCTGCACACTTATTTAAAGTAATTTGGCCTGTTGGAGCCTGCTTAGACACTGTTGCTGTGCATATATACTGATCTCAGGTCTGCTGTGGGGGCATCCCATTCTATAACATACCATACCCCTCTTGATCTTCACTAAGCTGCACACTTATTTAAAGTAATTTGGCTTGTTGGAGCCTGCTTAGACACTGTTGCTGTGCATATATACTGATCTCAGGTCTGCTGTGGGGGCATCCCATTCTATAACATACCATTAGCCTCTGTATTTCCTCTAAGCTGCACACTTATTTAAAGTAATTTGGCCTGTTGCAGCCTGCTTAGACACTTTTGCTGTGCATATATACTGATCTCAAGTCTGCTGTGGGGGCATCCCATTCTATAACATACCATTAGCCTCTGTATTTCCTCTAAGCTGCACACTTATTTAAAGTAATTTGGCCTGTTGGAGCCTGCTTAGACACTGTTGCTGTGCAGATATACTGATCTCAAGTCTGCTGTGGGGGCATCCCATTCTATAACATATCATTAGCCTCTGTATTTCCTCTAAGCTACACACCTATTTAAAGTAATTTGGCCTGTTGCAGCCTGCTTAGACACTTTTGCTGTGCACATATACTGATCTCAAGTCTGCTGTGGGGGCATCCCATTCTATAACATACCATTAGCCTCTGTATTTCCTCTAAGCTGCACACTTATTTAAAGTAATTTGGCCTGTTGGAGCCTGCTTAGACACTTTTGCTGTGCATATATACTGATCTCAAGTCTGCTGTGGGGGCATCCCATTCTATAACATACCATTAGCCTCTGAATTTCCTCTAAGCTGCACACTTATTTAAAGTAATTTGGCCTGTTGGAGCCTGCTTAGACACTGTTGCTGTGCAGATATACTGATCTCAAGTCTGCTGTGGGGGCATCCCATTCTATAACATACCATTAGCCTCTGTATTTCCTCTAAGCTGCACACTTATTTAAAGTAATTTGGCCTGTTGCAGCCTGCTTAGACACTTTTGCTGTGCATATATACTGATCTCAAGTCTGCTGTGGGGGCATCCCATTCTATAACATACCATTAGCCTCTGTATTTCCTCTAAGCTGCACACTTGTTTAAAGTAATTTGGCCTGTTGCAGCCTGCTTAGACACTTTTGCTGTGCATATATACTGATCTCAAGTCTGCTGTGGGGGCATCCCATTCTATAACATACCTTTAGCCTCTGTATTTCCTCTAAGCTGCACACTTATTTAAAGTAATTTGGCCTGTTCGAGCCTGTTTAGACACTGTTGCTGTGCATATATACTGATCTCAGGTCTGCTGTGGGGGCATCCCATTCTATAACATACCATTAGCCTCTGTATTTCCTCTAAGCTGCACACCTATTTAAAGTAATTTGGCTTGTTGGAGCCTGCTTAGACACTTTTGCTGTGCATATATATACTGATCTCAAGTCTGCTGTGGGGGCATCCCATTCTATAACATACCATTAGCCTCTGTATTTCCTCTAAGCTGCACACTTATTTAAAGTAATTTGGCCGGTTGCACCCTGCTTAGACACTTTTGCTGTGCATATATACTGATCTCAAGGGCTGCTGTGGGGGCATCCCATTTTATAACATACCATTAGCCTCTGTATTTCCTCTAAGCTGCACACTTATTTAAAGTAATTTGGCCTGTTGCAGCCTGCTTAGACACTTTTGCTGTGCATATATACTGATCTCAAGTCTGCTGTGGGGGCATCCCATTCTATAACATACCATTAGCCTCTGTATTTCCTCTAAGCTGCACACTTATTTAAAGTAATTTGGCCTGTTGGAGCCTGTTTAGACACTGTTGCTGTGCATATATACTGATCTCAGGTCTGCTGTGGGGGCATCCCATTCTATAACATACCATACCCCTCTTGATCTTCACTAAGCTGCACACTTATTTAAAGTAATTTGGCCTGTTGGAGCCTGCTTAGACACTGTTGCTGTGCATATATACTGATCTCAAGTCTGCTGTGGGGGCATCCCATTCTATAACATACCATTAGCCTCTGTATTTCCTCTAAGCTGCACACTTATTTAAAGTAATTTGGCCGGTTGCACCCTGCTTAGACACTTTTGCTGTGCATATATACTGATCTCAAGGGCTGCTGTGGGGGCATCCCATTTTATAACATACCATTAGCCTCTGTATTTCCTCTAAGCTGCACACTTATTTAAAGTCATTTGGCCTGTTGGAGCCTGTTTAGACACTGTTGCTGTGCATATATACTGATCTCAGGTCTGCTGTGGGGGCATCCCATTCTATAACATACCATTAGCCTCTGTATTTTCTCTAAGCTGCACACTTATTTAAAGTAATTTGGCCTGTTGGAGCCTGCTTAGACACTGTTGCTGTGCATATATACTGATCTCAAGTCTGCTGTGGGGGCATCCCATTCTATAACATACCATTAGCCTCTATATTTCCTCTAAGCTGCACACTTATTTAAAGTAATTTGGCCTGTTGCAGCCTGCTTAGACACTTTTGCTGTGCATATATACTGATCTCAAGCCTGCTGTGGGGGCATCCCATTCTATAACATACCATTAGCCCCTGTATTTCCTCTAAGCTGCACACTTATTTAAAGTAATTTGGCCTGTTGCAGCCTGCTTAGACACTTTTGCTGTGCATATATACTGATCTCAAGTCTGCTGTGGGGGCATCCCATTCTATAACATACCTTTAGCCTCTGTATTTCCTCTAAGCTGCACACTTATTTAAAGTAATTTGGCCTGTTGGAGCCTGCTTAGACACTTTTGCTGTGCATATATACTGATCTCAAGTCTGCTGTGGGGGCATCCCATTCTATAACATACCATTAGCCTCTGTATTTCCTCTAAGCTGCACACTTATTTAAAGTAATTTGGCCTGTTGCAGCCTGCTTAGACACTTTTGCTGTGCATATATACTGATCTCAAGTCTGCTGTGGGGGCATCCCATTCTATAACATACCATTAGCCTCTGTATTTCTTCTAAGCTGCACACTTATTTAAAGTAATTTGGCCTGTTGCAGCCTGCTTAGACACTTTTGCTGTGCATATATACTGATCTCAAGTCTGCTGTGGGGGCATCCCATTCTATAACATACCATTAGCCTCTGTATTTCCTCTAAGCTGCACACTTATTTAAAGTCATTTGGCCTGTTGGAGCCTGTTTAGACACTGTTGCTGTGCATATATACTGATCTCAGGTCTGCTGTGGGGGCATCCCATTCTATAACATACCATTAGCCTCTGTATTTTCTCTAAGCTGCACACTTATTTAAAGTAATTTGGCCTGTTGGAGCCTGCTTAGACACTGTTGCTGTGCATATATACTGATCTCAAGTCTGCTGTGGGGGCATCCCATTCTATAACATACCATTAGCCTCTATATTTCCTCTAAGCTGCACACTTATTTAAAGTAATTTGGCCTGTTGCAGCCTGCTTAGACACTTTTGCTGTGCATATATACTGATCTCAAGCCTGCTGTGGGGGCATCCCATTCTATAACATACCATTAGCCCCTGTATTTCCTCTAAGCTGCACACTTATTTAAAGTAATTTGGCCTGTTGCAGCCTGCTTAGACACTTTTGCTGTGCATATATACTGATCTCAAGTCTGCTGTGGGGGCATCCCATTCTATAACATACCATTAGCCTCTGTATTTCCTCTAAGCTGCACACTTATTTAAAGTAATTTGGCCTGTTGCAGCCTGCTTAGACACTTTTGCTGTGCATATATACTGATCTCAAGTCTGCTGTGGGGGCATCCCATTCTATAACATACCATTAGCCTCTGTATTTCCTCTAAGCTGCACACTTGTTTAAAGTAATTTGGCCTGTTGCAGCCTGCTTAGACACTTTTGCTGTGCATATATACTGATCTCAAGTCTGCTGTGGGGGCATCCCATTCTATAACATACCTTTAGCCTCTGTATTTCCTCTAAGCTGCACACTTATTTAAAGTAATTTGGCCTGTTGGAGCCTGTTTAGACACTGTTGCTGTGCATATATACTGATCTCAGGTCTGCTGTGGGGGCTTCCCACTCTATAACATACCATTAGCCTCTGTATTTCCTCTAAGCTGCACACCTATTTAAAGTAATTTGGCTTGTTGGAGCCTGCTTAGACACTGTTGCTGTGCATATATATACTGATCTCAAGTCTGCTGTGGGGGCATCCCATTCTATAACATACCATTAGCCTCTGTATTTCCTCTAAGCTGCACACTTATTTAAAGTAATTTGGCCTGTTGCAGCCTGCTTAGACACTTTTGCTGTGCATATATACTGATCTCAAGTCTGCTGTGGGGGCATCCCATTCTATAACATACCATTAGCCTCTGTATTTCCTCTAAGCTGCACACTTATTTAAAGTAATTTGGCCTGTTGCAGCCTGCTTAGACACTTTTGCTGTGCATATATACTGATCTCAAGTCTGCTGTGGGGGCATCCCATTCTATAACATACCATTAGCCTCTGTATTTCCTCTAAGCTGCACACTTATTTAAAGTAATTTGGCCTGTTGGAGCCTGTTTAGACACTGTTGCTGTGCATATATACTGATCTCAGGTCTGCTGTGGGGGCATCCCATTCTATAACATACCATACCCCTCTTGATCTTCACTAAGCTGCACACTTATTTAAAGTAATTTGGCCTGTTGGAGCCTGCTTAGACACTGTTGCTGTGCATATATACTGATCTCAGGTCTGCTGTGGGGGCATCCCATTCTATAACATACCATTAGCCTCTGTATTTCTTCTAAGCTGCACACTTATTTAAAGTAATTTGGCCTGTTGCAGCCTGCTTAGACACTTTTGCTGTGCATATATACTGATCTCAAGTCTGCTGTGGGGGCATCCCATTCTATAACATACCATTAGCCTCTGTATTTCCTCTAAGCTGCACACTTATTTAAAGTCATTTGGCCTGTTGGAGCCTGTTTAGACACTGTTGCTGTGCATATAAACTGATCTCAGGTCTGCTGTGGGGGCATCCCATTCTATAACATACCATTAGCCTCTGTATTTTCTCTAAGCTGCACACTTATTTAAAGTAATTTGGCCTGTTGGAGCCTGCTTAGACACTGTTGCTGTGCATATATACTGATCTCAAGTCTGCTGTGGGGGCATCCCATTCTATAACATACCATTAGCCTCTGTATTTCCTCTAAGCTGCACACTTATTTAAAGTAATTTGGCCTGTTGCAGCCTGCTTAGACACTTTTGCTGTGCATATATACTGATCTCAAGTCTGCTGTGGGGGCATCCCATTCTATAACATACCATTAGCCCCTGTATTTCCTCTAAGCTGCACACTTATTTAAAGTAATTTGGCCTGTTGCAGCCTGCTTAGACACTTTTGCTGTGCATATATACTGATCTCAAGTCTGCTGTGGGGGCATCCCATTCTATAACATACCATTAGCCTCTGTATTTCCTCTAAGCTGCACACTTATTTAAAGTAATTTGGCCTGTTGCAGCCTGCTTAGACACTTTGCTGTGCATATATACTGATCTCAAGTCTGCTGTGGGGGCATCCCATTCTATAACATACCTTTAGCCTCTGTATTTCCTCTAAGCTGCACACTTATTTAAAGTAATTTGGCCTGTTGCAGCCTGCTTAGACACTTTGCTGTGCATATATACTGATCTCAAGTCTGCTGTGGGGGCACCCCATTCTATAACATAACATTAGCCTCTGTATTTCCTCTAAGCTGCACACTTATTTAAAGTAATTTGGCCTGTTGGAGCCTGCTTAGACACTGTTGCTGTGCATATATACTGATCTCAGGTCTGCTGTGGGGGCATCCCATTCTATAACATACCATACCCCTCTTGATCTTCACTAAGCTGCACACTTATTTAAAGTAATTTGGCTTGTTGGAGCCTGCTTAGACACTGTTGCTGTGCATATATACTGATCTCAGGTCTGCTGTGGGGGCATCCCATTCTATAACATACCATTAGCCTCTGTATTTCCTCTAAGCTGCACACTTATTTAAAGTAATTTGGCCTGTTGCAGCCTGCTTAGACACTTTTGCTGTGCATATATACTGATCTCAAGTCTGCTGTGGGGGCATCCCATTCTATAACATACCATTAGCCTCTGTATTTCCTCTAAGCTGCACACTTAATTAAAGTAATTTGGCCTGTTGGAGCCTGCTTAGACACTGCTGCTGTGCATATATACTGATCTCAAGTCTGCTGTGGGGGCATCCCATTCTATAACATACCATTAGCCTCTGTATTTCCTCTAAGCTGCACACTTATTTAAAGTAATTTGGCCTGTTGGAGCCTGCTTAGACACTGTTGCTGTGCATATATACTGATCTCAAGTCTGCTGTGGGGGCATCCCATTCTATAACATACCTTTAGCCTCTGTATTTCCTCTAAGCTGCACACTTATTTAAAGTAATTTGGCCTATTGGAGCCTGCTTAGACACTGCTGCTGTGCATATATACTGATCTCAAGTCTGCTGTGGGGGCATCCCATTCTATAACATACCATTAGCCTCTGTATTTCCTCTAAGCTGCACACTTATTTAAAGTAATTTGGCCTGTTGGAGCCTGCTTAGACACTGTTGCTGTGCATATATACTGATCTCAAGTCTGCTGTGGGGGCATCCCATTCTATAACATACCATTAGCCTCTGTATTTCCTCTAAGCTGCACACTTATTTAAAGTAATTTGGCCTGTTGCAGCCTGCTTAGACACTGCTGCTGTGCATATATACTGATCTCAAGTCTGCTGTGGGGGCATCCCATTCTATAACATACCATACCCCTCTTGATCTTCACTAAGCTGCACACTTATTTAAAGTAATTTGGCCTGTTGGAGCCTGCTTAGACACTTTTACTGTGCATATATACTGATCTCAGGTCTGCTGTGGGGGCATCCCATTCTTTTTTACGTATTGTAGTTTTTATTGAAGAAGCATGAAGTATGACAGATCACGTTCAGTACAGATAAACAACAGTTTACAATGAGAATGGGTGCACATAAACAGAAGTACATTGAGATATAAAAAATGATCAACATTAACGCCCAAGGCATAAGATGTATCCCCTACCACCCTCGACCTAAGGGGGCCGAAGAATCATTGGAAGAAAATGGGCCATGGTCTCTGGGAAACAGCTATCCCCATCAATCCGGTGACTACGGGTGAAGAGGGGCCCCCCCTGTAGGATGACTCAAATTCTTGTTGCACATTAAGATGTAATAAAACGTGTAATCCGCACACCACGCCTCTAACATTTTCTTATTCTAAGCATAAATTGAACTCACATAAAGCTAGCTATTGGATATACCACAGGGACAAACGGGAGGGGGGAGCAAGACGAGACAAGACAGAGAGATACCTAGGGGTGGGTGGGGTGTGGAGGAGGAGGAGGGGGGGTAAGGGGGGATGAAGAGGCGTGAGGGAGGGGGGATGAGGAGGCGGGAGGGAGGGGGGGGGAAGCTGAGGACCTCGACAGGGAGGCCTACTCCTGCAAGAAGTTCAAGTAGTCTGCCGAGGCGGTAAATCAATTCCAGGCCTGCCACCTCTCCCTGTGCTGATCCATCCTCCCCCTCAACGAGGCCGTCATCTCCTCCATTCTGCCAATATCGCCAACCCTGGTCAGCCACATGGCTGTCGTGGGGGGCGACGTCGATTTCCAACAGGATGGAATGCAGGTCCTGGCCGCGTCCAGGAGAGGAGCAAGCAAGGACTTGGTCCTTCTCTTGATGGTTGTAGGAGCCAGGCCAAGGAGGTAGCCCGCCGGGTCCTCACCCATGTCTATATCCGTCAGTTTCAAGACTATTCTCCTGACGTTGCTCCAGAACCCGGCCAGTGCCCCGCACTCCCAGAAAATATGCATCATTGTGCCCCTGGCCCCAGAACATCTCCAGCACAAGGGAGAGGCGGAGGGAAATATTCTCGCTAGCCTCGATGGCACGAGGTACCAGCGTGAAAGAACCTTAAAGGAGGCCTCCTGGTATCTGCAGGACGTCGATGACCTGTGAGCTACCTGTAGCATGGCCTGCGTCTGCTCCTTGGTGAAGGTTCTATTTAGTTCCCTTTCCCAGCCCTCAATGTACGGGGGTTTATAGGATTCAGGTGGGGAGATGAGCAGTGAGTAAGCGTGGGACAGCGCTCCCCTGAAGTGGCCGCTGCCTGAGCAAGACTGTTCAAAAGGGGTTAGAGGTCTTGCAGCGTCCATAGCCCTAGACAGGGAGCGCTGGAAGTGCGTGAGCTGCAGAGTCTGCCATACATTCAGTGGGGTTAGTGAATATCTCATTGCCAGGACCTCCGCCCCGATCCAATCCGGTCCCTCTCTGAGGTGCATGACCCTGAAGCAGCCCTGTTTAATCCATTTGCGGAAAGAGCCATCAGTTAGGCTTGCCGGGAAGTCCGGATGCCCCAGTAAGGGGGTCATTGGCGAGGCAGAGGGGAGAATGCCCAACCTCGGGAAGAATCTGCTAGCTATTTTACGGATGGGGTGTAAGGAACTTACCTGGGAGTCTGTCCCGCGGTGCCTCCGCACGCTCACTGGTGGCGCGGCCCCTCCGGCGGCCGCGCCAGGCATCCGCCCTTCCAGCGTTGGGCGCACCGGCAGCCGACGGCTGTGCACGTGCCCGCGTGCTAGCACGTTCCCTTTATATCCCCCGGCGGCGCTGCTCCCAGCGCATTCGCCGGGGGCAGATTTAAAAGGACCAATCCTGACCCAGGAATCCACTGCTCTGGGAAGGTCAGGGAATGGACAGCCTGACTGGCCAGGGCGGTCCAGTCCCTGGAGTTTCTCCTATCAGGGGTGAGATTGTGTGTTGCACCAATCAGCACATTCCCCTTCCCATTGCTCAGTCACCATTTAAATATTTTCCCGCCCGAACCACCAGTGCCTGTTATAGCCATTTACTAGCTTGAGTGTGCTTCTGAATCTCGTCTTAGTGTGTTTGATCCGGCTTCGACCTTGACTACTCCTGCTCGCTGCCTGAACCGACCTTCTGCCTGTCTGACTTCGTTTCTGCTTAACCCCTTGGATACCGCGCTTCTGTGATCACCCGGCCTTGACCCTTGCCAGTCCCGACTACTCTTTGCCTTGCCCCTTGGTTTTGACGTTTACAGACTTTGGTGCATGAACTCCTGATTTGGGATACCCCGCAGTTTATCGTAAGCCAGCAATCTTTGCGCCAGTAAGACCTGGGGGCAACCGAGTCTGGAGAGGCATAACCCGTGTCTCCAGCAAGCGGGGGCTTGTCTATAGGCACAAGAGGCGGTGGAGATTGGGGATTGTTGGCTCACGAGAGAAGGGTGTCCAGCGGTCCCTGACAGTATAACAGGCCAGAACTATGGACCAAATTTTTGAGCAGGTGCAGGCCTTGACTGCGGCTGTTGAGCACCTGGCTCATCGAGTGGCGGCCCAGGAGAACCGTCCCACTCCTATCAACCCAGTCCCTTTGGGGGCACCGGCCGTCCATCCTGTGGAACCCAAGATCCCACTCCCCGATAAGTTCACTGGGGACAGAAGCAAGTTTTCCAACTTTCGGGATGCCTGCAAACTTTATTTTCAACTCCACCCACACTCCTCTGGCTCCCAAGAACAACGTGTGGGCCTGGTCATCTCCCTCCTGCAAGGGGACCCACAGTCCTGGGCATTCGGCCTGTCACCTCAGGACCCAGCACGGCAATCGGTCGATGTGTTTTTTTCAGCTATGGAAATTCTTTATGATGACCCAGATAGGGATGCCACTGCTGATGCCAAACTGTGTTCCTTGCGACAGGGTCGCCGGCAGGCCGAGGAGTATTGTTCCGAATTCCGTCGGTGGGCTGTGGGCTCTCGATGGAATGACCCTGCCCTGTGTGGTCAATTCCGGTTGGGCCTATCTGACGCCATTAAGGACATTCTTGTGAATCACCCTGTACCTCAGTCTTTGGACGAAACCATGCAACTCGCTATCCGAATCGACCGGCGTTTACGGGAGAGACGCCTTGAAAGAGGGGCGCATCCCGATACCAGCTGGAAAGCTGGAGCTCCAGCCCCTATACCAGTCGAGGAACCTATGCAGCTGGGAGCTACCAAGCTTTCTGAGGCTGAGAGGCGTCGGCAATTGACAGAAGGACTGTGTCTCTACTGTGGGGGGACCGGTCACCTGGTCAGAGTCTGCCCCAAGAAGCAGCCGGGAAACTTCAGAGCCTAGGTGGGGTCGAGGGAACCCACCTAGGCTGCAAGGTATTTCCTCAGATTTATTCCCAGTTTATGGTCCCAGTCCAGATTAAAGTGGACCTTGAATTTAAAAATTTGGAGGCCCTTCTTGATTGTGGGGCTGCAGGGAATTTTCTTGACTTAGAGCTAGCTCAAAGTTTGAAGATTCCGCTCCAACCTCTGTCTAAGGTTATCCGGGTTTTAGCCATTGATGACACACCTATTGCGGGGGGCCTCATACATTTTAAGACCCCACCAGTGTTTCTTAGAGTGGGAGCAGGGCATTCTGAATGGATTTGCTTTTTTGTCTTAAAAATGCCCTTAACTCCATTAGTACTCGGGTTGCCTTGGTTACAAAAGCATAACCCTCAGATTGACTGGGCTGCGAGGCAGATTACTAAATGGGGCCCGTCATGTTTCCAGTCCTGTTTGGAAGTCCCGGTGCGTGCCACACAGCTACTCCCCGATGGGGTTCCAGGCCCTTATCATGATTTTCTCGATGTATTTTCGGAAAAAGCGGCGGATGTTCTTCCGCCTCATAGGTCCTTTGACTGCCCCATAGAACTTCTTCCGGGGACTATGCAACCCAGGGGAAAAATCTATAATTTGACCCGGGCGGAAAACAAAGCTATGAAAGATTACATAGCTGAGAATTTACAGAAGGGGTTCATCCGGGCATCCACTTCTCCGGCTGGTTTTTTCTTTGTTGAAAAAAAAGATGGGGGGCTCCGCCCCTGTATAGATTACCGGGGTTTGAATAAAATAACCATTAAAAATAAATACCCCCTTCCTCTGATTGATGGGTTATTTACACAGATCATCGGGGCCCAAGTCTTTACCAAGTTGGATCTACGGGGGGGCCTATAACTTGATAAGGATCCGTCAGGGTGATGAATGGAAGACCGCCTTCAACACCCAAGATGGGCATTACGAGTACCTTGTGATGCCCTTTGGTTTGTGTAACGCCCCGGCCGTCTTCCAGGACTTTGTAAACGAAATTTTTAGAGAGTATTTGGGTCGCTTTGTAGTAGTGTACCTCGATGATATTTTGATTTTTTCTTCCTCTTTAATGGAACATCGTGAACATGTTCGCCTTGTCTTACAAAAATTAAGAGAGAATTGCTTATACGCTAAACTCAAGAAATGTGTATTCGAGGTTCCTGAGGTCCCTTTTTTAGGGTATATAATTTCTAACACTGGGTTATCTATGGATCTGGCTAAGGTCAAAGCTGTACTTGAGTGGGAGCAACCTAGAGATTTAAAGGGGCTACAAAGATTCCTGGGATTCGTCAACTTTTATAGGAGATTTTTTAAGAACTTCTCCACCCTAGTAGCACCTCTCACAGATCTCACCAAGAAGGGGAGCTTCCCATCACCCTGGCCGGAGCGATCCTTTCAAGCCTTTAGAAAGTTAAAAGAAGTCTTTAGCTCTGCCCCAGTATTAGTTCACCCAGAATGTCAACGAGCTTTTATAGTCGAAGTTGACGCTTCCGAGCTTGGCGTTGGGGCAGTTCTCTCGCAGTACAGCGGTTCCCCGGAACGACTTCACCCTTGTGCTTTTTTCTCGAAAAAATTCAATCCCGCTGAGCGGAAT
The DNA here is from genome assembly GCA_027917425.1 of Gastrophryne carolinensis. Classification (NCBI taxonomy): domain Eukaryota; kingdom Metazoa; phylum Chordata; class Amphibia; order Anura; family Microhylidae; genus Gastrophryne; species Gastrophryne carolinensis. The sequence goes on along the minus strand of CM051240.1, from coordinate 127,017,192 downwards.
TATGACATTGGGAATCGGGAGCTCTTAGCGGTTAAACTAGCCTTTCAAGAATGGAGACACTGGTTAGAAGGGGCCCAGTTCCCTGTTACGGTCTTCACGGACCATAAAAATTTAGAATATATTCAGTCTGCAAAGAGGTTAACCCCTAGGCAAGCTCGGTGGTCCCTGTTCTTTTCCCGATTTAACTTTACAATTACTTACAAACCGGGGTCAAAGAACGTAAAAGCTGATGCCTTGTCTTGAAGCTTTTCCACGACTAACTTACCTGAGGGGAAGAATTTGCCCATACTGCCACAACACATGGTGGTAGCTGTGATTCAGCCGAACCTCTCTGACCTGAATCAATTTCAGTCTGAATCTCCGCCTGGTAAACCGGCTCATGTCCAGTTTGTACCTACGTCACATCGTTCGGCCGTCCTACAGCAATTTCATGCCTCTAAAACTGTAGGCCATCCTGGAGTTAAGAAAACCATTTCCATGTTGTCACGTCATGTTTGGTGGCCCTCTATTAAAAAAGATGCTCAGGATTATGTTCGAGCCTGTAAGATTTGTGCCCGGAGTAAAACCCCTAGACATTCTCCTGAAGGTTCACTGTTGCCCTTATCCATTCCTTCCCGACCATGGACACACCTTGCCATGGATTTCATCACCGATCTTCCATCATCGCAGGGGTTTACCGTCATCTGGGTGGTGGTAGATCGGTTCAGTAAGATGGCACACTTTATCCCGTTAAAAAAGTTACCAACCGCTCAAGACCTTGCACAACATTTTCTAACACATATATTCAGACTCCATGGAATCCCGGAGGATGTGGTCTCTGACAGGGGAGTACAGTTTGTCTCTCAGTTTTGGAGGGCATTTTGTGCCAGGTTGGGGTTCTCTGTCTCTCTGTCCTCTGCATTTCATCCCCAATCAAATGGACAGACAGAGAGAACCAACCAATCACTGGAGCAGTACCTTCGATGTTTTGTTTTCGATGTCCAGACAGATTGGTTACTGTACCTTCCGTTTGCAGAGTTTGCTCTAAATAATGCCACCCATACTTCCACAGGGGTTTCCCCGTTTCGCTGTGTCTTCGGTAGGGACCTCAAGTTTTCTGCTTTGTCCGAAGAACCCTCTAGTGTGCCCTCGCTTGAGGAATGGTTGTCCCAATGGCCGGACTTATGGGCAAAGATCCAGCAAAACTTGACCAGGGCTGTCGGCCAGCAGAAAACTTTTGCCAATCACGGTCGGTCTAGTGACCCTGATTATGAGGTGGGGGAGTTAGTTTGGCTTTCCACCAAAAATGTGGCATTACGTCAACCCTCTGCCAAGCTAGGTCCAAGGTTTATTGGCCCTTTTCCTATACTACAGAAGATTAATCGAGTTACTTATTGCCTTGATCTCCCTCCCTCCATGAAAATTTGCAATTCTTTTCATGTTTCCCTTTTAAAATCTGCCAAGGGTATTGAGCCAGATACTTCCCCTGCTGCCATCCTGGTAGACGGGCAGCAAGAATTCGAGGTAGCCCGGATTTTGGACTCACGTTTCTTCTGAAACTCTCTCCAGTACCTAGTAGATTGGAAGGGATACGGTCCAGAAGAGAGGTCTTGGGTCCCGGCCAGAGATGTCCACGCGGGGAGGTTGGTTAGGAAGTTTCACAGAGAGAACCCTCAGAAACCCAGCTTGGAGGGTCCAGAGGCCCCTCCTCAAGGGGGGGGTAATGTAAGGAACTTACCTGGGAGTCTGTCCCGCGGTGCCTCCGCACGCTCACTGGTGGCGCGGCCCCTCCGGCGGCCACGCCAGGCAGCCGCCCCTTCAGCGTCGGGCGCACCGGCAGCCGACGGCCGTGCACGTGCCCGCGTGCTAGCACGTTCCCTTTATGTCCCCCGGCGGCGCTGCTCCCAGCGCATTCGCCGGGGGCAGATTTAAAAGGACCAATCCTGACCCAGGAATCCACTGCTCTGGGAAGGTCAGGGAATGGACAGCCTGACTGGCCAGGGCGGTCCAGTCCCTGGATTTTCTCCTATCAGGGGTGAGATCGTGTGTTGCACCAATCAGCACATTCCCCTTCCCATTGGTCAGTCACCATTTAAATATTTTCCCGCCTGAACCACCAGTGCCTGTTATAGCCATTTACTAGCTTGAGTGTGCTTCTGAATCTCGTCTTAGTGTGTTTGATCCGGCTTCGTCCTTGACTACTCCTGCTCGCTGCCTGAACCGACCTTCTGCCTGTCTGACTTCGTTTCTGCTTAACCCCTTGGATACCGCGCTTCTGTGATCACCCGGCCTTGACCCTTGCCAGTCCCGACTACTCTTTGCCTTGCCCCTTGGTTTTGACGTTTACAGACTTTGGTGCATGAACTCCTGATTTGGGATACCCCGCAGTTCATCCGTCTTTATCGTAAGCCAGCAATCTTTGCGCCAGTAAGACCTGGGGGCAACCGAGTCTGGAGAGGCATAACCCGTGTCTCCAGCAAGCGGGGGCTTGTCTATAGGCACAAGAGGCGGTGGAGATTGGGGATTGTTGGCTCACGAGAGAAGGGTGTCCAGCGGTCCCTGACATGGGGTGTTTGTTCAGGGCGGGGGTCCGATCCAGCGGAGTCCAGGGGAGCCCCTGCAAAGGGATCTCCGAGGACTCCTGCTCGATGAGCGTCCACTGCTTCAGAGAGTGCCTACACCAGTCAAGCACACGTGATAAGTGCGCAGCCTCGTGGTATGCCCTCCAATCTGGGAGGCCCAGTCCTCCCCTCGCCTTGGAGAGAGTGAGGAGGGGGGCCGCCAGCCGATGTGCCTTCCCAGCCCACACAAACCTGGAACAAAGCCCCGTCAAACGTTTAAAGAAAGTATGTGGGACCTCAATCGGGAGGGCCTGGAAGAGGTACAGCACCCTCGGCAGGATGTTCATCTTAACGATGTTGGACCTGCCGAACCACGAGAAGGCGTTTCTATTCCATTTCTGCAAGTCCTCCTCTACACTCTTCAGCAATGGGGGGAAGTTCAAGTTGTATAGTCTCTGGGGAGTGGACGAGATCTGAGTCCCCAGATACGTTATCGCTTCCTGTTCCCATCTGAAGGGGAAGTTTTTAGAGATCTGCGTTAGTCTCTCAAGAGGTAGGCTGATATTCAGGGCTGAGGATTTTTGGTGGTTTATCTTATAATTGGAAACTGTTTGGAAGGCTTTAAGTTCTGCCATGAGTATGGGTAGGGATGTCTCAGGTCTGGAGATAAAAAATATCAGGTCGTCGGCGTAAGCCGCGACCTTGTGTTCCTCTCGCCCAACCCCTATGCCAGCAATGTCCCGGTTTTTCCTCACACATCTCAGGAAAGGTTCGAGTGTCAAGATAAATATCAGGGGGGAAAGCGGACAACCCTGATGGGTCCCATTTGCCAATGTGAATGGGTTTGATGTCCAGCCGTTCACCATGACGGACGCCGAGGGGGCCGAATAGGAGGCCATCACCCAACGGGTCATGTTCTCTCCCAGGCCAATTAGACGAAGGGTAGCGGAGATAAAATCCCAGCTCACCCTATCAAAAGCCTTCTCGGCATCCGTCGAGAGCAGCATCGCCGCCGGGCCCCCCAACCTCGCCCGGTGAATCAGGTTGACAACCCTAGTGGTGTTATCTCTTCCCTTTCTCGAGGGGACGAAGCCCACCTGATCCCAGTGTATGAGGGATGGGATGAGAGGGGCAAGCCTGTCCGCTAGTATCTTGTTAAACAGATTGATATCGCAATTCAACAGGGAGATGGGTCTGTAATTCCCACACTGTGCCGGGTCCTTTCCAGGTTTGGGAATTACGGTGATGTTTGCTCTCAAGGTATCCCTTGGAGGGGGTTCCCATCCCTCAAAGAGCCAAAAGAAGTGATAAACCTAGGGCCGAGAATCCCAGCAAACTCCCTATAATAATCTAAGCTAAAGCCGTCCGGGCCCGGCGCCCTACCCAGTCTGGTATTCTTGATGGCCCTCGTAAATTCCTCAATCTCTATGTTCCCCTCAAGGGCCTCCACTACCTCGCGTCGGGGGAGTCCTGAATCCCGAATGTAAGTCTCGATGTCGCTCATCGAAGGGGTCGAGTGACCCCGCGGCAAGTTATATAATTTTTCATAAAACTCTTTGAACGTCCTGGCTATGTCCTTCGTCAGGTGGAGTCTCCTGCCCCCCTGGTCTTGAACGTGGGCTATAAAGTTTCTGGTGCGTTGTGCTTTCAGGGCTCTAGCCAGGGCCCTCCCACATTTATTGCTGTACTCATAATAGAATCGCCTGCATCTAGCCGCTAAGCCCTTGGCCTCGGTGAGGCAGACGTCTCTCAGGGATTCCCGCAGACGCGTCAGCTTGGCGCCTAACGCCGCATCATGGGTAGTTTTGTGCTTGATCTCCGTCTCAAAGATCTCCCTAGTCAGGAGGTCCATTTGCCTGTTCCTCTCTCTCTTGAGACGAGCCCCATGCTTGATCAGCACACCCCTGACCACGCATTTGTGGGCCTCCCATAGAGACATCCGCGAAACCTCTCCTGTGTCATTAGTCGCAAAAAAGTCAGTGATGGTCTTGTGGATGTCGTCTTTTACCTCAGGGTCTTGTAGGAGGGAGCTATTCAACCTCCATTGGCCTCTCAGGGGGACTGTGTCGGGTATGGAAATGGTTAGGGAGACTGGGGCATGATCAGAGATGGTAATCTGACCTATGTCCATATCGGCCACGAGGTGCAGGAACCTATGAGGGATCAAGAACCAGTCGATGCGAGAATAGGAATTATGGGGTGCTGAGAAGAATGTGTAATCTCTCCCCTGGGGATTAAGAATCCGCCAGGCGTCCATCAACTGGCTCTTGAAAAGCAGAGTTCTGAGTCTTTTTAAGGCAGAGAAGGAGATGTGGGAGGACCCACGGGAAGTATCCCAAGCTGGGTCAAGGACTGTGTTGAAGTCGCCCCCGAGCAGGAGGACCCCTCCGCAAACCCATCAAGCTTTTCCAGGGTGGAACGCATAAATTTAAGTTGATTGGTGTTAGGGCAGTAACAGGTTGCCAGAGTCACCCTCAAGGAAAAGAGGGTGCCCCGGACAAACAAGAACCTACCCTCCGGGTCCTGCAGTGACGCCGAGTGCGACCACGGCAAGGACCCCGCTAAAATGATAGCCACTCCCCGTGATTTGGAATCCGGCGACAAGGAGTGGTATTGAGTCTTGTAATAGCGATTAGTGACGTTATGCGTCTCCTGCAGGAAGGCAACTTGTGCATGTAGGCGTCTTAGCTCCCTGAGGACCACAGCTCTCTTCAAAGGAGAGTTAAGTCCCTTCACATTGAGGGTTGTAAATTTTACCTTGGACATATCGGGGTCTCAGGAGTGGGCGGGGGGCAAGTGGAAGGTGGGAGGAGGGGAGGGCGGGGGAACACACAAGGGCGACAGGGGGCAGGACAAGACAGGGGGAAGAGGGTCAAAACAAAGGAGGGAGCAGTTAACTTGGGTGAGTAACAGAGAAACAGAAAAAAACAGAGAAATGAGGAACTAATAAACTAGACTAGATCCGAAGCTCCTAAGAGACGCAGAAAACTAGTCAGGAAACAGGGTACTGTTTCCCAATAGGGAATCTCTCCCCGCCCCCGAAATGAGGACAGGGGGAGACTCCGGCCTACTGTGGGGGCGAAACGGGTCCGAAAGGCATGAGGGGTCCCTCCGGCCAACCCAGTAAAACATGCGGAGCCCCCCCGAAGGACCCACATGGGATCCCCGGGGCCGCCCCTTGTGAAGACTTCTATCCCCCGCCCGAACAAACCACACAAAGCTCCAGCGCGACTCCACGGCCCCCGAGCGGCAACAGGGGGCGCCGAACGACCATAAGAACAAACATCAATTCAATCAAGCAATTAGGCGAGAAGAGAGAAAAAGAAAAAAAAAACCAGCGGCAAATACAATATCAAGTATAGGTATGAAGGGCAGCAACAGAACTAGACCCACGGCACGGATCGGGGCCCTCCGCCCCTCAGGACTCACTTGTCGAAGGCATCGGCCCCGCTGGACGACGTCCGGGCGCACGGCCCGCGGGGGGCCGGCGCCTCTCTCCCGCCGCGGTCCCCGCAGTCTCCCGTCTCCAGCAGGGACCCGCGCGGGCAACGGGGACGGGTCCAGCCAGTCCCGAACTTCCATAGAGGGGGAGTCCAAGAATGCAAAAAGTTCTGGGAGGTCGGCCCTAGATCTCAGGGCGAAGACACTCTGATTTTTGCAGACGAGCAAGTGAAAGGGGTAACCCCACCGGTAGGAGGCTCCACATTCTTGAATCCTGGCGAGCAGGGGTTTCAGGCATCGCCGCATCTGGAGTGTCCTTCTGGATACATCTGGGAACACCTGGATCGTCGCCCCGTCACAGTTGATTCTCCCCCTATCCCGGGCTCTCCTGAGAATTTCCTCCTTGACCGTGTAGTAATGCAGGCGGCATATTACGTCACGTGGGCGGTTGGGGTCCGTCGCTCTGGGCCCGAGCCCCCTGTGAAGGCGATCTATTACTATTTCAGTGTTGGGCGGATGATTAAGAATTCCGTTGAAAATGCTCGTGGGCGCAAGTTGGTCTTGGCCCGTTGCCTCCGGCAGTCCCCTCACTCTTATATTGTTGCGTCTACTCCTGTTTTCAATATCGTCCAAGTGGAGGACGGCGGCTTGAGAGATAGCTTGTTGGAGCGACAGGCTTTTTTCCAGTGCTTCTACCCTTTGTATAGTTGTGAGCTGGGATTGTTCCAGGCCGGTGACCCTAGAGTCCATCCCCTCCATCGAGCTTTGCAGATCAGAAATGTCTTTCTTGAAGGAGCTCTCAACTCTTTGGATGAAAGACTCAAGGTCAGCTTTAGTGGGAAGGGCTCTAAGCTCCGCTTTAAGATCAGCTAGGATGGGGTCAAGGGATGATGGGGCCCGATTGTGGGAGGGAGCACCGCCAGGCGTCATCACGGTGTCTGGAGAGCGCCGAGTGTTCAGGTCCTCGGTGGGTCCCGGGCTGTGCATATGGTCCCCACTCATACCGCGGGGGGTGGCGTCAAGGGCCGATCCGAACAGTCCCTGGGAGGATCCCCCGGGCCCCCCACTCAGGCCAGAACCCCGTGAGGAAGGGGTCCCCGGCGCGGGGGTGGCCAGGCCGCCACTCCTCACCTCGGCCCACTTGTTCCCATTTGAGTCACTTCCCGAGTGCCAGACCGGGGAGGGCCGGGATCCAGCATGACCCCCAGGGGAGGACCAGTCTCCTGGTGGACTACTCGAAGTCTCCGTGGGCACCCGCATTTCAGGGCTAGGGGGGAATGTCAGGGGGGCATCGATACAGGGGTTTGGCCCCATCATGGGGGAGGGCACATCCCCCAAGAGCGTAGTTGGGCTCCTCCCACGTGAGGGGGGGGAAGATCGCCCCCTTATGCAATGGTTGACCCCCCTTGTTATTAGGCAAGGCCCCTTCTGCTGTCTGTCCCGGGGCCGATGGGGGTGTGGGGGCAGTTCTGCGGGGCTCCTGGGGTGTACCCCCCTCTCCTTCCAGAGCGTCTGTCTGCCCCCATAGTGCTGGGTGGTTGGGGCGTACCTGCTGGGTAATGCGGCATCTCCGCCGGGCATCCGTCCCGCGCTCCTCCTCGCCACTGCCCCCGTCGGCCGGTCTCTTCTCATGTGCAGGCGGGGAGGCAGCACGCTCCAGGTGCCGCTCCTCGCACGAGCCGCGCCACCGGTCCAGGCAGCACCCGTCAGTGCGACGCTCGTCAGCGGCCCCGTCAGCAGACACTGACTCCAAGCCGCCGCCGCCGCCTGTCCCCGAGGTCTGCCGCCCGCTCATTCCACCTCTCACAGTCTCGGCGGCAACAGGGGAGCAGCTCTCCTCCCGCCCGATCTCCCGGCGGGTCGTCTCCGGCGCCGTCACGCGCCCCTCCGCTCGCTCGCCATTCTTCTCTGACCTGCCGCATGTGGCCACCTCAGCGTTGCCGGCCGCCGCCATCTTGGATGCCTCCCCGCCTCCTCTTCCAGAGCGCTCTGCGGCCAGGTAGGAGCTGATCTTTCTGTTCAAAGGGGGCGAGATGGTCTTCGCCCCCTTCCTCTTCTTCGCCATGGCAGGATAGTGTGGGTCCGGGCAGGAATACTGCTACAAAGTGGGCTAAAAGAGGTCAGCCAGAGGGAGCCCACAGAAAACGCGTCCTCACGCTTCCATCTCCGGACACGCCCCCCGGCATCCCATTCTATAACATACCATTAACCTCTGTATTTCCTCTAAGCTGCACACTTATTTAAAGTAATTTGGCCTGTTGGAGCCTGCTTAGACACTGTTGCTGTGCAGATATACTGATCTCAAGTCTGCTGTGGGGGCATCCCATTCTATAACATACCACTAGCCTCTGTATTTCCTCTAAGCTGCACACTTATTTAAAGTAATTTGGCCTGTTGCAGCCTGCTTAGACACTGTTGCTGTGCATATATACTGATCTCAGGTCTGCTGTGGGGGCATCCCATTCTATAACATACCATACCCCTCTTGATCTTCACTAAGCTGCACACTTATTTAAAGTAATTTGGCCTGTTGGAGCCTGCTTAGACACTGTTGCTGTGCATATATACTGATCTCAGGTCTGCTGTGGGGGCATCCCATTCTATAACATACCATTAGCCTCTGTATTTCCTCTAAGCTGCACACTTATTTAAAGTAATTTGGCCTGTTGCAGCCTGCTTAGACACTTTTGCTGTGCATATATACTGATCTCAAGTCTGCTGTGGGGGCATCCCATTCTATAACATACCATTAGCCTCTGTATTTCCTCTAAGCTGCACACTTATTTAAAGTAATTTGTTCATAGTTAAGTTTTATTAATACCTTACATGCAGAAATCAAACTTAAACTGTACCAGACGTTCAGAGATACTGCTTGGTATTTGACAAGAGTAGCAGTGGGAGATAACCCGGTGGATCTCGTTGAGATAGGTAGCAATGGGGAGTTGCGGCCCTTGATGGGAACAAGCCCTGGGGACAAACAGAGATGCATGCAGCAACAAAACAGATAATTTATATTGATGGATACTAATTTACTTTATGATGGTAGGAGATGATGTACTGCTGTACACCTCTCTAACGCTATATATGCCTTCTTAATAAAAACAATTAAAAAAAAAAAGTTTATAGAGAGGTTACTTGTCTAGAAAGCAGTTCAAATCTAGCTCTATATTGTGATGTTGGGATGTGGAAAAAACATTCAGAAGCCAAATATCTTCAGGAAATACAATGTTTATTCGGTCAACCGGTGGCCTGATATGACTCTGCCCAAGTTGCTGGCTCTTTTGCTTGCTTAAATACAGTTTTAGACAAAGAAGCTTAAATGACCATCCTGATTGGGTGCCTGGACACATGTCAGTCGTCCATTGGACTTCTCAAACATATACAGCTACACATATATGGACGGTGTAGTTCAGACATGAAGAAAATCTGTTTCTCATCAAGCAGACATAACATTCTTGGTAATGATTTAAACCTATGAGGAGAGAGGGGTGAAAATCCCCCTAAACACTGACAATAGGGTCGATTCAAAGAAACATGTAACAGCTTGGATTTGGGTGCCGATCATCCTATTTTTCACGTCCGCTCGTGCGTTCGTATGAACTTGCGAGTGATTCTATAAGCAAATACGTTTCTATCCTAAAATATACGTCCGTTCGTATGTCAGTTCGGGAATCAGACCTATGTCAGTTTCCATCCTGAATTTTCCGTTTCATTTCTCAGGTTGCAACATTGGTTTTGCCCTTTTTCCTTTTTTGTCTGGACGTAAATCCTTCTGATCTTGCGGCTGCGCACTACAAACTTACCTCATTAAAGTGCATTCTAAATATTTGGTCTTTTATTTTTCTTTATTTCATTCATTTTGTAGTAACCAACCATTAATGAATGCATTTGCATAAGTAAATCTTACTTTGTTTAATTTTTAGTTAACTTGCATTTTTTACTTGTGGATTTAATTTTAATATTTTGGCTTCAAATGGTACAACTTAAAATTTTGTGTGTGGTTACCCACACCCTCTATATACAGATTGCTCTCAAATATTAAAAAACACCCAGCAACTTCTGCATGTTATGAGCCTAGAAACAGCCAAGATGGCGGCTCAGGTATTATCGGGCACCCTGCAAACAGAAAGGGCCTTGTGACTGTGTTGCTCTGGATTCTTTGATTTCTGACCTTTCCGTGCCCCCAGCTCTGCTGTGTCTGTGCAAAATACAGCAGTAACCCACATCCTGCACTTTATCCCGCTCTCCTCTCCTCAGTAAGTGTGATGCATCTGACCAAAGATGTGCTTAAATAATTAAACAAAGCAAAGGTAAACAACTACACCAATAAATGCAATCTAAAAATATTATTCTAGTACATCAATTTAAAAATAAATAACAAAGGACATAAGTTTCTTTAATTAACGCTAATATATTGCCAAATAAAGGTTTACATGCAAAGGACTAATTAAGGTCCACATTAAAATGCTTTTATAAGGCATACATGAATCAGGTATGCATTGCCATACAATTTATGGCCTCGGCCATGCTGATACATGCAGTTCATTAGAGCTCAAGACGCGCAGACTCCTCCACATAGCCAAAAAACCTGTTCAAGAACAGCAATACGACTGCTAAAAGGTGTCGGCAGTGGCTTTCTTTTAAAACGTATTTAGAGGTTTTAAAACTGTTCTCTGAATCACACCTAAACACATCCAATTATCCTAAGTTTTACGTTTTCATCCTAAGTTTTAGGATTTGATCCTAAGTTTTACGTTTTGATCCTAAAATTTAGGAACGAACTTGCGATGATCGTAAGAGCATATACGCATTCGAACGTAGGCTCGTGCGAGTCGTAAATGGCCAAAAAAACAGGAAAAAATGACTAACACCCACCCAAACTTACGATTCTCGATACGAAATCAATTAACTTTTGCTCTTTGAATCGAGGGGAATATGTGAGATGGCATACAGATGGCTAGAACTAAATAAGTTATACTAATTATAATATTTCATTTTCCACATCAATTGAGACCTCAAGGAGAGAGGGTCACCATTCAATGTATCCAAAAATTTTCTTTTCTTGATAATTCCTTTATCTAATTTCCCCCTCTCCAATGGGGATCTATTCTCTCTATGATGCAAAAGCTGAGGTCCATCGGATTTCTTCCATGTTTTGCATTAAAATGGGATGACACTGTGTAAGAACCCCCTTTTCTATGACTATGATGTGCTCCGCCAAGTGGACCTCAAGTTTTGTGAACTGCAACATATAGACAACTCCTTTGTTTGCATACATTGTGCCTTGTTAAATTTTGTGGGATGCCCTTTGGTTCCCTATGATGTCATCTGGTTATTCTTACAGCTCTTGCAATCTTTACATTTGCCACAAGCCCTGAAACCTATAATTTGTTCATGTTCTCTAGTTGGTGGATTCACATACCGTGTTTCCCCGAAAATAAGACCTACTCCGAAAATAAGACCTACCGTGCTTTTAGCATGAAGGCTAAATATAAGACCTCCCCCGAAAATAAGGCCTCCCCCAAAAATAAGACCTTCCCCGAAAATAAGACCTCCCCCCGCAGCAAGAGTCCTCAGTCAGCTGGGGCCGGCTCTCTCTGATGACGAGTGACGCCCCTGACGTTGCGCATAGGGGGACGTCACTGGGGGACGTCACTCGTCATCAAAGCGGCCGCCACCAAAGTGAAAGCTGCTGTCTGCTGCTCGCTCTCTGACAGTAAGTTAGTGAGTAGTGGCAGCAGACTGTGAAGAAGAAAAAAAAAAGAATTTCTATGGGGGAAATGCCAGGTGAAGTGAGGGGAGGGGGGGGGGGGGATGGAAACTAGAGAATTCCCTGGATTCTCTAGACTCTACCCCCACCTCCCCCACCTTCACCCACTGATGATGAGGAGGGGGGGTTGTATGTTTTGGATTCCCCACATATGCCACTACTGGTAGTACAGGAGAAGGGGGGTAAATTGGGACAGGAGGATCGGGGGGGGGAGGTAACATGAAATTGACAGGAGTCACATTTTGTCTGGTTATGCTGGTTTGTGATGGCAACTACTACTGTTTAACAGTTAATAAATTTCCTTTTTTTGTGAATGCATGTGAATTCTTCTTCATGGAAAAATGTAAGACATCCCCTGAAAATAAGACCTAGCGCATCTTTGGGAGCAAAATTAATATAAGACACTGTCTTATTTTCGGGGAAACAGGGTCGCTTCTTGCCAATTTTTGTGCAAGGTTGGGGGCGCTCTCCTGTAAGTAAAACAAGGTCTTTTTGATAAATTCTTTGATCACCAGGTCTGATTTCAACACATTCCAGTGTTTTTTTTTATTATGTTTTTGATTTTCCTATATTCTCTGTTATAACCCATGATAAACGCTACCTGCTGCTGTGATGGTTTTTATGACATTCTTGATATCTTTGAAAACTATTGCACACATTCTGTTTATACAGTCCCTCTTTTCTGGTTTCTCCTCCATCGCCATCAATAGCTATTTCTTTGATTGTTAGCTGCCACTTTAGTATGGCTGTTATCCACTTAGGATGGTGTTAATGTCAACAGGTATATAACAATATCTGTCTGTCGCTATGAAGTGTGTCTTTGTTGCATTCCCTCCTTATAGACTGTTAACTTCCCATGGGACCATGAAAATGTTGGCCAAACTGGGAACATAATTGCCCCCCCATAGCAGCACCAATAAGCTGTAGATAATATTTTCCCAGTAACAAAAAATGTTTTCAGTTTCAGAGAGAACTCCAGTGCTCTGCAAATGAAGGATTTACAGATTTCTTTACTTTTCCAAAAATGCGTTCACTGCTTCCTTGTGGGGATAATTGTATACAGGGCTGAGACATCTGCAGTCACTAGTAAGCATTCTTCTCATCCTGTCAAGTGTGCTTTGAAATGAATAAAGTCTCCAGAATCCTTTATTTAGAATGTTCGTTTTTCCCCAACATTCTTCAGGAAAAAGTCGACATATTGGCCCAGTCTACATGTCAGGGATTTAATTCCCTTCACTATAGGGCATCTTGAGGGGTTTTTTACATGCTTATGGACTTTAGGCAGAGAGTATAAAGTTGGTACTCTCGGACATTGGATGTCAAAGTACTCAAATAATTTTTAATTTAATCTCTCTTTATTAACTGGTTTAACAGGGGAAAACACATACACAAGATATCCAATAATATAGGCATACATGGACATGAGGAGTGAATACATACAAGGAATATGCAAAAAAGGGGAGTAAAACAATCCCTAACCCCTCGCAAACCCCAGCACGTCTCCAACAAGAGGTGCTGATGGGGACAGAAGCCAAACCCATTGGCCAGATATATTTGCCTCCCACGCCCACCTACAAGCGCCCCGCAAAGAGCAAAATGTATATGATATGGGTGGATCAATTGTATATGCACCCATTCCTTTTGTGGAGGGTAATAACTGTGCAGGGAGTGCGAGGAGCATGGAGGAAGGTGAGTGCGTTAACATCCTCTCAATACAACAGCACACCGGGCCTCACCCCCCGTCATAGGGCAACCAGTTTTGGCTCCGTAGTGCTCTAACTTATCCAATTAACCTCCATGGGGGCCTGCCATCCCCCCGCCCCGCAAAGCACCACAGAGGGGGCACCGGGAACCCCAGAGGGGAAGGCACGGGGGAGGGGGTCCACAGCCAAACCTCCATGCAGAAAGGGGGAGGGGGAAAGGGAGTCGGACAGTCTGTAAGGTCACCGAGATGAGCGTGGCTCTAAAAGCGCAGAAAAGGGAGGGGAACGACCATGCGAGAGGTGAGGGAAGTCTAAAATGTGGAATAGGGCGAGGGAGATGGGGGATATGGAGGGAAAAGAAGAAAAAAGAAAAAGGGGGGACAGAGGAGGGAGGGAATAGAAGGGGAGAAGAAGGGGGCCTCTTAGGGGGCAAGGGGGATAGGCAAGGAGAAGGAGAGTGGCCTCAGGTAAAAACATTAGGCTCAATTCAGAGAGACAAAAAAAGACTTTCGTTTTAGTGCCGATCTGTTTTTTTTTTTTTATTTTCCCGCTCTCGTATGAGTGTGCGAGCGATTCTATGCATGCATTGCAATCCTTCTGTAAAGTTTCTGTCCGTTCGTATGCCAGAGTACGAGTATGAGGATGTCATTTTCCAGCGTGACTTTTCCGTTTCATTTTCTCATGTTACAACGTAGGCTTTCGTTTTTGCCCTTTTCCCATTGTCTCCTCCCACGAATCCTTCCAGTTAGATTCTGCTTCCCTTTTTCAATAAATAATCGTCCAGGCAGAAATCCTTACGATCTTGCGCCTAAAGTGCTCGCCTACATATTTGCCACCCTTACTTCTATTACAATGTTTAGCTAAATCACTTAGTACTATCCTCCATCTTCCCTTTTGGACCCTTAAAACTTACCTAAATCACTTCGCGGTCATGTGAATAATCATCTTTAAATATTTCTGGGCCCATTAGTTTTGTGTTAATGTATTTTGTAAATGAAATGACACTGAAACTTTTATTTTTATTTTTTCATCATAAAATAAAAAAATATTAAAAAATATTAAAATATTTTGAAAATTTAAAAATTTTACAACTATAAAAAACTAAATACATAGCAATGGCAGGCCACAGAACATTATTCTTCATCTGTGGTCCCCAACGAGTCACGCAGCTTCTGCATCTCGCCCACCAACTGAAGGACCCTGACACTGAGTTGTGCCACTCTGGCACGTGTGGTCCCTGTTAAAAAATGTAAATTAGGGGGCGTGTCCTAGACATGGAGGAGTGAGGAAGTGCGATCCCTGAGCTCCCACACTAGGTGCCCATAAAATTGACTGCAGCAGACCCTGCAAAAAGCTTATGGCTAGGAGAAAGAATGTGCAGAGGCGTGGAGGGGGACCTAAGAAGGGACCCTCACAACATCAGACCGCCAATTTTAAGAGGATCCGATCGTACTGCCGGCGCGACATCTAGCTGACACCAGCGGAGCGGAGGGGCCGGAGGAAGAGATGCTGGTGCCCCCCCGACGAGAGGAGGGGAGAGCTGTGCGCCTGGGCGAGATACGGGGAGAAGACGGGGCGGACGGTCCCGGGCCCGGGAGGACCAAGATGGCGTCTGCGCAGAGCGGCGGCGGAGAGGATGGTTCCCTACCTGGGACGGAGTCTCTGTTCCCCGAGAGCCAGGTGTGTGCTGCGGCGGTGGGCGCCAGCGAGAGGATGGAGCCGCCGGCTCCCCGACTGCCAGGAGAGGAGAGAGAAGCCTCGGTGGATACACCCAAAGCCACAGGGTGCACTAAGATGGCTGCCGCCAGGTAGCTGGAACACGCGGCGATGTTGCGAGGAGGCGGGGCAGTGACACAAGAGCCCGAGTCACCGGAGCTGCTGAGAGGGGCAGCAGAGCCCCAGCGCTGCGAGACCGGTGCTTCAGACACCGGAGAAGATGGCCAGAGCACGGGGAGGGAGAGAGGGGGCAGCACCATAGCTCTGCATGTTCCTGGTGGCAGCCCACCTCCAGTCCAGACCCAGCTGTTGCATTTAGATGATATTGAAAATCGGAGCCGCAGAAACAACCTCCGTCTGAGGGGCATCCCGGAAGCCTCCCCGAGGGCGGAGAAGTGAAACGTATTACCACGGTAATTTTTAACTCCGTGTTGGAGAGAGACCCCGCTACCCTAATCGAGCTGGACAGGGTGCATAGAGCGCTGGGTCTGCCTGGCCCGGATCCTTCCAGGCCAAGGGACATGATATGCAGGGTGCATAGATACACTCTAAAGGAGGACATTGTCCGCGCTGCTTGGAGGAAAGGAGATGTCGACTTTGACGGTGCCAATATACAAATTCTGCAAGACCTCTCTCGAAGAACACTGCTGATGCCCAGAGCGCTGAAACCGTTGCTGGAGGTGATAACACACAGCGGGGCGTCTTACAGATGGGGATTCCCCTTCCATTTAATCGTCCGAAAGGCCCGCGATACCTACCTGCTCAAATCTCCTAGGGACTTGGCGGGATTGTTCTCCTTCATTCAGGCTGAGCCAATTGAGGTTCCGGACTGCCTGGCGGCAAGGCTGGCGATCCCTCCTCTCCAACCTAGCAGGGGCAATCGGAGAGGCCCCAGAGGCCCTGGAGGAGCTGGAAGTCAGCGGCGAGCAAGGGGTCCGGCCAGGCCTTACGATGCGGAGTCTTGAAATGTCGGACGTCGTCAGGCCTGAGTCTGCCGTCGCCCCTACGACAAATGTTCCGGATGCCCTGGGGGTACCCCTGCGGCCGCTCTCTACCCGTGGGAGCACCTCCTAGCCTCATTTGCTGGCAACGGAGTGGCTGAGATGTGATACACGTACAATTAGTGGTTGGCACTCGCCGCCCTGGTCTCAGCTCGCCCGGGGCGTCTCTCGCGTGGGGGGGGGGCGAAATTTCAGAACAACCCTTTACATTTGGAATCCCCCCCCCCCCACAACCCATATATTCTCTTAAAGTACACATGCTAAGCTTTCTAAGCGTACCCAGCTTGTTGTTGTGGGCTCATCTTTCTGGAAGTAATCCCTTATTTTTCACCATTTTGCGTGATGTTTAACTGTGATTTTGCAGGAATTTCCAAGAAAATGGCATATTTTTTTGTGGCAGAGTTTAGGCTTTGTTTAGGCTTTAACATGAAATGTCTTGTTTGTAATGTTTCTACTGTGTTTTAAAAATATTTTTAAGTAAATAAGTGAAAAAAATAAATATATATATATATATATATATATTTATATATATTTTAAAATTGTCTCCTTTATTTTTTTTTTTAATTCTTTATTTAAATTTTCAAAACATTACAGGTAAGATATCAGAAATAAGACAGTACCGGAAGAAGATAGGTCCAGCACGCAGGCCGGGACACACTCAGGGCACGATAGTCCGCATCAACTCTCGTGTCTCGCTCCTACTGCATACTCAGGCGAACTCAATTCTAGTATATCACCAATATTTGGGTCAGGGATGGGGTCCAGGGGCGCACTCTTGCTCATCCCGCTCCGGATCCCCTCCAGACCCATCCTGGGTTCTAGTCGCCTTTTTACTGACTGCGGCCTACACCCTGGTGCCCTGTTTGGGCAGCAGAGGCATTCCATATGTACTCTCTTTCCATTAGCTGGTAGCTGTGTTAAGTCTTAGTGGTGTAGAGATCGATTGGGGGCGTCTCCCAACCCGGGCTAGACCATTAGGATTTGCAGATAAGAGGAAAAGCAGTGAAGAGAAAGAAGGAAGCAGATGGGTTTAGGATGAGAGGAAAGAAGGGAGACACGCCCGAGAGAGAGGAAGTGTCAGGAGGGGAGGGGGGAAGGAAGAGAGAGGGGAGCGAGGGGACCGAAGGGTGACGGGATAAGTGACGGGGGGTGCCGAGACTCTCCGACCCGCTGCCGGCGAGGGGGGGGAGACGGGAGCAGCGCCCCGGTTTAGGGCCACAGAGCATCTCCCCTCTCGCCACCACTGCTCCTCTAGATTGGAAGAGGGAGGCATGGGGTTAGCTGTTACTTTGCGAAGCTCGGAACATGTACCAGGATGTCCACACATTCCTGGTCTCCTCCTCCCTATCCTGGACGGCAGCCGTCAGTTTCTCCATTTCCATTATTCTATCCACTCCCCTGAACCAGTCGTTTTCTGTCGGGATGCTCTTAGTTTTCCATAGTCTGGGGATCAGTGCTCTGGCTGCATTGATTAGATGTCTCAGGACTGATTTCTTATAATTAGCAATACTACATCCGGTATGGTGCAGGAGCATGAGTGCCGGACAGCATGGGACCTGTGAGCCTGTTACCCTAGACATGATCTCCGTGATTTTTGTCCAGAATGACGTAATTTTGGGGCAGGACCACAGAATGTGGAGCAATGACCCCTCCTCCAATTTCCACCTCCAACATACGGGTGAGGATCCCGGGAAGATGCGTGCCAACCGTTTTGGGGTATAGTACCATCTAGATAAGTATTTGTAGTTAGTTTCTTGAGTTTGTGTAGAGATTGATGATTTGTAGGTTAGGGAGAAAATTTTCTTCCATTCTGCTATCGTGAATTTTCTACCTAGGTCTCTTTCCCATTCCCCACAGAAAGCAGGAACCGAGTCCCGTTCTTCCTCCAGAAATTGATAGACCAGGGAGATTACCCCTCTCGGGGGGTCTCCGCAAGTGGCCAACATCTCAAAGAGCGTAAGGTCTCGACCCAGCAAGTTTTTGAGCCCCGCCCTCTGGAGGAAGTGCCGGGAGAGCAATAAGTACCAAGGGTCCAGTTGAGGGCTGTTCCATCTACTCCTGATTTCCTCGATGTCGCACCAGTCCCGGTCAACCATGAGGTCCCTTGCCCTGATCGTTCCCAGGTCCCCCCAGCGCTCCATTGCTTGGGACTTCTGGCTGAGAGGAAATTCGGGATTACCTACTACTGGGATCAGAGGAGACGGCCAAGGTGAGATATCCTTTCTCCCTCTGACTCCATCCCAGACATCGAGGGTAGCCTTATTCAGCGGATTAGATCCCGCCCATCTGCTTGAGGTTGCTGGCGACCATGGGATCTCCTTTAACGGGGTTCCCGTGAATCCGGTTTCCACTTTAACCCATTTCTTGATGTCTCCGTTCCTCATCCAGTCCACTATTCTCTGCAGGTGTGCAGCCTGCCAATATTTTTTCAGGTTCGGGACCGCTAGTCCCCCTCTGGTTCTAGACCGCTGTAATAGTGTAAATTTGATTCTCGGTTTCTTATTCACCCAGATGAAGTTTATGAGTATTGTATTCAGGTTCCTGAAGTAGCTTGCTGGTATGTGGCATGGGAGGGTTTGGAACAGGTATAAGATTCTAGGTAGGATTGTCATCTTAATAGCGCTCATTCGTCCTAGCCATGTGAGTGTGAGGGTGCCCCATCCCACTAAGTCAGACTTGACTTTATTGAGCATTGGAATGAAGTTGTAGCGGAAGATATCACCGATTTCACATGGAATTTTTGTGCCCAAATAAGTCAATGCAGATGGAGTCCATTTAAATGGGAAGGAGGATCTGATAGGCGACAGCACGGCTTCTGGCAGTCCCACATTGAACGCCTCCGATTTGTCAAAGTTAATTTTAAAATTGGAGAGCTTTCCGAAGGTTTCAAATTCTTTCATAAGGACCGGGAGCCCAATCGTTGGGTTGGAGATGAAGAACAAAAGATCACCCGCGTAGGCAGATATCTTATGCTCGAATCCCTTCACATGGATTCCTTTAAGGTCTATGTTGTTTCTTACGTGCCTCAGGAAGGGTTGCACTGCCATGGCGAAGATAAGAGGTGACAAGGGACATCCCTGTCTGGTTCCATTAGCTATCCGGAAAGGCGGAGAGAGGTGACCATTTACTTTTACCCTAGCCTGGGGGGTAGAATATATACTTAGGATGTATTTGAGTGCCCTACCCTGGAGGCCAATGTGCCTCAACACTTCGAACACGAAGTTCCAGTCCACCCGGTCGAACGCTTTCTCAGCGTCTGTGGACAATAACATCATCGGGGAATTGTCAATTCGTGATCTGTGTATCAGGTTCAGAGTCCTAATAGTGTTATCCCTGGCTTCCCTGCCAGGGATGAAACCACATTGATCTCCATAAATCAGGTTGGGTAGGTATGTCGCTAGGCGATTCGCTAGGATTTTAGTGAACAATTTAAGGTCCACGTTCAAAAGCGATATTGGACGGTAGCTTTTGCAACTCAGGGGGTCTTTTCCAGCTTTATGTATTACTGTGACGTGGGCTTCTAGAGCTTCCATTGGGAGCAATATGGGCTCGTCGTCTCCTGCGGTCGCATTAAAAGCTTGGAGGAAATGCTTATTCAAAGTGTTCTCAAATTTTTTGTAATAGGCGATCGTTAGTCCATCTGGACCTGGCGATCTACCGTTCGGAGATGCTTTTATTGCTTGATGCAATTCAGCTCCCGATATTGGCTCTCCTAGCCAGTTAATGGCCTCGTCTTCCAGTTTTGGCATGCCGGAAGCTACTAGGTATTGTCGTATTTGAGACCAGTCCCTCGGGGTATTCCCCACCCCCTGCGGTCTCAAATTATACAATGCGTGATAATATCCTTGGAATACTCTGGCATTATCCTCTGTTTTGTGGTGTTTCTGTTGCTTTGCGTCCTTTATTGCGTCAATGAAGTTGAGGGATTGTTGCTTCCTCAGAGCTCTGGCAAGAAGCGAACCGCTTTTGTTTCCCCATTCGTAATAGAATCTTTTACATTTCTTTATAGCGAATCCCGCCTTTTTCAGTAGCAGGGAGTTTAATTGTTCTCTGCAGGAGGTCAACTCCTGTAAGATGTCACGTGCCTGGGATACTTTATGTCTCTTCTCAAGAATTTGAATTTGCGAGAGTAGGCGGTCCCTGCTTGATGTGTGTGCTTTTTTTCAATCTGGATGCGTGTTGAATGAGAATTCCTCTTATCACCGCCTTGTGTGCTTGCCAGACGGTCATTGGGGATACTTCCCCCGAGCAATTCAGTGTAAAATAATCGGAAAGGGCAGTCTGGACTGCTTGGTCCGTTACCGGGTCTTTTAACAGACTTTCATTTAAACGCCATGTCCACTCTCTTTTGCTTTTTTCCATTGTGGTCAGGAGTAGCCACACTGGGCTGTGGTCCGATAGGGAGGCCAGTTCTATGTCAGGATTAGTCACTCTGGGTAAGAGGCTATGAGATATTAATACTTAGTCCAGCCTCGCGTGGACTGTCGAGAAATGCGAGTAGTCTCTACCCTTAGGGTTGAAGATTCTCCAGGGGTCGCACAATTGTAAGCTATGTAACGCCTGCTTTACCTTTCGTAGTCCTCCGTACGGTATAGATGACTTGCCAGTTGATGAGTCAAGAAGTGGCTCCAGGGCAATGTTTAGGTCTCCTCCCAAGAGTACATTTCCCTCCTGGAATTCTGACAGCTCTGACAGGAACCTCAAGAGGAAATCTACCTGGCCACTGTTGGGAGCATATACGGAGGCCATTGTATACATCTCTCCCGATATCGTTCCTTTGATCATTATGTATCTGCCCTCACTATCAGCAGAAGTTTCCAGCTTCTGGAAGGGGACGTCTTTGGCTAATAGTATTACCACGCCTTTGGATTTAGAGGTCGGGGAGGAGCTTGCATACCATTGGGGATAAAATCTGGGAGACATCCTGGGACAGGCGTCTCACCTGAAGTGCGCCTCCTGGAGGAAGACGATCTTGGCCTTCATCCTTCTTAAATCTGAGATCACCGCCGATCTCTTCTCGGGGATGTTGAGGCCTCTACAGTTCAGGGACACGATCTTCAAGAGTGTCTCGCGGGGACCCCGAAGTTCTCCCGCCTCCTCCCCCACCCCGGCAGCCGACATCATCAAGATCCCGGCGCTTGATGTAGGGCAAGCTGCAGTCTAGCGCTGTGAAACAAGAAAAAGGTTCAGGAAATGGGGGTTAGGAAACGAGAGGCAAAAAAGAGAAAGTAACAAGGAGAACAAAACTTTTCAATTCCGGAGATAGCCTAAGAAAATCCCTAGGCTGGTAGGACTGTTAGTACCGACTTCCTTATATAGGGAAGTCTGGCCTCGTGCTTCCCGGGGAAGTCTCCGGAAGCTTCCCTCGGGAAGTCACACGGGCCTCTGGGGGAAATGGACACCAGGCGAAGAGGAACCAGAACCCCGTGGGTTGTTGTTACAGATGGTTTCTACTCTTCCCTCTAGGCTACCCCCCCCATAACACGTTAACAGTAAAACAGCACCACGGGATCGCTCGTTGCCGCAAAGTGGAAAGAGCATCTAGAGCATGACGAGACACCGCCCCACCCCCAGACAGGACCCCCCCCCAGGGCGACACCAAGCAGGCCGCATGATCCGGGCGGCCCCCAGGCACGCGCCGCGCCCCACCCACGGGCCAATCGGGCCCGAGAACTGGGGCGCGGGGCCGGCCAGGGGGGCCCCACACGGCACCCCTCCCCCAAACGAGAGCCCACCGCCAGATATTTCAGGCCGGGCAGGGGCCCAGGCCAGAGGGGGGGACCCCCCCACCGGAGGAAAGGCCGCAACCACGCCCCTGGGGGTAACCCCCCCACCACGGCTTCAATTCATGGGGAATGCGTCATCAACCCGGGTCCGCTCTCTGGTCAATGACCGGTGCTAGCCAGTCCGGGACGGTTATGGGTGCGGATCCCAGAAATTCAAAAAGACCCGCTAGCTGCTCCGGTGATCTCAGGGCATATGTTCTCCGGTCTTTCCGTACTAGTAGCTGGAAGGGGTGGCCCCAGAGGTATGTCGCTCCCTGGCGTTGCACGAGATCCAACAGGGGCCTCAACAGACGCCGCATGTGCAGGGTTCTGCGGGATAGGTCCGGCAACAGAATGACACGTGCACCATTCGGATCGATAGGACCCTTGTTCCAGGCTGCTTGCATAATTGCTTCTTTGATTTGAAAAAAGTGCACTCTACAAATGACGTCTCTTGGTCTGCTGGGCTCGCCGCTCACAGGGCCCAGAGCACGATGAATCCGGTCGATTTCAATGGTCTCCCCCGGGGGGCGACCCAGAAGGGTGTTGAACAGGTTACACGCCGTTGCATTTAGCTCCATCGGGTTTACTGATTCCGGGATGCCCCGTAGTCGAATATTGTTACGGCGGTTTCTGTTTTCCAGGTCATCTTGTTGGACCTGTAAGGTGGAGAGCATTCTGCGTGTGGCATCCCTCTCCCGTTCCAGAGCGGTAACCATGGTCTGGATATCTAACTGTGCGGCTGTGTTGGTTTCCACTTTGTCAGACAATTCCGCCATGGTGTTTTGCATGGATGTTATTTGGATGTGTATAGATGTGTATAGGGAAGTCTGGCCTCGCGCTTCCCGGGGAAGTCTCCGGAAGCTTCCCTCGGGAAGTCATACGGGCCTCTGGGGGAAATGGACACCAGGCGAAGAGGAACCAGAACCCCGTGGGTTGTTACAGACGGTTTCTACTCTTCCCTCTAGGCTACCCCCCCATAACACGTTAACAGTAAAACAGCACCACGGGATCGCTCGTTGCCGCAAAGTGGAAAGAGCATCTAGAGCATGACGAGACACCGCCCCACCCCCAGACAGGACCCCCCCCCCCCAGGGCGACACCAAGCAGGCCGCATGATCCGGGCGGCCCCCAGGCACGCGCCGCGCCCCACCCACGGGCCAATCGGGCCCGCGAACTGGGGAGCGGGGCCGGCCAGGGGGGCCCCACACGGCACCCCTCCCCCAAACGAGAGCCCACCGCCAGATATTTCAGGCCGGGCAGGGGCCCAGGCCAGAGGGGGGGGACCCCCCCACCGGAGGAAAGGCCGCAACCACGCCCCTGGGGGCAACCCCCCCACCACGGCTTCAATTCATGGGGAATGCGTCATCAACCCGGGTCCAAGTCCCCCCCAGGCAGGAGCCCCACGAGACCCGAGGGCGGCCCCACAAGATTCGGCCGACGGGGCCACCGAGGCGCAGCTGGGGACACCCCCCAGGAGGGGGGCCCCCCCGGGCGGGGACGCCCGAACAGATGCCAGGCCACCCCGCCACGGGGGGCGGCCCCACCTGGAGGCGGGCCCCACCGGACAATGACCCACCAACCGTCCAATGGGACCATCTCCCGCCGAGCGCCCCCGCTCCCCCAAACAGAGAGAGAACACCGAACATCTGATACATCACTTATCAACTTCTATATATGTAGGAACTATGAATAGCAAGTATAAAATGAAGAAACAGGGATCAAACCATCACAAACAGCGTCCAATTATGGCTCTGCAATTTTATGTGCAACTTAATGTCGTTACCTCCATCTAATGTCCATGTGGCCGGGGTCCCCCCCGTGCACCGGGCCGGGCCGGCGAGCCGGGCCTCTTCTGACCCGTCCCCGTCTCCTAGGGCGCTGCGGGAGCGGATCTGCTCTCTGGTCAATGACCGGTGCTAGCCAGTCCGGGACGGTTATGGGTGCGGATCCCAGAAATTCAAAAAGACCCGCTAGCTGCTCCGGTGATCTCAGGGCATATGTTCGTACTAGTAGTTGGAAGGGGTGGCCCCAGAGGTATGTCGCTCCCTGGCGTTGCACGAGATCCAACAGGGGCCTCAACAGACGCCGCATGTGCAGGGTTCTGCGGGATAGGTCCGGCAACAGAATGACACGTGCACCATTCGGATCGATAGGACCCTTGTTCCAGGCTGCTTGCATAATTGCTTCTTTGATTTGAAAAAAGTGCACTCTACAAATGACGTCTCTTGGTCTGCTGTGCTCGCCGCTCACAGGGCCCAGAGCATGATGAATCCGGTCGATTTCAATGGTCTCCCTCGGGGGGCGACCCAGAAGGGTGTTGAACAGGTTACACGCCGTTGCATTTAGCTCCGTCGGGTTTACTGATTCCGGGATGCCCCGTAGTCGAATATTGTTACGGCGGTTTCTGTTTTCCAGGTCATCTTGTTGGACCTGTAAGGTGGAGAGCATTCTGCGTGTGGCATCCCTCTCCCGTTCCAGAGCAGTAACCCTGGTCTGGATATCTAACTGTGCGGCTGTGTTGGTTTCCACTTTGTCAGACAATTCCGCCATGGTGTTTTGCATGGATGTTATTTCTGTACGAAAAGTCCCCTCCATCCTTGAAATGTAAGACTCGAAATCTGCTCTTTAAGGCAATGATTTAATGGGGTCCTCAACATTACATCTCACAGATTCCAGGATAACTGAGATCAGGGCTTTGGATGAGACAGTCCCTGGTGAATCCATGCTCCCATAATCCACCGGGTGGTCATCCGGTGCGGGGGATCGGGATCCCCATGAGCGACTCATAGGAGTTGGGCTGCAGGGCCCCGGCGAGAACGCGCCCCCCCGCCCCAATGCCGCCACTGGAATAGGTGGGCTGCAGGCCTCTTGGAGCTCTGGGGCAGAGACATTTATTGCACTTCTCCCGGGTAGTATGGGTGAATGGGGCTGATCAGGTCGCAGTGTGAATTGGGCAACTGTGCCTTTAAGAGCTGCCTCTGCTGTCAGCAAGCTGCTGTGTGTCTCCCCTGGCCGCCTCCCATTCTCAGCACAGTGAACCTGCGCCATTGTGACTGTCACATGTTGGTCCCTGCCCCCCCTCTCTCCCTCCTCACCTCCAATCTTTGCTGCCAGTGGACCGGAGGCAGGCGACCAGTGACCCAGGCTGTCCTCTTCTGCGCCCCTCGACACAGGCTGGGAGGTCCGCAGCTCGCAGCTCTCCTCATCAGGGCTCCGGCGGCCGCAGTCCGGAGCGGCGCACGCCCCCGCCGGCTGCGGGGAAGCCGGCGCCATCTTGTCCCGCGCTTCCTCACCTCCCATGGGAACCAGCAATGGGATCACCTCACCCTCCATCGTCCGGAGAGGCTACGGGTCTGACTCCTCTTCACCCCGGCCCCGTTGTAGAGGTATGTTGGGCGGGACCGCCGAGGGACGAGGGGGCCCTCCCTCCCAATCCGGGCTCACGTCGGTCGCCGCCATGATAGGCTGCGGCGACCTGGGGATCTCTGAGGGGACAGCTCCGAAGTATGAGGATATGGGGGTCCTCTGGGTGGATTTTGCTGCTCCCCTGGTCCTTTGGATAGGTTGCTGTCTTTTAATTTGTAGTTGCTGAGGGGTTAATGGGGAGCTTCCTGGGATCGTTCCTCACGGCGCCATTAGCAGACCACGCCCCTGTCTCCTTTATTTTAACTAAAATTTTATTTCATTAAAGAAAAATGATGTGAGGTCCCCACCTACCCAGCATAACCAGCATGGGCACCAGCTATGGGGCTTGTAGAACAGGGTGCAGGGGAAAGCCAGCTACAAGCCCCAAAGCCTAATAGCCATGGGCTCTTCTGCCCCCACCCTGGGCTTTGGGGAGGCAGGTAATGGGGGCTCAAGGTTAATGCTGGGACCAGCTATGGGGGCTTGTAAAACAGGGTGCAGGGGCCAGCTTTGGTGTCCCCTGGCCCTGCAGGCTACAAGCCGGCATAGCCTATGGCCATGGGCTCTTCTGCCCCCCGGGCTTTGAGGAGGCAGGTAATGGGGGCCTCCAAGTTAATGGCAAGTCACCCACTAGCTGCAGGTGACTAGTCAGACCTAGAGCCTTGTGAACTGTTATAGGGGCCTCATCTTCCCAGCTGTCACCTGGCATCTGAGAGCAGAACCGCCGGGGTGCCCCAAAGGGGTGGGGCTAGCATTAAAGATGGCGGCGACCATTGGAGTAACGGAGGGAGGAGAGCTGTCAGGCACTCTCCTGAAGTTGGAAGAGCGGAGCCCTAACCCCCCCCCCCGGGAACAGGAGAGCCAGCAGGAGGGATCAGGGCACAAAGGTGAGTAAATGTCATTTTTATTTATTTATTTATTTTTTTACAGAAAATTCTGGCGGCTACTGAAATGGGGGGACCCTATTTTGGGCAATCCCCTGCAGCCAGAGGATCCCCAATGGGCGATCGGAGCCTCTCTGGTTTAAGTGGAGACCCGGCCGGATCGAACGAGGGGTCATGTTTACTTTGGCTGCTAGCAGGGGGGAGAGTCAGGCACGTGGAATTTACATTGCTGGCATTTAACTGACGGGGAGGCAGCTATGTAAATTTTACATGACTAGCGGTTAAAGGGTTAAATCACACAGTGAGGGACATACTCTTGATGCAATAAAAACTTATGGCACTAAAGAAACACCTGAATAAAGAATCGGAGCAAATAAGCACTTTAGAGAAGAGAGAAGCTCAGAGAAGAAAAATGAACAGAAAAAAAGAATAACAATAAAAAAAACAAAAAAGGGGGAGGGGGAATGGAAGGGAAGGGGGAAAAGGGGAAGACAGCTATGGGAAGCGCCCTGGGCCATTCCTACAAGTCTGTCTACATTGAAGGAATGCTCTAAATTCAGGAGGTTTTTCATACATCAGCCAGACCGTCCATGTTGTGTTGAATTTCTGCCTCCCTTTCTCATCCTCCTGCCTGATATTCTCTACCTCCTGCACCCACACAATGTCATGGGATCACAGACCTGGCTGATGGCAAATGCCAAATGTCTGAGCCCCTTTTTCTTTACAGAGGATGCCGACCCAGGCATCATAAATAAGAGAGCGACCTGAGGATTATTGGGGATGCTTTCCAAGGTTAATAATAAGGTTAATAATCTGTATGTGAAAAGTACTTGGTCCTTTGTAGTGTTCTACCAAGTCAGATCTGTTAGTTTTCCCAGATCAAGAACCTGCGAGCCCAAACACTGGGAGGGAAATAGTGGTTGTCAAATAAGGGTGTAAGAGCCTAATTTATTTCCCTTCCTAAGCTCTGAGTCCCAAATAACAAAGGACGAGTCAAGATTGTCAAAGTGTGTGTCTTAGGTCTCAGTGTAGGGTCTATCCACCATGGGAGCACAGTGAGCCTCAAGGGAGAAGATTGGTGGAACCAATCTGATAATCTGACCATGATCGCTGCTGTATGATACATTTTGATACATTTTGAAATCTGGGAGACCCAAGTCCCCTCTTTCTTTAGTTCTAATAAGACTGAGTAGCTTTTCTTATTGTTCCCAATAAATTTAACAAGGACCATTTTTAGCGTTTTGAAATAGACTCTATCTGGTACAATAGGAATTGTCTGAAATATGTATACAAAGCAAGGCAAAATATCAATTTTTAATATGTTTTGACAGTCCAACCAAGAGTTTTGGACATTATTGTATACTTTGAGGCCCTTCAAGGTCTTAGAGATGAGTGGGACGTAGTTCAACCTGAATAGGCTGCCCAAGTCAGTAGGGAGCTCAACTCCTAGGTACTTAATAGATTCCCCCTGCTACTTAAAGGGGAAATTTGATTGTAAGAGCTGCTGTGCCACAGGCAGCTCTCTCCTTCATCTCGTCTGTCTTCCTCCGTCTGCTGTTGTCTTTCGTCCGCTTTCCGGACGCACGGGTCGTGCTGAGGGAGGCATGGTCCTCCCCATGCCATCTTGTCCGCTCCGCCACCGCCTAAGAGGAGTCCCCAGAAACTATGTAACACTCAATTCTTTCCGATGCCTTGCTTCCTCCCACTGCCTTTCTCTTCTTGCTGCCCCACATGCCGTGTGTTCTGACAGCTGTCTCACGGCCAGAAACTCCTGAAGAATTGCTAGGTCAGCCAGAGCCCTGCCACAACGTGCTTCCTTACACCACCATGCTCAGGACATGCCCCCCTCAAGTTTATTTTTGTTAGTTATATTTTCCTTATGCTCTTCTTCTAGTAGCAGTTTTTTATGGAATCTCCACGTGAGGTCCCCCAAGTGAACCTGGTATGTATTAGTATCACTTAGTAACCTCTGCTTCCCTAATATATGTATCTTTATTCTGCAGAACCAGCCCCCCCCCCTTTGTCTGCTGGTTTCAGCACCAAAGGATCTGTCTTTTGAATCTTCTTGATTGTTTTATCATACTGTGGGCTTTTATTGTTATTTTTTTCTTTCACATTTTAATTGGTCTGCTAATACCAGATTTTTAATCTCTTCAACTGCGACCCCTTGATTATCCTTTAGTCCTGAGTGAGGGGTTTTCATCTCCCCTATGTTTTGTCTTGTTTTGGACTCTGTCCGTCTGTTCTTCCTTTCCATGATAAATATCATATATTTTGCCTGTATATATATATATTCCATAGAGACTTAAAGGGACAGTGACCTACCCCTATGCTCTGCACATTCGTATTTGAAAACATAGGCAGTATTTTTCCCAGATGTGGATGGGTCAAGCAGAAAAGGGCTTTTAAAGACTTACAGTAGATCTCCTTACTGCCCCCCTCTTCCTAGCCCAAGTCCTTATTTTTTTCAGACCCCCAAAAAGAGGAGCCTTGGGTGATCAGCAGAGCATTGCATAATCAAGGATGATATGACAGGCTCCCAGCACTTTCCAGGCCTGAACTCCATTCACAGCAATAGAAGGGGCATGTCAGGCCTTGGCACGACTCCTCCATTTAAAGTGAATGGAGTGGGAATGCTCAAGTCTTAAAGGGGCCACCGTACCCTGTTAGCTTGCAGCCAAACCTATAATCTGTCTCATAAAACCTATAAATCTGGTTAAAAGAGGTCTTGGTCCACACACATTTGCAGACCCCCCACCCCATGTGCTTGCATAAAACCAAAGGAGAAAAAGGAGGTGACAGGTCTGAAGCTGAAGTGTACTGTGAGGCTTTTGACCCTGCCACCCCATGTGCTGCACTCAAGGTTATATGGCAACCTCAGGGCTTCCAATTTATCTGTTGCATTTTATGTCCCAAATGGGGCACTCAGAGATTAGAGTTATGACTGCACCTCACAGAGGCATTGTGGTATTTGGTGGTGAAGCTTTAGCATACTTCTGCAGATGCATGTGGGCCAAGACCTTCTTCTGCAGTGTCTCACATCTCCCAAGCAATGCACTCTTCTTTTAAAACATTTTTATTGAGACAGTAGAACCTTGTCAATCACAATCTGTGCATAACATACAGCAATAATACAAAGTACAATTGTATTGTGAGTAATCAAATTTTAAGATATATTGCGGTTATTATCATTAACAGAGGGTGTACAGTTCAATGCCTCATTTTCATTATTTCTTTTTGATACTATTTCTTTTAA
The DNA here is from genome assembly GCA_027917425.1 of Gastrophryne carolinensis. Taxonomy (NCBI): domain Eukaryota; kingdom Metazoa; phylum Chordata; class Amphibia; order Anura; family Microhylidae; genus Gastrophryne; species Gastrophryne carolinensis. The sequence goes on along the minus strand of CM051240.1, from coordinate 126,987,708 downwards.
TAGAGAAATTAATCACTGTTTTTCTATTTATTCTTGCATTATTTGTACTAAATATGTTGATGTTCCGAGTTTCTATATTGCCTGGACCATAAGCCCGTCATCAATCATTAGTCCTCTTTGCTCGTTATTTGATTCTGCTTTTAGTCTAAAGTCTAGAGACTAAGGTTTTTCCAAGCTGCAATGGCAGTGTGTCCATGAAACTGTCCCATGTATTGAAACATTTTTCTGCCTTGGCCTCCTCGCTTAGCTTGGCCTTTATGATTCCATTAAAAAGAGATGCCATAGCTTGGTCAAGAAAAGCGTTAATGAAGGGGGTGTAGAAGAAATCCACTGGTGCAGGATGGTCTTTTTACCCACAGCTGAAATAATGCCTGCTAATCTCCTACCCCACTGAACACCCTCCGCATCACAGTTGGCAAGACTCCCAGTAGTTAATAAGAAATTTTAGTGAGTATCTAAGTACCTGCTGCCAAAACGGTTTTATAATGGGGCATTCCCAAAACTGATGGAAGAGGTCTGCAGCGTGGTCCCCACATTCCAAACAATTAATAATAATCCCATCATAAATTCCCTTTAAGGGGAGACATATGTTCCATGATATATCCTCTCTCTCTGTAGGATGAAGCGGGTATCGTGCGCCAGATGTAGCATTTTCAGGATGGCTTCTGAGGAACATGTTGGGAATCTTAAATTCTACTTCATCAGTCCTGACTGTCTTATGTTGTAGTCCAGGGTTTCTCTGAAAATGGGTAGAATTTGACTGTTGATAGGAATAGGGAAGATTTGTCTCCGAGTATGGTGTCAAGAGGGTTCTCCCAATCCTTTTGGTAGCATAGTATTGACAAAGTAGGCTATCTTTATGTAGGCTTCCACATCTTGTGCCATCTGGGGAAATTTATCTTGTTTTCTCTTGTGTGAGTGCACTCTTATGTTTCCAGTTTAACATTGTCCCAAATGGGCTCTCAGAGATTAGAGTTAGGACTACACCCCACAGAGGCACTTTGGCGTAGTGGTGCAGCTTAAGCATACTTCTGCAGATGTGTGTGACCGAGTCCTCTGTTTTTAACCAAGTTTAGAGACAGATTATAGGCTGGCCTGCAAGCTAACAGGGTTGAGTGCTGTGGCTCCTTTAAGACTTTTGTATACTAATTACCCTGCTAACGTGCACCTCCCAGGTTAGTTATAAAATGGTCTGAGCGGCTGCCACCCCCCCTTTGTTTATTTTGAATTTGTGCAAGCACATGGTCTTTGACCCTTCCAACCCATGGCTTGCACTTGAGAGGTTTAGGGCAACCTCAGGTAAGCCTGCTCCAAATGTATCTATTGCACTGTATGTGACCGAGTCCTCTGTTTTTAACCAAGTTTAGAGACAGATTATAGGCTGGCCTGCAAGCTAACAGGGTTGAGTGCTGTGGCTCCTTTAAGACTCCAGTTTAACATTTACCCACTGCTCTAGGGTCGTTGCCCGTTCCTTGCAGGTTCAACCACACAATGTTCCTCCTCTCCATCTCAACATTACCCTGCAGGGGCAGAAACAAGGAATATTGGCTATTAAACATTTATTATGAATTTTATTCCATACCATCCACATTGTCATTAGTAGAGGGTTATCCACAACCGATGTGGGTAGCAGTGCTTTTGCACATATGAAGGAAGTATATAAGTATATAAAGTATATGAAGGAAGTATATAACTATTAATAAATAGTTTAGTGGAAGGGTGATCATAGAAGGATTTAACTATGGTTGTAAAACTATTCCCAAAGCACGTGTGTTCCAGGAGGAAAAAAGGGAAATTTGTGTACTCACCGGTAAATTTCCTTTCTCGTCCTCTTCCATTCCGGGGCACCACCAGTAGTAACGCATGTGTTAATCTCAGCGATAGACGGGGACTGCAGGCAGAAAAAAAATAAACCATGTAGCATCAACAGCCACCAATGCAGTTGTAACACAACAGAAGGGTGAGTGTGGTGCCCCAGATTGGAAGAGGATGAAAAAGGAAATTTACAGGTGAGTACACAAATTTCCCTCTTCTCATCTCTTCCATCCTGGAGCACCACCAGTAGCAATGCGTGGGATGTCCCAAAAACTCTATAAGGGTGGCACCGTGCAAGAACAGCCAACTGCGCCAACCTAACCAAGAACAACGGCACTGACACCTTAAGCTTAGACCTCCAGAGAGGGGTTCACTACCGTCTGCTACACCTTGAGCCCCAGAGTGGTATCACCAGATGCCCAGACATCAAGTCTACAAAACTTGGTGTAGGCGTGGAGATATGACAAGGTCGTCACCTTGCAGACCTGTTCTGCCGACGCCTGGTGTTGGAAAGCCCAAGACGCTGCAATTGCCCTGATGGAGTGAGCAGTGACCCAGAAGGGCACCTCCTTCCCCTTACAAGAGTGGGCTTGTTTGACCACATGCCTCATCCATCTGCTAGGAGAAGACCTGGCAGACACCAGGCCCCTCCTTGGTCCTTCAGGGATCATGAACAACTTACATACCTCTTGAATAGTAGCAAAGTAATACTTTAATGTCCTGACCACATCGAGGGAATGCAGGAGTCGCTCCTTATGGCGAGTGGGCCGTGGGTACAAGGAGGGTAGAAAATCTCCTGATTAAGAGAGAGACCACCTTGGGCAAAAAATCCTGCTTCACATGAAACACCGCTTTGTCTTCATGCAGCACATAAAAGGGTGATCTGATCTAAAGTGCTGCCAGCTCCAAAACCCACCGGATGGGGGTGATTGCCACAAGAAAAGCCACCTACAACAGAAGCATTGCCAGGGAAGCCTCCACCATGGGTTCAAAGAGGAGCCCCTAAAGTGCTGAAAGGACCAGATTGAGATCCCAGGGTGGGATTATTGACCACTGCGGAGGCCGTATATATGCAGCACCCTGTATGCTCCTATGCGCCAGGATCGCCCGTTGGAAAAAAATGTACGAGGCCGAGACCTGAACCTTAACCCTTTTGTTGCCAACCATGTAACACCTACGTGCTCGCTTGCCTTTCAGTTAAGTGCCAAGCACATAGGTGTTACGTGCTTGACATTTTATTACCTCAGAGCCATCGGGGGGCATGCAAGTCTGCGATTCCTGGTAGGCATTCTAGAAGAGTCCTCAGGGGGTCATGGGGAGGTGACTTCTTCCTCAACCCAGTCACCTGATCACTCCAGGGCCAAACAGAAGTGGAGCGCACGGCTGCTGTCATCTGCCGCGCCTCCACTATATAAACAAGCTGCAAGCTCCAGCTGGCCTCTTTATCGTCAGATCTGAGGTGTGTGAAGGTGTGTGGAGGTGTGTGGGAGATCTCTGATGTGTGGGTGGGTGAGTCTGTCTGGGTGAGTGGCCATAGGCATGCTGAGATCCATAGCGTCCTTAGCATTGTAACATTCCCAGGGGACTTTTTTTGCAAATGGATGTAGGTTGGGGTGCCAAGGGTCTCTATTTTGGGAGGTTGACTTTGCCTGGGTGGGTGGCCGTAGGCATGCTGGGACATGTAGTTTCCCTGTCAGCCACTAAACAAACGCAGTGCAAACTTTTTTGTGCTGATCCTTGTTTTTTTTCTTTTTTTTATGCTGATCTGAGGTGTGAGGGGGGTGCTGGATGTCACCACAGTGTGGGTGGGGTTTTTGTTGGCTGGGTGGGTGGCCGTAGGCATGTTGGGGCCTATGGTCCACTTGGTGGCTGCCACTGTTGGAATGCTCCCGGCAGCTGCTTTTTTTATTGGAGGTGGGAGGGAGTGCCAGGAGGGAGGGTCTCTCTTTTAGGGGGGTTGACTTTGCCTGGGTGGGTGGCTGTAGGCATGCTGGGACTGCTTCTCAGCCACTATAAAAATGTGTTGCGGGTGCCGGGCTTTTTTAAAAAAAAATTCTGCAGTTTTTTATGCTGATCTGAGGTGTGTGGGGGTGCTGGGGTCGCCACTGTGTGGGTGGGTTATTTTTGGCTGGGTGGGTGGACATAGGAACTGCTGGTAACCTTACTTTACCATGGATCTTATTATAGTAATAAGACCCATTCAGATCTTTTTTCTGAATGAATCTCATTACTATGAGATCTACTGGGGCGGTGGGGGTCTCCTCTGGGTGGGTGTTTGCTGGCTGCATGTGTGCCCGTAGGTTGTAGAGGGACACCCTTTATTCTGGTGAGTTCTCATTATAGTAATGAGATCCACTGTTTTTTTTTATGAATGAATCTGATTACTATGAGATCTACTACTACTACTACCTAGCCAATGAAGCCTGCATTAGGAGTTTTTTTGAGGAATTCTTCCTCTGCATTTTACCCATCTGTGCAGTGAGTGTACACATGATGCGCCTGACTTGGGTGCAGCTGGCAGTGGAGGTGGGGTGGAGGTGGCAGGGATGGGCGTGTCGGGTACCAGATCACTGGCTGATGGTTGTGGTTGCAGATGGGAGATCACAAGCCATCTGCTGCCTCGCTGTCCCCCTCTCTGTCACCACCTCCACCCCTTTGTGCCGCTCTACAATCTTCCTAGGTTTTTTTGTCTCTTTATTTATTATTTTTTTTGTACGGATTTGTTATTGTGCTGTGGGATGGGGCGGTAGGTGCATGACGGGCCTGGCTCACTCAGTAAATACCCAGGTGCAGCCAGAGGAGCAGGGGGGTGGAGGAGGCAGATGCTGGTGGTGCACAGTTACCAGATTGATGGTGGCAGTGTGATGGGAGATCACAACCCGTCTGCTGCCTCCCCCCCTCCCTGTGCCACCTACACTCAGGTGTTAGTGAGCCAGGCCTGTTGCGCACCTGCCACCTATCCCCCAACCCAATAAGGGCACACACAGCGCACTATCACAAAAGAAAAACTGGTTAGGTCAAATTTTGGTAACCAGGTTCATTCATAAAAACAAAAAGAAACTCCTATTTGGGACCTAAAGCTCCCCCTCCTTTTGAGACCCTAGCCTTCCCTCCTCTTTTAGGACCAACCCCCCCAGCTTTTGGGACCCTTGCTCCTGGGAACCCTATTCCTGCTGCCCCCTTCTTCATCCACCGAATCTGCTGCTCCAGGGATGGTCGCAGTGCTACCAGTAGTAGTAGCCATCATAGAAGGGATAGTACCGCACACGGTGAGGCCACACTACATGCGAGTGGAGAGAAGGGGGGCACCGAGTGCTGCAGCTGGTGAAAGAGCGGCAGCGTGGAGGCCTCCTAATAATATTTCTTCAAACCGCTACCAAATTTTACTGCAGTTTCTGCATTTTACCAATTCCACTGCTATTCCCTGTGGTTAGCCCAGTCACTACAGGCTTCATAAATTATGCCCCCTGCTCAATAGCCTGTCAGAGCACTTTGCAGAAAGTGTAAGTATTGACGAATCACTTATGCTTTTTAAAGGGCGCCTTATTTTTCGTCAATATATGTCTAGCAAGTGTGCCTGCTATGGGATAACATTTTACAAATTATGTGACAGTGTGACCGGGTATCAAATATTTTCGAATATATGAAGGAAGGGACACACAATTGGACCCCCCTGGTTGTCCACTTGATTTGTCAGTCAGTGGAAAGATCATTTTGGGAGCTCATGACTACTCTACTGGGGAGCGGTTACCACTTATATGTGAATAACTTTTATAGCCACATCCCCTTATTTAGAGCCCTTTATTCATTGGATACCCCAGCCTGCGGCACCATCAACCCTAATCGAAAAGGCTTGCCCAGGTCAGACTAAAAAAAAAAAAAAAATGTGGAGAGTCTTATGATCTAAGAAGTGATGAGCTCTTGGCCGTGAAATACATGGACAAGAGAGACGCGCGCGCGCATGCCTGTGAGTGATGGCTGCCTGACCTCGCAGCTCTGCTATAACGGGAGGCACTGAGCGTTCATAAGCAGGCGGACTAGCCAGAATCCGAGCCTAATCCTCTCCATCCGACCCCCGCTGGCCTGCTGACCCGGACTGCAGCTGCTATGAACACCCCGGGGAGTAAGAAACGTGCTGGAAAAGACGGCCGTAAATCAGCAATGGCGGCGGCGGCGGCGGCTCTCAGAATGGCGGATCCGAGGAAAGAAGCTGAGCACGTCAGATCTCTAGAGACACTCCGGGAGGACCCAGCCCTGGATGATCGTATGGGGGTGAGTGCAATTGAAGAGGCATCCCTTGACTCAGCCGACAGCTGGCCCAGATCTCCTCCAGCGTCCCAGCACCCCCTCACACACGTGGCTTCCAGCTCCTATAGTAACCAGGAGATTTTCTCCCAGCTCAGATCCATTGTCAGGGAGGAGGTCACCACTGTCACTGCCAAACACACAGACACCCTCCTGCGAGAAAAAAGGGAGCTTGGGGGTAGAACTGATTCATTACAATCAAGAATGGATGATGCCACAGTAGTGCTGGAAGATCATAGTAATAAGCTAGAGCTGCTGCATGATGAAATACTCCTCCTGAAAAATCAAAATGAGGAACTTGAAAACCGCAATAGGAGGTCTAATCTGCGCTTTAGGGGCATCCCCGAAACCATGGAAGATACAGTGGGGACTGTTACTGCCCTTCTGCAAGAATTAGTTCCTGAAATGTTAATTGATAGATTGGAACTAGACAGAGCACACCGATCCCAACCCCAGAGGCGTAGTGGTTCCCAGGCTGCCCCTATGTTTCATACTAGCTGGGATAACCTCCCCCCATAGATAACCATGGCTCTTAAAGTACTTTCAGTTAATGTTCAGGGCCTGAACTCCCCAAATAAAAGATCCAGAGTCTTTAAATTATTCAATTCTATGCATGCAGACGTAGTTTGTCTTCAGGAAACCCACTTTACTCCAGGCTCGTCCCCAAAACAAGTAAATTACAAATTTTAATTATTTTATCAGGCCAACTGCAAACGTAAGCAAAGAGGAGTTCTTATTGCGTTTCGTAACGGAACCTCATTCACCTGTAATAAACAAATAAGAGATCCAGACAGCAGATATTTATTACTCCAGGGTACCCTCCAGGATGCTGAAGTCACTTTCCTGACATACTACGCACCAAACACCAAACAGATCCCCTTCCTGGCTCACATATTTTTGCTCCTCAGGGATCATCAGAAAGGAGCGGTGTTTGTATGTGGTGACTCTAACTCTACTATCCAGCCTCACCTGGACAGGTCCCTTCCCCCTTCTACCCAAGTTGTAAAAGACGGGCGGCTTTTTGAGAACCTGCTAGACAGTTCCCTCCTCTTAGACGCGTGGAGAGCTATGCATCCTCATACGAAAGATTACACCCACTATTCCGCCCCACATAAATTGTCCACTAGAATAGATCATATCCTGGTCCCTCCCAATTTTATGCCATGTGTCAAGTACACCGGGATCCACCCAGTACCTTGGTCTGACCATGACATGAGGGAGAGCTCCTGCTCATCGCTACTCTCCAAATCTAAGCCCTCCTCCTGGTCCCTGAATGATTCCCCCTTATCCTCGGCATCTTTGGTTGAAGAGGCTAGCAGGGTCGCCTCAGAGTATTTTTCTATCAACGAGAATCCACAAACTGCCCCTGACTATGGTCTGGGGGGCTTTTAAGTCGGTGATGAGAGGCTATTTTATCGGCCTGGCTTCTAAAAAAAAGAAGGACAGGTCAGCTATGTTGCACACACTCCAGGCCCAATTTGAACAGGCCTCCTGAGACTTCAAGAGTCACCCTAGCCAGGCTAAGCTGCGAAAGCTTGAGAGTTCCAGGACTGAACTCAATCTCCTGCTGATGGCGGAGGCTGAGGGCAGATACCGGAGGGCTAAGCAAAAATACTATGTTTCAGTCAATAAGCCGGGCACACTGCTGGCCTCTCAACTGAAGTGTCAGGACCAAATAATGAAGCCAATTCATCTTAAAACTAGCAGCGGTCTTATCACTAATAACCCCACCAGTATTGTCAAGGAATTCTCTGATGGCCTAGCAAAATTATATGCCCCCCCCCCTGCCCCAGAGTGTGCAGCAAGTCCGGCCCTTCTTTGCAGACATTAAAATGCCTTTAATCTCTGCCGCTAGGTGTGCAGCGGTAGATGAAAACATCGGAGTGGAGGAGGTCCTTAAGGTTATTAAAAACCTCAAAGTCAATAAGAGACCCGGACCTGATGGGTTCACTGCCCTTTTTTTTAATAAGCTTGCCCCTTTGGTAGCCCCTCTCCTAGCAAGACTATATTAAGGAAGGCAACCCGATGGATCCAGAAATGCTCAGGGCCTCGATAGCTATGGTACCTAAGCCTGGGAAGGATCTTCAGAACTGGGTGAATTACAGACCCATTTCCTTACTCAATCTAGACCTGAAGATCCTTATCAAAATTATAGCTAATAGGATTAACATCTTTTTGGGGGATATCGTGTGTGAAGACCAGGTGGGTTTCGTTCCTAGAAGGCAGGCGGGTGATGGGATAAGAAGAATCCTGCAGCTTCTGGAGAGTGCCAGCACACAAAAACTTGAGGCCTTGTTCCTGTCCTGGCAATATCTCCATACCTCCCTCCAAAAATGGGGGTTTGATCCGGGTCTTCTTTCCTGGATTTCTGCTATATACTCAAATGCCACAGCGCATGTGAAGTATGCAGGATACGGCTCCTCAGAATTCCAGATTAAAAAAGGAACCAGGCAGGGCTGCCCGCTATCCCCCCTACTATTTATTCTAGCGCTTGAACCCCTTGCAATGAAGCTTAGACATAGCCCCTCGGTAAAAGGAATTCCCCTGGGTGGCAGGGATCATAAAATCTCGTTATTCGCTGATAATATGCTTCTTATGCTCTCCTCCCCTCATGTATCAGCCCCAAACGCCATTAACATTATTGAGGACTTTAGTAAAATCTCTGGCCTTAAACTTAACCCTTCCAAATCTATGGCCTTGAATGTAACTTTATCAGACCTCACCCGGGAGTTGTTGTCTCAGAACTTCCAGTTGATATGGGTCCAAAAACTTCCTTATTTAGGGATTAAACTAACTACTAATAGTCTGGACACTTTGTATAAAGCAAACTACCCAGATCTGTTTAAATCCCTGGATACTCTGTTACAATCATGGCAGTTCCTGAGACTATCGTGATTAGGAAGGATTGCCGTGCTAAAAATGACATACCTACGTAAAATCCTATACTTCTTTTGCATTCTTCCGATAGCGGTACCTAGGAGTATACTGGAGTCTCTCCAGAGGAAAATTCTCATGTATGCCTGGAATAAGTCTAGACCCAGAATAAGCAGAGATATACTATATTGTAGGAAAGAGAATGGAGGATTAGCCTTTCCGGCCCTTCATAAGTACTATCTATCAGCCCAAGCCGCTCCTTTAGTTCTCCTACATACTCCACAATATAAACTGATCTGGGTGCTTAATTATATAGCCATCTGCGACCCTGTGGCCCCGGCCTCCCTACTCTGGGTTCCCAGCTCCTCCAGGCCCAGTCCCCTCCCCACTCTTCTAAAATTTACCCTGAGTATCTGGGATACGATAAAACATATCTTCTCCTCTCCCCATCTTCCGGCCTCCCACTACTGGGCAACCCAGCCTTCCCTTCTGGCGTTTCTCACAAACGTAACTTCAAATGGTGGGCACAGCATAACCTCATATTAGTGGATCACCTCTGCACCCCCAGCTGGTGCGAAGTCCCAACAGTATCTAGCATCTGGAGGTAATTTTCCGCCTTCTGAGGTATTTAGATCTCTCCAGATACAACACTTTATATGCGGCTTGCTGAGAAAGTCCTCTCCCCCATACGGAGGTACCGAATTTGAGCACAGATGCATCAGGGACCACTTCTTGGGAGGTTTAATATCCAGCTTATATGCTTCCCTGGTAGCCCTGTCTTCTACGGGAAAACATAACTACATGCTTAACTGGGAGAGGGAGTTGGGCCAAGAGAGAGATAGAGAGGAATGGGGTGCAATCCTGAGGAATACGAATAAAATCTCCTATAATGCCCTGACCCAGGAAAACGCTCACAAAATCCTCTTTAGGTGGTACTACACCCCTGAGCGCATTCACAGGTTTCCCCCCGTCCACCTCTCCCCTCTGTTTCAGGGGATGTCAGGAGAGAGGTTCTATGTTACATATGTGGTGGGATTGCCCTGTTGCTCAGGAAATCTGGCATAGAGGCTATAAACTTATTGCAGATATCTTGCAGATTGAGGTTCGGGGGAACCCATGGGAGGCTCTTCTCTCACTTAAGATAGGTAGCTATACAAAACGTCAATGGCGGCTAGCACTGCACATCTTTTCAGCGGTTAGGGCAACCATAGCGAGAAATTGGAAACTCCCAACTATACCCTGGGCGGAAATACAGAGCAGAATATCAGACATCATGTGCAATGAGAAGCTAACGGCAATTTCCAGGGACCAATATGACAAATTCTATGACATCTGGCAGCCCTGGATAGACCACACGGGTCTAACTAGGGGTCAAACGGACCCTACCTTCCCCGATATAACTAAGACCCTCTCACCAAGCTAATGGTTACTTGGTCCCATTAACTATCCATCTTTCCCAGCTTCCACTCCAGCCATGGTCACCACGGGCCTCGCACCCCTCCCCCCCACCACCCTCCCCAGTTTTCCTCCATGTCTTTCCCTGTGTTAGTCTGTTAAAAATCCCATGTCTCGATTTACTGGGTAAGCAATGTTTTAGAGTTCGACTATAATCCAGTTTTCTTCACCACAATAGCATTTTATAGGCCACTATTAGCGTTATATTTGTAGCACCTGTAGTGTTCTATCGTTACAGCATACTTCCAGAATGCCTCGTCTATGTTATGTAGATTATGTTTAACCTCAGTGTAATCAGTATCTTGAAACTATTTCCAAATGCTATTATGCTTTATTATAATGTTTAATATGCTGTATCCAGTTAATTTACTTTCTGTTTAGCAAACTCTATTGCAATTGTATGTACCCATGCTGTGTTAAGCTATGCAAAATCTCAATAACATATTTGTAAAAGAAATACATGGACAAAAAAAATTTATTCCTACTGACAACAATCCACAATGACTCAGTTGCGACAGTATGGCAACATGGTCCCCGAGCCCCTTCCCAAAAGCTAAAGTGCATAAAGTATTATAACAAATTAATGGGTGGCATTGATAAAACGGACCAAATACTAACCTATTAAGATGCCACCCGAAAAAACAGAGCCTGGTACACAAAAGTTGCTATCCATTTCCGCCTTTTAACTTTGTGTCAAGCTTCCTGGCTACAACCATGGAGCTCCAGGTGTGGGGGCGCAGCAAAGCAAATAAGTCCAAAAAACAAATCAGAATTCAGGGCTGGCCGCAGACAAGCAAAGTCTAATGAATGAATCCGAGTTCAGGGGCTGGCAGCAAACAGTCAAATTCCAAGGTATATGTCCGAGTTCAGGGGCTGGCAATAAACAGGAAAATTCCAAAGTATATGTCCGAGTTCGGGGGCTGGCAACAAACAGGCAAATTCCAAAGTATATGTCCGAGTTCAGGGGCTGGCAGCAAACAGGCAAAGTCCAATGAATAAATCTGAGTCAAAACCATGTAATCCATCCAAGGGTTAATCCAGGAAATGAATCGGGAAACTCTGGAAACAGAATCCATTAACTTAGCTGATATCACAGCAATGAAGACAGGCCAGCTGTCCATTTAAATAGTGCTGGTAAGGTCACTTCCTGTCCATTCAGACCAAAGGAAAACCTGGAAGTAAAAAGCAAACACATGAAAAACTGGATATATATTCAGACGAGTAGGTAGTTCTAGTTCAAAGGCATCTTCTTTAATAGCTCTTCAGTTTAGTTTGTCTGTTGGTCTGAGGATGATAGGATGAAGAGTGGGCCAAAGTGATTTGTAAACTCCTACATAGCACAGTCCAGAACTGGGCGGTGAATTGGTAACTGTGTTCAGACACAATCTTAAAGGGCAGGACAAACAATTTATTTCACAAAAGAAATGAAATGAGCGTACTTGGTTAGGTAGCCCACAACCACCAAGATAGTGTTGTCTGAAGGTGGAGGTTTTGGCACTGGGAGAGACATGAGAAGACCTGCAGGTTTGGTGGTTATGTGTTTGCTCCGTGCACACGTCCCACAAGAGGAAACATATGATATACAGTCTTTTTGAGCCCAAAATGGCCAGCCAAGGGATGGAAGTCGGCCAGAACCCTGGAATGTAAGGATTCAGGAACATTTTTTTCTTGATGAACAAGAATTCCATCTACTCGTGATAGTTTAGATTGCAGGCTCTCTGGAATAGAATTGAAAGCTCATTGAATCTCAGCGATGAGTCAAGATATCAAGAAATGGTTAGGTTGTAAGATAGTGTGTTCTTCCTGCTCTGGACCTTGGTTAGATGGATGAAGACGAGAGAGTGCATCGGGTTTGGTATTCTTGTTTCCTGGACAGTAAGAAATATGAAAGGAGAACCTGGAAAAGAATAGTGACCACCTTGCCAAATGTGGCCGGAGTCTTTTTGCAGACCGAAGGTACTCCAGGTTCTTATGGTCCGTGAGAATCAAAATTGGATGTCTGGCAGCTTCCAATAGATAACGCCATTCCTCCAGGGCGAGTTTGATAGCAAGAAGTTCTCAGTCACAAACATCGTAGTTTTGTTCTGCTGACGACAGTTTCTTGGAAAATAAGGCTACGGGATGAAGTTCACCTTGCTCAGATTCTCTTTGAGAGAGTACTGCTCCTACAGCATTGACAAAAGCATCTACCTCAAATACAAAAGGAAGCTCAGGGTTGGCATGTCTCAAGATAGTGGTGGAAATGAAGCATTGAGCTTGAGATGAGAGAAGGCCTATTCGGCAGCTTTAGACCAGAGAAACTGAGTATTCTTTCAGGTGAGATAAGTAATGGGGCGAACTATCCATGAGAAGTACTTCTTTGCGATTCGTAGGTTGTGACCAGTCCAAGATGGCGGCCACCTTCTCAGGATCCATCACAATGCCGGTACTGGTGATAAGTAACCTCAGGAACTGAATAGAAGACTGTTCAAGCTGACACTTCTTCAGTTTTGCATACAATTTATGCTTTCAAAGGCGCAGAAGGACCTGATGGACATGTTTCTGATGTTCCGAGAGGGAGAAGATTAGTATATCGTCCAGGTAGATAATGACGTAAATATACAAGTTAATCCCATTTACGAAATGCTGGAATGTTGCAGGGGCATTACAAAGACCGAACGGCATAACCAGGTATTCAAAATGACCATAACATGTGCAGGAGGCCATCTTCTATTCATCACCCTGACCAATCTGGATTAGATTGTAGGCTTCCCTAAAGTCAACTTGGTAAAGATCTGAGCAGATACCAAACGCTGGAACAGTTCTGAAATCAAAGGCAATGGGTATCGGTTCTTGACTGTAATCTGATTGAGGGCCCAGAAATCTATACAAGGTCTCAGAGTGCCATACTTCTACTCCATGAATAATATCCCTGCTCCTGCAGGCAAAGTGGAATGTCTAATAAAACCCTTGGCCAGGTTTTCATCAATATATTCATGGAGAGTCTGTAACTCTGCTTAAGACGATGGATAAATACGCCTGAAAGGGATGGCCGATCCACGAAAAAGGTCTATCGGACAGTCTTAAGAGCGATGAGGAGGTAGCCGGTCTGCCCTTTTTTCTTGAAACTCTTGATATGCTGGAGGAAGAGAATTCAGTAGATTGAGGGTTACTAAAGAGAGGTCACTCTCTTCTGTCTGCAAAATTGGTTACAATCGATGATGGGGTTATGTATTGAGACCCACGGAGACCCAAAATGATAGGGTACAAAGGAGAGTGCATTCAATCAAAATGTCTATCAGGGGTGGAGCAGTAGAGTGATTTAGTTCTACAGGACACCGGTCCAGACTTGACAGGGGTTCCATCGGCTAGAGTGAGAAGCAGAGGTGTAGGCCGAATTTCACATGGAATATTGTGAATCTGAGCGAACTCCATGAAACAACTGCAGGCACCGGAGTCAATCATGGCCCTGGTTTCAATCCTTCCTCCGGGGAGCTGTAAAGTAAGATGATTTCTTTATACCTGCTGGTCTGGTGGGGCAGTTTGCCCAAAAATGTTCAGGGTTCCCGCAGTATATGCAAAGGTTTAGCTGCCTCTGGCACAGTCTTTTCTCCTGAGACAAGACGGCCCGAATGGTTCCCAATTTCATAGGCTCAGCAACCCCCAAATCGGACATCGGAAAGTCTGGAGCTACGGACAAGAACTGACGAGTAAACCACTGAGCAGAGGCTGAGAGCTCTTCACGGCGTTCCTGCAGCTGTCAATCCACCTGAATGGCCTCAATAATAAAAATATAGCTGAGAGGGATGTCTCAGAGTATGAGTGAGGTCACTTCCGAAACCCGAAAGTAAAAAGCAAGCCCAAGAGCCTACGCTCCAGGATTCATGAACTTGCAGTGTGCTGAACACCAGAGTGAGAAAGGCGAGGACTTTGCTATAACAGCTTAGTTGTCTTCAAGGCAGCAGTACCAGGCTCCAATTTGTCTTTTGTCAAATGCCAGCAGCAGTTATTCCCTGCTTTGTTGTTTGATAATATTGAGGAGGGACCAGATATGGCTAGTAACTAAAATTAATGGAGTAATTAAAATTATGGAGAGGACGTGAGAGAGAGAGATCCTGACCCATCTGTGCAACATTATCCATTAAGGCAACTAAAAAATCATTTCCAAATGGCAGAAAAGAAGAAGGAGAAAAGGAGGAAGCGGCACTGACCTGCGACAACACAAGGAAGATTGAGCAGGCAGGCCGACTGCCGCACATGGTGGGAGCCATGGCCGCTGGTTCATCAACGTTGCCTTTGGGAACGTCGAAAAGTGGGGAAGAGGTTCCACCATCTATGGAGCGTGGCAAAGCCGGGCACCTGTGCTGGTCGGGAGGGGAGGAGGAGAAGACTGCTTGCTCCTGCAGACGGCGGGAGACGGAGAGCAGCACTGCATAAGGATCCAAGATGGCGGATGGGACCGGGCGTGTGGAGTAGCAGGTATGCCCGTCCCTCCGGAAATCGAGAAAAGGGCCCCCCGGGTCAAGGCGAAACAAGTAGCAGGCGGAAGCGGGGAGCCTGTGCGGATGGCAGCAGTGCCTGTCAGAGGTGCAGCTCGGGGGAGGACAGGCCAGCTGGTGGAAGCAAGATGGCGGCCACCGACGGAACACCCCCTGGCCCCACAATCCATGAAAGACAGAGAGAGGAACCCGCAGGAGTGGGGAGCAGGGGGGTGGAGCTGGCAAGGGAAGAGTCTGGGGAAAAATATGCAGGAGGCCATGGGGGAGGCCCAATAAAGAGAAGCTCAGGGGCAGCTATGGAAGCACTGTATGTCCAGAATGCGCTGGTGGGAGGACCAGAAATGAAGGGCAGGCTGACGTGGATGAAATGGGGAAGGAACATGGGCACCCAGGAGAGGAGGATTCAGCCAGGGGAGCTGCAAGGCACAGCCGAAAGCCCAGCAGAGATGCCCCTACCACAGGGAAGCTAGAAAGCTTTGGGTTCATACCTAAGGAACAAATGCCAGAGCAAGATATCCCACATTCAACCCCAAGCGGGGGTCTCCTGCAGAGAACGCCTTGCGCAAGAATTGCGCCTACAGTCGAGAGGAGAGGAACGCTGGATGGAATCAGCATGTGGGCGTGTACCCTCCAAAACCCTCCTCCGGACTGGGCAGATCCTGGAGGCGTTTCCACTATGGAAACCATCCCAGTGATTGCTCTCCCTTCGCCAATGATCTCTTCTGCCCCAACACCAACTCAAATCTGGGATGAAAGGCCCGGTGATGCGCTGCAAGAAGGTAATATCCACAGAGAAACCCTCTCTTTTCTCAGAGCCATCCCTACTTTGAAGCACTAATCGTGCAGTTTGAGGCCGCCTACAAGAAAGATATGGCAGAGGTAGGTGGCCAGATTCAGGTGCTGGACTCCAGAGTCTCAACTGACCAGTCCTCCACTGAGGCAGCACTGGCATCCCTGTTTGCGAGAGTACAGGCCCAAAATGTGCAAATCCTGCAGCTCCAATTCCAACGTTATGATCTAGAGAACGGACACAGATGAAACAACCTGCGGCTGAGGGGGATCCCGGAGTCATCCTCAGGGGAAGATGTTAAGCAGATTATCACTGCCATCTTTAACCAATTGCTAGAGAGAAGGGCTTATACTTGTATTGAGATAGACAGGGCACATAAAGCCCTTGGTCCGTGCAGTCCTGATCCTGCTCGCCCCAGAGATGTCATTTATAGGATACACTTTTATAAAGTAAAAGAGGAGATTTCCTGTAGGGCCTATTGACTTTGACAGAGTGATAGTCCTCACTCGCGGATCTCTCCAGACGCACGCCTCAGATAAGCAGGCTGCTAAAACCGGTTCTGGAAGTGATCAGAAGTGTGGGAGCGAAATAAAGATGGGGATACCCCCTCCACTTGATTATTACTAAGGATTGGGACTCATACGCTCATACACAAGATCATATCAGGGTCTAGATGGCCTTTTTTTACCTTCTTGGGATGTGCCTGTACTGAACTGGTTGATACCCTCAGCAGAACCTCCCCCGTTCAGAGCAATACCAAGATGCTCAAGATCTAGAAGGAGGAGACACGAGTCTAATGTTTAGTTTAGTATCACACAGCTGCTGTTTGCATCAGTATAAAGAAGGGTATATAATGAACTCTAGAATCTGGTTCAGTATTTCACAGTTGCCAGTTATACCTGTTTAATATTTAATTTTTTTTCCCTAAGCCTCAAGAGGGAGGTTGGCCCATGCTGGCAACGGCCAGAGGGACCCAGGTCAGAGACTTAGGCGCATAAGGACTGGGCGTCCCAACCCTGGAATAACAACCTCCGTGGAAGGGGGTAGCCTGGTCTTCTGGGCTGGTGTGTGTCGAGGATCTATTGGTGGCCACTCGAGGTGCGGTACAGAGAGGCCATTTCGGTTCTCAGAAGTTACGTAGCAGTTGACATGGTCATGCCCACTTGTCAGTTGCTCATGTTTATGAAGGTTGCCTGGTGGGGAGGGAGACTGGCTTATGTGCGATACTAGACACAGTCCCCCACTTAGGCCGGTCTCTGCCCTCTCCCATTTTGGGACAGGCCACAGACCAAGCATATTTTCATTATATTTTTTGTCTATTCTACCTTCTAACTTTATCTACTCACTCAAGGTCTAAGGTCCTGAATAATCTCAAGGCATTGAAGACTCAATTAACTTTTCTCTTCAGGAGACACACTTCAGGGTATTCCTGATCTCTTACCATTGTTATTCCCCAGACTTGAGATCAAGAGGGGTGAGCATACTGCTTTCCAAATCAATTCCCTGGGAAGAGGTGGACACTCTGGGAGTGGTGGGGAGGGGAGGTGGCTCTTTGTCAAAGGCAAGATCAGGTCGGAACTTTTCACTTTTGTAAATCTGTATGGGCCAAACTTGGGGCAGGTTTCCTTCCTTTAGGATGTCTTAAACAAAATGGCTGGCTTTGCAGATGGCAAGCTTGTATTGGGGGGGCTTTAATCTCTCGCTTGAACCCCTGGTCGATACATCTAAGGGGCCTTCATACATCTTCTATTCTAAGCTTAGGAGGATCAAAAAACTACTGCATACACACTAGTTGGTTGATCTGTGGTGCATACTCCACTCATACTCCACGCACACAATTAATAAGATTGTGCTACACTGTAAAGATTAAAGCACTACACCAAAATTAGGCTCATGGGACACAGCTCAAAGGCCTAAACAACAGGAGCACCAAACACAATCAAATTCAAAATCCAGTTCAATTTCATTTATTAGGAGTCAAAATTAATCAAAAAACAAAAGACATAACAAACAATATACAAAACCAATATCAACACACTATGCAATTACATAGACAAGACTCAGCGGGACTAAACTTGTTTAAAAAGTCTCTTGTAATTATTCACCAGCTGTGCCTAACTTGAAACTTCATGTGACCCCACCACCAGAATCACATTACACGTACCAGATTGCTGATTAAAACAAGCCCATCATATCATAACTCAACTTCCGCCAAAACGAGCATTTTAATAATTATCTTCCCGTGATGGATAATTTATCAGCAAACACGTTATTCACAACGGTGTCATCCAATACTTCAAAATAAACACCTCAGTAGATCCAGATATTGCGTGGGTAAAGATATTAAAAGACCAAATATAGCATAATACTGTTTGCAATGGGGTCAGTTTAAAAAGCTTTATTACGCTTACCCTTCCGCACATTCATACACGCATGTAAAATCAAATAGGGCTGTCCTCATCCACTTCTGCTCCTCCTTGGGTCATCAAGCAGGGGAATTAGACACAAAACCTTGCCGCCCCGGCCGTGGGCTATGCAGGTCAAAGGCACCGCTGTTTGGAGCAGTCAGAAAAAAACGTGGTGACGTCGTGGAGGGTCCCGCCCAACGCGTTTCGTCGTTACTGACTTTTTCATTAGGCAGCGGGCCCTCCACTTCGTCACTAATTTATTCACCTCGCTGGGTGACGTATTGTCAGGGGAGTTAACTCTTTCATTACTTATAACTCCGCTTTGTATTCACACTAAAGCCGGCAAATGTCATTTTCCTTGCGAGCGGCTGGAATAAAACAGCAACCGCTCTATTAATAAAGTTTGGTTCTGTTATGGAAAAATTTAAATTTAAATTATGCACATTTGTTTAATAAAAACTTTGCCAATATCTCATGCCATTTTTCTAGATTTTAACTACTAGCCCCAATACAGCTCCAATATGAGGGGCCATATGATAATGCCAATTATTTAAAAAAGTATATTAATTGGAATATAGAATTTTAATATGATTCTCCGAGGAGGGGAATAAGTTTATGTGACAGACCCAACATTGTAGCAATTAAAACTTACAAAAATGTAATACACATAACACAGCTACAATGTTGTTGTTTGTATCAATAAAAGATAATCAGTATAAATTCTAAAAAATACATAAACGAAATATTATTTTTCTCATATTATTACAACCAATAAAAACATTCCTTCCTTAAATATCCTCAATTATTCCCTTACATTTTACATTCAATATACTACATAAATTATATTAAATCAATTATATCCTAATAGTAATTAATCAATTTAAAAATGATCAAGAATACAATAATCCAATAAAAAGGGTATATAAAATAGACCAAATATATTTCAATTAGTACCAATAAAACAATTTAAATCAAATTCTATGTTCAGTCCTGATGGGTTCATTGTTTGCATTTTAAAAATCCACCTGGATTCAGCCTGTGACAATGTTCTTATAAGGTTTCCCCCTTTAAGACTTCGGGTGATCATGTTTATCCCCATAAACCGAAGGCCTTTAGGGTTACAACCATGAACAATTTTGAAATGCGCCGATACACTATGCGATTCAACTCCCTTCCTGATGTTATACAGATGTTCCCTTAACCTTATCTTCAATGGTCTCCCTGTTCTCCCTATGTATTGCAGACCACAGGGACACTCAAGCAGGTATACCACATTGATACTTGCACAAGTAATAAATTGATCAATTTTGAATTTTACACCTGCAGCATTAGAAGCAAACTCCTTAAAGTACCTAGGCATTCCCTCCCCCACCAATCTGCAGGCCATACATTGTTTACATCTGTAGAAAACCCTTCATTTCACTCACTACCCCCTTTGTCTTAATTTTCTTAGGCTCGACATAACTCTTAATCAACTTGGTTGCTAGTGTAGGTGGCCGACGAAAGATTATTTATCTCTATTCCTAAGAATTAGAATATACAAAACCAACACATTAAAAACACTGCGTATCCCCAAATTTCATCCAGTGCTGCAACACCGCAGCAATTCATTCCTGGGATAACTCCTGAATATCAGCACGTTTTATAAATTCCCTATAAAAACTAATCTTTTGTGCCGGCACAAAACCCTAACCTCACACTACCTAATCAATTATATAAAATAAAGTGACAGTGCATAATAAACATAACATCAATTCATGTAAAGTACAAAACACCATTAATCTCCATTGAGCCTAGTATCTAATAGTGCATATATAATAAAGTGACTGAGTGCAAAGGGTAAGTGTGTGTCCTGAGCAATATTGGTCATGGACACATGTGCACAAATTACAGAGCATATAAGTCAAAACAAGCCAAATAAACAAAAGATGCAAGGTTAGGAGGAATAATACTAAGCCTGGCAACGGGTAGATCACGTGAAATAAGTCTCCGCTCCTTATGAGTCCCCGCTCCTAATTTCACGTGATCTACCCGTTGCCAAGCTTAGTATTATTCCTCCTTACCTTGCATCTTTTGCTTATTTGGCTTGTTTTGACTTGAAATTGAACTGGATTTTGAATTTGATTGTGTTTGGTGCTCCTGTTGTTTAGGCCTTTGGGCTGTGTCCCATGAGCCTAATTTTGGTGAGATACAAGGGATTACACGTATTACTCAACGCCCCATAACATATATTCGCGGATAGACTTGTTCCTTGTCCAACACCACTTGCCGCAACGGGTCTCCGTGACCTCAATAGGCAACATCACCTTTTCAGATCATGCCACAGTATGCCTTACGCTGGCTGCTCAAACACTGGTACTGGAAACTGAATAATTCCCTCATTCAGTACCCAGGGAACTCCCAGGGAAGTGTGTAGTTCGGGGAATACTGATCCAACAGGGGGCCAGGATCAAAAAGGAGAGCAAGCTAAATGCTGAGCTACTTGAGACCAACTCAGGAGGATATACAGCGACAGAGCAAAACTCCAGCTCGTTAAATGCAGGAAGGTCTTTTATGAGTCCCGAGATAAGTGCGGGCGCCTGCTGGCCTCGGCTCTGAGGGGGGAAAAGGCTAAAACATATATTCCTAAACTTCAGGACCATGAGGGGAACATGATGCATTCCAACAAGGACATAGCCAGAGTTTTTAGGCAATACTATGAAGCCCTGTATAACTTACCATCTGGCAGCTCGAGAGCTAGAACAGAGGTGTTAAATGAATACATCCAGCAATCGGGGTTACCCAAATTTCCCCCTGAGTTGATTGAAGAATTGAAGGGTCCGATCACTTTGGAGGAGTTGGCTAAGGCTTTAAGAGACTCTGCTAGCGGGAAGGTGAGGGGGACAGATGGACTCCCACTTTTATATTATAAAACATTCTCATAGGTTCTTTCACCGAGGCTGTTGGAAGTCTTTAACTCCCTGGGGATGGACAACACCCTACCGGTGGACAGTCTCCGAGCCCACATCTCAGTCATACCAAAGGAGGGGAAGGAACCCACACTGATCTCGAGTTTTAGACCAATTTCCCTCCTCAATATTGTCATTAAGCTATTTGCCAAAATATTGGAATCTCGCTTAGCCCCGCACCTACATCATATAATACACCTAGACCAGGTAGGATTTATGCCGCACAAGGGAAGACGAGACAACAATGCCAAGGCCCTGAATCTTTCACATGTGGCCCTCAGAATAAATCTCCCCATTCTCCTCCTTGCTACTGATGCTGAAAACGCCTTCAATAGGGTGCAGTGGGACTTCATGTTTGGAGTACTGCGGCACATTGGATTGGGGTCTAATATGCTTGCCTGGATTGCAGCCCCCCACTGCCTCAGGAAATGGAAAACAGAAATAGAAGGTCAAATCTGCGTTTCAGGGGGTTACCTGAACATATGGAGGATGTGAAATCTGTGGTCACTGCTCTATGCCAAGAACTGATCCCGGGAATTGCTATTGAACGCCTCGAGCTGGACCGTGTCCATTGAGCACTGGGGCCCCGAAAGCCACCTGAGGAACCTCCACAGGACATTCTAGCGAAGTTTCACTTTTACAATACTAAAGAACAAGTGATGCTGGCTGCTTGGGACACTGTTAACCTGTCATTTCAAGGCCACAAATTCCAGGTGTTCTCTGATCTTTCACCTGCAACATTGGCAAGATGGAGGGAGATGAAGCTGTTTCTAAAAATTCTACAGGACAGCAAAGTTGCCTATAAATGGGGTTTCCCATTCCGTATATCTTTTTCCTATAGGGGCGATTCCTTTACGGCGGTATCTGTCGAGGAGTTAAAAAGGCATCTGGCTTCGGCGAGTCTCCTACAGGACGCAAGGCAGAACTGCTCCATGAAATCTCCCAGAACCAGAGATGACTCTCTCAAGATACAACGGGCAGGGAAAAGACCGAGACGCAGAGCACAATCGGTAGAGCGGCGCTCATCTCATAGCTCCAGAGTAACTAGTAAATCGTGAGGTGATCCCATGTTGATGTTCTTGGTTTATTTTGTCACTGTTGCCTGTGGCTGAAGTTAAATATATGATTGCTACTTTGTCAGTGGTTCATCTGGAAGAACCTGTAGCTGTTGGAGAGGGAAGGGAAGGAGAACTTTTTTTTCTTCCTTTTCTCTGACCTATTTGATCGGTTGTTGTAGATTTTTTTTTGTAAATTGTTGCGAAAAATCGGAGGGGTCCTGAGAAGGGGAGCAGCAACGCGATATTGTGGCTCTCTTTTTCAGGCCTCACATTTGTTTAAGTTAGTTAGCTCACAGTTATAGCGTTTAGGTGTCAAGACCCTCTGCTCGACGGCATTCACATGCTGCACTCATATCTATCTGGGAGACTTAGGCCCTTATTCATCAAGCGATAGCGCCAGGTAGTGTCCGACGAGCGCCAGGTAGCGGCAGCTAACGGCGACTACCGACTCAAGTACGCCCGGCGGCGGTCACAATGACGCATTTATCAAGCAAAATGAGGCTAGCGCCGGCGAGAGCGACGGCTAGCGCGGCATTCATCATGAAGCCGCCTGGACCGAACAGCGCCGCTGCAAATTCCCTCACAGCGCCAGGTATGAGCTGTCGCTCCCTGGCGATGTCCAATGCATTTCAATGGAGCAATCTATAATAATTCATGATTAATCGGTAATAATTTTTTTTTTTATTTTTTAAATGTCAAAAAATCGGAGAACACTTCTGCAATGTTAGGATTTATTTTTAAGTAAAAAAAAAAAAAAAAAATGTGCAGAATTGATCTAACAGGTCTGAGATTAATGTATTCATATAACAAAATGATTCTAAAAACATGTATAATGTTACATTAAAAAAATATGGTTGTTTAGGGGTTAAAAACTAGTTAATACAGATCGCCGCCAGCGCTCTGGGGTTTAAACAAGGAATGGACAGCGACAGCACATTCGGAGCGTGAGTTTTTGATGAATATGAAGCTAGCCGTTCGCTCTGGCCATTCGTTGTCAGGCGCTCACATACAACGCTGAACCTGTGAAACAGCGACCCCCCAGCCCGTATTCAACATTACCGCACACCGACTGAGTCGCTGTCATCAAGCTAATGCCGGCCAAGCACAGCGAATACTGGCTGGCGCTGAAAAAATCACGCTACAGTCGCTCATCTGTCGCTACCTGGCGCTATTGATGAATCGGCCTCTTAGTCTGGCAAATAGACATATATAGTTTTATTTACTATTTCCTTTTTTATTAGCTCTCAAGAATTAAACTTGTTCCGGGAACATTGTTCTATCCCCGTGAACAGTGGAGAAGGATCCCACCAGTACTTATAGCGTCTGAGGGTATTTTTCTCCCAATCTAAAAGTTATTTAATTGCATTACTAAATTCTTGGTTTCTTTTCTTCTTCACCTCTCCTTTCGCTCCATCTCCTTTTCATTCCTTCCTTCCCCTCCCCTCTCCTCCTTATTTATTTTCTCTCTCCATTCTTTATTCTTCTCCCCACTCCTTTTTCCCTTTTCTTTTAATATCAAGTTACAAGTTAAACAATGGCTACTGTATTCTCACTCAATGTACAAGGGTTTAATTCACCACAGAAAAGAAGTTTAGCATTCCGTAAAATTAGATAATTGCATCCTGATATACTGTGTCTCCAGGAGACGCATTTCTCGAACAGCTCCAAGTCCAGATTCTTTGACTCCTCATATCCCCAAATTTTCTTGGCATGTGCCAACACCAAACAAAAGGGCATCTTAATAGGGTTTAGGAGGGGCTCCCAATTCCATTGAAAAAAGAAATTAGTGATCCGGAAGGGAGATTTCTGAATTTAGTTGGTTCCCTGCAGGAGGTGGACGTAACAGTAGCTGGTTATTACGCTCCAAATATCAACCAGGTTAATTTTCTTTCTAAGTTTTTTGATGCAGTGGCGGCAGTAGCACAAGGCACGACCATAATCTGTGGGGATTCGAATATGGTTTTAAACCCCCATATAGACAGGCAGTCCCGGTTTGGTTCTCTAGTAGCACCCCATATGACGACGAGTGCTAGATCTTTTAGAAAGTTGTTGGATAGATGTTGGCTGGCAGACTGCTGGAGGGAGGCACACCCGGGAACGCAAAATTTCACACATTATTCCCATCCACATGAAGTTTATACGAGAATTGATCATATCTTCTTACCGCAGAGATCTTTAGCTCTTATGAGATCAGCTAAAATTATTCCTATCTCGTGGTCTGATCATGATGGCTTGCTGCTAAAACTGGGCTCCCTGATCAGCAGACCATAAGAATATTCCCGGTCTCTTAATGAGTCCCTGTTATCAGATGACGCAGTTTTACCACTCTTAAGGAGGCGTTGCTTGATTACTTTGCAGTGAATGAAACCCCTGAGGTATTGGAAACATTGTGTTGGGAGGCCCATAAAGCTACGATTAGAGGGAAGCTGATTCAGGTGGCGGCTAGGAAGAAAAGAGATAGGAACGCGTATATTGACAGGCTAGAGAAAGAATATCTTCAGGTTTCAGAGGCAGCTAAGCGGGGTATGACTCCAGAATTGCGGGGCAAACTTCATAGAACGTCACAGGAGTAGAATCTGGCGCTAGCAGGAAGAGCAGAGAAAGCTTTGTGTTGGTTGAAGCATAAATTATTATTGTAAAGTGAATAAACCAAGCTCACTATTAGCTAAGAAATTAAAAGCTCCAACACAAAGTTACTGCCCGATCAGATTAAAGGATCTCCTGCCTCCCCCTTCTCTGGATGCCGATCACCGGCATCTGTCAGCACAGCGGCGAGGGACAAGAGCTTGCAATCGGAGGTAAGTACTGTAAAAACAAATTTATTTTTTTTAATAACATAATTTTGTGTGGTCTTTTTTTTACAGTTAACCCTTTGTGAGCTGGGCTGAGCTGAGACCCCTGTACCAGCTCACAAGGCTCTGGGTCTGGCAAGTCACCTGCAGCTAGCGGGTGACTTGCCATTAACCCCCAGCCCCCCATTACCTGCCTCCCCAAAGGCCAGGGGGGGGCAGAAGGGCCCGGGCCACTAAGTGGCTATGCGGGCTAGTAGCCTGCAGGGCCAGGGGCCACCAATGCTGGCCCCTGCACCCTGTTCTACAAGCCCCCATAGCTGGCCCGGGTCAGTAATGCTGGGTAGGGGGGACCCTACGTAATTTTTTGGGGGATTTTTAAGGGTTTTTAACCCTTAAAATTCCAAAATAAAATTCTTTCCCCCCCCCGGAGGGGGGACCCTATGTCAATTTTTTTTTAAATTAACCCCTTATGTCCTGTCGCCCAGCTGGTAATAAATGCTTCCAGCATTTTGTGGTGTGGTGTGTTTTTTTTTTACATTTAAAGTGGATCAACACCCAGGATTTTGACTATCCTGGGTATTGGTCCTTTCCCCGGGGCATCCCGATCGGAGATGCCCCGCTGTGTGAAACCCCCCCAATCACCCACAATAACTCACCTCACCCGGGTCCTACAGCACATGCGCGGCCGCTCGTCCAATCAGCGCGCTCAGAGCGGCTGAGTTATGGACGTTCACAAGGCTGGGGGCTGTCAAGTCACCTGCGGCTAGCGGGTGACTTGCCATTAACCCCCGGCCCCCCATTACATGCCTCCCCGAAGCCCAGGGGGGGCAGAAGGGCCCAGGCTGATTTAGGCGGTGCGGGCTTGTACTTGGCAGGGCTGGGGCCACCAAAGCTGGCCCCTGTGCCCTGTTCTACAATCCCTGCATAGCTATCCCTGGGCTGGTTATGCTGGATAGGGGGGACCCCATGTCATTTTTTATGGGAATTTTTAAGGGTTTTTAACCCTTAAAATAAAAAAAAAATGGGGGTTACCCCCCCCCCCAGGAGGGGGAACCCCACGCCAATTTTTTGCTTGATTTAACCCTTTATAGTGTGGATTGTAGTTGTATTTTATTTTTACATGTTATAAAGTGTTTTTTCAGTTTGGGGGGTCTTCTGAACAGTAACGGGGGGATACCGATAAATATGTGGTACTGTTGTAATCGGGAGAAATGGGGCTTTCACATGCAATATGGTTTTCTTTAATAAAACAAATGTTTTATTTGAAATAAAGGAGACAATTTTCTAAAAAATTTTTTTTTTTATTTTGTTTTGTTTAATTTACTCAATTAAATAAAAAAATTTACAAACAAGACATTTCATGTTAAAGCCTAAACTCTGCTGCAAAAATAAAATATATGATTTTCCTGGAAATTCCTGCAAAAATCACAGTTAAGCATAGCGCAAAATGGTGAAAAATGACCTGTCAAGAGAGGGTGACAAAGCCTCAAGTAGGCTGGCAGTTAAAAGGGTTAGTAGTACCTATGCATTTTGGGTATTGTTCTGCTCGGGGGATTTTGCACTTTCAGATTAAGCTTGTTTTTTTCTTGTTTGCATATTGATATTTTAGAAAAACTCATTTTTTATTCTGCTTTATTATACATTCTTTAAGAAAACCCTGTGCGACCAAATAATTTTTTGAGGGATTACTTCCAGAAAGATGGGCCCACTACAACATGCTGGGTATGCTTAGAAAGCTTATCATGTGTACTTTCAGGGAATATATGGTTTGTGGCAGGTATTCCAAATGTAAAGGGTTGTTTTGGTAGAAAAAGCGCAGGGTGCCAATTTGTCTGCAGAGCTGAAATTTTCAAGCAAAATTACCGTTGTGCACAAGCTTTACTTTGGGGTGTTTGGCAACTCTTCCCTTGACAGTAGCAATGCATGTTGAGTATCGTTCTGTTCGGGGGATGTTGCTTAGATTAACTTGTTTTTTCTTGTTTGTATCTAGTTTTCTTTAGAAAAATTGGGCTTTGATTCTGCTTTTTTATCCATTTTTAGGGAAGCTCTGTGTAACCAAAGAATACATTGAGGGAGAACTTCCAGAAAACTGTGCCAACATCAACAAGCCTGGTATGCTCAAAAAGCTTGAGATGTGTATTTCAAGAGAATATATAGTTTGTTGGGGGTATTTCAAATGTAAAGGGTTGTTTTTATTGAAAAACTGCAAGGTGCGCATAGCGCATAGCATAGCTGTATTTGATCTGAAAATCTCTTAAAGCGCTGTTTCAGTTTGGGGTAGTCTCCTGGGCAGGAAAGGGCATCTACCTATACATATGTGGTACCGTTGTAACCGGGAGAAATTGGGATTTCACACGCAATAAGATTTTATTGACAAACTTACATTTTTTATTACAAAAAAACACTACAAATTGTATTTTTTATTTTTTTGCACACATCTCACCCCAAAATATTAAGAATACACTTAAAAAATGACAAACAAGACATTTCACGTTAAAGCTGAAAAAAACAATATATAATTTTTCTGGGAAATCCCTGGAAATCCCTTTAAATATCACAGTTGAACATGCATAGTGCAAAATAGTGAAAATGGTCTGGCAACAAAGCGTAACAAAAACTCCAGGTAGGCTGGCGGTTAAAGGGTTAATAATATCAGAAATGGGGGTACTTTGACAGGAGAGTCACTTAGGGCTTCTATCAGTATGATCCCAAAACCAGATACAGACCACTCTCTTTGGTCTGACTTTAGACCCATTTCCTAATTAATTTGGACGTCAAAATCCTAGCTAAGGTGCTAGCGGACAGGCTCTCGGGATTCTTACCAAAACTGATAATGACCAGGTGGGCTTTATACAGGGGAGACAGGTAGGGGACAATATTAGAAGGATTGTATAGTTGTCCCATATAGCAAGAGAGTGACAGATTCCAGCTATGCTATTGTCCCTAGACATTAAGAAAGCATTTGATTTGGTCTCCTGGGAGTATCTGTTTTTCTTTTTGGAGAGATGGGGGTTCAGACCAGTATTAATGTCTTAAAGACTCTCTACTCGTCCCCTTTAGCGTATGTAAAGTATAGCGGGTATAAGTCTGAACCCTTTAAACTTTCTAGAGGGACAAGGCAGGGATGCTCGCTTTCCCCCCTCTTGTTCGCCCTGGTTGTGGAACCTCTGGCCCAATTGATTAGAAACTCAGAGAACATATCAGGTCTGGAAGTAGCGGGTAACTATGCACAACTACTTGCCCTCCATTCCGCTTCAGATGTGCCAAGCTGGGTGCAGATTGAATCAGATGTATGCACGCCAATTTCAGTGAATAACCTTTTGTGGATTATGCCTAAATTTAGACGGTTATTGCGAAACCCCATAGTTAGACATTCACTGCGAGTGTGGGATGATGTTAAATACTCAGGCGGACTGGTCTCCCCGTACCTCCCTCTCCTTTCCTTGTATAACAATCCAATGTTTCCCCCAGGGGCAGAGGACCCTGGTAGATTTAATACATGGAAGGAGTCGGGCATACAGTGAGTTTCAGATTGTCTGCAATCTTCAGAGGTCAGTACATTCCAACAGATGAGTGATAAATTTCACCTGCCATCTAATGAGCTTTTTTGTTTTCTGCAAGTTTGCCATTTTGTGAGATCCACTGTGGGACAGGAGTTTGAAAAACTAACTTTTTTTGAGACGCGCTGCTGTAGAGATCCCAGAGGCCGAGGAGCAATCTCAGAGATATATCATAACTTGGCCTCAGGGGGTACACCAAAAATTGGCACCAGGAACTGGGTAAAGAAATGGATCAAGAAAAATGGCAGAGGATGTGGAACGCTTCCTTCGGTTGCTCGGCGTCTGTGACTATATTGGAGGCTAACGTAAAACTAATGGCAAGATGGTATATGGTCCCAGAGAGGATGAAACACTTTTCCACTGAGTCCCAGGGGAACTGCTTCCGGGGGTGCCTCTCTCCAGGGTCATACCGGCATGTGTGGTGGGATTGCCCAGTAGTTAGGGAATTTTGGTCAAGAATCTTTTAGAGTTCTCAGCAAGGTATGTGGTAGATCTGTAGTCAGAGACCCTTGGGTAGCTCTCCTCAACGCCCCAATTCCCCACAGTTCTAGACTGAAAATGCAGTTGATGTATTATACCCTATCAGGGGCAAACCTGGTCATAGCTGGGGCTTGGAGGTCTCCCCCCTTGAGCTTCAATGCCTTTAAAAACAAGGTTAACTACATTATGACCATGGAAAAAATGTCTGCCATTCACAATGGGACTTTGGAGTGGTGTGGAAACCTTGGGTTTGGAATTTTCTCCCTACAGATTTTGATGTAAACCTAATAAGCATCTGAACCTAATAAGCATCTGACCCCTTCCTTTACCCCCTCACCTCCCCGCCCTCATAGTGGTTGTTATTTTTCTTTTAATTTATTTGAATTTAACTTTTTTAGTAACTCTTGAATCTATTTTCTTGTATGTAGTGAATGAATTTCTGACTGTGACTAGGGATGAGCGAATCGATCCGGACAAACCCGGATTCGATCCGAATTTCATGAAAAATTCGATTCGGATCGAATCCGAATTTCCCCATGCTTCGATCGCTCGAAGTTTTCCTTTAACATCCATTCATTTACATTACAGGCATTCTAAGATGGCGGACGGGACATGTCCAGACATCTACCCCGCTCCAGTGCATACTGGGGCAGTCACATGCAGCCTATCAGCAGCCAGCAAGCCCAGTGACGTCACAGCGCTATTTAAGGCGGCGGACATCTTGCTTTTCCTCATTTCTCTATTGCATTCGTGAGAGACAGG
This sequence comes from Gastrophryne carolinensis, assembly GCA_027917425.1. NCBI lineage: Eukaryota > Metazoa > Chordata > Amphibia > Anura > Microhylidae > Gastrophryne > Gastrophryne carolinensis. The sequence continues at coordinate 126,957,983 of CM051240.1, read as the reverse complement.
ACACTGCTGTAGTCAGGGAGAGACAGTTAGAGGGCCAGGGACAGGCAGGAGACAGGCAGGAGACAGGCAGGAAGTCAGCGAGAAGCAGGGAAAGTTAGGAAAAATCGGAGCTTAGTTTCAGACTGCTTATACACTTTTGATGTTGTGCATATATAATGAACTGATCTCGAGTCTGCTGTGGGAACATTACCATTTTGTAAAATCTCATTAGCCTCTGTATTTACTCTAAGCTGCACACTTATTTAAAGTAATTTGGCCTGTTGGAGCCTGCTTATCCACTGTTGCTGTGCATATATACTGATCTCAGGTCTGCTGTGGGGCATCCCATTCTGTAACATCCCATTAGCCTCTGTATTTACTCTAAGCTGCACACTTATTTAAAGTAATTTGGCCTGTTTGAGCCTGCTTATCCACTGTTGCTGTGCATATATACTGATCTCAGGTCTGCTGTGGGGCATCCCATTCTGTAACATCCCATTAGCCTCTGTATTTACTCTAAGCTGCACACTTATTTAAAGTAATTTGGCCTGTTTGAGCCTGCTTAGACACTTTTACTGTGCATATATACTGATCTCAGGTCTGCTGTGGGGGCATCCCATTCTGTAACATACCATTAGCCTCTGTATCTCCTCTAAGCTGCACACTTATTTAAAGTAATTTGGCCTGTTGAAGCCTGCTTATCCACTGTTGCTGTGCATATATACTGATCTCAGGTCTGCTGTGGGGCATCCCATTCTGTAACATCCCATTAGCTTCTGTATTTACTTTAAGCTGCACACTTATTTAAAGTAATTTGGCCTGTTTGAGCCTGCTTAGACACTTTTACTGTGCATATATACTGATCTCAGGTCTGTTGTGGGGCATCCCATTCTGTAACATCCTATTAGCCTCTGTATTTACTCTAAGCTGCACACTTATTTAAAGTAATTTGGCCTGTTTGAGCCTGCTTAGACACTTTTACTGTGCATATATACTGATCTCAGGTCTGCTGTGGGGGCATCCCATTCTGTAACATACCATTAGCCTCTGTATTTACTCTAAGCTACACACTTATTTAAAGTAATTTGGCCTGTTGGAGCTTGCTTATCCACTGTTGCTGTGCATATATACTGATCTCAGGTCTGCTGTGGGGCATCCCATTCTGTAACATACCATTAGCCTCTGTATTTCCTCTAAGCTGCACAATTATTTAAAGTAATTTGGCCTGTTGGAGCCTGCTTATCCACTGTTGCTGTGCATATATACCGATCTCAGGTCTGCTGTGGGGGCATCCCATTCTGTAACATACCATTAGCCTCTGTATCTCCTCTAAGCTGCACACTTATTTAAAGTAATTTGGCCTGTTGGAGCCTGCTTATCCATTGTTGCTGTGCATATATACTGATCTCAGGTCTGCTGTGGGGCATCCCATTCTGTAACATCCCATTAGCCTCTGTATTTACTCTAAGCTGCACACTTATTTAAAGTAATTTGGCCTGTTTGAGCCTGCTTAGACACTTTTACTGTGCATATATACTGATCTCAGGTCTGCTGTGGGGCATCCCATTCTGTAACATACCATTAGCCTCTGTATTAACTCTAAGCTGCACACTTATTTAAAGTAATTTGGCCTGTTGGAGCCTGCTTATCCACTGTTGCTGTGCATATATACTGATCTCAGGTCTGCTGTGGGGCATCCCATTCTGTAACATCCCATTAGCCTCTGTATTTACTCTAAGCTGCACACTTATTTAAAGTAATTTGGCCTGTTGGAGCCTGCTTATCCACTGTTGCTGTGCATATATACTGATCTCAGGTCTGCTGTGGGGCATCCCATTCTGTAACATCCCATTAGCCTCTGTATTTACTCTAAGCTGCACACTTATTTAAAGTAATTTGGCCTGTTGGAGCCTGCTTATCCACTGTTGCTGTGCATATATACTGATCTCAGGTCTGCTGTGGGGGCATCCCATTCTGTAACATCACATTAGCCTCTGTATTTACTCTAAGCTGCACACTTATTTAAAGTAATTTGGCCTGTTTGAGCCTGCTTAGACACTTTTACTGTGCATATATAATGATCTCAGGTCTGCTGTGGGGCATCCCATTCTGTAACATCCCATTAGCCTCTGTATTTACTCTAAGCTGCACACTTATTTAAAGTAATTAGGCCTGTTGGAGCCTGCTTATCCACTGTTGCTGTGCATATATACTGATCTCAGGTCTGCTGTGGGGGCATCCCATTCTGTAACATACCATTAGCCTCTGTATCTCCTCTAAGCTGCACACTTATTTAAAGTAATTTGGCCTGTTTGAGCCTGCTTAGACACTTTTACTGTGCATATATACTGATCTCAGGTCTGCTGTGGGGGCATCCCATTCTGTAACATCCCATTAGCCTCTTTATCTCCTCTAAGCTGCACACCAATTTAAAGTAATTTGGCCTGTTGGAGCCAGCTTATCCACTGTTGCTGTGCATATATACTGATCTCAGGTCTGCTGTGGGGCATCCCATTCTGTAACATCCCATTAGCCTCTGTATCTCCTCTAAGCTGCACACTTATTTAAAGTAATTTGGCCTGTTGGAGCCTGCTTATCCACTGTTGCTGTGCATATATACTGATCTCAGGTCTGCTGTGGGGCATCCCATTCTGTAACATCCCATTAGCCTCTGTATTTACTCTAAGCTGCACACTTATTTAAAGTAATTTGGCCTGTTTGAGCCTGCTTAGACACTTTTACTGTGCATATATACTGATCTCAGGTCTGCTGTGGGGGCATCCCATTCTGTAACATACCATTAGCCTCTGTATCTCCTCTAAGCTGCACACTTATTTAAAGTAACTTGGCCTGTTGGAGCCTGCTTATCCACTGTTGCTGTGCATATATACTGATCTCAGGTCTGCTGTGGGGCATCCCATTCTGTAACATCCCATTAGCCTCTGTATTTACTCTAAGCTGCACACTTATTTAAAGTAATTTGGCCTGTTTGAGCCTGCTTAGACACTTTTACTGTGCATATATACTGATCTCAGGTCTGCTGTGGGGGCATCCCATTTGTTTTTGACTGCTTTTAATAAACCAGGCCGCAGGGCACCCCAAAGCTGCACCTTGAACCCTATCTGTTTATACTAAATAAGCAAATACATAAAAATGTCAGGCAGACAAGTGCCAGGATGTTCAAAGAGGAGTGGCAGAGGCCAAGATTCAGCAGGCAGAGGTCGCAGCAGACTAGGGGCGAGTGGCAGCAGGAGTCACGGTGAGAGACCTGGTCTGCCAGTATCTGCTAGCGGTCGTGTCTCCACCAGTAACGCATCTGCCGTGGTAGATTGGTTAACGCGCTCATCAACAACATCATCACAAGTTACGTCTGAGACCCCCAGTCTAGGGTCGGTAGGTTCCTCTGACACAACCCTGAGTTGGCATGCCCTGAGAGCAGTCCCTGTCCTCCCATTGCCTCTGTCCTACGCCGTTCCCTCCCCCAGCGACGTATCCTATGCTTTGGGTTCAGCTCCACTCTTTAGTGAGAAGGACGATCAGATAGAGGACAGTCAGCAGCTACTGCCCAGCCAAGAAATGGAGGTGGCTTCTTTAGCTAGGCAGACAAATAGTGATGTGGACAGTGTCGTGGGTGTTGCGAGCGTTCCAGCTCCTGCGCCAGACACTGTTGACGAATCCACGAACATCAGTGACGTACAGCCACAACTCGTTGATAATGATGATGACGATGAAGCCAATCGCACTTGGGAGCCGGGTGATGAAGGGGCTTCATCGTCATCATCAGGAGAAGAGGGGCGCAGGTTGCCCCGGAGTCAGCAACTCAGGCAGCAAGGTGTTAGCAGCATGGGGGCACAAATGTAAAGCCTGGAGCCAAACGGGGCCGGGGCCGGGGTAGAGCACCTGCTGCGCGGCAGGCTACCTTATCGGGAGGTAGTGGAGCAGTGGTTCCTGGAGTTGGCGATAATAGCAGTGAATCAGTGAGGCCTGTTGGTGGGAAAAGTAGCTACTCGGCAGTGTGGCAGTTTTTCCTGAAGCATCCGCAGGAGGGTAACAGGGCCACATGCAAGATATGTAGGCAGAAGGTGAAGCGTAGCCAGGGCCCAAATGTTGGAACCACGGCCCTGCGTCAACATATGATGCGTCACCATAAAGCGACCTGGGAGAACCGAGGCTCCCAAGGGGTGGTCCAGTCTGCTTCCTCACCAAGTGGCACGCCGCTCCCAATTTCTGCCAGCCAAGGCTCCAGCACCTCAGCCGAAGGCAGCTGTGCGTCATACCCATCCTCTGTCGCTCCTGCTCCTCCTCCTCCTCCTCCAAGTCATGCATCCCGCCAGCAATCCATCAGCGAAGCCATGTCCAAGAGACAGCAGTATGCGCCCACTCATCCTTCGGCGCAGAAGCTGAATGTGCTCCTGTCCAAGTTGCTGGTGCTGCAGTCGCTCCCTTTTCAGGTGGTGGACTCTGCACCTTTCAGAGAACTGATGGATTGTGCCGGGCCGAGGTGGAGAGTCCCAAGCCGTCATTTCTTTGCCAAGAAGGCAGTACCAGCGCTGCACACTTTTGTTGCACAGAAGGTGGACCAGTCTTTGAGCCTGTCGGTGTGTAGCAAAGTGCATGGCAGCGCCGATGTCTGGAGCTGTAACTACGGTCAGGGACAGTACATGTTGTTTACGGCCCACTGGGTGAATGTGGTCCCTTTGCAGCAGCAACAGCAACTTGGACAGGTCACGCCGCTTCAGCCTCCGCGCTCCCTGCCCGTTGGGCCTGTGACACTGTGCGACTCGGCCTCCTCATCCTCCACCATCTCCTCACCCTCCACTGTAGGCTCAAGTCTCAGTGCCCCTCCAGTCTACCATGTGTGCAGGGCATGGAGGTGTCACGCAGTGCTTCACATGGTTTGTCTTGGCGAAAGGAGTCACACAGGGGAGGAACTGCTTAAATTTATTCATCAGGAAATCCAAACATGGCTTACTCCAAGAAAACTTAGAATGGGAATCATGGTTACCGACAATGGGAAGAACATTTTGTTTGCGCTGCGCCAAGGAAGCCTGACCCATGCCCCCTGCATGGCTCACGTCTTCAATCTGGTTGTCAAGCGGTTTCTGAAGTGTTCCCCCCATCTGCAAGACATCCTAACAACTTCAAGGAAACTTTGCATGCACTTCAGCCACTCATACACCGCCAAACACACCCTTCTTGGGCTACAGCGTCAGAACGGTATCCCTCAACATAGTCTGATTTGCGATGTTTCCACCCGTTGGAATTCCACCCTTCACATGTTGGACTGATTATATGAACAGAGAAAAGCCATCACGGATTTCCTGATGATCCAAGCAGATAGGGGGACTCCCCTGTGTAACTTCAATGTCAACCAGTGGCAGCTCATACGTGACACCTGCCGTTTGCTCAGGCCCTTTGAGGAAGCCACTTTATTTGTCAGTCGGCAGGATTACGGGATGAACGACGTGATTCCACTGCTTCATGTACTACAGCACATGTTGGAAACCATGGCTGGTCAGGGCACTGGAGACATGACGTCTACATCTTACGGCCACATGAACCCCGTTGGAGCTGAACTGGAGGAGGAGGAGGAAGAGGAGGAGGAGTTGCCCAGCAAAACACAGTTTAGGCTTGGCGAAATGGCTGGTTTATCTAGTCTGCGGACAGGAGAGGAGGAGCAGGAGCAGCCAGAGGAGCTAGAGGTTTTTGAGGAAGGCGAGACAGAGGACCCGGACACACCGTGGCAGTATGCAGTGGAGAGGGAGACAGGTAGTCCATCCGAGTCTCTTGCGCAAATGGCAGGAAGCAAGCTCACGTGCTTGCGTAGTGACCCCAGAATTGTTTCCATCTGTCGGCGGGATGACTTCTGGCTGTCCACCTTATTGGACCCTCGCTTCCGGCACAAAATGGGGGCATTTTTTAAACCCACCGAGAGGGAGGACAAACTGAACTACTACAAAGAACTTCTACGTAGGCAGTTGGCCGATGCCTATCTGCGCCATGGTCCATACTCTCGCAGGTCTGACTCGAGGGGACCTCTGCGCTCACCTTCCACTGCCATGGCTGCTGGGGGGGTTGGCAGGAGCAGCAGCAGCAGCTCCATCAGCAGCAGCCTCAGTCTTCAGTCGCTAATGAGTAGCTTTCTACACCCGCATAGTGAGGCTACTCATGAGCAGCAGGAAGACCTGGAGCAGGACCTGAACCAGCAGGTCATGTCATACTTTGACATGACCATGCCAACACACCTTGAGGATCCGCTGGACTTCTGGGCAGCCAAACTTGATTTGTGGCCGCAACTAGCAGAGTTTGCCCTGGAAAAGCTGTCCTGCCCGGCAAGTAGCGTGCCATCTGAGCGGGTGTTTAGTGCGGCGGGGGCCATAGTTATGGCGAGGAGAACTCGTCTGTCAACTAAAAATGTGGAGAGACTCACCTTTGTCAAAATGAATCAGGGATGGATCAGCCAGGATTTCCACCCACCAATGCCTGATGCATGCGACTAGATTCAGCATGGTGCCACGTTTTACACTTTCCAAATGGTGCAAAACATATCTATGTCTTTAGGCCAATTTTTGGGCTCCTGCTGATACCAACTTCAGGGTGTGCCTTCCAACCAATTTTTGCCCTCCTGCTGATGCCAACTTCAGGGTGTGCCTTTCAGCCAATGTTTGGCCTCCTGCTGCTGCTGCTTGCAACTCCAGGGTGTGATTCATCCAATTTTTGGGCTCCTGCTGCCAACTCCAGTGTCTCTTTAAAGTAATGTTTGGGCTCCTGCTGCTGCCAACTCCAGGGTGTGATTCATCCAATTTTTGGGCTCCTGCTGCCAACTCCAGTGTCTCTTTAAAGTAATGTTTGGGCTCCTGCTGCTGCTGCTGCCAACTCCAGGGTGTGATTCATCCAATTTTTGGGCTCCTGCTGCCAACTCCAGTGTCTTTTTAAAGTAATATTTGGGCTCCTGCTGCTGCTGCTGCCAACTCCAGGGTGTGATTCATCCAATTTTTGGGCTCCTGCTGCCAACTCCAGTGTCTCTTTAAAGTAATGTTTGGGCTCCTGCTGCTGCTGCCAACTCCAGGGTGTGATTCATCCAATTTTTGGGCTCCTGCTGCCAACTCCAGTGTCTCTTTAAAGTAATGTTTGGGCTCCTGCTGCTGCTTGCAACTCCAGTATGTGATTCATCCAATTTTTGGGCTTCTGCTGCCAACTCCAGTGTCTCTTTAACCCTTTAAACGCCAGCCACGTAAATTTTACGTGGCTGCCTCTCCAACAGTTAAACGCCAGCCACGTAAAATTTACGTGCCTGACTTTCCCCAGAAAAAAAAAAAAAAGTAAAAATAAAAGACACTTACCTGACCCCTCGTTCGATCCGGTCGGGTCTCCTCTTCAGCCAGAGTGGCTCCGATCGCCCATCGGGGCTCCTCCGGCTGCAGGGGAGGGCCCGGAACAGGGTGCCCCCCCCCCGTTTCAGCAGCCGCCCGGTTTACTATAAAAAAAAAACAAAAAAAAAAAAACAGTCACCTACCTTTGTCCCCGCCGGCTCCCGCAGGCTCTCCTCTTCACGGGGGGGGGGCTCCGATCCCCCCCCCCGCTCTTCTGTCTTCTGGAGGGGGCATAACAGCCCTCCTCCCTTGCTCTCTTCCGATGGCGGCCGCCATCTTTGGTGACGTCACGGGGCGGGGCCAGATGACGTCACCGCCGGGTGTCATCGGGGCACCCGGCAGTTCGTCTCTCAGATGCCGGTGACGGCTGGGCGGGGAAGGAGGGAGGTAGGCGATCCTCCGATCGCCTGCCTCCCCCCTTCTCTGCCCAGCCGTCACTGACAGCAGATCGCCGCGGGACACAGAAGATGAAGATCGGAGGTGAGTAAAGTAAAAGTTTTTTTTTTTTTTTAATAAACTTTTTTAAAAAAACGTGTCTTGTCTTTTTTTTTTTACCTTTTAACCCTTTGTGAACTGGTAAGGGGTCCATGTGACCCCTTATACCAGTTCACAGGGCTCGGGGGTCTGGCAAGTCACCTGCGCTAGCGGGTGGCTTGCCATTAACCCCTGACACCCCCATTACCTGCCTCCCCAAAGGCCAGGGGGGGGCAGAAGAGCCCGGGCCCACATGGGCTATGTGGGCTCGTAGGCTGCAGGGTGGGGGGGCCACAAAAGCTGGCCCCCCCACTCTGTGCCTACAAGCCCCCATAGCTGGTCCCGGGCTGGTTACTGTGGGTAAGGGGGACCCCACGTCAATTTTTTTTTTGATTTTTAAGGGTTTTTAACCCTTAAAAATCAAAAAAAAAATGGGGTCCGCCCCCCTGGGAGGGGGGACCCTATGTCATTTTTTTTTTTTGATTAACCCTTTGTGTTCTGTCATCCAGCAGCTATAAAAGGCTTCTAGCAAGTGAGCAGAAGCCAGTGATCGCCGAGGGACAGAGTGCTCCAGGATGGATGGGAGGTGAGTACAGTGTAAAAAAAAAAAAAAAAAAAATTAATAAAATATTTTTTCTCTTTTGTGTGTCTGTGTCATTTTTTACTTTTAACCTCTTGTGAACTGGTAAGGGGTCCATGACCCCTATACCAGTTCACAAGGCTGGGGGGATGGCAAGCCACCTGCGCTAGCGGGTGGCTTGCCATTAACCCCCGGCACCCCCATTACCTGCCTCCCCAAAGGCCAGGGGGGGGCAGAAGAGCCCGGGCCCACATGGGCTATGTGGGCTCGTAGGCGGCAGGGTGGGGGGGCCACAAAAGCTGGCCCCCCCACTCTGTGCCTACAAGCCCCCATAGCTGGTCCCGGGCTGGTTACTGTGGGTAAGGGGGACCCCACGTCAATTTTTTTTTTGATTTTTAAGGGTTTTTAACCCTTAAAAATCAAAAAAAAAAATGGGGTCCGCCCCCCCTGGGAGGGGGGACCCTATGTCATTTTTTTTTTAATTAACTCTTTGTGTTCTGTCATCCAGCAGCTATAAAAGGCTTCTAGCAAGTGAGCAGAAGCCAGTGATCGCCGAGGGACAGAGTGCTCCAGGATGGATGGGAGGTGAGTACAGTGTAAAAAAAAAATAAAAATTAATAAAATATTTTTTCTCTTTTGTGTGTCTGTGTGATTATTTACTTTTAACCCCTTGTGAACTGGTAAGGGGTCCATGACCACTATACCAGTTCACAAGGCTGGGGGGATGGCAAGCCACCTGCGCTAGCGGGTGGCTTGCCATTAACCCCCGGCACCCCATTACCTGCCTCCCCAAAGGCCAGGGGGGGGCAGAAGAGCCCGGGCCCACATGGGCTATGTGGGCTCGTAGGCTGCAGGGTGGGGGGGCCACAAAAGCTGGCCCCCCCACTCTGTGCCTACAAGCCCCCATAGCTGGTCCCGGGCTGGTTACTTCGGGTAAGGGGGACCCCACGTCAATTTTTTTTTTGATTTTTAAGGGTTTTTAACCCTTAAAAATAAAAAAAAAAAATGGGGTCTCCCTCCCCTGGGAGGGGGGACCCTATGTCATTTTTTTTCTCGATTTAACCCTTTGTAGTGTGGATGGTTTTTGTGTTTTTTTTGTGAATGTTATAAAATACTTGTTTCAGTTAGGGGGGGTCTCCTGGGCAGGAACGGGGGGCTACCGATAAATATGTGGTACCGTTCTAATCGGTAGAAATGGGGCTTTCACATGCAATATGATTTTCCTTAATAAAATACATTTTTTATTTAAAATAAAGGAGTCAATTTTCTAAAAAAAAAATTTTATTTATTTATTTTTTTTTCACTTAATAATATTGTAAAAAAAAAAAAAAAATTACAAACAAGACATTTCATGTTAAAGTCTAAACTCTGCTGCAAAAAAATATATAATTTTTCTGAAAGTTCCAGCAAAAATGGCGCAAAACATGTCGCAAAACATGACGCAAAATGGGGAAAAATGGCCTGTCAACAGAGGGTGACAAAATCTCAAGTAGGCTGGCAATTAAAAGGGTTAATAGTACCTATGCATGTTGGGTATTGTTCTGTTCGGGGGACCTTGCGCTTTCAGACTTAGCTTGTTTTTTCTGGTTTGCATATTTATATTTTAGGAAAAGGTGTTTTTTATTCAGCTTTTTTATAAATTTTTTAGGGAAACCCTGCGCAACCAAAGAATTCTTTGAGGAATTAATTCCAGAAAGATGAGCCCACTACAGCAAGCTGGGTACCCTTAGAAAGCTTAACGTGTGTACTTTCAGGGAATATATGGTTTATGGGGGATATTCCAAATGTAAAGGGTTGTTTTGGTTGAAAAATCGCAAGGTGCGCACTTTGTCTGCAGAGCTGAAATTTTCAAGTAAAATTACCGTTATGCGCATGCTTTACTTTGGGGTGTTTGGCAACTCTTCCCTTGACAGAACCTATGCATGTTGGGTATCGTTCTGTTCGGGAGATGTTGCTTTTTCAGATTAAACTTGATTTTTCTTGTTTGTATATAGTTTTTTTAGGAAAATGTGGCTTTGATTCTGCTTTTTTATCCTTTTTTTAGGGAAACTCTTTGCAACCAAAGATTACGTTGAGGGATTACTTCCAGAAAACTATGGCCACATCCACAAGCCTGGTACGCCTAGAAAGCCTGAGGTGTGTACTTCCAGAGAATATATAGTTTGTTGGGGGTATTTTAAATGTAAAGGGTTGTTTTTCTGGAAAAACCGCAAGGTGCGCATATTGCATAGCATAGTTGTATTTTATCTGAAAATCTCCTAAAGCGCTGTTTCAGTTTGGGGGAGTCTCCTGGGCAGGAAAGGGTGTCTACCTATACATATGTGGTACCGCTGTAACCAGGAGAAATTGGGATTTCACACGCAATAAGATTTTATTGACAAACTTACATTTTTTATTCCAAAAAAAACTACAATATGTAAAAATTTTTTTTTTTTTTTTTTTTTTTGCACATATTTCACCCAAAAATATTAAGAATACACCTAACAAATGACAAACAAGACATTTCATGTTAAAGCCCAGACTCTGCTGAAAAAAACAATATATCATTTTCCTGGGAAATCCCTGGAAATCCCCTCAAAAATCACAGTTGAACAAGGGGAGCGCAAAATAGTGCAAAATGGTCTGGCAACAAAGGGTGACAAAATCTCAAGGTAGGCTGGCGGTTAAAGGGTTAAAGTAATGTTTGGGCTCCTGCTGCTGCTGCTGCTGCCAACTCCAGGGTGTGATTCATCCAATTTTTGGGCTCCTGCTGCCAACTCCAGTGTCTCTTTAAAGTAATGTTTGGGCTCCTGCTGCTGCTGCCAACTCCAGGGTGTGATTCATCAAATTTTTGGGCTCCTGCTGCCAACTCCAGTGTCTCTTTAAAGCAATGTTTGGGCTCCTGCTGCTGCTGCTGCCAACTCCAGGGTGTGATTCATCAAATTTTTGGGCTCCTGCTGCCAACTCCAGTGTCTCTTTAAAGCAATGTTTGGGCTCCTGCTGCTGCTGCTGCCAACTCCAGGGTGTGATTCATCCAATTTTTGGGCTCCTGCTGCCAACTCCAGTGTCTCGTTAAAGTAATGTTTGGGCTCCTGCTGCTGCTGCCAACTCCAGGGTGTGATTCATCCAATTTTTGGGCTCCTGCTGCCAACTCCAGTGTCTCTTTCAAGCTATGTTCGGGCTCCTGCTGCTGCTGCTGCTGCCAACTCCAGGGTGTGATTCATCCAATTTTTGGGCTCCTGCTGCCAACTCCAGTTTTTCTTTAAAGTAATGTTTGGGCTCCTGCTGCTGCCAACTCCAGAGTGTGATTCATCCAATTTTTGGGCTCCTGCTGCCAACTCCAGTGTCTCTTTAAAGTAATGTTTGGGCTCCTGCTGCTGCTGCTGCCAACTCCAGGGTGTGATTCATCCAATTTTTGGGCTCCTGCTGCCAACTCCAGTGTCTCTTTAAAGTAATGTTTGGGCTCCTGCTGCTGCCAACTCCAGGGTGTGATTCATCCAATTTTTGGGCTCCTGCTGCCAACTCCAGAGTCTCTTTAAAGTAATGTTTGGGCTCCTGCTGCTGCTGCCAACTCCAGGGTGTGATTCATCCAATTTTTGGGCTCCTGCTGCCAACTCCAGTGTCTCTTTAAAGTAATGTTTGGGCTCCTGCTGCTGCCAACTCCAGGGTGTGATTCATCCAATTTTTGGGCTCCTGCTGCAAACTCCAGTGTTTCTTTAAAGCAATGTTTGGGCTCCTGCCCCTCATAGTGATGCCACTTCAACTCTCTGCAATTGTGCCGCTCTGCGATTCTATTAGCGATGCCTCTGATCTGCATGTGATATTTATTTACAGTATTATTTAACTAACCCAGCACGCATCCTATGCGTGTTACAGCAAGGCAGAATGGTTTACAACCCTATTGAGGCTCTAGGAGGCTCAGAAATAGCCGTTTTTAATAGCGATTCGTCGCGAATAAATTCGGACGAATTTTGTCGGAAAATTCGGCGAATCAGCCGAATCGAATTTTTCAAAAGTTCGCTCATCTCTAATCCCCATAAACCATATATTCCCTGAAAGTGTTAAGCTTTCTAAGAGTACTGAGCTTTTTGTAGTGGGCTCATCTTTCTGGAAGTAATCCATTGAAGAATTCTTAGGTTGCACAGTGTTTCCCTAAAAACAATTATAAAAAAAGCAGAATAAAAACCATGTTTTCCTAAAATATCAATATGCAAACAAGAAAAAACAAGCTAAATCTGAAAGCGCAAGGTCCCCCGAGCAGAACAATACCAAACATGCATAGGTACTATTAACCCTTTTAGTTGTCAGCCTACTTGAAGTTTTGTCACCCTCTGTTGACAGGTCATTTTTCCCCATTTTGCGGCATGTTTAACCGTGATTTTTGCTGGAATTTCCAGAAAAATTATATACATTACATATAGATTTTTTGCAGCAGAGTTTAGGCTTTAACATGAAATGTCTTGTTTGTAATTTTTCTACTGTTTTTTGAATATTTCTGCTTAAAAAAACAAAACAAAAAAACAAAAAATATATATTTTTTAGACAATTGTCTCCTTTATTTTAAATAAAACCTTTTTTTTTTTTATGAAAACCATATTGCATGTGATAGCCCCATTTCTCCCGATTACAATGGTACCACATATGTATCGGTAACCCCCCCATTCTTGCTCTGGAGACCCCCCAAACTGAAAAGAGCACTTTATAACATTTACAAATAAAATACAACTACTATCCACACTATAAACATAAGGGGTTAATTAAAAAAAAAATTACATAGGGTCCCCCCTGCCAGGGGGGGGGACCCCCTTTTTTGGGGGAATTTTAAGAGTTAGGCTAACCCTAACCCTTAAAATTCCCCCCAAAAATGGGGAGCCCCCCCCCCCTGGGAGGGGGGACCCTATGTCATTTTTTTGGAATTTTAAGGGTTAGAGTTAGGCTAACCCTAACCCTTAAAAATAAAAGAAATGACGTAGGGTCCCCACTCCCAGGGGGGGGGAATTTTTGGGGGGGAATTTTAAGGGTTAGGTTTATTTAGGAGGGGGGACCCTACGTCATTTTTATTTTTTATTTTTAAGGGTTAAGGTTAGCTTAACCCTAGCCCTCACCCTTAAAATAAAAAAAAATAAAACGTCTTTTTTTATTTTATGGGTTAGGGTTAGCCTAACCCTAACCCTTAAAATTCAAAAAAATCTTTTTAAGGGTTAGGGTTAGGCTAACCCTAACCCTTAAAAATAAAAAAAATGACGTAGGGGGGAACCCATTTTTTTAAGCTAACCCTAACCCTTAAAAATAAAAATGACGTAGGGTCCCCCCTCCCAGGGGGGGGGGAACCCATTGTTTTTTTAATTTTAAGGGTTAGGGTTAGGCTAACCCTAACCCTTAAAATAAAAAAAAACATGACGTAGGGTCCCCCTTACCCGTCATAACCAGCCCAGGACCAGCTATGGGGGCTTGTAGGAACAGAGTGGAGGGGCTAGCTTTTGTGGCCCCCCACCCTGCAGCCTACGAGCCCACATACCCTCTTCTGCCCCCCCCCCCCGGGCTTTGGGGAGGCAGGTAATTGGGGGTGCGGGGGTCAATGGCAAGTCACCCGCTAGTTGCAGGTGGCTTGCCAGACCCCAGCCTTGTGAACTGGTACAGGGGTCTCATGGACCCCTTACCAGTTCACAAAGGGTTAACAGTAAAAAAAAAGACAGACACAAAAGTTTCATTTAAAAAAAAAAAAAAACTTTACTCACCTCACCCGATTGTCAGCTCCTGTGTTCATCAGCTGTCAGATTCCCTGGTGATCGCTGGCCAGAGGAGGGGGGGGGCAGGGGATCAGAGCATCCCCTGCCCCTCCACTCCATCTGACAGCTGAGCCGAGGAGAGACAGCAAGACACCCGGGAGTGACGTCATAAGCCCCGCCCCCAAAGGGCACCCGTCGGGAGAGGAGGGGGAGAGCCCTTTCAGGCTCTCCCCTGAAGCTGAAGAGCCAGGGGGGGGGCGATCGGAGGCCCCTCCAGTGAAGAGGAGACCCGGAGGGAGGCAGCGCGACTGCAGGTTAGTAAATGTCATTTTTATTTATTTTTTTTTTTTTACAGTTAGCAGCTGCTGCTGCCAAACAGGGAGGGGGGCTATTCCGGGGCCTCTCCTGGAGCCATCCGACCCCCCACGGGGGATCGGATGGCACCAAATTAAAGAGGAGACCCGGCCGGATCCAACGAGGGGTCAGGTGAGTATTTTTTATTTTATTTACTAGCAGGGGGGAAAGTCAAGCACGTAGATCTTAAGTCACTTAAGTGGAGGGGAAGCGAGCACGTAGAACGTGCTTGGCACTGAAAGGGTTATGTCTCTCCTGATAAGTTTAAGTCCTTCCACCATTTTCGTTGCCCGCCTTTGGACATGTTCTATTTGAATAATGTCTTTTTGCAGGTAAGGTCTCCAGAACTGCACACAGTATTCTAGCTGTGGCCTTACCAGGGCTCTATACAGCGGCATCACAACCTCCCTCTTCCTACTGGTGATGCCTCGAGCTATGCAGCTGAGCATCCTGCTTGCTTTTCCCACTGCCTGGCTACACTGTCCACTCATCTTGCAGCTATCAGTAATCAGTACCCCTAAATCTCTCTCCTCCGAGGTCCTGGCTAACACAGTGCTGCCCATAGGGTACTCAGAGCAGGGATTCCTTCTACCCAAGTGCATGATTTTACATTTAGAGACATTAAACTCTAGTTTCCACAGTTTTGACCATCTATCCAGTAAAGCTAAATAATTTTCCATGTTGCAGACACCTCCAGGAATGTCCACCCTATTACTAACCTGTATCATCAGCAAACAGACAAACTTTTCCTACCAAGCCTTCTCCTATGTCATTTACAAATATATTAAAAAGAATGGGGCCCAGGACAGAGCCTTGCGACACACCACTTGTAACTCGCCTTTGTTCAGATTGCACACCATTTACAACAACGCTCTGATACCGATCCCTCAGCCAACTGGAAATCCACTGAACTATCCAGGGATTGAGTCCTACCTTCAATAACTTATCTATGAGCTCCTTATGTGGTACACTGACCACAGCTCCCTCCTTAGTCTGCATGGTAACCCATGGTTCATTATGTGTATGCTGAATTATTGTTGATTGAAGTGTAGTCTTGACATAAATGGCTACTCCACCGCTCTTTCTATCCAATCTGTCTTTTCTGTACAATGTGTAACCGGGTATGGCTATCTCCCAGTCATTGTGATCCTTGAACCAAGTCTCTGTTATTGCAACAAGATCCAATTCATCTCTGGATATGATAGCCATTAATTCACAGAGCTTGTTGCCCAAGCTGCGATCATGTGGATGTTGTTGGTATTGTATTTTAGTGTGTCCTTGATCTTTTCCACCTCTAGCCTACCACTGACCGGGCTTCATGCTTCAATGTCCTGTTTCATCCTAAATGGTAGGGGACAGAAATCACCCTTACAAGTTACATCTCTGTCCCCTTCCTCTAGTTTAAATCAAAAAATGCTCTGAGTTCCACTCCAAGGTCTTCTAAGCCTTTCTGTGAAGGATGCAAGCCATCCCTCTTAAACAACTCATTGTTCGACCACCTTCTAACATCATGACTAGGGATGAGCGAATCGATCCGGACGAACCCGGATTCGATCCGAATTTCATGAACTTCGATCGCTCGAAGTTTTTCTTTAACATCCATTCATTTACATTACAGGCATTCTAAGATGGCAGACGGGACATGTCCAGACATCTACCCCGCTCCAGTGCATACTGGGGCAGTCACATGCAGCCTATCAGCAGCCAGCAAGCCCGGTGACTAGAGATGAGCGAACTTTTGAAAAATTCGATTCGACTGATTCGCCGAATTTTCCGACAAAAAATTGTTTCGACCCGAATAAATTCGCGACGAATCGCTATTAAAAAGGCTATTTCTGAGCCTCCTAGAGCCTCAATAGGGTTGTAAACCATTCTGCCTTGCTGTAACACGCACAGGATGCGTGCTGGGTTAGTTAAATAATACTTTGAAGAAATATCACATGCAGATCAGAGGCATCGCTTATAGAATCGCAGAGCGGCACAATTGAATTCAAGAGAGTTGAAGTGGCATCACTATGAGGGGCAGGAGCCCAAACATTGCTTTAAAGAGACACTGGAGTTGGCAGCAGCAGGAGCCCAAAAATTGGATGAATCACACCCTGGAGTTGGCAACAGCAGCAGGAGCCCAAACATTACTTCAAAGAGACCCTGGGGTTGGCTTCAGGAGCCCAACAATTGGATGAATCACACCCTGGAGTTGGCAGGAGTTGACAGCAGCAGCAGCAGGAGCCCAAATATTACTTTAAAGAGACACTGGGGTTGGCTTCAGGAGCCCAAAAATTGGATGAATCACACCCTGGAGTTGGCAGAAGTTGGCAGCAGCAGCAGGAGCCCAAATATTACTTTAAAGAGACCCTGGGGTTGGCTTCAGGAGCCCAAAAATTGGATGATTCACACCCTGGAGTTGGCAGCAGCAGCAGCAGGAGCCCAAATATACACTGGGGTTGGCTTCAGGAGCCCAAAAATTGGATGAATCACACCCTGGAGTTGGCAGAAGTTGGCAGCAGCAGCAGCAGCAGGAGCCCAAATATTACTTTAAAGAGACCCTGGGGTTGGCTTCAGGAGCCCAAAAATTGGATGAATCACACCCTGGAGTTGGCAGCAGCAGCAGGAGCCCAAATATTACTTTAAAGAGACCCTGGGGTTGGTTTCAGGAGCCCAAAAATTGGATGAATCACACCCTGGAGTTGGCAGAAGTTGGCAGCAGCAGCAGCAGGAGCCCAAACATTACTTTAAAGAGACCCTGGGGTTGGCTTCAGGAGCCCAACAATTGGATGAATCACACCCTGGAGTTGGCAGGAGTTGACAGCAGCAGCAGCAGGAGCCCAAATATTACTTTAAAGAGACCCTGGGGTTGGCTTCAGGAGCCCAAAAATTGGATGAATCACACCCTGGAGTTGGCAGCAGCAGCAGGAGCCCAAATATTACTTTAAAGAGACCCTGGGGTTGGCTTCAGGAGCCCAAAAATTGGATGATTCACACCCTGGAGTTGGCAGCAGCAGCAGCAGGAGCCAAAATATACACTGGAGTTGGCTTCAGGAGCCCAAAAATTGGATGAATCACACCCTGGAGTTGGCAGCAGCAGGAGCCCAAATATTACTTTAAAGAGACCCTGGGGTTGGCCTCAGGAGCCCAAAAATTGGATGAATCACACCCTGGAGTTGGCAGCAGCAGCAGCAGGAGCCCAAATATACACTGGAGTTGGCTTCAGGAGCCCAAAAATTGGATGAATCACACCCTGGAGTTGGCAGCAGCAGCAACAGGAGCCCAAATATTACTTTAAAGAGACCCTGGGGTTGGTTTCAGGAGCCCAAAAATTGGATGAATCACACCCTGGAGTTGGCAGAAGTTGGCAGCAGCAGGAGCCCAAACATTACTTTAAAGAGACCCTGGGGTTGGCTTCAGGAGCCCAACAATTGGAAGAATCACACCCTGGAGTTGGCAGGAGTTGACAGCAGCAGGAGCCCAAATATTACTTTAAAGAGACCCTGGGGTTGGCTTCAGGAGCCCAAAAATTGGATGAATCACACCCTGGAGTTGGCAGCAGCAGCAGCAGGAGCCCAAATATTACTTTAAAGAGACACTGGGGTTGGCTTCAGGAGGCCAAAAATTGGATGAATCACGCCCTGGAGTTGGCAGGAGTTGACAGCAGCAGCAGCAGGAGCCCAAATATTACTTTAAAGAGACCCTGGGGTTGGCTTCAGGAGCCCAAAAATTGGATGAATCACACCCTGGAGTTGGCAGCAGCAGCAGCAGGAGCCCAAATATTACTTTAAAGAGACCCTGGGGTTGGTTTCAGGAGCCCAAAAATTGGATGAATCACACCCTGGAGTTGGCAGAAGTTGGCAGCAGCAGCAGCAGGAGCCCAAACATTACTTTAAAGAGACCCTGGGGTTGGCTTCAGGAGCCCAACAATTGGATGAATCACACCCTGGAGTTGGCAGGAGTTGACAGCAGCAGCAGCAGGGGCCCAAATATTACTTTAAAGAGACCCTGGGGTTGGCTTCAGGAGCCCAAAAATTGGATGAATCACACCCTGGAGTTGGCAGCAGCAGCAGGAGCCCAAATATTACTTTAAAGAGACCCTGGGGTTGGCTTCAGGAGCCCAAAAATTGGATGATTCACACCCTGGAGTTGGCAGCAGCAGCAGCAGGAGCCAAAATATACACTGGAGTTGGCTTCAGGAGCCCAAAAATTGGATGAATCACACCCTGGAGTTGGCAGCAGCAGGGGCCCAAATATTACTTTAAAGAGACCCTGGGGTTGGCTTCAGGAGCCCAAAAATTGGATGAATCACACCCTGGAGTTGGCAGCAGCAGCAGCAGGAGCCCAAATATACACTGGAGTTGGCTTCAGGAGCCCAAAAATTGGATGAATCACACCTTGGAGTTGGCAGCAGCAGCAGCAGGAGCCCAAATATTACTTTAAAGAGACCCTGGGGTTGGTTTCAGGAGCCCAAAAATTGGATGAATCACACTCTGGAGTTGGCAGAAGTTGGCAGCAGCAGGAGCCCAAACATTACTTTAAAGAGACCCTGGGGTTGGCTTCAGGAGCCCAACAATTGGATGAATCACACCCTGGAGTTGGCAGGAGTTGACAGCAGCAGGAGCCCAAATATTACTTTAAAGAGACCCTGGGGTTGGCTTCAGGAGCCCAAAAATTGGATGAATCACACCCTGGAGTTGGCAGCAGCAGCAGCAGGAGCCCAAATATTACTTTAAAGAGACACTGGGGTAATATGGGGGAATATCCCCCATAAACCATATATTCCCTGAAAGTACACATGTTAAGCTTTCTAAGCGTACCCAGCTTGTTGTAGTGGGCTCATCTTTCTGGAAGTAATATCTCGAAGAATTCTTAGGTTGCACAGGGTTTTACAAAAAAATGTATAAAAAAGCAGAATAAAAAACACCTTTTCTTAAAATATCAATATGCAAATAAGAAAAAACAAGCTAAATCTGAAAGCGCAAGGTCCCCCGAGCAGAACAATACCCAACATGCATAGGTACCTGTAACCTTTTGACTGCCAGTCTACTTGAGATTTTGTCACCCTCTCCTGACAGGATATTTTTCACCATTTTACGTGATGCTTAACTGTGATTTTTGCAGGAATTTCCAAGAAAATGGCATATTTTCTTTTTGTGGCAGAGTTTAGGCTTTAACATGAAATGTCTTGTTTGTATTTTTTCTACTTTTTAAAATATTTTTTAAAAAATTAAAAAATAAAAAAAAATATATTTTTTAAATTGTCTCCTTTATTTTAAACAAAAACATTTATTTTATTAAAGAAAACCATATTGCATGTGAAAGCCCCATTTCTCCTGATTACAATGATACCACATATGTATCGGTAGCCCCCTGTTCCTGTCCAGGTGATCCCATAAACTGAAAAGAGCACTTTATAACATTTACAAATAAAATACAACTACTATCCACATAATAAAGGGTTAAATAAAAAAAATTGGTGTGGGGTCCCCTTTCACAGGGGGGGGGGGGTGGGGTCCACCATTTCTTGGGGGAATTTTAAGTTTTTTTGGGAGGCAGGTAATGGGGGGTCTCTGGGTTAATGGCGAGTCACCCACTAGCCGCAGGTGACTTGCCAGACCCCCGAGCCCTGTGAACTGGTATAGGGGTCACATGGACCCCTTACCAGTTCACAAAGGGTTAAAAGTAAAAACAAACACAGAGACACACTTTTTAAATAATATCTTTATTTAAAAAAAAAAAAAATGTTTTTTAATATTTTTTTTAATACTTACCTCCCATCCATCCCTGTGTCCCACGCTGATCATTAGGCTTCTGCTCTCCTGCTGCTGCTGGAAGCCTTTTATACCTACTGGGTTACAGGTAAGAAAGGGTTAATTAAAAAAAAAAATGACATAGGGTCCCCCCTCGAAGGGAGGGGGACCCCATTTTTTTTTTGGATTTTTAAGGGTTAAAACCCTTAAAAATCCAAAAAAAAAATGGCGTGAGGTCCCCCCTACCCAGCGTAACCAGCCTGTGACCAGCTATGGGGGCTTGTAGAACAGGGCGCAGGGGCCAGCTTTAGTGGCCCCTGGCCCTGCGGCTATAAGCCGCCATAGCCTAGGGCCACGGCTCTTCTGCCCCCCCCTGGGCTTTGGGGAGGCAGGTAATTTGGGGGGCCAGGGGTTAATGGCAAGTCACCCGCTTGCGCAGGTGACTTGCCAGACCCCCGAGCCCTGTGAACTGGTATAAGGGGTCACATGGACCCCTTACCAGTTCACAAAGGGTTAAAAGTTAAAAAAAAGAAACACACACTTTATTTCAAAACATTTTATAAAAAAAAAAAAAAAAATTTTTTTTACTTTACTCACCTCCGATCTTCATCTTCTGTGTCCCGCGGCGATCTGCTGTCAGTGACGGCTGGGCAGAGAAGGGGGGAGGCAGGCGATCGGAGGATCGCCTACCTCCCTCCTTCCCCGCCCAGCCGTCACCGGTATCTGAGAGTTCAACTGCCGGGTGCCCCGATGACACCCGGCGGTCGCCATCGGAGGAGGTAAAGGGAGGAGGCCTGTTATGCCCTCCTCCAGAAGATGAAAGAGCCGGGGGGGTGATCGGAGCCCCCCCCCATGAAGAGGAGAGGCGGCGGGAGCCGGCGGGAGCGGAGGTGAGTAAATGTCATTTTTTTTTTTTTTTGCAGGCAAATGCCGGCGGCTGCTGAAACGGGGGGGGGCACCCTATTCCGGGCCCTCCCCTGCAGCCGGAGGACCCCCAATCGCCGATCGGAGCCCCTCTGGCTGAAGAGGAGACCCGGATGAATCAAACAAGGGGTCAGGTAAGTGATATTTTTTTATACTTTTTATTTTATTAATGGGGAAAGTCAGGCACGTAAATTTTACGTGGCTGGCGTTTAACGGTTGGAGAGGCAGCCACGTAAAATTTACGTGGCTGGCGTTTAAAGGGTTAAAGAGACCCTGGGGTTGGCTTCAGGAGCCCAAAAATTGGATGAATCACACCCTGGAGTTGGCAGAAGTTGGCAGCAGCAGCAGCAGGAGCCCAAATATTACTTTAAAGAGACCCTGGGGTTGGCTTCAGGAGTCCAAAAATTGGATGAATCACACCCTGGAGTTGGCAGCAGCAGGAGCCCAAATATTACTTTAAAGAGACACTGGGGTTGGCTTCAGGAGCCCAAAAATTGGATGATTCACACCCTGGAGTTGGCAGCAGCAGCAGGAGCCCAAATATACACTGGAGTTGGCTTCAGGAGCCCAAAAATTGGATGAATCACACCCTGGAGTTGGCAGCAGCAGGAGCCCAAATATTACTTTAAAGAGACCCTGGGGTTGGTTTCAGGAGCCCAAAAATTGGATGAATCACACCCTGGAGTTGGCAGAAGTTGGCAGCAGCAGGAGCCCAAACATTACTTCAAAGAGACCCTGGGGTTGGTTTCAGGAGCCCAAAAATTGGATGAATCACACCCTGGAGTTGGCAGAAGTTGGCAGCAGCAGCAGCAGGAGGCCAAACATTACTTTAAAGAGACCCTGGGGTTGGCTTCAGGAGGCCAAAAATTGGATGAATCACGCCCTGCAGTTGGCAGGAGTTGACAGCAGCAGCAGCAGGAGCCCAAATATTACTTTAAAGAGACCCTGGGGTTGGCTTCAGGAGCCCAAAAATTGGATGAATCACACCCTGGAGTTGGCAGCAGCAGCAGCAGGAGCCCAAATATTACTTTAAAGAGACACTGAGGTTGGCTTCAGGAGGCCAAAAATTGGATGAATCACGCCCTGGAGTTGGCAGGAGTTGACAGCAGCAGCAGCAGGAGCCCAAATATTACGGACAACATTACAACGGTATTGCGGGTACGCCCCCCAAGCACGCAGGGGGTGCCGGCGTTTGGCTACACAAGAGTTAGCCGGCGCACCGGCTATAAAGAACAATATAATCATTAAGGTAAGCAGCGCCTGAAGCAATGTCTACTTAACATGACGCGACACACACAATACTTATCCCCCAACATAGATATAGGAGTTTTAAGACCCATAACTATGGGTAGCTCCGGGGAACAAAAACTTACTCACTTTTTCATTTAAATCACTCTTAAGGTGATACACCTATCCAACAATGGTGCTGAGATAACCGCTGCAACCAAATTGCCCACACGCTGAAGGGACTACTGTTACTCCCAAAAAGACCACTTGTGAAAAATGTAAGTTTTTACTCTGTATTCAGTTCAATGCATATTTGAACAAGGTATATGAACAAGGGTTACTGTGACTAATCTCATCCTGCATTAATGCACAAATACCAGATTACAAGGACCCACACACTGAGGAAGCGAAAAACGAAACGCGTTTGTGGAAGAGGTCCGCACCAACCAAACGGAATGTATCTTGCTACAATCTGAGGGCACACAGGACCCTAGAATAACTACGGTGACTGGAACCCAATCCAGGGTATTACCACACCAAGTACTGTACATAAGGACTCCTTTTTAAAAAATAGAGACTACTATGAGTTAAATCCTTTCTGAAAAGTATGAAGGAATACTGCTTGAACAAATGAGAGGACAATAAATGTGTGATTTTGTTTTGATACATTGCATATGTCTAATGGAATTTTAATCTACAGTAGGTGATTCAGAGGTATTTGTTCCCCCCGTCTTTCTGCCCAAGGGATACTACCAGGGCTCACACCGGCAGGACCAACGGGACAGTTGGCTGCAGATGAGAACCAGGTAATACCTCCTGACAGCAGACTGCAGGGGGCCCCCCCACTCAAACGTATCTCATAAGGCCGTACAGGCCATGCCTCTACACCACTGAGATAACAACACTATACAAACTTACTTTTCCTGACCTCCCAAATAACCCCTCCCCCCCTCACTATACTTTAAAGAGACCCTGGGGTTGGTTTCAGGAGCCCAAAAATTGGATGAATCACACCCTGGAGTTGGCAGAAGTTGGCAGCAGCAGCAGGAGCCCAAACATTACTTTAAAGAGACCCTGGGGTTGGCTTCAGGAGCCCAACAATTGGATGAATCACACCCTGGAGTTGGCAGGAGTTGACAGCAGCAGCAGCAGGGGCCCAAATATTACTTTAAAGAGACCCTGGGGTTGGCTTCAGGAGACCAAAAATTGGATGAATCACACCCTGGAGTTGGCAGCAGCAGCAGGAGCCCAAATATTACTTTAAAGAGACCCTGGGGTTGGCTTCAGGAGCCCAAAAATTGGATGATTCACACCCTGGAGTTGGCAGCAGCAGCAGCAGGAGCCAAAATATACACTGGAGTTGGCTTCAGGAGCCCAAAAATTGGATGAATCACACCCTGGAGTTGGCAGCAGCAGGAGCCCAAATATTACTTTAAAGATACCCTGGGGTTGGCTTCAGGAGCCCAAAAATTGGATGAATCACACCCTGGAGTTGGCAGCAGCAGCAGCAGGAGCCCAAATATACACTGGAGTTGGCTTCAGGAGCCCAAAAATTGGATGAATCACACCCTGGAGTTGGCAGCAGCAGCAGCAGGAGCCCAAATATTACTTTAAAGAGACCCTGGGGTTGGTTTCAGGAGCCCAAAAATTGGATGAATCACACCCTGGAGTTGGCAGGAGTTGACAGCAGCAGGAGCCCAAATATTACTTTAAAGAGACCCTGGGGTTGGCTTCAGGAGCCCAAAAATTGGATGAATCACACCCTGGAGTTGGCAGCAGCAGCAGCAGGAGCCCAAATATTACTTTAAAGAGACCCTGGGGTTGGCTTCAGGACCCCAAAAATTGGATGATTCACACCCTGGAGTTGGCA
The DNA here is from genome assembly GCA_027917425.1 of Gastrophryne carolinensis. Lineage (NCBI taxonomy): Eukaryota > Metazoa > Chordata > Amphibia > Anura > Microhylidae > Gastrophryne > Gastrophryne carolinensis. The sequence continues at coordinate 126,933,756 of CM051240.1, read as the reverse complement.
GCAGCAGCAGGAGCCCAAATATACACTGGAGTTGGCTTCAGGAGCCCAAAAATTGGATGAATCACACCCTGGAGTTGGCAGCAGCAGGAGCCCAAATATTACTTTAAAGAGACACTGGGGTTGGCTTCAGGAGCCCAAAAATTGGATGATTCACACCCTGGAGTTGGCAGCAGCAGCAGCAGGAGCCCAAATATACACTGGAGTTGGCTTCAGGAGCCCAAAAATTGGATGAATCACACCCTGGAGTTGGCAGCAGCAGGAGCCCAAATATTACTTTAAAGAGACCCTGGGGTTGGCTTCAGGAGCCCAAAAATTGGATGAATCACACCCTGGAGTTGGCAGAAGTTGGCAGCAGCAGGAGCCCAAATATTACTTTAAAGAGACCTTGGGGTTGGCTTCAGGAGCCCAAAAATTGGATGAATCACACCCTGGAGTTGGCAGCAGCAGGAGCCCAAATATTACTTTAAAGAGACACTGGGGTTGGCTTCAGGAGCCCAAAAATTGGATGATTCACACCCTGGAGTTGGCAGCAGCAGCAGCAGGAGCCCAAATATACACTGGAGTTGGCTTCAGGAGCCCAAAAATTGGATGAATCACACCCTGGAGTTGGCAGAAGTTGGCAGCAGCAGCAGGAGCCCAAACATTACTTCAAAGAGACCCTGGGGTTGGCTTCAGGAGGCCAAAAATTGGATGAATCACGCCCTGGAGTTGGCAGGAGTTGACAGCAGCAGCAGGAGGAGCCCAAATATTACTTTAAAGAGACCCTGGGGTTGGCTTCAGGAGCCCAAAAATTGGATGATTCACACCCTGGAGTTGGCAGCAGCAGGAGCCCAAATATACACTGGAGTTGGCTTCAGGAGCCCAAAAATTGGATGAATCACACCCTGGAGTTGGCAGCAGCAGGAGCCCAAATATTACTTTAAAGAGACCCTGGGGTTGGCTTCAGGAGCCCAAAAATTGGATGAATCACACCCTGGAGTTGGCAGCAGCAGCAGCAGGAGCCCAAATATACACTGGAGTTGGCTTCAGGAGCCCAAAAATTGGATGAATCACACCCTGGAGTTGGCAGCAGCAGCAGCAGGAGCCCAAATATTACTTTAAAGAGACCCTGGGGTTGGTTTCAGGAGCCCAAAAATTGGATGAATCACACCCTGGAGTTGGCAGAAGTTGGCAGCAGCAGGAGCCCAAACATTACTTTAAAGAGACCCTGGGGTTGGCTTCAGGAGCCCAACAATTGGATGAATCACACCCTGGAGTTGGCAGGAGTTGACAGCAGCAGGAGCCCAAATATTACTTTAAAGAGACCCTGGGGTTGGCTTCAGGAGCCCAAAAATTGGATGAATCACACCCTGGAGTTGGCAGCAGCAGCAGCAGGAGCCCAAATATTACTTTAAAGAGACCCTGGGGTTGGCTTCAGGACCCCAAAAATTGGATGATTCACACCCTGGAGTTGGCAGCAGCAGCAGGAGCCCAAATATACACTGGAGTTGGCTTCAGGAGCCCAAAAATTGGATGAATCACACCCTGGAGTTGGCAGCAGCAGGAGCCCAAATATTACTTTAAAGAGACCCTGGGGTTGGCTTCAGGAGCCCAAAAATTGGATGAATCACACCCTGGAGTTGGCAGAAGTTGGCAGCAGCAGCAGCAGCAGGAGCCCAAATATTACTTTAAAGAGACCCTGGGGTTGGCTTCAGGAGCCCAAAAATTGGATGAATCACACCCTGGAGTTGGCAGCAGCAGGAGCCCAAATATTACTTTAAAGAGACACTGGGGTTGGCTTCAGGAGCCCAAAAATTGGATGATTCACACCCTGGAGTTGGCAGCAGCAGCAGCAGGAGCCCAAATATACACTGGAGTTGGCTTCAGGAGCCCAAAAATTGGATGAATCACACCCTGGAGTTGGCAGCAGCAGGAGCCCAAATATTACTTTAAAGAGACCCTGGGGTTGGCTTCAGGAGCCCAAAAATTGGATGAATCACACCCTGGAGTTGGCAGAAGTTGGCAGCAGCAGGAGCCCAAACATTACTTCAAAGAGACCCTGGGGTTGGTTTCAGGAGCCCAAACATTGGATGAATCACACCCTGGAGTTGGCAGAAGTTGGCAGCAGCAGCAGCAGGAGGCCAAACATTACTTTAAAGAGACCCTGGGGTTGGCTTCAGGAGGCCAAAAATTGGATGAATCACGCCCTGTAGTTGGCAGGAGTTGACAGCAGCAGCAGGAGCCCAAATATTACTTTAAAGAGACCCTGGGGTTGGCTTCAGGAGCCCAAAAATTGGATGAATCACACCCTGGAGTTGGCAGCAGCAGCAGCAGCAGGAGCCCAAATATTACTTTAAAGAGACACTGGGGTTGGCTTCAGGAGGCCAAAAATTGGATGAATCACGCCCTGGAGTTGGCAGGAGTTGACAGCAGCAGCAGCAGGAGCCCAAATATTACTTTAAAGAGACCCTGGGGTTGGCTTCAGGAGCCCAAAAATTGGATGATTCACACCCTGGAGTTGGCAGCAGCAGCATCAGGAGCCCAAATATACACTGGAGTTGGCTTCAGGAGCCCAAAAATTGGATGAATCACACCCTGGAGTTGGCAGCAGCAGGAGCCCAAATATTACTTTAAAGAGACCCTGGGGTTGGCTTCAGGAGCCCAAAAATTGGATGAATCACACCCTGGAGTTGGCAGAAGTTGGCAGCAGCAGGAGCCCAAATATTACTTTAAAGAGACCTTGGGGTTGGCTTCAGGAGCCCAAAAATTGGATGAATCACACCCTGGAGTTGGCAGCAGCAGGAGCCCAAATATTACTTTAAAGAGACACTGGGGTTGGCTTCAGGAGCCCAAAAATTGGATGATTCACACCCTGGAGTTGGCAGCAGCAGCAGCAGGAGCCCAAATATACACTGGAGTTGGCTTCAGGAGCCCAAAAATTGGATGAATCACACCCTGGAGTTGGCAGAAGTTGGCAGCAGCAGCAGGAGCCCAAACATTACTTCAAAGAGACCCTGGGGTTGGCTTCAGGAGGCCAAAAATTGGATGAATCACGCCCTGGAGTTGGCAGGAGTTGACAGCACCAGCAGGAGGAGCCCAAATATTACTTTAAAGAGACCCTGGGGTTGGCTTCAGGAGCCCAAAAATTGGATGATTCACACCCTGGAGTTGGCAGCAGCAGGAGCCCAAATATACACTGGAGTTGGCTTCAGGAGCCCAAAAATTGGATGAATCACACCCTGGAGTTGGCAGAAGTTGGCAGCAGCAGCAGCAGGAGCCCAAAAAATGGCCTAAAGACATAAATATGTTTTGCACCATTTGGAATGTGTAAAACGTGGCACCATGCTGAATCTAGTCGCATGCATCAGGCATTGGTGGGTGGAAATCCTGGTTGCCGGGCAGGACAGCTCTGCTAGTTGCGGCCACAAATCAAGTTTGGCTGCCCAGAAGTCCAGCGGATCCTCAAGGTGTGTTGGCATGGTCATGTCAAAGTATGACATGACCTGCTGGTTTAGGTCCTGCTCCAGGTCTTCCTGCTGCTCATGAGTAGCCTCACTATGCGGGTGTAGAAAGCTACTCATTAGCGACTGAAGACTGAGGCTGCTGCTGCTGATGGAGCTGCTGCTGCTGCTCCTGCCAACCCCCCCAGCGGCCATGGCAGTGGAAGCTGAGCGCAGAGGTCCCCTCGAGTCAGACCTGCGAGAGTATGGACCATGGCGCAGATAGGCATCGGCCAACTGCCTACGTAGAAGTTCTTTGTAGTAGTTCAGTTTGTCCTCCCTCTCGGTGGGTTTAAAAAATGCCCCCATTTTGTGCTGGAAGCGAGGGTCCAATAAGGTGGACAGCCAGAAGTCATCCCGCCGACAGATGGAAACAATTCTGGGGTCACTACGCAAGCACGTGAGCATGCTTCGTGCCATTTGCGCAAGTGACTCGGATGGACTACCTGTCTCCATCTCCACTGCATACTGCCATGGTGTGCCCGGGTCCTCTGTCTTGCCTTCCTCAAAAACCTCTAGCTCCTCTGGCTGCTCCTGCTCCTCCTCTCCTGTCCGCTGACTAGATAAACCAGCCATTTCGCCAAGCCTAAACTGTGTTTCGCTGGGCAACTCCTCCTCCTCCTCCTCTTCCTCCTCCTCCTCCTGTTCAGCTCCAACGGGGTTCATGTGGCCGTAAGATGTAAACGCCATGTCTCCAGTGCCCTGACCAGCCATGGTTTCCAACATGTGCTGTAGTACATGAAGCAGTGGAATCACGTCGTTCATCCCGTAATCCTGCCGACTGACAAATAAAGTGGCTTCCTCAAAGGGCCTGAGCAAACGTCAGGTGTCACGTATGAGCTGCCACTGGTTGACATTGAAGTTACACAGGGGAGTCCCCCTATCTGATTGGATCATCAGGAAATCCGTGATGGCTTTTCTCTGTTCATATAATTGGTCCAACATGTGAAGGGTGGAATTCCAACGGGTGGAAACATCGCAAATCAGACTATGTTGGGGGATACCATTCTGACGCTGTAGCTCAAGAAGGGTGTGTTTGGCGGTGTAGGAGTGGCTGAAGTGCATGCAAAGTTTCCTTGAAGTTGTTAGGATGTCTTGCAGATGGGGGGAACACTTCAGAAACCGCTTGACAACCAGATTGAAGACGTGAGCCATGCAGGGGGCATGGGTCAGGCTTCCTTGGCGCAGCGCAGACAAAATGTTCTTCCCATTGTCGGTAACCATGATTCCCATTTTAAGTTTTCTTGGAGTAAGCCATGTTTGGATTTCCTGATGAATACATTTAAGCAGTTCCTCCCCTGTGTGACTCAGTTCGCCAAGACAAACCATGTGAAGCACTGCGTGACACCTCCGTGCCCTGCACACATGGTAGACTGGAGGGGCACTGAGACTTGAGCCTACAGTGGAGGGTGAGGAGATGGCGGAGGATGAGGAGGCCGAGTCGCACGGTGTCACAGGCCCAACGGGCAGGGAGCGCGGAGGCCGAAGCGGCGTGACCTGTCCAAGTTGCTGCTGCTGCTGCAAAGGGACCACATTCGCCCAGTGGGCCGTAAACGACATGTACTGTCCCTGACCGTAGTTACAGCTCCAGACATCGGCGCTGCCATGCACTTTGCTACACACCGACAGGCTCAAGGACTGGCCCACCTTCTGTTCAACAAAAGTGTGCAGCGCTGGTACTGCCTTCTTGGCAAATAAATGACGGCTTGGGACTCTCCACCTCGGCTCGGCACAAGCCATCAGTTCTCTGAAAGGTGCAGATTCCACCACCTGAAAAGGGAGCGACTGCAGCACCAGCAACTTGGAAAGGAGCACATTCAGCTTCTGCGCCGTAGGATGAGTGGGCGCATACTGCTGTCTCTTGGACATGGCTTCGCTGATGGATTGCTGGCGGGATGCATGACTTGGAGGAGGAGGAGCAGGAGCGACAGAGGATGGGTATGACGCACAGCTGCCTTCGGCTGAGGTGCTGGAGCCTTGGCTGGCAGAAATTGGGAGCTCACTTGGTGAGGAAGCAGACTGGATCACCCCTTGGGAGCCTCGGTTCTCCCAGGTCGCTTTATGGTGACGCATCATATGTTGACGCAGGGCCGTGGTGCCAACATTTGGACCCTGGCCACGCTTCACCTTCTGCCTACATATCTTGCATGTGGCCATGTTACCCTCCTGCGGATGCTTCAGGAAAAACTGCCACACTGCCGAGTAGCTACTTTTCCCACCCCCTGGCCTCACTGATTCACTGCTGCTGTTGCCAACTCCAGGAACCCCTGCTCCACTACCTCCCGATAAGGTAGACTGCCGCACAGCAGGTGCTCTACCCCGGCCCCGGCCGGCTCCAGCCTTTGGAATTGTGCCCCCATGCTGACTGCTACCACCTTGCTGCCTCAGCTGCTGACTCCGGGGCAACCTGCGCCCCTCTTCTCCTGATGATGACGATGAAGCCCCTTCATCACCCGGCTCCCAAGTGCGATCGGCTTCATCGTCATCATCATCATCACCGAGTTGTGGCTGTACGTCACTGATGTTCGTGGATTCGTCAACAGTGTCTGGCGCAGGAGCTGGAACGCTCGAAGCACCCACGACACTGTCCACATCACTATTTGTCTGCCTAGCTAGAGAAGCCACCTCCATTTCTTGGCTGGGCAGTAGCTGCTGACTGTCCTCTATCTGATGGTCCTCCTCACTAAAGAGTGGAGCTGAACCCAAAGCATAGGATACGTCGCTGGGGGAGGGAACGGCGTAGGCCAGAGGCAATGGGAGGACAGGGACTGCTCTCGGGGCATGCCAACTCAGGGTTGTGTCAGAGGAACCTACCGACCCTAGACTGGGGGTCTCAGACGTAAGTTGTGATGATGTTGTTGATGAGCGCGTCAACCAATCTACCACGGCAGATGCGTTACTGGTGGAGACCCGACCGCTAGCAGATACTGGCAGATTAGGTCTCTCAGCGTGACTCCTGCTGCTACTGGCCCCCAGTCTGATGCGAGCTCTGCCTGCGGAATCTTGGCCTCTGCCACTCCTCTTTTCACTTCCAGGCACTTGTCTGCCCGACATAGTCTAACTGGCGTGGTAGTAGGTGATATTTAAAGAACCCCCGGGCAGCGGTGGGTCTATATGAAACAGAATATAATGCACACCAAAAGTGAGCAGTAACACTCAGCCTCCAACAGGCCTGCTTAGTGTAAATAAGAGAGCTGCTTAGTGTAAATAAAGAGGGGTATGCTATGTTACAGAATGGGATGCCCCAACAGAAGTGCACCTGGCAGGCAGCAGTAAGTCTATGCCCAGCAAAAGTGTCTTTATCAGGCTAATTTCAATTATAATAAGTGCAAATGGTTATATGGTCTTAAACAGAGGCTGCTGTAGTCACAGAATGGGATGCCCCAAAAAAGAAGTGGACCTGGCAGGGTCCAGTAGTGCTATGCCCAGCAAAAGTGTCTTTATCAGGCCTAATTTCAATTATAATAAGTGCAAATGGTTATATGGTCTTAAACAGAGGCTGCTGTAGTCACAGAATGGGATGCCCCAAAAAAGAAGTGGACCTGGCAGGGTCCAGTAGTGCTATGCCCAGCAAAAGTGTCTTTATCAGGCCTAATTTCAATTATAATAAATGCAAATGGTTATATGGTCTTAAACAGAGGCTGCTGTAGTCACAGAATGGGATGCCACAACAGAAGTGCACCTGGCAGGGTCCAGTAGTGCTATGCCCAGCAAAAGTGTCTTTATCAGGCCTAATTTCAATTATAGTAAGTGCAAATGGTTATCTGGTCTTAAACAGAGGCTGCTGTAGTCACAGAATGGGATGCCACAACAGAAGTGCACCTGGCAGGGTCCAGTAGTGCTATGCCCAGCAAAAGTGTCTTTATCAGGCTAATTTCAATTATAATAAGTGCAAATGGTTATATGGTCTTAAACAGAGGCTGCTGTAGTCACAGAATGGGATGCCCCAAAAAAGAAGTGGACCTGGCAGGGTCCAGTAGTGCTATGCCCAGCAAAAGTGTCTTTATCAGGCCTAATTTCAATTATAATAAGTGCAAATGGTTATATGGTCTTAAACAGACGCTGCTGTAGTCACAGAATGGGATGCCCCAAAAAAGAAGTGGACCTGGCAGGGTCCAGTAGTGCTATGCCCAGCAAAAGTGTCTTTATCAGGCCTAATTTCAATTATAATAAGTGCAAATGGTTATATGGTCTTAAACAGAGGCTGCTGTAGTCACAGAATGGGATGCCCCAAAAAAGAAGTGGACCTGGCAGGGTCCAGTAGTGCTATGCCCAGCAAAAGTGTCTTTATCAGGCCTAATTTCAATTATAATAAGTGCAAATGGTTATATGGTCTTAAACAGAGGCTGCTGTAGTCACAGAATGGGATGCCCCAAAAAAGAAGTGGACCTGGCAGGGTCCAGTAGTGCTATGCCCAGCAAAAGTGTCTTTATCAGGCCTAATTTCAATTATAATAAGTGCAAATGGTTATATGGTCTTAAACAGAGGCTGCTGTAGTCACAGAATGGGATGCCACAACAGAAGTGCACCTGGCAAGGTCCAGTAGTGCTATGTCCAGCAAAAGTGCCTTAACAGGCTAATTTCAATTATAATAAGTGCAAATGGTTATATGGTCTTAAACAGAGGCTTCTGTAGTCACAGAATGGGATGCCCCAAAAAAGAAGTGGACCTGGCAGGGTCCAGTAGTGCTATGCCCAGCAAAAGTGTCTTTATCAGGCCTAATTTCAATTATAATAAGTGCAAATGGTTATATGGTCTTAAACAGAGGCTGCTGTAGTCACAGAATGTGTTGCCACAATGGAAGTGCACCTGGCAGGGTCCAGTAGTGCTATGCCCAGCAAAAGTGTCTTTATCAGGCTAATTTCAATTATAATAAGTGCAAATGGTTATATGGTCTTAAACAGAGGCTGCTGTAGTCACAGAATGGGATGCCCCAAAAAAGAAGTGGACCTGGCAGGGTCCAGTAGTGCTATGCCCAGCAAAAGTGTCTTTATCAGGCCTAATTTCAATTATAATAAGTGCAAATGGTTATATGGTCTTAAACAGAGGCTGCTGTAGTCACAGAATGGGATGCCCCAAAAAAGAAGTGGACCTGGCAGGGTCCAGTAGTGCTATGCCCAGCAAAAGTGTCTTTATCAGGCCTAATTTCAATTATAATAAATGCAAATGGTTATATGGTCTTAAACAGAGGCTGCTGTAGTCACAGAATGGGATGCCACAACAGAAGTGCACCTGGCAGGGTCCAGTAGTGCTATGCCCAGCAAAAGTGTCTTTATCAGGCCTAATTTCAATTATAGTAAGTGCAAATGGTTATCTGGTCTTAAACAGAGGCTGCTGTAGTCACAGAATGGGATGCCACAACAGAAGTGCACCTGGCAGGGTCCAGTAGTGCTATGCCCAGCAAAAGTGTCTTTATCAGGCTAATTTCAATTATAATAAGTGCAAATGGTTATATGGTCTTAAACAGAGGCTGCTGTAGTCACAGAATGGGATGCCCCAAAAAAGAAGTGGACCTGGCAGGGTCCAGTAGTGCTATGCCCAGCAAAAGTGTCTTTATCAGGCCTAATTTCAATTATAATAAGTGCAAATGGTTATATGGTCTTAAACAGACGCTGCTGTAGTCACAGAATGGGATGCCCCAAAAAAGAAGTGGACCTGGCAGGGTCCAGTAGTGCTATGCCCAGCAAAAGTGTCTTTATCAGGCCTAATTTCAATTATAATAAGTGCAAATGGTTATATGGTCTTAAACAGAGGCTGCTGTAGTCACAGAATGGGATGCCCCAAAAAAGAAGTGGACCTGGCAGGGTCCAGTAGTGCTATGCCCAGCAAAAGTGTCTTTATCAGGCCTAATTTCAATTATAATAAGTGCAAATAGTTATATGGTCTTAAACAGAGGCTGCTGTAGTCACAGAATGGGATGCCCCAAAAAAGAAGTGGACCTGGCAGGGTCCAGTAGTGCTATGCCCAGCAAAAGTATCTTTATCAGGCCTAATTTCAATTATAATAAGTGCAAATGGTTATATGGTCTTAAACAGAGGCTGCTGTAGTCACAGAATGGGATGCCACAACAGAAGTGGACCTGGCAAGGTCCAGTAGTGCTATGTCCAGCAAAAGTGCCTTAACAGGCTAATTTCAATTATAATAAGTGCAAATGGTTATATGGTCTTAAACAGAGGCTGCTGTAGTCACAGAATGGGATGCCCCAAAAAAGAAGTGGACCTGGCAGGGTCCAGTAGTGCTATGCCCAGCAAAAGTGTCTTTATCAGGCCTAATTTCAATTATAATAAGTGCAAATGGTTATATGGTCTTAAACAGAGGCTGCTGTAGTCACAGAATGTGTTGCCACAATGGAAGTGCACCTGGCAGGGTCCAGTAGTGCTATGCCCAGCAAAAGTGTCTTTATCAGGCTAATTTCAATTATAATAAGTGCAAATGGTTATATGGTCTTAAACAGAGGCTGCTGTAGTCACAGAATGGGATGCCCCAAAAAAGAAGTGGACCTGGCAGGGTCCAGTAGTGCTATGCCCAGCAAAAGTGTCTTTATCAGGCTAATTTCAATTATAATAAGTGCAAATGGTTATATGGTGTTAAACAGAGGCTGCTGTAGTCACAGAATGGGATGCCCCAAAAAAGAAGTGGACCTGGCAGGGTCCAGTAGTGCTATGCCCAGCAAAAGTGTCTTTATCAGGGCTAATTTCAATTATAATAAGTGCAAATGGTTATATGGTGTTAAACAGAGGCTGCTGTAGTCACAGAATGGGATGCCCCAAAAAAGAAGTGGACCTGGCAGGGTCCAGTAGTGCTATGCCCAGCAAAAGTGTCTTTATCAGGGCTAATTTCAATTATAATAAGTGCAAATGGTTATATGGTCTTAAACAGAGGCTGCTGTAGTCACAGAATGGGATGCCCCAAAAAAGAAGTGGACCTGGCAGGGTCCAGTAGTGCTATGCCCAGCAAAAGTGTCTTTATCAGGGCTAATTTCAATTATAATAAGTGCAAATGGTTATATGGTCTTAAACAGAGGCTGCTGTAGTCACAGAATGGGATGCCCCAAAAAAGAAGTGGACCTGGCAGGGTCCAGTAGTGCTATGCCCAGCAAAAGTGTCTTTATCAGGCCTAATTTCAATTATAATAAGTGCAAATGGTTATATGGTCTTAAACAGAGGCTGCTGTGGTCACAGAATGGGATGCCCCAAAAAAGAAGTGGACCTGGCAGGGTCCAGTAGTGCTATGCCCAGCAAAATTGTCTTTATCAGGCTAATTTCAATTATAATAAGTGCAAATGGTTATATGGTCTTAAACAGAGGCTGCTGTAGTCACAGAATGGGATGCCCCAAAAAAGAAGTGGACCTGGCAGGGTCCAGTAGTGCTATGCCCAGCAAAAGTGTCTTTATCAGGCTAATTTCAATTATAATAAGTGCAAATGGTTATATGGTCTTAAACAGAGGCTGCTGTAGTCACAGAATGGGATGCCCCAAAAAAGAAGTGGACCTGGCAGGGTCCAGTAGTGCTATGCCCAGCAAAAGTGTCTTTATCAGGCCTAATTTCAATTATAATAAGTGCAAATGGTTATATGGTCTTAAACAGAGGCTGCTGTAGTCACAGAATGGGATGCCCCAAAAAAGAAGTGGACCTGGCAGGGTCCAGTAGTGCTATGCCCAGCAAAAGTGTCTTTATCAGGCCTAATTTCAATTATAATAAGTGCAAATGGTTATATGGTCTTAAACAGAGGCTGCTGTAGTCACAGAATGGGATGCCCCAAAAAAGAAGTGGACCTGGCAGGGTCCAGTAGTGCTATGCCCAGCAAAAGTGTCTTTATCAGGCCTAATTTCAATTATAATAAGTGCAAATGGTTATATGGTCTTAAACAGAGGCTGCTGTAGTCACAGAATGGGATGCCCCAAAAAAGAAGTGGACCTGGCAGGGTCCAGTAGTGCTATGCCCAGCAAAAGTGTCTTTATCAGGCTAATTTCAATTATAATAAGTGCAAATGGTTATATGGTGTTAAACAGAGGCTGCTGTAGTCACAGAATGGGATGCCCCAAAAAAGAAGTGGACCTGGCAGGGTCCAGTAGTGCTATGCCCAGCAAAAGTGTCTTTATCAGGGCTAATTTCAATTATAATAAGTGCAAATGGTTATATGGTCTTAAACAGAGGCTGCTGTAGTCACAGAATGGGATGCCCCAAAAAAGAAGTGGACCTGGCAGGGTCCAGTAGTGCTATGCCCAGCAAAAGTGTCTTTATCAGGCTAATTTCAATTATAATAAGTGCAAATGGTTATATGGTCTTAAACAGAGGCTGCTGTAGTCACAGAATGGGATGCCCCAAAAAAGAAGTGGACCTGGCAGGGTCCAGTAGTGCTATGCCCAGCAAAAGTGTCTTTATCAGGCCTAATTTCAATTATAATAAGTGCAAATGGTTATATGGTCTTAAACAGAGGCTGCTGTGGTCACAGAATGGGATGCCCCAAAAAAGAAGTGGACCTGGCAGGGTCCAGTAGTGCTATGCCCAGCAAAAGTGTCTTTATCAGGCTAATTTCAATTATAATAAGTGCAAATGGTTATATGGTCTTAAACAGAGGCTGCTGTAGTCACAGAATGGGATGCCCCAAAAAAGAAGTGGACCTGGCAGGGTCCAGTAGTGCTATGCCCAGCAAAAGTGTCTTTATCAGGCCTAATTTCAATTATAATAAGTGCAAATGGTTATATGGTCTTAAACAGAGGCTGCTGTAGTCACAGAATGGGATGCCCCAAAAAAGAAGTGGACCTGGCAGGGTCCAGTAGTGCTATGCCCAGCAAAAGTGTCTTTATCAGGCCTAATTTCAATTATAATAAGTGCAAATGGTTATATGGTCTTAAACAGAGGCTGCTGTAGTCACAGAATGGGATGCCACAACAGAAGTGCACCTGGCAGGGTCCAGTAGTGCTATGCCCAGCAAAAGTGTCTTTATCAGGCCTAATTTCAATTAAAATAAGTGCAAATGGTTATATGGTCTTAAACAGAGGCTGCTGTAGTCACAGAATGGGATGCCACAACAGAAGTGCACCTGGCAGGGTCCAGTAGTGCTATGCCCAGCAAAAGTGTCTTTATCAGGCTAATTTCAATTATAATAAGTGCAAATGGTTATATGGTCTTAAACAGAGGCTGCTGTAGTCACAGAATGGGATGCCCCAAAAAAGAAGTGGACCTGGCAGGGTCCAGTAGTGCTATGCCCAGCAAAGGTGTCTTTATCAGGCCTAATTTCAATTATAATAAGTGCAAATGGTTATATGGTCTTAAACAAAGGCTGCTGTAGTCACAGAATGGGATGCCCCAAAAAAGAAGTGGACCTGGCAGGGTCCACTAGTGCTATGCCCAGCAAAAGTGTCTTTATCAGGCTAATTTCAATTATAATAAGTGCAAATGGTTATATGGTGTTAAACAGAGGCTGCTGTAGTCACAGAATGGGATGCCCCAAAAAAGAAGTGGACCTGGCAGGGTCCAGTAGTGCTATGCCCAGCAAAAGTGTCTTTATCAGGCCTAATTTCAATTATAATAAGTGCAAATGGTTATATGGTCTTAAACAGAGGCTGCTGTAGTCACAGAATGGGATGCCCCAAAAAAGAAGTGGACCTGGCAGGGTCCAGTAGTGCTATGCCCAGCAAAAGTGTCTTTATCAGGCCTAATTTCAATTATAATAAGTGCAAATGGTTATATGGTCTTAAACAGAGGCTGCTGTGGTCACAGAATGGGATGCCCCAAAAAAGAAGTGGACCTGGCAGGGTCCAGTAGTGCTATGCCCAGCAAAAGTGTCTTTATCAGGCTAATTTCAATTATAATAAGTGCAAATGGTTATATGGTCTTAAACAGAGGCTGCTGTAGTCACAGAATGGGATGCCCCAAAAAAGAAGTGGACCTGGCAGGGTCCAGTAGTGCTATGCCCAGCAAAAGTGTCTTTATCAGGCCTAATTTCAATTATAATAAGTGCAAATGGTTATATGGTCTTAAACAGAGGCTGCTGTAGTCACAGAATGGGATGCCCCAAAAAAGAAGTGGACCTGGCAGGGTCCAGTAGTGCTATGCCCAGCAAAAGTGTCTTTATCAGGCCTAATTTCAATTATAATAAGTGCAAATGGTTATATGGTCTTAAACAGAGGCTGCTGTAGTCACAGAATGGGATGCCACAACAGAAGTGCACCTGGCAGGGTCCAGTAGTGCTATGCCCAGCAAAAGTGTCTTTATCAGGCCTAATTTCAATTAAAATAAGTGCAAATGGTTATATGGTCTTAAACAGAGGCTGCTGTAGTCACAGAATGGGATGCCACAACAGAAGTGCACCTGGCAGGGTCCAGTAGTGCTATGCCCAGCAAAAGTGTCTTTATCAGGCTAATTTCAATTATAATAAGTGCAAATGGTTATATGGTCTTAAACAGAGGCTGCTGTAGTCACAGAATGGGATGCCCCAAAAAAGAAGTGGACCTGGCAGGGTCCAGTAGTGCTATGCCCAGCAAAGGTGTCTTTATCAGGCCTAATTTCAATTATAATAAGTGCAAATGGTTATATGGTCTTAAACAAAGGCTGCTGTAGTCACAGAATGGGATGCCCCAAAAAAGAAGTGGACCTGGCAGGGTCCACTAGTGCTATGCCCAGCAAAAGTGTCTTTATCAGGCTAATTTCAATTATAATAAGTGCAAATGGTTATATGGTGTTAAACAGAGGCTGCTGTAGTCACAGAATGGGATGCCCCAAAAAAGAAGTGGACCTGGCAGGGTCCAGTAGTGCTATGCCCAGCAAAAGTGTCTTTATCAGGCCTAATTTCAATTATAATAAGTGCAAATGGTTATATGGTCTTAAACAGAGGCTGCTGTAGTCACAGAATGGGATGCCACAACAGAAGTGCACCTGGCAGGGTCCAGTAGTGCTATGTCCAGCAAAAGTGCCTTAACAGGCTAATTTCAATTATAATAAGTGCAAATGGTTATATGGTCTTAAACAGAGGCTGCTGTAGTCACAGAATGGGATGCCCCAAAAAAGAAGTGGACCTGGCAGGGTCCAGTAGTGCTATGCCCAGCAAAAGTGTCTTTATCAGGCCTAATTTCAATTATAGAAAGTGCAAATGGTTATATGGTCTTAAACAGAGGCTGCTGTAGTCACAGAATGTGTTGCCACAACACAAGTGCACCTGGCAGGGTCCAGTAGTGCTATGCCCAGCAAAAGTGTCTTTATCAGGCTAATTTCAATTATGATAAGTGCAAATGGTTATATGGTCTTAAACAGAGGCTGCTGTAGTCACAGAATGGGATGCCCCAAAAAAGAAGTGGACCTGGCAGGGTCCAGTAGTGCTATGCCCAGCAAAAGTGTCTTTATCAGGCTAATTTCAATTATAATAAGTGCAAATGGTTATATGGTGTTAAACAGAGGCTGCTGTAGTCACAGAATGGGATGCCCCAAAAAAGAAGTGGACCTGGCAGGGTCCAGTAGTGCTATGCCCAGCAAAAGTGTCTTTATCAGGGCTAATTTCAATTATAATAAGTGCAAATGGTTATATGGTGTTAAACAGAGGCTGCTGTAGTCACAGAATGGGATGCCCCAAAAAAGAAGTGGACCTGGCAGGGTCCAGTAGTGCTATGCCCAGCAAAAGTGTCTTTATCAGGCTAATTTCAATTATAATAAGTGCAAATGGTTATATGGTGTTAAACAGAGGCTGCTGTAGTCACAGAATGGGATGCCCCAAAAAAGAAGTGGACTTGGCAGGGTCCAGTAGTGCTATGCCCAGCAAAAGTGTCTTTATCAGGGCTAATTTCAATTATAATAAGTGCAAATGGTTATATGGTGTTAAACAGAGGCTGCTGTAGTCACAGAATGGGATGCCCCAAAAAAGAAGTGGACCTGGCAGGGTCCAGTAGTGCTATGCCCAGCAAAAGTGTCTTTATCAGGGCTAATTTCAATTATAATAAGTGCAAATGGTTATATGGTGTTAAACAGAGGCTGCTGTGGTCACAGAATGGGATGCCCCAAAAAAGAAGTGGACCTGGCAGGGTCCAGTTGTGCTATGCCCAGCAAAAGTGTCTTTATCAGGGCTAATTTCAATTATAATAAGTGCAAATGGTTATATGGTCTTAAACAGAGGCTGCTGTAGTCACAGAATGGGATGCCCCAAAAAAGAAGTGGACCTTGCAGGGTCCAGTAGTGCTATGCCCAGCAAAAGTGTCTTTATCAGGCCTAATTTCAATTATAATAAGTGCAAATGGTTATATGGTCTTAAACAGAGGCTGCTGTGGTCACAGAATGGGATGCCCCAAAAAAGAAGTGGACCTGGCAGGGTCCAGTAGTGCTATGCCCAGCAAAATTGTCTTTATCAGGCTAATTTCAATTATAATAAGTGCAAATGGTTATATGGTCTTAAACAGAGGCTGCTGTAGTCACAGAATGGGATGCCCCAAAAAAGAAGTGGACCTGGCAGGGTCCAGTAGTGCTATGCCCAGCAAAAGTGTCTTTATCAGGCTAATTTCAATTATAATAAGTGCAAATGGTTATATGGTCTTAAACAGAGGCTGCTGTAGTCACAGAATGGGATGCCCCAAAAAAGAAGTGGACCTGGCAGGGTCCAGTAGTGCTATGCCCAGCAAAAGTGTCTTTATTAGGCCTAATTTCAATTATAATAAGTGCAAATGGTTATATGGTCTTAAACAGAGGCTGCTGTAGTCACAGAATGGGATGCCCCAAAAAAGAAGTGGACCTGGCAGGGTCCAGTAGTGCTATGCCCAGCAAAAGTGTCTTTATCAGGCTAATTTCAATTATAATAAGTGCAAATGGTTATATGGTCTTAAACAGAGGCTGCTGTAGTCACAGAATGGGATGCCCCAAAAAAGAAGTGGACCTGGCAGGGTCCAGTAGTGCTATGCCCAGCAAAGGTGTCTTTATCAGGCCTAATTTCAATTATAATAAGTGCAAATGGTTATATGGTCTTAAACAAAGGCTGCTGTAGTCACAGAATGGGATGCCCCAAAAAAGAAGTGGACCTGGCAGGGTCCACTAGTGCTATGCCCAGCAAAAGTGTCTTTATCAGGCTAATTTCAATTATAATAAGTGCAAATGGTTATATGGTGTTAAACAGAGGCTGCTGTAGTCACAGAATGGGATGCCCCAAAAAAGAAGTGGACCTGGCAGGGTCCAGTAGTGCTATGCCCAGCAAAAGTGTCTTTATCAGGCCTAATTTCAATTATAATAAGTGCAAATGGTTATATGGTCTTAAACAGAGGCTGCTGTAGTCACAGAATGGGATGCCACAACAGAAGTGCACCTGGCAGGGTCCAGTAGTGCTATGCCCAGCAAAAGTGTCTTTATCAGGCTAATTTCAATTATAATAAGTGCAAATGGTTATATGGTCTTAAACAGAGGCTGCTGTAGTCACAGAATGGGATGCCCCAAAAAAGAAGTGGACCTGGCAGGGTCCAGTAGTGCTATGCCCAGCAAAAGTGTCTTTATCAGGCCTAATTTCAATTATAAAAAGTGCAAATGGTTATATGGTCTTAAACAGAGGCTGCTGTAGTCACAGAATGTGTTGCCACAACACAAGTGCACCTGGCAGGGTCCAGTAGTGCTATGCCCAGCAAAAGTGTCTTTATCAGGCTAATTTCAATTATAATAAGTGCAAATGGTTATATGGTCTTAAACAGAGGCTGCTGTAGTCACAGAATGGGATGCCCCAAAAAAGAAGTGGACCTGGCAGGGTCCAGTAGTGCTATGCCCAGCAAAAGTGTCTTTATCAGGCTAATTTCAATTATAATAGGTGCAAATGGTTATATGGTGTTAAACAGAGGCTGCTGTAGTCACAGAATGGGATGCCCCAAAAAAGAAGTGGACCTGGCAGGGTCCAGTAGTGCTATGCCCAGCAAAAGTGTCTTTATCAGGGCTAATTTCAATTATAATAAGTGCAAATGGTTATATGGTGTTAAACAGAGGCTGCTGTAGTCACAGAATGGGATGCCCCAAAAAAGAAGTGGACCTGGCAGGGTCCAGTAGTGCTATGCCCAGCAAAAGTGTCTTTATCAGGCTAATTTCAATTATAATAAGTGCAAATGGTTATATGGTGTTAAACAGAGGCTGCTGTAGTCACAGAATGGGATGCCCCAAAAAAGAAGTGGACTTGGCAGGGTCCAGTAGTGCTATGCCCAGCAAAAGTGTCTTTATCAGGGCTAATTTCAATTATAATAAGTGCAAATGGTTATATGGTGTTAAACAGAGGCTGCTGTAGTCACAGAATGGGATGCCCCAAAAAAGAAGTGGACCTGGCAGGGTCCAGTAGTGCTATGCCCAGCAAAAGTGTCTTTATCAGGGCTAATTTCAATTATAATAAGTGCAAATGGTTATATGGTGTTAAACAGAGGCTGCTGTGGTCACAGAATGGGATGCCCCAAAAAAGAAGTGGACCTGGCAGGGTCCAGTAGTGCTATGCCCAGCAAAAGTGTCTTTATCAGGGCTAATTTCAATTATAATAAGTGCAAATGGTTATATGGTCTTAAACAGAGGCTGCTGTAGTCACAGAATGGGATGCCCCAAAAAAGAAGTGGACCTTGCAGGGTCCAGTAGTGCTATGCCCAGCAAAAGTGTCTTTATCAGGCCTAATTTCAATTATAATAAGTGCAAATGGTTATATGGTCTTAAACAGAGGCTGCTGTGGTCACAGAATGGGATGCCCCAAAAAAGAAGTGGACCTGGCAGGGTCCAGTAGTGCTATGCCCAGCAAAATTGTCTTTATCAGGCTAATGTCAATTATAATAAGTGCAAATGGTTATATGGTCTTAAACAGAGGCTGCTGTAGTCACAGAATGGGATGCCCCAAAAAAGAAGTGGACCTGGCAGGGTCCAGTAGTGCTATGCCCAGCAAAAGTGTCTTTATCAGGCTAATTTCAATTATAATAAGTGCAAATGGTTATATGGTCTTAAACAGAGGCTGCTGTAGTCACAGAATGGGATGCCCCAAAAAAGAAGTGGACCTGGCAGGGTCCAGTAGTGCTATGCCCAGCAAAAGTGTCTTTATCAGGCCTAATTTCAATTATAATAAGTGCAAATGGTTATATGGTCTTAAACAGAGGCTGCTGTAGTCACAGAATGGGATGCCCCAAAAAAGAAGTGGACCTGGCAGGGTCCAGTAGTGCTATGCCCAGCAAAAGTGTCTTTATCAGGCCTAATTTCAATTATAATAAGTGCAAATGGTTATATGGTCTTAAACAGAGGCTGCTGTAGTCACAGAATGGGATGCCACAACAGAAGTGGACCTGGTAGGGTCCAGTAGTGCTATGCCCAGCAAAAGTGTCTTTATCAGGCTAATTTCAATTATAATAAGTGCAAATGGTTATATGGTCTTAAACAGAGGCTGCTGTAGTCACAGAATGGGATGCCCCAAAAAAGAAGTGGACCTGGCAGGGTCCAGTTGTGCTTTGCCCAGCAAAAGTGTCTTTATCAGGCTAATTTCAATTATAATAAGTGCAAATGGTTATATGGTGTTAAACAAAGGCTGCTGTAGTCACAGAATGGGATGCCCCAAAAAAGAAGTGGACCTGGCAGGGTCCAGTAGTGCTATGCCCAGCAAAAGTGTCTTTATCAGGGCTAATTTCAATTATAATAAGTGCAAATGGTTATATGGTCTTAAACAGAGGCTGCTGTAGTCACAGAATGGGATGCCCCAAAAAAGAAGTGGACCTGGCAGGGTCCAGTAGTGCTATGCCCAGCAAAAATGTCTTTATCAGGGCTAATTTCAATTATAATAAGTGCAAATGGTTATATGGTCTTAAACAGAGGCTGCTGTAGTCACAGAATGGGATGCCCCAAAAAAGAAGTGGACCTGGCAGGGTCCAGTATTGCTATGCCAAGCAAAAGTGTCTTTATCAGGCCTAATTTCAATTATAATAAGTGCAAATGGTTATATGGTCTTAAACAGAGGCTGCTGTAGTCACAGAATGGGATGCCCCAAAAAAGAAGTGGACCTGGCAGGGTCCAGTAGTGCTATGCCCAGCAAAAGTGTCTTTATCGGGCCTAATTTCAATTATAATAAGTGCAAATGGTTATATGGTCTTAAACAGAGGCTGCTGTAGTCACAGAATGGGATGCCACAACAGAAGTGGACCTGGAAGGGTCCAGTAGTGCTATGCCCAGCAAAAGTGTCTTTATCAGGCTAATTTCAATTATAATAAGTGCAAATGGTTATATGGTCTTAAACAGAGGCTGCTGTAGTCACAGAATGGGATGCCCCAAAAAAGAAGTGGACCTGGCAGTGCAAATGGTTATATGGTCTTAAACAAAGGCTGCTGTAGTCACAGAATGGGATGCCCCAAAAAAGAAGTGGACCTGGCAGGGTCCAGTAGTGCTATGCCCAGCAAAAGTGTCTTTATCAGGCTAATTTCAATTATAATAAGTGCAAATGGTTATATGGTCTTAAACAGAGGCTGCTGTAGTCAGAGAATGGGATGCCCCAAAAAAGAAGTGGACCTGGCAGGGTCCAGTAGTGCTATGCCCAGCAAAAGTGTCTTTATCAGGCTAATTTCAATTATAATAAGTGCAAATGGTTATATGGTCTTAAACAGAGGCTGCTGTAGTCACAGAATGGGATGCCCCAAAAAAGAAGTGGACCTGGCAGGGTCCAGTAGTGCTATGCCCAGCAAAAGTGTCTTTATCAGGGCTAATTTCAATTATAATAAGTGCAAATGGTTATATGGTCTTAAACAGAGGCTGCTGTAGTCACAGAATGGGATGCCCCAAAAAAGAAGTGGACCTGGCAGGGTCCAGTAGTGCTATGCCCAGCAAAAATGTCTTTATCAGGGCTAATTTCAATTATAATAAGTGCAAATGGTTATATGGTCTTAAACAGAGGCTGCTGTAGTCACAGAATGGGATGCCCCAAAAAAGAAGTGGACCTGGCAGGGTCCAGTATTGCTATGCCAAGCAAAAGTGTCTTTATCAGGCCTAATTTCAATTATAATAAGTGCAAATGGTTATATGGTCTTAAACAGAGGCTGCTGTAGTCACAGAATGGGATGCCCCAAAAAAGAAGTGGACCTGGCAGGGTCCAGTAGTGCTATGCCCAGCAAAAGTGTCTTTATCGGGCCTAATTTCAATTATAATAAGTGCAAATGGTTATATGGTCTTAAACAGAGGCTGCTGTAGTCACAGAATGGGATGCCACAACAGAAGTGGACCTGGAAGGGTCCAGTAGTGCTATGCCCAGCAAAAGTGTCTTTATCAGGCTAATTTCAATTATAATAAGTGCAAATGGTTATATGGTCTTAAACAGAGGCTGCTGTAGTCACAGAATGGGATGCCCCAAAAAAGAAGTGGACCTGGCAGTGCAAATGGTTATATGGTCTTAAACAAAGGCTGCTGTAGTCACAGAATGGGATGCCCCAAAAAAGAAGTGGACCTGGCAGGGTCCAGTAGTGCTATGCCCAGCAAAAGTGTCTTTATCAGGCTAATTTCAATTATAATAAGTGCAAATGGTTATATGGTCTTAAAAAGAGGCTGCTGTAGTCACAGAATGGGATGCCCCAAAAAAGAAGTGGACCTGGCAGGGTCCAGTAGTGCTATGCCCAGCAAAAGTGTCTTTATCAGGCTAATTTCAATTATAATAAGTGCAAATGGTTATATGGTCTTAAACAGAGGCTGCTGTAGTCACAGAATGGGATGCCCCAAAAAAGAAGTGGACCTGGCAGGGTCCAGTAGTGCTATGCCCAGCAAAAGTGTCTTTATCAGGCCTAATTTCAATTATAATAAGTGCAAATGGTTATATGGTCTTAAACAGAGGCTGCTGTAGTCACAGAATGGGATGCCCCAAAAAAGAAGTGGACCTGGCAGGGTCCAGTAGTGCTATGCCCAGCAAAAGTGTCTTTATCAGGGCTAATTTCAATTATAATAGGTGCAAATGGTTATATGGTCTTAAACAGAGGCTGCTGTAGTCACAGAATGGGATGCCTCAAAAAAGAAGTGGACCTGGCAGGGTCCAGTAGTGCTATGCCCAGCAAAAGTGTCTTTATCAGGCTAATTTCAATTATAATAAGTGCAAATGGTTATATGGTGTTAAACAGAGGCTGCTGTAGTCACAGAATGGGATGCCCCAAAAAAGAAGTGGACCTGGCAGGGTCCAGTAGTGCTATGCCCAGCAAAAGTGTCTTATCAGGGCTAATTTCAATTATAATAAGTGCAAATGGTTATATGGTGTTAAACAGAGGCTGCTGTAGTCACAGAATGGGATGCCCCAAAAAACAAGTGGACCTGGCAGGGTCCAGTAGTGCTATGCCCAGCAAAAGTGTCTTTATCAGGGCTAATTTCAATTATAATTAGTGCAAATGGTTATATGGTCTTAAACAGAGGCTGCTGTAGTCACAGAATGGGATGCCCCAAAAAAGAAGTGGACCTGGCAGGGTCCAGTAGTGCTATGCCCAGCAAAAGTGTCTTTATCAGGGCTAATTTCAATTATAATAAGTGCAAATGGTTATATGGTCTTAAACAGAGGCTGCTGTAGTCACAGAATGGGATGCCCCAAAAAAGAAGTGGACCTGGCAGGGTCCAGTAGTGCTATGCCCAGCAAAAGTGTCTTTATCAGGGCTAATTTCAATTATAATAAGTGCAAATGGTTATATGGTCTTAAACAGAGGCTGCTGTAGTCACAGAATGGGATGCCCCAAAAAAGAAGTGGACCTGGCAGGGTCCAGTAGTGCTATGCCCAGCAAAAGTGTCTTTATCAGGCTAATTTCAATTATAATAAGTGCAAATGGTTATATGGTCTTAAACAGAGGCTGCTGTAGTCACAGAATGGGATGCCCCAAAAAAGAAGTGGACCTGGCAGGGTCCAGTAGTGCTATGCCCAGCAAAAGTGTCTTTATCAGGCTAATTTCAATTATAATAAGTGCAAATGATTATATGGTCTTAAACAGAGGCTGCTGTAGTCACAGAATGGGATGCCCCAAAAAAGAAGTGGACCTGGCAGGGTCCAGTAGTGCTATGCCCAGCAAAAGTGTCTTTATCAGGCCTAATTTCAATTATAATAAGTGCAAATGGTTATATGGTCTTAAACAGAGGCTGCTGTAGTCACAGAATGGGATGCCCCAAAAAAGAAGTGGACCTGGCAGGGTCCAGTAGTGCTATGCCCAGCAAAAGTGTCTTTATCAGGCCTAATTTCAATTATAATAAGTGCAAATGGTTATATGGTCTTAAACAGAGGCTGCTGTAGTCACAGAATGGGATGCCCCAAAAAAGAAGTGGACCTGGCAGGGTCCAGTAGTGCTATGCCCAGCAAAAGTGTCTTTATCAGGCCTAATTTCAATTATAATAAGTGCAAATGGTTATATGGTCTTAAACAGAGGCTGCTGTAGTCACAGAATGTGATGCCCCAAAAAAGAAGTGGACCTGGCAGGGTCCAGTAGTGCTATGCCCAGCAAAAGTGTCTTTATCAGGCTAATTTCAATTATAATAAGTGCAAATGGTTATATGGTGTTAAACAGAGGCTGCTGTAGTCACAGAATGGGATGCCCCAAAAAAGAAGTGGACCTGGCAGGGTCCAGTAGTGCTATGCCCAGCAAAAGTGTCTTTATAGGGGCTAATTTCAATTATAATAAGTGCAAATGGTTATATGGTCTTAAACAGAGGCTGCTGTAGTCACAGAATGTGATGCCCCAAAAAAGAAGTGGACCTGGCAGGGTCCACTAGTGCTATGCCCAGCAAAAGTGTCTTTATCAGGCCTAATTTCAATTATAATAAGTGCAAATGGTTATATGGTGTTAAACAGAGGCTGCTGTAGTCACAGAATGGGATGCCCCAAAAAAGAAGTGGACCTGGCAGGGTCCAGTAGTGCTATGCCCAGCAAAAGTGTCTTTATCAGGGCTAATTTCAATTATAATTAGTGCAAATGGTTATATGGTCTTAAACAGAGGCTGCTGTAGTCACAGAATGGGATGCCCCAAAAAACAAGTGGACCTGGCAGGGTCCAGTAGTGCTATGCCCAGCAAAAGTGTCTTTATCAGGGCTAATTTCAATTATAATAAGTGCAAATGGTTATATGGTCTTAAACAGAGGCTGCTGTAGTCACAGAATGGGATGCCCCAAAAAAGAAGTGGACCTGGCAGGGTCCAGTAGTGCTATGCCCAGCAAAAGTGTCTTTATCAGGCCTAATTTCAATTATAATAAGTGCAAATGGTTATATGGTCTTAAACAGAGGCTGCTGTGGTCACAGAATGGGATGCCCCAAAAAAGAAGTGGACCTGGCAGGGTCCAGTAGTGCTATGCCCAGCAAAAGTGTCTTTATCAGGCTAATTTCAATTATAATAAGTGCAAATGGTTATATGGTCTTAAACAGAGGCTGCTGTAGTCACAGAATGGGATGCCCCAAAAAAGAAGTGGACCTGGCAGGGTCCAGTAGTGCTATGCCCAGCAAAAGTGTCTTTATCAGGCCTAATTTCAATTATAATAAGTGCAAATGGTTATATGGTCTTAAACAGAGGCTGCTGTAGTCACAGAATGGGATGCCCCAAAAAAGAAGTGGACCTGGCAGGGTCCAGTAGTGCTATGCCCAGCAAAAGTGTCTTTATCAGGCCTAATTTCAATTATAATAAGTGCAAATGGTTATATGGTCTTAAACAGAGGCTGCTGTAGTCACAGAATGGGATGCCACAACAGAAGTGCACCTGGCAGGGTCCAGTAGTGCTATGCCCAGCAAAAGTGTCTTTATCAGGCCTAATTTCAATTAAAATAAGTGCAAATGGTTATATGGTCTTAAACAGAGGCTGCTGTAGTCACAGAATGGGATGCCACAACAGAAGTGCACCTGGCAGGGTCCAGTAGTGCTATGCCCAGCAAAAGTGTCTTTATCAGGCTAATTTCAATTATAATAAGTGCAAATGGTTATATGGTCTTAAACAGAGGCTGTTGTAGTCACAGAATGGGATGCCCCAAAAAAGAAGTGGACCTGGCAGGGGCCAGTAGTGCTATGCCCAGCAAAAGTGTCTTTATCAGGCCTAATTTCAATTATAATAAGTGCAAATGGTTATATGGTCTTAAACAGAGGCTGCTGTAGTCACAGAATGGGATGCCCCAAAAAAGAAGTGGACCTGGCGGGGTCCAGTAGTGCTATGCCCAGCAAAAGTGTCTTTATCAGGCCTAATTTCAATTATAATAAGTGCAAATGGTTATATGGTCTTAAACAGAGGCTGCTGTAGTCACAGAATGTGATGCCCCAAAAAAGAAGTGGACCTGGCAGGGTCCACTAGTGCTATGCCCAGCAAAAGTGTCTTTATCAGGGCTAATTTCAATTATAATAAGTGCAAATGGTTATATGGTCTTAAACAGAGGCTGCTGTAGTCACAGAATGGGATGCCCCAAAAAAGAAGTGGACCTGGCAGGGTCCAGTAGTGCTATGCCCAGCAAAAGTGTCTTTATCAGGGCTAATTTCAATTATAATAAGTGCAAATGGTTATATGGTCTTAAACAGAGGCTGCTGTAGTCACAGAATGGGATGCCCCAAAAAAGAAGTGGACCTGGTAGGGTCCAGTAGTGCTATGCCCAGCAAAAGTGTCTTTATCAGGCTAATTTCAATTATAATAAGTGCAAATGGTTATATGGTCTTAAACAGAGGCTGCTGTAGTCACAGAATGGGATGCCCCAAAAAAGAAGTGGACCTGGCAGGGGCCAGTAGTGCTATGCCCAGCAAAAGTGTCTTTATCAGGCCTAATTTCAATTATAATAAGTGCAAATGGTTATATGGTCTTAAACAGAGGCTGCTGTAGTCACAGAATGGGATGCCCCAAAAAAGAAGTGGACCTGGCAGGGTCCAGTAGTGCTATGCCCAGCAAAAGTGTCTTTATCAGGCCTAATTTCAATTATAATAAGTGCAAATGGTTATATGGTCTTAAACAGAGGCTGCTGTAGTCACAGAATGTGATGCCCCAAAAAAGAAGTGGACCTGGCAGGGTCCACTAGTGCTATGCCCAGCAAAAGTGTCTTTATCAGGGCTAATTTCAATTATAATAAGTGCAAATGGTTATATGGTGTTAACCAGAGGCTGCTGTAGTCACAGAATGGGATGCCCCAAAAAAGAAGTGGACCTGGCAGGGTCCAGTAGTGCTATGCCCAGCAAAAGTGTCTTTATCAGGGCTAATTTCAATTATAATAAGTGCAAATGGTTATATGGTCTTAAACAGAGGCTGCTGTAGTCACAGAATGGGATGCCCCAAAAAAGAAGTGGACCTGGCAGGGTCCAGTAGTGCTATGCCCAGCAAAAGTGTCTTTATCAGGGCTAATTTCAATTATAATAAGTGCAAATGGTTATATGGTCTTAAACAGAGGCTGCTGTAGTCACAGAATGGGATGCCCCAAAAACGAAGTGGACCTGGCAGGGTCCAGTAGTGCTATGCCCAGCAAAAGTGTCTTTATCAGGGCTAATTTCAATTATAATAAGTACAAATGGTTATATGGTCTTAAACAGAGGCTGCTGTAGTCACAGAATGGGATGCCCCAAAAACGAAGTGGACCTGGCAGGGTCCAGTAGTGCTATGCCCAGCAAAAGTGTCTTTATCAGGCCTAATTTCAATTATAATAAGTGCAAATGGTTATATGGTCCTAAACAGAGGCTGCTGTAGTCACAGAATGGGATGCCCCAAAAAAGAAGTGGACCTGACAGGGTCCAGTAGTGCTATGCCCAGCAAAAGTGTCTTTATCAGGCTAATTTCAATTATAATAAGTGTAATTGGTTATATGGTCTTAAACAGAGGCTGCTGTAGTCACAGAATGGGATGCCCCAAAAAAGAAGTGGACCTGGCAGGGTCCAGTAGTGCTATGCCCAGCAAAAGTGTCTTTATCAGGCTAATTTCAATTATAATAAGTGCAAATGGTTATATGGTCTTAAACAGAGGCTGCTGTAGTCACAGAATGGGATGCCCCAAAAAAGAAGTGGACCTGGCAGGGTCCAGTAGTGCTATGCCCAGCAAACGTGTCTTTATCAGGCCTAATTTCAATTATAATAAGTGCAAATGGTTATATGGTCTTAAACAGAGGCTGCTGTAGTCACAGAATGGGATGCCCCAAAAAAGAAGTGGACCTGGTAGGGTCCAGTAGTGCTATGCCCAGCAAAAGTGTCTTTATCAGGCCTAATTTCAATTATAATAAGTGCAAATGGTTATATGGTCTTAAACAGAGGCTGCTGTAGTCACAGAATGGGATGCCGCAACAGAAGTGGACCTGGCAGGGTCCAGTAGTGCTATGCCCAGCAAAAGTGTCTTTATCAGGGCTAATTTCAATTATAATAAGTGCAAATGGTTATATGGTGTTAAACAGAGGCTGCTGTAGTCACAGAATGGGATGCCGCAACAGAAGTGGACCTGGCAGGGTCCAGTAGTGCTATGCCCAGCAAAAGTGTCTTTATCAGGCTAATTTCAATTATAATAAGTGCAAATGGTTATATGGTGTTAAACAGAGGCTGCTGTAGTAACAGAATGGGATGTCCCAAAAAAGAAGTGGACCTGGCAGGGTCCAGTAGTGCTATGCCCAGCAAAAGTGTCTTTATCAGGCTAATTTCAATTATAATAAGTGCAAATGGTTATATGGTGTTAAACAGAGGCTGCTGTAGTCACAGAATGGGATGCCCCAAAAAAGAAGTGGACCTGGCAGGGTCCAGTAGTGCTATGCCCAGCAAAAGTGTCTTTATCAGGCTAATTTCAATTATAATAAGTGCAAATGTTTATATGGTCTTAAACAGAGGCTGCTGTAGTCACAGAATGGGATGCCCCAAAAAAGAAGTGGACCTGGCAGGGTCCAGTAGTGCTATGCCCAGCAAAAGTGTCTTTATCAGGCTAATTTCAATTATAATAAGTGCAAATGGTTATATGGTCTTAAACTGTTTAAGACCATATAACCATTTGCACTTATTATAATTGAAATAAGCCCTGATAAAGACACTTTTGCTGGGCATAGCACTACTGGACCCTGCCAGGTCCACTTCTTTTTTGGGGCATCCCATTCTGTGACTACAGCAGCCTCTGGTTAACACCATATAACCATTTGCACTTATTATAATTGAAATTAGCCTGATAAAGACACTTTTGCTGGGCATAGCACTAGTGGACCCTGCCAGGTCCACTTCTTTTTTGGGGCATCATATTCTGTGACTACAGCAGCCTCTGTTTAAGACCATATAACCATTTGCACTTATTATAATTGAAATTAGGCCTGATAAAGACACTTTTGCTGGGCATAGCACTACTGGACCCTGCCAGGTCCACTTCTTTTTTGGGGCATCCCATTCTGTGACTACAGCAGCCTCTGTTTAAGACCATATAACCATTTGCACTTATTATAATTGAAATTAGGCCTGATAAAGACACTTTTGCTGGGCATAGCACTACTGGACCCTGCCAGGTCCACTTCTTTTTTGGGGCATCCCATTCTGTGACTACAGCAGCCTCTGTTTAAGACCATATAACCATTTGCACTTATTATAATTGAAATTAGGCCTGATAAAGACACTTTTGCTGGGCATAGCACTACTGGCCCCTGCCAGGTCCACTTCTTTTTTGGGGCATCCCATTCTGTGACTACAGCAGCCTCTGTTTAAGACCATATAATCATTTGCACTTATTATAATTGAAATTAGCCTGATAAAGACACTTTTGCTGGGCATAGCACTACTGGACCCTGCCAGGTCCACTTCTTTTTTGGGGCATCCCATTCTGTGACTACAACAGCCTCTGTTTAAGACCATATAACCATTTGCACTTATTATAATTGAAATTAGCCTGATAAATACACTTTTGCTGGGCATAGCACTACTGGACCCTGCCAGGTCCACTTCTTTTTTGGGGCATCCCATTCTGTGACTACAGCAGCCTCTGTTTAAGACCATATAACCATTTGCACTTATTATAATTGAAATTAGCCCTGATAAAGACACTTTTGCTGGGCATAGCACTACTGGACCCTGCCAGGTCCACTTCTTTTTTGGGGCATCCCATTCTGTGACTACAGCAGCCTCTGTTTAAGACCATATAACCATTTGCACTTATTATAATTGAAATTAGCCCTGATAAAGACACTTTTGCTGGGCATAGCACTACTGGACCCTGCCAGGTCCACTTCTTTTTTGGGGCATCCCATTCTGTGACTACAGCAGCCTCTGTTTAAGACCATATAACCATTTGCACTAATTATAATTGAAATTAGCCCTGATAAAGACACTTTTGCTGGGCATAGCACTACTGGACCCTGCCAGGTCCACTTCTTTTTTGGGGCATCCCATTCTGTGACTACAGCAGCCTCTGTTTAAGACCATATAACCATTTGCACTTATTATAATTGAAATTAGCCCTGATAAAGACACTTTTGCTGGGCATAGCACTACTGGACCCTGCCAGGTCCACTTCTTTTTTGGGGCATCCCATTCTGTGACTACAGCAGCCTCTGTTTAAGACCATATAACCATTTGCACTTATTATAATTGAAATTAGGCCTGATAAAGACACTTTTGCTGGGCATAGCACTACTGGCCCCTGCCAGGTCCACTTCTTTTTTGGGGCATCCCATTCTGTGACTACAGCAGCCTCTGTTTAACACCATATAACCATTTGCACTTATTATAATTGAAATTAGCCTGATAAAGACACTTTTGCTGGGCATAGCACTAGTGGACCCTGCCAGGTCCACTTCTTTTTTGGGGCATCACATTCTGTGACTACAGCAGCCTCTGTTTAAGACCATATAACCATTTGCACTTATTATAATTGAAATTAGGCCTGATAAAGACACTTTTGCTGGGCATAGCACTACTGGACCCTGCCAGGTCCACTTCTTTTTTGGGGCATCCCATTCTGTGACTACAGCAGCCTCTGTTTAAGACCATATAACCATTTGCACTTATTATAATTGAAATTAGGCCTGATAAAGACACTTTTGCTGGGCATAGCACTACTGGACCCTGCCAGGTCCACTTCGTTTTTGGGGCATCCCATTCTGTGACTACAGCAGCCTCTGTTTAAGACCATATAACCATTTGCACTTATTATAATTGAAATTAGCCTGATAAAGACACTTTTGCTGGGCATAGCACTACTGGACCCTGCCAGGTCCACTTCTTTTTTGGGGCATCCCATTCTGTGACTACTTCCGGCCTGGAACAATCCCAGCTCACAACTATACAAAGGGTAGAAGCACTGGAAAAAAGCCTGTTGCTCCAACAAGCTATCTCTCAAGCCGCCGTCCTCCACTTGGACGATCTTGAAAACAGGAGTAGACGCAACAATATAAGAGTGAGGGGACTGCCGGAGGCAACGGGCCAAGACCAACTTGCGCCCACGAGCATTTTCAACGGAATTCTTAATCATCCGCCCAACACTGAAATAGTAATAGATCGCCTTCACAGGGCGCTCGGGCCCAGAGCGACGGACCCCAACCGCCCACGTGACGTAATATGCCGCCTGCATTACTACACGGTCAAGGAGGAAATTCTCAGGAGAGCCCGGGATAGGGGGAGAATCAACTTTGACGGGGCGACGATCCAGGTGTTCCCAGATGTATCCAGAAGGACACTCCAGATGCGGCGATGCCTGAAACCCCTGCTCGCCAGGATTCAAGAATGTGGAGCCTCCTACCGGTGGGGTTACCCCTTTCACTTGCTCGTCCGCAAAAATCAGAGTGTCTTCGCCCTGAGATCTAGGGCCGACCTCCCAGAACTTTTTGCATTCTTGGACTCCCCCTCTATGGAAGTTCGGGACTGGCTGGACCCGTCCCCGTTGCCCGCGCGGGTCCCTGCTGGAGACGGGAGACTGCGGGGACCGCGGCGGGAGAGAGGCGCCGGCCCCCCGCGGGCCGTGCGCCCGGACGTCGTCCAGCGGGGCCGATGCCTTCGACAAGTGAGTCCTGAGGGGCGGAGGGCCCCGATCCGTGCCGTGGGTCTAGTTCTCTTGCTGCCCTTCATACCTATACTTGATATTGTATTTGCCGCTGGTTTTTTTTTTCTTTTTCTCTCTTCTCGCCTAATTGCTTGATTGAATTGATGTTTGTTCTTATGGTCGTTCGGCGCCCCCTGTTGCCGCTCGGGGGCCGTGGAGTCGCGCTGGAGCTTTGTGTGGTTTGTTCGGGCGGGGGATAGAAGTCTTCACAAGGGGCGGCCCCGGGGATCCCATGTGGGTCCTTCGGGGGGGCTCCGCATGTTTTACTGGGTTGGCCGGAGGGACCCCTCATGCCTTTCGGACCCGTTTCGCCCCCACAGTAGGCCGAAGTCCTCATTTCGGGGGCGGGGAGAGATTCCCTATTGGGAAACAGTACCCTGTTTCCTGACTAGTTTTCTGCGTCTCTTAGGAGCTTCGGATCTAGTCTAGTTTATTAGTTCCTCATTTCTCTGTTTTTTTCTGTTTCTCTGTTACTCACCCAAGTTAACTGCTCCCTCCTTTGTTTTGACCCTCTTCCCCCTGTCTTGTCCTGCCCCCTGTCGCCCTTGTGTGTTCCCCCGCCCCCCCCTCCTCCCACCTTCCACTTGCCCCCCGCCCACTCCTGAGACCCCGATATGTCCAAGGTAAAATTTACAACCCTCAATGTGAAGGGACTTAACTCTCCTTTGAAGAGAGCTGTGGTCCTCAGGGAGCTAAGACGCCTACATGCACAAGTTGCCTTCCTGCAGGAGACGCATAACGTCACTAATCGCTATTACAAGACTCAATACCACTCCTTGTTGCCGGATTCCAAATCACGGGGAGTGGCTATCATTTTAGCGGGGTCCTTGCCGTGGTCGCACTCGGCGTCACTGCAGGACCCGGAGGGTAGGTTCTTGTTTGTCCGGGGCACCCTCTTTTCCTTGAGGGTGACTCTGGCAACCTGTTACTGCCCTAACACCAATCAACTTAAATTTATGCGTTCCACCCTGGAAAAGCTTGATGGGTTTGCGGAGGGGTCCTCCTGCTCGGGGGCGACTTCAACACAGTCCTTGACCCAGCTTGGGATACTTCCCGTGGGTCCTCCCACATCTCCTTCTCTGCCTTAAAAAGACTCAGAACTCTGCTTTTCAAGAGCCAGTTGATGGACGCCTGGCGGATTCTTAATCCCCAGGGGAGAGATTACACATTCTTCTCAGCACCCCATAATTCCTATTCTCGCATCGACTGGTTCTTGATCCCTCATAGGTTCCTGCACCTCGTGGCCGATATGGACATAGGTCAGATTACCATCTCTGATCATGCCCCAGTCTCCCTAACCATTTCCATACCCGACACGGTCCCCCTGAGAGGCCAATGGAGGTTGAATAGCTCCCTCCTACAAGACCCCGAGGTAAAAGACGACATCCACAAGACCATCACTGACTTTTTTGCGACTAATGACACAGGAGAGGTTTCGCGGATGTCTCTATGGGAGGCCCACAAATGCGTGGTCAGGGGTGTGCTGATCAAGCATGGGGCTCGTCTCAAGAGAGAGAGGAACAGGCAAATGGACCTCCTGACTAGGGAGATCTTTGAGACGGAGATCAAGCACAAAACCCATGATGCGGCGTTAGGCGCCAAGCTGACGCGTCTGCGGGAATCCCTGAGAGACGTCTGCCTCACCGAGGCCAAGGGCTTAGCGGCTAGATGCAGGCGATTCTATTATGAGTACAGCAATAAATGTGGGAGGGCCCTGGCTAGAGCCCTGAAAGCACAACGCACCAGAAACTTTATAGCCCACGTTCAAGACCAGGGGGGCAGGAGACTCCACCTGATGAAGGACATAGCCAGGACGTTCAAAGAGTTTTATGAAAAATTATATAACTTGCCGCGGGGTCACTCGACCCCTTCGATGAGCGACATCGAGACTTACATTCGGGATTCAGGACTCCCCCGACGCGAGGTAGTGGAGGCCCTTGAGGGGGACATAGAGATTGAGGAATTTACGAGGGCCATCAAGAATACCAGACTGGGTAGGGCGCCGGGCCCGGACGGCTTTAGCTTAGATTATTATAGGGAGTTTGCTGGGATTCTCGGCCCTAGGTTTATCACTTCTTTTGGCTCTTTGAGGGATGGGAACCCCCTCCAAGGGATACCTTGAGAGCAAACATCACCGTAATTCCCAAACCTGGAAAGGACCCGGCACAGTGTGGGAATTACAGACCCATCTCCCTGTTGAATTGCGATATCAAGCTGTTTAACAAGATACTAGCGGACAGGCTTGCCCCTCTCATCCCATCCCTCATACACTGGGATCAGGTGGGCTTCGTCCCCTCGAGAGAGGGAAGAGATAACACCACTAGGGTTGTCAACCTGATTCACCGGGCGAGGTTGGGGGGCCCGGCGGCGATGCTGCTCTCGACGGACGCCGAGAAGGCTTTTGATAGGGTGAGCTGGGATTTTATCTCCGCTACCCTTCGTCTAATTGGCCTGGGAGAGAACATGACCCGTTGGGTGATGGCCTCCTATTCGGCCCCCTCGGCGTCCGTCATGGTGAACGGCTGGACATCAAACCCATTCACATTGGCAAATGGGACCCATCAGGGTTGTCCGCTTTCCCCCCTGATATTTATCTTGACACTCGAACCTTTCCTGAGATGTGTGAGGAAAAACCGGGACATTGCTGGCATAGGGGTTGGGCGAGAGGAACACAAGGTCGTGGCTTACGCCGACGACCTGATATTTTTTATCTCCAGACCTGAGACATCCCTACCCGTACTCATGGCAGAACTTAAAGCCTTCCAAACAGTTTCCAATTATAAGATAAACCACCAAAAATCCTCCGCCCTGAATATCAGCCTACCTCTTGAGAGACTAACGCAGATCTCTAAAAACTTCCCCTTCAGATGGGAACAGGAAGCGATAACGTATCTGGGGACTCAGATCTCGTCCACTCCCCAGAGACTATACAACTTGAACTTCCCCCCATTGCTGAAGAGTGTAGAGGAGGACTTGCAGAAATGGAATAGAAACGCCTTCTCGTGGTTCGGCAGGTCCAACATCGTTAAGATGAACATCCTGCCGAGGGTGCTGTACCTCTTCCAGGCCCTCCCGATTGAGGTCCCACATACTTTCTTTAACCCTTTCGCTGCCAGCCTACCTGCAGCATTTCCCACTCCCTGTTGCCAGACTGAGTTTCACTGTTTCGCGCTACACATGTTCAACTGTCATTTTTGAAAGGATTTCCAGGGATTTCCCAGGAAAATTATATATTGTTTTTTTCAACAGAGTCTGGGCTTTAACATGAAATGTCTTGTTTGTATTTTTTAGGTGTATTCTCAACATTTTTGGGTGAAATGTGTGAAAAAAATTAAAAAAAATATATTTTTTTACAATTTGTAGAGTTTTTTTGTAATAAAAAATGTAAGTTTGTCAATAAAATCTTATTGCGTGAGAAACCCCAATTTCTCCCGGTTACAGCGATACCACATATGTATAGGTAGACACCCTTTCCTGCCCAGAAGCCTTTTATAGCTGCTGGATGACAAATGGTTAATTAAAAAAAAAAAATGACATAGGGTCCCCCTTCCCGGGGAGGGGGACCCCATTTTTTTTTGGATTTTTAAGGGTTAAAAACCCTTAAAAATCCAAAAAAAAAAATGACGTGGGGTCCCCCTTACCCAAAGTAACCAGCCCGGGACCAGCTATGGGGGCTTGTAGGCACAGAGTGGGGGGGCCAGCTTTGGTGGCCCCCCCACCCTGCAGCCTACGAGCCCACATAGCCTATGTGGGCCCGGGCTCTTCTGCCCCCCCCTGGCCTTTGGGGAGGCAGGTAATGGGGGTGCGGGGGTCAATGGCAAGCCACCCGCTAGGGCAGGTGACTTGCCACCCCCCCAGCCTTGTGAACTGGTATAAGGGGTCTCATGGACCCCTTACCAGCTCACAAAGAGTTAATGTGAAAAAAAACCACCACACAATAATAAAAAGTATTTTATTCAAAAAAAAAAAAATTTTTTTAACTGTACTTACCTTCGATTGCAAGCTCTTGTCCCTCGCCGCTCAGCTGACAGATGCCGGTGATCGGCATCCAGAGAAGGAGAAGGCAGGAGATCAGAGGATCTCCTGTCACCTCCTTCCAGGGCACCGATCACCGGCATCTGAGAAGCTGAGAAAGCTGAAGCCGGTGATCGGGACCGGGATGACGTCATAAGCCCCGCCCCCAAGGGGGCGGGGCTTAGAGGCAAGATGGCGGCCACCATCGTGAAGAAGAGAGGAGAGAGCCTCCCAGGCTCTCTCCTGAAGATCGGTAAGTCCTGGGGGGGGATCGGAGGCCCCCCAGGTGAAGAGGAGGGACAGCGGGAGCCAGCGCACACACAGGTAAGTGAATGTCATTTTTATTTTTTATTTTTTTTTACAGTTAGCAGCTGCTGCTGCAGAAGCGGGGGGGGGGGCGGCCTATTCCGGGGGCTCTCCTGGAGCCATCCGACCCCCCACGGGGGATCGGATGGCACCAAATTAAAGAGGAGACCCGGCCGGATCCAACAAGGGGTCAGGTGAGTATTTTTGATTTTTATTTTTTAAACTAGAAGCGAGGAAAGTCAAGCACGTAACACCTACGGGCTTGGCACTTAAGGCCCAGCCAAGCCAGCACGTAGGTGTTACGTGCTTGGCAACAAAAGGGTTAAACGTTTGACGGGGCTTTGTTCCAGGTTTGTGTGGGCTGGGAAGGCACATCGGCTGGCGGCCCCCCTCCTCACTCTCTCCAAGGCGAGGGGAGGACTGGGCCTCCCAGATTGGAGGGCATACCACGCGGCACTTATCACGTGTGCTTGACTGGTGTAGGCACTCTCTGAAGCAGTGGACGCTCATCGAGCAGGAGTCCTCGGAGATCCCTTTGCAGGGGCTCCCCTGGACTCCGCTGGATCGGACCCCCGCCCTGAACAAACACCCCATGTCAGGGACCGCTGGACACCCTTCTCTCGTGAGCCAACAATCCCCAATCTCCACCGCCTCTTGTGCCTATAGACAAGCCCCCGCTTGCTGGAGACACGGGTTATGCCTCTCCAGACTCGGTTGCCCCCAGGTCTTACTGGCGCAAAGATTGCTGGCTTACGATAAAGACGGATGAACTGCGGGGTATCCCAAATCAGGAGTTCATGCACCAAAGTCTGTAAACGTCAAAACCAAGGGGCAAGGCAAAGAGTAGTCAGGACTGGCAAGGGTCAAGGCTGGGTGATCACAGAAGCGCGGTATGCAAGGGGTTAAGCAGAAACGAAGTCAGACAGGCAGAAGGTCGGTTCAGGCAGCGAGCAGGAGTAGTCAAGGACGAAGCCGGATCAAACACACTAAGACGAGATTCAGAAGCACACTCAAGCTAGTAAATGGCTATAACAGGCACTGGTGGTTCAGGCGGGAAAATATTTAAATGGTGACTGACCAATGGGAAGGGGAATGTGCTGATTGGTGCAACACACGATCTCACCCCTGATAGGAGAAAATCCAGGGACTGGACCGCCCTGGCCAGTCAGGCTGTCCATTCCCTGACCTTCCCAGAGCAGTGGATTCCTGGGTCAGGATTGGTCCTTTTAAATCTGCCCCCGGCGAATGCGCTGGGAGCAGCGCCGCCGGGGGACATAAAGGGTACGTGCTAGCACGCGGGCACGTGCACGGCCGTCGGCTGCCGGTGCGCCCGACGCTGGAGGGGCGGCTGCCTAGCGTGGCCGCCGGAGGGGCCGCGCCACCAGTGAGCGTGCGGAGGCACCGCGGGACAGACTCCCAGGTAAGTTCCTTACATTACCCCCCCCTTGAGGAGGGGCCTCTGGACCCTCCAAGCTGGGTTTCTGAGGGTTCTCTCTGTGAAACTTCCTAACCAACCTCCCCGCGTGGACATCTCTGGCCGGGACCCAAGACCTCTCTTCTGGACCGTATCCCTTCCAATCTACTAGGTACTGGAGAGAGTTTCAGAAGAAACGTGAGTCCAAAATCCGGGCTACCTCGAATTCTTGCTGCCCGTCTACCAGGATGGCAGCAGGGGAAGTATCTGGCTCAATACCCTTGGCAGATTTTAAAAGGGAAACATGAAAAGAATTGCAAATTTTCATGGAGGGAGGGAGATCAAGGCAATAAGTAACTCGATTAATCTTCTGTAGTATAGGAAAAGGGCCAATAAACCTTGGACCTAGCTTGGCAGAGGGTTGACGTAATGCCAAATTTTTGGTGGAAAGCCAAACTAACTCCCCCACCTCATAATCAGGGTCACTAGACCGACCGTGATTGGCAAAAGTTTTCTGCTGGCCGACAGCCCTGGTCAAGTTTTGCTGGATCTTTGCCCATAAGTCCGGCCATTGGGACAACCATTTCTCAAGCGAGGGCACACTAGAGGGTTCTTCGGACAAAGCAGAAAACTTGAGGTCCCTACCGAAGACACAGCGAAACGGGGAAACCCCTGTGGAAGTATGGGTGGCATTATTTAGAGCAAACTCTGCAAACGGAAGGTACAGTAACCAATCTGTCTGGACATCGGAAACAAAACATCGAAGGTACTGCTCCAGTGATTGGTTGGTTCTCTCTGTCTGTCCATTTGATTGGGGATGAAATGCAGAGGACAGAGAGACAGAGAACCCCAACCTGGCACAAAATGCCCTCCAAAACTGAGAGACAAACTGTACTCCCCTGTCAGAGACCACATCCTCCGGGATTCCATGGAGTCTGAATATATGTGTTAGAAAATGTTGTGCAAGGTCTTGAGCGGTTGGTAACTTTTTTAACGGGATAAAGTGTGCCATCTTACTGAACCGATCTACCATCACCCAGATGACGGTAAACCCCTGCGATGATGGAAGATCGGTGATGAAATCCATGGCAAGGTGTGTCCATGGTCGGGAAGGAATGGATAAGGGCAACAGTGAACCTTCAGGAGAATGTCTAGG
Source organism: Gastrophryne carolinensis (assembly GCA_027917425.1). Taxonomy (NCBI): domain Eukaryota; kingdom Metazoa; phylum Chordata; class Amphibia; order Anura; family Microhylidae; genus Gastrophryne; species Gastrophryne carolinensis. Next base: position 126,896,484 of record CM051240.1, on the reverse strand, counting down.
GGTTTTACTCCGGGCACAAATCTTACAGGCTCGAACATAATCCTGAGCATCTTTTTTAATAGAGGGCCACCAAACATGACGTGACAACATGGAAATGGTTTTCTTAACTCCAGGATGGCCTACAGTTTTAGAGGCATGAAATTGCTGTAGGACGGCCGAACGATGTGACGTAGGTACAAACTGGACATGAGCCGGTTTACCAGGCGGAGATTCAGACTGAAATTGATTCAGGTCAGAGAGGTTTGGCTGAATCACAGCTACCACCATGTGTTGTGGCAGTATGGGCAAATTCTTCCCCTCAGGTAAGTTAGTCGTGGAAAAGCTTCGAGACAAGGCATCAGCTTTTACGTTCTTTGACCCCGGTTTGTAAGTAATTGTAAAGTTAAATCGGGAAAAGAACAGGGACCACCGAGCTTGCCTAGGGGTTAACCTCTTTGCAGACTGAATATATTCTAAATTTTTATGGTCCGTGAAGACCGTAACAGGGAACTGGGCCCCTTCTAACCAGTGTCTCCATTCTTGAAAGGCTAGTTTAACCGCTAAGAGCTCCCGATTCCCAATGTCATAATTCCGCTCAGCGGGATTGAATTTTTTCGAGAAAAAAGCACAAGGGTGAAGTCGTTCCGGGGAACCGCTGTACTGCGAGAGAACTGCCCCAACGCCAAGCTCGGAAGCGTCAACTTCGACTATAAAAGCTCGTTGACATTCTGGGTGAACTAATACTGGGGCAGAGCTAAAGACTTCTTTTAACTTTCTAAAGGCTTGAAAGGATCGCTCCGGCCAGGGTGATGGGAAGCTCCCCTTCTTGGTGAGATCTGTGAGAGGTGCTACTAGGGTGGAGAAGTTCTTAAAAAATCTCCTATAAAAGTTGACGAATCCCAGGAATCTTTGTAGCCCCTTTAAATCTCTAGGTTGCTCCCACTCAAGTACAGCTTTGACCTTAGCCAGATCCATAGATAACCCAGTGTTAGAAATTATATACCCTAAAAAAGGGACCTCAGGAACCTCGAATACACATTTCTTGAGTTTAGCGTATAAGCAATTCTCTCTTAATTTTTGTAAGACAAGGCGAACATGTTCACGATGTTCCATTAAAGAGGAAGAAAAAATCAAAATATCATCGAGGTACACTACTACAAAGCGACCCAAATACTCTCTAAAAATTTCGTTTACAAAGTCCTGGAAGACGGCCGGGGCTTTACACAAACCAAAGGGCATCACAAGGTACTCGTAATGCCCATCTTGGGTGTTGAAGGCGGTCTTCCATTCATCACCCTGACGGATCCTTATCAAGTTATAGGCCCCCCGTAGATCCAACTTGGTAAAGACTTGGGCCCCGATGATCTGTGTAAATAACCCATCAATCAGAGGAAGGGGGTATTTATTTTTAATGGTTATTTTATTCAAACCCCGGTAATCTATACAGGGGCGGAGCCCCCCATCTTTTTTTTCAACAAAGAAAAAACCAGCCGGAGAAGTGGATGCCCGGATGAACCCCTTCTGTAAATTCTCAGCTATGTAATCTTTCATAGCTTTGTTTTCCGCCCGGGTCAAATTATAGATTTTTCCCCTGGGTTGCATAGTCCCCGGAAGAAGTTCTATGGGGCAGTCAAAGGACCTATGAGGCGGAAGAACATCCGCCGCTTTTTCCGAAAATACATCGAGAAAATCATGATAAGGGCCTGGAACCCCATCGGGGAGTAGCTGTGTGGCACACACCGGGACTTCCAAACAGGACTGGAAACATGACGGGCCCCATTTAGTAATCTGCCTCGCAGCCCAGTCAATCTGAGGGTTATGCTTTTGTAACCAAGGCAACCCGAGTACTAATGGAGTTAAGGGCATTTTTAAGACAAAAAAGCAAATCCATTCAGAATGCCCTGCTCCCACTCTAAGAAACACTGGTGGGGTCTTAAAATGTATGAGGCCCCCCGCAATAGGTGTGTCATCAATGGCTAAAACCCGGATAACCTTAGACAGAGGTTGGAGCGGAATCTTCAAACTTTGAGCTAGCTCTAAGTCAAGAAAATTCCCTGCAGCCCCACAATCAAGAAGGGCCTCCAAATTTTTAAATTCAAGGTCCACTTTAATCTGGACTGGGACCATAAACTGGGAATAAATCTGAGGAAATACCTTGCAGCCTAGATGGGTTCCCTCGACCCCACCTAGGCTCTGAAGTTTCCCGGCTGCTTCTTGGGGCAGACTCTGACCAGGTGACCGGTCCCCCCACAGTAGAGACACAGTCCTTCTGTCAATTGCCGACGCCTCTCAGCCTCAGAAAGCTTGGTAGCTCCCAGCTGCATAGGTTCCTCGACTGGTATAGGGGCTGGAGCTCCAGCTTTCCAGCTGGTATCGGGATGCGCCCCTCTTTCAAGGCGTCTCTCCCGTAAACGCCGGTCGATTCGGATAGCGAGTTGCATGGTTTCGTCCAAAGACTGAGGTACAGGGTGATTCACAAGAATGTCCTTAATGGCGTCAGATAGGCCCAACCGGAATTGACCACACAGGGCAGGGTCATTCCACCGAGAGCCCACAGCCCACCGACGGAATTCGGAACAATACTCCTCGGCCTGCCGGCGACCCTGTCGCAAGGAACGCAGTTTGGCATCAGCAGTGGCATCCCTATCTGGGTCATCATAAAGAATTTCCATAGCTGAAAAAAACACATCGACCGATTGCCGTGCTGGGTCCTGAGGTGACAGGCCGAATGCCCAGGACCTTGCAGGAGGGAGATGACCAGGCCCACACGTTGTTCTTGGGAGCCAGAGGAGTGTGGGTGGAGTTGAAAATAAAGTTTGCAGGCATCCCGAAAGTTGGAAAACTTGCTTCTGTCCCCAGTGAACTTATCGGGGAGTGGGATCTTGGGTTCCACAGGATGGACGGCCGGTGCCCCCAAAGGGACTGGGTTGATAGGAGTGGGACGGTTCTCCTGGGCCGCCACTCGATGAGCCAGGTGCTCAACAGCCGCAGTCAAGGCCTGCACCTGCTCCAAAATTTGGTCCATAGTTCTGGCCTGTTATACTGTCAGGGACCGCTGGACACCCTTCTCTCGTGAGCCAACAATCCCCAATCTCCACCGCCTCTTGTGCCTATAGACAAGCCCCCGCTTGCTGGAGACACGGGTTATGCCTCTCCAGACTCGGTTGCCCCCAGGTCTTACTGGCGCAAAGATTGCTGGCTTACGATAAACTGCGGGGTATCCCAAATCAGGAGTTCATGCACCAAAGTCTGTAAACGTCAAAACCAAGGGGCAAGGCAAAGAGTAGTCGGGACTGGCAAGGGTCAAGGCCGGGTGATCACAGAAGCGCGGTATCCAAGGGGTTAAGCAGAAACGAAGTCAGACAGGCAGAAGGTCGGTTCAGGCAGCGAGCAGGAGTAGTCAAGGTCGAAGCCGGATCAAACACACTAAGACGAGATTCAGAAGCACACTCAAGCTAGTAAATGGCTATAACAGGCACTGGTGGTTCGGGCGGGAAAATATTTAAATGGTGACTGAGCAATGGGAAGGGGAATGTGCTGATTGGTGCAACACACAATCTCACCCCTGATAGGAGAAACTCCAGGGACTGGACCGCCCTGGCCAGTCAGGCTGTCCATTCCCTGACCTTCCCAGAGCAGTGGATTCCTGGGTCAGGATTGGTCCTTTTAAATCTGCCCCCGGCGAATGCGCTGGGAGCAGCGCCGCCGGGGGACATAAAGGGAACGTGCTAGCACGCGGGCACGTGCACAGCCGTCGGCTGCCGGTGCGCCCAACGCTGGAGGGGCGGCTGCCTGGCGCGGCCGCCGGAGGGGCCGCGCCACCAGTGAGCGTGCGGAGGCACCGCGGGACAGACTCCCAGGTAAGTTCCTTACACCCCATCCGTAAAATAGCTAGCAGATTCTTCCCGAGGTTGGGCATTCTCCCCTCTGCCTCGCCAATGACCCCCTTACTGGGGCATCCTGACTTCCCGGCAAGCCTAACTGATGGCTCTTTCCGCAAATGGATTAAACAGGGCTGCTTCAGGGTCATGCACCTCAGAGAGGGACCGGATTGGATCGGGGCGGAGGTCCTGGCAATGAGATATTCACTAACCCCACTGAATGTATGGCAGACTCTGCAGCTCACGCACTTCCAGCGCTCCCTGTCTAGGGCTATGGACGCTGCAAGACCTCTAACCCCTTTTGAACAGTCTTGCTCAGGCAGTGGCCACTTCAGGGGAGCGCTGTCCCACGCTTACTCACTGCTCATCTCCCCACCTGAATCCTATAAACCCCCGTACATTGAGGGCTGGGAAAGGGAACTAAATAGAACCTTCACCAAGAAGCAGACGCAGGCCATGCTACAGGTAGCTCACAGGTCATCGACGTCCTGCAGATACCAGGAGGCCTCCTTTAAGGTTCTTTCACGCTGGTACCTCGTGCCGTCGAGACTAGCGAGAATATTTCCCTCCGCCTCTCCCTTGTGCTGGAGATGTTCTGGGGCCAGGGGCACAATGATGCATATTTTCTGGGAGTGCGGGGCACTGGCCGGGTTCTGGAGCAACGTCAGGAGAATAGTCTTGAAACTGACGGATATAGACATGGGTGAGGACCCGGCGGGCTACCTCCTTGGCCTGGCTCCTACAACCATCAAGAGAAGGACCAAGTCCTTGCTTGCTCCTCTCCTGGACGCGGCCAGGACCTGCATTCCATCCTGTTGGAAATCGACGTCGCCCCCCACGACAGCCATGTGGCTGACCAGGGTTGGCGATATTGGCAGAATGGAGGAGATGACGGCCTCGTTGAGGGGGAGGATGGATCAGCACAGGGAGAGGTGGCAGGCCTGGAATTGATTTACCGCCTCGGCAGACTACTTGAACTTCTTGCAGGAGTAGGCCTCCCTGTCGAGGTCCTCAGCTTCCCCCCCCCTCCCTCCCGCCTCCTCATCCCCCCTCCCTCACGCCTCTTCATCCCCCCTTACCCCCCCTCCTCCTCCTCCACACCCCACCCACCCCTAGGTATCTCTCTGTCTTGTCTCGTCTTGCCCCCCCCTCCCGTTTGTCCCTGTGGTATATCCAATAGCTAGCTTTATGTGAGTTCAATTTATGCTTAGAATAAGAAAACGTTAGAGGCGTGGTGTGCGGATTACACGTTTTATTACATGTTAATGTGCAACAAGAATTTGAGTCATCCTACAGGGGGGGCCCCTCTTCACCCGTAGTCACCGGATTGATGGGGATAGCTGTTTCCCAGAGACCATGGCCCGTTTTCTTCCAATGATTCTTCGGCCCCCTTAGGTCGAGGGTGGTAGGGGATACATCTTATGCCTTGGGCGTTAATGTTGATCATTTTTTATATCTCGATGTACTTCTGTTTATGTGCACCCATTCTCATTGTAAACTGTTGTTTATCTGTACTGAACGTGATCTGTCATACTTCATGCTTCTTCAATAAAAACTACAATACGTAAAGAAGAATGGGATGCCCCCACAGCAGACCTGAGATCAGTATATATGCACAGTAAAAGTGTCTAAGCAGGCTCCAACAGGCCAAATTACTTTAAATAAGTGTGCAGCTTAGTGAAGATCAAGAGGGGTATGGTATGTTATAGAATGGGATGCCCCCACAGCAGACTTGAGATCAGTATATATGCACAGCAGCAGTGTCTAAGCAGGCTGCAACAGGCCAAATTACTTTAAATAAGTGTGCAGCTTAGAGGAAATACAGAGGCTAATGGTATGTTATAGAATGGGATGCCCCCACAGCAGACTTGAGATCAGTATATATGCACAGCAACAGTGTCTAAGCAGGCTCCAACAGGCCAAATTACTTTAAATAAGTGTGCAGCTTAGAGGAAATACAGAGGCTAATGGTATGTTATAGAATGGGATGCCCCCACAGCAGACTTGAGATCAGTATATATGCACAGCAGCAGTGTCTAAGCAGGCTCCAATAGGCCAAATTACTTTAAATAAGTGTGCAGCTTAGAGGAAATACAGAGGCTAATGGTATGTTATAGAATGGGATGCCCCCACGGCAGACTTGAGATCAGTATATATGCACAGCAAAAGTGTCTAAGCAGGCTGCAACAGGCCAAATTACTTTAAATAAGTGTGCAGCTTAGAGGAAATACAGAGGCTAATGGTATGTTATAGAATGGGATGCCCCCACAGCAGACCTGAGATCAGTATATATGCACAGTAAAAGTGTCTAAGCAGGCTCCAACAGGCCAAATTACTTTAAATAAGTGTGCAGCTTAGAGAAAATACAGAGGCTAATGGTATGTTATAGAATGGGATGCCCCCACAGCAGACTTGAGATCAGTATATATGCACAGCAACAGTGTCTAAGCAGGCTGCAACAGGCCAAATTACTTTAAATAAGTGTGCAGCTTAGAGAAAATACAGAGGCTAATGGTATGTTATAGAATGGGATGCCCCCACAGCAGACTTGAGATCAGTATATATGCACAGCAACAGTGTCTAAGCAGGCTCCAACAGGCCAAATTACTTTAAATAAGTGTGCAGCTTAGAGGAAATACAGAGGCTAATGGTATGTTATAGAATGGGATGCCCCCACAGCAGACTTGAGATCAGTATATATGCACAGCAGCAGTGTCTAAGCAGGCTCCAACAGGCCAAATTACTTTAATTAAGTGTGCAGCTTAGAGGAAATACAGAGGCTAATGGTATGTTATAGAATGGGATGCCCCCACAGCAGACTTGAGATCAGTATATATGCACACCAAAAGTGTCTAAGCAGGCTGCAACAGGCCAAATTACTTTAAATAAGTGTGCAGCTTAGAGGAAATACAGAGGCTAATGGTATGTTATAGAATGGGATGCCCCCACAGCAGACCTGAGATCAGTATATATGCACAGCAACAGTGTCTAAACAGGCTCCAACAGGCCAAATTACTTTAAATAAGTGTGCAGCTTAGAGGAAATACAGAGGCTAATGGTATGTTATAGAATGGGATGCCCCCACAGCAGACTTGAGATCAGTATATATGCACAGCAAAAGTGTCTAAGCAGGCTGCAACAGGCCAAATTACTTTAAATAAGTGTGCAGCTTAGAGGAAATACAGAGGCTAATGGTATGTTATAGAATGGGATGCCCCCACAGCAGACCTGAGATCAGTATATATGCACAGCAACAGTGTCTAAGCAGGCTCCAACAAGCCAAATTACTTTAAATAAGTGTGCAGCTTAGTGAAGATCAAGAGGGGTATGGTATGTTATAGAATGGGATGCCCCCACAGCAGACCTGAGATCAGTATATATGCACAGCAACAGTGTCTAAGCAGGCTCCAACAGGCCAAATTACTTTAAATAAGTGTGCAGCTTAGAGGAAATACAGAGGCTAATGTTATGTTATAGAATGGGGTGCCCCCACAGCAGACTTGAGATCAGTATATATGCACAGCAAAGTGTCTAAGCAGGCTGCAACAGGCCAAATTACTTTAAATAAGTGTGCAGCTTAGAGGAAATACAGAGGCTAAAGGTATGTTATAGAATGGGATGCCCCCACAGCAGACTTGAGATCAGTATATATGCACAGCAAAAGTGTCTAAGCAGGCTGCAACAGGCCAAATTACTTTAAATAAGTGTGCAGCTTAGAGGAAATACAGGGGCTAATGGTATGTTATAGAATGGGATGCCCCCACAGCAGACTTGAGATCAGTATATATGCACAGCAAAAGTGTCTAAGCAGGCTGCAACAGGCCAAATTACTTTAAATAAGTGTGCAGCTTAGAGGAAATACAGAGGCTAATGGTATGTTATAGAATGGGATGCCCCCACAGCAGACTTGAGATCAGTATATATGCACAGCAACAGTGTCTAAGCAGGCTCCAACAGGCCAAATTACTTTAAATAAGTGTGCAGCTTAGAGAAAATACAGAGGCTAATGGTATGTTATAGAATGGGATGCCCCCACAGCAGACCTGAGATCAGTATATATGCACAGCAACAGTGTCTAAACAGGCTCCAACAGGCCAAATGACTTTAAATAAGTGTGCAGCTTAGAGGAAATACAGAGGCTAATGGTATGTTATAGAATGGGATGCCCCCACAGCAGACTTGAGATCAGTATATATGCACAGCAAAAGTGTCTAAGCAGGCTGCAACAGGCCAAATTACTTTAAATAAGTGTGCAGCTTAGAAGAAATACAGAGGCTAATGGTATGTTATAGAATGGGATGCCCCCACAGCAGACCTGAGATCAGTATATATGCACAGCAACAGTGTCTAAGCAGGCTCCAACAGGCCAAATTACTTTAAATAAGTGTGCAGCTTAGTGAAGATCAAGAGGGGTATGGTATGTTATAGAATGGGATGCCCCCACAGCAGACCTGAGATCAGTATATATGCACAGCAACAGTGTCTAAACAGGCTCCAACAGGCCAAATTACTTTAAATAAGTGTGCAGCTTAGAGGAAATACAGAGGCTAATGGTATGTTATAGAATGGGATGCCCCCACAGCAGACTTGAGATCAGTATATATGCACAGCAAAAGTGTCTAAGCAGGCTGCAACAGGCCAAATTACTTTAAGTGTGCAGGTTAGAGGAAATACAGAGGCTAATGGTATGTTATAGAATGGGATGCCCCCACAGCAGACTTGAGATCAGTATATATGCACAGCAAAAGTGTCTAAGCAGGGTGCAACCGGCCAAATTACTTTAAATAAGTGTGCAGCTTAGAGGAAATACAGAGGCTAATGGTATGTTATAGAATGGGATGCCCCCACAGCAGACTTGAGATCAGTATATATATGCACAGCAACAGTGTCTAAGCAGGCTCCAACAAGCCAAATTACTTTAAATAGGTGTGCAGCTTAGAGGAAATACAGAGGCTAATGGTATGTTATAGAATGGGATGCCCCCACAGCAGACCTGAGATCAGTATATATGCACAGCAACAGTGTCTAAACAGGCTCCAACAGGCCAAATTACTTTAAATAAGTGTGCAGCTTAGAGGAAATACAGAGGCTAAAGGTATGTTATAGAATGGGATGCCCCCACAGCAGACTTGAGATCAGTATATATGCACAGCAAAAGTGTCTAAGCAGGCTGCAACAGGCCAAATTACTTTAAACAAGTGTGCAGCTTAGAGGAAATACAGAGGCTAATGGTATGTTATAGAATGGGATGCCCCCACAGCAGACTTGAGATCAGTATATATGCACAGCAAAAGTGTCTAAGCAGGCTGCAACAGGCCAAATTACTTTAAATAAGTGTGCAGCTTAGAGGAAATACAGAGGCTAATGGTATGTTATAGAATGGGATGCCCCCACAGCAGACTTGAGATCAGTATATATGCACAGCAAAAGTGTCTAAGCAGGCTCCAACAGGCCAAATTACTTTAAATAAGTGTGCAGCTTAGAGGAAATACAGAGGCTAAAGGTATGTTATAGAATGGGATGCCCCCACAGCAGACTTGAGATCAGTATATATGCACAGCAAAAGTGTCTAAGCAGGCTGCAACAGGCCAAATTACTTTAAATAAGTGTGCAGCTTAGAGGAAATACAGGGGCTAATGGTATGTTATAGAATGGGATGCCCCCACAGCAGACTTGAGATCAGTATATATGCACAGCAAAAGTGTCTAAGCAGGCTGCAACAGGCCAAATTACTTTAAATAAGTGTGCAGCTTAGAGGAAATACAGAGGCTAATGGTATGTTATAGAATGGGATGCCCCCACAGCAGACTTGAGATCAGTATATATGCACAGCAACAGTGTCTAAGCAGGCTCCAACAGGCCAAATTACTTTAACTAAGTGTGCAGCTTAGAGAAAATACAGAGGCTAAAGGTATGTTATAGAATGGGATGCCCCCACAGCAGACCTGAGATCAGTATATATGCACAGCAACAGTGTCTAAACAGGCTCCAACAGGCCAAATGACTTTAAATAAGTGTGCAGCTTAGAGGAAATACAGAGGCTAATGGTATGTTATAGAATGGGATGCCCCCACAGCAGACTTGAGATCAGTATATATGCACAGCAAAAGTGTCTAAGCAGGCTGCAACAGGCCAAATTACTTTAAATAAGTGTGCAGCTTAGAAGAAATACAGAGGCTAATGGTATGTTATAGAATGGGATGCCCCCACAGCAGACCTGAGATCAGTATATATGCACAGCAACAGTGTCTAAGCAGGCTCCAACAGGCCAAATTACTTTAAATAAGTGTGCAGCTTAGTGAAGATCAAGAGGGGTATGGTATGTTATAGAATGGGATGCCCCCACAGCAGACCTGAGATCAGTATATATGCACAGCAACAGTGTCTAAACAGGCTCCAACAGGCCAAATTACTTTAAATAAGTGTGCAGCTTAGAGGAAATACAGAGGCTAATGGTATGTTATAGAATGGGATGCCCCCACAGCAGACTTGAGATCAGTATATATGCACAGCAAAAGTGTCTAAGCAGGCTGCAACAGGCCAAATTACTTTAAATAAGTGTGCAGCTTAGAGGAAATACAGAGGCTAATGGTATGTTATAGAATGGGATGCCCCCACAGCAGACTTGAGATCAGTATATATGCACAGCAAAAGTGTCTAAGCAGGGTGCAACCGGCCAAATTACTTTAAATAAGTGTGCAGCTTAGAGGAAATACAGAGGCTAATGGTATGTTATAGAATGGGATGCCCCCACAGCAGACTTGAGATCAGTATATATATGCACAGCAACAGTGTCTAAGCAGGCTCCAACAAGCCAAATTACTTTAAATAGGTGTGCAGCTTAGAGGAAATACAGAGGCTAATGGTATGTTATAGAATGGGATGCCCCCACAGCAGACCTGAGATCAGTATATATGCACAGCAACAGTGTCTAAACAGGCTCCAACAGGCCAAATTACTTTAAATAAGTGTGCAGCTTAGAGGAAATACAGAGGCTAAAGGTATGTTATAGAATGGGATGCCCCCACAGCAGACTTGAGATCAGTATATATGCACAGCAAAAGTGTCTAAGCAGGCTGCAACAGGCCAAATTACTTTAAACAAGTGTGCAGCTTAGAGGAAATACAGAGGCTAATGGTATGTTATAGAATGGGATGCCCCCACAGCAGACTTGAGATCAGTATATATGCACAGCAAAAGTGTCTAAGCAGGCTGCAACAGGCCAAATTACTTTAAATAAGTGTGCAGCTTAGAGGAAATACAGAGGCTAATGGTATGTTATAGAATGGGATGCCCCCACAGCAGACTTGAGATCAGTATATATGCACAGCAAAAGTGTCTAAGCAGGCTCCAACAGGCCAAATTACTTTAAATAAGTGTGCAGCTTAGAGGAAATACAGAGGCTAAAGGTATGTTATAGAATGGGATGCCCCCACAGCAGACTTGAGATCAGTATATATGCACAGCAAAAGTGTCTAAGCAGGCTGCAACAGGCCAAATTACTTTAAATAAGTGTGCAGCTTAGAGGAAATACAGGGGCTAATGGTATGTTATAGAATGGGATGCCCCCACAGCAGACTTGAGATCAGTATATATGCACAGCAAAAGTGTCTAAGCAGGCTGCAACAGGCCAAATTACTTTAAATAAGTGTGCAGCTTAGAGGAAATACAGAGGCTAATGGTATGTTATAGAATGGGATGCCCCCACAGCAGACTTGAGATCAGTATATATGCACAGCAACAGTGTCTAAGCAGGCTCCAACAGGCCAAATTACTTTAACTAAGTGTGCAGCTTAGAGAAAATACAGAGGCTAATGGTATGTTATAGAATGGGATGCCCCCACAGCAGACCTGAGATCAGTATATATGCACAGCAACAGTGTCTAAACAGGCTCCAACAGGCCAAATGACTTTAAATAAGTGTGCAGCTTAGAGGAAATACAGAGGCTAATGGTATGTTATAGAATGGGATGCCCCCACAGCAGACTTGAGATCAGTATATATGCACAGCAAAAGTGTCTAAGCAGGCTGCAACAGGCCAAATTACTTTAAATAAGTGTGCAGCTTAGAAGAAATACAGAGGCTAATGGTATGTTATAGAATGGGATGCCCCCACAGCAGACCTGAGATCAGTATATATGCACAGCAACAGTGTCTAAGCAGGCTCCAACAGGCCAAATTACTTTAAATAAGTGTGCAGCTTAGTGAAGATCAAGAGGGGTATGGTATGTTATAGAATGGGATGCCCCCACAGCAGACCTGAGATCAGTATATATGCACAGCAACAGTGTCTAAACAGGCTCCAACAGGCCAAATTACTTTAAATAAGTGTGCAGCTTAGAGGAAATACAGAGGCTAATGGTATGTTATAGAATGGGATGCCCCCACAGCAGACTTGAGATCAGTATATATGCACAGCAAAAGTGTCTAAGCAGGCTGCAACAGGCCAAATTACTTTAAATAAGTGTGCAGCTTAGAGGAAATACAGAGGCTAATGGTATGTTATAGAATGGGATGCCCCCACAGCAGACTTGAGATCAGTATATATGCACAGCAAAAGTGTCTAAGCAGGGTGCAACCGGCCAAATTACTTTAAATAAGTGTGCAGCTTAGAGGAAATACAGAGGCTAATGGTATGTTATAGAATGGGATGCCCCCACAGCAGACTTGAGATCAGTATATATATGCACAGCAACAGTGTCTAAGCAGGCTCCAACAAGCCAAATTACTTTAAATAGGTGTGCAGCTTAGAGGAAATACAGAGGCTAATGGTATGTTATAGAATGGGATGCCCCCACAGCAGACCTGAGATCAGTATATATGCACAGCAACAGTGTCTAAACAGGCTCCAACAGGCCAAATTACTTTAAATAAGTGTGCAGCTTAGAGGAAATAGAGAGGCTAAAGGTATGTTATAGAATGGGATGCCCCCACAGCAGACTTGAGATCAGTATATATGCACAGCAAAAGTGTCTAAGCAGGCTGCAACAGGCCAAATTACTTTAATCAAGTGTGCAGCTTAGAGGAAATACAGAGGCTAATGGTATGTTATAGAATGGGATGCCCCCACAGCAGACTTGAGATCAGTATATATGCACAGCAAAAGTGTCTAAGCAGGCTGCAACAGGCCAAATTACTTTAAATAAGTGTGCAGCTTAGAGGAAATACAGAGGCTAATGGTATGTTATAGAATGGGATGCCCCCACAGCAGACTTGAGATCAGTATATCTGCACAGCAACAGTGTCTAAGCAGGCTCCAACAGGCCAAATTACTTTAAATAAGTGTGCAGCTTAGAGGAAATACAGAGGCTAATGGTATGTTATAGAATGGGATGCCCCCACAGCAGACTTGAGATCAGTATATATGCACAGCAAAAGTGTCTAAGCAGGCTCCAACAGGCCAAATTACTTTAAATAAGTGTGCAGCTTAGAGGAAATACAGAGGCTAATGGTATGTTATAGAATGGGATGCCCCCACAGCAGACTTGAGATCAGTATATGTGCACAGCAAAAGTGTCTAAGCAGGCTGCAACAGGCCAAATTACTTTAAATAGGTGTGTAGCTTAGAGGAAATACAGAGGCTAATGGTATGTTATAGAATGGGATGCCCCCACAGCAGACTTGAGATCAGTATATATGCACAACAACAGTGTCTAAGCAGGCTCCAACAGGCCAAATTACTTTAAATAAGTGTGCAGCTTAGAGAAAATACAGAGGCTAATGGTATGTTATAGAATGGGATGCCCCCACAGCAGACCTGAGATCAGTATATATGCACAGCAACAGTGTCTAAACAGGCTCCAACAGGCCAAATTACTTTAAATAAGTGTGCAGCTTAGAGGAAATACAGAGGCTAATGGTATGTTATAGAATGGGATGCCCCCACAGCAGACCTGAGATCAGTATATATGCACAGTAAAAGTGTCTAAGCAGGCTCCAACAGTCCAAATTACTTTAAATAAGTGTGCAGCTTAGTGAAGATCAAGAGGGTATGGTATGTTATAGAATGGGATGCCCCCACAGCAGACCTGAGATCAGTATATATGCACAGCAACAGTGTCTAAACAGGCTCCAACAGGCCAAATTACTTTAAATAAGTGTGCAGCTTAGAGGAAATACAGAGGCTAATGTTATGTTATAGAATGGGGTGCCCCCACAGCAGACTTGAGATCAGTTTATATGCACAGCAAAAGTGTCTAAGCAGGCTGCAACAGGCCAAATTACTTTAAATAAATGTGCAGCTTAGAGGAAATACAGAGGCTAGTGGTATGTTATAGAATGGGATGCCCCCACAGCAGACTTGAGATCAGTATATCTGCACAGCAACAGTGTCTATGCAGGCTCCAACAGGCCAAATTACTTTAAATAAGTGTGCAGCTTAGAGGAAATACAGAGGCTAATGGTATGTTATAGAATGGGATGCCGGGGGGCGTGGCCGGAGATGGAAGCGTGAGGACGCGTTTTCTGTGGGCTCTCTCTGGCTGACCTCTTTTAGCCCACTTTGTAGCAGTATTCCTGCCCGGAACCACACTATCCTGCCATGGCGAAGAAGAGGAAGGGGGCGAAGACCATCTCGCCCCCTTTGAACAGAAAGATCAGCTCCTACCTGGCCGCAGAGCGCTCTGGAAGAGGAGGCGGGGAGGCATCCAAGATGGCGGCGGCCGGCAACGCTGAGGTGGCCACATGCGGCAGGTCAGAGAAGAATGGCGAGCGAGCGGAGGGGCGCGACCCGCCGGGAGATCGGGCGGGAGGAGAGCTGCTCCCCTGTTGCCACCGAGACTGTGAGAGGTGGAATGAGCGGGCGGCAGACTTTGGGGACAGGCGGCGGCGGCGGCTTGGAGTCAGTGTCTGCTGACGGGGCCGCTGACGAGCGTCGCACTGACGGGTGCTGCCTGGACAGGCGGCGCGGCTCGTGCGAGGAGCGGCGCCTGGAGCGTGCTGCCTCCCCGCCTGCACATGAGAAGAGACCGGCCGACGGGGGCAGTGGCGAGGAGGAGCGCGGGACGGATGCCCGGCGGAGATGCCGCATTACCCAGCAGGTACGCCCCAACCACCCAGCACTATGGGGGCAGACAGACGCTCTGGAAGGAGAGGGGGGTACACCCCAGGAGCCCCGCAGAACCGCCCCCACAGCCCCATCGGCCCCGGGACAGACAGCAGAAGGGGCCTTGCCTAATAACAAGGGGGGTCAACCATTGCATAAGGGGGCGATCTCCCCCCCCTCACGTGGGAGGAGCCCAACTACGCTCTGGGGGGATGTGCCCTCCCCCATGATGGGGCCAAACCCCTGTATCGATGACCCCCTGACATTCCCCCCTAGCCCTGAAATGCGGGTGCCCACGGAGACTTCGAGGAGTCCACCAGGAGACGGGTCCTCCCCTGGGGGTCATGCTGGATCCTGGCCCTCCCCGGTCTGGCACTCGGGAAGTGACTCAAATGGGAACACGTGGGCCGAGGTGAGGAGTGGCGGCCTGGCCACCCCCACGCCGGGGACCCCTTCCTCACGGGGTTCTGGCCTGAGTGGGGGGCCCGGGGGATCCTCCCGGGGACTGTTCGGATCGGCCCTTGACGCCACCCCCCGCGGTATGAGTGGGGACCATATGCACAGCCCGGGACCCACCGAGGACCTGAACACTCGGCGCTCTCCAGACACCGTGATGACGCCTGGCGGTGCTCCCTCCCACAATCGGGCCCCATCATCCCTTGACCCCATCCTAGCTGACCCCATCCTAGCCCTTCCCACTAAAGCTGACCTTGAGTCTTTCATCCAAAGAGTTGAGAGCTCCTTCAAGAAAGACATTTCTGATCTGCAAAACTCGATGGAGGGGATGGACTCTAGGGTCACCGGCCTGCAACAATCCCAGCTCACAACTATACAAAGGGTAGAAGCACTGGAAAAAAGCCTGTCGCTCCAACAAGCTATCTCTCAAGCCGCCGTCCTCCACTTGGACGATCTTGAAAACAGGAGTAGACGCAACAATATAAGAGTGAGGGGACTGCCGGAGGCAACGGGCCAAGACCAACTTGCGCCCACGCTCGTGGGCATTTTCAACGGAATTCTTAATCGTCCGCCCAACACTGAAATAGTAATAGATCGCCTTCACAGGGCGCTCGGGCCCAGAGCGACGGACCCCAACCGCCCACGTGACGTAATATGCTGCCTGCATTACTACACGGTCAAGGAGGAAATTCTCAGGAGAGACTGGGATAGGGGGAGAATCAACTTTGATGGGGCGACGATCCAGGTGTTCCCGGATGTATCCAGAAGGACACTCCAGATGTGGCGATGCCTGAAACCCCTGCTCACCAGGATTCAAGAATGTGGAGCCTCCTACCGGTGGGGTGACCCCTTTCACTTGCTCGTCCGCAAAAATCAGAGTGTCTTCGCCCTGAGATCTAGGGCCGACCTCCCAGAACTTTTTGCATTCTTGGACTCCCCCCCTATGGAAGTTCGGGACTGGCTGGACCCGTCCCCGTTGCCCGCGCGGGTCCCTGCTGGAGACGGGAGACTGCGGGGACCGCGGCGGGAGAGAGGCGCCGGCCCCCCGCGGGCCGTGCGCCCCGGACGTCGTCCAGCGGGGCCGATGCCTTCGACAAGTGAGTCCTGAGGGGCGGAGGGCCCCGATCCGTGCCGTGGGTCTAGTTCTGTTGCTGCCCTTCATACCTATACTTGATATTGTATTTGCCGCTGGTTTTTTTTTTCTTTTTCTCTCTTCTCGCCTAATTGCTTGATTGAATTGTTGTTTGTTCTTATGGTCGTTCGGCACCCCCTGTTGCCGCTCGGGGGCCGTGCGCCTGCCGCTGTGCGGCTGGTGTGGCGTCGCTGGGTGGGGCGGGTCGCGCTGGAGCTTTGTGTGGTTTGTTCGGGCGGGGGATAGAAGTCTTCACAAGGGGCGGCCCCGGGGATCCCATGTGGGTCCTTCGGGGGGGCTCCGCATGTTTTACTGGGTTGGCCGGAGGGACCCCTCATGCCTTTCGGACCCGTTTCACATCGCAGTAGGCCGGAGTCTCCGCCTGTCCTCATTTCGGGGGCGGGGAGAGATTCCCTATTGGGAAACAGTACCCTGTTTCCTGACTAGTTTTCTGCGTCTCTTAGGAGCTTCGGATCTAGTCTAGTTTATTAGTTCCTCATTTCTCTGGTTTTTTCTGTTTCTCTGTTACTCACCCAAGTTAACTGCTCCCTCCTTTGTTTTGACCCTCTTCCCCCTGTCTTGTCCTGCCCCCTGTCGCCCTTGTGTGTTCCCCCGCCCTCCCCTCCTCCCACCTTCCACTTGCCCCCCGCCCACTCCTGAGACCCCGATATGTCCAAGGTAAAATTTACAACCCTCAATGTGAAGGGACTTAACTCTACTTTGAAGAGAGCTGTGGTCCTCAGGGAGCTAAGACGCCTACATGCACAAGTTGCCTTCCTGCAGGAGACGCATAACGTCACTAATCGCTATTACAAGACTCAATACCACTCCTTGTCGCCGGATTCCAAATCACGGGGAGTGGCTATCATTTTAGCGGGGTCCTTGCCGTGGTCGCACTCGGCGTCACTGCAGGACCCGGAGGGTAGGTTCTTGTTTGTCCGGGGCACCCTCTTTTCCTTGAGGGTGACTCTGGCAACCTGTTACTGCCCTAACACCAATCAACTTAAATTTATGCGTTCCACCCTGGAAAAGCTTGATGGGTTTGCGGAGGGGTCCTCCTGCTCGGGGGCGACTTCAACACAGTCCTTGACCCAGCTTGGGATACTTCCCGTGGGTCCTCCCACATCTCCTTCTCTGCCTTAAAAAGACTCAGAACTCTGCTTTTCAAGAGCCAGTTGATGGACGCCTGGCAGATTCTTAATCCCCAGGGGAGAGATTACACATTCTTCTCAGCACCCCATAATTCCTATTCTCGCATCGACTGGTTCTTGATCCCTCATAGGTTCCTGCACCTCGTGGCCGATATGGACATAGGTCAGATTACCATCTCTGATCATGCCCCAGTCTCCCTAACCATTTCCATACCCGACACGGTCCCCCTGAGAGGCCAATGGAGGTTGAATAGCTCCCTCCTACAAGACCCCGAGGTAAAAGACGACATCCACAAGACCATCACTGACTTTTTTGCGACTAATAACACAGGAGAGGTTTCGCGGATGTCTCTATGGGAGGCCCACAAATGCGTGGTCAGGGGTGTGCTGATCAAGCATGGGGCTCGTCTCAAGAGAGAGAGGAACAGGCAAATGGACCTCCTGACTAGGGAGATCTTTGAGACGGAGATCAAGCACAAAACTACCCATGATGCGGCGTTAGGCGCCAAGCTGACGCGTCTGCGGGAATCCCTGAGAGACGTCTGCCTCACCGAGGCCAAGGGCTTAGCGGCTAGATGCAGGCGATTCTATTATGAGTACAGCAATAAATGTGGGAGGGCCCTGGCTAGAGCCCTGAAAGCACAACGCACCAGAAACTTTATAGCCCACGTTCAAGACCAGGGGGGCAGGAGACTCCACCTGACGAAGGACATAGCCAGGACGTTCAAAGAGTTTTATGAAAAATTATATAACTTGCCGCGGGGTCACTCGACCCCTTCGATGAGCGACATCGAGACTTACATTCGGGATTCAGGACTCCCCCGACTTAAGCGCGAGGTAGTGGAGGCCCTTGAGGGGGACATAGAGATTGAGGAATTTACGAGGGCCATCAAGAATACCAGACCGGGTAGGGCGCCGGGCCCGGACGGCTTTAGCTTAGATTATTATAGGGAGTTTGCTGGGATTCTCGGCCCTAGGTTTATCACTTCTTTTGGCTCTTTGAGGGATGGGAACCCCCTCCAAGGGATACCTTGAGAGCAAACATCACCGTAATTCCCAAACCTGGAAAGGACCCGGCACAGTGTCCGAATTACAGACCCATCTCCCTGTTGAATTGCGATATCAAGCTGTTTAACAAGATACTAGCGGACAGGCTTGCCCCTCTCATCCCATCCCTCATACACTGGGATCAGGTGGGCTTCGTCCCCTCGAGAGAGGGAAGAGATAACACCACTAGGGTTGTCAACCTGATTCACCGGGCGAGGTTGGGGGGCCCGGCTGCGATGCTGCTCTCGACGGACGCCGAGAAGGCTTTTGATAGGGTGAGCTGGGATTTTATCTCCGCTACCCTTCGTCTAATTGGCCTGGGAGAGAACATGACCCGTTGGGTGATGGCCTCCTATTCGGCCCCCTCGGCGTCCGTCATGGTGAACGGCTGGACATCAGACCCATTCACATTGGCAAATGGGACCCGTCAGGGTTGTCCGCTTTCCCCCCTGATATTTATCTTGACACTCGAACCTTTCCTGAGATGTGTGAGGAAAAACCGGGACATTGCTGGCATAGGGGTTGGGCGAGAGGAACACAAGGTCGCCGCTTACGCCGACGACCTGATATTTTTTATCTCCAGACCTGAGACATCCATACCCGTACTCATGGCAGAACTTAAAGCCTTCCAAACAGTTTCCAATTATAAGATAAACCACCAAAAATCCTCCGCCCTGAATATCAGCCTACCTCTTGAGAGACTAACGCAGATCTCTAAAAACTTCCCCTTCAGATGGGAACAGGAAGCGATAACGTATCTGGGGACTCAGATCTCGTCCACTCCCCAGAGACTATACAACTTGAACTTCCCCCCCATTGCTGAAGAGTGTAGAGGAGGACCTGCAGAAATGGAATAGAAACGCCTTCTCGTGGTTCGGCAGGTCCAACATCGTTAAGATGAACATCCTGCCGAGGGTGCTGTACCTCTTCCAGGCCCTCCCGATTGAGGTCCCACATACTTTCTTTAAACGTTTGATGGGGCTTTGTTCCAGGTTTGTGTGGGCTGGGAAGGCACATCGGCTGGCGGCCCCCCTCCTCACTCTCTCCAAGGCGAGGGGAGGACTGGGCCTCCCAGATTGGAGGGCATACCACGCGGCTGCGCACTTATCACGTGTGCTTGACTGGTGTAGGCACTCCTCTCTGAAGCAGCGGACGCTCATCGAGCAGGAGTCCTCGGAGATCCCTTTGCAGGGGCTCCCCTGGACTCCGCTGGATCGGACCCCCGCCCTGAACAAACACCCCACGATAGGCCCCACCCGTAAAATAGCTAGCAGATTCTTCCCGAGGTTGGGCATTCTCCCCTCTGCCTCGCCAATGACCCCCGTACTGGGGCATCCGGACTTCCCGGCAAGCCTAACTGATGGCTCTTTCCGCAAATGGATTAAACAGGGCTGCTTCAGGGTCATGCACCTCAGAGAGGGACCGGATTGGATCGGGGCGGAGGTCCTGGCAATGAGATATTCACTAACCCCACTGAATGTATGGCAGACTCTGCAGCTCACGCACTTCCAGCGCTCCCTGTCTAGGGCTATGGACGCTGCAAGACCTCTAACCCCTTTTGAACAGTCTTGCTCAGGCAGCGGCCACTTCAGGGGAGCGCTGTCCCACGCTTACTCACTGCTCATCTCCCCACCTGAATCCTATAAACCCCCGTACATTGAGGGCTGGGAAAGGGAACTAAATAGAACCTTCACCAAGGAGCAGACGCAGGCCATGCTACAGGTAGCTCACAGGTCATCGACGTCCTGCAGATACCAGGAGGCCTCCTTTAAGGTTCTTTCACGCTGGTACCTCGTGCCGTCGAGACTAGCGAGAATATTTCCCTCCGCCTCTCCCTTGTGCTGGAGATGTTCTGGGGCCAGGGGCACAATGATGCATATTTTCTGGGAGTGCGGGGCACTGGCCGGGTTCTGGAGCAACGTCAGGAGAATAGTCTTGAAACTGACGGATATAGACATGGGTGAGGACCCGGCGGGCTACCTCCTTGGCCTGGCTCCTACAACCATCAAGAGAAGGACCAAGTCCTTGCTTGCTCCTCTCCTGGACGCGGCCAGGACCTGCATTCCATCCTGTTGGAAATCGACGTCGCCCCCCACGACAGCCATGTGGCTGACCAGGGTTGGCGATATTGGCAGAATGGAGGAGATGACGGCCTCGTTGAGGGGGAGGATGGATCAGCACAGGGAGAGGTGGCAGGCCTGGAATTGATTTACCGCCTCGGCAGACTACTTGAACTTCTTGCAGGAGTAGGCCTCCCTGTCGAGGTCCTCAGCTTCCCCCCCCCTCCCGCCTCCTCATCCCCCCTCCCTCACGCCTCTTCATCCCCCCTTACCCCCCCTCCTCCTCCTCCACACCCCACCCACCCCTAGGTATCTCTCTGTCTTGTCTCGTCTTGCCCCCCCTCCCGTTTGTCCCTGTGGTATATCCAATAGCTAGCTTTATGTGAGTTCAATTTATGCTTAGAATAAGAAAACGTTAGAGGCGTGGTGTGCGGATTACACGTTTTATTACATCTTAATGTGCAACAAGAATTTGAGTCATCCTACAGGGGGGACCCCTCTTCACCCGTAGTCACCGGATTGATGGGGATAGCCGTTTCCCAGAGACCATGGCCCATTTTCTTCCAATGATTCTTCGGCCCCCTTAGGTCCAGGGTGGTAGGGGATACATCTTATGCCTTGGGCGTTAATGTTGATCATTTTTTATATCTCGATGTACTTCTGTTTATGTGCACCCATTCTCATTGTAAACTGTTGTTTATCTGTACTGAACGTGATCTGTCATACTTCATGCTTCTTCAATAAAAACTACAATAAATAAAAAAGAATGGGATGCCCCCACAGCAGACCTGAGATCAGTATATATGCACAGTAAAAGTGTCTAAGCAGGCTCCAACAGGCCAAATTACTTTAAATAAGTGTGCAGCTTAGGGAAGATCAAGAGGGGTATGGTATGTTATAGAATGGGATGCCCCCACAGCAGACTTGAGATCAGTATATATGCACAGCAGCAGTGTCTAAGCAGGCTGCAACAGGCCAAATTACTTTAAATAAGTGTGCAGCTTAGAGGAAATACAGAGGCTAATGGTATGTTATAGAATGGGATGCCCCCACAGCAGACCTGAGATCAGTATATATGCACAGTAAAAGTGTCTAAGCAGGCTCCAACAGGCCAAATTACTTTAAATAAGTGTGCAGCTTAGAGGAAATACAGAGGCTAATGGTATGTTATAGAATGGGATGCCCCCACAGCAGACCTGAGATCAGTATATATGCACAGTAAAAGTGTCTAAGCAGGCTCCAACAGGCCAAATTACTTTAAATAAGTGTGCAGCTTAGAGAAAATACAGAGGCTAATGGTATGTTATAGAATGGGATGCCCCCACAGCAGACTTGAGATCAGTATATATGCACAGCAACAGTGTCTAAGCAGGCTCCAACAGGCCAAATTACTTTAAATAAGTGTGCAGCTTAGAGGAAATACAGAGGCTAATGGTATGTTATAGAATGGGATGCCCCCACAGCAGACTTGAGATCAGTATATATGCACAGCAGCAGTGTCTAAGCAGGCTCCAACAGGCCAAATTACTTTAAATAAGTGTGCAGCTTAGAGGAAATACAGAGGCTAATGGTATGTTATAGAATGGGATGCCCCCACAGCAGACTTGAGATCAGTATATATGCACAGCAAAAGTGTCTAAGCAGGCTGCAACAGGCCAAATTACTTTAAATAGGTGTGCAGCTTAGAGGAAATACAGAGGCTAAAGGTATGTTATAGAATGGGATGCCCCCACAGCAGACTTGAGATCAGTATATATGCACAGCAAAAGTGTCTAAGCAGGCTGCAACAGGCCAAATTACTTTAAATAAGTGTGCAGCTTAGAGGAAATACAGAGGCTAATGGTATGTTATAGAATGGGATGCCCCCACAGCAGACCTGAGATCAGTATATATGCACAGTAAAAGTGTCTAAGCAGGCTCCAACAGGCCAAATTACTTTAAATAAGTGTGCAGCTTAGAGGAAATACAGAGGCTAATGGTATGTTATAGAATGGGATGCCCCCACAGCAGACCTGAGATCAGTATATATGCACAGTAAAAGTGTCTAAGCAGGCTCCAACAGGCCAAATTACTTTAAATAAGTGTGCAGCTTAGAGAAAATACAGAGGCTAATGGTATGTTATAGAATGGGATGCCCCCACAGCAGACTTGAGATCAGTATATATGCACAGCAACAGTGTCTAAGCAGGCTCCAACAGGCCAAATTACTTTAAATAAGTGTGCAGCTTAGAGGAAATACAGAGGCTAATGGTATGTTATAGAATGGGATGCCCCCACAGCAGACTTGAGATCAGTATATATGCACAGCAGCAGTGTCTAAGCAGGCTCCAACAGGCCAAATTACTTTAAATAAGTGTGCAGCTTAGAGGAAATACAGAGGCTAATGGTATGTTATAGAATGGGATGCCCCCACAGCAGACTTGAGATCAGTATATATGCACAGCAAAAGTGTCTAAGCAGGCTGCAACAGGCCAAATTACTTTAAATAGGTGTGCAGCTTAGAGGAAATACAGAGGCTAAAGGTATGTTATAGAATGGGATGCCCCCACAGCAGACTTGAGATCAGTATATATGCACAGCAAAAGTGTCTAAGCAGGCTGCAACAGGCCAAATTACTTTAAATAAGTGTGCAGCTTAGAGGAAATACAGAGGCTAATGGTATGTTATAGAATGGGATGCCCCCACAGCAGATTTGAGATCAGTACATATGCACAGCAAAAGTGTCTAAGCAGGCTGCAACAGGCCAAATTACTTTAAATAAGTGTGCAGCTTAGAGGAAATACAGAGGCTAATGGTATGTTATAGAATGGGATGCCCCCACAGCAGACTTGAGATCAGTATATATGCACAGCAACAGTGTCTAAGCAGGCTCCAACAGGCCAAATTACTTTAAATAAGTGTGCAGCTTAGAGGAAATACAGAGGCTAATGGTATGTTATAGAATGGGATGCCCCCACAGCAGACTTGAGATCAGTATATATGCACAGCAGCAGTGTCTAAGCAGGCTCCAACAGGCCAAATTACTTTAAATAAGTGTGCCGCTTAGAGGAAATACAGAGGCTAATGGTATGTTATAGAATGGGATGCCCCCACAGCAGACTTGAGATCAGTATATATGCACAGCAAAAGTGTCTAAGCAGGCTGCAACAGGCCAAATTACTTTAAATAAGTGTGCAGCTTAGAGGAAATACAGAGGCTAAAGGTATGTTATAGAATGGGATGCCCCCACAGCAGACTTGAGATCAGTATATATGCACAGCAAAATTGTCTAAGCAGGCTGCAACAGGCCAAATTACTTTAAATAATTGTGCAGCTTAGAGGAAATACAGAGGCTAATGGTATGTTATAGAATGGGATGCCCCCACAGCAGACTTGAGATCAGTATATATGCACAGCAACAGTGTCTAAGCAGGCTCCAACAGGCCAAATTACTTTAAATAAGTGTGCAGCTTAGAGAAAATACAGAGGCTAATGGTATGTTATAGAATGGGATGCGCACACAGCAGACCTGAGATCAGTATATATGCACAGCAACAGTGTCTAAACAGGCTCCAACAGGCCAAATTACTTTGAATAAGTGTGCAGCTTAGAGGAAATACAGAGGCTAATGGTATGTTACAGAATGGGATGCCCCCACAGCAGACTTGAGATCAGTATATATGCACAGCAAAAGTGTCTAAGCAGGCTGCAACAGGCCAAATTACTTTAAATAAGTGTGCAGCTTAGAGGAAATACAGAGGCTAATGGTATGTTATAGAATGGGATGCCCCCACAGCAGACCTGAGATCAGTATATATGCACAGCAACAGTGTCTAAGCAGGCTCCAACAGGCCAAATTACTTTAAATAAGTGCAGCTTAGTGAAGATCAAGAGGGGTATGGTATGTTATAGAATGGGATGCCCCCACAGCAGACCTGAGATCAGTATATATGCACAGCAACAGTGTCTAAGCAGGCTCCAACAGGCCAAATTACTTTAAATAAGTGTGCAGCTTAGAGGAAATACAGAGGCTAATGTTATGTTATAGAATGGGGTGCCCCCACAGCAGACTTGAGATCAGTATATATGCACAGCAAACTGTCTAAGCAGGCTGCAACAGGCCAAATTACTTTAAATAAGTGTGCAGCTTAGAGGAAATACAGAGGCTAAAGGTATGTTATAGAATGGGATGCCCCCACAGCAGACTTGAGATCAGTATATATGCACAGCAAAAGTGTCTAAGCAGGCTGCAACAGGCCAAATTACTTTAAATAAGTGTGCAGCTTAGAGGAAATACAGGGGCTAATGCTATGTTATAGAATGGGATGCCCCCACAGCAGACTTGAGATCAGTATATATGCACAGCAAAAGTGTCTAAGCAGGCTGCAACAGGCCAAATTACTTTAAATCAGTGTGCAGCTTAGAGGAAATACAGAGGCTAATGCTATGTTATAGAATGGGATGCCCCCACAGCAGACTTGAGATTAGTATATATGCACAGAAACAGTGTCTAAGCAGGCTCCAACAGGCCAAATTACTTTAAATAAGTGTGCAGCTTAGAGGAAATACTGAGGCTAATGGTATGTTATAGAATGGTATGCCCCCACAGCAGACTTGAGATCAGTATATATGCACAGCAAAGGTGTCTAAGCAGGCTGCAACAGGCCAAATTACTTTAAATAAGTGTGCAGCTTAAAGGAAATACAGAGGCTAATGGTATTTAATAGAATGGGATGCCCCCACAGCAGACCTGAGATCAGTATATATGCACAGCAACAGTGTCTAAGCAGGCTCCAACAGGCCAAATTACTTTAAATAAGTGTGCAGCTTAGTGAAGATCAAGAGGGGTATGGTATGTTATAGAATGGGATGCCCCCACAGCAGACCTGAGATCAGTATATATGCACAGCAACAGTGTCTAAGCAGGCTCCAACAGGCCAAATTACTTTAAATAAGTGTGCAGCTTAGAGGAAATACAGAGGCTAATGTTATGTTATAGAATGGGGTGCCCCCACAGCAGACTTCAGATCAGTATATATGCACAGCAAAGTGTCTAAGCAGGCTGCAACAGGCCAAATTACTTTAAATAAGTGTGCAGCTTAGAGGAAATACAGAGGCTAGTGGTATGTTATAGAATGGGATGCCCCCACAGCAGACTTGAGATCAGTATATCTGCACAGCAACAGTGTCTAAGCAGGCTCCAACAGGCCAAATTACTTTAAATAAGTGTGCAGCTTAGAGGAAATACAGAGGCTAATGGTATGTTATAGAATGGGATGCCCCCACAGCAGACCTGAGATCAGTATATATGCACAGTAAACGTGTCTAAGCAGGCTCCAACAGGCCAAATTACTTTAAATAAGTGTGCAGCTTAGTGAAGATCAAGAGGGGTATGGTATGTTATAGAATGGGATGCCCCCACAGCAGACTTGAGATCAGTATATATGCACAGCAAAAGTGTCTAAGCAGGCTGCAACAGGCCAAATTACTTTAAATAAGTGTGCAGCTTAGAGGTAATACAGAGGCTAATGGTATGTTTTAGAATGGGATGCCCCCACAGCAGACTTGAGATCAGTATATATGCACAGTAAAAGTGTCTAAGCAGGCTCCAACAGGCCAAATTACTTTAAATAAGTGTGCAGCTTAGAGGAAATACAGAGGCTAATGGTATGTCATAGAATGGGTTGCCCCCACAGCAGACTTGAGATCAGTATATATGCACAGCAAAAGTGTCTAAGCAGGCTGCAACAGGCCAAATTACTTTAAATAAGTGTGCAGCTTAGAGGAAATGCAGAGGCTAATGGTATGTTATAGAATGGGATGCCCCCACAGTAGACCTGAGATCAGTATATATGCACAGTAAAAGTGTCTAAGCAGGCTGCAACAGGCCAAACTACTTAAAATAAGTGTGCAGCTTAGAGGAAATACAGAGGCTAAGGGTATGTTATAGAATGGGATGCCCCCACAGCAGACTTGAGATCAGTATATATGCACAGCAAAAGTGTCTAAGCAGGCTGCAACAGGCCAAATTACTTTAAATAAGTGTGCAGCTTAGAGGAAATACAGAGGCTAATGGTATGTTATAGAATGGGATGCCCCCACAGCAGACTTGAGATCAGTATATATGCACAGCAACAGTGTCTAAGCAGGCTCCAACAGGCCAAATTACTTTAAATAAGTGTGCAGCTTAGAGAAAATACAGAGGCTAATGGTATGTTATAGAATGGGATGCCCCCACAGCAGACCTGAGATCAGTATATATGCACAGCAACAGTGTCTAAACAGGCTCCAACAGGCCAAATTACTTTAAATAAGTGTGCAGCTTAGAGGAAATACAGAGGCTAATGGTATGTTATAGAATGGGATGCCCCCACAGCAGATTTGAGATCAGTACATATGCACAGCAAAAGTGTCTAAGCAGGCTGCAACAGGCCAAATTACTTTAAATAAGTGTGCAGCTTAGAGGAAATACAGAGGCTAATGGTATGTTATAGAATGGGATGCCCCCACAGCAGACTTGAGATCAGTATATATGCACAGCAACAGTGTCTAAGCAGGCTCCAACAGGCCAAATTACTTTAAATAAGTGTGCAGCTTAGAGGAAATACAGAGGCTAATGGTATGTTATAGAATGGGATGCCCCCACAGCAGACTTGAGATCAGTATATATGCACAGCAGCAGTGTCTAAGCAGGCTCCAACAGGCCAAATTACTTTAAATAAGTGTGCCGCTTAGAGGAAATACAGAGGCTAATGGTATGTTATAGAATGGGATGCCCCCACAGCAGACTTGAGATCAGTATATATGCACAGCAAAAGTGTCTAAGCAGGCTGCAACAGGCCAAATTACTTTAAATAAGTGTGCAGCTTAGAGGAAATACAGAGGCTAAAGGTATGTTATAGAATGGGATGCCCCCACAGCAGACTTGAGATCAGTATATATGCACAGCAAAATTGTCTAAGCAGGCTGCAACAGGCCAAATTACTTTAAATAATTGTGCAGCTTAGAGGAAATACAGAGGCTAATGGTATGTTATAGAATGGGATGCCCCCACAGCAGACTTGAGATCAGTATATATGCACAGCAACAGTGTCTAAGCAGGCTCCAACAGGCCAAATTACTTTAAATAAGTGTGCAGCTTAGAGAAAATACAGAGGCTAATGGTATGTTATAGAATGGGATGCGCACACAGCAGACCTGAGATCAGTATATATGCACAGCAACAGTGTCTAAACAGGCTCCAACAGGCCAAATTACTTTGAATAAGTGTGCAGCTTAGAGGAAATACAGAGGCTAATGGTATGTTACAGAATGGGATGCCCCCACAGCAGACTTGAGATCAGTATATATGCACAGCAAAAGTGTCTAAGCAGGCTGCAACAGGCCAAATTACTTTAAATAAGTGTGCAGCTTAGAGGAAATACAGAGGCTAATGGTATGTTATAGAATGGGATGCCCCCACAGCAGACCTGAGATCAGTATATATGCACAGCAACAGTGTCTAAGCAGGCTCCAACAGGCCAAATTACTTTAAATAAGTGCAGCTTAGTGAAGATCAAGAGGGGTATGGTATGTTATAGAATGGGATGCCCCCACAGCAGACCTGAGATCAGTATATATGCACAGCAACAGTGTCTAAGCAGGCTCCAACAGGCCAAATTACTTTAAATAAGTGTGCAGCTTAGAGGAAATACAGAGGCTAATGTTATGTTATAGAATGGGGTGCCCCCACAGCAGACTTGAGATCAGTATATATGCACAGCAAACTGTCTAAGCAGGCTGCAACAGGCCAAATTACTTTAAATAAGTGTGCAGCTTAGAGGAAATACAGAGGCTAAAGGTATGTTATAGAATGGGATGCCCCCACAGCAGACTTGAGATCAGTATATATGCACAGCAAAAGTGTCTAAGCAGGCTGCAACAGGCCAAATTACTTTAAATAAGTGTGCAGCTTAGAGGAAATACAGGGGCTAATGCTATGTTATAGAATGGGATGCCCCCACAGCAGACTTGAGATCAGTATATATGCACAGCAAAAGTGTCTAAGCAGGCTGCAACAGGCCAAATTACTTTAAATCAGTGTGCAGCTTAGAGGAAATACAGAGGCTAATGCTATGTTATAGAATGGGATGCCCCCACAGCAGACTTGAGATTAGTATATATGCACAGAAACAGTGTCTAAGCAGGCTCCAACAGGCCAAATTACTTTAAATAAGTGTGCAGCTTAGAGGAAATACTGAGGCTAATGGTATGTTATAGAATGGTATGCCCCCACAGCAGACTTGAGATCAGTATATATGCACAGCAAAGGTGTCTAAGCAGGCTGCAACAGGCCAAATTACTTTAAATAAGTGTGCAGCTTAAAGGAAATACAGAGGCTAATGGTATTTAATAGAATGGGATGCCCCCACAGCAGACCTGAGATCAGTATATATGCACAGCAACAGTGTCTAAGCAGGCTCCAACAGGCCAAATTACTTTAAATAAGTGTGCAGCTTAGTGAAGATCAAGAGGGGTATGGTATGTTATAGAATGGGATGCCCCCACAGCAGACCTGAGATCAGTATATATGCACAGCAACAGTGTCTAAGCAGGCTCCAACAGGCCAAATTACTTTAAATAAGTGTGCAGCTTAGAGGAAATACAGAGGCTAATGTTATGTTATAGAATGGGGTGCCCCCACAGCAGACTTCAGATCAGTATATATGCACAGCAAAGTGTCTAAGCAGGCTGCAACAGGCCAAATTACTTTAAATAAGTGTGCAGCTTAGAGGAAATACAGAGGCTAGTGGTATGTTATAGAATGGGATGCCCCCACAGCAGACTTGAGATCAGTATATCTGCACAGCAACAGTGTCTAAGCAGGCTCCAACAGGCCAAATTACTTTAAATAAGTGTGCAGCTTAGAGGAAATACAGAGGCTAATGGTATGTTATAGAATGGGATGCCCCCACAGCAGACCTGAGATCAGTATATATGCACAGTAAACGTGTCTAAGCAGGCTCCAACAGGCCAAATTACTTTAAATAAGTGTGCAGCTTAGTGAAGATCAAGAGGGGTATGGTATGTTATAGAATGGGATGCCCCCACAGCAGACTTGAGATCAGTATATATGCACAGCAAAAGTGTCTAAGCAGGCTGCAACAGGCCAAATTACTTTAAATAAGTGTGCAGCTTAGAGGTAATACAGAGGCTAATGGTATGTTTTAGAATGGGATGCCCCCACAGCAGACTTGAGATCAGTATATATGCACAGTAAAAGTGTCTAAGCAGGCTCCAACAGGCCAAATTACTTTAAATAAGTGTGCAGCTTAGAGGAAATACAGAGGCTAATGGTATGTCATAGAATGGGTTGCCCCCACAGCAGACTTGAGATCAGTATATATGCACAGCAAAAGTGTCTAAGCAGGCTGCAACAGGCCAAATTACTTTAAATAAGT
Organism: Gastrophryne carolinensis; assembly: GCA_027917425.1. NCBI lineage: Eukaryota > Metazoa > Chordata > Amphibia > Anura > Microhylidae > Gastrophryne > Gastrophryne carolinensis. The sequence continues at coordinate 126,866,315 of CM051240.1, read as the reverse complement.
GTGCAGCTTAGAGGAAATGCAGAGGCTAATGGTATGTTATAGAATGGGATGCCCCCACAGTAGACCTGAGATCAGTATATATGCACAGTAAAAGTGTCTAAGCAGGCTGCAACAGGCCAAACTACTTAAAATAAGTGTGCAGCTTAGAGGAAATACAGAGGCTAAGGGTATGTTATAGAATGGGATGCCCCCACAGCAGACTTGAGATCAGTATATATGCACAGCAAAAGTGTCTAAGCAGGCTGCAACAGGCCAAATTACTTTAAATAAGTGTGCAGCTTAGAGGAAATACAGAGGCTAATGGTATGTTATAGAATGGGATGCCCCCACAGCAGACTTGAGATCAGTATATATGCACAGCAACAGTGTCTAAGCAGGCTCCAACAGGCCAAATTACTTTAAATAAGTGTGCAGCTTAGAGAAAATACAGAGGCTAATGGTATGTTATAGAATGGGATGCCCCCACAGCAGACCTGAGATCAGTATATATGCACAGCAACAGTGTCTAAACAGGCTCCAACAGGCCAAATTACTTTAAATAAGTGTGCAGCTTAGAGGAAATACAGAGGCTAATGGTATGTTACAGAATGGGATGCCCCCACAGCAGACTTGAGATCAGTATATATGCACAGCAAAAGTGTCTAAGCAGGCTGCAACAGGCCAAATTACTTTAAATAAGTGTGCAGCTTAGAGGAAATACAGAGGCTAATGGTATGTTATAGAATGGGATGCCCCACAGCAGACCTGAGATCAGTATATATGCACAGCAACAGTGTCTAAGCAGGCTCCAACAGGCCAAATTACTTTAAATAAGTGCAGCTTAGTGAAGATCAAGAGGGGTATGGTATGTTATAGAATGGGATGCCCCCACAGCAGACCTGAGATCAGTATATATGCACAGCAACAGTGTCTAAGCAGGCTCCAACAGGCCAAATTACTTTAAATAAGTGTGCAGCTTAGAGGAAATACAGAGGCTAATGTTATGTTATAGAATGGGGTGCCCCCACAGCAGACTTGAGATCAGTATATATGCACAGCAAACTGTCTAAGCAGGCTGCAACAGGCCAAATTACTTTAAATAAGTGTGCAGCTTAGAGGAAATACAGAGGCTAAAGGTATGTTATAGAATGGGATGCCCCCACAGCAGACTTGAGATCAGTATATATGCACAGCAAAAGTGTCTAAGCAGGCTGCAACAGGCCAAATTACTTTAAATAAGTGTGCAGCTTAGAGGAAATACAGGGGCTAATGCTATGTTATAGAATGGGATGCCCCCACAGCAGACTTGAGATCAGTATATATGCACAGCAAAAGTGTCTAAGCAGGCTGCAACAGGCCAAATTACTTTAAATAAGTGTGCAGCTTAGAGGAAATACAGAGGCTAATGCTATGTTATAGAATGGGATGCCCCCACAGCAGACTTGAGATCAGTATATATGCACAGAAACAGTGTCTAAGCAGGCTCCAACAGGCCAAATTACTTTAAATAAGTGTGCAGCTTAGAGGAAATACTGAGGCTAATGGTATGTTATAGAATGGGATGCCCCCACAGCAGACTTGAGATCAGTATATATGCACAGCAAAGGTGTCTAAGCAGGCTGCAACAGGCCAAATTACGTTAAATAAGTGTGCAGCTTAAAGGAAATACAGAGCCTATTGGTATTTTATAGAATGGGATGCCCCCACAGCAGACCTGAGATCAGTATATATGCACAGCAACAGTGTCTAAGCAGGCTCCAACAGGCCAAATTACTTTAAATAAGTAGTAAGTTAAATAAGTTAAAGTAATTTGGCCTGTTGCAGCCTGCTTAGACACTTTTGCTGTGCATATATACTGATCTCAAGTCTGCTGTGGGGGCATCCCATTCTATAACATACCATACCCCTCTTGATCTTCACTAAGCTGCACACTTATTTAAAGTAATTTGGCCTGTTGGAGCCTGCTTAGACACGTTTACTGTGCATATATACTGATCTCAGGTCTGCTGTGGGGGCATCCCATTCTATAACATACCATTAGCCTCTGTATTTCCTCTAAGCTGCACACTTATTTAAAGTAATTTGGCCTGTTGGAGCCTGCTTAGACACTGTTGCTGTGCAGATATACTGATCTCAAGTCTGCTGTGGGGGCATCCCATTCTATAACATACCACTAGCCTCTGTATTTCCTCTAAGCTGCACACTTATTTAAAGTAATTTGGCCTGTTGCAGCCTGCTTAGACACTTTGCTGTGCATATATACTGATCTGAAGTCTGCTGTGGGGGCACCCCATTCTATAACATAACATTAGCCTCTGTATTTCCTCTAAGCTGCACACGTATTTAAAGTAATTTGGCCTGTTGGAGCCTGCTTAGACACTGTTGCTGTGCATATATACTGATCTCAGGTCTGCTGTGGGGGCATCCCATTCTATAACATACCATACCCCTCTTGATCTTCACTAAGCTGCACACTTATTTAAAGTAATTTGGCCTGTTGGAGCCTGCTTAGACACTGTTGCTGTGCATATATACTGATCTCAGGTCTGCTGTGGGGGCATCCCATTCTATTAAATACCATTAGCCTCTGTATTTCCTTTAAGCTGCACACTTATTTAAAGTAATTTGGCCTGTTGCAGCCTGCTTAGACACCTTTGCTGTGCATATATACTGATCTCAAGTCTGCTGTGGGGGCATACCATTCTATAACATACCATTAGCCTCAGTATTTCCTCTAAGCTGCACACTTATTTAAAGTAATTTGGCCTGTTGGAGCCTGCTTAGACACTGTTTCTGTGCATATATACTAATCTCAAGTCTGCTGTGGGGGCATCCCATTCTATAACATAGCATTAGCCTCTGTATTTCCTCTAAGCTGCACACTGATTTAAAGTAATTTGGCCTGTTGCAGCCTGCTTAGACACTTTTGCTGTGCATATATACTGATCTCAAGTCTGCTGTGGGGGCATCCCATTCTATAACATAGCATTAGCCCCTGTATTTCCTCTAAGCTGCACACTTATTTAAAGTAATTTGGCCTGTTGCAGCCTGCTTAGACACTTTTGCTGTGCATATATACTGATCTCAAGTCTGCTGTGGGGGCATCCCATTCTATAACATACCTTTAGCCTCTGTATTTCCTCTAAGCTGCACACTTATTTAAAGTAATTTGGCCTGTTGCAGCCTGCTTAGACAGTTTGCTGTGCATATATACTGATCTCAAGTCTGCTGTGGGGGCACCCCATTCTATAACATACCATTAGCCTCTGTATTTCCTCTAAGCTGCACACTTATTTAAAGTAATTTGGCCTGTTGGAGCCTGCTTAGACACTGTTGCTGTGCATATATACTGATCTCAGGTCTGCTGTGGGGGCATCCCATTCTATAACATACCATACCCCTCTTGATCTTCACTAAGCTGCACTTATTTAAAGTAATTTGGCCTGTTGGAGCCTGCTTAGACACTGTTGCTGTGCATATATACTGATCTCAGGTCTGCTGTGGGGGCATCCCATTCTATAACATACCATTAGCCTCTGTATTTCCTCTAAGCTGCACACTTATTTAAAGTAATTTGGCCTGTTGGAGCCTGCTTAGACACTGCTGCTGTGCATATATACTGATCTCAAGTCTGCTGTGGGGGCATCCCATTCTATAACATACCATTAGCCTCTGTATTTCCTCTAAGCTGCACACTTATTTAAAGTAATTTGGCCTGTTGGAGCCTGCTTAGACACTGTTGCTGTGCATATATACTGATCTCAAGTCTGCTGTGGGGGCATCCCATTCTATAACATACCATTAGCCTCTGTATTTCCTCTAAGCTGCACACTTATTTAAAGTAATTTGGCCTGTTGCAGCCTGCTTAGACACTTTTGCTGTGCATATGTACTGATCTCAAATCTGCTGTGGGGGCATCCCATTCTATAACATACCATTAGCCTCTGTATTTCCTCTAAGCTGCACACTTATTTAAAGTAATTTGGCCTGTTGCAGCCTGCTTAGACACTTTTGCTGTGCATATATACTGATCTCAAGTCTGCTGTGGGGGCATCCCATTCTATAACATACCTTTAGCCTCTGTATTTCCTCTAAGCTGCACACCTATTTAAAGTAATTTGGCCTGTTGCAGCCTGCTTAGACACTTTTGCTGTGCATATATACTGATCTCAAGTCTGCTGTGGGGGCATCCCATTCTATAACATACCATTAGCCTCTGTATTTCCTCTAAGCTGCACACTTATTTAAAGTAATTTGGCCTGTTGGAGCCTGCTTAGACACTGCTGCTGTGCATATATACTGATCTCAAGTCTGCTGTGGGGGCATCCCATTCTATAACATACCATTAGCCTCTGTATTTCCTCTAAGCTGCACACTTATTTAAAGTAATTTGGCCTGTTGGAGCCTGCTTAGACACTGTTGCTGTGCATATATACTGATCTCAAGTCTGCTGTGGGGGCATCCCATTCTATAACATACCATTAGCCTCTGTATTTTCTCTAAGCTGCACACTTATTTAAAGTAATTTGGCCTGTTGGAGCCTGCTTAGACACTTTTACTGTGCATATATACTGATCTCAGGTCTGCTGTGGGGGCATCCCATTCTATAACATACCATTAGCCTCTGTATTTCCTCTAAGCTGCACACTTATTTAAAGTAATTTGGCCTGTTGGAGCCTGCTTAGACACTTTTACTGTGCATATATACTGATCTCAGGTCTGCTGTGGGGGCATCCCATTCTATAACATACCATTAGCCTCTGTATTTCCTCTAAGCTGCACACTTATTTAAAGTAATTTGGCCTGTTGCAGCCTGCTTAGACACTGCTGCTGTGCATATATACTGATCTCAAGTCTGCTGTGGGGGCATCCCATTCTATAACATACCATACCCCTCTTGATCTTCACTAAGCTGCACACTTATTTAAAGTAATTTGGCCTGTTGGAGCCTGCTTAGACACTTTTACTGTGCATATATACTGATCTCAGGTCTGCTGTGGGGGCATCCCATTCTTTTTTATTTATTGTAGTTTTTATTGAAGAAGCATGAAGTATGACAGATCACGTTCAGTACAGATAAACAACAGTTTACAATGAGAATGGGTGCACATAAACAGAAGTACATCGAGATATAAAAAATGATCAACATTAACGCCCAAGGCATAAGATGTATCCCCTACCACCCTGGACCTAAGGGGGCCGAAGAATCATTGGAAGAAAATGGGCCATGGTCTCTGGGAAACGGCTATCCCCATCAATCCGGTGACTACGGGTGAAGAGGGGTCCCCCCTGTAGGATGACTCAAATTCTTGTTGCACATTAAGATGTAATAAAACGTGTAATCCGCACACCACGCCTCTAACGTTTTCTTATTCTAAGCATAAATTGAACTCACATAAAGCTAGCTATTGGATATACCACAGGGACAAACGGGAGGGGGGGCAAGACGAGACAAGACAAAGAGATACCTAGGGGTGGGTGGGGTGTGGAGGAGGAGGAGGGGGGGTAAGGGGGGATGAAGAGGCGTGAGGGAGGGGGGATGAGGAGGCGGGAGGGGGGGGGAAGCTGAGGACCTCGACAGGGAGGCCTACTCCTGCAAGAAGTTCAAGTAGTCTGCCGAGGCGGTAAATCAATTCCAGGCCTGCCACCTCTCCCTGTGCTGATCCATCCTCCCCCTCAACGAGGCCGTCATCTCCTCCATTCTGCCAATATCGCCAACCCTGGTCAGCCACATGGCTGTCGTGGGGGGCGACGTCGATTTCCAACAGGATGGAATGCAGGTCCTGGCCGCGTCCAGGAGAGGAGCAAGCAAGGACTTGGTCCTTCTCTTGATGGTTGTAGGAGCCAGGCCAAGGAGGTAGCCCGCCGGGTCCTCACCCATGTCTATATCCGTCAGTTTCAAGACTATTCTCCTGACGTTGCTCCAGAACCCGGCCAGTGCCCCGCACTCCCAGAAAATATGCATCATTGTGCCCCTGGCCCCAGAACATCTCCAGCACAAGGGAGAGGCGGAGGGAAATATTCTCGCTAGTCTCGACGGCACGAGGTACCAGCGTGAAAGAACCTTAAAGGAGGCCTCCTGGTATCTGCAGGACGTCGATGACCTGTGAGCTACCTGTAGCATGGCCTGCGTCTGCTCCTTGGTGAAGGTTCTATTTAGTTCCCTTTCCCAGCCCTCAATGTACGGGGGTTTATAGGATTCAGGTGGGGAGATGAGCAGTGAGTAAGCGTGGGACAGCGCTCCCCTGAAGTGGCCGCTGCCTGAGCAAGACTGTTCAAAAGGGGTTAGAGGTCTTGCAGCGTCCATAGCCCTAGACAGGGAGCGCTGGAAGTGCGTGAGCTGCAGAGTCTGCCATACATTCAGTGGGGTTAGTGAATATCTCATTGCCAGGACCTCCGCCCCGATCCAATCCGGTCCCTCTCTGAGGTGCATGACCCTGAAGCAGCCCTGTTTAATCCATTTGCGGAAAGAGCCATCAGTTAGGCTTGCCGGGAAGTCCGGATGCCCCAGTACGGGGGTCATTGGCGAGGCAGAGGGGAGAATGCCCAACCTCGGGAAGAATCTGCTAGCTATTTTACGGGTGGGGCCTATCGTGGGGTGTTTGTTCAGGGCGGGGGTCCGATCCAGCGGAGTCCAGGGGAGCCCCTGCAAAGGGATCTCCGAGGACTCCTGCTCGATGAGCGTCCGCTGCTTCAGAGAGGAGTGCCTACACCAGTCAAGCACACGTGATAAGTGCGCAGCCGCGTGGTATGCCCTCCAATCTGGGAGGCCCAGTCCTCCCCTCGCCTTGGAGAGAGTGAGGAGGGGGGCCGCCAGCCGATGTGCCTTCCCAGCCCACACAAACCTGGAACAAAGCCCCATCAAACGTTTAAAGAAAGTATGTGGGACCTCAATCGGGAGGGCCTGGAAGAGGTACAGCACCCTCGGCAGGATGTTCATCTTAACGATGTTGGACCTGCCGAACCACGAGAAGGCGTTTCTATTCCATTTCTGCAGGTCCTCCTCTACACTCTTCAGCAATGGGGGGGAAGTTCAAGTTGTATAGTCTCTGGGGAGTGGACGAGATCTGAGTCCCCAGATACGTTATCGCTTCCTGTTCCCATCTGAAGGGGAAGTTTTTAGAGATCTGCGTTAGTCTCTCAAGAGGTAGGCTGATATTCAGGGCGGAGGATTTTTGGTGGTTTATCTTATAATTGGAAACTGTTTGGAAGGCTTTAAGTTCTGCCATGAGTACGGGTATGGATGTCTCAGGTCTGGAGATAAAAAATATCAGGTCGTCGGCGTAAGCGGCGACCTTGTGTTCCTCTCGCCCAACCCCTATGCCAGCAATGTCCCGGTTTTTCCTCACACATCTCAGGAAAGGTTCGAGTGTCAAGATAAATATCAGGGGGGAAAGCGGACAACCCTGACGGGTCCCATTTGCCAATGTGAATGGGTCTGATGTCCAGCCGTTCACCATGACGGACGCCGAGGGGGCCGAATAGGAGGCCATCACCCAACGGGTCATGTTCTCTCCCAGGCCAATTAGACGAAGGGTAGCGGAGATAAAATCCCAGCTCACCCTATCAAAAGCCTTCTCGGCGTCCGTCGAGAGTAGCATCGCAGCCGGGCCCCCCAACCTCGCCCGGTGAATCAGGTTGACAACCCTAGTGGTGTTATCTCTTCCCTCTCTCGAGGGGACGAAGCCCACCTGATCCCAGTGTATGAGGGATGGGATGAGAGGGGCAAGCCTGTTCGCTAGTATCTTGTTAAACAGCTTGATATCGCAATTCAACAGGGAGATGGGTCTGTAATTCGGACACTGTGCCGGGTCCTTTCCAGGTTTGGGAATTACGGTGATGTTTGCTCTCAAGGTATCCCTTGGAGGGGGTTCCCATCCCTCAAAGAGCCAAAAGAAGTGATAAACCTAGGGCCGAGAATCCCAGCAAACTCCCTATAATAATCTAAGCTAAAGCCGTCCGGGCCCGGCGTCCTACCCGGTCTGGTATTCTTGATGGCCCTCGTAAATTCCTCAATCTCTATGTCCCCCTCAAGGGCCTCCACTACCTCGCGCTTAAGTCGGGGGAGTCCTGAATCCCGAATGTAAGTCTCGATGTCGCTCATCGAAGGGGTCGAGTGACCCCGCGGCAAGTTATATAATTTTTCATAAAACTCTTTGAACGTCCTGGCTATGTCCTTCGTCAGGTGGAGTCTCCTGCCCCCCTGGTCTTGAACGTGGGCTATAAAGTTTCTGGTGCGTTGTGCTTTCAGGGCTCTAGCCAGGGCCCTCCCACATTTATTGCTGTACTCATAATAGAATCGCCTGCATCTAGCCGCTAAGCCCTTGGCCTCGGTGAGGCAGACGTCTCTCAGGGATTCCCGCAGACGCGTCAGCTTGGCGCCTAACGCCGCATCATGGGTAGTTTTGTGCTTGATCTCCGTCTCAAAGATCTCCCTAGTCAGGAGGTCCATTTGCCTGTTCCTCTCTCTCTTGAGACGAGCCCCATGCTTGATCAGCACACCCCTGACCACGCATTTGTGGGCCTCCCATAGAGACATCCGCGAAACCTCTCCTGTGTTATTAGTCGCAAAAAAGTCAGTGATGGTCTTGTGGATGTCGTCTTTTACCTCGGGGTCTTGTAGGAGGGAGCTATTCAACCTCCATTGGCCTCTCAGGGGGACCGTGTCGGGTATGGAAATGGTTAGGGAGACTGGGGCATGATCAGAGATGGTAATCTGACCTATGTCCATATCGGCCACGAGGTGCAGGAACCTATGAGGGATCAAGAACCAGTCGATGCGAGAATAGGAATTATGGGGTGCTGAGAAGAATGTGTAATCTCTCCCCTGGGGATTAAGAATCCGCCAGGCGTCCATCAACTGGCTCTTGAAAAGCAGAGTTCTGAGTCTTTTTAAGGCAGAGAAGGAGATGTGGGAGGACCCACGGGAAGTATCCCAAGCTGGGTCAAGGACTGTGTTGAAGTCGCCCCCGAGCAGGAGGACCCCTCCGCAAACCCATCAAGCTTTTCCAGGGTGGAACGCATAAATTTAAGTTGATTGGTGTTAGGGCAGTAACAGGTTGCCAGAGTCACCCTCAAGGAAAAGAGGGTGCCCCGGACAAACAAGAACCTACCCTCCGGGTCCTGCAGTGACGCCGAGTGCGACCACGGCAAGGACCCCGCTAAAATGATAGCCACTCCCCGTGATTTGGAATCCGGCGACAAGGAGTGGTATTGAGTCTTGTAATAGCGATTAGTGACGTTATGCGTCTCCTGCAGGAAGGCAACTTGTGCATGTAGGCGTCTTAGCTCCCTGAGGACCACAGCTCTCTTCAAAGTAGAGTTAAGTCCCTTCACATTGAGGGTTGTAAATTTTACCTTGGACATATCGGGGTCTCAGGAGTGGGCGGGGGGCAAGTGGAAGGTGGGAGGAGGGGAGGGCGGGGGAACACACAAGGGCGACAGGGGGCAGGACAAGACAGGGGGAAGAGGGTCAAAACAAAGGAGGGAGCAGTTAACTTGGGTGAGTAACAGAGAAACAGAAAAAACCAGAGAAATGAGGAACTAATAAACTAGACTAGATCCGAAGCTCCTAAGAGACGCAGAAAACTAGTCAGGAAACAGGGTACTGTTTCCCAATAGGGAGTCTCTCCCCGCCCCCGAAATGAGGACAGGCGGAGACTCCGGCCTACTGCGATGTGAAACGGGTCCGAAAGGCATGAGGGGTCCCTCCGGCCAACCCAGTAAAACATGCGGAGCCCCCCCGAAGGACCCACATGGGATCCCCGGGGCCGCCCCTTGTGAAGACTTCTATCCCCCGCCCGAACAAACCACACAAAGCTCCAGCGCGACCCGCCCCACCCAGCGACGCCACACCAGCCGCACAGCGGCAGGCGCACGGCCCCCGAGCGGCAACAGGGGGTGCCGAACGACCATAAGAACAAACAACAATTCAATCAAGCAATTAGGCGAGAAGAGAGAAAAAGAAAAAAAAAACCAGCGGCAAATACAATATCAAGTATAGGTATGAAGGGCAGCAACAGAACTAGACCCACGGCACGGATCGGGGCCCTCCGCCCCTCAGGACTCACTTGTCGAAGGCATCGGCCCCGCTGGACGACGTCCTGGGCGCACGGCCCGCGGGGGGCCGGCGCCTCTCTCCCGCCGCGGTCCCCGCAGTCTCCCGTCTCCAGCAGGGACCCGCGCGGGCAACGGGGACGGGTCCAGCCAGTCCCGAACTTCCATAGGGGGGGAGTCCAAGAATGCAAAAAGTTCTGGGAGGTCGGCCCTAGATCTCAGGGCGAAGACACTCTGATTTTTGCGGACGAGCAAGTGAAAGGGGTCACCCCACCGGTAGGAGGCTCCACATTCTTGAATCCTGGTGAGCAGGGGTTTCAGGCATCGCCACATCTGGAGTGTCCTTCTGGATACATCCGGGAACACCTGGATCGTCGCCCCATCAAAGTTGATTCTCCCCCTATCCCAGTCTCTCCTGAGAATTTCCTCCTTGACCGTGTAGTAATGCAGGCAGCATATTACGTCACGTGGGCGGTTGGGGTCCGTCGCTCTGGGCCCGAGCGCCCTGTGAAGGCGATCTATTACTATTTCAGTGTTGGGCGGACGATTAAGAATTCCGTTGAAAATGCCCACGAGCGTGGGCGCAAGTTGGTCTTGGCCCGTTGCCTCCGGCAGTCCCCTCACTCTTATATTGTTGCGTCTACTCCTGTTTTCAAGATCGTCCAAGTGGAGGACGGCGGCTTGAGAGATAGCTTGTTGGAGCGACAGGCTTTTTTCCAGTGCTTCTACCCTTTGTATAGTTGTGAGCTGGGATTGTTCCAGGCCGGTGACCCTAGAGTCCATCCCCTCCATCGAGTTTTGCAGATCAGAAATGTCTTTCTTGAAGGAGCTCTCAACTCTTTGGATGAAAGACTCAAGGTCAGCTTTAGTGGGAAGGGCTAGGATGGGGTCAGCTAGGATGGGGTCAAGGGATGATGGGGCCCGATTGTGGGAGGGAGCACCGCCAGGCGTCATCACGGTGTCTGGAGAGCGCCGAGTGTTCAGGTCCTCGGTGGGTCCCGGGCTGTGCATATGGTCCCCACTCATACCGCGGGGGGTGGCGTCAAGGGCCGATCCGAACAGTCCCCGGGAGGATCCCCCGGGCCCCCCACTCAGGCCAGAACCCCGTGAGGAAGGGGTCCCCGGCGTGGGGGTGGCCAGGCCGCCACTCCTCACCTCGGCCCACGTGTTCCCATTTGAGTCACTTCCCGAGTGCCAGACCGGGGAGGGCCAGGATCCAGCATGACCCCCAGGGGAGGACCCGTCTCCTGGTGGACTCCTCGAAGTCTCCGTGGGCACCCGCATTTCAGGGCTAGGGGGGAATGTCAGGGGGTCATCGATACAGGGGTTTGGCCCCATCATGGGGGAGGGCACATCCCCCCAGAGCGTAGTTGGGCTCCTCCCACGTGAGGGGGGGGAGATCGCCCCCTTATGCAATGGTTGACCCCCCTTGTTATTAGGCAAGGCCCCTTCTGCTGTCTGTCCCGGGGCCAATCGGGCTGTGGGGGCGGTTCTGCGGGGCTCCTGGGGTGTACCCCCCTCTCCTTCCAGAGCGTCTGTCTGCCCCCATAGTGCTGGGTGGTTGGGGCGTACCTGCTGGGTAATGCGGCATCTCCGCCGGGCATCCGTCCCGCGCTCCTCCTCGCCACTGCCCCCGTCGGCCGGTCTCTTCTCATGTGCAGGCGGGGAGGCAGCACGCTCCAGGCGCCGCTCCTCGCACGAGCCGCGCCGCCTGTCCAGGCAGCACCCGTCAGTGCGACGCTCGTCAGCGGCCCCGTCAGCAGACACTGACTCCAAGCCGCCGCCGCCGCCTGTCCCCAAAGTCTGCCGCCCGCTCATTCCACCTCTCACAGTCTCGGTGGCAACAGGGGAGCAGCTCTCCTCCCACCCGATCTCCCGGCGGGTCGCGCCCCTCCGCTCGCTCGCCATTCTTCTCTGACCTGCCGCATGTGGCCACCTCAGCGTTGCCGGCCGCCGCCATCTTGGATGCCTCCCCGCCTCCTCTTCCAGAGCGCTCTGCGGCCAGGTAGGAGCTGATCTTTCTGTTCAAAGGGGGCGAGATGGTCTTCGCCCCCTTCCTCTTCTTCGCCATGGCAGGATAGTGTGGTTCCGGGCAGGAATACTGCTACAAAGTGGGCTAAAAGAGGTCAGCCAGAGAGAGCCCACAGAAAACGCGTCCTCACGCTTCCATCTCCGGCCACGCCCCCCGGCATCCCATTCTATAACATACCATTAGCCTCTGTATTTCCTCTAAGCTGCACACTTATTTAAAGTAATTTGGCCTGTTGGAGCCTGCTTAGACACTGTTGCTGTGCAGATATACTGATCTCAAGTCTGCTGTGGGGGCATCCCATTCTATAACATACCACTAGCCTCTGTATTTCCTCTAAGCTGCACATTTATTTAAAGTAATTTGGCCTGTTGCAGCCTGCTTAGACACTTTTGCTGTGCATATAAACTGATCTCAAGTCTGCTGTGGGGGCACCCCATTCTATAACATAACATTAGCCTCTGTATTTCCTCTAAGCTGCACACTTATTTAAAGTAATTTGGCCTGTTGGAGCCTGTTTAGACACTGTTGCTGTGCATATATACTGATCTCAGGTCTGCTGTGGGGGCATCCCATTCTATAACATACCATACCCCTCTTGATCTTCACTAAGCTGCACACTTATTTAAAGTAATTTGGCCTGTTGGAGCCTGCTTAGACACTGTTTCTGTGCATATATACTGATCTCAGGTCTGCTGTGGGGGCATCCCATTCTATAACATACCATTAGCCTCTGTATTTCCTCTAAGCTGCACACTTATTTAAAGTAATTTGGCCTGTTGGAGCCTGTTTAGACACTGTTGCTGTGCATATATACTGATCTCAGGTCTGCTGTGGGGGCATCCCATTCTATAACATACCATTAGCCTCTGTATTTTCTCTAAGCTGCACACTTATTTAAAGTAATTTGGCCTGTTGGAGCCTGCTTAGACACTGTTGCTGTGCATATATACTGATCTCAAGTCTGCTGTGGGGGCATCCCATTCTATAACATACCATTAGCCTCTGTATTTCCTCTAAGCTACACACCTATTTAAAGTAATTTGGCCTGTTGCAGCCTGCTTAGACACTTTTGCTGTGCACATATACTGATCTCAAGTCTGCTGTGGGGGCATCCCATTCTATAACATACCATTAGCCTCTGTATTTCCTCTAAGCTGCACACTTATTTAAAGTAATTTGGCCTGTTGGAGCCTGCTTAGACACTTTTGCTGTGCATATATACTGATCTCAAGTCTGCTGTGGGGGCATCCCATTCTATAACATACCATTAGCCTCTGTATTTCCTCTAAGCTGCACACTTATTTAAAGTAATTTGGCCTGTTGGAGCCTGCTTAGACACTGTTGCTGTGCAGATATACTGATCTCAAGTCTGCTGTGGGGGCATCCCATTCTATAACATACCATTAGCCTCTGTATTTCCTCTAAGCTGCACACTTATTTAAAGTAATTTGGCCTGTTGCAGCCTGCTTAGACACTTTTGCTGTGCATATATACTGATCTCAAGTCTGCTGTGGGGGCATCCCATTCTATAACATACCATTAGCCTCTGTATTTCCTCTAAGCTGCACACTTGATTAAAGTAATTTGGCCTGTTGCAGCCTGCTTAGACACTTTTGCTGTGCATATATACTGATCTCAAGTCTGCTGTGGGGGCATCCCATTCTATAACATACCTTTAGCCTCTCTATTTCCTCTAAGCTGCACACTTATTTAAAGTAATTTGGCCTGTTGGAGCCTGTTTAGACACTGTTGCTGTGCATATATACTGATCTCAGGTCTGCTGTGGGGGCATCCCATTCTATAACATACCATTAGCCTCTGTATTTCCTCTAAGCTGCACACCTATTTAAAGTAATTTGGCTTGTTGCAGCCTGCTTAGACACTGTTGCTGTGCATATATATACTGATCTCAAGTCTGCTGTGGGGGCATCCCATTCTATAACATACCATTAGCCTCTGTATTTCCTCTAAGCTGCACACTAATTTAAAGTAATTTGGCCGGTTGCACCCTGCTTAGACACTTTTGCTGTGCATATATACTGATCTCAAGTCTGCTGTGGGGGCATCCCATTCTATAACATACCATTAGCCTCTGTATTTCCTCTAAGCTGCACACTTATTTAAAGTAATTTGGCCTGTTGGAGCCTGTTTAGACACTGTTGCTGTGCATATATACTGATCTCAGGTCTGCTGTGGGGGCATCCCATTCTATAACATACCATACCCCTCTTGATCTTCACTAAGCTGCACACTTATTTAAAGTAATTTGGCCTGTTGGAGCCTGCTTAGACACTGTTGCTGTGCATATATACTGATCTCAGGTCTGCTGTGGGGGCATCCCATTCTATAACATACCATTAGCCTCTGTATTTCTTCTATGCTGCACACTTATTTAAAGTAATTTGGCCTGTTGCAGCCTGCTTAGACACTTTTGCTGTGCATATATACTGATCTCAAGTCTGCTGTGGGGGCATCCCATTCTATAACATACCATTAGCCTCTGTATTTCCTCTAAGCTGCACACTTATTTAAAGTCATTTGGCCTGTTGGAGCCTGTTTAGACACTGTTGCTGTGCATATATACTGATCTCAGGTCTGCTGTGGGGGCATCCCATTCTATAACATACCATTAGCCTCTGTATTTTCTCTAAGCTGCACACTTATTTAAAGTAATTTGGCCTGTTGGAGCCTGCTTAGACACTGTTGCTGTGCATATATACTGATCTCAAGTCTGCTGTGGGGGCATCCCATTCTATAACATACCATTAGCCTCTGTATTTCCTCTAAGCTGCACACTTATTTAAAGTAATTTGGCCTGTTGCAGCCTGCTTAGACACTTTTGCTGTGCATATATACTGATCTCAAGTCTGCTGTGGGGGCATCCCATTCTATAACATACCATTAGCCCCTGTATTTCCTCTAAGCTGCACACTTATTTAAAGTAATTTGGCCTGTTGCAGCCTGCTTAGACACTTTTGCTGTGCATATATACTGATCTCAAGTCTGCTGTGGGGGCATCCCATTCTATAACATACCTTTAGCCTCTGTATTTCCTCTAAGCTGCACACTTATTTAAAGTAATTTGGCCTGTTGGAGCCTGCTTAGACACTTTTGCTGTGCATATATACTGATCTCAAGTCTGCTGTGGGGGCATCCCATTCTATAACATACCATTAGCCTCTGTATTTCCTCTAAGCTGCACACTTATTTAAAGTAATTTGGCCTGTTGCAGCCTGCTTAGACACTTTTGCTGTGCATATATACTGATCTCAAGTCTGCTGTGGGGGCATCCCATTCTATAACATACCATTAGCCTCTGTATTTCCTCTAAGCTGCACACTTGTTTAAAGTAATTTGGCCTGTTGCAGCCTGCTTAGACACTTTTGCTGTGCATATATACTGATCTCAAGTCTGCTGTGGGGGCATCCCATTCTATAACATACCTTTAGCCTCTGTATTTCCTCTAAGCTGCACACTTATTTAAAGTAATTTGGCCTGTTGGAGCCTGTTTAGACACTGTTGCTGTGCATATATACTGATCTCAGGTCTGCTGTGGGGGCATCCCATTCTATAACATACCATTAGCCTCTGTATTTCCTCTAAGCTGCACACCTATTTAAAGTAATTTGGCTTGTTGGAGCCTGCTTAGACACTGTTGCTGTGCATATATATACTGATCTCAAGTCTGCTGTGGGGGCATCCCATTATATAACATACCATTAGCCTCTGTATTTCCTCTAAGCTGCACACTTATTTAAAGTAATTTGGCCGGTTGCACCCTGCTTAGACACTTTTGCTGTGCATATATACTGATCTCAAGTCTGCTGTGGGGGCATCCCATTCTATAACATACCATTAGCCTCTGTATTTCCTCTAACCTGCACACTTATTTAAAGTAATTTGGCCTGTTGCAGCCTGCTTAGACACTTTTGCTGTGCATATATACTGATCTCAAGTCTGCTGTGGGGGCATCCCATTCTATAACATACCATTAGCCTCTGTATTTCCTCTAAGCTGCACACTTATTTAAAGTAATTTGGCCTGTTGGAGCCTGTTTAGACACTGTTGCTGTGCATATATACTGATCTCAGGTCTGCTGTGGGGGCATCCCATTCTATAACATACCATACCCCTCTTGATCTTCACTAAGCTGCACACTTATTTAAAGTAATTTGGCCTGTTGGAGCCTGCTTAGACACTGTTGCTGTGCATATATACTGATCTCAGGTCTGCTGTGGGGGCATCCCATTCTATAACATACCATTAGCCTCTGTATTTCTTCTAAGCTGCACACTTATTTAAAGTAATTTGGCCTGTTGCAGCCTGCTTAGACACTTTTGCTGTGCATATATACTGATCTCAAGTCTGCTGTGGGGGCATCCCATTCTATAACATACCATTAGCCTCTGTATTTCCTCTAAGCTGCACACTTATTTAAAGTCATTTGGCCTGTTGGAGCCTGTTTAGACACTGTTGCTGTGCATATATACTGATCTCAGGTCTGCTGTGGGGGCATCCCATTCTATAACATACCATTAGCCTCTGTATTTTCTCTAAGCTGCACACTTATTTAAAGTAATTTGGCCTGTTGGAGCCTGCTTAGACACTGTTGCTGTGCATATATACTGATCTCAAGTCTGCTGTGGGGGCATCCCATTCTATAACATACCATTAGCCTCTGTATTTCCTCTAAGCTGCACACTTATTTAAAGTAATTTGGCCTGTTGCAGCCTGCTTAGACACTTTTGCTGTGCATATATACTGATCTCAAGTCTGCTGTGGGGGCATCCCATTCTATAACATACCATTAGCCCCTGTATTTCCTCTAAGCTGCACACTTATTTAAAGTAATTTGGCCTGTTGCAGCCTGCTTAGACACTTTTGCTGTGCATATATACTGATCTCAAGTCTGCTGTGGGGGCATTCCATTCTATAACATACCTTTAGCCTCTGTATTTCCTCTAAGCTGCACACTTATTTAAAGTAATTTGGCCTGTTGCAGCCTGCTTAGACACTTTGCTGTGCATATATACTGATCTCAAGTCTGCTGTGGGGGCACCCCATTCTATAACATAACATTAGCCTCTGTATTTCCTCTAAGCTGCACACTTATTTAAAGTAATTTGGCCTGTTGGAGCCTGCTTAGACACTGTTGCTGTGCATATATACTGATCTCAGGTCTGCTGTGGGGGCATCCCATTCTATAACATACCATACCCCTCTTGATCTTCACTAAGCTGCACACTTATTTAAAGTAATTTGGCTTGTTGGAGCCTGCTTAGACACTGTTGCTGTGCATATATACTGATCTCAGGTCTGCTGTGGGGGCATCCCATTCTATAACATACCATTAGCCTCTGTATTTCCTCTAAGCTGCACACTTATTTAAAGTAATTTGGCCTGTTGCAGCCTGCTTAGACACTTTTGCTGTGCATATATACTGATCTCAAGTCTGCTGTGGGGGCATCCCATTCTATAACATACCATTAGCCTCTGTATTTCCTCTAAGCTGCACACTTATTTAAAGTAATTTGGCCTGTTGGAGCCTGTTTAGACACTGTTGCTGTGCATATATACTGATCTCAGGTCTGCTGTGGGGGCATCCCATTCTATAACATACCATTAGCCTCTGTATTTCCTCTAAGCTGCACACTTATTTAAAGTAATTTGGCCGGTTGCACCCTGCTTAGACACTTTTGCTGTGCATATATACTGATCTCAAGTCTGCTGTGGGGGCATCCCATTCTATAACATACCATTAGCCTCTGTATTTCCTCTAAGCTGCACACTTAATTAAAGTAATTTGGCCTGTTGGAGCCTGCTTAGACACTGCTGCTGTGCATATATACTGATCTCAAGTCTGCTGTGGGGGCATCCCATTCTATAACATACCATTAGCCTCTGTATTTCCTCTAAGCTGCACACTTATTTAAAGTAATTTGGCCTGTTGGAGCCTGCTTAGACACTGTTGCTGTGCATATATACTGATCTCAAGTCTGCTGTGGGGGCATCCCATTCTATAACATACCATTAGCCTCTGTATTTTCTCTAAGCTGCACACTTATTTAAAGTAATTTGGCCTGTTGCAGCCTGCTTAGACACTGTTGCTGTGCATATATACTGATCTCAAGTCTGCTGTGGGGGCATCCCATTCTATAACATACCATTAGCCTCTGTATTTTCTCTAAGCTGCACACTTATTTAAAGTAATTTGGCCTGTTGCAGCCTGCTTAGACACTTTTGCTGTGCATATATACTGATCTCAAGTCTGCTGTGGGGGCATCCCATTCTATAACATACCATTAGCCTCTGTATTTCCTCTAAGCTGCACACTTATTTAAAGTAATTTGGCCTGTTGGAGCCTGTTTAGACACTGTTGCTGTGCATATATACTGATCTCAGGTCTGCTGTGGGGGCATCCCATTCTATAACATACCATACCCCTCTTGATCTTCACTAAGCTGCACACTTATTTAAAGTAATTTGGCCTGTTGGAGCCTGCTTAGACACTGTTGCTGTGCATATATACTGATCTCAGGTCTGCTGTGGGGGCATCCCATTCTATAACATACCATTAGCCTCTGTATTTCTTCTAAGCTGCACACTTATTTAAAGTAATTTGGCCTGTTGCAGCCTGCTTAGACACTTTTGCTGTGCATATATACTGATCTCAAGTCTGCTGTGGGGGCATCCCATTCTATAACATACCATTAGCCTCTGTATTTCCTCTAAGCTGCACACTTATTTAAAGTCATTTGGCCTGTTGGAGCCTGTTTAGACACTGTTGCTGTGCATATATACTGATCTCAGGTCTGCTGTGGGGGCATCCCATTCTATAACATACCATTAGCCTCTGTATTTTCTCTAAGCTGCACACTTATTTAAAGTAATTTGGCCTGTTGGAGCCTGCTTAGACACTGTTGCTGTGCATATATACTGATCTCAAGTCTGCTGTGGGGGCATCCCATTCTATAACATACCATTAGCCTCTGTATTTCCTCTAAGCTGCACACTTATTTAAAGTAATTTGGCCTGTTGCAGCCTGCTTAGACACTTTTGCTGTGCATATATACTGATCTCAAGTCTGCTGTGGGGGCATCCCATTCTATAACATACCATTAGCCCCTGTATTTCCTCTAAGCTGCACACTTATTTAAAGTAATTTGGCCTGTTGCAGCCTGCTTAGACACTTTTGCTGTGCATATATACTGATCTCAAGTCTGCTGTGGGGGCATCCCATTCTATAACATACCTTTAGCCTCTGTATTTCCTCTAAGCTGCACACTTATTTAAAGTAATTTGGCCTGTTGCAGCCTGCTTAGACACTTTGCTGTGCATATATACTGATCTCAAGTCTGCTGTGGGGGCACCCCATTCTATAACATAACATTAGCCTCTGTATTTCCTCTAAGCTGCACACTTATTTAAAGTAATTTGGCCTGTTGGAGCCTGCTTAGACACTGTTGCTGTGCATATATACTGATCTCAGGTCTGCTGTGGGGGCATCCCATTCTATAACATACCATACCCCTCTTGATCTTCACTAAGCTGCACACTTATTTAAAGTAATTTGGCTTGTTGGAGCCTGCTTAGACACTGTTGCTGTGCATATATACTGATCTCAGGTCTGCTGTGGGGGCATCCCATTCTATAACATACCATTAGCCTCTGTATTTCCTCTAAGCTGCACACTTATTTAAAGTAATTTGGCCTGTTGCAGCCTGCTTAGACACTTTTGCTGTGCATATATACTGATCTCAAGTCTGCTGTGGGGGCATCCCATTCTATAACATACCATTAGCCTCTGTATTTCCTCTAAGCTGCACACTTATTTAAAGTAATTTGGCCTGTTGGAGCCTGTTTAGACACTGTTGCTGTGCATATATACTGATCTCAGGTCTGCTGTGGGGGCATCCCATTCTATAACATACCATTAGCCTCTGTATTTCCTCTAAGCTGCACACTTATTTAAAGTAATTTGGCCGGTTGCACCCTGCTTAGACACTTTTGCTGTGCATATATACTGATCTCAAGTCTGCTGTGGGGGCATCCCATTCTATAACATACCATTAGCCTCTGTATTTCCTCTAAGCTGCACACTTAATTAAAGTAATTTGGCCTGTTGGAGCCTGCTTAGACACTGCTGCTGTGCATATATACTGATCTCAAGTCTGCTGTGGGGGCATCCCATTCTATAACATACCATTAGCCTCTGTATTTCCTCTAAGCTGCACACTTATTTAAAGTAATTTGGCCTGTTGGAGCCTGCTTAGACACTGTTGCTGTGCATATATACTGATCTCAAGTCTGCTGTGGGGGCATCCCATTCTATAACATACCATTAGCCTCTGTATTTTCTCTAAGCTGCACACTTATTTAAAGTAATTTGGCCTGTTGCAGCCTGCTTAGACACTGTTGCTGTGCATATATACTGATCTCAAGTCTGCTGTGGGGGCATCCCATTCTATAACATACCATTAGCCTCTGTATTTTCTCTAAGCTGCACACTTATTTAAAGTAATTTGGCCTGTTGGAGCCTGCTTAGACACTTTTACTGTGCATATATACTGATCTCAGGTCTGCTGTGGGGGCATCCCATTCTATAACATACCATTAGCCTCTGTATTTCCTCTAAGCTGCACACTTATTTAAAGTAATTTGGCCTGTTGCAGCCTGCTTAGACACTTTTGCTGTGCATATATACTGATCTCAAGTCTGCTGTGGGGGCATCCCATTCTATAACATACCTTTAGCCTCTGTATTTCCTCTAAGCTGCACACTTATTTAAAGTAATTTGGCCTGTTGCAGCCTGCTTAGACACTTTTGCTGTGCATATATACTGATCTCAAGTCTGCCGTGGGGGCATCCCATTCTATAACATACCATTAGCCTCTGTATTTCCTCTAAGCTGCACACTTATTTAAAGTAATTTGGCCTATTGGAGCCTGCTTAGACACTGCTGCTGTGCATATATACTGATCTCAAGTCTGCTGTGGGGGCATCCCATTCTATAACATACCATACCCCTCTTGATCTTCACTAAGCTGCACACTTATTTAAAGTAATTTGGCCTGTTGGAGCCTGCTTAGACACTTTTACTGTGCATATATACTGATCTCAGGTCTGCTGTGGGGGCATCCCATTTTTCTTTACGTATTGTAGTTTTTATTGAAGAAGCATGAAGTATGACAGATCACGTTCAGTACAGATAAACAACAGTTTACAATGAGAATGGGTGCACATAAACAGAAGTACATCGAGATATAAAAAATGATCAACATTAACGCCCAAGGCATAAGATGTATCCCCTACCACCCTCGACCTAAGGGGGCCGAAGAATCATTGGAAGAAAACGGGCCATGGTCTCTGGGAAACAGCTATCCCCATCAATCCGGTGACTACGGGTGAAGAGGGGCCCCCCCTGTAGGATGACTCAAATTCTTGTTGCACATTAACATGTAATAAAACGTGTAATCCGCACACCACGCCTCTAACGTTTTCTTATTCTAAGCATAAATTGAACTCACATAAAGCTAGCTATTGGATATACCACAGGGACAAACGGGAGGGGGGGGCAAGACGAGACAAGACAGAGAGATACCTAGGGGTGGGTGGGGTGTGGAGGAGGAGGAGGGGGGGTAAGGGGGGATGAAGAGGCGTGAGGGAGGGGGGATGAGGAGGCGGGAGGGAGGGGGGGGGAAGCTGAGGACCTCGACAGGGAGGCCTACTCCTGCAAGAAGTTCAAGTAGTCTGCCGAGGCGGTAAATCAATTCCAGGCCTGCCACCTCTCCCTGTGCTGATCCATCCTCCCCCTCAACGAGGCCGTCATCTCCTCCATTCTGCCAATATCGCCAACCCTGGTCAGCCACATGGCTGTCGTGGGGGGCGACGTCGATTTCCAACAGGATGGAATGCAGGTCCTGGCCGCGTCCAGGAGAGGAGCAAGCAAGAACTTGGTCCTTCTCTTGATGGTTGTAGGAGCCAGGCCAAGGAGGTAGCCCGCCGGGTCCTCACCCATGTCTATATCCGTCAGTTTCAAGACTATTCTCCTGACGTTGCTCCAGAACCCGGCCAGTGCCCCGCACTCCCAGAAAATATGCATCATTGTGCCCCTGGCCCCAGAACATCTCCAGCACAAGGGAGAGGCGGAGGGAAATATTCTCGCTAGTCTCGATGGCACGAGGTACCAGCGTGAAAGAACCTTAAAGGAGGCCTCCTGGTATCTGCAGGACGTCGATGACCTGTGAGCTACCTGTAGCATGGCCTGCGTCTGCTCCTTGGTGAAGGTTCTATTTAGTTCCCTTTCCCAGCCCTCAATGTACGGGGGTTTATAGGATTCAGGTGGGGAGATGAGCAGTGAGTAAGCGTGGGACAGCGCTCCCCTGAAGTGGCCGCTGCCTGAGCAAGACTGTTCAAAAGGGGTTAGAGGTCTTGCAGCGTCCATAGCCCTAGACAGGGAGCGCTGGAAGTGCGTGAGCTGCAGAGTCTGCCATACATTCAGTGGGGTTAGTGAATATCTCATTGCCAGGACCTCCGCCCCGATCCAATCCGGTCCCTCTCTGAGGTGCATGACCCTGAAGCAGCCCTGTTTAATCCATTTGCGGAAAGAGCCATCAGTTAGGCTTGCCGGGAAGTCCGGATGCCCCAGTAAGGGGGTCATTGGCGAGGCAGAGGGGAGAATGCCCAACCTCGGGAAGAATCTGCTAGCTATTTTACGGATGGGGTGTAAGGAACTTACCTGGGAGTCTGTCCCGCGGTGCCTCCGCACGCTCACTGGTGGCGCGGCCCCTCCGGCGGCCGCGCCAGGCAGCCGCCCCTCCAGCGTTGGGCGCACCGGCAGCCGACGGCTGTGCACGTGCCCGCGTGCTAGCACGTTCCCTTTATGTCCCCCGGCGGCGCTGCTCCCAGCGCATTCGCCGGGGGCAGATTTAAAAGGACCAATCCTGACCCAGGAATCCACTGCTCTGGGAAGGTCAGGGAATGGACAGCCTGACTGGCCAGGGCGGTCCAGTCCCTGGAGTTTCTCCTATCAGGGGTGAGATTGTGTGTTGCACCAATCAGCACATTCCCCTTCCCATTGCTCAGTCACCATTTAAATATTTTCCCGCCCGAACCACCAGTGCCTGTTATAGCCATTTACTAGCTTGAGTGTGCTTCTGAATCTCGTCTTAGTGTGTTTGATCCGGCTTCGACCTTGACTACTCCTGCTCGCTGCCTGAACCGACCTTCTGCCTGTCTGACTTCGTTTCTGCTTAACCCCTTGGATACCGCGCTTCTGTGATCACCCGGCCTTGACCCTTGCCAGTCCCGACTACTCTTTGCCTTGCCCCTTGGTTTTGACGTTTACAGACTTTGGTGCATGAACTCCTGATTTGGGATACCCCGCAGTTTATCGTAAGCCAGCAATCTTTGCGCCAGTAAGACCTGGGGGCAACCGAGTCTGGAGAGGCATAACCCGTGTCTCCAGCAAGCGGGGGCTTGTCTATAGGCACAAGAGGCGGTGGAGATTGGGGATTGTTGGCTCACGAGAGAAGGGTGTCCAGCGGTCCCTGACAGTATAACAGGCCAGAACTATGGACCAAATTTTGGAGCAGGTGCAGGCCTTGACTGCGGCTGTTGAGCACCTGGCTCATCGAGTGGCGGCCCAGGAGAACCGTCCCACTCCTATCAACCCAGTCCCTTTGGGGGCACCGGCCGTCCATCCTGTGGAACCCAAGATCCCACTCCCCGATAAGTTCACTGGGGACAGAAGCAAGTTTTCCAACTTTCGGGATGCCTGCAAACTTTATTTTCAACTCCACCCACACTCCTCTGGCTCCCAAGAACAACGTGTGGGCCTGGTCATCTCCCTCCTGCAAGGTCCTGGGCATTCGGCCTGTCACCTCAGGACCCAGCACGGCAATCGGTCGATGTGTTTTTTTCAGCTATGGAAATTCTTTATGATGACCCAGATAGGGATGCCACTGCTGATGCCAAACTGCGTTCCTTGCGACAGGGTCGCCGGCAGGCCGAGGAGTATTGTTCCGAATTCCGTCGGTGGGCTGTGGGCTCTCGGTGGAATGACCCTGCCCTGTGTGGTCAATTCCGGTTGGGCCTATCTGACGCCATTAAGGACATTCTTGTGAATCACCCTGTACCTCAGTCTTTGGACGAAACCATGCAACTCGCTATCCGAATCGACCGGCGTTTACGGGAGAGACGCCTTGAAAGAGGGGCGCATCCCGATACCAGCTGGAAAGCTGGAGCTCCAGCCCCTATACCAGTCGAGGAACCTATGCAGCTGGGAGCTACCAAGCTTTCTGAGGCTGAGAGGCGTCGGCAATTGACAGAAGGACTGTGTCTCTACTGTGGGGGGACCGGTCACCTGGTCAGAGTCTGCCCCAAGAAGCAGCCGGGAAACTTCAGAGCCTAGGTGGGGTCGAGGGAACCCATCTAGGCTGCAAGGTATTTCCTCAGATTTATTCCCAGTTTATGGTCCCAGTCCAGATTAAAGTGGACCTTGAATTTAAAAATTTGGAGGCCCTTCTTGATTGTGGGGCTGCAGGGAATTTTCTTGACTTAGAGCTAGCTCAAAGTTTGAAGATTCCGCTCCAACCTCTGTCTAAGGTTATCCGGGTTTTAGCCATTGATGACACACCTATTGCGGGGGGCCTCATACATTTTAAGACCCCACCAGTGTTTCTTAGAGTGGGAGCAGGGCATTCTGAATGGATTTGCTTTTTTGTCTTAAAAATGCCCTTAACTCCATTAGTACTCGGGTTGCCTTGGTTACAAAAGCATAACCCTCAGATTGACTGGGCTGCGAGGCAGATTACTAAATGGGGCCCGTCATGTTTCCAGTCCTGTTTGGAAGTCCCGGTGTGTGCCACACAGCTACTCCCCGATGGGGTTCCAGGCCCTTATCATGATTTTCTCGATGTATTTTCGGAAAAAGCGGCGGATGTTCTTCCGCCTCATAGGTCCTTTGACTGCCCCATAGAACTTCTTCCGGGGACTATGCAACCCAGGGGAAAAATCTATAATTTGACCCGGGCGGAAAACAAAGCTATGAAAGATTACATAGCTGAGAATTTACAGAAGGGGTTCATCCGGGCATCCACTTCTCCGGCTTGTTTTTTCTTTGTTGAAAAAAAAGATGGGGGGCTCCGCCCCTGTATAGATTACCGGGGTTTGAATAAAATAACCATTAAAAATAAATACCCCCTTCCTCTGATTGATGGGTTATTTACACAGATCATCGGGGCCCAAGTCTTTACCAAGTTGGATCTACGGGGGGCCTATAACTTGATAAGGATCCGTCAGGGTGATGAATGGAAGACCGCCTTCAACACCCAAGATGGGCATTACGAGTACCTTGTGATGCCCTTTGGTTTGTGTAAAGCCCCGGCCGTCTTCCAGGACTTTGTAAACGAAATTTTTAGAGAGTATTTGGGTCGCTTTGTAGTAGTGTACCTCGATGATATTTTGATTTTTTCTTCCTCTTTAATGGAACATCGTGAACATGTTCGCCTTGTCTTACAAAAATTAAGAGAGAATTGCTTATACGCTAAACTCAAGAAATGTGTATTCGAGGTTCCTGAGGTCCCTTTTTTAGGGTATATAATTTCTAACACTGGGTTATCTATGGATCTGGCTAAGGTCAAAGCTGTACTTGAGTGGGAGCAACCTAGAGATTTAAAGGGGCTACAAAGATTCCTGGGATTCGTCAACTTTTATAGGAGATTTTTTAAGAACTTCTCCACCCTAGTAGCACCTCTCACAGATCTCACCAAGAAGGGGAGCTTCCCATCACCCTGGCCGGAGCGATCCTTTCAAGCCTTTAGAAAGTTAAAAGAAGTCTTTAGCTCTGCCCCAGTATTAGTTCACCCAGAATGTCAACGAGCTTTTATAGTCGAAGTTGACGCTTCCGAGCTTGGCGTTGGGGCAGTTCTCTCGCAGTACAGCGGTTCCCCGGAACGACTTCACCCTTGTGCTTTTTTCTCGAAAAAATTCAATCCCGCTGAGCGGAATTATGACATTGGGAATCGGGAGCTCTTAGCGGTTAAACTAGCCTTTCAAGAATGGAGACACTGGTTAGAAGGGGCCCAGTTCCCTGTTACGGTCTTCACGGACCATAAAAATTTAGAATATATTCAGTCTGCAAAGAGGTTAACCCCTAGGCAAGCTCGGTGGTCCCTGTTCTTTTCCCGATTTAACTTTACAATTACTTACAAACCGGGGTCAAAGAACGTAAAAGCTGATGCCTTGTCTCGAAGCTTTTCCACGACTAACTTACCTGAGGGGAAGAATTTGCCCATACTGCCACAACACATGGTGGTAGCTGTGATTCAGCCAAACCTCTCTGACCTGAATCAATTTCAGTCTGAATCTCCGCCTGGTAAACCGGCTCATGTCCAGTTTGTACCTACGTCACATCGTTCGGCCGTCCTACAGCAATTTCATGCCTCTAAAACTGTAGGCCATCCTGGAGTTAAGAAAACCATTTCCATGTTGTCACGTCATGTTTGGTGGCCCTCTATTAAAAAAGATGCTCAGGATTATGTTCGAGCCTGTAAGATTTGTGCCCGGAGTAAAACCCCTAGACATTCTCCTGAAGGTTCACTGTTGCCCTTATCCATTCCTTCCCGACCATGGACACACCTTGCCATGGATTTCATCACCGATCTTCCATCATCGCAGGGGTTTACCGTCATCTGGGTGATGGTAGATCGGTTCAGTAAGATGGCACACTTTATCCCGTTAAAAAAGTTACCAACCGCTCAAGACCTTGCACAACATTTTCTAACACATATATTCAGACTCCATGGAATCCCGGAGGATGTGGTCTCTGACAGGGGAGTACAGTTTGTCTCTCAGTTTTGGAGGGCATTTTGTGCCAGGTTGGGGTTCTCTGTCTCTCTGTCCTCTGCATTTCATCCCCAATCAAATGGACAGACAGAGAGAACCAACCAATCACTGGAGCAGTACCTTCGATGTTTTGTTTCCGATGTCCAGACAGATTGGTTACTGTACCTTCCGTTTGCAGAGTTTTCTCTAAATAATGCCACCCATACTTCCACAGGGGTTTCCCCGTTTCGCTGTGTCTTCGGTAGGGACCTCAAGTTTTCTGCTTTGTCCGAAGAACCCTCTAGTGTGCCCTCGCTTGAGAAATGGTTGTCCCAATGGCCGGACTTATGGGCAAAGATCCAGCAAAACTTGACCAGGGCTGTCGGCCAGCAGAAAACTTTTGCCAATCACGGTCGGTCTAGTGACCCTGATTATGAGGTGGGGGAGTTAGTTTGGCTTTCCACCAAAAATTTGGCATTACGTCAACCCTCTGCCAAGCTAGGTCCAAGGTTTATTGGCCCTTTTCCTATACTACAGAAGATTAATCGAGTTACTTATTGCCTTGATCTCCCTCCCTCCATGAAAATTTGCAATTCTTTTCATGTTTCCCTTTTAAAATCTGCCAAGGGTATTGAGCCAGATACTTCCCCTGCTGCCATCCTGGTAGACGGGCAGCAAGAATTCGAGGTAGCCCGGATTTTGGACTCACGTTTCTTCTGAAACTCTCTCCAGTACCTAGTAGATTGGAAGGGATACGGTCCAGAAGAGAGGTCTTGGGTCCCGGCCAGAGATGTCCACGCGGGGAGGTTGGTTAGGAAGTTTCACAGAGAGAACCCTCAGAAACCCAGCTTGGAGGGTCCAGAGGCCCCTCCTCAAGGGGGGGGTAATGTAAGGAACTTACCTGGGAGTCTGTCCCGCGGTGCCTCCGCACGCTCACTGGTGGCGCGGCCCCTCCGGCGGCCACGCTAGGCAGCCGCCCCTCCAGCGTCGGGCGCACCGGCAGCCGACGGCCGTGCACGTGCCCGCGTGCTAGCACGTACCCTTTATGTCCCCCGGCGGCGCTGCTCCCAGCGCATTCGCCGGGGGCAGATTTAAAAGGACCAATCCTGACCCAGGAATCCACTGCTCTGGGAAGGTCAGGGAATGGACAGCCTGACTGGCCAGGGCGGTCCAGTCCCTGGATTTTCTCCTATCAGGGGTGAGATCGTGTGTTGCACCAATCAGCACATTCCCCTTCCCATTGGTCAGTCACCATTTAAATATTTTCCCGCCTGAACCACCAGTGCCTGTTATAGCCATTTACTAGCTTGAGTGTGCTTCTGAATCTCGTCTTAGTGTGTTTGATCCGGCTGCCTGTCTGACTTCGTTTCTGCTTAACCCCTTGCATACCGCGCTTCTGTGATCACCCGGCCTTGACCCTTGCCAGTCCTGACTACTCTTTGCCTTGCCCCTTGGTTTTGACGTTTACAGACTTTGGTGCATGAACTCCTGATTTGGGATACCCCGCAGTTCATCCGTCTTTATCGTAAGCCAGCAATCTTTGCGCCAGTAAGACCTGGGGGCAACCGAGTCTGGAGAGGCATAACCCGTGTCTCCAGCAAGCGGGGGCTTGTCTATAGGCACAAGAGGCGGTGGAGATTGGGGATTGTTGGCTCACGAGAGAAGGGTGTCCAGCGGTCCCTGACATGGGGTGTTTGTTCAGGGCGGGGGTCCGATCCAGCGGAGTCCAGGGGAGCCCCTGCAAAGGGATCTCCGAGGACTCCTGCTCGATGAGCGTCCACTGCTTCAGAGAGTGCCTACACCAGTCAAGCACACGTGATAAGTGCGCAGCCGCGTGGTATGCCCTCCAATCTGGGAGGCCCAGTCCTCCCCTCGCCTTGGAGAGAGTGAGGAGGGGGGCCGCCAGCCGATGTGCCTTCCCAGCCCACACAAACCTGGAACAAAGCCCCGTCAAACGTTTAAAGAAAGTATGTGGGACCTCAATCGGGAGGGCCTGGAAGAGGTACAGCACCCTCGGCAGGATGTTCATCTTAACGATGTTGGACCTGCCGAACCACGAGAAGGCGTTTCTATTCCATTTCTGCAAGTCCTCCTCTACACTCTTCAGCAATGGGGGGAAGTTCAAGTTGTATAGTCTCTGGGGAGTGGACGAGATCTGAGTCCCCAGATACGTTATCGCTTCCTGTTCCCATCTGAAGGGGAAGTTTTTAGAGATCTGCGTTAGTCTCTCAAGAGGTAGGCTGATATTCAGGGCGGAGGATTTTTGGTGGTTTATCTTATAATTGGAAACTGTTTGGAAGGCTTTAAGTTCTGCCATGAGTACGGGTAGGGATGTCTCAGGTCTGGAGATAAAAAATATCAGGTCGTCGGCGTAAGCCACGACCTTGTGTTCCTCTCGCCCAACCCCTATGCCAGCAATGTCCCGGTTTTTCCTCACACATCTCAGGAAAGGTTCGAGTGTCAAGATAAATATCAGGGGGGAAAGCGGACAACCCTGATGGGTCCCATTTGCCAATGTGAATGGGTTTGATGTCCAGCCGTTCACCATGACGGACGCCGAGGGGGCCGAATAGGAGGCCATCACCCAACGGGTCATGTTCTCTCCCAGGCCAATTAGACGAAGGGTAGCGGAGATAAAATCCCAGCTCACCCTATCAAAAGCCTTCTCGGCGTCCGTCGAGAGCAGCATCGCCGCCGGGCCCCCCAACCTCGCCCGGTGAATCAGGTTGACAACCCTAGTGGTGTTATCTCTTCCCTCTCTCGAGGGGACGAAGCCCACCTGATCCCAGTGTATGAGGGATGGGATGAGAGGGGCAAGCCTGTCCGCTAGTATCTTGTTAAACAGCTTGATATCGCAATTCAACAGGGAGATGGGTCTGTAATTCCCACACTGTGCCGGGTCCTTTCCAGGTTTGGGAATTACGGTGATGTTTGCTCTCAAGGTATCCCTTGGAGGGGGTTCCCATCCCTCAAAGAGCCAAAAGAAGTGATAAACCTAGGGCCGAGAATCCCAGCAAACTCCCTATAATAATCTAAGCTAAAGCCGTCCGGGCCCGGCGCCCTACCCAGTCTGGTATTCTTGATGGCCCTCGTAAATTCCTCAATCTCTATGTCCCCCTCAAGGGCCTCCACTACCTCGCGTCGGGGGAGTCCTGAATCCCGAATGTAAGTCTCGATGTCGCTCATCGAAGGGGTCGAGTGACCCCGCGGCAAGTTATATAATTTTTCATAAAACTCTTTGAACGTCCTGGCTATGTCCTTCGTCAGGTGGAGTCTCCTGCCCCCCTGGTCTTGAACGTGGGCTATAAAGTTTCTGGTGCGTTGTGCTTTCAGGGCTCTAGCCAGGGCCCTCCCACATTTATTGCTGTACTCATAATAGAATCGCCTGCATCTAGCCGCTAAGCCCTTGGCCTCGGTGAGGCAGACGTCTCTCAGGGATTCCCGCAGACGCGTCAGCTTGGCGCCTAACGCCGCATCATGGGTAGTTTTGTGCTTGATCTCCGTCTCAAAGATCTCCCTAGTCAGGAGGTCCATTTGCCTGTTCCTCTCTCTCTTGAGACGAGCCCCATGCTTGATCAGCACACCCCTGACCACGCATTTGTGGGCCTCCCATAGAGACATCCGCGAAACCTCTCCTGTGTCATTAGTCGCAAAAAAGTCAGTGATGGTCTTGTGGATGTCGTCTTTTACCTCGGGGTCTTGTAGGAGGGAGCTATTCAACCTCCATTGGCCTCTCAGGGGGACCGTGTCGGGTATGGAAATGGTTAGGGAGACTGGGGCATGATCAGAGATGGTAATCTGACCTATGTCCATATCGGCCACGAGGTGCAGGAACCTATGAGGGATCAAGAACCAGTCGATGCGAGAATAGGAATTATGGGGTGCTGAGAAGAATGTGTAATCTCTCCCCTGGGGATTAAGAATCCACCAGGCGTCCATCAACTGGCTCTTGAAAAGCAGAGTTCTGAGTCTTTTTAAGGCAGAGAAGGAGATGTGGGAGGACCCACGGGAAGTATCCCAAGCTGGGTCAAGGACTGTGTTGAAGTCGCCCCCGAGCAGGAGGACCCCTCCGCAAACCCATCAAGCTTTTCCAGGGTGGAACGCATAAATTTAAGTTGATTGGTGTTAGGGCAGTAACAGGTTGCCAGAGTCACCCTCAAGGAAAAGAGGGTGCCCCGGACAAACAAGAACCTACCCTCCGAGTGCGACCACGGCAAGGACCCCGCTAAAATGATAGCCACTCCCCGTGATTTGGAATCCGTGATTTGGAATCCGGCAACAAGGAGTGGTATTGAGTCTTGTAATAGCGATTAGTGACGTTATGCGTCTCCTGCAGGAAGGCAACTTGTGCATGTAGGCGTCTTAGCTCCCTGAGGACCACAGCTCTCTTCAAAGGAGAGTTAAGTCCCTTCACATTGAGGGTTGTAAATTTTACCTTGGACATATCGGGGTCTCAGGAGTGGGCGGGGGGCAAGTGGAAGGTGGGAGGAGGGGAGGGCGAGGGAACACACAAGGGCGACAGGGGGCAGGACAAGACAGGGGGAAGAGGGTCAAAACAAAGGAGGGAGCAGTTAACTTGGGTGAGTAACAGAGAAACAGAAAAAAACAGAGAAATGAGGAACTAATAAACTAGACTAGATCCGAAGCTCCTAAGAGACGCAGAAAACTAGTCAGGAAACAGGGTACTGTTTCCCAATAGGGAATCTCTCCCCGCCCCCGAAATGAGGACTCCGGCCTACTGTGGGGGCGAAACGGGTCCGAAAGGCATGAGGGGTCCCTCCGGCCAACCCAGTAAAACATGCGGAGCCCCCCCGAAGGACCCACATGGGATCCCCGGGGCCGCCCCTTGTGAAGACTTCTATCCCCCGCCCGAACAAACCACACAAAGCTCCAGCGCGACTCCACGGCCCCCGAGCGGCAACAGGGGGCGCCGAACGACCATAAGAACAAACATCAATTCAATCAAGCAATTAGGCGAGAAGAGAGAAAAAGAAAAAAAAAACCAGCGGCAAATACAATATCAAGTATAGGTATGAAGGGCAGCAAGAGAACTAGACCCACGGCACGGATCGGGGCCCTCCGCCCCTCAGGACTCACTTGTCGAAGGCATCGGCCCCGCTGGACGACGTCCGGGCGCACGGCCCGCGGGGGGCCGGCGCCTCTCTCCCGCCGCGGTCCCCGCAGTCTCCCGTCTCCAGCAGGGAACCGCGCGGGCAACGGGGACGGGTCCAGCCAGTCCCGAACTTCCATAGAGGGGGAGTCCAAGAATGCAAAAAGTTCTGGGAGGTCGGCCCTAGATCTCAGGGCGAAGACACTCTGATTTTTGCGGACGAGCAAGTGAAAGGGGTAACCCCACCGGTAGGAGGCTCCACATTCTTGAATCCTGGCGAGCAGGGGTTTCAGGCATCGCCGCATCTGGAGTGTCCTTCTGGATACATCTGGGAACACCTGGATCGTCGCCCCGTCAAAGTTGATTCTCCCCCTATCCCGGGCTCTCCTGAGAATTTCCTCCTTGACCGTGTAGTAATGCAGGCGGCATATTACGTCACGTGGGCGGTTGGGGTCCGTCGCTCTGGGCCCGAGCGCCCTGTGAAGGCGATCTATTACTATTTCAGTGTTGGGCGGACGATTAAGAATTCCGTTGAAAATGCTCGTGGGCGCAAGTTGGTCTTGGCCCGTTGCCTCCGGCAGTCCCCTCACTCTTATATTGTTGCGTCTACTCCTGTTTTCAAGATCGTCCAAGTGGAGGACGGCGGCTTGAGAGATAGCTTGTTGGAGCGACAGGCTTTTTTCCAGTGCTTCTACCCTTTGTATAGTTGTGAGCTGGGATTGTTCCAGGCCGGTGACCCTAGAGTCCATCCCCTCCATCGAGCTTTGCAGATCAGAAATGTCTTTCTTGAAGGAGCTCTCAACTCTTTGGATGAAAGACTCAAGGTCAGCTTTAGTGGGAAGGGCTCTAAGCTCCGCTTTAAGATCAGCTAGGATGGGGTCAAGGGATGATGGGGCCCGATTGTGGGAGGGAGCACCGCCAGGCGTCATCACGGTGTCTGGAGAGCGCCGAGTGTTCAGGTCCTCGGTGGGTCCCGGGCTGTGCATATGGTCCCCACTCATACCGCGGGGGGTGGCGTCAAGGGCCGATCCGAACAGTCCCTGGGAGGATCCCCCGGGCCCCCCACTCAGGCCAGAACCCCGTGAGGAAGGGGTCCCCGGCGCGGGGGTGGCCAGGCCGCCACTCCTCACCTCGGCCCACTTGTTCCCATTTGAGTCACTTCCCGAGTGCCAGACCGGGGAGGGCCGGGATCCAGCATGACCCCCAGGGGAGGACCAGTCTCCTGGTGGACTACTCGAAGTCTCCGTGGGCACCCGCATTTCAGGGCTAGGGGGGAATGTCAGGGGGGCATCGATACAGGGGTTTGGCCCCATCATGGGGGAGGGCACATCCCCCAAGAGCGTAGTTGGGCTCCTCCCACGTGAGGGGGGGAAGATCGCCCCCTTATGCAATGGTTGACCCCCCTTGTTATTAGGCAAGGCCCCTTCTGCTGTCTGTCCCGGGGCCGATGGGGGTGTGGGGGCAGTTCTGCGGGGCTCCTGGGGTGTACCCCCCTCTCCTTCCAGAGCGTCTGTCTGCCCCCATAGTGCTGGGTGGTTGGGGCGTACCTGCTGGGTAATGCGGCATCTCCGCCGGGCATCCGTCCCGCGCTCCTCCTCGCCACTGCCCCCGTCGGCCGGTCTCTTCTCATGTGCAGGCGGGGAGGCAGCACGCTCCAGGTGCCGCTCCTCGCACGAGCCGCGCCACCGGTCCAGGCAGCACCCGTCAGTGCGACGCTCGTCAGCGGCCCCGTCAGCAGACACTGACTCCAAGCCGCCGCCGCCGCCTGTCCCCGAGGTCTGCCGCCCGCTCATTCCACCTCTCACAGTCTCGGCGGCAACAGGGGAGCAGCTCTCCTCCCGCCCGATCTCCCGGCGGGTCGTCTCCGGCGCCGTCACGCGCCCCTCCGCTCGCTCGCCATTCTTCTCTGACCTGCCGCATGTGGCCACCTCAGCGTTGCCGGCCGCCGCCATCTTGGATGCCTCCCCGCCTCCTCTTCCAGAGCGCTCTGCGGCCAGGTAGGAGCTGATCTTTCTGTTCAAAGGGGGCGAGATGGTCTTCGCCCCCTTCCTCTTCTTCGCCATGGCAGGATAGTGTGGGTCCGGGCAGGAATACTGCTACAAAGTGGGCTAAAAGAGGTCAGCCAGAGGGAGCCCACAGAAAACGCGTCCTCACGCTTCCATCTCCGGACACGCCCCCCGGGATCCCATTCTATAACATACCATTAGCCTCTGTATTTCCTCTAAGCTGCACACTTATTTAAAGTAATTTGGCCTGTTGGAGCCTGCTTAGACACTGTTGCTGTGCAGATATACTGATCTCAAGTCTGCTGTGGGGGCATCCCATTCTATAACATACCACTAGCCTCTGTATTTCCTCTAAGCTGCACACTTATTTAAAGTAATTTGGCCTGTTGCAGCCTGCTTAGACACTGTTGCTGTGCATATATACTGATCTCAGGTCTGCTGTGGGGGCATCCCATTCTATAACATACCATACCCCTCTTGATCTTCACTAAGCTGCACACTTATTTAAAGTAATTTGGCCTGTTGGAGCCTGCTTAGACACTGTTGCTGTGCATATATACTGATCTCAGGTCTGCTGTGGGGGCATCCCATTCTATAACATACCATTAGCCTCTGTATTTCCTCTAAGCTGCACACTTATTTAAAGTAATTTGGCCTGTTGCAGCCTGCTTAGACACTTTTGCTGTGCATATATACTGATCTCAAGTCTGCTGTGGGGGCATCCCATTCTATAACATACCATTAGCCTCTGTATTTCCTCTAAGCTGCACACTTATTTAAAGTAATTTGTTCATAGTTAAGTTTTATTAATACCTTACATGCAGAAATCAAACTTAAACTGTACCAGACGTTCAGAGATACTGCTTGGTATTTGACAAGAGTAGCAGTGGGAGATAACCCGGTGGATCTCGTTGAGATAGGTAGCAATGGGGAGTTGCGGCCCTTGATGGGAACAAGCCCTGGGGACAAACAGAGATGCATGCAGCAACAAAACAGATAATTTATATTGATGGATACTAATTTACTTTATGATGGTAGGAGATTATGTACTGCTGTACACCTCTCTAACGCTATATATGCCTTCTTAATAAAAACAATTAAAAAAAAAAAAGTTTATAGAGAGGTTACTTGTCTAGAAAGCAGTTCAAATCTAGCTCTATATTGTGATGTTGGGATGTGGAAAAAACATTCAGAAGCCAAATATCTTCAGGAAATACAATGTTTATTCGGTCAACCGGTGGCCTGATATGACTCTGCCCAAGTTGCTGGCTCTTTTGCTTGCTTAAATACAGTTTTAGACAAAGAAGCTTAAATGACCATCCTGATTGGGTGCCTGGACACATGTCAGTCGTCCATTGGACTTCTCAAACATATACAGCTACACATATATGGACGGTGTAGTTCAGACATGAAGAAAATCTGTTTCTCATCAAGCAGACATAACATTCTTGGTAATGATTTAAACCTATGAGGAGAGAGGGGTGAAAATCCCCCTAAACACTGACAATAGGGTCGATTCAAAGAAACATGTAACAGCTTGGATTTGGGTGCCGATCATCCTATTTTTCACGTCCGCTCGTGCGTTCGTATGAACTTGCGAGTGATTCTATAAGCAAATACGTTTCTATCCTAAAATATACGTCCGTTCGTATGTCAGTTCGGGAATCAGACCTATGTCAGTTTCCATCCTGAATTTTCCGTTTCATTTCTCAGGTTGCAACATTGGTTTTGCCCTTTTTCCTTTTTTGTCTGGACGTAAATCCTTCTGATCTTGCGGCTGCGCACTACAAACTTACCTCATTAAAATGCATTCTAAATATTTGGTCTTTTATTTTTCTTTATTTCATTCATTTTGTAGTAACCAACCATTAATGAATGCATTTGCATAAGTAAATCTTACTTTGTTTAATTTTTAGTTAACTTGCATTTTTTACTTGTGGATTTAATTTTAATATTTTGGCTTCAAATGGTACAACTTAAAATTTTGTGTGTGGTTACCCACACCCTCTATATACAGATTGCTCTCAAATATTAAAAAACACCCAGCAACTTCTGCATGTTATGAGCCTAGAAACAGCCAAGATGGCGGCTCAGGTATTATCGGGCACCCTGCAAACAGAAAGGGCCTTGTGACTGTGTTGCTCTGGATTCTTTGATTTCTGACCTTTCCGTGCCCCCAGCTCTGCTGTGTCTGTGCAAAATACAGCAGTAACCCACATCCTGCACTTTATCCCGCTCTCCTCTCCTCAGTAAGTGTGATGCATCTGACCAAAGATGTGCTTAAATAATTAAACAAAGCAAAGGTAAACAACTACACCAATAAATGCAATCTAAAAATATTATTCTAGTACATCAATTTAAAAATAAATAACAAAGGACATAAGTTTCTTTAATTAACGCTAATATATTGCCAAATAAAGGTTTACATGCAAAGGACTAATTAAGGTCCACATTAAAATGCTTTTATAAGGCATACATGAATCAGGTATGCATTGCCATACAATTTATGGCCTCGGCCATGCTGATACATGCAGTTCATTAGAGCTCAAGACGCGCAGACTCCTCCACATAGCCAAAAAACCTGTTCAAGAACAGCAATACGACTGCTAAAAGGTGTCGGCAGTGGCTTTCTTTTAAAACGTATTTAGAGGTTTTAAAACTGTTCTCTGAATCACACCTAAACACATCCAATTATCCTAAGTTTTACGTTTTCATCCTAAGTTTTAGGATTTGATCCTAAGTTTTACGTTTTGATCCTAAAATTTAGGAACGAACTTGCGATGATCGTAAGAGCATATACGCATTCGAACGTAGGCTCGTGCGAGTCGTAAATGGCCAAAAAAACAGGAAAAAATGACTAACACCCACCCAAACTTACGATTCTCGATACGAAATCAATTAACTTTTGCTCTTTGAATCGAGGGGAATATGTGAGATGGCATACAGATGGCTAGAACTAAATAAGTTATACTAATTATAATATTTCATTTTCCACATCAATTGAGACCTCAAGGAGAGAGGGTCACCATTCAATGTATCCAAAAATTTTCTTTTCTTGATAATTCCTTTATCTAATTTCCCCCTCTCCAATGGGGATCTATTCTCTCTATGATGCAAAAGCTGAGGTCCATCGGATTTCTTCCATGTTTTGCATTAAAATGGGATGACACTGTGTAAGAACCCCCTTTTCTATGACTATGATGTGCTCCGCCAAGTGGACCTCAAGTTTTGTGAACTGCAACATATAGACAACTCCTTTGTTTGCATACATTGTGCCTTGTTAAATTTTGTGGGATGCCCTTTGGTTCCCTATGATGTCATCTGGTTATTCTTACAGCTCTTCCAATCTTTACATTTGCCACAAGCCCTGAAACCTATAATTTGTTCATGTTCTCTAGTTGGTGGATTCACATACCGTGTTTCCCCGAAAATAAGACCTACTCCGAAAATAAGACCTACCGTGCTTTTAGCATGAA
This sequence comes from Gastrophryne carolinensis, assembly GCA_027917425.1. Taxonomy (NCBI): domain Eukaryota; kingdom Metazoa; phylum Chordata; class Amphibia; order Anura; family Microhylidae; genus Gastrophryne; species Gastrophryne carolinensis. The sequence goes on along the minus strand of CM051240.1, from coordinate 126,828,830 downwards.
GGCTAAATATAAGACCTCCCCCGAAAATAAGGCCTCCCCCAAAAATAAGACCTTCCCCGAAAATAAGACCTCCCCCCGCAGCAAGAGTCCTCAGTCAGCTGGGGCCGGCTCTCTCTGATGACGAGTGACGCCCCTGACGTTGCGCATAGGGGGACGTCACTGGGGGACGTCACTCGTCATCAAAGCGGCCGCCACCAAAGTGAAAGCTGCTGTCTGCTGCTCGCTCTCTGACAGTAAGTTAGTGAGTAGTGGCAGCAGACTGTGAAGAAGAAAAAAAAAAGAATTTCTATGGGGGAAATGCCAGGTGAAGTGAGGGGAGGGGGGGGGGGGATGGAAACTAGAGAATTCCCTGGATTCTCTAGACTCTACCCCCACCTCCCCCACCTTCACCCACTGATGATGAGGAGGGGGGGTTGTATGTTTTGGATTCCCCACATATGCCACTACTGGTAGTACAGGAGAAGGGGGGTAAATTGGGACAGGAGGATCGGGGGGGGGAGGTAACATGAAATTGACAGGAGTCACATTTTGTCTGGTTATGCTGGTTTGTGATGGCAACTACTACTGTTTAACAGTTAATAAATTTCCTTTTTTTGTGAATGCATGTGAATTCTTCTTCATGGAAAAATGTAAGACATCCCCTGAAAATAAGACCTAGCGCATCTTTGGGAGCAAAATTAATATAAGACACTGTCTTATTTTCGGGGAAACAGGGTCGCTTCTTGCCAATTTTTGTGCAAGGTTGGGGGCGCTCTCCTGTAAGTAAAACAAGGTCTTTTTGATAAATTCTTTGATCACCAGGTCTGATTTCAACACATTCCAGTGTTTTTTTTTATTATGTTTTTGATTTTCCTATATTCTCTGTTATAACCCATGATAAACGCTACCTGCTGCTGTGATGGTTTTTATGACATTCTTGATATCTTTGAAAACTATTGCACACATTCTGTTTATACAGTCCCTCTTTTCTGGTTTCTCCTCCATCGCCATCAATAGCTATTTCTTTGATTGTCAGCTGCCACTTTAGTATGGCTGTTATCCACTTAGGATGGTGTTAATGTCAACAGGTATATAACAATATCTGTCTGTCGCTATGAAGTGTGTCTTTGTTGCATTCCCTCCTTATAGACTGTTAACTTCCCATGGGACCATGAAAATGTTGGCCAAACTGGGAACATAATTGCCCCCCCATAGCAGCACCAATAAGCTGTAGATAATATTTTCCCAGTAACAAAAAATGTTTTCAGTTTCAGAGAGAACTCCAGTGCTCTGCAAATGAAGGATTTACAGATTTCTTTACTTTTCCAAAAATGCGTTCACTGCTTCCTTGTGGGGATAATTGTATACAGGGCTGAGACATCTGCAGTCACTAGTAAGCATTCTTCTCATCCTGTCAAGTGTGCTTTGAAATGAATAAAGTCTCCAGAATCCTTTATTTAGAATGTTCGTTTTTCCCCAACATTCTTCAGGAAAAAGTCGACATATTGGCCCAGTCTACATGTCAGGGATTTAATTCCCTTCACTATAGGGCATCTTGAGGGGTTTTTTACATGCTTATGGACTTTAGGCAGAGAGTATAAAGTTGGTACTCTCAGACATTGGATGTCAAAGTACTCAAATAATTTTTAATTTAATCTCTCTTTATTAACTGGTTTAACAGGGGAAAAACACATACACAAGATATCCAATAATATAGGCATACATGGACATGAGGAGTGAATACATACAAGGAATATGCAAAAAAGGGGAGTAAAACAATCCCTAACCCCTCGCAAACCCCAGCACGTCTCCAACAAGAGGTGCTGATGGGGGCAGAAGCCAAACCCATTAGCCAGATATATTTGCCTCCCACGCCCACCTACAAGCGCCCCGCAAAGAGCAAAATGTATATGATATGGGTGGATCAATTGTATATGCACCCATTCCTTTTGTGGAGGGTAATAACTGTGCAGGGAGTGCGAGGAGCATGGAGGAAGGTGAGTGCGTTAACATCCTCTCAATACAACAGCACACCGGGCCTCACCCCCCGTCATAGGGCAACCAGTTTTGGCTCCGTAGTGCTCTAACTTATCCAATTAACCTCCATGGGGCCTGCCATCCCCCCGCCCCGCAAAGCACCACAGAGGGGGCACCGGGAACCCCAGAGGGGAAGGCACGGGGGAGGGGGTCCACAGCCAAACCTCCATGCAGAAAGGGGGAGGGGGAAAGGGAGTCGGCCAGTCTGTAAGGTCACCGAGATGAGCGTGGCTCTAAAAGCGCAGAAAAGGGAGGGGAACGACCATGCGAGAGGTGAGGGAAGTCTAAAATGTGGAATAGGGCGAGGGAGATGGGGGATATGGAGGGAAAAGAAGAAAAAAGAAAAAGGGGGGACAGAGGAGGGAGGGAATAGAAGGGGAGAAGAAGGGGGCCTCTTAGGGGGCAAGGGGGATAGGCAAGGAGAAGGAGAGTGGCCTCAGATAAAAACATTAGGCTCAATTCAGAGAGACAAAAAAAGACTTTCGTTTTAGTGCCGATCTGTTTTTTTTTTTTTTTTTTCCCGCTCTCGTATGAGTGTGCGAGCGATTCTATGCATGCATTGCAATCCTTCTGTAAAGTTTCTGTCCGTTCGTATGCCAGAGTACGAGTATGAGGATGTCATTTTCCAGCGTGACTTTTCCGTTTCATTTTCTCATGTTACAACGTAGGCTTTCGTTTTTGCCCTTTTCCCATCGTCTCCTCCCACGAATCCTTCCAGTTAGATTCTGCTTCCCTTTTTCAATAAATAATCGTCCAGGCAGAAATCCTTACGATCTTGCGCCTAAAGTGCTCGCCTACATATTTGCCACCCTTACTTCTATTACAATGTTTAGCTAAATCACTTAGCACTATCCTCCATCTTCCCTTTTGGACCCTTAAAACTTACCTAAATCACTTCGCGGTCATGTGAATAATCATCTTTAAATATTTCTGGGCCCATTAGTTTTGTGTTAATGTATTTTGTAAATGAAATGACACTGAAACTTTTATTTTTATTTTTTCATCATAAAATAAAAAAATATTAAAAAATATTAAAATATTTTGAAAATTTAAAAATTTTACAACTATAAAAAACTAAATACATAGCAATGGCAGGCCACAGAACAATATTCTTCATCTGTGGTCCCCAACGAGTCACGCAGCTTCTGCATCTCGCCCACCAACTGAAGGACCCTGACACTGAGTTGTGCCACTCTGGCACGTGTGGTCCCTGTTAAAAAATGTAAATTAGGGGGCGTGTCCTAGACATGGAGGAGTGAGGAAGTGCGATCCCTGAGCTCCCACACTAGGTGCCCATAAAATTGACTGCAGCAGACCCTGCAAAAAGCTTATGGCTAGGAGAAAGAACGTGCAGAGGCGTGGAGGGGGACCTAAGAAGGGACCCTCACAACATCAGACCGCCAATTTTAAGAGGATCCGATCGTACTGCCGGCGCGACATCTAGCTGACACCAGCGGAGCGGAGGGGCCGGAGGAAGAGATGCTGGTGCCCCCCCGACGAGAGGAGGGGAGAGCTGTGCGCCTGGGCGAGATACGGGGAGAAGACGGGGCGGACGGTCCCGGGCCCGGGAGGACCAAGATGGCGTCTGCGCAGAGCGGCGGCGGAGAGGATGGTTCCCTACCTGGGACGGAGTCTCTGTTCCCCGAGAGCCAGGTGTGTGCTGCGGCGGTGGGCGCCTGCGAGAGGATGGAGCCGCCGGCTCCCCGACTGCCAGGAGAGGAGAGAGAAGCCTCGGTGGATACACCCAAAGCCACAGGGTGCACTAAGATGGCTGCCGCCAGGTAGCTGGAACACGCGGCGATGTTGCGAGGAGGCGGGGCAGTGACACAAGAGCCCGAGTCACCGGAGCTGCTGAGAGGGGCAGCAGAGCCCCAGCGCTGCGAGACCGGTGCTTCAGACACCGGAGAAGATGGCCAGAGCACGGGGAGGGAGAGAGGGGGCAGCACCATAGCTCTGCATGTTCCTGGTGGCAGCCCACCTCCAGTCCAGACCCAGCTGTTGCATTTAGACGATATTGAAAATCGGAGCCGCAGAAACAACCTCCGTCTGAGGGGCATCCCGGAAGCCTCCCCGAGGGCGGAGAAGTGAAACGTATTACCACGGTAATTTTTAACTCCGTGTTGGAGAGAGACCCCGCTACCCTAATCGAGCTGGACAGGGTGCATAGAGCGCTGGGTCTGCCTGGCCCGGATCCTTCCAGGCCAAGGGACATGATATGCAGGGTGCATAGATACACTCTAAAGGAGGACATTGTCCGCGCTGCTTGGAGGAAAGGAGATGTCGACTTTGACGGTGCCAATATACAAATTCTGCAAGACCTCTCTCGAAGAACACTGCTGATGCCCAGAGCGCTGAAACCGTTGCTGGAGGTGATAACACACAGCGGGGCGTCTTACAGATGGGGATTCCCCTTCCATTTAATCGTCCGAAAGGCCCGCGATACCTACCTGCTCAAATCTCCTAGGGACTTGGCGGGATTGTTCTCCTTCATTCAGGCTGAGCCAATTGAGGTTCCGGACTGCCTGGCGGCAAGGCTGGCGATCCCTCCTCTCCAACCTAGCAGGGGCAATCGGAGAGGCCCCAGAGGCCCTGGAGGAGCTGGAAGTCAGCGGCGAGCAAGGGGTCCGGCCAGGCCTTACGATGCGGAGTCTTGAAATGTCGGACGTCGTCAGGCCTGAGTCTGCCGTCGCCCCTACGACAAATGTTCCGGATGCCCTGGGGGTACCCCTGCGGCCGCTCTCTACCCGTGGGAGCACCTCCTAGCCTCATTTGCTGGCAACGGAGTGGCTGAGATGTGATACACGCCGCCCTGGTCTCAGCTCGCCCGGGGCGTCTCTCGCGTGGGGGGGGGGGGGCGAAATTTCAGAACAACCCTTTACATTTGGAATCCCCCCCCCCCCACAACCCATATATTCTCTTAAAGTACACATGCTAAGCTTTCTAAGCGTACCCAGCTTGTTGTTGTGGGCTCATCTTTCTGGAAGTAATCCCTTATTTTTCACCATTTTGCGTGATGTTTAACTGTGATTTTGCAGGAATTTCCAAGAAAATGGCATATTTTTTTGTGGCAGAGTTTAGGCTTTGTTTAGGCTTTAACATGAAATGTCTTGTTTGTAATGTTTCTACTGTGTTTTAAAAATATTTTTAAGTAAATAAGTGAAAAAAATAAATATATATATATATATATATATTTATATATATTTTAAAATTGTCTCCTTTATTTTTTTTTTTAATTCTTTATTTAAATTTTCAAAACATTACAGGTAAGATATCAGAAATAAGACAGTACCGGAAGAAGATAGGTCCAGCACGCAGGCCGGGACACACTCAGGGCACGATAGTCCGCATCAACTCTCGTGTCTCGCTCCTACTGCATACTCAGGCGAACTCAATTCTAGTATATCACCAATATTTGGGTCAGGGATGGGGTCCAGGGGCGCACTCTTGCTCATCCCGCTCCGGATCCCCTCCAGACCCATCCTGGGTTCTATTCGCCTTTTTACTGACTGCGGCCTACACCCTGGTGCCCTGTTTGGGCAGCAGAGGCATTCCATATGTACTCTCTTTCCATTAGCTGGTAGCTGTGTTAAGTCTTAGTGGTGTAGAGATCGATTGGGGGCGTCTCCCAACCCGGGCTAGACCATTAGGATTTGCAGATAAGAGGAAAAGCAGTGAAGAGAAAGAAGGAAGCAGATGGGTTTAGGATGAGAGGAAAGAAGGGAGACACGCCCGAGAGAGAGGAAGTGTCAGGAGGGGAGGGGGGAAGGAAGAGAGAGGGGAGCGAGGGGACCGAAGGGTGACGGGATAAGTGACGGGGGGTGCCGAGACTCTCCGACCCGCTGCCGGCGAGGGGGGGGAGACGGGAGCAGCGCCCCGGTTTAGGGCCACAGAGCATCTCCCCTCTCGCCACCACCGCTCCTCTAGATTGGAAGAGGGAGGCATGGGGTTAGCTGTTACTTTGCGAAGCTCGGAACATGTACCAGGATGTCCACACATTCCTGGTCTCCTCCTCCCTATCCTGGACGGCAGCCGTCAGTTTCTCCATTTCCATTATTCTATCCACTCCCCTGAACCAGTCGTTTTCTGTCGGGATGCTCTTAGTTTTCCATAGTCTGGGGATCAGTGCTCTGGCTGCATTGATTAGATGTCTCAGGACTGATTTCTTATAATTAGCAATACTACATCCGGTATGGTGCAGGAGCATGAGTGCCGGACAGCATGGGACCTGTGAGCCTGTTACCCTAGACATGATCTCCGTGATTTTTGTCCAGAATGACGTAATTTTGGGGCAGGACCACAGAATGTGGAGCAATGACCCCTCCTCCAATTTCCACCTCCAACATACGGGTGAGGATCCCGGGAAGATGCGTGCCAACCGTTTTGGGGTATAGTACCATCTAGATAAGTATTTGTAGTTAGTTTCTTGAGTTTGTGTAGAGATTGATGATTTGTAGGTTAGGGAGAAAATTTTCTTCCATTCTGCTATCGTGAATTTTCTACCTAGGTCTCTTTCCCATTCCCCACAGAAAGCAGGAACCGAGTCCCGTTCTTCCTCCAGAAATTGATAGACCAGGGAGATTACCCCTCTCGGGGGGTCTCCGCAAGTGGCCAACATCTCAAAGAGCGTAAGGTCTCGACCCAGCAAGTTTTTGAGCCCCGCCCTCTGGAGGAAGTGCCGGGAGAGCAATAAGTACCAAGGGTCCAGTTGAGGGCTGTTCCATCTACTCCTGATTTCCTCGATGTCGCACCAGTCCCGGTCAACCATGAGGTCCCTTGCCCTGATCGTTCCCAGGTCCCCCCAGCGCTCCATTGCTTGGGACTTCTGGCTGAGAGGAAATTCGGGATTACCTACTACTGGGATCAGAGGAGACGGCCAAGGTGAGATATCCTTTCTCCCTCTGACTCCATCCCAGACATCGAGGGTAGCCTTATTCAGCGGATTAGATCCCGCCCATCTGCTTGAGGTTGCTGGCGACCATGGGATCTCCTTTAACGGGGTTCCCGTGAATCCGGTTTCCACTTTAACCCATTTCTTGATGTCTCCGTTCCTCATCCAGTCCACTATTCTCTGCAGGTGTGCAGCCTGCCAATATTTTTTCAGGTTCGGGACCGCTAGTCCCCCTCTGGTTCTAGACCGCTGTAATAGTGTAAATTTGATTCTCGGTTTCTTATTCACCCAGATGAAGTTTATGAGTATTGTATTCAGGTTCCTGAAGTAGCTTGCTGGTATGTGGCATGGGAGGGTTTGGAACAGGTATAAGATTCTAGGTAGGATTGTCATCTTAATAGCGCTCATTCGTCCTAGCCATGTGAGTGTGAGGGTGCCCCATCCCACTAAGTCAGACTTGACTTTATTGAGCATTGGAATGAAGTTGTAGCGGAAGATATCACCGATTTCACATGGAATTTTTGTGCCCAAATAAGTCAATGCAGATGGAGTCCATTTAAATGGGAAGGAGGATCTGATAGGCGACAGCACGGCTTCTGGCAGTCCCACATTGAGCGCCTCCGATTTGTCAAAGTTAATTTTAAAATTGGAGAGCTTTCCGAAGGTTTCAAATTCTTTCATAAGGACCGGGAGCCCAATCGTTGGGTTGGAGATGAAGAACAAAAGATCACCCGCGTAGGCAGATATCTTATGCTCGAATCCCTTCACATGGATTCCTTTAAGGTCTATGTTGTTTCTTACGTGCCTCAGGAAGGGTTCCACTGCCATGGCGAAGATAAGAGGTGACAAGGGACATCCCTGTCTGGTTCCATTAGCTATCCGGAAAGGCGGAGAGAGGTGACCATTTACTTTTACCCTAGCCTGGGGGGTAGAATATATACTTAGGATGTATTTGAGTGCCCTACCCTGGAGGCCAATGTGCCTCAACACTTCGAACACGAAGTTCCAGTCCACCCGGTCGAACGCTTTCTCAGCGTCTGTGGACAATAACATCATCGGGGAATTGTCTATTCGTGATCTGTGTATCAGGTTCAGAGTCCTAATAGTGTTATCCCTGGCTTCCCTGCCAGTGATGAAACCACATTGATCTCCATAAATCAGGTTGGGTAGGTATGTCGCTAGGCGATTCGCTAGGATTTTAGTGAACAATTTAAGGTCCACGTTCAAAAGCGATATTGGACGGTAGCTTTTGCAACTCAGGGGGTCTTTTCCAGCTTTATGTATTACTGTGACGTGGGCTTCTAGAGCTTCCGTTGGGAGCAATATGGGCTCGTCGTCTCCTGCGGTCGCATTAAAAGCTTGGAGGAAATGCTTATTCAAAGTGTTCTCAAATTTTTTGTAATAGGCGATCGTTAGTCCATCTGGACCTGGCGATCTACCGTTCGGAGATGCTTTTATTGCTTGATGCAATTCAGCTCCCGATATTGGCTCTCCTAGCCAGTTAATGGCCTCGTCTTCCAGTTTTGGCATGCCGGAAGCTACTAGGTATTGTCGTATTTGAGACCAGTCCCTCGGGGTATTCCCCACCCCCTGCGGTCTCAAATTATACAATGCGTGATAATATCCTTGGAATACTCTGGCATTATCCTCTGTTTTGTGGTGTTTCTGTTGCTTTGCGTCCTTTATTGCGTCAATGAAGTTGAGGGATTGTTGCTTCCTCAGAGCTCTGGCAAGAAGCGAACCGCTTTTGTTTCCCCATTCGTAATAGAATCTTTTACATTTCTTTATAGCGAATCCCGCCTTTTTCAGTAGCAGGGAGTTTAATTGTTCTCTGCAGGAGGTCAACTCCTGTAAGATGTCACGTGCCTGGGATACTTTATGTCTCTTCTCAAGAATTTGAATTTGCGAGAGTAGGCGGTCCCTGCTTGATGTGTGTGCTTTTTTTCAATCTGGATGCGTGTTGAATGAGAATTCCTCTTATCACCGCCTTGTGTGCTTGCCAGACGGTCATTGGGGATACTTCCCCCGAGCAATTCAGTGTAAAATAATCGGAAAGGGCAGTCTGGACTGCTTGGTCCGTTACCGGGTCTTTTAACAGACTTTCATTTAAACGCAATGTCCACTCTCTTTTGCTTTTTTCCATTGTGGTCAGGAGTAGCCACACTGGGCTGTGGTCCGATAGGGAGGCCAGTCCTATGTCAGGATTAGTCACTCTGGGTAAGAGGCTATGAGATATTAATACTTAGTCCAGCCTCGCGTGGACTGTCGAGAAATGCGAGTAGTCTCTACCCTTAGGGTTGAAGATTCTCCAGGGGTCGCACAATTGTAAGCTATGTAACGCCTGCTTTACCTTTCGTAGTCCTCCGTACGGTATAGATGACTTGCCAGTTGATGAGTCAAGAAGTGGCTCCAGGGCAATGTTTAGGTCTCCTCCCAAGAGTACATTTCCCTCCTGGAATTCTGACAGCTCTGACAGGAACCTCAAGAGGAAATCTACCTGGCCACTGTTGGGAGCATATACGGAGGCCATTGTATACATCTCTCCCGATATCGTTCCTTTGATCATTATGTATCTGCCCTCACTATCAGCAGAAGTTTCCAGCTTCTGGAAGGGGACGTCTTTGGCTAATAGTATTACCACGCCTTTGGATTTAGAGGTCGGGGAGGAGCTTGCATACCATTGGGGATAAAATCTGGGAGACATCCTGGGACAGGCGTCTCACCTGAAGTGCGCCTCCTGGAGGAAGACGATCTTGGCCTTCATCCTTCTTAAATCTGAGATCACCGCCGATCTCTTCTCGGGGATGTTGAGGCCTCTACAGTTCAGGGACACGATCTTCAAGAGTGTCTCGCGGGGACCCCGAAGTTCTCCCGCCTCCTCCCCCACCCCGGCAGCCGACATCATCAAGATCCCGGCGCTTGATGTAGGGCAAGCTGCAGTCTAGCGCTGTGAAACAAGAAAAAGGTTCAGGAAATGGGGGTTAGGAAACGAGAGGCAAAAAAGAGAAAGTAACAAGGAGAACAAAACTTTTCAATTCCGGAGATAGCCTAAGAAAATCCCTAGGCTGGTAGGACTGTTAGTACCGACTTCCTTATATAGGGAAGTCTGGCCTCGTGCTTCCCGGGGAAGTCTCCGGAAGCTTCCCTCGGGAAGTCACACGGGCCTCTGGGGGAAATGGACACCAGGCGAAGAGGAACCAGAACCCCGTGGGTTGTTGTTACAGACGGTTTCTACTCTTCCCTCTAGGCTACCCCCCCCCATAACACGTTAACAGTAAAACAGCACCACGGATCGCTCGTTGCCGCAAAGTGGAAAGAGCATCTAGAGCATGACGAGAAACCGCCCCACCCCCAGACAGGACCCCCCCCCCAGGGCGACACCAAGCAGGCCGCATGATCCGGGCGGCCCCCAGGCACGCGCCGCGCCCCACCCACGGGCCAATCGGGCCCGAGAACTGGGGCGCGGGGCCGGCCAGGGGGGCCCCACACGGCACCCCTCCCCCAAACGAGAGCCCACCGCCAGATATTTCAGGCCGGGCAGGGGCCCAGGCCAGAGGGGGGGGACCCCCCCACCGGAGGAAAGGCCGCAACCACGCCCCTGGGGGTAACCCCCCCACCACGGCTTCAATTCATGGGGAATGCGTCATCAACCCGGGTCCGCTCTCTGGTCAATGACCGGTGCTAGCCAGTCCGGGACGGTTATGGGTGCGGATCCCAGAAATTCAAAAAGACCCGCTAGCTGCTCCGGTGATCTCAGGGCATATGTTCTCCGGTCTTTCCGTACTAGTAGCTGGAAGGGGTGGCCCCAGAGGTATGTCGCTCCCTGGCGTTGCACGAGATCCAACAGGGGCCTCAACAGACGCCGCATGTGCAGGGTTCTGCGGGATAGGTCCGGCAACAGAATGACACGTGCACCATTCGGATCGATAGGACCCTTGTTCCAGGCTGCTTGCATAATTGCTTCTTTGATTTGAAAAAAGTGCACTCTACAAATGACGTCTCTTGGTCTGCTGGGCTCGTCGCTCACAGGGCCCAGAGCACGATGAATCCGGTCGATTTCAATGGTCTCCCCCGGGGGGCGACCCAGAAGGGTGTTGAACAGGTTACACGCCGTTGCATTTAGCTCCATCGGGTTTACTGATTCCGGGATGCCCCGTAGTCGAATATTGTTACGGCGGTTTCTGTTTTCCAGGTCATCTTGTTGGACCTGTAAGGTGGAGAGCATTCTGCGTGTGGCATCCCTCTCCCGTTCCAGAGCGGTAACCATGGTCTGGATATCTAACTGTGCGGCTGTGTTGGTTTCCACTTTGTCAGACAATTCCGCCATGGTGTTTTGCATGGATGTTATTTGGATGTGTATAGATGTGTATAGGGAAGTCTGGCCTCGCGCTTCCCGGGGAAGTCTCCGGAAGCTTCCCTCGGGAAGTCATACGGGCCTCTGGGGGAAATGGACACCAGGCGAAGAGGAACCAGAACCCCGTGGGTTGTTGTTACAGACGGTTTCTACTCTTCCCTCTAGGCTACCCCCCCCATAACACGTTAACAGTAAAACAGCACCACGGGATCGCTCGTTGCCGCAAAGTGGAAAGAGCATCTAGAGCATGACGAGACACCGCCCCACCCCCAGACAGGACCCCCCCCCCAGGGCGACACCAAGCAGGCCGCATGATCCGGGCGGCCCCCAGGCACGCGCCGCGCCCCACCCACGGGCCAATCGGGCCCGCGAACTGGGGAGCGGGGCCGGCCAGGGGGGCCCCACACGGCACCCCTCCCCCAAACGAGAGCCCACCGCCAGATATTTCAGGCCGGGCAGGGGCCCAGGCCAGAGGGGGGGGACCCCCCCACCGGAGGAAAGGCCGCAACCACGCCCCTGGGGGCAACCCCCCCACCACGGCTTCAATTCATGGGGAATGCGTCATCAGCCCGGGTCCAAGTCCCCCCCAGGCAGGAGCCCCACGAGACCCGAGGGCGGCCCCACAAGATTCGGCCGACGGGGCCACCGAGGCGCAGCTGGGGACACCCCCCAGGAGGGGGGCCCCCCCGGGCGGGGACGCCCGAACAGATGCCAGGCCACCGCGCCACGGGGGGCGGCCCCACCTGGAGGCGGGCCCCACCGGACAATGACCCACCAACCGTCCAATGGGACCATCTCCCGCCGAGCGCCCCCGCTCCCCCAAACAGAGAGAGAACACCGAACATCTGATACATCACTTATCAACTTCTATATATGTAGGAACTATGAATAGCAAGTATAAAATGAAGAAACAGGGATCAAACCATCACAAACAGCGTCCAATTATGGCTCTGCAATTTTATGTGCAACTTAATGTCGTTACCTCCATCTAATGTCCATGTGGCCGGGGTCCCCCCCCGTGCACCGGGCCGGGCCGGCGAGCCGGGCCTCTTCTGACCCGTCCCCGTCTCCTAGGGCGCTGCGGGAGCGGATCTGCTCTCTGGTCAATGACCGGTGCTAGCCAGTCCGGGACGGTTATGGGTGCGGATCCCAGAAATTCAAAAAGACCCGCTAGCTGCTCCGGTGACCTCAGGGCATATGTTCGTACTAGTAGTTGGAAGGGGTGGCCCCAGAGGTATGTCGCTCCCTGGCGTTGCACGAGATCCAACAGGGGCCTCAACAGACGCCGCATGTGCAGGGTTCTGCGGGATAGGTCCGGCAACAGAATGACACGTGCACCATTCGGATCGATAGGACCCTTGTTCCAGGCTGCTTGCATAATTGCTTCTTTGATTTGAAAAAAGTGCACTCTACAAATGACGTCTCTTGGTCTGCTGTGCTCGCCGCTCACAGGGCCCAGAGCACGATGAATCCGGTCGATTTCAATGGTCTCCCTCGGGGGGCGACCCAGAAGGGTGTTGAACAGGTTACACGCCGTTGCATTTAGCTCCGTCGGGTTTACTGATTCCGGGATGCCCCGTAGTCGAATATTGTTACGGCGGTTTCTGTTTTCCAGGTCATCTTGTTGGACCTGTAAGGTGGAGAGCATTCTGCGTGTGGCATCCCTCTCCCGTTCCAGAGCAGTAACCCTGGTCTGGATATCTAACTGTGCGGCTGTTTTGGTTTCCACTTTGTCAGACAATTCCGCCATGGTGTTTTGCATGGATGTTATTTCTGTACGAAAAGTCCCCTCCATCCTTGAAATGTAAGACTCGAAATCTGCTCTTGAAGGCAATGATTTAATGGGGTCCTCAACATTACATCTCACAGATTCCAGGATAACTGAGATCAGGGCTTTGGATGAGACAGTCCCTGGTGAATCCATGCTCCCATAATCCGCCGGGTGGTCATCCGGTGCGGGGGATCGGGATCCCCATGAGCGACTCATAGGAGTTGGGCTGCAGGGCCCCGGCGAGAACGCGGCCCCCCGCCCCAATGCCGCCACTGGAATAGGTGGGCTGCAGGCCTCTTGGAGCTCTGGGGCAGAGACATTTATTGCACTTCTCCCGGGTAGTATGGGTGAATGGGGCTGATCAGGTCGCAGTGTGAATTGGGCAACTGTGCCTTTAAGAGCTGCCTCTGCTGTCAGCAAGCTGCTGTGTGTCTCCCCTGGCCGCCTCCCATTCTCAGCACAGTGAACCTGCGCCATTGTGACTGTCACATGTTGGTCCCTGCCCCCCCTCTCTCCCTCCTCACCTCCAATCTTTGCTGCCAGTGGACCGGAGGCAGGCGACCAGTGACCCAGGCTGTCCTCTTCTGCGCCCCTCGACACAGGCTGGGAGGTCCGCAGCTCGCAGCTCTCCTCATCAGGGCTCCGGCGGCCGCAGTCCGGAGCGGCGCACGCCCCCGCCGGCTGCGGGGAAGCCGGCGCCATCTTGTCCCGCACTTCCTCACCTCCCATGGGAACCAGCAATGGGATCACCTCACCCTCCATCGTCCGGAGAGGATCCGGGTCTGACTCCTCTTCACCCCGGCCCCGTTGTAGAGGTATGTTGGGCGGGACCGCCGAGGGACGAGGGGGCCCTCCCTCCCAATCCGGGCTCACGTCGGTCGCCGCCATGACAGGCTGCGGCGACCTGGGGATCTCTGAGGGGACAGCTCCGAAGTATGAGGATATGGGGGTCCTCTGGGTGGATTTTGCTGCTCCCCTGGTCCTTTGGATAGGTTGCTGTCTTTTAATTTGTAGTTGCTGAGGGGTTAATGGGGAGCTTCCTGGGATCGTTCCTCACGGCGCCATTAGCAGACCACGCCCCTGTCTCCTTTATTTTAACTAAAATTTTATTTCATTAAAGAAAAATGATGTGAGGTCCCCACCTACCCAGCATAACCAGCATGGGCACCAGCTATGGGGCTTGTAGAACAGGGTGCAGGGGAAAGCCAGCTACAAGCCCCAAAGCCTAATAGCCATGGGCTCTTCTGCCCCCACCCTGGGCTTTGGGGAGGCAGGTAATGGGGGCTCAAGGTTAATGCTGGGACCAGCTATGGGGGCTTGTAAAACAGGGTGCAGGGGCCAGCTTTGGTGTCCCCTGGCCCTGCAGGCTACAAGCCGGCATAGCCTATGGCCATGGGCTCTTCTGCCCCCCGGGCTTTGAGGAGGCAGGTAATGGGGGCCTCCAAGTTAATGGCAAGTCACCCACTAGCTGCAGGTGACTAGTCAGACCTAGAGCCTTGTGAACTGTTATAGGGGCCTCATCTTCCCAGCTGTCACCTGGCATCTGAGAGCAGAACCGCCGGGGTGCCCCAAAGGGGTGGGGCTAGCATTAAAGATGGCGGCGACCATTGGAGTAACGGAGGGAGGAGAGCTGTCAGGCACTCTCCTGAAGTTGGAAGAGCGGAGCCCTAACCCCCCCCCCCCCCCGGGAACAGGAGAGCCAGCAGGAGGGATCAGGGCACAAAGGTGAGTAAATGTCATTTTTATTTATTTATTTATTTTTTTACAGAAAATTCTGGCGGCTACTGAAATGGGGGGACCCTATTTTGGGCAATCCCCTGCAGCCAGAGGATCCCCAATGGGCGATCGGAGCCTCTCTGGTTTAAGTGGAGACCCGGCCGGATCGAACGAGGGGTCATGTTTACTTTGGCTGCTAGCAGGGGGGAGAGTCAGGCACGTGGAATTTACATTGCTGGCATTTAACTGACGGGGAGGCAGCTATGTAAATTTTACATGACTAGCGGTTAAAGGGTTAAATCACACAGTGAGGGACATACTCTTGATGCAATAAAAACTTATGGCACTAAAGAAACACCTGAATAAAGAATCGGAGCAAATAAGCACTTTAGAGAAGAGAGAAGCTCAGAGAAGAAAAATGAACAGAAAAAAAGAATAACAATAAAAAAAACAAAAAAGGGGGAGGGGGAATGGAAGGGAAGGGGGAAAAGGGGAAGACAGCTATGGGAAGCGCCCTGGGCCATTCCTACAAGTCTGTCTACATTGAAGGAATGCTCTAAATTCAGGAGGTTTTTCATACATCAGCCAGACCGTCCATGTTGTGTTGAATTTCTGCCTCCCTTTCTCATCCTCCTGCCTGATATTCTCTACCTCCTGCACCCACACAATGTCATGGGATCACAGACCTGGCTGATGGCAAATGCCAAATGTCTGAGCCCCTTTTTCTTTACAGAGGATGCCGACCCAGGCATCATAAATAAGAGAGCGACCTGAGGATTATTGGGGATGCTTTCCAAGGTTAATAATAAGGTTAATAATCTGTATGTGAAAAGTACTTGGTCCTTTGTAGTGTTCTACCAAGTCAGATCTGTTAGTTTTCCCAGATCAAGAACCTGCGAGCCCAAACACTGGGAGGGAAATAGTGGTTGTCAAATAAGGGTGTAAGAGCCTAATTTATTTCCCTTCCTAAGCTCTGAGTCCCAAATAACAAAGGACGAGTCAAGATTGTCAAAGTGTGTGTCTTAGGTCTCAGTGTAGGGTCTATCCACCATGGGAGCACAGTGAGCCTCAAGGGAGAAGATTGGTGGAACCAATCTGATAATCTGACCATGATCGCTGCTGTATGATACATTTTGATACATTTTGAAATCTGGGAGACCCAAGTCCCCTCTTTCTTTAGTTCTAATAAGACTGAGTAGCTTTTCTTATTGTTCCCAATAAATTTAACAAGGACCATTTTTAGCGTTTTGAAATAGACTCTATCTGGTACAATAGGAATTGTCTGAAATATGTATACAAAGCAAGGCAAAATATCAATTTTTAATATGTTTTGACAGTCCAACCAAGAGTTTTGGACATTATTGTATACTTTGAGGCCCTTCAAGGTCTTAGAGATGAGTGGGACGTAGTTCAACCTGAATAGGCTGCCCAAGTCAGTAGGGAGCTCAACTCCTAGGTACTTAATAGATTCCCCCTGCTACTTAAAGGGGAAATTTGATTGTAAGAGCTGCTGTGCCACAGGCAGCTCTCTCCTTCATCTCGTCTGTCTTCCTCCGTCTGCTGTTGTCTTTCGTCCGCTTTCCGGACGCACGGGTCGTGCTGAGGGAGGCATGGTCCTCCCCATGCCATCTTGTCCGCTCCGCCACCGCCTAAGAGGAGTCCCCAGAAACTATGTAACACTCAATTCTTTCCGATGCCTTGCTTCCTCCCACTGCCTTTCTCTTCTTGCTGCCCCACATGCCGTGTGTTCTGACAGCTGTCTCACGGCCAGAAACTCCTGAAGAATTGCTAGGTCAGCCAGAGCCCTGCCACAACGTGCTTCCTTACACCACCATGCTCAGGACATGCCCCCCTCAAGTTTATTTTTGTTAGTTATATTTTCCTTATGCTCTTCTTCTAGTAGCAGTTTTTTATGGAATCTCCACGTGAGGTCCCCCAAGTGAACCTGGTATGTATTAGTATCACTTAGTAACCTCTGCTTCCCTAATATATGTATCTTTATTCTGCAGAACCAGCCCCCCCCCCTTTGTCTGCTGGTTTCTCAGCACCAAAGGATCTGTCTTTTGAATCTTCTTGATTGTTTTATCATACTGTGGGCTTTTATTGTTATTTTTTTCTTTCACATTTTAATTGGTCTGCTAATACCAGATTTTTAATCTCTTCAACTGCGACCCCTTGATTATCCTTTAGTCCTGAGTGAGGGGTTTTCATCTCCCCTATGTTTTGTCTTGTTTTGGACTCTGTCCGTCTGTTCTTCCTTTCCATGATAAATATCATATATTTTGCCTGTATATATATATATTCCATAGAGACTTAAAGGGACAGTGACCTACCCCTATGCTCTGCACATTCGTATTTGAAAACATAGGCAGTATTTTTCCCAGATGTGGATGGGTCAAGCAGAAAAGGGCTTTTAAAGACTTACAGTAGATCTCCTTACTGCCCCCCTCTTCCTAGCCCAAGTCCTTATTTTTTTCAGACCCCCAAAAAGAGGAGCCTTGGGTGATCAGCAGAGCATTGCATAATCAAGGATGATATGACAGGCTCCCAGCACTTTCCAGGCCTGAACTCCATTCACAGCAATAGAAGGGGCATGTCAGGCCTTGGCACGACTCCTCCATTTAAAGTGAATGGAGTGGGAATGCTCAAGTCTTAAAGGGGCCACCGTACCCTGTTAGCTTGCAGCCAAACCTATAATCTGTCTCATAAAACCTATAAATCTGGTTAAAAGAGGTCTTGGTCCACACACATTTGCAGACCCCCCACCCCATGTGCTTGCATAAAACCAAAGGAGAAAAAGGAGGTGACAGGTCTGAAGCTGAAGTGTACTGTGAGGCTTTTGACCCTGCCACCCCATGTGCTGCACTCAAGGTTATATGGCAACCTCAGGGCTTCCAATTTATCTGTTGCATTTTATGTCCCAAATGGGGCACTCAGAGATTAGAGTTATGACTGCACCTCACAGAGGCATTGTGGTATTTGGTGGTGAAGCTTTAGCATACTTCTGCAGATGCATGTGGGCCAAGACCTTCTTCTGCAGTGTCTCACATCTCCCAAGCAATGCACTCTTCTTTTAAAACATTTTTATTGAGACAGTAGAACCTTGTCAATCACAATCTGTGCATAACATACAGCAATAATACAAAGTACAATTGTATTGTGAGTAATCAAATTTTAAGATATATTGCGGTTATTATCATTAACAGAGGGTGTACAGTTCAATGCCTCATTTTCATTATTTCTTTTTGATACTATTTCTTTTAATAGAGAAATTAATCACTGTTTTTCTATTTATTCTTGCATTATTTGTACTAAATATGTTGATGTTCCGAGTTTCTATATTGCCTGGACCATAAGCCCGTCATCAATCATTAGTCCTCTTTGCTCGTTATTTGATTCTGCTTTTAGTCTAAAGTCTAGAGACTAAGGTTTTTCCAAGCTGCAATGGCAGTGTGTCCATGAAACTGTCCCATGTATTGAAACATTTTTCTGCCTTGGCCTCCTCGCTTAGCTTGGCCTTTATGATTCCATTAAAAAGAGATGCCATAGCTTGGTCAAGAAAAGCGTTAATGAAGGGGGTGTAGAAGAAATCCACTGGTGCAGGATGGTCTTTTTACCCACAGCTGAAATAATGCCTGCTAATCTCCTACCCCACTGAACACCCTCCGCATCACAGTTGGCAAGACTCCCAGTAGTTAATAAGAAATTTTAGTGAGTATCTAAGTACCTGCTGCCAAAACGGTTTTATAATGGGGCATTCCCAAAACTGATGGAAGAGGTCTGCAGCGTGGTCCCCACATTCCAAACAATTAATAATAATCCCATCATAAATTCCCTTTAAGGGGAGACATATGTTCCATGATATATCCTCTCTCTCTGTAGGATGAAGCGGGTATCGTGCGCCAGATGTAGCATTTTCAGGATGGCTTCTGAGGAACATGTTGGGAATCTTAAATTCTACTTCATCAGTCCTGACTGTCTTATGTTGTAGTCCAGGGTTTCTCTGAAAATGGGTAGAATTTGACTGTTGATAGGAATAGGGAAGATTTGTCTCCGAGTATGGTGTCAAGAGGGTTCTCCCAATCCTTTTGGTAGCATAGTATTGACAAAGTAGGCTATCTTTATGTAGGCTTCCACATCTTGTGCCATCTGGGGAAATTTATCTTGTTTTCTCTTGTGTGAGTGCACTCTTATGTTTCCAGTTTAACATTGTCCCAAATGGGCTCTCAGAGATTAGAGTTAGGACTACACCCCACAGAGGCACTTTGGCGTAGTGGTGCAGCTTAAGCATACTTCTGCAGATGTGTGTGACCGAGTCCTCTGTTTTTAACCAAGTTTAGAGACAGATTATAGGCTGGCCTGCAAGCTAACAGGGTTGAGTGCTGTGGCTCCTTTAAGACTTTTGTATACTAATTACCCTGCTAACGTGCACCTCCCAGGTTAGTTATAAAATGGTCTGAGCGGCTGCCACCCCCCCTTTGTTTATTTTGAATTTGTGCAAGCACATGGTGTGTGGGGTCTAGGCTGCATTGCAAGGTCTTTGACCCTTCCAACCCATGGCTTGCACTTGAGAGGTTTAGGGCAACCTCAGGTAAGCCTGCTCCAAATGTATCTATTGCACTGTATGTGACCGAGTCCTCTGTTTTTAACCAAGTTTAGAGACAGATTATAGGCTGGCCTGCAAGCTAACAGGGTTGAGTGCTGTGGCTCCTTTAAGACTCCAGTTTAACATTTACCCACTGCTCTAGGGTCGTTGCCCGTTCCTTGCAGGTTCAACCACACAATGTTCCTCCTCTCCATCTCAACATTACCCTGCAGGGGCAGAAACAAGGAATATTGGCTATTAAACATTTATTATGAATTTTATTCCATACCATCCACATTGTCATTAGTAGAGGGTTATCCACAACCGATGTGGGTAGCAGTGCTTTTGCACATATGAAGGAAGTATATAAGTATATAAAGTATATGAAGGAAGTATATAACTATTAATAAATAGTTTAGTGGAAGGGTGATCATAGAAGGATTTAACTATGGTTGTAAAACTATTCCCAAAGCACGTGTGTTCCAGGAGGAAAAAAGGGAAATTTGTGTACTCACCGGTAAATTTCCTTTCTCGTCCTCTTCCATTCCGGGGCACCACCAGTAGTAACGCATGTGTTAATCTCAGCGATAGACGGGGACTGCAGGCAGAAAAAAAATAAACCATGTAGCATCAACAGCCACCAATGCAGTTGTAACACAACAGAAGGGTGAGTGTGGTGCCCCAGATTGGAAGAGGATGAAAAAGGAAATTTACAGGTGAGTACACAAATTTCCCTCTTCTCATCTCTTCCATCCTGGAGCACCACCAGTAGCAATGCGTGGGATGTCCCAAAAACTCTATAAGGGTGGCACCGTGCAAGAACAGCCAACTGCGCCAACCTAACCAAGAACAACGGCACTGACACCTTAAGCTTAGACCTCCAGAGAGGGGTTCACTACCGTCTGCTACACCTTGAGCCCCAGAGTGGTATCACCAGATGCCCAGACATCAAGTCTACAAAACTTGGTGTAGGCGTGGAGATATGACAAGGTCGTCACCTTGCAGACCTGTTCTGCCGACGCCTGGTGTTGGAAAGCCCAAGACGCTGCAATTGCCCTGATGGAGTGAGCAGTGACCCGGAAGGGCACCTCCTTCCCCTTACAAGAGTGGGCTTGTTTGACCACATGCCTCATCCATCTGCTAGGAGAAGACCTGGCAGACACCAGGCCCCTCCTTGGTCCTTCAGGGATCATGAACAACTTACATACCTCTTGAATAGTAGCAAAGTAATACTTTAATGTCCTGACCACATCGAGGGAATGCAGGAGTCGCTCCTTATGGCGAGTGGGCCGTGGGTACAAGGAGGGTAGAAAATCTCCTGATTAAGAGAGAGACCACCTTGGGCAAAAAATCCTGCTTCACATGAAACACCGCTTTGTCTTCATGCAGCACATAAAAGGGTGATCTGATCTAAAGTGCTGCCAGCTCCAAAACCCACCGGATGGGGGTGATTGCCACAAGAAAAGCCACCTACAACAGAAGCATTGCCAGGGAAGCCTCCACCATGGGTTCAAAGAGGAGCCCCTAAAGTGCTGAAAGGACCAGATTGAGATCCCAGGGTGGGATTATTGACCACTGCGGAGGCCGTATATATGCAGCACCCTGTATGCTCCTATGCGCCAGGATCGCCCGTTGCAAAAAAATGTACGAGGCCGAGACCTGAACCTTAACCCTTTTGTTGCCAACCATGTAACACCTACGTGCTCGCTTGCCTTTCAGTTAAGTGACAAGCACATAGGTGTTACGTGCTTGACATTTTATTACCTCAGAGCCATCGGGGGGCATGCAAGTCTGCGATTCCTGGTAGGCGTTCTAGAAGAGTCCTCAGGGGGTCATGGGGAGGTGACTTCTTCCTCAACCCAGTCACCTGATCACTCCAGGGCCAAACAGAAGTGGAGCGCACGGCTGCTGTCATCTGCCGCGCCTCCACTATATAAACAAGCTGCAAGCTCCAGCTGGCCTCTTTATCGTCAGATCTGAGGATCTGTGAAGGTGTGTGGAGGTGTGTGGGAGATCTCTGATGTGTGGGTGGGTGAGTCTGTCTGGGTGAGTGGCCATAGGCATGCTGAGATCCATAGCGTCCTTAGCATTGTAACATTCCCAGGGGACTTTTTTTGCAAATGGATGTAGGTTGGGGTGCCAAGGGTCTCTATTTTGGGAGGTTGACTTTGCCTGGGTGGGTGGCCGTAGGCATGCTGGGACATGTAGTTTCCCTGTCAGCCACTAAACAAACGCAGTGCAAACTTTTTTGTGCTGATCCTTGTTTTTTTTCTTTTTTTTATGCTGATCTGAGGTGTGAGGGGGGTGCTGGATGTCACCACAGTGTGGGTGGGGTTTTTGTTGGCTGGGTGGGTGGCCGTAGGCATGTTGGGGCCTATGGTCCACTTGGTGGCTGCCACTGTTGGAATGCTCCCGGCAGCTGCTTTTTTTATTGGAGGTGGGAGGGAGTGCCAGGAGGGAGGGTCTCTCTTTTAGGGGGGTTGACTTTGCCTGGGTGGGTGGCTGTAGGCATGCTGGGACTGCTTCTCAGCCACTATAAAAATGTGTTGCGGGTGCCGGGCTTTTTAAAAAAAAAATTCTGCAGTTTTTTATGCTGATCTGAGGTGTGTGGGGGTGCTGGGGTCGCCACTGTGTGGGTGGGTTATTTTTGGCTGGGTGGGTGGACATAGGAACTGCTGGTAACCTTACTTTACCATGGATCTTATTATAGTAATAAGACCCATTCAGATCTTTTTTCTGAATGAATCTCATTACTATGAGATCTACTGGGGCGGTGGGGGTCTCCTCTGGGTGGGTGTTTGCTGGCTGCATGTGTGCCCGTAGGTTGTAGAGGGACACCCTTTATTCTGGTGAGTTCTCATTATAGTAATGAGATCCACTGTTTTTTTTTATGAATGAATCTGATTACTATGAGATCTACTACTACTACTACCTAGCCAATGAAGCCTGCATTAGGAGTTTTTTTGAGGAATTCTTCCTCTGCATTTTACCCATCTGTGCAGTGAGTGTACACATGATGCGCCTGACTTGGGTGCAGCTGGCAGTGGAGGTGGGGTGGAGGTGGCAGGGATGGGCGTGTCGGGTACCAGATCACTGGCTGATGGTTGTGGTTGCAGATGGGAGATCACAAGCCATCTGCTGCCTCGCTGTCCCCCTCTCTGTCACCACCTCCACCCCTTTGTGCCGCTCTACAATCTTCCTAGGTTTTTTTGTCTCTTTATTTATTATTTTTTTTGTACGGATTTGTTATTGTGCTGTGGGATGGGGCGGTAGGTGCATGACGGGCCTGGCTCACTCAGTAAATACCCAGGTGCAGCCAGAGGAGCAGGGGGGTGGAGGAGGCAGATGCTGGTGGTGCACAGTTACCAGATTGATGGTGGCAGTGTGATGGGAGATCACAACCCGTCTGCTGCCTCCCCCCCTCCCTGTGCCACCTACACTCAGGTGTTAGTGAGCCAGGCCTGTTGCGCACCTGCCACCTATCCCCCAACCCAATAAGGGCACACACAGCGCACTATCACAAAAGAAAAACTGGTTAGGTCAAATTTTGGTAACCAGGTTCATTCATAAAAACAAAAAGAAACTCCTATTTGGGACCTAAAGCTCCCCCTCCTTTTGAGACCCTAGCCTTCCCTCCTCTTTTAGGACCAACCCCCCCAGCTTTTGGGACCCTTGCTCCTGGGAACCCTATTCCTGCTGCCCCCTTCTTCATCCACCGAATCTGCTGCTCCAGGGATGGTCGCAGTGCTACCAGTAGTAGTAGCCATCATAGAAGGGATAGTACCGCACACGGTGAGGCCACACTACATGCGAGTGGAGAGAAGGGGGGCACCGAGTGCTGCAGCTGGTGAAAGAGCGGCAGCGTGGAGGCCTCCTAATAATATTTCTTCAAACCGCTACCAAATTTTACTGCAGTTTCTGCATTTTACCAATTCCACTGCTATTCCCTGTGGTTAGCCCAGTCACTACAGGCTTCATAAATTATGCCCCCTGCTCAATAGCCTGTCAGAGCACTTTGCAGAAAGTGTAAGTATTGACGAATCACTTATGCTTTTTAAAGGGCGCCTTATTTTTCGTCAATATATGTCTAGCAAGTGTGCCCGCTATGGGATAACATTTTACAAATTATGTGACAGTGTGACCGGGTATCAAATATTTTCGAATATATGAAGGAAGGGACACACAATTGGACCCCCCTGGTTGTCCACTTAATTTGTCAGTCAGTGGAAAGATCATTTTGGGAGCTCATGACTACTCTACTGGGGAGCGGTTACCACTTATATGTGAATAACTTTTATAGCCACATCCCCTTATTTAGAGCCCTTTATTCATTGGATACCCCAGCCTGCGGCACCATCAACCCTAATCGAAAAGGCTTGCCCAGGTCAGACTAAAAAAAAAAAAAAAATGTGGAGAGTCTTATGATCTAAGAAGTGATGAGCTCTTGGCCGTGAAATACATGGACAAGAGAGACGCGCGCGCGCATGCCTGTGAGTGATGGCTGCCTGACCTCGCAGCTCTGCTATAACGGGAGGCACTGAGCGTTCATAAGCAGGCGGACTAGCCAGAATCCGAGCCTAATCCTCTCCATCCGACCCCCGCTGGCCTGCTGACCCGGACTGCAGCTGCTATGAACACCCCGGGGAGTAAGAAACGTGCTGGAAAAGACGGCCGTAAATCAGCAATGGCGGCGGCGGCGGCTCTCAGAATGGCGGATCCGAGGAAAGAAGCTGAGCACGTCAGATCTCTAGAGACACTCCGGGAGGACCCAGCCCTGGATGATCGTATGGGGGTGAGTGCAATTGAAGAGGCATCCCTTGACTCAGCCGACAGCTGGCCCAGATCTCCTCCAGCGTCCCAGCACCCCCTCACACACGTGGCTTCCAGCTCCTATAGTAACCAGGAGATTTTCTCCCAGCTCAGATCCATTGTCAGGGAGGAGGTCACCACTGTCACTGCCAAACACACAGACCCTCCTGCGAGAAAAAAGGGAGCTTGGGGGTAGAACTGATTCATTACAATCAAGAATGGATGATGCCACAGTAGTGCTGGAAGATCATAGTAATAAGCTAGAGCTGCTGCATGATGAAATACTCCTCCTGAAAAATCAAAATGAGGAACTTGAAAACCGCAATAGGAGGTCTAATCTGCGCTTTAGGGGCATCCCCGAAACCATGGAAGATACAGTGGGGACTGTTACTGCCCTTCTGCAAGAATTAGTTCCTGAAATGTTAATTGATAGATTGGAACTAGACAGAGCACACCGATCCCAACCCCAGAGGCGTAGTGGTTCCCAGGCTCCCCCTATGTTTCATACTAGCTGGGATAGCCTCCCCCCATAGATAACCATGGCTCTTAAAGTACTTTCAGTTAATGTTCAGGGCCTGAACTCCCCAAATAAAAGATCCAGAGTCTTTAAATTATTCAATTCTATGCATGCAGACGTAGTTTGTCTTCAGGAAACCCACTTTACTCCAGGCTCGTCCCCAAAACAAGTAAATTACAAATTTTAATTATTTTATCAGGCCAACTGCAAACGTAAGCAAAGAGGAGTTCTTATTGCGTTTCGTAACGGAACCTCATTCACCTGTAATAAACAAATAAGAGATCCAGACAGCAGATATTTATTACTCCAGGGTACCCTCCAGGATGCTGAAGTCACTTTCCTGACATACTACGCACCAAACACCAAACAGATCCCCTTCCTGGCTCACATATTTTTGCTCCTCAGGGATCATCAGAAAGGAGCGGTGTTTGTATGTGGTGACTCTAACTCTACTATCCAGCCTCACCTGGACAGGTCCCTTCCCCCTTCTACCCAAGTTGTAAAAGACGGGCGGCTTTTTGAGAACCTGCTAGACAGTTCCCTCCTCTTAGACGCGTGGAGAGCTATGCATCCTCATACGAAAGATTACACCCACTATTCCGCCCCACATAAATTGTCCACTAGAATAGATCATATCCTGGTCCCTCCCAATTTTATGCCATGTGTCAAGTACACCGGGATCCACCCAGTACCTTGGTCTGACCATGACATGAGGGAGAGCTCCTGCTCATCGCTACTCTCCAAATCTAAGCCCTCCTCCTGGTCCCTGAATGATTCCCCCTTATCCTCGGCATCTTTGGTTGAAGAGGCTAGCAGGGTCGCCTCAGAGTATTTTTCTATCAACGAGAATCCACAAACTGACCCTGACTATGGTCTGGGGGGCTTTTAAGTCGGTGATGAGAGGCTATTTTATCGGCCTGGCTTCTAAAAAAAAGAAGGACAGGTCAGCTATGTTGCACACACTCCAGGCCCAATTTGAACAGGCCTCCTGAGACTTCAAGAGTCACCCTAGCCAGGCTAAGCTGCGAAAGCTTGAGAGTTCCAGGACTGAACTCAATCTCCTGCTGATGGCGGAGGCTGAGGGCAGATACCGGAGGGCTAAGCAAAAATACTATGTTTCAGTCAATAAGCCGGGCACACTGCTGGCCTCTCAACTGAAGTGTCAGGACCAAATAATGAAGCCAATTCATCTTAAAACTAGCAGCGGTCTTATCACTAATAACCCCACCAGTATTGTCAAGGAATTCTCTGATGGCCTAGCAAAATTATATGCCCCCCCCCCTGCCCCAGAGTGAGCAGCAAGTCCGGCCCTTCTTTGCAGACATTAAAATGCCTTTAGTCTCTGCCGCTAGGTGTGCAGCGGTAGATGAAAACATCGGAGTGGAGGAGGTCCTTAAGGTTATTAAAAACCTCAAAGTCAATAAGAGACCCGGACCTGATGGGTTCACTGCCCTTTTTTTTAATAAGCTTGCCCCTTTGGTAGCCCCTCTCCTAGCAAGACTATATTAAGGAAGGCAACCCGATGGATCCAGAAATGCTCAGGGCCTCGATAGCTATGGTACCTAAGCCTGGGAAGGATCTTCAGAACTGGGTGAATTACAGACCCATTTCCTTACTCAATCTAGACCTGAAGATCCTTATCAAAATTATAGCTAATAGGATTAACATCTTTTTGGGGGATATCGTGTGTGAAGACCAGGTGGGTTTCGTTCCTAGAAGGCAGGCGGGTGATGGGATAAGAAGAATCCTGCAGCTTCTGGAGAGTGCCAGCACACAAAAACTTGAGGCCTTGTTCCTGTCCTGGCAATATCTCCATACCTCCCTCCAAAAATGGGGGTTTGATCCGGGTCTTCTTTCCTGGATTTCTGCTATATACTCAAATGCCACAGCGCATGTGAAGTATGCAGGATACGGCTCCTCAGAATTCCAGATTAAAAAAGGAACCAGGCAGGGCTGCCCGCTATCCCCCCTACTATTTATTCTAGCGCTTGAACCCCTTGCAATGAAGCTTAGACATAGCCCCTCGGTAAAAGGAATTCCCCTGGGTGGCAGGGATCATAAAATCTCGTTATTCGCTGATAATATGCTTCTTATGCTCTCCTCCCCTCATGTATCAGCCCCAAACGCCATTAACATTATTGAGGACTTTAGTAAAATCTCTGGCCTTAAACTTAACCCTTCCAAATCTATGGCCTTGAATGTAACTTTATCAGACCTCACCCGGGAGTTGTTGTCTCAGAACTTCCAGTTGATATGGGTCCAAAAACTTCCTTATTTAGGGATTAAACTAACTACTAATAGTCTGGACACTTTGTATAAAGCAAACTACCCAGATCTGTTTAAATCCCTGGATACTCTGTTACAATCATGGCAGTTCCTGAGACTATCGTGATTAGGGAGGATTGCCGTGCTAAAAATGACATACCTACGTAAAATCCTATACTTCTTTTGCATTCTTCCGATAGCGGTACCTAGGAGTATACTGGAGTCTCTCCAGAGGAAAATTCTCATGTATGCCTGGAATAAGTCTAGACCCAGAATAAGCAGAGATATACTATATTGTAGGAAAGAGAATGGAGGATTAGCCTTTCCGGCCCTTCATAAGTACTATCTAGCAGCCCAAGCCGCTCCTTTAGTTCTCCTACATACTCCACAATATAAACTGATCTGGGTGCTTAATTATATAGCCATCTGCGACCCTGTGGCCCCGGCCTCCCTACTCTGGGTTCCCAGCTCCTCCAGGCCCAGTCCCCTCCCCACTCTTCTAAAATTTACCCTGAGTATCTGGGATACGATAAAACATATCTTCTCCTCTCCCCATCTTCCGGCCTCCCCACTACTGGGCAACCCAGCCTTCCCTTCTGGCGTTTCTCACAAACGTAACTTCAAATGGTGGGCACAGCATAACCTCATATTAGTGGATCACCTCTGCACCCCCAGCTGGTGCGAAGTCCCAACAGTATCTAGCATCTGGAGGTAATTTTCCGCCTTCTGAGGTATTTAGATCTCTCCAGATACAACACTTTATATGCGGCTTGCTGAGAAAGTCCTCTCCCCCATACGGAGGTACCGAGCACAGATGCATCAGGGACCACTTCTTGGGAGGTTTAATATCCAGCTTATATGCTTCCCTGGTAGCCCTGTCTTCTACGGGAAAACATAACTACATGCTTAACTGGGAGAGGGAGTTGGGCCAAGAGAGAGATAGAGAGGAATGGGGTGCAATCCTGAGGAATACGAATAAAATCTCCTATAATGCCCTGACCCAGGAAAACGCTCACAAAATCCTCTTTAGGTGGTACTACACCCCTGAGCGCATTCACAGGTTTTCCCCCTCCACCTCTCCCCTCTGTTTCAGGGGATGTCAGGAGAGAGGTTCTATGTTACATATGTGGTGGGATTGCCCTGTTGCTCAGGAAATCTGGCATAGAGGCTATAAACTTATTGCAGATATCTTGCAGATTGAGGTTCGGGGGAACCCATGGGAGGCTCTTCTCTCACTTAAGATAGGTAGCTATACAAAACGTCAATGGCGGCTAGCACTGCACATCTTTTCAGCGGTTAGGGCAACCATAGCGAGAAATTGGAAACTCCCAACTATACCCTGGGCGGAAATACAGAGCAGAATATCAGACATCATGTGCAATGAGAAGCTAACGGCAATTTCCAGGGACCAATATGACAAATTCTATGACATCTGGCAGCCCTGGATAGACCACCCGGGTCTAACTAGGGGTCAAACGGACCCTACCTTCCCCGATATAACTAAGACCCTCTCACCAAGCTAATGGTTACTTGGTCCCATTAACTATCCATCTTTCCCAGCTTCCACTCCAGCCATGGTCACCACGGGCCTCGCACCCCTCCCCCCCACCACCCTCCCCAGTTTTCCTCCATGTCTTTCCCTGTGTTAGTCTGTTAAAAATCCCATGTCTCGATTTACTGGGTAAGCAATGTTTTAGAATTCGACTATAATCCAGTTTTCTTCACCACAATAGCATTTTATAGGCTACTATTAGCGTTATATTTGTAGCACCTGTAGTGTTCTATCGTTACAGCATACTTCCAGAATGCCTCGTCTATGTTATGTAGATTATGTTTAACCTCAGTGTAATCAGTATCTTGAAACTATTTCCAAATGCTATTATGCTTTATTATAATGTTTAATATGCTGTATCCAGTTAATTTACTTTCTGTTTAGCAAACTCTATTGCAATTGTATGTACCCATGCTGTGTTAAGCTATGCAAAATCTCAATAACATATTTGTAAAAGAAATACATGGACAAAAAAAATTTATTCCTACTGACAACAATCCACAATGACTCAGTTGCGACAGTATGGCAACATGGTCCCCGAGCCCCTTCCCAAAAGCTAAAGTGCATAAAGTATTATAACAAATTAATGGGTGGCATTGATAAAACGGACCAAATACTAACCTATTAAGATGCCACCCGAAAAAACAGAGCCTGGTACACAAAAGTTGCTATCCATTTCCGCCTTTTAACTTTGTGTCAAGCTTCCTGGCTACAACCATGGAGCTCCAGGTGTGGGGGCGCAGCAAAGCAAATAAGTCCAAAAAACAAATCAGAATTCAGGGCTGGCCGCAGACAAGCAAAGTCTAATGAATGAATCCGAGTTCAGGGGCTGGCAGCAAACAGTCAAATTCCAAGGTATATGTCCGAGTTCAGGGGCTGGCAATAAACAGGAAAATTCCAAAGTATATGTCCGAGTTCGGGGGCTGGCAACAAACAGGCAAATTCCAAAGTATATGTCCGAGTTCAGGGGCTGGCAGCAAACAGGCAAAGTCCAATGAATAAATCTGAGTCAAAACCATGTAATCCATCCAAAGGTTAATCCAGGAAATGAAACTCTGGAAACAGAATCCATTAACTTAGCTGATATCACAGCAATGAAGACAGGCCAGCTGTCCATTTAAATAGTGCTGGTAAGGTCACTTCCTGTCCATTCAGACCAAAGGAAAACCTGGAAGTAAAAAGCAAACACATGAAAAACTGGATATATATTCAGACGAGTAGGTAGTTCTAGTTCAAAGGCATCTTCTTTAATAGCTCTTCAGTTTAGTTTGTCTGTTGGTCTGAGGATGATAGGATGAAGAGTGGGCCAAAGTGATTTGTAAACTCCTACATAGCACAGTCCAGAACTGGGCGGTGAATTGGTAACTGTGTTCAGACACAATCTTAAAGGGCAGGACAAACAATTTATTTCACAAAAGAAATGAAATGAGCGTACTTGGTTAGGTAGCCCACAACCACCAAGATAGTGTTGTCTGAAGGTGGAGGTTTTGGCACTGGGAGAGACATTAGAAGACCTGCAGGTTTGGTGGTTATGTGTTTGCTCCGTGCACACGTCCCACAAGAGGAAACATATGATATACAGTCTTTTTGAGCCCAAAATGGCCAGCCAAGGGATGGAAGTCGGCCAGAACCCTGGAATGTAAGGATTCAGGAACATTTTTTTCTTGATGAACAAGAATTCCATCTACTCGTGATAGTTTAGATTGCAGGCTCTCTGGAATAGAATTGAAAGCTCATTGAATCTCAGCGATGAGTCAAGATATCAAGAAATGGTTAGGTTGCAAGATAGTGTGTTCTTCCTGCTCTGGACCTTGGTTAGATGGATGAAGACGAGAGAGTGCATCGGGTTTGGTATTCTTGTTTCCTGGACAGTAAGAAATATGAAAGGAGAACCTGGAAAAGAATAGTGACCACCTTGCCAAATGTGGCCGGAGTCTTTTTGCAGACCGAAGATACTCCAGGTTCTTATGGTCCGTGAGAATCAAAATTGGATGTCTGGCAGCTTCCAATAGATAACGCCATTCCTCCAGGGCGAGTTTGATAGCAAGAAGTTCTCAGTCACAAACATCGTAGTTTTGTTCTGCTGACGACAGTTTCTTGGAAAATAAGGCTACGGGATGAAGTTCACCTTGCTCAGATTCTCTTTGAGAGAGTACTGCTCCTACAGCATTGACAAAAGCATCTACCTCAAATACAAAAGGAAGCTCAGGGTTGGCATGTCTCAAGATAGTGGTGGAAATGAAGCATTGAGCTTGAGATGAGAGAAGGCCTATTCGGCAGCTTTAGACCAGAGAAACTGAGTATTCTTTCAGGTGAGATAAGTAATGGGGCGAACTATCCATGAGAAGTACTTCTTTGCGATTCGTAGGTTGTGACCAGTCCAAGATGGCGGCCACCTTCTCAGGATCCATCACAATGCCGGTACTGGTGATAAGTAACCTCAGGAACTGAATAGAAGACTGTTCAAGCTGACACTTCTTCAGTTTTGCATACAATTTATGCTTTCAAAGGCGCAGAAGGACCTGATGGACATGTTTCTGATGTTCCGAGAGGGAGAAGATTAGTATATCGTCCAGGTAGATAATGACGTAAATATACAAGTTAATCCCATTTACGAAATGCTGGAATGTTGCAGGGGCATTACAAAGACCGAACGGCATAACCAGGTATTCAAAATGACCATAACATGTGCAGGAGGCCATCTTCTATTCATCACCCTGACCAATCTGGATTAGATTGTAGGCTTCCCTAAAGTCAACTTGGTAAAGATCTGAGCAGATACCAAACGCTGGAACAGTTCTGAAATCAAAGGCAATGGGTATCGGTTCTTGACTGTAATCTGATTGAGGGCCCAGAAATCTATACAAGGTCTCAGAGTGCCATACTTCTACTCCATGAATAATATCCCTGCTCCTGCAGGCAAAGTGGAATGTCTAATAAAACCCTTGGCCAGGTTTTCATCAATATATTCATGGAGAGTCTGTAACTCTGCTTAAGACGATGGATAAATACGCCTGAAAGGGATGGCCGATCCACGAAAAAGGTCTATCGGACAGTCTTAAGAGCGATGAGGAGGTAGCCGGTCTGCCCTTTTTTCTTGAAACTCTTGATATGCTGGAGGAAGAGAATTCAGTAGATTGAGGGTTACTAAAGAGAGGTCACTCTCTTCTGTCTGCAAAATTGGTTACAATCGATGATGGGGTTATGTATTGAGACCCACGGAGACCCAAAATGATAGGGTACAAAGGAGAGTGCATTCAATCAAAATGTCTATCAGGGGTGGAGCAGTAGAGTGATTTAGTTCTACAGGACACCGGTCCAGACTTGACAGGGGTTCCATCGGCTAGAGTGAGAAGCAGAGGTGTAGGCCGAATTTCACATGGAATATTGTGAATCTGAGCGAACTCCATGAAACAACTGCAGGCACCGGAGTCAATCATGGCCCTGGTTTCAATCCTTCCTCCGGGGAGCTGTAAAGTAAGATGATTTCTTTATACCTGCTGGTCTGGTGGGGCAGTTTGCCCAAAAATGTTCAGGGTTCCCGCAGTATATGCAAAGGTTTAGCTGCCTCTGGCACAGTCTTTTCTCCTGAGACAAGACGGCCCGAATGGTTCCCAATTTCATAGGCTCAGCAACCCCCAAATCGGACATCGGAAAGTCTGGAGCTACGGACAAGAACTGACGAGTAAACCACTGAGCAGAGGCTGAGAGCTCTTCACGGCGTTCCTGCAGCTGTCAATCCACCTGAATGGCCTCAATAATAAAAATATAGCTGAGAGGGATGTCTCAGAGTATGAGTGAGGTCACTTCCGAAACCCGAAAGTAAAAAGCAAGCCCAAGAGCCTACGCTCCAGGATTCATGCACTTGCAGTGTGCTGAACACCAGAGTGAGAAAGGCGAGGACTTTGCTATAACAGCTTAGTTGTCTTCAAGGCAGCAGTACCAGGCTCCAATTTGTCTTTTGTCAAATGCCAGCAGCAGTTATTCCCTGCTTTGTTGTTTGATAATATTGAGGAGGGACCAGATATGGCTAGTAACTAAAATCAGGTCAGATTAGTTGGGAAGCACTAAAGTTGCTTCCTGATGTCGGTAAGAAGTACCCCCAGAGGGCTTGCAGGGTGTGCAGGAAGCATGGAATCAGAAAGGATGTGCGGCACTATTGCCCAACCTGTCTCAACCAGGTCTATGGCACTCAATTAGATTTTTGAGTTATGTATTGCTTTGTTCTGCATTTTTTGTTTTAGGCGTTTAGCCCCTTTTAGTTAATTTATATTTTTTCTGGCTCAGGTATATTGTGTGGTCATTATATTTTCTTTTCCTTTAGTTTCTTTGGATATGTTGTTGATTCGATGGGAAGTGCTGGAGCAGCTGGATACTTGTGGCAAGAGATGATTAAAATTATGGAGAGGACGTGAGAGAGAGAGATCCTGACCCATCTGTGCAACATTATCCATTAAGGCAACTAAAAAATCATTTCCAAATGGCAGAAAAGAAGAAGGAGAAAAGGAGGAAGCGGCACTGACCTGCGACAACACAAGGAAGATTGAGCAGGCAGGCCGACTGCCGCACATGGTGGGAGCCATGGCCGCTGGTTCATCAACGTTGCCTTTGGGAACGTCGAAAAGTGGGGAAGAGGTTCCACCATCTATGGAGCGTGGCAAAGCCGGGCACCTGTGCTGGTCGGGAGGGGAGGAGGAGAAGACTGCTTGCTCCTGCAGACGGTGGGAGACGGAGAGCAGCACTGCATAAGGATCCAAGATGGCGGATGGGACCGGGCGTGTGGAGTAGCAGGTATGCCCGTCCCTCCGGAAATCGAGAAAAGGGCCCCCCGGGTCAAGGCGAAACAAGTAGCAGGCAGAAGCGGGGAGCCTGTGCGGATGGCAGCAGTGCCTGTCAGAGGTGCAGCTCGGGGGAGGACAGGCCAGCTGGTGGAAGCAAGATGGCGGCCACCGACGGAACACCCCCTGGCCCCACAATCCATGAAAGACAGAGAGAGGAACCCGCAGGAGTGGGGAGCAGGGGGGTGGAGCTGGCAAGGGAAGAGTCTGGGGAAAAATATGCAGGAGGCCATGGGGGAGGCCCAATAAAGAGAAGCTCAGGGGCAGCTATGGAAGCACTGTATGTCCAGAATGCGCTGGTGGGAGGACCAGAAATGAAGGGCAGGCTGACGTGGATGAAATGGGGAAGGAACATGGGCACCCAGGAGAGGAGGATTCAGCCAGGGGAGCTGCAAGGCACAGCCGAAAGCCCAGCAGAGATGCCCCTACCACAGGGAAGCTAGAAAGCTTTGGGTTCATACCTAAGGAACAAATGCCAGAGCAAGATATCCCACATTCAACCCCAAGCGGGGGTCTCCTGCAGAGAACGCCTTGCGCAAGAATTGCGCCTACAGTCGAGAGGAGAGGAACGCTGGATGGAATCAGCATGTGGGCGGGTACCCTCCAAAACCCTCCTCCGGACTGGGCAGATCCTGGAGGCGTTTCCACTATGGAAACCATCCCAGTGATTGCTTTCCCTTCGCCAATGATCTCTTCTGCCCCAACACCAACTCAAATCTGGGATGAAAGGCCCGGTGATGCGCTGCAAGAAGGTAATATCCACAGAGAAACCCTCTCTTTTCTCAGAGCCATCCCTACTTTGAAGCACTAATCGTGCAGTTTGAGGCCGCCTACAAGAAAGATATGGCAGAGGTAGGTGGCCAGATTCAGGTGCTGGACTCCAGAGTCTCAACTGACCAGTCCTCCACTGAGGCAGCACTGGCATCCCTGTTTGCGAGAGTACAGGCCCAAAATGTGCAAATCCTGCAGCTCCAATTCCAACGTTATGATCTAGAGAACGGACACAGATGAAACAACCTGCGGCTGAGGGGGATCCCGGAGTCATCCTCAGGGGAAGATGTTAAGCAGATTATCACTGCCATCTTTAACCAATTTCTAGAGAGACGGGCTTATACTTGTATTGAGATAGACAGGGCACATAAAGCCCTTGGTCCGTGCAGTCCTGATCCTGCTCGCCCCAGAGATGTCATTTATAGGATACACTTTTATAAAGTAAAAGAGGAGATTTCCTGTAGGGCCTATTGACTTTGACAGAGTGATAGTCCTCACTCGCGGATCTCTCCAGACGCACGCCTCAGATAAGCAGGCTGCTAAAACCGGTTCTGGAAGTGATCAGAAGTGTGGGAGCGAAATAAAGATGGGGATACCCCCTCCACTTGATTATTACTAAGGATTGGGACTCATACGCTCATACACAAGATCATATCAGGGTCTAGATGGCCTTTTTTTACCTTCTTGGGATGTGCCTGTACTGAACTGGTTGATACCCTCAGCAGAACCTCCCCCGTTCAGAGCAATACCAAGATGCTCAAGATCTAGAAGGAGGAGACACGAGTCTAATGTTTAGTTTAGTATCACACAGCTGCTGTTTGCATCAGTATAAAGAAGGGTATATAATGAACTCTAGAATCTGGTTCAGTATTTCACAGTTGCCAGTTATACCTGTTTAATATTTAAATTTTTTTCCCTAAGCCTCAAGAGGGAGGTTGGCCCATGCTGGCAACGGCCAGAGGGACCCAGGTCAGAGACTTAGGCGCATAAGGACTGGGCGTCCCAACCCTGGAATAACAACCTCCGTGGAAGGGGGTAGCCTGGTCTTCTGGGCTGGTGTGTGTCGAGGATCTATTGGTGGCCACTCGAGGTGCGGTACAGAGAGGCCATTTCGGTTCTCAGAAGTTACGTAGCAGTTGACATGGTCATGCCCACTTGTCAGTTGCTCATGTTTATGAAGGTTGCCTGGTGGGGAGGGAGACTGGCTTATGTGCGATACTAGACACAGTCCCCCACTTAGGCCGGTCTCTGCCCTCTCCCATTTTGGGACAGGCCACAGACCAAGCATATTTTCATTATATTTTTTGTCTATTCTACCTTCTAACTTTATCTACTCACTCAAGGTCTAAGGTCCTGAATAATCTCAAGGCATTGAAGACTCAATTAACTTTTCTCTTCAGGAGACACACTTCAGGGTATTCCTGATCTCTTACCATTGTTATTCCCCAGACTTGAGATCAAGAGGGGTGAGCATACTGCTTTCCAAATCAATTCCCTGGGAAGAGGTGGACACTCTGGGAGTGGTGGGGAGGGGAGGTGGCTCTTTGTCAAAGGCAAGATCAGGTCGGAACTTTTCACTTTTGTAAATCTGTATGGGCCAAACTTGGGGCAGGTTTCCTTCCTTTAGGATGTCTTAAACAAAATGGCTGGCTTTGCAGATGGCAAGCTTGTATTGGGGGGGCTTTAATCTCTCGCTTGAACCCCTGGTCGATACATCTAAGGGGCCTTCATACATCTTCTATTCTAAGCTTAGGAGGATCAAAAAACTACTGCATACACACTAGTTGGTTGATCCGTGGTGCATACTCCACTCATACTCCACGCACACAATTAATAAGATTGTGCTACACTGTAAAGATTAAAGCACTACACCAAAATTAGGCTCATGGGACACAGCTCAAAGGCCTAAACAACAGGAGCACCAAACACAATCAAATTCAAAATCCAGTTCAATTTCATTTATTAGGAGTCAAAATTAATCAAAAAACAAAAGACATAACAAACAATATACAAAACCAATATCAACACACTATGCAATTACATAGACAAGACTCAGCGGGACTAAACTTGTTTAAAAAGTCTCTTGTAATTATTCACCAGCTGTGCCTAACTTGAAACTTCATGTGACCCCACCACCAGAATCACATTACACGTACCAGATTGCTGATTAAAACAAGCCCATCATATCATAACTCAACTTCCGCCAAAACGAGCATTTTAATAATTATCTTCCCGTGATGGATAATTTATCAGCAAACACGTTATTCACAACGGTGTCATCCAATACTTCAAAATAAACACCTCAGTAGATCCAGATATTGCGTGGGTAAAGATATTAAAAGACCAAACATAGCATAATACTGTTTGCAATGGGGTCAGTTTAAAAAGCTTTATTACGCTTACCCTTCCGCACATTCATACACGCATGTAAAATCAAATAGGGCTGTCCTCATCCACTTTTGCTCCTCCTTGGGTCATCAAGCAGGGGAATTAGACACAAAACCTTGCCGCCCCGGCCGTGGGCTATGCAGGTCAAAGGCACCGCTGTTTGGAGCAGTCAGAAAAAAACGTGGTGACGTCGTGGAGGGTCCCGCCCAACGCGTTTCGTCGTTACTGACTTTTTCATTAGGCAGCGGGCCCTCCACTTCGTCACTAATTTATTCACCTCGCTGGGTGACGTATTGTCAGGGGAGTTAACTCTTTCATTACTTATAACTCCGCTTTGTATTCACACTAAAGCCGGCAAATGTCATTTTCCTTGCGAGCGGCTGGAATAAAACAGCAACCGCTCTATTAATAAAGTTTGGTTCTGTTATGGAAAAATTTAAATTATGCACATTTGTTTAATAAAAACTTTGCCAATATCTCATGCCATTTTTCTAGATTTTAACTACTAGCCCCAATACAGCTCCAATATGAGGGGCCATATGATAATGCCAATTATTTAAAAAAGTATATTAATTGGAATATAGAATTTTAATATGATTCTCCGAGGAGGGGAATAAGTTTATGTGACAGACCCAACATTGTAGCAATTAAAACTTACAAAAATGTAATACACATAACACAGCTACAATGTTGTTGTTTGTATCAATAAAAGATAATCAGTATAAATTCTAAAAAATACATAAACGAAATATTATTTTTCTCATATTATTACAACCAATAAAAACATTCCTTCCTTAAATATCCTCAATTATTCCCTTACATTTTACATTCAATATACTACATAAATTATATTAAATCAATTATATCCTAATAGTAATTAATCAATTTAAAAATGATCAAGAATACAATAATCCAATAAAAAGGGTATATAAAATAGACCAAATATATTTCAATTAGTACCAATAAAACAATTTAAATCAAATTCTATGTTCAGTCCTGATGGGTTCATTGTTTGCATTTTAAAAATCCACCTGGATTCAGCCTGTGACAATGTTCTTATAAGGTTTCCCCCTTTAAGACTTCGGGTGATCATGTTTATCCCCATAAACCGAAGCCCTTTAGGGTTACAACCATGAACAATTTTGAAATGCGCCGATACACTATGCGATTCAACTCCCTTCCTGATGTTATACAGATGTTCCCTTAACCTTATCTTCAATGGTCTCCCTGTTCTCCCTATGTATTGCAGACCACAGGGACACTCAAGCAGGTATACCACATTGATACTTGCACAAGTAATAAATTGATCAATTTTGAATTTTACACCTGCAGCATTAGAAGCAAACTCCTTAAAGAACCTAGGCATTCCCTCCCCCACCAATCTGCAGGCCATACATTGTTTACATCTGTAGAAAACCCTTCATTTCACTCACTACCCCCTTTGTCTTAATTTTCTTAGGCTCGACATAACTCTTAATCAACTTGGTTGCTAGTGTAGGTGGCCGACGAAAGATTATTTATCTCTATTCCTAAGAATTAGAATATACAAAACCAACACATTAAAAACACTGCGTATCCCCAAATTTCATCCAGTGCTGCAACACCGCAGCAATTCATTCCTGGGATGACTCCTGAATATCAGCACGTTTTATAAATTCCCTATAAAAACTAATCTTTTGTGCCGGCACAAAACCCTAACCTCACACTACCTAATCAATTATATACAATAAAGTGACAGTGCATAATAAACATAACATCAATTCATGTAAAGTACAAAACACCATTAATCTCCATTGAGCCTAGTATCTAATAGTGCATATATAATAAAGTGACTGAGTGCAAAGGGTAAGTGTGTGTCCTGAGCAATATTGGTCATGGACACATGTGCACAAATTACAGAGCATATAAGTCAAAACAAGCCAAATAAACAAAAGATGCAAGGTTAGGAGGAATAATACTAAGCCTGGCAACGGGTAGATCACGTGAAATAAGTCCCCGCTCCTTATGAGTCCCCGCTCCTAATTTCACGTGATCTACCCGTTGCCAAGCTTAGTATTATTCCTCCTTACCTTGCATCTTTTGCTTATTTGGCTTGTTTTGACTTGAAATTGAACTGGATTTTGAATTTGATTGTGTTTGGTGCTCCTGTTGTTTAGGCCTTTGGGCTGTGTCCCATGAGCCTAATTTTGGTGAGATACAAGGGATTACACGTATTACTCAACGCCCCATAACATATATTCGCGGATAGACTTGTTCCTTGTCCAACACCACTTGCCGCAACGGGTCTCCGTGACCTCAATAGGCAATATCACCTTTTCAGATCATGCCACAGTATGCCTTACGCTGGCTGCTCAAACACTGGTACTGGAAACTGAATAATTCCCTCATTCAGTACCCAGGGAACTCCCAGGGAAGTGTGTAGTTCAGGGAATACTGATCCAACAGGGGGCCAGGATCAAAAAGGAGAGCAAGCTAAATGCTGAGCTACTTGAGACCAACTCAGGAGGATATACAGCGACAGAGCAAAACTCCAGCTCGTTAAATGCAGGAAGGTCTTTTATGAGTCCCGAGATAAGTGCGGGCGCCTGCTGGCCTCGGCTCTGAGGGGGGAAAAGGCTAAAACATATATTCCTAAACTTCAGGACCATGAGGGGAACATGATGCATTCCAACAAGGACATAGCCAGAGTTTTTAGGCAATACTATGAAGCCCTGTATAACTTACCATCCGGCAGCTCGAGAGCTAGAACAGAGGTGTTAAATGAATACATCCAGCAATCGGGGTTACCCAAATTTCCCCCTGAGTTGATTGAAGAATTGAAGGGTCCGATCACTTTGGAGGAGTTGGCTAAGGCTTTAAGAGACTCTGCTAGCGGGAAGGTGAGGGGGACAGATGGACTCCCACTTTTATATTATAAAACATTCTCATAGGTTCTTTCACCGAGGCTGTTGGAAGTCTTTAACTCCCTGGGGATGGACAACACCCTACCGGTGGACAGTCTCCGAGCCCACATCTCAGTCATACCAAAGGAGGGGAAGGAACCCACACTGATCTCGAGTTTTAGACCAATTTCCCTCCTCAATATTGTCATTAAGCTATTTGCCAAAATATTGGAATCTCGCTTAGCCCCGCACCTACATCATATAATACACCTAGACCAGGTAGGATTTATGCCGCACAAGGGAAGACGAGACAACAATGCCAAGGCCCTGAATCTTTCACATGTGGCCCTCAGAATAAATCTCCCCATTCTCCTCCTTGCTACTGATGCTGAAAACGCCTTCAATAGGGTGCAGTGGGACTTCATGTTTGGAGTACTGCGGCACATTGGATTGGGGTCTAATATGCTTGCCTGGATTGCAGCCCCCCACTGCCTCAGGAAATGGAAAACAGAAATAGAAGGTCAAATCTGCGTTTCAGGGGGTTACCTGAACATATGGAGGATGTGAAATCTGTGGTCACTGCTCTATGCCAAGAACTGATCCCGGGAATTGCTATTGAACGCCTCGAGCTGGACCGTGTCCATTGAGCACTGGGGCCCCGAAAGCCACCTGAGGAACCTCCACAGGACATTCTAGCGAAGTTTCACTTTTACAATACTAAAGAACAAGTGATGCTGGCTGCTTGGGACACTGTTAACCTGTCATTTCAAGGCCACAAATTCCAGGTGTTCTCTGATCTTTCACCTGCAACATTGGCAAGATGGAGGGAGATGAAGCTGTTTCTAAAAATTCTACAGGACAGCAAAGTTGCCTATAAATGGGGTTTCCCATTCCGTATATCTTTTTCCTATAGGGGCGATTCCTTTACGGCGGTATCTGTCGAGGAGTTAAAAAGGCATCTGGCTTCGGCGAGTCTCCTACAGGACGCAAGGCAGAACTGCTCCATGAAATCTCCCAGAACCAGAGATGACTCTCTCAAGATACAACGGGCAGGGAAAAGACCGAGACGCAGAGCACAATCGGTAGAGCGGCGCTCATCTCATAGCTCCAGAGTAACTAGTAAATCGTGAGGTGATCCCATGTTGATGTTCTTGGTTTATTTTGTCACTGTTGCCTGTGGCTGAAGTTAAATATATGATTGCTACTTTGTCAGTGGTTCATCTGGAAGAACCTGTAGCTGTTGGAGAGGGAAGGGAAGGAGAACTTTTTTTTCTTCCTTTTCTCTGACCTATTTGATCGGTTGTTGTAGATTTTTTTTTGTAAATTGTTGCGAAAAATCGGAGGGGTCCTGAGAAGGGGAGCAGCAACGCGATATTGTGGCTCTCTTTTTCAGGCCTCACATTTGTTTAAGTTAGTTAGCTCACAGTTATAGCGTTTAGGTGTCAAGACCCTCTGCTCGACGGCATTCACATGCTGCACTCATATCTATCTGGGAGACTTAGGCCCTTATTCATCAAGCGATAGCGCCAGGTAGTGTCCGACGAGCGCCAGGTAGCGGCAGCTAACGGCGACTACCGACTCAAGTACGCCCGGCGGCGGTCACAATGACGCATTTATCAAGCAAAATGAGGCTAGCGCCGGCGAGAGCGACGGCTAGCGCGGCATTCATCATGAAGCCGCCTGGACCGAACAGCGCCGCTGCAAATTCCCTCACAGCGCCAGGTATGAGCTGTCGCTCCCTGGCGATGTCCAATGCATTTCAATGGAGCAATCTATAATAATTCATGATTAATTGGTAATATTTTTTTTTTTTTTTTTTTAAATGTCAAAAAATCGGAGAACACTTCTGCAATGTTAGGATTTATTTTTAAGTAAAAAAAAAAAAAAAAAATGTGCAGAATTGATCTAACAGGTCTGAGATTAATGTATTCATATAACAAAATGATTCTAAAAACATGTATAATGTTACATTAAAAAAATATGGTTGTTTAGGGGTTAAAAACTAGTTAATACAGATCGCCGCCAGCGCTCTGGGGTTTAAACAAGGAATGGACAGCGACAGCACATTCGGAGCGTGAGTTTTTGATGAATATGAAGCTAGCCGTTCGCTCTGGCCATTCGTTGTCAGGTGCTCACATACAACGCTGAACCTGTGAAACAGCGACCCCCCAGCCCGTATTCAACATTACCGCACACCGACTGAGTCGCTGTCATCAAGCTAATGCCGGCCAAGCACAGCGAATACTGGCTGGCGCTGAAAAAATCACGCTACAGTCGCTCATCTGTCGCTACCTGGCGCTATTGATGAATCGGCCTCTTAGTCTGGCAAATAGACATATATAGTTTTATTTACTATTTCCTTTTTTATTAGCTCTCAAGAATTAAACTTGTTCTGGGAACATTGTTCTATCCCCGTGAACAGTGGAGAAGGATCCCACCAGTACTTATAGCGTCTGAGGGTATTTTTCTCCCAATCTAAAAGTTATTTAATTGCATTACTAAATTCTTGGTTTCTTTTCTTCTTCACCTCTCCTTTCGCTCCATCTCCTTTTCATTCCTTCCTTCCCCTCCCCTCTCCTCCTTATTTATTTTCTCTCTCCATTCTTTATTCTTCTCCCCACTCCTTTTTCCCTTTTCTTTTAATATCAAGTTACAAGTTAAACAATGGCTACTGTATTCTCACTCAATGTACAAGGGTTTAATTCACCACAGAAAAGAAGTTTAGCATTCCGTAAAATTAGATAATTGCATCCTGATATACTGTGTCTCCAGGAGACGCATTTCTCGAACAGCTCCAAGTCCAGATTCTTTGACTCCTCATATCCCCAAATTTTCTTGGCATGTGCCAACACCAAACAAAAGGGCATCTTAATAGGGTTTAGGAGGAGCTCCCAATTCCATTGAAAAATGAAATTAGTGATCCGGAAGGGAGATTTCTGAATTTAGTTGGTTCCCTGCAGGAGGTGGACGTAACAGTAGCTGGTTATTACGCTCCAAATATCAACCAGGTTAATTTTCTTTCTAAGTTTTTTGATGCAGTGGCGGCAGTAGCACAAGGCACGACCATAATCTGTGGGGATTCGAATATGGTTTTAAACCCCCATATAGACAGGCAGTCCCGGTTTGGTTCTCTAGTAGCACCCCATATGACGACGAGTGCTAGATCTTTTAGAAAGTTGTTGGATAGATGTTGGCTGGCAGACTGCTGGAGGGAGGCACACCCGGGAACACAACATTTCACACATTATTCCCATCCACATGAAGTTTATACGAGAATTGATCATATCTTCTTACCGCAGAGATCTTTAGCTCTTATGAGATCAGCTAAAATTATTCCTATCTCGTGGTCTGATCATGATGGCTTGCTGCTAAAACTGGGCTCCCTGATCAGCAGACCATAAGAATATTCCCGGTCTCTTAATGAGTCCCTGTTATCAGATGACGCAGTTTTACCACTCTTAAGGAGGCGTTGCTTGATTACTTTGCAGTGAATGAAACCCCTGAGGTATTGGAAACATTGTGTTGGGAGGCCCATAAAGCTACGATTAGAGGGAAGCTGATTCAGGTGGCGGCTAGGAAGAAAAGAGATAGGAACGCGTATATTGACAGGCTAGAGAAAGAATATCTTCAGGTTTCAGAGGCAGCTAAGCGGGGTATGACTCCAGAATTGCGGGGCAAACTTCATAGAACGTCACAGGAGTAGAATCTGGCGCTAGCAGGAAGAGCAGAGAAAGCTTTGTGTTGGTTGAAGCATAAATTATTATTGTAAAGTGAATAAACCAAGCTCACTATTAGCTAAGAAATTAAAAGCTCCAACACAAAGTTACTGCCCGATCAGATTAAAGGATCTCCTGCCTCCCCCTTCTCTGGATGCCGATCACCGGCATCTGTCAGCACAGCGGCGAGGGACAAGAGCTTGCAATCGGAGGTAAGTACTGTAAAAACAAATTTATTTTTTTTAATAACATAATTTTGTGTGGTCTTTTTTTTACAGTTAACCCTTTGTGAGCTGGGCTGAGCTGAGACCCCTGTACCAGCTCACAAGGCTCTGGGTCTGGCAAGTCACCTGCAGCTAGCGGGTGACTTGCCATTAACCCCCAGCCCCCCATTACCTGCCTCCCCAAAGGCCAGGGGGGGGAAGAAGGGCCCGGGCCACTAAGTGGCTATGCGGGCTAGTAGCCTGCAGGGCCAGGGGCCACCAATGCTGGCCCCTGCACCCTGTTCTACAAGCCCCCATAGCTGGCCCGGGTCAGTAACGCTGGGTAGGGGGGACCCTACGTAATTTTTTTGGGGATTTTTTAAGGGTTTTTAACCCTTAAAATTCCAAAATAAAATTCTTCCCCCCCCCCCCGGAGGGGGGACCCTATGTCAATTTTTTTTTAAATTAAGCCCTTATGTCCTGTCGCCCAGCTGGTAATAAATGCTTCCAGCATTTTGTGGTGTGGTGTGTTTTTTTTTTACATTTAAAGTGGATCAACACCCAGGATTTTGACTATCCTGGGTATTGGTCCTTTCCCCGGGGCATCCCGATCGGAGATGCCCCGCTGTGTGAAACCCCCCCAATCACCCACAATAACTCACCTCACCCGGGTCCTACAGCACATGCGCGGCCGCTCGTCCAATCAGCGCGCTCAGAGCGGCTGAGTTATGGACGTTCACAAGGCTGGGGGCTGTCAAGTCACCTGCGGCTAGCGGGTGACTTGCCATTAACCCCCGGCCCCCCATTACATGCCTCCCCGAAGCCCAGGGGGGGCAGAAGGGCCCAGGCTGATTTAGGCGGTGCGGGCTTGTACTTGGCAGGGCTGGGGCCACCAAAGCTGGCCCCTGTGCCCTGTTCTACAATCCCTGCATAGCTATCCCTGGGCTGGTTATGCTGGATAGGGGGGACCCCATGTCATTTTTTATGGGAATTTTTAAGGGTTTTTAACCCTTAAAATAAAAAAAAAATGGGGGTTACCCCCCCCCCCCCAGGAGGGGGAACCCCACGCCAATTTTTTGCTTGATTTAACCCTTTATAGTGTGGATTGTAGTTGTATTTTATTTTTACATGTTATAAAGTGTTTTTTCAGTTTGGGGGGTCTTCTGAACAGTAACGGGGGGATACCGATAAATATGTGGTACTGTTGTAATCGGGAGAAATGGGGCTTTCACATGCAATATGGTTTTCTTTAATAAAACAAAT
Source organism: Gastrophryne carolinensis (assembly GCA_027917425.1). Classification (NCBI taxonomy): domain Eukaryota; kingdom Metazoa; phylum Chordata; class Amphibia; order Anura; family Microhylidae; genus Gastrophryne; species Gastrophryne carolinensis. The sequence goes on along the minus strand of CM051240.1, from coordinate 126,784,296 downwards.
GTTTTATTTGAAATAAAGGAGACAATTTTCTAAAAAAAAATTTTTTTTATTTTGTTTTGTTTAATTTACTCAATTAAATAAAAAAATTTACAAACAAGACATTTCATGTTAAAGCCTAAACTCTGCTGCAAAAATAAAATATATGATTTTCCTGGAAATTCCTGCAAAAATCACAGTTAAGCATAGCGCAAAATGGTGAAAAATGACCTGTCAAGAGAGGGTGACAAAGCCTCAAGTAGGCTAGCAGTTAAAAGGGTTAGTAGTACCTATGCATTTTGGGTATTGTTCTGCTCGGGGGATTTTGCACTTTCAGATTAAGCTTGTTTTTTTCTTGTTTGCATATTGATATTTTAGAAAAACTCATTTTTTATTCTGCTTTATTATACATTCTTTAAGAAAACCCTGTGCGACCAAATAATTTTTTGAGGGATTACTTCCAGAAAGATGGGCCCACTACAACATGCTGGGTATGCTTAGAAAGCTTATCATGTGTACTTTCAGGGAATATATGGTTTGTGGCAGGTATTCCAAATGTAAAGGGTTGTTTTGGTAGAAAAAGCGCAGGGTGCCAATTTGTCTGCAGAGCTGAAATTTTCAAGCAAAATTACCGTTGTGCACAAGCTTTACTTTGGGGTGTTTGGCAACTCTTCCCTTGACAGTAGCAATGCATGTTGAGTATCGTTCTGTTCGGGGGATGTTGCTTAGATTAACTTGTTTTTTCTTGTTTGTATCTAGTTTTCTTTAGAAAAATTGGGCTTTGATTCTGCTTTTTTATCCATTTTTAGGGAAGCTCTGTGTAACCAAAGAATACATTGAGGGAGAACTTCCAGAAAACTGTGCCAACATCAACAAGCCTGGTATGCTCAAAAAGCTTGAGATGTGTATTTCAAGAGAATATATAGTTTGTTGGGGGTATTTCAAATGTAAAGGGTTGTTTTTATTGAAAAACTGCAAGGTGCGCATAGCGCATAGCATAGCTGTATTTGATCTGAAAATCTCTTAAAGCGCTGTTTCAGTTTGGGGTAGTCTCCTGGGCAGGAAAGGGCATCTACCTATACATATGTGGTACCGTTGTAACCGGGAGAAATTGGGATTTCACACGCAATAAGATTTTATTGACAAACTTACATTTTTTATTACAAAAAAACACTACAAATTGTATTTTTTATTTTTTTGCACACATCTCACCCCAAAATATTAAGAATACACTTAAAAAATGACAAACAAGACATTTCACGTTAAAGCTGAAAAAAACAATATATAATTTTTTCTGGGAAATCCCTGGAAATCCCTTTAAATATCACAGTTGAACATGCATAGTGCAAAATAGTGAAAATGGTCTGGCAACAAAGCGTAACAAAAACTCCAGGTAGGCTGGCGGTTAAAGGGTTAATAATATCAGAAATGGGGGTACTTTGACAGGAGAGTCACTTAGGGCTTCTATCAGTATGATCCCAAAACCAGATACAGACCACTCTCTTTGGTCTGACTTTAGACCCATTTCCTAATTAATTTGGACGTCAAAATCCTAGCTAAGGTGCTAGCGGACAGGCTCTCGGGATTCTTACCAAAACTGATAATGACCAGGTGGGCTTTATACTGGGGAGACAGGTAGGGGACAATATTAGAAGGATTGTATAGTTGTCCCATATAGCAAGAGAGTGACAGATTCCAGCTATGCTATTGTCCCTAGACATTAAGAAAGCATTTGATTTGGTCTCCTGGGAGTATCTGTTTTTCTTTTTGGAGAGATGGGGGTTCAGACCAGTATTAATGTCTTAAAGACTCTCTACTCGTCCCCTTTAGCGTATGTAAAGTATAGCGGGTATAAGTCTGAACCCTTTAAACTTTCTAGAGGGACAAGGCAGGGATGCTCGCTTTCCCCCCTCTTGTTCGCCCTGGTTGTGGAACCTCTGGCCCAATTGATTAGAAACTCAGAGAACATATCAGGTCTGGAAGTAGCGGGTAACTATGCACAACTACTTGCCCTCCATTCCGCTTCAGATGTGCCAAGCTGGGTGCAGATTGAATCAGATGTATGCACGCCAATTTCAGTGAATAACCTTTTGTGGATTATGCCTAAATTTAGACGGTTATTGCGAAACCCCATAGTTAGACATTCACTGCGAGTGTGGGATGATGTTAAATACTCAGGCGGACTGGTCTCCCCGTACCTCCCTCTCCTTTCCTTGTATAACAATCCAATGTTTCCCCCAGGGGCAGAGGACCCTGGTAGATTTAATACATGGAAGGAGTCGGGCATACAGTGAGTTTCAGATTGTCTGCAATCTTCAGAGGTCAGTACATTCCAACAGATGAGTGATAAATTTCACCTGCCATCTAATGAGCTTTTTTGTTTTCTGCAAGTTTGCCATTTTGTGAGATCCACTGTGGGACAGGAGTTTGAAAAACTAACTTTTTTTGAGACGCGCTGCTGTAGAGATCCCAGAGGCCGAGGAGCAATCTCAGAGATATATCATAACTTGGCCTCAGGGGGTACACCAAAAATTGGCACCAGGAACTGGGTAAAGAAATGGATCAAGAAAAATGGCAGAGGATGTGGAACGCTTCCTTCGGTTGCTCGGCGTCTGTGACTATATTGGAGGCTAACGTAAAACTAATGGCAAGATGGTATATGGTCCCAGAGAGGATGAAACACTTTTCCACTGAGTCCCAGGGGAACTGCTTCCGGGGGTGCCTCTCTCCAGGGTCATACCGGCATGTGTGGTGGGATTGCCCAGTAGTTAGGGAATTTTGGTCAAGAATCTTTTAGAGTTCTCAGCAAGGTATGTGGTAGATCTGTAGTCAGAGACCCTTGGGTAGCTCTCCTCAACGCCCCAATTCCCCACAGTTCTAGACTGAAAATGCAGTTGATGTATTATACCCTATCAGGGGCAAACCTGGTCATAGCTGGGGCTTGGAGGTCTCCCCCCTTGAGCTTCAATGCCTTTAAAAACAAGGTTAACTACATTATGACCATGGAAAAAATGTCTGCCATTCACAATGGGACTTTGGAGTGGTGTGGAAACCTTGGGTTTGGAATTTTCTCCCTACAGATTTTGATGTAAACCTAATAAGCATCTGAACCTAATAAGCATCTGACCCCTTCCTTTACCCCCTCACCTCCCCGCCCTCATAGTGGTTGTTATTTTTCTTTTAATTTATTTGAATTTAACTTTTTTAGTAACTCTTGAATCTATTTTCTTGTATGTAGTGAATGAATTTCTGACTGTGACTAGGGATGAGCGAATCGATCCGGACAAACCCGGATTCGATCCGAATTTCCTGAAAAATTCGATTCGGATCGAATCCGAATTTCCCCATGCTTCGATCGCTCGAAGTTTTCCTTTAACATCCATTCATTTACATTACAGGCATTCTAAGATGGCGGACGGGACATGTCCAGACATCTACCCCGCTCCAGTGCATACTGGGGCAGTCACATGCAGCCTATCAGCAGCCAGCAAGCCCAGTGACGTCACAGCGCTATTTAAGGCGGCGGACATCTTGCTTTTCCTCATTTCTCTATTGCATTCGTGAGAGACAGGACACTGCTGTAGTCAGGGAGAGACAGTTAGAGGGCCAGGGACAGGCAGGAGACAGGCAGGAGACAGGCAGGAAGTCAGCGAGAAGCAGGGAAAGTTAGGAAAAATCGGAGCTTAGTTTCAGACTGCTTATACACTTTTGATGTTGTGTATATATAATGAACTGATCTCGAGTCTGCTGTGGGAACATTACCATTTTGTAAAATCTCATTAGCCTCTGTATTTACTCTAAGCTGCACACTTATTTAAAGTAATTTGGCCTGTTGGAGCCTGCTTATCCACTGTTGCTGTGCATATATACTGATCTCAGGTCTGCTGTGGGGCATCCCATTCTGTAACATCCCATTAGCCTCTGTATTTACTCTAAGCTGCACACTTATTTAAAGTAATTTGGCCTGTTTGAGCCTGCTTATCCACTGTTGCTGTGCATATATACTGATCTCAGGTCTGCTGTGGGGCATCCCATTCTGTAACATCCCATTAGCCTCTGTATTTACTCTAAGCTGCACACTTATTTAAAGTAATTTGGCCTGTTTGAGCCTGCTTAGACACTTTTACTGTGCATATATACTGATCTCAGGTCTGCTGTGGGGGCATCCCATTCTGTAACATACCATTAGCCTCTGTATCTCCTCTAAGCTGCACACTTATTTAAAGTAATTTGGCCTGTTGAAGCCTGCTTATCCACTGTTGCTGTGCATATATACTGATCTCAGGTCTGCTGTGGGGCATCCCATTCTGTAACATCCCATTAGCTTCTGTATTTACTTTAAGCTGCACACTTATTTAAAGTAATTTGGCCTGTTTGAGCCTGCTTAGACACTTTTACTGTGCATATATACTGATCTCAGGTCTGTTGTGGGGCATCCCATTCTGTAACATCCTATTAGCCTCTGTATTTACTCTAAGCTGCACACTTATTTAAAGTAATTTGGCCTGTTTGAGCCTGCTTAGACACTTTTACTGTGCATATATACTGATCTCAGGTCTGCTGTGGGGGCATCCCATTCTGTAACATACCATTAGCCTCTGTATTTACTCTAAGCTACACACTTATTTAAAGTAATTTGGCCTGTTGGAGCTTGCTTATCCACTGTTGCTGTGCATATATACTGATCTCAGGTCTGCTGTGGGGCATCCCATTCTGTAACATACCATTAGCCTCTGTATTTCCTCTAAGCTGCACAATTATTTAAAGTAATTTGGCCTGTTGGAGCCTGCTTATCCACTGTTGCTGTGCATATATACTGATCTCAGGTCTGCTGTGGGGGCATCCCATTCTGTAACATACCATTAGCCTCTGTATCTCCTCTAAGCTGCACACTTATTTAAAGTAATTTGGCCTGTTGGAGCCTGCTTATCCATTGTTGCTGTGCATATATACTGATCTCAGGTCTGCTGTGGGGCATCCCATTCTGTAACATCCCATTAGCCTCTGTATTTACTCTAAGCTGCACACTTATTTAAAGTAATTTGGCCTGTTTGAGCCTGCTTAGACACTTTTACTGTGCATATATACTGATCTCAGGTCTGCTGTGGGGCATCCCATTCTGTAACATACCATTAGCCTCTGTATTAACTCTAAGCTGCACACTTATTTAAAGTAATTTGGCCTGTTGGAGCCTGCTTATCCACTGTTGCTGTGCATATATACTGATCTCAGGTCTGCTGTGGGGCATCCCATTCTGTAACATCCCATTAGCCTCTGTATTTACTCTAAGCTGCACACTTATTTAAAGTAATTTGGCCTGTTGGAGCCTGCTTATCCACTGTTGCTGTGCATATATACTGATCTCAGGTCTGCTGTGGGGCATCCCATTCTGTAACATCCCATTAGCCTCTGTATTTACTCTAAGCTGCACACTTATTTAAAGTAATTTGGCCTGTTGGAGCCTGCTTATCCACTGTTGCTGTGCATATATACTGATCTCAGGTCTGCTGTGGGGGCATCCCATTCTGTAACATCACATTAGCCTCTGTATTTACTCTAAGCTGCACACTTATTTAAAGTAATTTGGCCTGTTTGAGCCTGCTTAGACACTTTTACTGTGCATATATACTGATCTCAGGTCTGCTGTGGGGCATCCCATTCTGTAACATACCATTAGCCTCTGTATTTCCTCTAAGCTGCACACTTATTTAAAGTAATTAGGCCTGTTGGAGCCTGCTTATCCACTGTTGCTGTGCATATATACTGATCTCAGGTCTGCTGTGGGGGCATCCCATTCTGTAACATACCATTAGCCTCTGTATCTCCTCTAAGCTGCACACTTATTTAAAGTAATTTGGCCTGTTTGAGCCTGCTTAGACACTTTTACTGTGCATATATACTGATCTCAGGTCTGCTGTGGGGGCATCCCAGCCTGTAACATACCATTAGCCTCTGTATCTCCTCTAAGCTGCACACTTATTTAAAGTAATTTGGCCTGATGGAGCCTGCTTATCCACTGTTGCTGTGCATATATACTGATCTCAGGTCTGCTGTGGGGCATCCCATTCTGTAACATCCCATTAGCCTCTGTATCTCCTCTAAGCTGCACACCAATTTAAAGTAATTTGGCCTGTTGGAGCCAGCTTATCCACTGTTGCTGTGCATATATACTGATCTCAGGTCTGCTGTGGGGCATCCCATTCTGTAACATCCCATTAGCCTCTGTATCTCCTCTAAGCTGCACACTTATTTAAAGTAATTTGGCCTGTTGGAGCCTGCTTATCCACTGTTGCTGTGCATATATACTGATCTCAGGTCTGCTGTGGGGCATCCCATTCTGTAACATCCCATTAGCCTCTGTATTTACTCTAAGCTGCACACTTATTTAAAGTAATTTGGCCTGTTTGAGCCTGCTTAGACACTTTTACTGTGCATATATACTGATCTCAGGTCTGCTGTGGGGGCATCCCATTCTGTAACATACCATTAGCCTCTGTATCTCCTCTAAGCTGCACACTTATTTAAAGTAACTTGGCCTGTTGGAGCCTGCTTATCCACTGTTGCTGTGCATATATACTGATCTCAGGTCTGCTGTGGGGCATCCCATTCTGTAACATCCCATTAGCCTCTGTATTTACTCTAAGCTGCACACTTATTTAAAGTAATTTGGCCTGTTTGAGCCTGCTTAGACACTTTTACTGTGCATATATACTGATCTCAGGTCTGCTGTGGGGGCATCCCATTTGTTTTTGACTGCTTTTAATAAACCAGGCTGCAGGGCACCCCAAAGCTGCACCTTGAACCCTATCTGTTTATACTAAATAAGCAAATACATAAAAATGTCAGGCAGATAAGTGCCAGGATGTTCAAAGAGGAGTGGCAGAGGCCAAGATTGAGCAGGCAGAGGTCGCAGCAGACTAGGGGCGAGTGGCAGCAGGAGTCACGGTGAGAGACCTGGTCTGCCAGTATCTGCTAGCGGTCGTGTCTCCACCAGTAACGCATCTGCCGTGGTAGATTGGTTAACGCGCTCATCAACAACATCATCACAAGTTACGTCTGAGACCCCCAGTCTAGGGTCGGTAGGTTCCTCTGACACAACCCTGAGTTGGCATGCCCTGAGAGCAGTCCCTGTCCTCCCATTGCCTCTGTCCTACGCCGTTCCCTCCCCCAGCGACGTATCCTATGCTTTGGGTTCAGCTCCACTCTTTAGTGAGAAGGACGATCAGATAGAGGACAGTCAGCAGCTACTGCCCAGCCAAGAAATGGAGGTGGCTTCTTTAGCTAGGCAGACAAATAGTGATGTGGACAGTGTTGTGGGTGTTGCGAGCGTTCCAGCTCCTGCGCCAGACACTGTTGACGAATCCACGAACATCAGTGACGTACAGCCACAACTCGTTGATAATGATGATGACGATGAAGCCAATCGCACTTGGGAGCCGGGTGATGAAGGGGCTTCATCGTCATCATCAGGAGAAGAGGGGCGCAGGTTGCCCCGGAGTCAGCAACTCAGGCAGCAAGGTGTTAGCAGCATGGGGGCACAATTGTAAAGCCTGGAGCCAAACGGGGCCGGGGCCGGGGTAGAGCACCTGCTGCGCGGCAGGCTACCTTATCGGGAGGTAGTGGAGCAGTGGTTCCTGGAGTTGGCGACAATAGCAGTGAATCAGTGAGGCCTGTTGGTGGGAAAAGTAGCTACTCGGCAGTGTGGCAGTTTTTCCTGAAGCATCCGCAGGAGGGTAACAGGGCCACATGCAAGATATGTAGGCAGAAGGTGAAGCGTAGCCAGGGCCCAAATGTTGGAACCACGGCCCTGCGTCAACATATGATGCGTCACCATAAAGCGACCTGGGAGAACCGAGGCTCCCAAGGGGTGGTCCAGTCTGCTTCCTCACCAAGTGGCACGCCGCTCCCAATTTCTGCCAGCCAAGGCTCCAGCACCTCAGCCGAAGGCAGCTGTGCGTCATACCCATCCTCTGTCGCTCCTGCTCCTCCTCCTCCTCCTCCAAGTCATGCATCCCGCCAGCAATCCATCAGCGAAGCCATGTCCAAGAGACAGCGGTATGCGCCCACTCATCCTTCGGCGCAGAAGCTGAATGTGCTCCTGTCCAAGTTGCTGGTGCTGCAGTCGCTCCCTTTTCAGGTGGTGGACTCTGCACCTTTCAGAGAACTGATGGATTGTGCCGGGCCGAGGTGGAGAGTCCCAAGCGGTCATTTCTTTGCCAAGAAGGCAGTACCAGCGCTGCACACTTTTGTTGCACAGAAGGTGGACCAGTCTTTGAGCCTGTCGGTGTGTAGCAAAGTGCATGGCAGCGCCGATGTCTGGAGCTGTAACTACGGTCAGGGACAGTACATGTTGTTTACGGCCCACTGGGTGAATGTGGTCCCTTTGCAGCAGCAACAGCAACTTGGACAGGTCACGCCGCTTCAGCCTCCGCGCTCCCTGCCCGTTGGGCCTGTGACACTGTGCGACTCGGCCTCCTCATCCTCCACCATCTCCTCACCCTCCACTGTAGGCTCAAGTCTCAGTGCCCCTCCAGTCTACCATGTGTGCAGGGCACGGAGGTGTCACGCAGTTCTACACATGGTTTGTCTTGGTGAAAGGAGTCACACAGGGGAGGAACTGCTAAAATGTATTCATCAGGAAATCCAAACATGGCTTACTCCAAGAAAACTTAGAATGGGAATCATGGTTACCGACAATGGGAAGAACATTTTGTCTGCGCTGCGCCAAGGAAGCCTGACCCATGCCCCCTGCATGGCTCACGTCTTCAATCTGGTTGTCAAGCAGTTTCTGAAGTGTTCCCCCCATCTGCAAGACATCCTAACAACTTCAAGGAAACTTTGCATGCACTTCAGCCACTCATACACCGCCAAACACACCCTTCTTGAGCTACAGCGTCAGAACGGTATCCCCCAACATAGTCTGATTTGCGATGTTTCCACCCGTTGGAATTCCACCCTTCACATGTTGGACCGATTATATGAACAGAGAAAAGCCATCACGGATTTCCTGATGATCCAAGCAGATAGAGGGACTCCCCTGTGTAACTTCAATGTCAACCAGTGGCAGCTCATACGTGACACCTGCCGTTTGCTCAGGCCCTTTGAGGAAGCCACTTTATTTGTCAGTCGGCAGGATTACGGGATGAACGACGTGATTCCACTGCTTCATGTACTACAGCACATGTTGGAAACCATGGCTGGTCAGGGCACTGGAGACATGGCATTTACATCTTACGGCCACATGAACCCCGTTGGAGCTGAACTGGAGGAGGAGGAGGAAGAGGAGGAGGAGTTGCAAAGCGAAACACAGTTTAGGCTTGGCGAAATGGCTGGTTTATTTAGTCAGCGGACAGGAGAGGAGGAGCAGGAGCAGCCAGAGGAGCTAGAGGTTTTTGAGGAAGGCGAGACAGAGGACCCGGACACACCGTGGCAGTATGCAGTGGAGATGGAGACAGGTAGTCCATCCGAGTCACTTTAGCAAATGGCAGAAAGCATGCTCACGTGCTTGCGTAGTGACCCCAGAATTGTTTCCATCTGTCGACGGGATGACTTCTGGCTGTCCACCTTATTGGACCCTCGCTTCCGGCACAAAATGGGGGCATTTTTTAAACCCACTGAGAGGGAGGACAAACTGAACTACTACGTAGGCAGTTGGCCGATGCCTATCTGCGCCATGGTCCATACTCTCGCAGGTCTGACTCGAGGGGACCTCTGCACTCACCTTCCACTGCCATGGCTGCTGGGGGGGTTGGCAGGAGCAGCAGCTCCATCAGCAGCAGCCTCAGTCTTCAGTCGCTAATGAGTAGCTTTCTACACCCGCATAGTGAGGCTACTCATGAGCAGCAGGAAGACCTGGAGCAGGACCTGAACCAGCAGGTCATGTCATAGTTTGACATGACCATGCCAACACACCTTGAGGATCCGCTGGACTTCTGGGCAGCCAAACTTGATTTGTGGCCGCAACTAGCAGAGTTTGCCCTGGAAAAGCTGTCCTGCCCGGCAAGTAGCGTGCCATCCGAGCGGGTGTTTAGTGCGGCGGGGGCCACAGTTACGGCGAGGAGAACTCGTCAACTAAAAATGTGGAGAGACTCACCTTTGTCAAAATGAATCAGGGATGGATCAGCCAGGATTTCCACCCACCAATGCCTGATGCATGCGACTAGATTCAGCATGGTGCCACGTTTTACACTTTCCAAATGGTGCAAAACATATTTATGTCTTTAGGCCAATTTTTGGGCTCCTGCTGATGCCAACTTCAGGGTGTGCCTTCCAACCAATTTTTGGCCTCCTGCTGATGCCAACTTCAGGGTGTGCCTTTCAGCCAATGTTTGGCCTCCTGCTGCTGCTGCTTGCAACTCCAGGGTGTGATTCATCCAATTTTTGGGCTCCTGCTGCCAACTACAGTGTCTCTTTAAAGTAATGTTTGGGCTCCTGCTGCCAACTCCAGCGTCTCTTTAAAGTAATGTTTGGGCTCCTGCTGCTGCTGCTGCCAACTCCAGGGTGTGATTCATCCAATTTTTGGGCTCCTGCTGCCAACTACAGTGTCTCTTTGAAGTAATGTTTGGGCTCCTGCTGCTGCTGCTACCAACTCCAGGGTGTGATTCATCCAATTTTTGGGCTCCTGCTGCCAACTCCAGTGTCTCTTTAAAGTAATGTTTGGGCTCCTGCTGCTGCTGCTGCAAACTCCAGGGTGTGATTCATCCAATTTTTGGGCTCCTGCTGCCAACTCCAGTGTCTCTTTAAAGTAATGTTTGGGCTCCTGCTGCTGCCAACTCCAGGGTGTGATTCATCCAATTTTTGGGCTCCTGCTGCCAACTCCAGTGTCTCTTTAAAGCAAGGTTTGGGCTCCTGCTGCTGCTGCTGCCAACTCCAGGGTGTGATTCATCCAGTTTTTGGGCTCCTGCTGCCAACTCCAGTGTCTCTTTAAAGTAATGTTTGGGCTCCTGCTGCTGCTGCCAACTCCAGGGTGTGATTCATCCAATTTTTGGGCTGCTTCTGCCAACTCCAGTGTCTCTTTCAAGCTATGTTCGGGCTCCTGCTGCTGCTGCCAACTCCAGGGTGGGATTCATCCAATTTTTGGGCTCCTGCTGCCAACTCCAGTGTCTCTTTAAAGTAATGTTTGGGCTCCTGCTGCTGCTGCTGCCAACTCCAGGGTGTGATTCATCCAATTTTTGGGCTCCTGTTGCCAACTCCAGTGTCTCTTTAAAGCAATGCTTGGGCTCCTGCTGCTGCTGCTGCCAACTCCAGGGTGTGATTCATCCAATTTTTGGGCTCCTGCTGCCAACTCCAGTGTCTCTTTAAAGTAATGTTTGGGCTCCTGCTGCTGCTGCTGCCAACTCCAGGGTGTGATTCATCCAATTTTTGGGCTGCTTCTGCCAACTCCAGTGTCTCTTTAAAGTAATGTTTGGGCTCCTGCTGCTGCTGCTGCCAACTCCAGGGTGTGATTCATCCAATTTTGGGGCTCCTGCTGCCAACTCCAGTGTCTCTTTAAAGTAATGTTTGGGCTCCTGCTGCTGCTGCCAACTCCAGGGTGTGATTCATCCAATTTTTGGGCTCCTGCTGCCAACTCCAGTGTATCTTTAAAGTAACATTTGGGCTCCTGCTGCTGCTGCTGCCAACTCCAGGGTGTGATTCATCCATTTTTTGGGCTCCTGCTGCCAACTCCAGTGTCTCTTTAAAGTAATGTTTGGGCTCCTGCTGCTGCCAACTCCAGGGTGTGATTCATCCAATTTTTGGGCTCCTGCTGCTGCTGCTGCTTGCAACTCCAGGGTGTGATCCATCCAATTTTTGGGCTCCTGAAGCCAACTCCAGTGTCTTTTTAAAGTAATGTTTGGGCTCCTGCTGCTGCTGCTGCCAACTCCAGGGTGTGATTCATCCAATTTTTGAGCTCCGGCTGCCAACTCCAGTGTATCTTTAAAGTAATGTTCGGGCTCCTGCTGCTGCTGCCAACTCCAGGGTGTGATTCATCCAATTTTTGGGCTCCTGAAGCCAACTCCAGTGTCTCTTTAAAGTAATGTTTGGGCTCCTGCTGCTGCCAACTCCAGGGTGTGATTCATCCAATTTCTGGGCTTCTGCTGCCAACTCCAGTGTCTCTTTAAAGTAATGTTTGGGCTACTGCTGCTGCTGCTTGCAACTCCAGGGTGTGATTCATCCAATTTTTGGGCTCCTGCTGCCAACTCCAGTGTCTCTTTAAAGTAATGTTTGGGCTCCTGCTGCTGCTGCTGCCAACTCCAGGGTGTGATTCATCCAATTTTTGGGCTCCTGCTGGCAACTCCAGTGTCTCTTTAAAGTAATGTTTGGGCTCCTGCTGCTGCTGCTGCCAACTCCAGGGTGTGATTCCTCCAATTTTTGGGCTCCTGCTGCCAACTCCAGTGTCTCTTTAAAGCAAGGTTTGGGCTCCTGCTGCTGCTGCTGCCAACTCCAGGGTGTGATTCATCCAGTTTTTGGGCTCCTGCTGCCAACTCCAGTGTCTCTTTAAAGTAATGTTTGGGCTCCTGCTGCTGCTGCCAACTCCAGGGTGTGATTCATCCAATTTTTGGGCTGCTTCTGCCAACTCCAGTGTCTCGTTCAAGCTATGTTCGGGCTCCTGCTGCTGCTGCCAACTCCAGGGTGGGATTCATCCAATTTTTGGGCTCCTGCTGCCAACTCCAGTGTCTCTTTAAAGTAATGTTTGGGCTCCTGCTGCTGCTGCTGCCAACTCCAGGGTGTGATTCATCCAATTTTTGGGCTCCTGCTGCCAACTCCAGTGTCTCTTTAAAGCAATGCTTGGGCTCCTGCTGCTGCTGCTGCCAACTCCAGGGTGTGATTCATCCAATTTTTGGGCTCCTGCTGCCAACTCCAGTGTCTCTTTAAAGTAATGTTTGGGCTCCTGCTGCTGCTACTTGCAACTCCAGGGTGTGATTCATCCAATTTTTGGGCTCCTGAAGCCAACTCCAGTGTATCTTTAAAGTAACATTTGGGCTCCTGCTGCTGCTGCCAACTCCAGGGTGTGATTCATCCATTTTTTGGGCTCCTGCTGCCAACTCCAGTGTCTCTTTAAAGTAATGTTTGGGCTCCTGCTGCTGCTGCTGCCAACTCCAGGGTGTGATTCATCCAATTTTTGGGCTCCTGCTGCCAACTCCAGTGTCTCTTTAAAGTAATGTTTGGGCTCCTGCTGCTGCTGCTGCTGCTTGCAACTCCAGGGTGTGATCCATCCAATTTTTGGGCTCCTGAAGCCAACTCCAGTGTCTCTTTAAAGTAATGTTTGGGCTCCTGCTGCTGCCAACTCCAGGGTGTGATTCATCCAATTTCTGGGCTCCTGCTGCCAACTCCAGTGTCTCTTTAAAGTAATGTTTGGGCTACTGCTGCTGCTGCTGCCAACTCCAGGGTGTGATTCATCCAATTTTTGGGCTCCTGCTGCCAACTCCAGTGTCTCTTTAAAGTAATGTTCAGGCTCCTGCTGCTGCTGCTGCCAACTCCAGGGTGTGATTCATCCAATTTTTGGGCTCCTGCTGCCAACTCCAGTGTCTCTTTAAAGTAATGTTTGGGCTCCTGCTGCTGCTGCCAACTCCAGGGTGTGATTCATCCAATTTTTGGGCTCCTGCTGCCAACTCCAGTGTATCTTTAAAGTAATATTTGGGCTCCTGCTGCTGCTGCTGCCAACTCCAGGGTGTGATTCATCCAATTTTTGGGCTCCTGCTGCCAACTCCAGTGTCTCTTTAAAGTAATGTTTGGGCTCCTGCTGCTGCTGCTTGCAACTCCAGGGTGTGATTCATCCAATTTTTGGGCTCCTGAAGCCAACTCCAGTGTCTCTTTAAAGTAATGTTTGGGCTCCTGCTGCTGCTGCTGCCAACTCCAGGGTGTGATTCATCCAATTTTTGGGCTCCTGCTGCCAACTCCAGTGTCTCTTTAAAGTAATGTTCGGGCTCCTGCTGCTGCTGCTGCCAACTCCAGGGTGTGATTCATCCAATTTTTGGGCTCCTGCTGCCAACTCCAGTGTCTCTTTAAAGTAATGTTTGGGCTCCTGCTGCTGCCAACTCCAGGGTGTGATTCATCCAATTTTTGGGCTCCTGCTGCCAACTCCAGTGTCTCTTTAAAGTAATGTTTGGGCTCCTGCTGCTGCCAACTCCAGGGTGTGATTCATCCAATTTTTGGGCTCCTGCTGCCAACTCCAGTGTCTCTTGAAAGCAATGTTTGGACTCCTGCCCCTCATAGTGATGCCACTTCAACTCTCTGCAATTGTGCCGCTCTGCGATTCTATTAGCGATGCCTCTGATCTGCATGTGATATTTATTTACAGTATTATTTAACTAACCCAGCACACATCCTATGCGTGTTACAGCAAGGCAGAATGGTTTACAACCCTATTGAGGCTCTAGGAGGCTCAGAAATAGCCGTTTTTAATAGCAATTCGTCGCAAATAAATTCGGACCGAAACAAATTTTGTCGGAAAATTCGGCGAATTAGCCGAATCGAATTTTTCAAAAGTTCGCTCATCTCTAACTGTGACCTAAGTTGTCTGTAATCTTTAAATTCTGTGTATGAATGCACTAGGCAGGGATGCCCACTCTCCCCGCTGATTTTTGCCTTATCCATGGAGCCTTTTTTATGCAGAATCAGGGGGCAGGGGGACATTCAGGGGATCTCGGTGGGCTCAACCTCACATAAGATCTCAGCATATGCGGACGATCTTTTGTTTTTCCTTACAAATCCAACAGTGGGGCTGCCGGTATTGCTGAAGGAATTCGAGCAATTCGGTTGGTTGTCCTTCTTGAAGATAAACTATGATAAATCGGAAGCCCTGGGGGTGAACCTCCCAAGGGAGGTGGAGGCCCAACTGAGGACATCCTTCCCATTTCGTTGGCCCCCTTCAGCCATTACCTACTTAGGTACTAAGATCATGAAAACGCAGAGAACTTTGGCCGTCTCTTAACTAAGCTTAAAGGTGATTTGGTGAATTGGGACCTCCCCACCGTCTCGTGGTTAGGCAGAATCAGTATTCTTAAGATGACGGTCTTGCCAAAGATACTATACTTGCTCCAGACCCTCCCAATTCAAATCCCCAGAGCATACTTTAAATCCCTAAACTCTTAGATCATAAAATTCATTTGGCAGGGGCGTAAATCAAGGTTGAAGCTGCAGCTCCTCTTTAGGTCAAAACAATCAGGTGGGCTTGCTTGTCCAGACCTTCTACGATATTGGCGCGCGGTTCACCTTCAACGTATTTTGGATTGGCATCACCAGGGTGCAAGGAAGAAATGGGTGAACCTGGAGGCGACCTGGCTTCATTCCCCACTGAAGGACATAACTTGGGCCACCAGGTCAGGGAATGCCCTCTGTAGAGATCACCCACTCATTTCTACTACCCTTAAACTCTTTGATAAGCTCAGGGACAGGCAGGAGATATCCCCGTGGCCGACCCCCTTGGTGCCGTTGGTACACAATCCATCCCTCCCCATAGGCATTCTCCCTCGTCTTCGCGAGAGCTTTGAGGAAAAGGGTGTCCCGAGAGGGTTGGATCTCATTGTACCCAGTGGGTGGGCACGATTGGAGGATTTGAGGGGAAAGTGGAACACACCCCAGCTCGATCCGTGGCTTCTGTTCACATTTCAAAGCATCCTCCTGAGCTTGGGACCTAGACAGGCGATGCTCAGGACCCTCACCCCCTTTGAGCAATTAGCAAGGGCCAAGGAACCCCCTACGAGGGTGGTCTCTCAATTGTATGTGCTTTTGGGGGATGATGAAGATGACTGGGTGCCCCGCTTCTGCGCGGACTGGGAGAGGGACCTGGACAGACATTTGACGATGGAGCAGTGGAAATAAATTTTCCTGGCTGCGCACAAGACTTCCATCTCCTCCAAGATCCAGGAGGCTAACTATAAGTGCCTCTCGAGGTGGTACTACACCCCGGAGAGGCTACATGGTTTTTCCCCAACCCATTCCGAGTGCTGGAGGTGCCGGAGAGCAGTTGGAAGCTTCTTTCATATCTTCTGGGAATGCCCTAAGATTGTGCCCTTTTGGCGGTCGGTAGCTGGGATCTCTGGGGAAATTGTGGGGCGATCGGTGGCCTGGGATCCCTCTCTGCTCCTCCTGCACCTGGCGGACACACCCCTGAAGTCTTATAAGAAGTCACTCTTGAGGCATCTCATAAATGCAGCAAAGGTGTTGATACCCAAGTTGTGGAGATCCGAGGCGGTCCCCTCGGTGGTAGACTGGGTAGGGGAGATCAACCATATAATGGAAATGGAGGAGCTAACTGCCTCTGTGCATGAGTGCACAGCGCATTTTTTACATACTTGGATGCCCTGGTTTCTCTTTAAAGAAACAGACAGGTTTAAGCAACTTATGGCCCCTGGCCCTCCCCCTCCCCCCCCCCCCCCTTAAGACCCTTAGATGCAGCTGGCTATTGTGCTCATGTAGGTCTGGAGACGGTGTCAAAGGCAACTGATGAGCAAGGCTAATGATGCGCTTAGGAAGTATGAAGAGGCGTACTGTTGGGCTGACTCCCCCCTGGTTCATCCCTCCCTCTCTCTTACCTCCCCTTCCCCGGTCTTTTTCCCCCTATATTCCTTTCCTTTTCTTTTTCCTTTTTTCTCTCTCTCTTCTTATTCTTCTTTTATATACAAGGTTCTCATAGATTAAGCCATTCTACTTTGAAGCAAGGAATTCTAAGTGGAGTATGGTGGACATTAGGGTGGGGTTCCTTCCCGAGTGGGGGACCCTTGCGTGGTCTAATTGGCGGACCTTTGCGGGGGACCCCCGCCGGGATGGGTAGAGAACAATATATAGATGCGGCCTGATGATAGATTTCTGTTGTATAAGTATGCAACTGACACGCCAAAGATTTGCATGTATATGCCCTGTTCACCTGTTTATACGAGATGGCTTTGTAAACTTGCAAATGTTGTACTTTCTAATTGTCTCTTTATTAAAAATGAAAATAAAGAATTAAAAAAAAAAATCTGTGTATGAACAATATTATGCTAATAGAATGATGTTTAGAATATACACAATAAAAAGATTGATAAAGAAAAAGTGCAAGGTCTGAACTTTGTCTGCAGAGTAGGAATTTTCAAGTAAAATGCCCTTTATGCGTATGCTTTCTTTGGGGTGATTGGCAACCCTACCCTTGCAAGCAGCTATGCATGTTGGGTATTGTTCTGTTCGGGATACATTGCCGTTTGCAATTTGGTGTTTTTTTTTATGGTTTTTTTATGGTTAGCATATTTTTTTTAGAACAATGTGGATTTGATTCTGTTTTTGTCATCAAGAAACACTGTGAAAAGCCTGCCTTTGTCAATGGATTCCACCTGGACATCTGTGGCCACAACTCCAAGCCTGGTAGGCCTAGAAAGCTTGAGGTGTGTACTTTCAGTATATATGTGGTTTTGGGGGGTATTTCAGACCTAAAGGGGTGTTTTTGTTGAAAAACTGCTAGGAGCGTGAAATAGTTGTGTTTTCTTTGGAAATCTCTTCCAGCACTCTTTTCAGTTTGGGGTATCTCCTGGGCAGGAAAGGGTGCCCAGCATGTATGGTACCATTGTAATCAGAAAAAATAGGGCTTTTACACACAATTTTATTTTCTAAAAAACACTGAAAACGTACATACAATATATTTCATATTAAAGCCCAGACTGTGCTGAAAAAAACAATATATAATTTTCCTAGGAAATCCCTAGAAATCCCTTCAAAAATTACAGTTGAACATGTACAGTGCAAAATGGTCTGGCAACAGAGGGTGACAAATGCTCCCGGTAGGCTGGCACTTAAAGGGTTAAGGGTGCTGTGCTTTAGTCCAGTTTGCAGACCTTGTTGGAGGAACTTCAAATTTTAGGGTACCGAGAACCTCCTACAAACCCTTAGTGTGTGGCCCTTAGATTCGCACCAAGGCACAAAGTCCTGTAGTAAATTCTAGAGGAATTCTGTGTTCGAATCAAGGTCCAAAGTACTGGGGCCAAACTGCTAAAGCCAGCTGTGGAGAATTGGGGTGCCGCAGAGGACCCTATTGCAGAAGATCTGGGTGGTTGGGGAGTCGCCACAGGGACTGACCAGATCTGCGAACCATACCTTTCTGGATCACTGTGGGGCAATCAGGAAAATAGGAATCTGTTCGCAATTGACCTTCTTTAACGCATGAACCAGAACTGGCAGGAATGTGTAGAGCATGCTGTACATGCCGGCCAGCTCATCGACTGCCACGCCCAGGGATCTTGCACCCTGGACACAAAACTCTGGACCTTCCGATTGTGTCGAGATGGGAAGAGGTCCACCTTCGGCACTCCCCACAGGTTGTTCAAATAATCGGCCTGCAGATTTTCCACCCACGGAATGTGAACCACCGAGATGCAAAGAACATGAATTTCCACCCACCTCATGATGCGACTCACTTCCTGGAATGCCGCCAGCTCCTGGTACCCACCTGATGGTTTATGCAGGCCACAGCCATGGAATTGTCTGACTGTAACCTGACAGGAAGACCCCGGAGCTGGACAGACCAATGCCTGAGAACCAGTAGAATCACCCCCAAAAACATTGACTGGGAGACTGAACTCCAGCTGGTCCCAGAGACCCTGAACCCTCTGGTTGTCCAGAACACCATTCCAACCCATCAGACTGGCGTCTGTGGTCAGGATGACCCACCAGACTGACAAGAAAGATGGACCCACTGCCAGCGACTGCTGTTCCAGCCAATTCAGGGATCACCGGGCATTGTCCGTCAATATGAAGTGATGGTTCAACGTCTGCACAGTCCTTCGTCATTTCGATAGGAGCAGCATTTGTAGAGACTTGGGAGTGGAACTGGGCATATGGAACTGCCTCGATGGTAGACACCATCAGGCCAAGGCGACCCCTGCACTTCCTGATTGTGGAATGTTCATCTGTCAGCAGCGACCTGTGCCCATTGAATGTTCAATGTCACACCTAGAAGGGGGAACCACCATGAAGGGAACCACCTGGGACTTGGGGTAGTTGATCACCCACCCAAATGTTCCAGCGTGGACAGGACCAACTAAACATCCAGCAGTGCCTCTGCCAAAGATGGGGGCTCAGATAAGCAAGTCAACTAGGTATGGGGTGATGTGCACACCCTGCCTCTGCAGGTATGCCATCACCATGACTTTCATGAACACTCGCGGGGCAGTGGACAGTCCAAATGGCAGTGCCACAAATTGGAAATGTCAAACTTCAGAGGCTAGGTGGGGTAGAGGAAACCCACCTAGGCTGCAAGGTATTTCCTTTTTGTTGCACAAGTTACATTGCCTGTTGAGGTCAAATATGGTGTGGGATCCAGTTCAGTTGACACCCTCTTGAATTGTGGGGCTGCTGGGAATTTTATTGATTGGGGCCTGGCGCAAGCCTTGAAAATCCCGTTGCAATCTCTACCCAAGCCCATCAGAGTCAAGGCCATTGATAATACCCCCCTTGTCAAAGGCCTAATCCAGTTCAGAACTCCCCCTGTGTTTATCAGAGTGGGTGCAGGTCACACTGAACTAATAAGTTTCCTCCTCCTGAAGATGCCTCTTACCCCTTTGGTTTTGGGACTTCCCTAGCTGGCCAAACACAGTCCCCAAATTGACTGGGTCTCTGGGCAGGTTATCAAGTACATATTATTCCTGTACATGCCACGCACTTGACTGCTAAGGGAATCCCTACCCCCTATGCAGATTTTGCTGATGTATTCTCTCAGAAAGCCCCTGATGAAATCCCTCCTCATAGGCCTTTTGACTGCCCTATTGATCTTCTAAATAAATAAAGGGGGGTGGGAGCAGCTCGATCACTATTGTTTATACAAAATTATTATTATTATTCAGGGCCTGGGAACTAATTTACCGCCCAGTTTAACCCTCTCATCAACTAAATATCAAACAACAAACATGTCTAGCTATGTGGAAAGACAGAGATTTGGTTGCATATATCTGCAGATACATGTGGAAGCCACACTGCCCCGGCAAGGCACTCTGTGGTTAGTGTGGTCCCTATCTGAGAGCTACTCACCTGGGAAGCTGCCAGCCTCCCTTTAGAACACTTCACAGGGAGAAATCCATATTGACTGAATTCCTCCCTGCTTGTGCTCATGGCAATTCAAATGAATAAAGGGGGGTGGGAGCAGCTCAATCACTATCATTTATACAAAATTATTATTATTATTCAGGGCCTGGGAACTAATTTACCGCCCAGTTTAACCCTCTGTCCGCTGTTGGCAGAGGCTAGGCCTCAGATTCTGCTAACAAAATGACTGAAGCGAACAAAATGGCTGCCAGATATAGTTATATGCAAAGCTTCACATAAAAAGGAATATAAATGTATATATATTTGCAAGCTTCATTGGAAATGTTATTGCAGAAGTGTATGCTAGCGAAATGTAACTGTCAAAACGGCAAAAATAGCTAAATGGGGAAATTTCTCGGTAACTGCTAGATGGTGACCTTTCACTCTGTGGAAACTGTCAGCTTGCACTTCTGTGTGGTTTCGTCATATATGTCGCAAATGTGGAACAAGTACGTACTGTGTCTGTGGTTTTTGCTATATAAGTTAACCCTAAAGTAAATTAGAATTTGTACTGGGTCTGTGTGTATGTCGTTCTTATCAAAACCCGGGTGCAAATTCTCTGAGATATCTCAAGTCACAAATTAGAATTATTTTAATTGTGAGACATCGTGCCTAAAAAAGGGGATCCAGAGAGATTGCCCTAGAGCAAATAGGCTCATTCTTTCAGTGGTGGAGTTTGATGTGGGCAACACACCTTGAAGGGGGTAAGTAATTTTATTTACTAAACCCCGAGGGGAAGGTTAAAAGTGTTGGCCCTTTAGTTACCTCTCGCAATTAGGCGAGTTGTACAGGGACACGGGTTGTCGCCTGAGATATAGAAAAGCGCGCTATAGAAATTCATAGGACGTGTCTGCACTTGGATACTTCTAATGTGTGATTAGTCTGTCTTGGTGTTGTTGTTCATAGAGTTATAAGTTTATCTGTTTGTATTGTCGGACAGTCCTGAAGGTGAGCAGGACTCAGGCAATTGACTTTAGAAGTATAAGATATATTTTTTTGTTGTCATCATCTGTCAGGCTGAAAGCAAGATCCCCCATGTTGGTGAAGATTGTATTCACTATGTAGAGAGATTAACGGGAGGGGGCGTATTATACCTTACCATTTGTGGAAAATATGGCAGGTTAAAGGATGCGATGGGTAGCCCCCATCCCTTCCCTAGAACAGGAGGTAGTGACCCCTATTATATGGAAATGATAATGGGAATGTGCCTTGGAGATAAAAAGGCGTGGCCCTATTATCCAGGGGATCCTAATTGGGATAAGTCCTATATGAGAGAGTGTGGAATAAAATGGTTAGAAATAGCGCCAGGGTGGTATAGGAGAAATGGATTAATGAGTCTCAGGAAAAAAGTTAGTAAAAAGGAATTAGAGAACAGACATAAAAGTGAAAAATTGAATTATGAAATTAGAAATCATTCCAACCCCGACATTAAACCTAGCGCTCCACCCCCACCATATGATACGAAGGAGCTCAGACCTAAACAGGTAAAAGTAAAAACTGTAACTACCACTCAATGTCCCTCCTTAACGCCATTCCAAGGAAATGATTTGAGTCCCACGGCAGCCGTGATAACAATGGCGGCAGTGGAACAAACTAAATACAATAGGAAACAAAAAGAGGAGAGAATAGATGTGGGAGAAATAAAGAGAAAAAGGGAAAAAGAGAAAGAACAAAAGAAAATGTCACAAAATATCCTTCCTCCGAATGAGAACCAGTGGTCACATGCTGATGAACAACAACCAGAAAAGACGCTAGGGGAGAAGAAGGATAAGGGACATGCCCCTCGATTCAAAGAGCAAAAGTTAATTGATTTTGGATCGAGAATCGTAAGTTTGGGTGGGTGTTAGTCTTTTTTTCCTGTTTTTTTGCCCATTTCCGACTCGCACGAGCCTACGTACGAATGCGTATATGCTCTTACGATCATCGGAAGTTCGTTCCTAAATTTTAGGATCAAAACGTATCAAATCCTAAAACTTAGGATCAAAATGTAAAACTTAGGATAATCGGATGTGTTTAGGTGTGATTCAGAGAACAGTTTTCAAACCTCTAAATACGTTTTAAAAGAAAGCCACTGCCGACACCTTTTAGCAGTCGGATTGCTGTTCTTGAACAGGTTTTTTGGCTATGTGGAGGAGTCTGCGCGTCTTGAGCTCCAATGAACTGCATGTATCAGCATGGCCGAGGCCATAAATTGTATGGCAATGCATACCTGATTCATGTATGCCTTATAAAAGCATTTTAATGTGGACCTTAATTAGTCCTTTGCATGTAAACCTTTATTTTGCAATATATTTGCGTTAATTAAAGAAACTTATGTCCTTTGTTATTTATTTTTAAATTGATGTACTAGAATAATATTTTTAGATTGCATTTATTGGTGTAGTTGTTTACCTTTGCTTTGTTTAATTATTTAAGCACATCTTTGGTCAGATGCATCACGCTTACTGAGGAGAGGAGAGCGGGATAAAGTGCAGGATGTGGGTTACTGCTGTATTTTGCACAGACACAGCAGAGCTGGGGGCACGGAAAGGTCAGAAATCAAAGAATGCAGAGCAACACAGTCACAAGGCCCTTTCTGTTTGCAGGCTGCCCGAGAATACCTGAGCCGCCATCTTGGCTGTTTCTAGGCTCATAACATGCTGAAGTTGCTGGGTGTTTTTTAATTTTTGAGAGCAAATCTGTATGTAGAGGGTGTGGGTAACCACACCCAAAATTTTAAGTTGTACCATTTGAAGCCAAAATATTAAAATTAAATCCACAAGTAAAAAATGCAAGTTAACTAAAAATTAAACAAAGTAAGATTTACTTATGCAAATGCATTCATTAATGGTTGGTTACTACAAAATGAATGAAATAAAGAAAAATAAAAGACCAAATATTTAGAATGCACTTTAATGAGGTAAGTTTGTAGTGCGCAGCCACAAGATCAGAAGGATTTACGTCCAGACAAAAAAGGAAAAAGGGCAAAACCA
Source organism: Gastrophryne carolinensis (assembly GCA_027917425.1). Lineage (NCBI taxonomy): Eukaryota > Metazoa > Chordata > Amphibia > Anura > Microhylidae > Gastrophryne > Gastrophryne carolinensis. The sequence continues at coordinate 126,761,320 of CM051240.1, read as the reverse complement.
ATGTTGCAACCTGAGAAATGAAACGGAAAATTCAGGATGGAAACTGACATAGGTCTGATTCCCGAACTGCCATACGAACGGACGTACATTTTAGGATAGAAACGTATTTGCTTATAAGGGTCGATTCAAAGAAACATGTAACAGCTTTGATTTTGGTGCCGAAACATGTAACAGCTTTGATTTTGGTGCCGATCATCCTATTTTTCCCGTACGCTCGTGCGTTCGTATGAACTTGCGAGTGATTCTATAAGCAAATACGTTTCTATCCTAAAATGTACGTCCGTTCGTATGGCCCACCCAAACTTAGGATTCTCGATCCGAAATCAATTAACTTTTGCTCTTTGAATCGAGGGGACAGAATCACTCGCAAGTTCATACGAACGCACGAGCGTACGGGAAAAATAGGATGATCGGCACCAAAATCAAAGCTGTTACATGTTTCTTTGAATCGACCCTATGAAGAGGAATTAGACACAGAATCTTTCATAGCTAATGTTACTGATAAGCAAACACGCCTGTGTCAGGACAAACAAATCATACTTAACGTTAACATAGGGGAGTCCCCGAAACAGACCAGGAACCAGTCTAAACGAACACTGGATAATACACTTAAAAAAACAGCAGGAGACATAGATTCCATAGAGACCCCCGGAGTAATAGCAGCAGCAGCGCCCACTGCAGCAACAAGCTCCATGACCATGGTCAGTACATACAATCCTTTCATAACAGCAGGAGACATTCTGGTTATCACCCCTCCTGATATGAAAGAATTAGATCACATGGCCAAACACTGTCCACACCCCTCCAAATCTTCCAAAGGTACAATTGCTTACCTTCAGAGGGCAATTAAAGGAAAAAATTATATGCCCGAAGACATTAAGATGGTTTTAGAGATGGTAGTGGGGGAGAATAGTCCACTTAGCTGGGTAGGGATACCACACATGGAAAAGGACACACCCGCACATACAAGGCCAGGTGAAATACCCCTGTACCAAGAAGGGAATGAAGCTGAAATGTGGGAAGCATTAGAACATCACTTGAACCAGGTGTTTAAGCCCAGAGCTGATATGGCACCCTCTCTTGCATGTAAGAAAAAAAAGGTGAATCATTGACTGAGTTTTGGAAGAGATTCCTACAGGTTTGGCGATTAGAAAGTCAGATGGGAGATGGCCCAGGGATACCCGCCCTGTGCATCAGTACATTTATCTCCAACTGCCTACCAAGTTTAGGTTTACAAATTAAGCAGCAAATAGATGGATGGACTGAGATGCCAATAGAAGAGTTTGGTAGAAGGTTAATAAGTAAAGATGCAGCAGGATGCTTTGAAGTAATAAGACCGTCAGTGACACACGCAGCACAGCTCAGCATACCAGAGCCAGTTCCATATCCCTATGGGGACCCGTGGGGACAGCAGCAATACTGGGAAGAGAAACGCAGGTCAGCCCCTAGGGGTAGAGGACGAGGCAGGGGAAAAAGAGGAAATCTCAAACAGCAATGGGGAGACAGACAGGGACCCCCCAAACAGCAGGCTAGGAATGCTGGCTGTTTTAATTGTGGTGCAATGGATCATTGGAAAGCCGATTGCCCATACCCTGATACACACAAGCAGGTTTCAAACAGACCTCCGCAGGCTGCTCCCGCCAATGTACAACACAATACCCCTCGCCTCAATGTTGACTGGCAAAATGTAGGACCCCAATGAAGGTGCCCAGGGGCAAATCCCACCTTCCCAGTAGTCTCACAGCATTTCTCACAACAACCCTGCATTGATTTGATGATTAGTAAAAAGTAGTTAACATTTTTAGTGGATTCTGGAGCTACATGTAGCGTATTGGGGAGAAATGCATACACGGGACCAAGGGAAGAGGCCGGCCCCTCCATGGGAATTAATGGGATATTAACACAAACATTTGAAACACCACCGCTCACGGTGACGAACCTCCATCAGAGCCCCCCGATCAACCATGTCTTTAAAATCATGACCAGCTGTCCTGTTAACCTGTTAGGCAGGGATTTAATGGCGAAAATGGCTATTTCCCTCAGGGTAAATTCTGAAGGCGGTGTCCGAGTTGATAGTGACACTTTTAGGCTCACACCTGTGAACAAGAGGAGAAACTGCCATGCAGACTCCTACTTCCCCGTCATCCTCCCAGATGACCCCTGCCTCAAATTGGTCCCTCCGGAGGTATGGGCTACTGGGGACTACGATGTGGGCTTTACAAATGTCACTCCTTATCGAGCCGTCTTAAAGAAGGGATCACAGCCAGTCTATATTAAACAATACCCCTTGAACAAAGAAAGGGAAGAGTGTATAAGACCTTTAATAGACAATTTTCTACAACAGGGCATATTAGAAAAGGCGGTATCACCGTATAAATTCCCCAATTCACCCAATTAAGAAACCTGATGGGACTTACAGATCCGTTCAAGACCTGCGTGCTATAAATAGCCTGTAGTACCGCTGGCTCCCATTGTGCCCGACGTGGTGTCACTTCTAACCGCCATTCCCGAAGACGCCAAAATATTCAGCGTCTGCGATCTAAAAAACGCCTTTTTTGGGATCCCAGTGCATTCCGAAACACGCCCGCTCTATGCATTCCAATACCGCGGAGAATCCCTCACTTTTACCGGTTTAGCGAGCGGATTTTTGAATTCGCCTGTTTTTTTTCATTGTTTTGAGAGAAGTGCTAAAAGCATATAAACCGAACTGTAACTCGATTGTTCTGACCTACTGTGATTGGCCAGTCAATCAATAACCGCAGCCCGAGACGGAATCCTCCTATTGAAATGTCTCTGTCAGCATGGGATAAAGATTTCTGTTAAGAAATTACAATGGTGTCAGCAGCGTGTTGAATATTTGGGATTCGTGTTGTCACAGGGAAAAAGAGAGTTAAATCCCAAACGTGTAGCGGCAATCGTGGAATTGGGGCCTCCACAGAATAAAAAAACATGCTAAGCTTTCTTGGAATGATTAGCTATTGCCGTCAATGGATCCCAGATTGCTCTTATTATGCCAATATACTGAGAGTGGCCACGGGCACTGATCAACCTGACACCATAGAATGGTCAGATGAAATGTTAAATGCTTTTAAAAGGTTAAAGGAGGCACTGATATCCTCCCGGGCTAGGTTTACCAAGCTATGTGAAGGTGTTCCACCTGTATGTCCGTGACTTTTGTAAGGGATACAGCTCAGTTTTAGCTCAAAGCCATGAGGGTAAATTAAGACCCGTGGCATACTTCTCTAAACTTCTCCCGGTTCAAGTCTAACAAATGCCGGGCTGTTTACGATGTGGCATCTTGTGCAATGGCGTTAGGGCAGGCCACCTCGGTAACACTGGAACACCACACGATACTGCATGCAGGACACAATGTAAAACATTTAATAAATAATTTACATACCCAACATATGACAGCGCAACGATTTAGCGGATATGAAGTAATCCTTTTGTCAAACCCCCATCTAGAGATCAAATATGCCCCAAATACCGAGGGACCTGCCCCGATATTAAATGCATTATTAGGTTTAAAAGGTGAGGCTGACAAAATTCCTCCGCGACAGCCCAAACGGATATTGCCAGAGGAAATTCTTTAGCAGATAGGGTGGCTGGAGAAACAGCCAGACAGCAAACTCTGACAGGAAGCCATCTGGGTCCTAATGCTCATACTCCATTAACCCTTCCTATGCTAACACTAGATGCTATTGATTTTACAGGAGCAGACATCTGTTTCTGAAGTGGGGGATTGGGCACAGGCAGGGGCGCAGAAATCAATGGCTGGGATTTGGTGCATCGAGGGTAAACCATGCATACCCATACATAGTGCCCCCCTATTTATTTCTCAAGCACACGGCATAGGACACAAAAGTGCACAACACACTTACATGGCGGTGAAACAAAGTTCTTTCATTTTACAATGTGAGAAACAAGTGAAAGCTTATGTAGAGAAATGCATAACATGCCAGATGAATAATTCCAACATTTCACATAAGCCACAGCATGACCATCTAGTCTACCCCACAGAACCCTGTACTGATTGGAACATTGACCATACACACATTACAGTTACACCAGGAGGTAAGCCTGAAATTTTACTAGTTATGGTAGACATGTTGTCAAAATGGCCAGAATGCTTTCCAGTCAAGAAAGAAAATGCTAAGACCGTAGTGAAAATTTTGACACAAGAAATAATACCGCGCTTTGGATGCTTTTCGCGCATACGCAGCGATAACGGCACAGCCTTTAAAGCCAAAATATGTCAAGATTTAGTAGAACATTTAAACATTGAATGGCATTTTCACATCCCATACCATCCTCAAAGTTCAGGGATAGTGGAGCGCATGAATAGAACAATAAAAGATAAACTTAGAAAAGCTACTGAAGGAACTTTTAAAAACTGGAAACACAAGCTACCCGCAGTTTTAGCTGAAATAAGGATGACACCTAATAAAGTAACTAAGTTTTCTCCTTATGAAATATTAATGGGTAGACCATTTCCCTTGCCAGGGCACAGGACCATTAGAGAGACTAGCGAAGAAGGGAAGTGCAGGCAGGAGGAATACACCGGTGGAGAAGCTCACTGCTAGTGAAACACTTGTCTGTCAGAAGTTTCCTTCTCTTTTACAGGACTCGTTTCATGACATAAAGATTGGAGACACGGTGTTAGTAAAAAAGCACGGTAATCAACCGAAGATCGACTACCCTTTCGAGAAGCCGACGAAGGTGATAGCAGTTGCTCGGACGGCCGTGCTTGTGGAAGGAAATCAAAATTGGATTCACGCCACTAGGGTGAAAAGAGTCCCTACACTTCAGATACTGGACGAGGATGAAGTACTGCAAGTTAAAGGATCAGACGCCCCACCCAGGGGGCCACAGCCAGACGTCCCACTGAGGGGACAAGAAGAAGCTGGTTGCAGACCCCCAGCTAGGAACAATGGGTCTGAAAAAAGGCCAGCACTGGCTTGCCCGCTGGTTCTATGGCTCCAATCATTTTTGCACTGCAATGATTCTGTCTTTTCTGATAGTGTCAGTAATATGGGTTGTGTGTAGCTGTGTTTATGATCGCCCCGCCATAGGTCCACTTCAGCTGGTATGTGAACCTTTGAGTTTGAGACCGAGTGCCCTTATACCCCCCTCCCCGCATCCGCAGCCTGAAACTCCCATGCCCCATGTTGTAAAGAAAAGGTCTACGGGAGATAAGCTCAACTCCAAACATGTGAGTAAAAACGCCAAAGGTGAAGTAACATTCTGGTTCAATACCTCAGAGCCCAGCATGATTTACACTTTTGATCTGTGTGATGTATATCCTTGTGCCTCCTAAATGATGCTAATTGGTCCAGTTGGTTTAAAGATTTCTTTTCTAGCTGGAAAGGTTTTCTCACACAGTTCTGTATTATTGTTATGCTGGTGATCATTGCTATTGTTACATTTAAGATCATTATGTGTGTCATTGCTATGAAAACTAATAAGCAACAGGGAGCTTACGCTGCTTACTTGGCAGAGAATGAAGCTCACTATGATTATATAGTTCGCAGGGTAGAATCTGAGACATATGATGATGCCATGGTTGGTGAGTCTGAGAACTTGTAATAAGTTCTGAGACTCAAAGAAGGGTTTGTTGGCAGAGGCTAGGCCTCAGATTCTGCTAACAAAATGACTGAAGCGAACAAAATGGCTGCCAGATATAGTTATATGCAAAGCTTCACATAAAAAGGAATATATATGTATATATATTTGCAAGCTTCATTGGAAATGTTATTGCAGAAGTGTATGCTAGCGAAATGTAACTGTCAAAACCGCAAAAATAGCTAAATGGGGAAATTTCTCGGTAACTGCTAGATGGTGACCTTTTACTCTGTGGAAACTGTCAGCTTGCACTTCTGTGTGGTTTCGTCATATATGTCGCAAATGTGGAACAAGTATGTACTGTGTCTGTGGTGTTTTGCTATATAAGTTAACCCTAAAGCGGAAGTAAATTAGAATTTGTACTGGGTCTGTGTGTATGTCGTTCTTATCAAAACCCGGGTGTAAATTCTCTGAGATATCTCAAGTCACAAATTAGAATTATTTTAATTGTGAGACATTGTGCCTAAAAAAGGGGATCCAGAGAGATCGCCCTAGAGCAAATAGGCTCATTCTTTCATCCGCGCATACTGAAACTGAATAACTCACTCATCCAAGACATAGGCTTCAGGGAAAACCTACAACAGAAATTAAGGGAATACTTCACAAGGAACACCACACCAGAGTGCAGCCCCACGGTGATCTGGGAGGCCCATAAATGCGTTGCTAGAGGCCTTCTGATCCAACAGGGGGCCAGAATTAAAAAGGAAAAAGGTAAAACTATAAGCGAGCTAGTGGGCGAGATCCAAAGGTTGGAAGCACTACACAAGCAGTCCCTAGCCTCTGAACATCTGGCTGCTCTGACCTCCCTCAGGGACCGGCTACGTAGGATCAACAATGACTCAACGAAACTCCAACTCATCAAGTGTAGGAAAACCTACTATGAGTCAGGGGACAAATGTGGTCGCCTCCTGGCCTTGGCCCTGAGGGGAGAAAGAGCCAAAACATACGTCCCAAAATACAGGACAAGACAGGAATCATGAAATATAAAGCCAAAGAGATCGCCAGAGTCTTCAGGCAGTACTAAGAGGACTTGTATAAAATACCTACTGAAAAGACAAACACAAGGGCTTCAGAAATAGCTGCTTACCTCCAGATTTCCCATGAGGAACTAGCCAATGCGTTGAGGGACTCGGCCACCGGGAAGGCACCGGGACCGGATGGTTTTCCTCTTATATATTACAGAACTTTTGCTGAGATACTATCGCCCAGAATGCTGGAGGTATTCAACTCAATTGGCTTGGGTAACACATTCCCAAGGGACAGTCTTTGTGCGCAAATCGCAGTCATACCGAAGGAAGGCAAAGATCCCGCTCTTAGCTCCAGCTACAGGTCGATATCCCTCCTCAATGCTGATATCAAGCTTTTTGCGAAAATATTAGCATCTCGTCTAGCACCACACCTCCATCACGTAATACACCTAGATCAGGTGGGCTTCATGCCCTACAGGGAAGCCCGTGATAACACCACGAAGACACTAAACCTTGTTAACCTAGCAATACAACGCAATCTTCCCGCACTACTCCTATCAACCGATGCTGAAAAGGTGTTCGATAGAGTGCAGTGGGATTTCATGTTTGGAGTCCTACGGCACATTGGACTAAGAGACAGCATGTTGGGCTGGATAACTAGCCTATACCACGGACCTTCTGCGGTAGTGGGAGTCAATGGTACAGCCTCGAAACCTTTCGGCATCGGTAATGGGACAAGACAGGGGTGCCCCCTGTGACCTCTGATCTTCATCTTAACACTGGAACATCTCCTTTGTAGAGTTAGGTCTAACCAGAGCATACAAGGAATACCTCTGCCCTCTGGGCACTGCAAGATAGCTGCATATGCGGATGACCTGCTGTTCTTCATGTCTAGCCCGGAGGTATCTCTCCCAAATCTAGTTAAGGAGCTGGAGACTTATAAAAGCCTTTCCAGTTACAAAATAAACATGCAAAAGTCAGAGATCCTTAATATAAACCTCTCGGCGGCTAGAGAAACCAATCTTAGCCAATCTTTTCAGTTTAAATGGACACGAGATCATATTACGTATCTGGGCACAAAGATAGGCAGGTCTCCAGATAGGCTCTTTAACCTAAACTTCCCCCCACTTCTGCGAGCCTTCACCAAAGACATTGGTACATGGTCACACAAAAAACTCTCCTGGTTTGGGAGATGTAACTCCCTAAAGATGAATCTACTGCCTCGCCTCCTATACCTCCTACAGGCCCTCCCAATTGAGATTCCTGGCTCCTTCCTCTGTAGGGTTGGCGCTATTTTTTCGAATTTCGTTTGGCTGGGCAGAAACCCGAGAATTAGCAGAAGCCTCCTGAACCAAGGAAGAGGGTGGGCTTGGGGTGCCGGACCCTGGAATGTATACGCTGCTGCCCACCTCACCAGGGTGGTTGATTGGAATAGACATGCCGCACACAAGCAGTGGGTTCAGATTGAACAAAGGAGCTTCTCACTCCCACTGAGAGGCCTCCCCTGGATTGTAAAACAGGCTGTAAGACAGGAGCTGTTACATCCAACAGTTGGCGCTACAATTGCCACAAGCTTTTCCAGCATAGTGAGCTCTCTCCCCCCTTCTCCCCGCTATTCCCAATATTAGGAAACCCAGAATTTACCCCGGGGGTGGGTGACAGACTTGCCAACCAGTGGATAACAAAGGGAATCTGCCGAGCCAGACATTTCTGCCACATCAGCAATAGCACGTTATTGGAGAGGCTAGCAGTTGCACGAATTAAGGGAACTCACTAGTTTTGAGAGGATGTGCGATGATGAAGGCCCTGCTAGACACACTCTCTCCTTCATTTACAAAACTCTGTTGAGTACGCAAAATCAAGGAGATCTCCCCTGCTTCGTCAAATGGGAGGCGGACCTGGGGGTTACCTTCATACCAAAACAAAGTAAGAAAATGATTGAAATGGCCCATAAGACCTTGATATGCACTAAATATAAAGAGTGTAATTAAAAAGTGCTCATGCGTTGGTATAGAGTCCCGACACAAATCAACAAATGGTTCCCCGGTGTCCCCCCGCTGTGTTGGAGGTGCAATTCCAAACGGGGCGACCTTCTGCACATTTTTTGGTCGTGCCCGGCCCTGCAGATGTTCTGGAAAGGTGTCGAAGATGTAACACAGCGTATGACTGAGAGAGTGATACCATGGGACCCTGTTCTGTTCCTCCTCCACCACTCAGACATACCCGCCAGGAGCTATCGGAGATCAGTGGTGTGCCAGATGGTGAATGCCGCAAAGGCGTGTGTTCCTTCGCGTTGGAAGAGCCAGTTGCCCCCAAACATCATACAGTGGCTCAACAGGGTAGTGGAAATTGAGAAATTTGAGGGGATGATAGCGGCCCAGAAGGAGTCTGAGGAAGTGCACAGGATTAAATGGGCCTGTTGGGTAGAATTCACGGTGTCACAGGCTTACAGTGACCTTCTGGTGGCAGAGTTGTAGAATGACTTAAATTGCTTACCATACGGTTCCCCCCTTCCCTATCCCCCCCCGCTTTTTCTTCTCTCTTTCCTTCTTTATTGCCCCCCCCCCATCCCTTCCCGTCCCCGGATATTCTTTATACTTTCTAGCTTAACTTTTTAATATTCACTAATTGTTAATCGTCCACTGTTTGTATCAATAGCTGATTGGGGATACAACTGCCTAAACGCTGCTGTGACAGGCTTGATTGGCTATTGGCGACTGTCGCAGTGGACCTTGTCCTTATTCGTCCCTGGGCCATGACCGCATAATGGTCTCTTGGTTTTGTCATGCCTTGCAGGCCTGGCTCCCGCAAGATTGGCGGGGAGCCACGGCCTGCTGAATGCTGGATTATATCGGTCAAGATGAGCTGTGTCATTTGGGAAGGGCACGGATTTCAGTTGAAATATGCGCCCTGCAGTGAGACAAGTTGTGCCACTTACCACCCATATGACCCCCCCCCCTCCAGGCAACTGTAAGCTGGTGGTTGTATTGTATTTTATTTTATTACTCTGTATTTCATGTGACATGTACTTGTCCTTTCCTTTGTGCACGGAAAACTTATAAATAAAGAATATATAAAAAAAAAACTCTCCTCCAGGTAAACCCGATCATCTCCTCTTTATGCCTTTGTACCACTGGCCCTCCTATCCCATCATGTCTGGTGGCCATCTTATAAGAAAGATACCCAGGCTTTCATTCAGGCCTGTAAGACTTGTGCTCGTAGCAAAACCCCCAGGTCAGCTCCTGCTGGACCTCTGGTGCCCCTGTCCACTCATTCACAGCCTTGGACGCACTTGGCAATGGATTTTATTGCTGATTTACCACAGTCCCAGGGATATACCGTTGTGGTAGATCGACTTAGCAAATTGGCGCATTTTGTTTCCCTAAAAAAGCTGCCCACAGCCCGAAAATTAGCTCAATATCTTCTGGATCATATCTTCCGACTTCATGGAATTCAGGAAGATGTGGTCTCAGATAGGGGGGTCCAATTTGTGTCATGCTCCTGGAGGGCTTTCTGCACCCTGTTAGGCTTCACTGTTTCTCTGTCTTCAACTTTTCACCCCCAGACCAATGGGCAGATGGAAAGGACCAACCAGTCATTGGAACAATAGCCTCGATTCAAAGACACATTCGTCCAGACTTCCGTAGCTGTCTGTGAAAGTTCTGGTGGGTGTTTGTCATTTTTTTGCTTTTTTTCGTTCATTTTTCATTCGTACGAACGTCCGGGAATGCGCTTTCGATGAACGGAAGCAAATCGGAACATTTCCGTTAGTTCGGATAATTTTCCAAACAAAATCGGAAATTTTCAGTTCGTTCAGAAAACTTCCGTTGTTGGGATGGGTTTCTGTCTGATTCAGCCGATTTCCGACGGATCACCACCCTATAAATCCGCTTCATTTCCGATCCTCTTATGAGACCTTTGAGGGCTCGGATTGCTATTGTTGAACATGTTTTGCGGCTATGTGGAGGATTCTGCGCGCCTTTAGCACCAAGGCATTGCATGTATCAGCATGGCCGAGGCCATAAATTGTATAGCAATGCATACCTAAATCAATACATTTCATGTATGCCTTATAGAAGCATTTAATGCTGACCTTAATTAGTCCTTAGCATGTAAACATTTATTTTCCCACACATCCATATAATTACTATATTTTTTTAGACTTATGTCCTTTGTGAATTATATTTGGATTGTTGAACTTGAATCTTAATTTGTTGTAGGAGTTCTTTTTTTTAGTCGGTTGCCTTTGCTTTGTGTAATTATTTTATATTTGGTTGCAGAAACCGCAAGATGTGCCACTCACACAACATAAAAGCAGTGATTGGTCCAGCTATGCGATTCCTCAGTGTTCTTGCAGGGCATCCAGGGTCGTCCCATGATGCTTATATATTGCGGAGCTCCGGCTTATTTCGTCAGTTTGAGTGAGGAGAATTATCTGGTGGATGGCTCCAAGGTAAGTTTGCTCACATTCCATCAATCCATTTTCACTGTATGGCAATGAATATAGTTGATGACTCATGATTTAACCTATTGCTGTTTTTAGCCCTTGATGACATGTTAAACAATATTGTAGCTTAGAAGGTGTATTTTATGTTAGTATTTTTAAATTCTTTCAGGGGATTCTGGATATCGACTCCTGATGCCCATTCTTTGCCTGCAGAATGCGGGCCAGGGGTTCTCTAATCGGGCCCTATGCAAAACCCGGCCCGTGGTGGCAAGGGCCCTCTGGCTTTTGAAGTCCATATTTAGGTGTTTGGACCATACGGGGGGGGGGGCTGCAGTATGACCCCAACAAGGTTATATCAATATTTTAATTTAAGTTTTTTAACAGGGACCACACATGCCAGAGTGGCACAACTGCGTGTCAGGGTTCTTCAGTTGGTGGGAGAGATGCAGGAGCTGCGCAACTCATTGGGGACCTCAGATGAAGAATAATGTTCTGTGGCCTGCCATTGCTATGTATTTTGTTTTTTATAGTTGTAAAAATTTTTTTTTTTTCAAAACTTTTATAAATTTTATATTTTATGATGGAATAAAAAAAAAATGTTACAGTGTCATTTCATTTACATAATACATTAACACAAAACTAATGGGCCCAGAAATATTTAAAGATGAATATTCACATGACCGAGAAGTGATTTGGGTGAGCTTTAAGGTTCCAAAAGGGAAGATGGAGGATAGTGCTAAGTGGTTTGGGTGAGCTTTAAGGTTTCAAAAGGGAAGATGGAGGATAGTGCTAAGTGATTTAGCTAAACATTGTAGTAGAAGTGAGGGTGGCAAATATGTAGGCGAGCACTTTAATGAATTAAGTTTGTAGTGCGCAGGCGCAAGATCGTAAGGATTTCCGTCTGGACGAATATTTATTGAAAAAGGGAAACAGAATCGAACTGGAAACGTAAAGGATTGGTTGGAGGATACAATGGGAAAAGTTGTAACATGTGGAAATGAAACGGAAAAGTCTGGATGGAAAATGACATTCTCGTATTCGTAATCTGCCGGACGAACGGACGGAAAATTTACAGAAGGTTTTCAATGCATGCATAGAATCGCTCGTACGCTCATACGAGAACGGAAACATTTCACAAAAAAAACAGATCGGAACTAAAACGGAAGTTTTTTTTGTCTCTCTGAATCAAGCCTAATATCTCCGCTGTTTCACTTCCGATATTCAGTCAGAGTCGTCCCAATTTCTTCCCTCTGCCGAATTTGCTTTCAATAATGCAGTTAGCTCCTCCACCGGCATATCGCCCTTCGGTGTGTATTCGGGAGGGATATTAAGTTTTCTGCACTTTCAGGCTCATCCTCTGGTTTACAATACATACACACACAAACGAAGGTTGTTATGCGAGGCTGGCACAATAAACACCCACGGCCAAATATAGCCAAATACCACTCAAAATTTAATTGTAACATACAATATGGCACATGACACACAATTAAAAGAGCAATTGCTATTAAAAACAGGGGCCCCCACCAGGACTAACCTGGATTCCACACCTCCTTGAACTCACGCCACACTCACATACACACACCAGCCGGCGTCCCTCAGAGGGACAAAGTCCACATAAATGGGGCTGCGAGTTATGGCTTAAAGGCAAGCGGGGGAATATATAATTCCAACTCTTTCAACTAGCCGGCTGGCTGTTATCTCCTAAGGTGCATATGACACCCGCAACGCGGGGCTTAACCAGATATAGCCGCAGGCACTCACGTGTCCAGATAAATCAATGGGGCTGGGGAGCTACGCATGAATAGGGGCGGAAGCTTGACTAATCATCTCCGCCTGTCACAGGCATGCTGGAATCCATCAATGTAACTCATACAGCCGGTGCAGTCCTCCTTTTGTATCGCAGCCGCCGCCGCCACCTCCGCTGGATCATACCCCACGTAGCACCATGAAGATGAATACAACACAGCCTCTCCTTTCCTGTGCTGGGCCGCCAATCGCTTCTGGCCGCGGCGTGGTGACGTCAGTGCAGACGCACGTTTCACTCCCCATCCGGAGTTTCATCAGGGTGAGGGAGGGGCCGGGTAAAGCCGTGCTTTTAACTATCAGGCCACGCCCTTATAGCAGACATAATCCAATCCTGTCTCAGCTCACTTATTTTTTCTCTCCTGAGCGACTACCAATCAACATCTCTCTTTCATACAGGAGCAAGCTAACACAGTGGCATTACTATCCATTCAACACATTAACCCTTATGACCCCTCCCCTCTCTGCTTGTAAGACAGCATGCATCTATCAATCTATTTAGTGTTTTAAAGGAGACACCAATAAATAACTAAGTTGTCACAAGACATTAAAGCACCTGGGTCTGACTGTGGGCTCACCCACTACTAAATAGACATAACTAGTCCTCCAAGGGACCAAGCTGACCTATATTGATCATCCTATCTGAGCCAGGCATTCTTATGCCTATCCAGAGCATCTATCTTCTTTTGCTCACCAACAGGAGGAACACCACCACCAAGCACCCCCAAACCAAGGAAAGTATTTACACTCGTCGAAGTAACTATGCCAGAGACCAAAACTATGACTATATACAAAGCATACCTAAACTCCAGTGGGATGTATACATATTCGCACTTTACTCACATCCTCAAACACAGGAGAGCTAGTGCACTGACAGATACAGAAGCATAGGAGGGAAACTCAACAGCCTGGCACCTAAGGAAGAATAGTGCCAGCTACCCTAAACAAGTAGAAGTAACCCATACTCATCATTGTATTTACTTACAAAAACGCCTTGAGGCCCAGATCCGTATTGAGCCCATTTGGAATCATAGTTCCCAGCTCAAATGTTAGGCGTGATTCATGTTGCAGGAGTATAGTGTCTCTAAACCCCCTTCTTCCCTCAATTTCCAATTTGAATATCCCAGCCACCCGCAGTTTCTTAGGGTCACTGTTATGATGCATCCTAAAATGTTCTGCAACGGGACTTTTTTCACTTCTTTTGTGGATATCCTTCATATGCTCTCCCACCCTAATTCGTAATTCACGCTTAGTTTTCCCCACATACTTTTTATTACAGGGGCACGTGAGTAGGTAAACCACAAATCTCGTGGCACGGTTGATGAAACTCTTTATAGGTTTAGGAAACTTACTTTTAGGACCCATAAAGGACACTGTTTTCTCCATGGGTGGGCAGATTTGACAGTGTCCACACTTATATGACCCCTTCAAGACTTTCGTGTTTTTCTTATCCTCTACCCCAGGCCTATACTGGCTGTGCACTAGTCGGTCCCTGAGGTTACACGCCCGTCTAGCCGTTATCAGGGGTCTAGGCCCTACATGCTTGGCTATAATAGGGTCTAGCATAAGAATATTCCAGTGTGATCGAAGAATATTCAGAAATTTTTCCCAGTGGACACTGTATTGAGAAATGAGGCGGACATGCTGACCACCCTCCAACCTCCTAGGTCTGGTACCGCCTAATAATCCCTCATGTGGGGACTCTAAGGCTTTATGAAAACAAGTCCTCAATAAACAATGAGGATAACCACTATCCCTGAACCACTTAGTCAGCACCCTGGCCTCCCGTACATAGTCCCCCACTGACTTACAGTTCCTCCTAATTCGCAGGAACTGTCCCAGGGGGATACCACACCTCAGGGGGCCAGGGTGGTGGCTCATGAAGTGCAGGAGGGTGTTCCCCATGGTAGGTTTGCGATAGGTAGTGGTGACCATCCTGCCCGCCTCACTAGTGATTGAGAGATCCAAGAACTCAATGGTAGTAGAACTAAACTTATAGGTTAGTCTAATATTCCTCCGATTCTCATTTAAAGAGGATATAAACTCCTCTAGCTGTTGTGCCGTCCCCTTTCATATCAGCAGCACGTCTTTGATGTATCTCAGCCACAGGGCGGCATGTGTTCCGAAGGACGCCCGCCCCCCAAACACCTCAAGACTCTCCCACCGTACGAGGTGAAGGCAGGCATACGAGGAAGCACACGTCGCCCCCATTGACGTGCCGCGTATTTGCTGGTAAAAACTTCCATTGAATTAAAAAAAATTGTTAGTGAGGACAAATTCCAGCATATCGACAACAAATTTGTTGTATGCTGCATCGCCAGGACCTAGTGCCTCCAAGGTTTCCTCAACCGCCCAGAGACCCACAGTGTGGGGGATGAAGGTATACAGGCTCTCCCCATCGACACTGGCCAACAGCCAGTTCTCTTCCATTGAAACATGCTGTAACTTGCATAGTAGGTCACTGCTGTCCAGCACAAAGGAGGGGAGAAGCATTACCAATGGTTTCAAGTTTTCATCGATAAATCTAGCAGTCTTCTCAAGTGGCCCTCCATTCCCTGACACTATGAGTCTCCTGGGCAGTGCTAGAGAATTTTTATGTACCTTGGGGATTGTGTACAATACAGGAATATTATAGCCCTTTACTTTAAGATAATCAAACATTTTTGCGGTCACCAGGTTTTCTTCCTTGGCCCAAAATTGTTTTTGATTGAGGTTGTCTATAACCTTAGGGAAGGGATTCTCTTTTATACGGCAATAAGTGTCCTGGTCCTCGAGCTGATGTTCAATTTCCCCTATATAATAATGCTTGTTCATAAGGACCACATTGCCGCCCTTATCACTGGGCCTAATGATTACATTGGATGCTCTTTCCAGCTCCAATAAGGCCTCTCTTTCTGGTCTGGTCAAATTATCCTGATCTCCCCCCAAAGCCCAGTCTTCCTTCGCTAAATCCTGTTCTACTAATTGCAAGAAGGTTGCTAAATACCTATTTAGACTTAGGGGTAGAACATTTTTGGAGGGGGTCCTAAGTTTGCTGTAGTTGGGCAAGAGATTAGGGCTCTCCTCAGCCTCGAGTCCTCTTATGGGATTTTCATCCACGGACTCACCATCCATTGTACATTACCAGGATGCTCCATCTCCCTCAGCCCGGGGGCGATCCACAGATTCAACGAGGACTGCATTTTTATTGAACATTGTCCTGAACAGGACTTTTCTCAGATACAAAGCAGTATCTCTGTACAGTACAAATTTGTCGCCTCCCACGCTGGGGGAGAAGGATAAACCTCTGGATAACACGGACTTATGCTGGTCATTTAGTGCAAAGGTAGACAGATTTATAACATTGAGGCCTTCGCACCTAAGGTCCTGTGAATCCATGGAGGGGGACCTGCTAACTTGGTTTTCCTGATGCTCCTCAAGGTTTTCACCCTGTTGGCCACACTGTCTCCTTCTTCTCCTCTTTTTTGACCTTGGTCTAAAAAAGAGACATTTCTCCGAGATCTACGAGAGTCACAGGGTGAGCTATCATCAGAGACTTCCGTCTCCGCCCCTGATAAATCACTGGACACCTCCCTCCATTGTTTACGTCGGAAATTGAATCTATTTCTGGGTCGAAAATCAAGAAAGATTTTTCCCGCCTCAAATTCATTGAGGTCTCTTCTAAACTTCTTTTGACCTCCTTAATTGCTTAGTTTTTGATTGAGGTTGTCTATAACCTTAGGGAAGGGATTCTCTTTTATACAGCAATAAGTGTCCTGGTCAGTACCATCAATGGATAACACAACACGTTTGCATAACTGGATTCCTCTACCTAGAAATGGAGGCAACTACGTCTCCTCAACCAATACCTTTTCTCTTCCACTCCCCACAGGGCAGCTAAAATCCAGGGAGTATCCACTTGTCAAAAGTGGGTGGTGCACTGCCCACAAATCAGGGCGTCCCGCTCAACCTAAAATGCTATACAATACATACACACACACACACACACACACAAACGATGGTTGTTATGCGAGGCTGGCACAATAAACACCCACAGCCAAATATAGCCAAATAACACTCAAAATTTAATTGTAACATACAATATGGCACATGACACATACTTTAGAAAAATCGCACACTGAAAACTGTACACACAATTGTTGTGTTATCCATTGATGGTACTGACACTCTTTTTAAATATAATGCATGGCCCACTGTTTCTGTACATTGGGGATCTATATGTTTTTTAATGTATGGTGGTGGGTCTTTGACATTCTGAGTAATGAGCTCACCTCAGCATATTCTGACTTTAGACAATAGGAAAGTGGGTATCATTATGGCTTTTAAGCTGGATAAGACTTGCCTACAGAGCATCCAGGCGGCCTTTGACCAACAAGACAGGAGTGAGCCTAACACAAAAAATGAGGAGGTGCGGTTAATATTCAAAAAGCATAAATCTTTTGTAATCAAGCAACTTAAACGTCACTGGGATGTGTGTACCATAGAAAATTACATACAACAGAGAGCGATTCCTAGAGGACTACGGGAGAATCTAAGAACAGAAAGGTTTTTACAAAAACAGCAACAGGAATGTATTAGTCATGGGATCCGTATAATGGAATTAATTGTTGAAGAAGAACGGATCCAGTTGGCAGAATTAGATGAAAACATTAAGGAAACATGTAGTAAATTAGACAGCTGCACCGAAGACCCTGAGTTTATTAAATTAAATGAATCGGTAAAATTAAAAGTGGAGAAAGTACAAAAGGCAATTAAGGAGGTCAAACAAAAGACGTTTAGAAGAGACCTCAATGAATTTGAGGCAGGAAAAATCTTTCTTGATTTTCGACCCAGAAATAGATTCAATTTCCAATGTAAACAATGGAGGGAGGTGTCCAGTGATTTATCAGGGGCGGAGATGGAAGTCTCTGATGATAGCCCACCCCGTGACTCTCGTAGACCTCGGAGAAATGTCTCTTTTTTAGACCAAGGTCAAAAAAGAGAAGAAGGAGACAGTGTGGCCAACAGGGTGAAAACCTTGAGGGTCATCAGGAAAACCAAGTTAGCAGGTCCCCCTCCATAGATTCACAGGACCTTAGGTGCGAAGGCCTCAACGTTATAAATCTCTCTACCTTTGCACTAAATGACCAGCATAAGTCCGTGTTATCCAGAGGTTTATCCTTCTCCCCAGCACAGGAGGCAACACATTTGTACTGTACAGAGATACTGCTTTGTATTTGCGAAAAGTCCTGTTCAGGACAATGTTCAATAAAAATGCAGTCCTCGTTGAATCTGTGGATCGCCCCCGGGATGAGGGAGATGGAGCATCCTGGAAATGTACAATGGATGGTGAGTCCGTGGATGAAAATCCCATAAGAGGACTCGAGGCTGAGGAGATCCCTGATCTCTTGCCCAACTACAGCAAACTTAGGACCCCCTCCAAAAATTTTCCACCCCTAGGTCTAAATAGATATTTAGCAACCTTCTTGCAATTAGTAGAACGGGATTTAGTGAAGGAAGACTGGGCTTTAGGGGGAGGTCAGGATAATTTGACCAGACCAGAAAGAGAGGCCTTATTGGAGCTGGAAAGAGCATCCAATGTAATCATTGGGCCCAGTGATAAGGGCGGCAATGTGGTCCTTATGAATGAGCATTAGGGGAATATGGGAAATTGAACATCAGCTCGGGGACCAGGACACTTATTGCCGTATAAAAGAGAATCCCTTCCCTAAGGTTATAGACAACCTCAAAAACTATTTTGGGCCAAGGAAGAAAACCTGGTGACCGCAAAAATGTTTGATTACCTTAAAGTACGGGACTATAATATCCCTGTGTTGTACACAATCCCCAAGGTACATAAAAATCCTCTAGCACCGCCCGGGAGACCCATAGTGTCAGGGAATGGAGGGCCACTTGAGAAGACTGCTAGATTTATCGATGAAAACTTGAAACCATTGGTAAGGCTTCTCCCCTCCTTTGTGCTGGACAGCAGTGACCTACTACGCAAGTTACAGCATGTTTCAATGGAAGAGAACTGGCAGTTGGCCAGTGTCGATGTGGAGAGCCTGTATACCTCCATCCCCCACAGTGTGGGTCTCCGGGCGGTTGAGGAAACCTTGGAGGCACTAGGTCCTGGCGATGCAGCATACAATGAATTTGTTGTCGATATGCTGGAATTTGTCCTCACTAACAATTTTTTTAAATTCAATGGAAGTTTTTACCAGCAAATACGCGGCACGGCAATGGGGGCGGCGTGTGCTCCCTCGTACGCCTGCCTTCCCCTCGGACGGTGGGAGAGTCTTGAGGTGTTTGGGCGGGCGTCCTTCGGAACACATGCCGCCCTGTGGCTGAGATACTTTGACGACATGCTTCTGATATGGAAGGGGACAGCACAACAGCTAGAGGAGTTTATATCCTTATTAAATAAGAATCAGAGGAATATTAGACTAACCTATAAGTTTAGTTCTACTACCATTGAGTTCTTGGATCTCTCAATCACTAGTGAGGCGGGCAGGTTGGTCACCACTACCTATCGCATGCCTACTGCGGGGAACACCCTCCTGCACTTCATGAGCCACCACCATGGCCCCCTGAGGCGTGGTATCCCCCTGGCGCAGTTCCGGCGAATTAGGAGGAACTGTAGCTCAGTGGGGGACTATGTACGGGAGGCCAGGGTGCTGACTAAGCGGTTCAGGGATAGGGGTTATCCTCATCGTTTACTGAGGACTTGTTTTCATAAAGCCTTAGAGTCCCCACGTGAGGGATTATTAGGCGGTACCAGACCTAGGAGGTTGGGGGGTGATCAGCATGTCCACCTCATTACTCAATACGGTGTCCACTGGGAAAATTTTCTGAATATTCTTCAGTCACACTGGAATATTCTTATGCTAGACCCTATTATAGCCAAGCATGTAGGGCCTAGACCTCTCATAACGGCTAGACGGGCGTGTAACCTATTGCTTTATATAAATAAGATTGTTTAAAGCGAGTTCAGGAGCTTTTGCGAGTTCCAGTTGTATTTTCAAGTGAGGTTGTATTATAAGTGAGGGGACTTTTTATTAAGGGAAGGTAGAGGGAAAAAAAAAAGAGAATTGTTTTTTTTTTCTCTCTCTTTCTTTCTTGTATTGCAGGCTTTAGCCTTGCATTTGATTACATTGGTTGCTCCCATCTGATAGAAAGCATTTACCTGAGTGGGGGTGGTCCTGCCTAATTAGCAGCCTATTTATTTCAGCTGAGCCCAGCCTTCTGACTGTTTGCCAGACAGAGACTGCCATTTGGAAGGGAAGTATTGCTTTATATAAATAAGATTGTTTAAAGCGAGTTCAGGAGCTTTTGCGAGTTCCAGTTGTATTTTCAAGTGAGGTTGTATTATAAGTGAGGGGACTTTTTATTAAGGGAAGGTAGAGGGAAAAAAAAAAGAGAATTGTTTTTTTTTTTCTCTCTCTTTCTTTCTTGTATTGCAGGCTTTAGCCTTGCATTTGATTACATTGGTTGCTCCCATCTGATAGAAAGCAGTTACCTGAGTGGGGGTGGTCCTGCCTAATTAGCAGCCTATTTATTTCAGCTGAGCCCAGCCTTCTGACTGTTTGCCAGACAGAGACTGCCATTTGGAAGGGAAGTATTGCTTTATATAAATAAGATTGTTTAAAGCGAGTTCAGGAGCTTTTGCGAGTTCCAGTTGTATTTTCAAGTGAGGTTGTATTATAAGTGAGGGGACTTTTTATTAAGGGAAGGTAGAGGGAAAAAAAGAGAATTGTTTTTTTTTTCTCTCTCTTTCTTTCTTGTATTGCAGGCTTTAGCCTTGCATTTGATTACATTGGTTGCTCCCATCTGATAGAAAGCAGTTACCTGAGTGGGGGTGGTCCTGCCTAATTAGCAGCCTATTTATTTCAGCTGAGCCCAGCCTTCTGACTGTTTGCCAGACAGAGACTGCCATTTGGAAGGGAAGTATTGCTTTATATAAATAAGATTGTTTAAAGCGAGTTCAGGAGCTTTTGCGAGTTCCAGTTGTATTTTCAAGTGAGGTTGTATTATAAGTGAGGGGACTTTTTATTAAGGGACTTTATATTGGGACTTCAAGTGTTCCTATTGCCTATGTGCTAAAATAAGAAGTCAAAGTTGCTGCATCTGTGAGTACTAAAATTGTTTTTACTGCTGTATTGTAACTAGGATAATGGCTAGCAATATTGGAGGTCTACTTCAGTGCACAGTTTGTCATATGTATACACTTCAGGAGCAGCAGTTCCCGGGTGAATACCTCTGTGGTAGATGTGAGCAAATTGCAAACCTCGAAGCTCGGGTTAGAGATCTGGAGGAGCAAAATGCAAGACTGAGGAGGATTGACAATATGGAAAAGAGTTTTCTGCTCACTGAGCAGGTAGTAAATGGGGTAGATACAGAGGGTGGAGAAATGGGTCAGGAGGAGCAGATAAGTAGCTGGGTAAATGTAGATAGAGGGAGTAGAAAGGGTGCACAGAAAAGGAAGGCCATTCCTGTGTCTGCGCACCCTAGCAAAATTGCCAAGTTGGGTAATGATGCAAGAGTGTCAGTCTCAGAAATGGCAGCCCTAGCAGATACTGTTCTCCCTAACAGCCGGGAGAACAGCCCAGCTAGTGAGCGGGTGGTTGGGACTGCAGGTAGGACTAGACAGTTAGTGGTCATAGGGGATTCTATTATCAGGCGGACTGATAGAATAATTTGTCACCAAGACCGCCTCAACCGAATGGTTTGCTGTCTCCCTGGTGCCAGGGTTCGGCATGTGGTGGAAAGGGTGGACAAATTACTGGGAGGGGCTGGGGATGACCCAGCGGTCGTGGTCCATGTGGGGACCAATGACAGAATTAATGGGAAATGGAGGATTCTTAAGAATACATTTAAGGAATTAGGCACCAAGTTGAAGGGAAGGACCTCCAAGGTTGTATTCTCTGGAATACTGCCAGTGCCATGCGCTACACATGAAAAACAGCGGGAGCTTAGAGAGTTAAACGCATGGCTCAAGTCCTGGTGCAGGGCAGAGGGATTTGGGTTCCTAGAGCACTGGGCTGACTTTTCATTGGGGTACAAACTGTATTCTAAAGATAATTTGCACCTGAATGGAAGGGGGGCTGCTGTGCTGGGTAAGAGGATACTAGAGGGGGTGGAGAGTTATTTAAACTAGTGATGAGGGGGGAGGGCAAGAGTGAAAATAAAAGTGAAGACAGGTTACTTAGGGGACAGCATATGATGGTGGGTGGAGAATTAGAAGGGGGGAGGACTGCTATGATGGATAAGGAGATCCATGAGTTGCAAACCAGCAGTAAAAAATTAGACGGATGCATTACTGCAGGAACTAATACTATACCCCAATGTGTCAAACTAGATAGGAACATAAAGTGTATGTTCACAAATGCCAGAAGTCTGGCAAGTAAAGTGGGGGAGCTTGAGGCTCTGGTGCTGGCAGAGAATATTGATGTTGTTGGTGTGGCTGAGACATGGCTGGATTCCACACATGACTGGACTGTCAATCTACAAGGTTTTGCTCTTTTTCGGAAAGACAGAGCAAAAAGGAAAGGGGGTGGCGTGTGTCTTTATGTAAAGCAAGAACTCAAATCATATATTAATGAGGGGATACTAGCAGAAGACTGTGAGGATGTAGAATCCTTGTGGGTAGAAGTAGGGGGCGATATAAACAATGCTAAAATACAGTTTGGTGTAATCTATAGGCCCCCAAATATAACTGAGGAAATAGAGGGTCAACTGCATAAACAGATAGAGCGGGCATCACAGGCTGGTACAGTGGTGGTGATGGGGGACTTCAACTATCCAGGAATCGACTGGAGACATGGTTCTGCTTCCACTACAAGAGGGAGAGCATTCCTCAGCTTGCTACAAGATAATTATATGAATCAGTTCGTGGAGGCACCAACTAGGGGTGATGCTATTCTAGATCTGGTAATATCAAATAATGATGACCTGATGGGGGCAGTAACAGTCCGTGAAAATCTTGGTAACAGTGACCACAATATAATTGTATTTAACATAAACTGTAAGAAAGATTTTCTTCCTGGGAAGGCAAAAACATTAAATTTTAGAAAGGCCAACTTCCCCAGGCTCAGAGCTGCACTCAAGGACATAGACTGGGAGCATCTGTTCAGGAATAAGGATACAGATGCCAAATGGGAGTGCTTTAAATCAATTGTGAGTAGCAACGTTGCAAAATGTATTCCTACGGGTAATAAATATAAGCGGCTAAAGTTAAACCCCTCATGGCTGACACCTGCGGTTAAAAAGGCAATAAAGAACAAAAAAAGGGCATTTAAACATTACAAGGCTGAACTCTCAGCTGTAACACTTGAACAGTATAAACTAGTAAATAAAGTGTGTAAGAAAGAAATAAGGTTGGCAAAAGCACAAAATGAACGAGATGTGGCCAAAGAAAGCAAAACAAACCCTAAACGATTTTTCAAATATATTAATTCGAAGAAAACTAAATCAGAACAGGTAGGTGCCCTAATTAATGATAATTTGGAAATGGTCACTGGGGATGAGGATAAGGCAGAGCTGTTAAATGGATTCTTTAGCTCTGTGTACACAAGAGAAGCGCAAGGAGCCAACACAGAAGATGCCACTGATAGTAATAGCCCAAGTATAATAATTAACAAGCTAAACGTGGATATCATCCAAGAAAAACTCAATAATTTAAATGTGAACAAGACTGGAGGACCAGATGGACTTCACCCAAGAGTTCTCAAAGAACTCAGTTCCGTTATCTCGTCACCTCTGTTGTTGATCTTTAAAGACTCACTAGCAACTGGTATAGTGCCAAGGGACTGGCGCAGGGCAAATGTGGTGCCCATTTTTAAAAAGGGCTCTAGGTCTTCTCCGGGCAATTACAGACCTGTTAGCTTAACATCCATTGTGGGGAAATTGCTTGAGGGACTATTAAGGGACAACATACACGAATATGTAACTATCCATAATATTATAAGTGACAACCAACACGGTTTTACTAAGGACAGAAGCTGCCAAACTAACCTGATTGGCTTCTATGAGGAGGTGAGTAGAAGCCTGGACAGAAGGGCGGCTGTGGATATAGTTTTTCTGGATTTTGCAAAAGCATTTGACACTGTCCCCCATAGACGCTTATTGGGGAAATTGAGATCTTCAGGATTAGAAAACGCAGTTTGTAACTGGATTGAAAACTGGCTGAAAGATTGTGTGCAGAGAGTTGTGGTTAATGATACCTACTCTGAATGGTTACCAGTTGTAAGCGGTGTACCCCAGGGTTCAGTGCTGGGCCCACTATTATTCAACTTGTTTATAAACGACATAGAAGATGGAATTAAAAGCACTGTCTCTATTTTTGCAGATGACACAAAGATGTGTAGCACAGTGCAGTCTATTGAAGATGTTCACAAGCTTCAGGCTGACTTGGACACATTGAGTGTCTGGGCATCCACTTGGCAAATGAAGTTCAATGTGGAAAAATGTAAAGTCATGCACTTGGGGTCTAATAACCCGAAGGCAACATATGTCCTCGGGGGAGTAAAACTGGGAGAGTCACTTGTTGAGAAGGATCTGGGGGTACTAGTAGATCACAGACTAAATAACAGCATGCAATGCCAAGCAGCTGCTTCCAAGGCCACCAAGATATTATCATGCATTAAAAGAGGCATGGAATCACGGGATAGAGATGTAATTTTGCCTCTTTACAAGGCACTGGTGCGCCCTCACCTGGAATATGCCGTCCAGTTCTGGGCACCTGTTCATAGAAAGGACGCCCTGACTCTGGAAAGGGTGCAAAGGAGAGCCACCAAACTAATAAAGGGAATGAAAGATCTTAGTTATGAGGAAAGATTACGAGAGTTAAATCTGTTTAGTCTTGAGAGGAGGCGATTGCGGGGGGACATGATTAACTTGTATAAATATATAAATGGACCATACAAAAAATATGGGGGAACACTATTTCACGTAAAATCCTCTCTAAGGACAAGGGGGCACTGCCTTCGATTGGAAAAAAAGAAATTTAGTCTCCGGAGGCGACAATCGTTTTTTACCATAAGAACTATAAATCTATGGAATAGCCTCCCACAGAAGCTTGTTACAGCATCAACCGCTGACAGCTTCAAAAAAGGATTAGATGCTTATTTTGAAGAAAATAACATTAACAGTTACTACTAGTGGTTATCAACAAAAAAAAAATAAAGACAAAAAATAAAATAAATCGCTTCCCCTATGAAATAAAAAATAACTTCCCCCTACCCCAACACCCTTGGTTGAACTTGATGGACATATGTCTTTTTTCAACCGTATTAACTATGTAACTATGTAACTATGTAACCTCAGGGACCAACTAGTGCACAGCGAGTATAGGCCTGGGGTAGAAGATAAGAAAAACACGAAAGTCTTGAAGGGGTCATATAAGTGTGGACACTGTCAGATCTGCCCACTTATGGAGAAAACAGTGTCCTTTATGGGTCCTAAAAGTAAGTTTCCTGACCTACAAAGAGTTTCATCAACTGTGCCACGAGATTTGTGTTTTACCTACTCACGTGCCCCTGTAATAAAAAGTATGTGTGGAAAACTAAGCGCGAATTACGTATTAGGGTGGGAGAGCATATGAGCGATATCCGCAAGAGAAGTAAAAAAATTCCTGTTGCAGAACATTTTAGGATGTATCATAACAGTGACCCTCAAAAACTGCGGGTGGCTGTGATATTCAAATTGGAAATGGAGGGAAGAAGGGGGTCTAGAGAGACACTATACTCCTACAACATGAATCACGCCTAATAATTGAGCTGGGAACTATGACTCCAAATGGGCTCAATACGGATCTGGGCCTCACTGCGTTTTTGTAAGTAAATACAATGATGAGTAAGGGTTACTTCTACTTGTTTAGGGTAGCTGGCACTATTCTTCCTTAGGTGCCAGGCTGTTGAGTTTCCCTCCTATGCTTCTGTATCTGTCAGTGCACTAGCTCTCCTGTGTTTGAGGATGTGAGTAAAGTGCGAATATGTATACATCCCACTGGAGTTTAGGAATGCTTTGTATATAGTCATAGTTTTGGTCTCTGGCATAGTTACTTCGACGAGTGTAAATACTTTCCTTGGTTTGGGGGTGCTTGGTGGTGGTGTTTCTCCTGTTGGTGAGCAAAAATACAATTCTGTGATTACTCACCTTTAGAATTGGTATTATGAGTATACAGTACGTCCTGCTCCAGAAAGATTACTTACACGTGGGTATTACTCTGCCAGATGGCGCTGGACTGCAGAGACATCGAAAACAGGCTCCTCCCGGCCCCTCAAATACCCAGCGACCTCCCACAAATCCCCAGCATTGAAAAGCAGTTAACGAGAAGCCGGGAGAATTAAATAACCCAAACTATCAACTATGACAATGATAACAATCACCATACAGGGGATCCAAGATAATGCAAAACCAAGGGTGGGGTGAAGCAGGACGTTCTGTATACTCATAATACCAATTCTACAGGTGAGTATTTCACAGAATTGTATTATTCTTAGTATACAGTACATCCTGCTCCAGATATAGTACTTACACTTGGGACATCCAATAGCAGTGTCCATAAGCAGGGTGGGATCCCCAACAAAAGGTAACAGCAGACATTTTAAACCACTACTGCCTGCAAAACCTTGCGGCCAAAAACAGCATCAGCTGAGGCCCTAACATCAACCTTGTAAAACTTTGAAAAGGTATGAACAGAAGACCAAGTAGCGGCCTTGCAAACTTTTTCAACAGAAGCCTGGTGCTGAAAAGCCCAAGAAGCACCAATAGCACGAGTGGAATGAACAGTAAGGCGGAAGGAAGGATTCCTCCCCTTAGCAGAGAAGGCCTGAATCACAGCCTGATGGATCCATTTGCTAATAGTGGACTTGGCAGGAGCCAAACCCTACCTAGGCCCAGAAGGGACCACAGTTCAGTTTTCCTGAAGGGTGCAGTAGCCACCAGATAGAATTTCAGACACCTAACCACATCCAAAGAATGCAAGACCCTTTCCTTAGCATTACTAGGATTAGGGCACAAAGAAGGGAGAACAATGTCCTGATTCAAATGAAAAGCAGATACTACCTTAGGCAGAAAGTCTGGCTTGAAACGAAACACCACCTTGTCCTGGTGTCTCTCATAGTAGGGGGCTTGAATAGAAAGCGCCGCCAACTCAGACACACGCCTAACAGAAGCGATAGCCACCAGAAAGACAATCTTGAGTGTAAGAGTGGCAAGGGCAGCATCCTGCACAGGTTCAAAGGGAGCACCCTGGGGGGGCGTGGCTTGGCCGAGGAGCGGAATGGCGGCGTGAGTTGAGAGCTCTCGGCGGAGTCTCCATATATGCAACGTTTTCAGCGCAACAGCCAGAACATGGGACGTGTTAACAAGCCTGGGGCAACCACTAAGACCCCCCGAGTTCCGCAGACCCCGAGATCGGGTAGCAGGAAGCTGCCGGAGATGTTTAGCAGCCAGAGGTCGGAGGACGCATACCCTCGTGGAGCCAAGATGGCGGAAGCGCCTTCCCCGGGGACGTCGCCTGAGAGAGAGGAAGAGATGGTCTCGGACGGAGAGGATGGTGGGTTGTCGGCTCAGCTTAGCCAACTCCCCACGCGCAGTGAACTTGCTAAGTTTGCGGGAGAAATTAAAACCTCGATCACAGAGGCAATTGCGGACCTCAAAGAGGACATGCGGAAACTGTCCCAACATGTGGAGAAAGTTGAGAGAGAGGAAGCTAGTGCGAATAACAGGCTATCGGAGGTGAAAGAAGTGGTGATGGCGCACAACAGGCACCTTTGGCTTGATGCAGAGCCTCCCCGTTCAGTTCTCCCGTGCGTTTTCCCATTGGTTTTGGCCTTTGATCGGGTCAGGAAAGGGTGCTACGTTGATTTTAGTGTGCGCTTATGCGCTCAGGTGTGCGCTCGGCCGCCTTTTACGATTGTCGGCTCGCACGAGGCTGTTTGCCGGGAAAACGGACGCCTCATTCATTGGTCCGTTTTTTTCAGTGATGCAGAGCCTTGATTTCCGATTGAAAACACTCGGGCAATAATATGCAGTCCTCTGTTGGAGCACATCAGCGGCGCCAGCTCTGCGGTCTTGTCCTGCTGAGTATGGCAGAAACCAGGCTACACCGCACGCCTTTGGACATCGATGGCATGAGTATTTGATATTTTTTATGGGTTTTTTTGGGGGGTCCTTTTTACAGGGTCTCCATAATTTTTATTTTATTGTCTGTGTGCAGGCATTTGAAGATGGGACATAGCATAAATGTGCAGGCACTGGCTGGCCCTGATTTGGTTTTTGGGAGTCGTTTTTCTGGCTTTCCCTGCCTAGGAATTCCTGCCTACATGAGCGATTCAAATCAGCCGATCTTTTTGGTGGCTGGCTACTGGGTATGTGTATGAAACTTGTATTGGTTACGCACCCTGTCTGTGTTTTTTCCCTTAACACACTATTTGGTAAATTTTTTTGTAGTATATTTGGAGCCCAATTATTGATCTACAAATTAAATGGGTTAAGTGATTGTACCCTATTGCGTCATGTTCTTGCCCTCTTATGTAAGTATTCCCCAGACTTTTTTAATGAGAGTACAGGTTGGATGTGTATGTAGTCTCATTACAAATGTCCTTTCCTCTCACCCTACCCCGCTCACCTATTTGTCCCTCTTTTCTATTGTTGCAATGCACACCTTTTTTTAATTTTTTTTTTTTTGGTTTTAGGGCAGGAGACTCTGCCTATCCTTTGGTCCCCTGGATGAAGACCCCCATTCTGCACCGATCTTCACAGGCAGAGGAGCGCTACAATACTGCCCCCAGGAGGACTCGCTCTGTGTTGGAGCGAGGCTTTGTTCTCTTGAAGATGAGGTTCCGTTGTCTTGATGAGACTGGGGGGGGCACTACAATAGACGCCTGCAACGGTCCTAAACCTAATCATGGCTTGTGGGCTACTCCACCACCTTTAGTTTCAGCCCTCCCCACCCCTCCTTTTTCTTGCACCCAAAGTGGCACCGCGCAAACCATACGTGCACAACTAGTGTTTAGTGTTTTTTCAGAGACCACATTTTTTTTTTTTTTTTTTTTCAAACAAATTTTGTTTTGTCATTTGTTTTTTTGGGCCCAAAAGAAAAATTACACGTGGGCTGAGAAAATGTATTCCCCACAAATTAGTGGTATGTTGGGTTGCATGGTGATGAGGAATGATGTTGTGCCTGCAAATTGGCTGCAATGTGGGCCAGGCTTTGATTAATCTCACCCATATGGCTGGTTAGGGCATATTTCTGTTTAATACCTCTACTTGGGCGTTGAGGTTTGTGAGTTGGGTGCACACAGTCTCATAGAATTGCTGTGTTGTCGCAGCAAAGGCAATATTTTCCTGCCTCCATGTTTCCTCCAAAATTTGAAGTTGCCTTCTTTGGGAAATATGGCGTCTAGACTGGGTAGGAGCAGTGGGACGGGTGGTTGGTTCTGGTTCCGAAGGTGGTTGTGGATGTGGTGGCTGTGCCGGGGTTGACTGCGTTGCTGCCACTGGTGCAGTAGTGGTTAGTGACATATGTGGGGTGTCCTCCTCCAAATCTCGTATATGGTCGATGACGGGTGGGCTTCCTGTGATCTGTAAAGAAATATAGCATCCTTTTAGTTTATTTCTGTCCACAAAAGCTCTCAAATATCAATGTTAAAAGTACACACCAAGGCCCATTGACTTACCTCATCGCAATCCACAATTTGGGTTTGTGGTGTAGAAGCCTGGTGTGCCCTTGGTCTCGGTGCTAACGCAGGGGTTTGGGGGCCTGGTGTGTCCTGTTGACTTGGTCCTTAGAATGTAGATAGGAAGATTAGGTAAATGGCCAAGTACAGTGTGTTGTGTAGCATAACACTGCCTTCTTGAACTTTTTGTAATAGGTCATGGCAAAATCAGACTCACCTTGGGACCTTACATTCCGGTCTGTGTCTTGTGCCTCTGCCAGGCCCTGGATGCTGGCCGGGTGTATGTATGTATATACATGTTCCTCGGCGGGAGTAAGGATTATTTTAGTGGGTAAGCCACCCCCTGTCTGTTGGCTGGGGAAGATTAAATCACACCTAATAAGTGTTACATCCTTTTAACCATGCGACTACAAATGCATTTAATTTGCCCTTTACCTCTGCTACACCCCCTGTCTGTTGGCTGGGGAAGATTAAATCACACCTAATAAGTGTTACATCCTTTTAACCATGCAACTACAAATGCATTTAATTTGCCCTTTACCTCTGCTGACGGCGCATGTCCATTTTTTTTTTTTACTGTAGTATTTCAGGTCCCCAAATTTCCTTTTGATTTGTTGAATATCTCGCCTGACAGATCCCACACTATTTACTTGGCGGCAAATATTCGTCCAGATCTCCAGCTTAGCCTGCTTAGTGGTGGATTTGGAGGTCCTGCCAAATAGGGCATCATAATGCTCACAAACTGCATTTGCCACAGCCATGCTTTGAGCATCGCAAAAACGTGCAGTTAGGGAGCCACGGCGTAGTTGTCGGCCACATGGGTGTGTGATGTCCCCTGCATCTGTGGAAATTGATGGTTGGCTATCTGGTGAGTCGTGTGTGGTTCTGGGGCTTATGGGGGAGGGTGATGTGGTGTGTGTGCTGCTATGGCTTAATGTCTGGGTTCCTGTTGAGCTATCAGATGTGGAGCTGCATGTGGAATGTGAGATACTGGAATTGGGAGAACCAGAGGGTTGAGGTGGAGGTTTGGGTGACCTTGGTGGGGTGGTGGGTTTGGCAATACGCTTTCCCTTGCTGATGTGTTTTGTTTTGTGGGTATGTTTTGTGTGTTGAGGCTGATGATGCTGCAGGGTCTTACTCGACTTTGCACCCTTGTGTGTTCGTGCTTTTTTGGCAGGTGGTGTGAATGGGTGAATTTCTCCTTGGTCCTGCGTTTTTTTGAATGTGCCTGTGTGTGTGGAGTATCCTGCGTTTTAGTTGGGGCATGTTCTGCCTGTGTCTGGTGCCTGCTCTTCTGTCTTTGGGAGGATGAGGCATGTGTGCGGCTGCTATGTGCCTCGGCCCTTGGTTGGCTCTTTTTGCTCCCTTTAGCTCTGCCCATAATGATATGGTATCCAACACAGAGCTGAGTGCCTTGTGCTTTAAATATGTTTCCCGTGTGGGCGTGGTCACGTCACCGCGGGGGAACGTCAGAGCTATACCTTGCAAAACAAGAAAAGATGTCGGCCGCCATCTTTACCCGGGAGCAGGACGACATCATCATGGATGTGAGTATGCGAGCGTGCGTTTATGTGCGCGCACACATTCCTTCTAATAAAAAAAAAAAACGCAAGAATAGTCTGAAACAACTTAGTTTGTGACGTAAAATACAAGCCCACCTTAGTTTAACACATGTCTGCAGCTACAAACTAGCCTACATGCAGATAGCAGAACTAGGGCAATGTGAGGCAGCAAGAGGTTAATAAAGTGACTTTAGTTAGGCCAAGAAACTTGTTAATGTATTTTGTGTATTAATGGTGGGTCCTTGTATCTATTTTGGACAGATGATGCTGAGGAATCGCTACGACTTCCTGCCGTCAGATTATGACAAGCGGACGCGATTGAGCGAAGATCCCAAACTACCTATACCTTCACCCAGATCGCCCAACACTGGTCTGATTTAAAAAGAAGGCATAAGCCCCGGGTGAGGCGGTACTTCGCAAAACATTTCCCATGTAAGTGTAGAAAATGTAAATGCACTTATATCCCTGGCCTCGCCTGGGCGTGGTTTAATGATTGTGTTTGTATTTCAGCCCATGAATGGAATTTGCGGTTCCGCCCCACCCAGACCAGGACACGCAGCCCAGTGTTGGGCGAAACAGGTGAAGGTGTAGGTGGCCCACCGCCAGGGTCAACGGCCACCCCCTCCTCTGCCAGTGAGTATGAGGAGCCGCTGGACCTCAGCATGCAGGGGAGGGGGCAATCTGACGGCAGGGAGTCGAGCAGAACAGAGCCTCAACCGGACTCCGGTAAGGGAAATAAAGTTAGATATGTGGTAAGACATGCATTAAATACAGATACTCATGTGCACTATTGTTTTAGATTCAGACGTCGCTGGAACATCCCAAGGGATGAGTGAGGAAGGGGGCGAGGAGGAAGAGGTTGCTGGGGAAGGTGAGTAGATTGATACCTAGAAGCCTAACATAATATTATATTAATGAAAGAACAACAGTCTCTAATATCAGTGTGTTTGTCATTCATCCAGATTCCCAACTGCCACAGAGGGAGGATGAAGGGAGACTCCGCCCCCGACGCAATGTGCGGCCTAAACCTTGTAAGTGGTGTTTATTTAAACTAAAGTAAATGAGCAAACAATACCATTTAACCTTTCCATCAAAATGAATTCAAAAAAGCCCTTAAAGCGGACCTTAACTATGAATAAGAGGCTATCTTAGATAGTTCCCACACCCTGTACATACAGATTGACCACCTTACAAATCATCTTACCAACCTTTTCCCGAGCACAGCTCGGCTCTGTGTGAGCAAAGCACAGCTATAACCCACCCCCTGTACCTTATCCCACTCTCCTCTCCTCAGTAAGTGTGATGCTTCAGAGTCAACATGGCGTTGCACGTATCCTAAATTCTGGGACTGAGTTGCAGCCCAGTGGGGGAAAGAATAATAACTGGTTGACTAAAAAAGTAATATATCTTAGTTTAAGATGCTGTGGAAACGTTTCTGAAGAGTTTGGCCTTTTCATTAAATCACGCAGAAGGTCCGATTTAAAAAGTGCACAAACCAAAAACCAAAAAAAAAACCAAAAAACAATGCTAAAGTAATGTTGTTTTTCATTCACAGATCAAAGAAAACAGGCTCCAGACCCCGAGGCCTAATTTTAATTGTTTGGTTACACAATGTAAATATTTTTTTTTCGTTTTAAAATCTAAAATGTTTTTATGTATAAAAAAAAAAAACCCAAATTTAACTAATAAAAAAATCATAAAATTTCGACAGTTGTGTTTCCTGCAAAAGTACCATCACACAACATCAGCACACATTTACATGACACACAAAAGGTTTAGATATGGGACAATAAAACATAAAAATACACAAACAATAAAGGTATGCATTAAGGACAAGGACGAAGGAACTACTAGATGATTAAGGTATGCATTAAGGACAAGGAAGAAGGAACTACTAGATGATTAAGGTATGCATTAAGGACAAGGAAGAAGGAATTACTAGATGATTAAGGTATGCATTAAGGACAAGGACGAAGGAACTACTAGATGATTAAGGTATGCATTAAGGACAAGGAAGAAGGAACTACTAGATGATTAAGGTATGCATTAAGGACAAGGACGAAGGAACTACTAGATGATTAAGGCATGCATTAAGGACAAGGAAGAAGGAACTACTAGATGATTAAGGTATGCATTAAGGACAAGGAAGAAGGAACTACTAGATGATTAAGGTATGCATTAAGGACAAGGAAGAAGGAACTACTAGATGATTAAGGTATGCATTAAGGACAAGGAAACTCCCAGAAAAAAACAAAAAAAAAATAAAGATGTGTGTCAAATTTGCATTTGTGGCCATATGCATATTCCAATGGAGTTTGAGGGATGTGCGCTTGCGTGTAGCCAGATTGGCAACTGAAGAGCCATGGAGATGTAAGTATACTTGCTAAAACCACCAAAATGGAAGGTCAAATACGACGGAAACCAAGGAGGTACGTTCAAAAAGGCAGGAAAAATCAGGGAAAAACGGGCCGCCCGTGTGAACGTCAACGGGAGCCCCGATCAAATTGAAGGCACCCGAGAGAGCAAAAAAAGCTTTCCGAGTAAAGTGAAATTGACGGATCAGTTAGGGAGCCATTCCGACGGAGGCTTTGCATCACATTTGAGCCACGATTCAAACGGGAGCCCCGGACAATCGGAAGGTTTTAAGGGCAGTTCAGAGGAGGCTCTGCATCAGGCCCCTTATGTCCTTTCACAGACATCTAGAGGATTTGGACAATCGCAACAGAAGATGTAATATAAGAGTGCGAGGAGTTCCTGAAGCAGTAACGACGGATCAGACCCAGGAGGCCCTGTCGTCCATCTTTAACTCTTTGTTGGAGAGGCCGCCGGGCACTCCGATTGAGTATGTGCACGCCCACAGAGCCCTGCGCCCCTGGAGCGGAGGAGAGGCTCCCCCCAGAGATATTATCTGTTGTCTTCAGAACTTTCAACTAAAGGAGGAGATCCTCTCCAAGGCCAGAAACCGGGACACTATCATGTTTAACAATAGTGAGGTGCAGTTATACCAGGACCTCTCCGGAATTATGCTGCAACACCGCAGGGCTTTGAGGCCCCTTACGGCGTCCCTTAGAGAAAGGGGCATTCCATATCGGTGGCGCTTTCCATTTGCCCTGTCAGCTACGTGTAACGGGAGAACGGGAACCCTTCGGATACCTGAGGACTTACCCGAGTTCTGCGAGACGCTGCGGCTCCCTTTGATCTCCCTGCCGGACTGGTTTCGCCAGTTTTCCATCCCGCAGCTGGTGAAGAGAGCAGGGCGGCAGGGATTTTCTGGAGGAATTCGATGGAGCGGTCAGGAGACCTCGCCTCCGGGGGGTAGCAGAGAGAGAAGTCGGTCGAGACCCCGGAGATGAGGCTGCTGAAGTTTGGCTGAGATACAACATATGTGGTGGTGATGGCGTCTGAAGATAAGATTACTCACAGTTTTCTTTTTACCTTGCATTGGTCTCTTGCCTCACGTTCGATGCTCCAGGAGGCTAAAATATGCACTGTTTAAAGGGCGGGCGACTTTCTCTCGCTCCCCCCGGTTGAATGTTGAATACGGGGAGGGGAGGTTGTTTGGTTATTGAGATGTTTGGTTGGGATCGTTAAACTTATGCCTTTATATCTCTTCTGCCATTTGCAAAGATTTATGTATGCAGGGTCCTAGACCCTTATCTAAGAGATTGCGGGGAATGCTCATAGGGCTGGACGGCACTCCGAGGGGGCTTACTATGGCACATGTTTTATTTGGCGTTTCACTCTGTTTGCTTTAATGTTGGACAGGGGGGAGGGGAGAACCCTATTGCTGATTATGCCTGGTCTGTCCCCCCTATCTCTCGCATGCAACCGATCTGTTACACATGGTTTATGTAGGAAGGGTCGGTATATGGGGAGGGGGGCATGCATCAGCCAGTGGCCTGTGCGAGGAAGGAGGATCGGGTGTTGGTCAGCGCTAGGTAATGGAATGGAGGGGGTAATCTTAAGACAACCGGGGGTGTTGGATAGGGGATTCCCCTACTCTAGGGATATTTAAGCTGTGAGCTCAGCAGGCTGCGGGGCTATGTGCGCGGTCTCCGGAGGAGAGGGAAGAGGTTGGGAGCCTGTTCATGACGGAATAGCCGACCTGCTATATTGAAGAGCGTTGACGGCTGGGCGTCCCCCTGTGGTAGCTCAGTGTATCATATGTAGCACGGAGAGGTGGGTGTGGAGAGGAGTATCTCGCATGTAGAATAGGCTTAGGCCTCCTCATGGGCCAGTGACATATGCACGGGCTCCTATGGATGCTCTTCTTCATTCCCTGGGGCGTTATTCTGTGGGACATATAAGTTGGGGGGAGATGGAATGGAGAGGAATCAATGGATACCTGGGGTTTTTAATGGTCCCCTGGGGTCCCCCTCCCTCGGGCGGTAGGTTTGTGTTGGGATGTCTTTTGAGAGGGAGGTGTGTGAATGGAGGTGCGCGGGTTAGTTTCTTGGGCCTACCTTGGAAGGGGGGGACTAAGGTTAAGTGTGGGATGCACATGGGGGGGTGTTTGTATGTTTGCTTGGTTGTTTGGCTTTCTGTGCGTCCTCATTGGTGGTTGCCCTCACCAGTCCTTACAATACAATATAATACAGCATACTGGCTGCAATAGTTGTACATGTGCAGGGAGCATTTTAATCTATGACGGGGCTCCGCCGGGCCTCTTCTGGGCTAACTCACGGGATTCAGGATTTATCGCTTCTTTTTCTTATTTCTTTATTCTTTGGGTGCTGGGTTTCGGTCTTCCGGCCCTCCATGTTTTCCTCCATAAGGGCGTTTTTCTGATGTGGAACGGGAATGATCAGGGTGGTTAGGTCTCTCCTGTTTTGACCTTAGAGGTTGTGCCCCGGGCTGTGGGGGACAACAGGGGGATATAGTCTCTCCGTGAAAGGTTGTCCCAGTAGTTTCCACTGGGTGGGGGAGAAGTTAGTTTCCCCTTGGCCCTCTTCTGTTTGTGGTTGTACATACTCGGTCTTCAGTGTGTTTCCTTTTGTGTTTCCCCTCCCTGGCCTGCTCTCCTTCCTTCGTTCCCCCCCCTTTTTTCTTCTTCTTCTTTCTAGGCCCCATCAGGGGGGAGGTGTGCTCACTGGGAGTGGTGGAGCGGAGGCTTTGGTGCAACTACTGGGGATTTTGGGGCATAGAGCTTGCTGGCTATGGGGTCTATGTGCTTGAACATCCTCTCCATCAACTCCAAGGGACTAAATTCTCCCTCGAAATGGCACGCTTTATTTAGGGAACTTAAAAAATACAAAGCACACATTGCACTGATCCAGGAAACCCACTTTCAAATTCATAAGGCCCCGTACTACGGTAATAGGATATACACGTCTTGCTTTTCTGCCCCTTCTCCAAATAACAAAGCAAAGGGGGTTTCGATTTTGCTGGACAAGGATCTAGACTTCCGGGTGATAGCAGTGTAAAAAGATAAAGAGGGCAGGTTCATCTTCTTGAAAGGGAAGCTCTCTAATGGGTCGGTCATTACTATAGCTAATGTATATGCCCCGAATAAAGACCAACAAAGGTTCTGCAGGGTAGTCATGGGTAAATTAGAAGCGTTTCAGGAGGGGATATTGATATTGGGAGGAGACCTGAATTGTGCGCTTAACCCCTTGGTGGACACGTCGGATGCTAAAACTGCTCTCTCCTATAGAGCCTTGAAGCAGATAAAGAAGGCTTTACAAGAGTTGGCGCTGGTAGACACCTGGCGCTTGATGCATCCGCTAGAAAAAGATTTCACATATTATTCACCAATTCATGGGAAGTATTCTAGAACTGATTTTCTCTTTCTGTCGCAGAGGGATCTGGAGAGGGTGACTTCGGCGCGGATTGGCAATATCTCGTTTTCCGATCATGCTCCGGTCTTTTTCCATAACCCTACCGGATTGGGAAAAAAAGGAATGGCATTGGAAAATGAATGAGAGTTTACTGAAAGATTCTGGCATAGTGGAGAGACTCAGGCAGCATATTGCAATGTATATAAGGGAAAATGTTACGGAAGATGTAGACCCAGTTACAATATGGGAGGCCCACAAGTGTATCAGAGAGGGTTTCTGATCCAGGAGGGCGCAAGAGCAAAAAGGGAAAGGGGGGCGAGGGTGGAGACGTTGGCTTGGCAGATAGCAGATCTAGAAACAAAGCACAAGCGGTCCCTCCAGATGCAGCACTTAAAGGAGTTGGAAGCTAGGAGACAGGAGCTCAAGGATGTCTATTTAAGGGAGACGGGCAGGTTCTTTGCCAAACGCCATGGATTGTACTATGAACAAGGGAACAAGTCGGGACGTATGCTGGCTAGGGCCTTGCGGCCTAAATGTGTTTGTTCTAGAATTGAGGGGGCAGGACGGGAACCTCTACCAAAAGAATGGGGAGATAGCGGAACTGTTCAGCAAATTCTACTCAGCTCTGTATAACCTTCCAGGTCAGCAGGGGAGGGGGGGGGTCAAGAGAATGTTATGGAAACTTATCTGAATGATTCGATGATGCCGTTGTTATCTAAAGAGGAGGTGGAAGTGTTAGAGGCTCCAATAACTGTGTTGGAGTTGCAAAAAGCTATTAACTAGACCAGGGAGGGCCCCGGGTCCGGATGGCTTCCCTTCCCAATATTATAAGACATTCTCTGCCCAATTGCTCCCTCTTATGGTACGGGCATTTGAATCTACTGCGACTTTGGGCTTTTTACCACACTCAGCTTTGGAGGCGCAAATTGTTGTTATCCCAAAGGAGGGGAAGGATGTTACGGATTGCCGGAATTACAGACCAATCTCCCTGTTGAATATAGATGTAAAGATTTTTGCTAAGGCGTTAGCAGGGAGGGTGGCTGCCTTCTTACCAGATTTAATTGGCCAAGATCAGGTGGGTTTTGTTCCAGGCAGAGAAGCCCGAGATAATGTGATTAAGTCCTTGAACATTCAGTGGTGGGCAAAAGCCAAATGCATTTGGTCAATCATGCTTTCTACTGACGCCGAGAAGGCGTTTGACCGGGTGGATTGGAGGTGGATAGAGAAGGTTCTGGACCATATTGGGTTGGGTGAGGCGGACAAGAATAGGATTATGGCACTGTATTCAAATCCGGTGGAGAGGGTAAAAACGAATAATTGCTGTTCTCCTATATTCCACATCCGTGATGGTACGAGGCAGGGATGCCCGCTGTCCCCTTTGATATTTGCCCTCTTGCTGGAGCCATTCTTGCGGCGGGTTAATTTGAGCGGAGGTATCAGTGGCATCATGATAGGGGGTAGAGAAAGAAAGGTTACGGCATATGCAGATGATATGCTTTTCTTTTTGCACTCCCGAGGGTGTCGGTGCCTAATTTGCTAAAGGAATTTGAGATTTTCGGACGCTTGTCAAATCTAAAGATTAATTTTAATAAGTCCAGCGCCATGAATATTTCTCTACCAGATTCGGAAGTAGAGGCACTACAGGGTATCTTTCCCTTCAACTGGGAGAAAAAAAGCCTAAAATATCTGGGGGTACAGTTACCTGCCTCGTTCGCTAGCTTGTTCCAACTTAACTTTGCTCCCATTGGGGCTAGAGTTAAGAGAGACCTGATGGGATGGAACCGACTGCGGCTTTCCTGGTTTGGACGTATGTTGGTGTTGAAAATGAATGTTCTGCCGCGGATTTTATACCTGCTACAGTGCATCCCCATTAAAATACCGGAGGCTTTCTTTAAAGATCTGATGAAATCCTTTAGGGGGTTCATCTGGGCGGGTAGACCACCGAGGATTAGGCGGAACCTTCTGCTACTTCCAAAGGAACAGGGGGGGGACTGGGATTCCTTGCATGAAATCGTATTATAGAACGGTGCACATAGGCAGAGTGGTAGATTGGCAAGTGAACGGCTCGCAGAAAAATTGGGTGCGTATACAGGGTGTGGTTGCCACGGGTGGGGGGTTGGATATAGTGTGTAATCTTAGGCGAGCAGACATCCCTGGGAGTGCTAAGACACATCCGTTGGTTGGGACTTCCCTGTCTATACTGGGGGATTTGTGTAGGGGAAAACACGCCCTGACCACCTTCCCGGGCCACCTAAAACCGGTTTTGGGGAACCCTGCTTTCCCGCCTTCTTGAAGGACTGTGGGGGTCCTAAGCCCTTGAGGACGTATCATCTACAGGACAGAGGGGTCTTTAGGGATAGACGAAGCTTGCGGCAGATATTGGAGGGGGAAGTCTCATTTTTCACCTACCTTCAGATCAGACATTTCTTTTTCTCTAAGGGAGTAAGGGAGGGTATGAGGAATGAGTTGACGGAGTTTGAAAGGGCTTGCCTGGGGAGGGGCCCCAATACACATCTTTTGTCCTGGGCTTATGGCCTTCTGCAGCGCAGAGTTTGCAGAGGTCAAACCATGGGAGAAGAAATGGGAGAATGACCTCGGCAGATCTTTGTCGGAAGCAGAGTGGAGCGGTATCTATAGGAATGCCCACAAAGGGGAGATTAGTAGCTCAATGCAAGAGGCTAATTACAAGTTGATTACACGCTGGTACCGGACGCCTGAGGTTCTGTACTCCTTTTTCCCAGCGGTCCCAGATGTGTGCTGGAGGTGTGGACTGAAGGGTGCTTCGCTGTTGCACATCTGGTAGTCCGGGGTCCTGGATTTCTGGGAGAAGGTGAGGGGTCTATGTGGTGTGATACTTGGAGAGCCCCTGGACTGAAATGTGTCCTTTTGGGATGGTCACCGGATGGCAGGGGAATTGCGGGAGGGGCCCCCCTTGGCCGGCACCTGCTGAATGCTGCTAGGGTAATAATTCCAAGGCTGTGGAGATCACAGAGGTCGCCCACAATCAAAGAATGGTTCAGTCAAATCAATCATGTGGAGGAAATTTGCTATGCTAGACAAGATAGGTTGCATGACTATCTCAAGATTTGGACGACTTGGGTAGTGTTCAAAGACTTGGTCTCCTACAAACAGGTATGGGACACATGAGTTATTGTTAAGGTGTGATCAGGGACGAGCTGCTTCCTTAACGGTGGAATTGTCATGAGTGGGTCAGGGTGTGTATGGGAGAGGGCTTGAGATTCGTCACTCCTACTCCATGGGGTCTGGTGGCGAAAGGGCATACTCTAAAAGAGGGGGAAAAGTTGCTGGCCAATTTGCCCAATGTACTTGGGTGCATGGGAACCCAGAAGAGCGACTGGTTAGCTGGTACCACAGCTGTCTTTGCAGAAACATGTGTGCTTAATCGAGGGGTGGCTACACGGAGCATGAATAGGCTTGCATGGTGGGCTGATGGACAGGGTAGGCGGGTAGTGGATGCGGCCCTGGAACCCCTTCTCCCTGATCGGGCGAATTGGTTAGCTGTCCTTGTCTGATGTATAGTATTGTATGATTTATTATGCCTTCGTGAGCTGTTTTACATCGTATTGTGTTATACGCCATGGCTCGTCTATTATGGGCGTAAATGTTTGTATTTGTCTGCTTTGTTGTTATGAAAACAATAAATACGAGTATGATCAAAGGGAGCACCCTGCAAGGCTGACAAAACCAAGTTCAAATCCCAAACAGGCACCATAGGCTTATGTGGGGGGCGCACATGAGTGACCCCCTGGAAAAAAGTCCTGATCAGAGGGTACTGAGCAAAGGACTTCTGGAAGAAAATAGCCAGGGCAGAAACCTGCCCTTTCAGAGTACTGAGTTGGAGCCCCATCTCCAACCCATGCTGCAGGAATAGAGAACACACGACAGGGAAGAGACTTAGACTCACACCAGTAAATGTAGGCACGCCAAACCCTGTAATAAATGGAAGAAGAAGACTTCTTCCTAGCCTTTATCAAAGTATTCACAACCGAGGAAGACAGACCCTTCTCCATCAAGATGGAGGTATCAGCAGCCAGGCCGTCAAAGCCAGAGTTTGTAAATTGGGATGGTGTAGAGAGCCCTGAGTGAGCAGATCTGGCACCAAGGGCAGAGTGTACTGATCTACTGCCAGCTACACCATGTCTGCGAACCACACTCTTCTTGGCCACCTGGGGGCCACCAGAATCGCTGGCACCCCTTCCAGAGCAATCTTGCGCAGAACCCTGCCCAGCAGGGGGAACGGAGCGAAGACATACATAAACTGAAAGTCCTGCCATGACATTGCTAGTGCATCCGTGGTCAAGGCCAGAGGATCCTGGGACAGGGACACAAAGGCTGGAAGCTTGTGATTGTGACGGGACGCAAACAGATCCACATCTGGTTGGCCCCAACGGTGACACAGGGATTGGAACACCCTGCTGCATAGGGAGCATTCTCCCTGGCGAGAGGTCCCCCTGTTCAGAGAGTCCACCAGGCAATTTTCCAACCCCGGGATGTACACAGCTGATATGCAGGGGACATTGGCCTCCGCCCAAGTCAGGATCAGAGACGGTTCCTGGAGGGCCCCCTTGCTCCGGGTCCCTCACTGATGATTGATGTAGGCAACTGCCGTCTGGTTGTCCGAGCGCACCTAAACAGGCAGGCCCTGAAGGTGAGTAGTCAAGTGAGCCAGCACTAACCTGATCGCCCGCAGTTCCAAGACATTGATAGGTGTGTGGGCCTCCAGAGGACCCCACCTCCCCTGGAACCGCAGGGACTTCCAGAAACCCCCCCAACCTGACAGACTGGCATCTGTGGTGACCGTCTCCCAGGGAGGGGTAAGAAAGGATCTGCCCCCCCCAACAGGTTCCTTGAGTCCATCCACCACAAGAGGGACCTCCTGACCCGAGGGGAGAGCACACAGACCCTGTCCAGGGACGCTGGGTCCTTGTCCCATACTGACAATAGGTGAAGTTGCAGAAGCCTCAAGTGGAACTGAGCATAAGGGACCGCTTCGAAGCATGCCACCATCAGGCCCACCAGCTGCATCCCCTGCCTGATGGAGGGATGAGGACAAAATAGGAGGAACTGAGCCTGTGCAATCGGACTGTCCACCTTCTGTTGAAGGAAAATCCTTGCCTGAACTGTATCCAGATTCATTCCTAGGAACGGAGTCACCAAGGAAGGGGACAGTGAGGACTTGGGGTGGTTGATCACCCATCCAAATGACTCCAGAGTGGACACCACCAGCTGAGTATCCAACTCTGCCTGATGTAGAGATTGGGAAGTGATGAGAATGTCGTCCAGATAGGGAAGCACGCGGACGCCCTGATACCTGAGCAGTGACATCACGCCCGCCACCACCTTGGTGAACACCCTGGGAGCTGAAGTGAGACCAAAGGGCAACGCCACAAACTGGTAGTGTTGATCCATCAGAGCGAACCTGAAGAACCTTTGATGACCTGGGAATACAGGAATATGAAGTTAAGCATCTTTGATGTCCACAGAAGTCATGAAGTCCCCTTGGCGCAGGGAACTGATGGCAGTTTCCATGCGAAAGCGCCTGCCCCTGACAAATTTGTTGAAAATCTTTAAGTCCAGGATGGGTCTGACTGAACCATCTTTTTTGGGTACTGTGAATAGGTTGGAATAAAAACCCTTGCCTTTTTCTCTTAAGGGGACCTGGCAGATGACCCCCAGCTCCAGGAGACCTTGCACTGCTTGCACTAGCTCCTGAGCTGACACAGGGTCCTGAGGAATCTGGGATTTGATGAATCTTGGAGGGGGGCAGGCAGCAAACTCTATCTTGTAACCGGAGGACACTACCTCCTGAACCCACCGGTCTGAGACATGAAGTCTCCAGACGTGAGCAAAGTGCTGCAGCCGTCCCCCCACCCGGATGGGTGAGGGCGCCCCATCATGCCTGAGGGGGCTTGGGGGATGATTTTGCTTTGGGACCCCAGGAGGGGCCAGGACGTCCACGGCCTCTGCCCCTACCCCAGAAATCTCCCCGGGACCCAGGAAAGGAAACCCCCCTCCCCTGTCTGGCACCACGGTAAGGGGAGGAGAAGGAACCCTGACCCCGAAAGGGCCGAGATTGGCGCCTGCGCTGGGGTAACCTGCCTCTCTTAGCAAAAAGGTCCAGGCGGTCCCCAAACAGGCGCAGTCCTTTGAAGGGAAAACCAATGAGGGCCTTCTTGGCAGCGTTGTCAGCAGCCCACTGGCGCAGCCAAACCGAGTGGCGTATAGCCACCACAAGGGCAGATGTTCTGGCACACATTCTGATGGTATCATCCATGGCAGAGAGGACAAAATTTACAAAAACATCACAACTGGAGAGTGCATTGAACACCTCACAAGGCAAATCATCAGGGGCACTATCAAGTATATTTCTAATAAGGGTTCTAGTGGCCACAGCAGTAATAGCAGAAGCACAGACCGGGCGCAGCGCCGTACCCGCACATGCAAAGGCATGGGATGCCAACTGGTCAATGCGCCGATCCTCAGCATCCCGCAGGGTAGTAGAGTCAGGGGAATGCATGACAGAGGTGTTAGATAGCCCTAGGACCGGGGCATCCACCTCGGGAGGGGATGATCAACACTTTACCACATCAGCAGGAAAGGGATACTTCCTATCCCAACTTTTAGGAACCCCGGGAAGTTTACTGGGGCGCTCCCATTCCTTAAGCACAAGGTTATGGAAATGAGCCTGCTTGGGAAATTCCAAACGTGATTTTGCTGTATGGTAAAGCTCCCCCCCTGGGAGCCGCAACAGGGGAACATATGGACAGGACCTCAAAAATCTGGGTCAGTAATCTGTCAGTGTCATCCGGGGCCCAGGGGTCAGAGCCAGAATCGTCATGACCCCTTGGCCTCTCATCAGATGAGCCTGAGTCAGAAAAAAGCTCCCCTTCATCAGACGGGGTATAGCTGAAAAGATTAAAAAACTCCTCAGTTTCCATAGAAAAAATAGTGACATTAGGCGTTAAGTGCCGCTTTTTAGCAGGGGTCTTACGCGTCAAGGACTTAGCAATCAACTGCTCAACAGTAGCCAGTCTAGAAGACACATCAGGCTGAGAATCCCCACTAGTATGCAACTCAGTAGGAGTGAGGTTTAAGCTTGGGGGAGTAGGTGAAGTGAAACGAGGTGCAGCCACTGGCAGGCCAGATTGCAATGCAATCACCTGCTCAGCACAGGGTACACAGACCCGCGCCTTGTCAGCGTCAGCATGAGGCTGCCCACATGCTACACACAGCCGGGCTTGTCCCGAAGGAACTCCGGTCACATTATCCTGGGATGCCTCCATATGGTGATTATAGCGGCACTATAGGCCGATAGGGATTAACGATATACAGCAACCCCGGATGCCCACTAGGGAAGTGGGAGTATTACATAAGGCCTAACAAGTTAATAACTAATAGAGGGCCGGGAGAAGCCAAAGGGTTCGCCCAGCCTGAAAGACATAAGAGAAGACCGTAAGCACA
Organism: Gastrophryne carolinensis; assembly: GCA_027917425.1. Lineage (NCBI taxonomy): Eukaryota > Metazoa > Chordata > Amphibia > Anura > Microhylidae > Gastrophryne > Gastrophryne carolinensis. The sequence goes on along the minus strand of CM051240.1, from coordinate 126,716,992 downwards.
CAGTAATAAAAAGTAGCAAAATACAGCCGCCCGCGAGAGCACTTACAGACTGCGGTAGGAAGAGGTCCGTCGCGCATGGGCCAACCAAGCAGGTTAAAGATGACGTCGGTTCACCTCGAGGGGCGGGCCGGTATCAGCGATGACGCGGAGCGCGCCATAGACGGGCCCCACCCCCCCCCGAAGAGCGCGAAGCCAGGACGTAACAAGCAGCCAATGATGGCGCACCAGCACCTGAGGTAACGCCGCCGCCAAGCGCGGAACATAGTGACATAAAAGGCGCGCGGCGGCAATTTTGAAAAAAAAACAGTAAGGGAAAGCAAGCCAGCGCGGCGGCTGACACAAGGCAGAAAGAATAAAATATAAGGTGAATGCATAGCATACACATTTACACACACACCCCCCCTTTTCCCCCGAAGGATACCAGGAGAATGAGGGAAGACAGCGGCCACTTAAATAGGGCCCACCGATAGGCAGGGGCAATAGTGCGGGAGGGGCATCCCATAGCGGCTCACCATAAGCCTGAACCGCCTACCCTTCGGTGGGGGATTGCGGTGGAGCAGCGCTCCTAAGCACCTAACAGCGGTGCTGCCTACCTTCACCCGACCAGCGCAGCCAAGGCTGGGAGGCATATTACTAATGGAATGGGTGGGAACAGTCCTACAGGGCCGCAGGCTAATAGCCCAGCTCACCTGCGAGTAGAGAGCCATTTCTCGCCCTTCGCAGTCCAGACTGCAGAGAAATTCTGGGGATTTGTGGGAGGTCCCTGGGTATTTGAGGGGCCGGGAGGAGCCTGTTTTCAATGTCTCTGCAGTCCAGCGCCATCTGGCGGAGTAATACACACGTGTAAGTAATCTTTCTGGAGCAGGACGTACTGTATACTAAGAATAGAAGATAGATGCTCTGGATAGGCATAAGAATGCCTGGCTCAGATAGGATGATCAATATAGGTCAGCTTGGTCCTTTGGAGGACTAGTTATGTCTATTTAGTAGTGGGTGAGCCCACAGTCAGACCCAGCTGCTTTAATGTATTGTGACAACTTCGTTATTTATTGGGGTCCCCTTTAAAACACTAAATAGATTGATAGATGCATGCTGTCTTACAAGCAGAGAGGGGAGGGGTCATAAGGGTTAATGTGTTGAATGGATAGTAATGCCACTGTGTAAGCTTGCGTCTGTATGAAAGAGAGATGTCGATTGGCAGTCGCTCAGGAGAGAAAAAATAAGTGAGCTGAGACAGGATTGGATTATGTCTGCTATGTGGGCGTGGCCTGATAGTTAAAAGCACGGCTTTACCAGGCCCCTCCCTCACCCTGATGAAACTCCCGATTGGGAGTGAAACGTGCGTCGGTGACGGCCCCCAGCCACGCCCCCCGCACTGGCTCATTCCTATTCATTCATCTGAACATGTGAGAACCTGCGGGCTATATCTGGTTAAGCCCCGCGTTGCGGGTGTCATATGCACCTTAGAAGATAACAGCCAGCCGGCTAGTTGGAAGAGTTGGAATTATATATTCCCCCGCTTGCCTTTAAGCCATAACTCGCAGCCCCATTTATGTGGACTTTGTCTCTCTGAGGGACGCCGGCCGGTGTGTGTATGTGAGTGTGGCGTGAGTTCAAGGAGGTGTGGAATCCAGGTTAGTCCTGGTGGGGGCCCCTGATTTTAATAGCAACTGCTCTTTTAATTGTGTGTACAGTTTTCAGTGTGCGATTTTTCTAAAGTATGTGTCATGTGCCATATTGTATGTTACAATTAAATTTTGAGTGGTATTTGGCTATATTTGGCCGTGGGTGTTTATTGTGCCAGCCTCGCATAACAACCATCGTTTGTGTGTGTATGTATTGTATAGCATTTTAGGTTGAGTGGGACGCCCTGATTTGTGGGCAGTGCACCACCCACTTTTGACAAGTGGATACTCCCTTTAAGCTGTCCTGTGGGGAGTGGAAGATAAAAATACAATTCTGTGAAATACTCACCTGTAGAATTGGTATTATACGCATACAGTACGTCCTGCTCCATATATAATACTTACACGTGGGGTAATCCTCCGCCAGATGGCGCTGTTCACTGCAGACATGCAAAAACAGGCTCCTCCCGGCCCTTCATATACCCAGGGACCTCCCACAAATCCCCAGCATTGAAAAGCATTGAAAAAGAAGCCGGGAGAAACCAACCACCAAAATTGGTAATAATAACAATGATAACAATCACCATACAGGGGATCCAGAACAAGGTGAAACCAGGGTGGGGTGGAGCAGGACGTACTGTATGAGTATAATACCAATTCTACAGGTGAGTATTTCACAGAATTGTATTATTCTAAGCATACAGTACGTCCTGCTCCATATATAATACTTACACGTGGGACATCCAATAGCAGTGTACATAAAGTAGGGTGGGATCCCCAACAACAAAGGCAACGGCACGTAGCTCAGACTACAACCGCCTGCAAAACCTTACGGCCAAAAGCGGCATCAGCTGAGGACCGAACATCAACCTTGTAAAACTTTGAAAAGGTGTGAACAGAAGACCAAGTAGCGGCCTTGCAAACTTGTTCAACAGAGGCCTGTTGCTGAAAAGCCCAAGAGGCACCAATAGCACGAGTGGAATGAGCCGTAAGACGGAAAGGGGGAGTCCTCCCCTTAGTAGAATAGGCCTGAACCACAGCCTGACAAATCCATTTACTGATGGTAGACTTGGCGGGAGCCAAACCTTTCCTAGGCCCGGAAGGCACAACAAAGAGGGCATCAGTTTTCCTGAAGGCCTTAGTGACAACAAGGTAATACTTCAAGCACCTGACTACGTGCAAGGAATGCAGAACCCGCTCCTTGCCGTTGCTAGGATTCGGACACAGAGAAGGAAGAACAATATCCTGGTTCAAATGAAAAGCCGACACAACTTTAGGCAGAAAATCCGGTTTGAAGCGGAACACCACCTTGTCCTGGTGTCGCTCATAGTATGGAGGCTGAATAGATAGAGCGGCCAGCTCAGACACACGCCTAACCGAAGTAATAGTCACCAAGAAGACAAGAGAGTGAGAACAGCCAGAGCAGCATCTTGAATAGGCTCAAAGGGAGCACCCTGCAGGCAGACAAAACCAAGTTTAAATCCCAGACAGGGACCATAGGTTTTCGAGGGGGACGCACGTGAGTGACCCCCTGAAAGAAGGTCTTAATCAGGTGATGTTGAGCAAAGGTCTTCTGAAAGAAGACAGACAGGGCAGAAACCTGACCCTTCAGAGTACTAAGTTTGAGACCTAAGTCCAGACCATGCTGTAAAAACTCCAGAACCCTAGGGACAGAGAATTCCCGGCAGGGAAGAGACCTGGACTCACACCAGTCAATGTAGGAACGCCATACTCTATAATAGATAGCAGAAGAAGTCTTCTTCCTGGCTTGCACCATAGTAGCCACCAAAGAGGCAGACAAACCCTTCTCCATCAAGATGGAGGTTTCAGCAGCCAGGCCATCAAAGCCAGAGTTTGTAAATTGGGATGGCGTAAGGACCCTTGAGTTAGCAGATCTGGTACCCTTGGCAGATCGTACTGATCTACCGCCATTTGAACCATGTCTGCGAACCACACTCTTCTTGGCCACTAGAATCACAGGTACCCCTTCCAGAGCAATCTTGCGCAGAACCCTGCCCAGAAGGGGGAACAGTGGAAACACATACAGGAGTTGAAACTCCCTCCAAGACATGGACAGGGCATCCGTGGCCATGGCCAGAAGATCCTGAGACAGGGAGACGAAGGCCGGGAGCTTGTGATTGTGACGGGAAGCAAACAGATCCACATCTGGTAGACCCCAACGGTGACACAGGGACTGGAATACCTTGTTGCCGAGGGACCACTCCCCCTGACGGGACATCCCCCTGCCCAGGGCATCCGCCAGCAGGTTCTCCGCCCCCGGAATGTAGACAGCCGAAATGCATTGAACATTGGCCTTCGCCCATGTCAGAATCTGAGACACTTCTTGGAGAGCACCCTTGCTCCGGGTCCCTCCCTGATGGTTGATGTAGGCAACCGCCGTTCTGTTGTCTGAGCGTACCTGGACCGACAGACCCCTCAGGTGTAGGGTCAATCGCTCCAGCACCAACCTGACTGCCCGTAATTCCAGAATGTTGATGGGTAAATGGGCCTCCTGAGGACCCCACATCCCCTGGAAGCGCAGGGACTTCCAGAATCCCCCCCAACCTGACAGACTGGCATCCGTTGTGACCGTCTCCCTGGAGGGGGTCAGAAAAGACCTGCCCCCTATCAAGTTCCTGTGGTCGAGCCACCACGCAAGGGACTGTCTGACCGAGGGGGGAAGCACACAGACCCTGTCCAAGGACGCTGGGTTCTTGTCCCACACTGACAGAAGGTGAAGCTGCAGAGGTCTCAAATGGAACTGGGCAAAGGGCACCGCCTCGAAGCTCGCCACCATCAGGCCCACCAACTGCATTCCCTGCCGGATGGAGAACTGTGGGCTCGAAAGCAGGAACCTCGCCTGCGCTGTCAGAGCTTCCACCTTCTGTTGAGGAAGGAATATCCTTGACTGAACCGTATCCAGAATCATTCCCAGGAACGGAGTCACCGAGGAGGGGGACAGGGAGGACTTGGGGTAATTGATCACCCAGCCGAAGGACTCCAGGGTGGACACTACCAGCTGAGTGTCCAACTCTGCCTGCCGCAGAGACCGAGAGGTGATGAGAATATCGTCCAGGTAGGGCAGCACACGTATGCCCCTTAGCCTTATCAGGGACATCACCCCTGCCAGCACCTTGGTGAACACCCTGGGAGCCGACGTTAGGCCGAATGGCAGGGCCACAGATTGGTAATGCTGATCTTTTAGTGCAAATCTGAGAAACCTTTGGTGTCCTGGAAACACCGGGACGTGAAGGTAAGCATCCTTGATGTCTACTGACGTCATGAAGTCCCCTGGGCGCAGTGAGCCAATGGCCGAGCGCAGAGTTTCCATGCGAAAGTGCCTGTTCTTGACAAATTTGTTGAGGATTTTTAAATCCAGAATGGGCCTGATTGACCCATCCTTCTTGGGTACTGTGAAAAGGTTGGAGTAGAACCCCGTGCCCCTGTCTCCAAGGGGGACCTTGCAAATGACCCCTAGATCCATGAGACCCTGTACGGCCAGCAACAAGACCTGAGCTGAGGCAGGGTCTTGAGGGATTCAAGACCCAATGAATCTGGTGGGGGGCCGTACAGCAAATTCTATCTTGTAGCCGGAGGACACTACCTCCTGAATCCACCGGTCTGAGACGTGGCGCCGCCAGACGTGCTCGAAGTGCTGTAGACGTCCCCCCACCCTGACGGGTGAGGGCGTCCCCTCATGCCTGAGGGGCCTTGGGAGGGGCTTCGGCCCCTAGGAGGAACCGGGACGGCGTCCTCTGTTCCTGTGCCAGGAATCTGCCCGGGCCCCAGCGAAGGACGCCCCTTTACCCTGTTTGGCCCCACGGTAGGGGGTTGATAGGGAGCCTTGGCCACGAAAGGGCCGAGTCTGCCTCCAGCGCTGGGGTAACTTGCCTCCCTAACCAATCCCCAAACAAGCACAGCCCCTTAAATGGAAGCCCCGTGAGGGCTTTCTTGGCGGCATTGTCTGCGGCCCACTGGCGCAACCAGACCGCGCAGCGTATAGCAACCACCAGGGCAGATGACCTGGCACACATCTTAATAGCATCGTCCGATGCGGACAGGATAAAGTTCACAAACGCATAACAGCTGGACAGAGCATTGACAGTATCAGAAGGCAACTCATCTGTGCCATCGAGAGCACTCCTAACCATGGCCCTGAGCGCTACTGCCGTAATGGCTAAGGCGCAAACCGGGCGCAGAGTCGCTCCCCCAAATGCAAAGGCATGACATGCCAGTTGATCAACAGGCCGGTCCTCAGAGTCCCGCAGCGTAGTAGTGTCAGGGGAGTGCATAATAGAGGTGTTGGACAACCCTAGAATAGGAGCATCGACCTCAGGTGGCGATGACCAGCACTTAAGCAAGTCAGCAGGAAAGGGATATTTCCTATCCACGCTCTTAGGGACCCCATGAAGTCTGCTGGGATGTTCCCATTCTTTAAGCACGAGGCTATTGAAATGGGTCTGCTCGGGAAATTCCAAGTGAGCTTTAGCGGTATGAAAAAGATCACCCCTTTGCCGGGGAGCCGCAGCAGGGGGAGAGAGGGACAGAACCTCAAAGATCTGAACCAGCAGTATATCAATATCATCTGAGGACCAATGCTCGGAGCCAGACTCTTCCTGACCCCTAGGCTCATCGTCGTATGACCCTGAGTCAGTGAATAGTTCCCCTTCGTCCGAGGGGATATGGGCATAGGAATGCAACAAATCATCAGGTTCTATAGGGAAGAGGGCCGATTGAGGGTTCAAGTGCCGCCTCTTGGCGGTGGCTTTACGCGCTAAGGAATTAGCAAGCAAGTTTTCAACACTAGCCAGCCTCGTGGCCAGATCAGGATGAGAATCCCCACTGGTATAGGTGAAGTGCGGCGGGGTGCAGGCCCAGCCTCAGAGGAGACGGGAAGCACCGATAGCGCCTGCTGTGCACAAGGAACACAGACCCGTGCATTGTCACCGCTGCTAGGTAAGACCCTACAAGCTACACACAGCCGGGCTTGTCCCGAAGGAACCCCGTTCACAATATCCTGAGATGCCTCCATATGGTGATTTAATCGGCACAATATGCCAGTAGGGATTGACGCTGTAAGCTACCCTGGATGCCCCAATAACCCGCGGGGAAGTGGGAGTAATTTTTATGGTCACGACCGGGAGCTACACTGGGCCGGGAGAAGCCACCGAAATCCGCGGTCTGAAAGACATAAGGGGGAACAAGGATGTCAGAGCCATGCACAATGGGAGATAAAAACTAAAGAAGAGTAGCCCATGAGGGCACTTACAGACAGAGAGGAGAGGACGATCTTCACCACGCGCGCGGGAGAAGGAAATGGCGCCAAGCGAATCTCAGAGGGCGGGCCTGAGCCGACCGCGACGCGTAACGCGCCAAGCCGGAACCACGCCCCTCCCCAGCGAGCGCGAAGATGCCTCCATATGGTGATTTAATCGGCACAATATGCCAGTAGGGATTGACGCTGTAAGCTACCCTGGATGCCCCAATAACCCGCGGGGAAGTGGGAGTAATTTTTATGGTCACGACCGGGAGCTACACTGGGCCGGGAGAAGCCACCGAAATCCGCGGTCTGAAAGACATAAGGGGGAACAAGGATGTCAGAGCCATGCACAATGGGAGATAGAAACTAAAGAAGAGTAGCCCATGAGGGCACTTACAGACAGAGAGGAGAGGACGATCTTCACCACGCGCGCGGGAGAAGGAAATGGCGCCAAGCGAACCTCGGAGGGCGGGCCTCAGCCGACCGCGACGCGTAACGCGCCAAGCCGGAACCACGCCCCTCCCCAGCGAGCGCGAAGCTCGGAAGGCGTCTAGCCAATCAGTGACAGTAAAGTCATAACGCCTGATGTAAATGGCGCTAGGAGCCTATACAGGCACGGCTGAGGTCTGTACTCGGGCTCTCCTGTGGCTCCCCGTCGGGGAAATGAACCCCGGTCTGCCGTGACAGGCGGGGATACTGTATTGGACAGGCGCTATAACCGACTAAGCCAGCGCAACCTAAGAAAAGCCACTAAGGCTAAGAAGGAGAAGGGAAGGAAGAAAAAGAGACGCTGAGGCGTCCGCAAAGCCGCCGCCGTACATGCGGTGCGAGCAGAAACAGAAACTAAAGGCGCTGCGGTTAACAGTAAGATAAGAGCGCGCCTCTGATCCCCGTTCCCAGTAAAGCACAGCCAAGCCATAAGCGTGTAAGGATACATTGAGGCCGCCATACACACAACCCCTCCCCCCCTTTCTTTTCCCCCTGGCTAAGGGGGGAACGAGGGAGGAAGGCGACCCGTTACATAGGGTCCACCGCTAAATGGGGCGTGGGGCAATGATGCGGGAGGGGCATCCCCTGAAGGCTCACCATCAGCCTTGACCGCCTACCCTATGGTGGGGGATTGCGGTGGAGCGTGGCTCCGTAAGCACACAGGTGCTGCCTACCTTCACCCGACCAGGGCAGCCCAGGCTGGGAGGCATATCACACAGAGGAGGGGTGGAAATAGTCCCACAGAGCCGCAGGCTGTAATAGCCCCGCTCACCTGCGAGAGAGTGATACTTCATGTCTTTGCAGTCAGCACTGCAGAGAAATCTGGGGATTTGTGGGAGGTCCCTGGGTATATGAAGGGCTGGGAGGAGCCTGTTTTTGCATGTCTGCAGTGAACAGCGCCATCTGTTCAGTGGCCAGATTTATGGGCCAAGATTCAGCAGCATTTGGTCCAGGCATCAGGTCAGCAGAAGATCTTTGCAGATCGTCACCTATCCAATAATCCAGACTATAATGTGGGGGATTTGTTCTGGCTCTCTACCAAAAAAGTCACATACAGACTCAAACTTCCACCATCTCTGAGGATTTGTAACTCCTTTCATGTTTCCCTCCTTAAGCCTGCCAGGGGAGTGGAGGAGGATTCCTCTCCTTCTCCTATCCTAGTTGATGGTGAGCAGGAGTTTGAAGTCGCATGAATTTTGGATTCCCGTTTCCTCTGGAATTCCTTGCAATATTTAGTCGACTGGAAGGGATATGGGCCAGAAGAGTTGGGTTCCAGCTAGAGATGTATATGCGGACCGTTTAATTAAAAGTTTTTATAGAGAAAATCCTCTTAAACCCAGGGTGGAGGGTCCTGGGGCCCCTCCTCAAGGGGGGGGTGTAATGTAAGAAACTTACCTGTGTGCGGGGGCCCGCGGCGAGCATCTGCTGCTCGGCACGGGGCTTCTGCTGCGGAGTGCGGCCGCCGCTCCCGGATGACGGGGAGCACGACGCGTCACTCTGACAGCCTCCCCAGCCCCTCTCTAGCTGTGCGGGTGCACGCTCAGGCCCGCAGTCTCTTTCACCACTAGAAGGCGCTGCGAGTGCCAGGCAGCGCAGCGTCCTCCACACCTGATGGAATCAGGGGCTGGTCATCCTTGCTGCCTAGACTGATCAGCCCCTGGATAATTGCTCAATCAGTGTTACACCAATCACTCACAGTGCTGAAAGTTGCACCAATCACCACACACACTCCTTCCCAGTGCTCAGTGCCTGTTATAGTCGCTTGTTATTAGGGTGTGATTCTGTTAGTTATTATCTGTTTCCGACCCGGCTTGATCGACCATCCCTGTCCGCTGCCTGTACAGACCTTGCTTTGTCTGACCTCGAACCTGCTGCCCCTTTGGATACCTCCCGGCTTGACCCTTTGGCTACCCCTGACTACGCACCTGTCTCATCCCTGTACTCTGATGCCCCTTCCGGACTGACTACCTGTGAACGACCTCGGCTTCGGTATACCCTCGTGGTTCATCGGCCTTCACCATAAGCAGACATCCTTTGCGCCTATTAAGACCTCGGGGCAACCGTGTACGGTGAGGTGTACCTAGCGTCCCAGCAAAAGGGGACTTGACTGTAGGCATAAACGGCAGTGGAGATTGGGGGTTGTCTGCTTACAAAAGGCTGGTGTCCCGCTGGGCATCACAGTTAGCCTCTCAGGAAGCCCAGTTGACCATTGGAGAGAGGATCAAGCTCTATCTGACATTTTTTGTAAACAATATATAATCGTCGTTAAGTACTGATATCAGCCTGTATGAGGCTACATCTGTGGGGTCTGGGGTCTTTGTTGGGTTTCAAAATCAAGGAGGTTACCACCTGGTTGAAGGATAGGGATGGGGTTCCTCCATTTAAAAATACAACTCTGTGAAGTACTCACCTGTAGAGTTGGTATTATATGCATACAGCACATCCTTCTCCAGTAGTAGTAATAACATGGGGTAGTCCTCCGCCTCCAGCGCCGTGCACTGCAGACATGTAGAAAACAAGCTCCTCCCGGCCCTTCATATACCGAGGGACCTCCCACAAATCCCCAGCATTGAAAAGCAGTGAGAAATAGAGACCAGGAGAAAGCAACCACCCAAAACTGGCAAAAATATCAAATATAACAATCACCAACAGGGGATCCAGAACAAGGTGAAACAGGGTGGGGTGGAGCAGGACGTGCTGTATGCATATAATACCAACTCTACAGGTGAGTACTTCACAGAGTTGTATTATTCTAAGCATACAGCACGTCCTGCTCCAGTAGTAGTAATAACATGTGGGACATCCAATAGCAGTGTCCGTAAAGAAGGGTGGGATCCCGAACAGAAGGCAGCAGCAAGCAGTCTAAACTACTGCCGCCTGCAGAACCTTGCGGTCAAACACAGTGTCAGCTGAGGCCCGAACATCAACCTTGTAAAACTTAGTAAAGGTATGTACAGAAGACCAAGTAGCGGCCTTGCAGACTTGTTCAACAGAGGCCTGGTGCTGAAAAGCCCAAGAAGCCCCAACAGCTCTAGTAGAGTGAGCAGTAAGACGAAAGGGGGGAGTCTTCCCCTTGGCAGTATAGGCTTGAACAACAGCCTGACGAATCCATTTACTGATGGTAGACTTGGCGGGAGCCAAACCCTTCCTAGGCCCATGAGGCACAACGAAGAGAGCATCCATCTTCCTAAAGGCCTGAGTGGTAACCAGGTAAGACTTGACACACCTAACCACATCCAAGGAATGCAAAACCCTTTCCCTAGGGTTACTAGGATTAGGGCACAAGGAAGGAAGTACAATATCTTGATTCAAATTAAATGCAGACACAACCTTAGGCAGAAAGTCTGGCTTGAAGCGAAACACCACCTTATCCCGGTGTCTCTCAAAGTAGGGAGGCTGAATAGACAAGGCAGCCAACTCAGACACACGTCTAACCGAAGTGATAGCTACCAGGAAGACAACCTTGAGCGTTAGCACAGCGAGAGCGGCCTCATGAATAGGCTCAAAAGGAGCCCCCTGCAGGGCCGACAACACCAAGTTCAGGTCCCAAACAGGAACCATAGGTTTCCGAGGGGGGCGCACATGAGTGACCCCCTGAAAGAAGGTCTTGATAAGAGAGTGATGGGCAAAGGTCTTCTGAAAGAAGATGGACAGGGCCGAAACCTGGCCCTTCAAGGTACTGAGCTTGAGACCTAAGTCTAGGCCATGTTGTAAGAACTCCAGCACCCTGGATACTAAGAATTCACGGCAGGGAAGAGACCTGGATTCACACCAGTCAATGTAAGCCCGCCACACTCTATAGTAGATGGCAGCAGAAGTCTTCTTCCTGGCTTGCACCATGGTAGCCACAACAGACGCAGATAAACCCTTTTCCATCAAGATGGAGGTTTCAATAGCCAGGCCGTCAAAGCCAGCGTTAGTAAATTGGGATGGCGTAGAGACCCTTGGGTCAGAAGGTCTGGCAACCTTGGCAGATCGCACTGATCTACTGCCATTTGAACCACGTCCGCGAAACACACTCTTCTTGCCCACCTTGGGTCCACCAGAATCGCGGGTACCCCTTCCAGAGCGATCTTGCGCAGCACCCAGAAGGGGAATTGGTGGAAACACATACAGGAGCCGAAACTCCTTCCAAGACATCGACAGGGCATCCGTGGCCAGAGCCAGAGGATCCTGAGAAAGGGATACAAAGCTCGGGAGCTTGTGATTGTGACGTGACGCAAAGAGATCCACGTCCGGCACACCCCAACGGTGACAAAGTGACTGAAATACCCTGTCGCAGAGGGACCAATCCCCCTGACGGGACGACCCCCTGCTCAGAGCATCTGCTAGCAGATTCTCCGTCCCCGGAATGTAGACAGCCGATATGCATTGTACATTGGCCCAAGTTAGAATCAGAGACACCTCCTGGAGACCACCCTTGCTCCGGGTTCCTCCCTGATGATTGATGTAGGCTAACTGTCAGACCCTTCAGGTGCTGGGTCAATCGTTCCAGCACCAACCTGACCGCCCTGAGTTCCAGGACATTGATAGGAAGATGGGCCTCCTGAGGACCCTACCTCCCCTGGAAGCGCAGGGACTTCCAGAAACCCCCCCAGCCCGAAAGACTGGCATCCGTCGTGACCGTCTCCCAGGAGGGAGCCAGGAAGGATCTGCCCCTTGTCAAATTCCTGTGGTCCAACCACCACGCAAGGTATTGTCTGACCGAGGGGGGAATCACCCAGCTGTCGTCCAGAGACGCTGGGTCCTTGTTCCATAGTGACAGAAGGTGAAGCTGCAGAGTTCTCAGATGAAACTGGGCAAAGGACACCGCCTCGAAGCTTGCCACCATCGAGCCCACCAACTGCATTCCCTGCCGGATGGAGGGATGAGGGTTCGCGAGCAGGGATCTCGCCTGGGTTGTCAGAGCTTCCACCTTCTGCGGAGGAAGGAATATCCTTGACTGAACCGAGTCCAGAATCATCCCCAGAAACGGGGTCACTGAAGAGGAGGACAGAGAGGACTTTGGGTAATTGATCACCCAGCCGAAGGACTCCAGGGTGGACACCACCAACCAAGTGTCCAGCTCTGCCTGCCGCAGAGACTGAGAGGTGATGAGAATATCGTCCAGGTAGGGCAACACGCGTATACCCTTTAGTCTTAAGAGAGACATCACCCCTGCCAGCACCTTGGTGAAGACCCTGGGGGCCGACGTGAGGCCGAATGGGAGGGCCACGAACTGATAGTGCTGATCCAACAGCGCAAATCTGAGGAACCTTTGGTGCCCTGAGAACACCGGCACGTGCAGGTAAGCGTCCTTGATGTCCACAGATGTCATGAAGTCCCCTGGACACAGTGAGGCAATGGCCGAGCGCAGAGTTTCCATACGAAAATGCCTGCTTCTGACAAACTTGTTTAGGATTTTCAAATCCAGAATGGGTCTGACTGACCCGTCCTTTTTGGGCACCGTGAACAGGTTGGAATAAAACCCCATGCCCCTGTCTTTTAAGGGGACCTCGCAGATGACCCCGAGCTCCAGAAGGTCCTGCACCGCCAGCATCAAGACCCGAGCTGAGGCAGGATCCTGCGGGATCCGACACCCGACGGACCTGGTAGGGGGCAGCACCGCAAATTCTATCTTGTAACCGGAGGAGACTACCTCCTGAATCCACCGGTCTGGGACGAGGCGTCTCCAGACATGCTCGAAGTGCTGTAGATGTCCCCCCACCCTGACGGGCGAGGGCGCCCCTTCATGCTTGGGGGGTCCTGGGGGGGCTTTGGGCTTGGGCCCCCAGGACGGCGTCCTCTGTTCTTGTTCCAGGGTTCTGAGCGCGACCCAGAGAAGGACACCCCTCTACCTTGCTTGGTCTCCCGGTAGGGGGTAGAATGGGAGCTTGGACCACGAAAGGGCAGAATCTGACACTTGCGCTGGGGCAGCTTGCCCCCCTTGGCAAAGATATCTAATCTTTCTCCAAACAGGTGCAGTCCTTTAAACGGAAGCCCCGTAAGGGCCTTCTTGGCGACATTGTCAGCAGCCCACTGGCGTAACCAGACCGCACGGTGTATGGCTACCACCAGAGCAGAGGATCTAGCACTCAGCTTAATAGCATCGTCCGATGCAGATAGGATATAATTCACAAAGGTCTCACAGGTGGCCAGAGCATTGGCGGCATCAGAGGGCAAGTCATCCGCACCTTCCAGAGCAGTCTTAACCACAGTCCTGAGCGCCACCGCCGTGATGGCTAAGGCGCAAACCGGGCGGAGCGATGCTCCCCCAAATGTAAAGGCGTGACATGCCAATTGATCAACTCGCCGATCCTCTAAATCCTGCAGCGTAGTAGTGTCGGGGGAGTGCATAATAGAGGTATTGGACAGACTCAGAATCGGGGCATCGACCTCGGGCGGCGATGTCCTACACTTAACCAGATCGGCAGGAAATGGATACTTCTTATCCACAGCCTTGGGAATCCCCTGGAGTTTACTGGGATATTCCCATTCTTTCAGCACTAGGTTATTAAAGTGAGTTTGTTCGGGAAACTCCAACCGCACCCTAGCGGTATGAAACAGATCGCCCCTCTGCCGAGGTGCCACGGGAGGGGGAGAGAGGGATAAAACATCAAAGATCTGAGACAACAGTCTGTCAATGTCATCCTGGGACCAAAGATCAGAGCCAGACTCCTCCTGACTCCTGGACTCGTTCTCGTAGGATCCTGAGTCAGATAGCAGTTCCCCCTCCTCTGATGGGGACTGAGCATAAGAAAGCAGCAATTCATCAGATTCTACAGGGAGAATAGTAGCTTCAGGGTTCAAATGACGCTTCTTGGCAGTAGCCTTGCGCGCCAGGGAGCCAGCAATAAAGCTTTCCACACTGGCCAATCTAGAGGCCAAATCAGCGTGAGAATCCCCACTAGTATTGGGGGTTATGCTCAAGCTTGGGGGAGTAGGGGAAATAAGGCGAGGTGCGGGCCCAGCCTCGGACGAGGTGGGAAGACCGGCTAGCGCCTGTTGAGTACAAGGTACGCAGACCCGTGAATTGTCACTGCTGCTAGGTGAAACCCCACAAGCTGCACACAGACGGGCTTGTCCCAGGGGGACCCCGTTCGCGATGTCCTGGGATGCCTCCATATGGTGATTATTAAATTCAATATGCCAGTAGGGATTGACGCTTTAAGCAACTCTGGATGCCCCTATAACCCGCTGGGAAGTGGAAGTAAAATCTGAAAAATGGTCTGGACCGGGCGCTACGTCGGGCCGGGGGAAGCCACCGATGACCGCTGTCTGAAAGACACAAGGGGAACAGGGATGTCAGAGCCGAGCACGAGGAAACAAGCTAGAAAAAGGATCGCCCATGAGGGCACTTACAGTCTGCGAGGGGAGGACCATCTTCACCACGCACATGCAAGAAGGAAATGGCGCCCAGCGAACCTCGAAGGGCGGGCAATAGAGGGTGATGACGCGGAACGTGCCAGACCACACCACGCCTCCCCCCCAGAGCGCGCGAAGCTAGAAGGCGCGCAGCCAATCAGGAGAGAATGTAGCTACGTCAGCATCACTTCAGAGAAGAAGTCTGATGAAGTGAGCAAGGGAATAGAAAAACGCCGTAGCTTCCCCAAACAGTGCTGCTGTGTGCGCATAAGGCACAGTAAAACGGTGCGGTCAGTTTAAAATAAGCAAGTGAAGCGCGCTCTGACACCCAGTAGCGGTAAGAGTCTAAAGTGTACTTAGGGCAAGGAGTAGGCCATCAACACACAGCCCCCCCCCTCTTTTTCCCCTACTAACGGGGGAATCTGGGAAGGAAGGTGACCCGAATAGAGGGTTCACCGTTAGATGGGGCATGGGGGCACTAGTGCGGGAGGGGCATCCACTGAAGGCTCGCCATTTGCCTTAACCGCCTACCCTATGGAGGGGGATTGCGGTGGAGACTAGCTCCGTGAGCACACTAGGTGCTGCCTACCTTCACCCGACCAACGCAGCCCAGGCTGGGAGGCATATTCTTAACAAGAAGGACGGGTGGAAATAGTCCCGCAGGGCCTCGGGCTGTAAAGCCCCGCTCGCCTGCGAGAGCGTGATACTTCATGTCTTCGCAGTTCCAGCACTGCAGAGAAATCTGGGGATTTGTGGGAAGTCCCTCGGTATATGAAGGGCCGGGAGGAGCTTGTTTTCTACATGTCTGCAGTGCACGGCGCCGGAGGACTACCCACATGTTATTACTACTACTGGAGCAGGACGTGCTGTATGCTTAGAATATATAGTTGAAGGGGCCAATTTCTGGGGAGAGTGTCTTATAATACTTGGCCATCAGGGCCTGGAATTTTATGGCTGGGTATCATCTTAATGGTTTTATGGACCTCATCAATCGCTATGGGGGCCTCAAGGAGTTCTCTTTGAGCGTTAAAGTTTAAGGGGGTTAAGCGGTTCAAGTTGTTGAGGATCTCTAGCTTGTGAAGTATATAACCCCTGATAATAGGTTTCAGATATTATTCTAAGATCCTTTTTGGTTCCATGGCTCTGTCTTGTGACTGGGTCAATTATTGTGATTGTCTCGGGCATCTTGGCTAGCAGGGATCCCACTATTACTGGAATCAAAAAAAATGTCACAGTTTTCAGATATTGGAGAAGACAGGTATTTTCTGTAAAAAATAGACTGCCGTGCTTTGTAAGTCTTGTAATCCAATACTGCCTCTTCCCAGTTAAACTAGAAAGGAGAAATGGGGGTCTCAGGGATTGGTCAAGAAGGCCATTCAGCAAAGTTATGTTTGTCCCTACTCCCTAGAAACTATAATATGTTTGGGGGGGTTCTGTGTATTCCAACATAAAACAAAAACCCAAGTTGGGAGTATTTATTGGAACAGTATGGAAGTACTTCAACCGAACTGATATGGTAGTGGTTGGTTTATTAGATATACTTGGTTTCATTCAATTTATCTAAGTGCATATAATCATAAGACAAACTTTTTCACATATTTTTGGTGATTTTCACATATAAAGAATAATAACAAAGGATAACATTTCATCTATTGCTTAGTTGAGAAATAGTATCTGTTTTCAAGTTTGTAGCAAGTCACTGTCTTACAGTTTGCAGCAAGCATAAATCTGTTTTCCTCAGATGTAGCAAGTAAATTGTGCAGACGTTTCGCAAATAGCTTCCTCAGTGCACGTTCTATCAATATATAATATACACAGCTTGTAGCAAGCTTGCAGTGATATTCTGCTATTTAAATGATATATACATTTTTAGTGTGTATGTTTAGGTAAGATTTTTAGTGTGTATGTACCTTTAAATGGTCAAAATGAGACTTGGTTTTCAGTTGCCTTTTAGGTGGCCTTCCAAATGCTAATGTTCCTAAAAAGTACATATGTATCTATGTATCAATAGAAGTAATGATGTTTAGTACTATAATTTATATGGTATAGAATTTTTACCTTGTATAGCAGTCGATGGTCCCTTTAAGAGGCAGTACAAGGCTGGGATAAAGTAATTGTAAAAGTAATTTAGTATGCCATGTAACTCATAACAAATAACATGTCAAGTGCATTCAAGCAGCTTACCTGTTTCTTGTCAGTGCCCGTCCCGTGAGTTGTGGGGAGGGTGGTGCCGAGTCCCCTCTGACCTGTCACTGAGGAATTCGTACAAGCACTTAATAATAACACCTTCAACCTAAAATTTACTCTTGAACATGACCAAAAAGGAGATCAGTTATCTAGAACTGAAAATCAGACTGGACCCCAATTGCTTAATTTCAACAAACTTTTATAGAAAACCAACTGCGGCCAATAATATACTAAGGGCCACCACGAGTGCGCACCCTACCCCTTTAAAAAACAGTATACCGTACGGGGAATATTTGCAGGCAAAGCGCAACTGCACTACACCAGAGGAGTATAAAGGCGGCATTAGACTAAGGGTAAGGGAGCGTGGGTACTCTAATAAAACCCTCAAAAAGGCATTTAACAAGGTGCAGACAAAAGATAGGTTCTCCCTACTCAATCCTGAAATGAGAGTGTCTCAGACAAATAAAAAACTGGAATACACCCCATTCATATTTACCTACAACACACAGCACCAGACAATTAAGAAAATCTAAAAGGACCATTGGTACATTCTCAAATGAGATCCTGAAGTGGGCCATCTTATCACGGATGTTCCAAAACTCACCTTCAGGAAAGGTAGATCTATTAGAGACCAATTAGTAGCCATTTTACAAGAGAAAAGAAACAGGGATGTTGCAGAGTACAGGGCACTTACAGATGTGAGGGTTACTCCACTTGTCTGATTATTTTACCTGTGGGGGAGTTCGATATTTGTCCCAGTTTTGATATACTAAGACACTATGCCAACTGTAACACCACTGATGTAGTGTACATACTTACCTGTGACTGCCCTAACTTCTACATTGGCAAAACTAATAAAAAAATTGAGGACCAGAATTTATGAGCACACTAGGGACATTAAGAATAAGAATTTACCCCCGTAGGGAGACACTGGACCTTCCACCACAAAGGATCCTTAACAGGTAGCCACTTTCAAGTGCTCAATAGATTACACCAACACCCAAGAGGAGGTGACATACGGAAAAAACATTACAACAGGAAACCAAATGGATCTCCACACTAAAAGCCCATATCCCGCCAGGATACCTGTAGCTTTGTTCCGTTCCTAAAAGAACAGCCACCACACTGTCCCGTCTCTTAACCATTCCTTTTCCTTTTTTTATTTATATTTTTATTTATTGATTTATATTTAATTTAATTTGCTTTAACTTGTATTACGGTAGTTTGATTAAATTTGATCTAAATTGAGTTAATTTAATTAGAATTAATTTAAATGAATTCAACTCTATTTTGATGCAATTTGATTAGATTTATTTGAATTAAACTTTATTTATCTTTATGCAATTTGATTTAATATGATCTAATCTTAAGAGGTTTAATTTAATTCAGTGAAATTTATTCACATAATTATAATCATAATTACTCGCAATGTATACATAGTCATCTTCATATGAAGTAAAATATTAAATAAGAAATAAAAAAGTCTGTGAGAATCAAAGTGAAATTAACTATTCCCTGCCCCCCCCCATCGATAACCTGTGAATTATACAATATTTATCAATAAAACACATTCAAACATTATATAAAAAATAGCTTATTCTTTCAACAATGTAATCTTGAATGTTCAAAGGAGCGCCTCCTATTCAGAAGCCATACAACCACTTACCCAGTATCAAACAGCAGTCTTTGGCCTTGCTACAAGGCACAATACATTTTAGACAACCAACAAAATGGCGCCTGGGTAGATGCAGCACCTAATCAGAAACATGGCGCCCAACCAGTTTCCTGTATCTCTCAGTCCCGGAAGTGACGCTTCTCCTCCTGACGTTGCTCCTAGCTGCCGTCTCCAGGCAGCGAGGCGTCTCTTCAGGCCGGCTTCACGGCCGCAATAGACGCCCGTGGGCAGCCCCATGGGAACAAAGCCCCAACCCCCCACCGCCTTCCGGATAAAAAAGCGCGCCGCAATTACCACTCCAGTGCCGCGCTCATCCAAAGGTAGTGGCAGAGCAGAGGGACTCGGCACCACCAGCCCCACAACTCACAGGAAGGGCACCGACAGGAAACAGGTAAGCTGCTTGAATACACTTGACATGTTATTTGTTATGAGTTACATGGCGTGTTTAATTACTTTTATAATTACTTTATCCCAGCCTTGTACTGCCTCTTAGAGGGCCCATCGACTGCTATACAAGGTAAAAATTCTATACCATATAAATTATAGTACTAAAAATCATTACTCCTAGTGATACATAGATACATATGTACTTTTTAGGAACATTAACATTTGGAAGGCCACATAAAAGGCATCTGAAAAGCTAGCACTCCTCTCATTTTGACAGGTACATATACACAAAAAAATCTTACCTGTAAAAATGTATAAAAAATACCATTTTGTGAGTACTCACCTGTAAAATGGTTATTACGAGTATGTCACACACCCCACTTCCAAATATTCATGACACTTGGGAACCCGGCCTGTAGAGGGCGATCTTGCAGAGATGACATGGAAAAAGGAGCCCCTCCTGGTCCATAAGTACTGGGTTCCTCCCACTATTCCTCAGTCTTTTTAAAAAGCAGTGAAGAACGAGGATAAGCAAATTATATTTAATAACTGAAAAATAGTTTGAAAATAATAATCACAATATAAAGGATCCCTTAGAACAAAAAAGGGCGGGGGAAGTGGGGTGTGTGACATACTCGTAATAACCATTTTACAGGTGAGTACTCACAAAATGGTATTATTCCTAGTATGTCACACACCCCACTTCCAAATATTCATGATACTTGGGACATCCAATAGCAGTGTCTATAGTGGGTGGGGATCCCCAAGGAATAATGCATAACTTAAATTACTGCAGCTTGCAGAATTTTGCGGCCAAAGGCAGCATCCGCTGAGGCCTGCACATCAACCTTGTAAAACTTAGAAAAAGTATGCACAGAAGACCAAGTCGCAGCCTTGCAAACTTGTTTAACAGAAGCCTGGTGCTGAAAAGCCCAGGAAGCTCCAATAGCACGAGTAGAATGAGTGGTGACACGAAAAGGGGGAACCTTCCCCTTAGCCATATAGGCCCCAATGATGGCCTGACGTATCCACTTACTAAGGGAAGATTTGGCAGGAGCAAAACCCTTCTTGGGCCCAGAAGGCACAACAAAAAAGGCATCCGTCTTGCGGAAGGCCGAAGTAGTAACTAAATAATACTTAACACAACGAACTACATCCAAAGAATGTAAGACCCTTTCCTTGTCGTTACTAGGTTTAGGACACAAGGAAGGAAGAACTATAGCCTTGATTCAAAATCCCAAATGTCAATGGTTTCATATTTGAAAACGAGAGTTTTTGTGGGTGTTTGTCATTTTTTCCTTTTTTTTTGGACATTTTCGACTCGCACGAACGTTCGAACATAGACGTATATGTCCTTTCGTATATCGAACTGAAATCTTTTGTTTTACGCTAGTTCGGGACTTTTTCCTTCGAAATCGTAAATGTTTCGATCGGTCCAAATATTTATGTCATTGCAATGGGCTGGCGATTAATTCAGAGAGCTGATTGCCAAGTATTCCGACGCCCATATAGTCATTTCCTTGTCGAGCGTCTTACGGCACCTTTTTGACCTCGGGACTAGGCAGCCAAGCGTGATGGAGAGTGACTTTGAAGAGCATCAAGCTCTTCTTCTGTTTGGCATTGATGGGATCCTGAGGTCAGAGGCCAGATTGCACCGGCGGCGACGCATGGACATCAATGGCATGCATGACGTTGAGCTGTTCGAGCTGACCAGGCTTAATCGCGCTTCCCTCCATAAATTGTATAGTGAGCTGCGGCCATGGTTAGCCCGCACCACAAGGAAGGGGCAAGCAATTTCAGGTATGACCAAGATACTTGGCTGCCTGCAATTTTTGGCGAACGGCTCGTTCCAGAGGCTGGGTGCCCTCTCCGTGGGGATGTCACAGCCTACGCTGAGCCGCGCACTATCCCATTTTTTGGAAGGCATGGCTACCCTAACCCACAAATATATATTTTTCCCAGATGATATGGTAGCCAGAAACGCCATTAAGCTTGGTTTTTATAATATCGCCGACATGCCCAACGTCATTGGTGCCATTGACTGTACCCACGTCGCCCTGGTGCCTCCGGCTGCCGACGAGTACATATACAGGTAAGTATTTAAATTTAGAATATTTGATCATTTTGTGATAACACTCCTTGTAATGCTCCCTCCTTGTAAATATCCCTCCTGTTCGAAATGTGTGTGTTACTTTTACACAAAGCCTTGCTAATGTTTTCTTTTGTAACTTTTTCACCAGGAACCGCAAAATGGGCCACTCCTTGAATGTCCAGGCAGTGGTGGCCCCGGACATGCGGTTCCTTAGCGTACTCGCCGGCTACCCAGGCTCAGCCCATGATGCGTACATCCTTAGACGATCAGGATTGTACCGACGGTTTGAGTCTGGGGAACAGAAACAACATAATGTAGTTGTGGATGTTTGGTTGTAATTAGCATTTTGATGTAATGTCTGCCAAAATTTCACCTTCAACAACCTTCTTGCCATGTGAAACCACACTTGAATGTTAGTTATTAACCAACCAAGCGTTTGGCCAAGTTTGGCCTGCATTAGCCACATTATAAATTATCTGTGTGTCTAATTGAAGAATCCCTCTTCCACCACCCTCGTGTGGAATAGTGCACTTAACTTTAGCATAGTGTATGACCTATCTTTGCTTAGATGGGTTGCACTTCCACAGGAGAGGAGAGCGGGATAAAGTGCATGTGGCGTGTTTCTGCTGTTTTGGTCTCACACAAAGCATATAAGGGGTCATCCAAACCTACATCCTAAGCACACTTTGAAACCCAGAGCTGGGATCCTTATGTATGATTGCCCATCATCCTCAATCTTTGTATGGTGTACTTTTAAAAACCTCTATGACATATGTTTAGTTTGGGACTGGGACAGTGGCAAATGTTTGCTCATGTTGATCACACAATTGACAAATAGCCTCATATTGATGTTGCTGGTGCGTTTATGGCCTTACATGTATTTTTTTTAAATCGTATGTATAAGGTGATTCAGGATACCCACTGCTGCCGTGGCTCTTGACGCCAGTACTCCGGCCCCAGGATGCCTACAACCGTGCGCACCGCAAGACCAGGGCTGTGGTGGAGATGGCCGTTGGTCTTTTGAAGACTAGGTTTCGTTGTTTGGATCATACCGGGGGCGCCCTGCAATATGATCCTAAAAAGGTCATAGACATAATAATGGCCTGTGCGGTTTTGCACAATTTTGCAATTTCCCACCGGATCCCCCGGTATGTAGATTTGGCTCCCTCTCCACCCAGAGAAGACCAGGAGGACTCATTTCTGGGCACACACAATAGTGTGTCCGGCCAAAGTGTGCGGACTAATTTGATTGCGACCCATTTTGCTTAATTTAACCTGTATTTGCCTTTGTTTAACATTGTGTTGTTGATTTTGTTTTGTTTCCCTTTGTGTATGTTTCGTTTTGTTTGCTGTGTAAAACTAAGTAATGAAGTAATTACTCACCACAGCCATAATGCTTTACGACTCTCTTTTTTGGATGTGTGAACTGTGTGAATGTACAAGTATATTTTTCTCTGTGACACCCAAAAAAGAGACAAATTTCTGAGCCACAGGTGTCTTTAACTGTTTAATTTTAAAAATGAACATCACAAACTTGGAGTTGCTGCTCACTCCAATTTGGAAACAAAATATATGTAACAACAAAGGAAAAATTGTTAGATCAACCATGCCACAAATCAAAAAACACCCTCTCCTGCTTGACAACATTTGCCACTGGCACAGGTGTAAACCTTGTACAGGTGTAAAAGCTTGAGTGGCACGTTCAGTGAGGATTCAGATATGGCATTGGCTAGTGGCCTACCTCATCACTCTAATGAGCTATATGGGCGCAAATACAAACCAGACAACCAAAGGCATACACCAAGGGTATCTTGGTTTGCCTCACCAGACAAGTCAATACAGTGGGGATTTTAAGCAAAGATGTACAGATTCACGGAGTTGAGACATTAATATGGGTGATGGCCATAGTACCCAGGTGGTGGCCCTTGCTGATTGGACCTAACGTGGGCCTGTGTGGCATTCTAAATCTGCAACTGGTCCAAAATGTTTCGCATGATAGTTAGCATTTCACCCCTGTAGGCACGGTTGTCATTGTTCGCATTCTCCATGTGGCTGTTGAGGGTCCGCAATTCTGTCTGCACAGCCTGTAAGGTAGTAGTACTCGATCCGGCCATGCAGTGCCTCTCGGTTCCTTTGATTTTGTTGCTGGAAGGTAACCCTCTCGTGGTGCCATGCGTCCAAAATTGCCATGCCCCTCCCCTGGTTGCGACGTAGCTGATTCCGCCTCCCCAATCCCCTGGTTCGGGGTCGTGCCGATGAGGTTGGTCTGGGCCCCTCAACAGACACAGGCATGCTTACCCAATCCTCAGCAGCAGAGAGAACACTGGGGACTTGAGGGTCAGCCTCTGCATGCTGGCCACGATGTGCAGCCAGCATGCAGCCAGCTTCCCTCTGCTGCTGCGGAGTTGGGGTTGAAACATTTTGGGCCAGTTGCAGATTCTGTCCCAGGGGGAGATCTTCTGAAGGGCACATCAAGGATCCATCCTCCTCCAGCTCCTGGATTTCATCCATGAGTGTGTGGGTCTGTATGGACATAGACAAATTATATGTTAGCTTGGGCACTACATATGTCAATCTGTTAGTAGTAACACCGACATTTGCTCAATAAACTTACCGAATATATCGGATCCTCCCTCCTAGGCTGCACGGAAGTTGACGGCATGTCCAAAGTGGCAGAGGATTCCACAGTAGCTGAGGGATGATGCTGACCTGCATGAGAAGCAAAGACACTATGTAAACACACACCTATGCATTGTTGACGGGTCAAAAGACATATGCCGAATTATTTAACGGGTCAAAGCTGTCATGGGCACTACAACAACGGCGACAATTAATCTTCAATTTCCATGCCATTATCTTTACATTTTTTAATTCAATAACTACTTCCACATTGTTCCCCTCAACTAGGCCAAACATTCAAGTTCTGCTTGTTCTGAGGCGGACAACATCCCTTATAGGCCATTAAGTGTACACACTCAGCCTGGACATAGCAGGGACCTGTTTTTTTGGCGGACTACCAATGTATGTTTTCCTAATTAAAAACAAGCATGGTTAGTGCTTTTTAACCAACCACAGCTCACACACAAGTAGACAACAGATCAAGATTGAAGTGTGTGATGTCATGGAGTGTAAAGACATAACTGCCAGGTTAATGGGAACCAGCAAACTTTTTAACTCAGGTTCAATGTTTATTAACGTCTGGTATGTGGACAAAAAATCAGAAGTTAACTGGCCACACACATGCCACACCCTGGCCCAACACAGAAATCCCCTACAAGCCACAGCCTAGGCGCATGGCTTAACATATGTGTTACTGGCTAATTGTGCATGCTCACAAATTGTAAAGGTCACATAAAGCTTACTCACCTGCAGGACGGGTCGATGAGTCTGTGTCCCTTAGGGCTGCGTGTCCCTCGACGGCGAATGGATGCATCAATCCCAAAACCATCTCCTCAGCCGGTGTAAACTTGAGTTTGGAGGGAAATCCTCCTCCAGTTTTCATGCTGAAAAACATAGGCTAATTTAGAATAAGGTGGGCAAAACAACATCAAGTCAAATTCTAAAGCTAACATTTTTACCTGTAAATCCGCCTTTGATTTTCTTTCCTCCGCGCAGCATATTTGAGGTCCGATATCTTGCGCTGAACCTGTACAACATCCTTTAACTCTTCCCCCGCTGCATTAACTTGTCTGGTTAGGTCGGCCAAGATGTTTGCTCTGCGCTGTTTGGTGGTGTTTTTGGATTTGCGCCCATATAGCTCCTCATAAACTAAGGTCAGGCCACTAGCCAAGGCCATAATTTGGCCTTCACCAAAACGCCCACTCAACTGCCCTCTTCGCAATGTGCGCTCTGTTGTTTGGGGTTGTGGCTCCTCCATGGTGACATCAAAATGGGGTGACATCCTTGCCTGGGTTTGTGGGGGATAATGCAGGGAATGGTGGCTGCCTGGGGATTGGACAGGACTGGCCAAGGGACTGGGTGCTCTGGCCTGGCTGGCCACAGAAGTCCCAGGTGTGGATGTGGCATAGTAACCTTGCCTTTCCACCTGTGCCGGTGCCAAATGTGGGCGAGCAGGAGAGGTTAGTTCTAAGGCTGAAGTTGTGCTGCCCTTGGAGGTAGTAGGGCGGACCAAGGGTGAGGGCGATCTTGCAGGGCCGGCCCTCTTCTGCTGTTGTTTTTTGCCCACTCTTGGGGGGCTGCGGGACCTGGTTCTGCCTCTTTGTGGGCTGCGTGCCCTGCTTCGGCGTCTAGGGGGGCTGCGGGACCTGGTTCTGCCTCTTTGTGGGCTGCGTGCCCTGCTGCGGCGTCTAGGGGGGCTGCAGGACCTGGTTCTGCCTCTTTGTGGGCTGCGTGCCCTGCTTCGGTGTCTAGGGGGGCTGCGGGACCTGGTTCTGCCTCTTTGTGGGCTGCGTGCCCTGCTGCGGCATCTAGGGGGGCTGCGGGACCTGGTTCTGCCTCTTGGGGGGCTGCGGGACCTTGTTCTGCCTCTTGGGGGGCTGCAGGACCTTGTTCTGCCTCTTGGGGGGCTGTGGGACCTGGTTCTGCCTCTTGGGGGGCTGCGGGACCTACTGCGGCCTATTCGGGGTGTTGTTGTGGGGCAGGGTGGGGTGGGTCTTCGGACCCTCTTACCCGTTTTGGGCCCAGTAGCCATAATAGCCTTTGGGGCCTGTGTCTTTGCTTTGGCTGCCTGCTCCTTTTTTGATTAGAATAATGAGCTGTGTGTGCAGGGACCTTTAAGTAAGCTAGCCGGCGTGTGACGCTTACGCGCCGGCGTGTGACGCGTACGTTCGCACGGCCGTGCGGAACCCGCTGGGGCATTACTTATCTGCTGCCGAGAACAAGAAGCAAGATGGCACCCACTATCTTTACCCGCCAACAAGAAGAGATCATCATGCTCGTAAGTGTCTTTTAAGGACTTTGCTTTGATTTGTAAATGCTGCTCTACATGTGAAGGAAGCGCAGGTAGAAATGGCTTTAGTACTAAATGTGATAAACTACATGCACAACCAAAGGCACGCCACACACGTGCCAAACAACATTTAGGCCAGATTGTGAAATTACAGAACCCTAGAAATGTGTGTGTGTTAATGGAATTTTCAACAAAAATGTATTGTTGGCACATATTGATATGTATTTAGAAGTAAATTCTATGTTCGCCCTGGAGATAATCTCGACCATACAACAGCAGACCAACACCACTTTCACCCACACGCAGATCATGCAGCATTGGTCGGACCTCAAACGGCTGCACATGCCCCGGGTGCGGAGGTTCTTCGGAATCCATTTTCCTAGTAAGTACTTTGCGATTGCATGCAATATGTAACTAAGACAGAAGGTAGGCCTTTACTTAGAATGCCTTTTCTTTGGTAGTGTTGGAAATGGATTACCGAATTCGCCGCACCCGGAGGTGCACATGCCGACCAGTGCTGCATGATTCTGCAGCTGGGAGTGAAGGTGGTGGATCTCCAGGGCGACGGGCCGGCACGGCGTGGGCAGGCAGTCGTACCCTGCCACGCATGCGGGAGCCTCTGGTATGTCACTCTTCATGTATACGCACACACATATACATGTTTGCTCCTGATAGCACCAAACTGAATCCTTTTATCTTTTTTTGAAGATGCTTCGGGAGCGGGTGAGGTAGTGGAGGAGGAGGCAGCAGATATGCTCGAAGAACCTGGAGAAGGTGAGTGATGTGACCCAGACTTTGCCAAAAACATTGGAGGACTGCTGAATCAGACATTAAAACTGACCATATTTTCAATATTTCTACAGGCAGTTCTTCACAGCAGAGCCAGGACCAAGGACATCCTGTTGTCCCCAACGAGCCATCTATCGGCCACCAACCAAGTAAGTATTCATGTCATTAGTGACATTTCTGTGTTACTTGACATTAACACACTAATCCATCAAGCCCGAGCCAATGGCACTCGAAGACTTACCTGTGCCCACTTCATTAGCTTAATGACTTGACAGACTTACCTGTGCCCACTTCATTAGCTTAATGACTTGACAGACTTACCTGTGCCCACTTCATTAGCTTAATGACTTGACAGACTTACCTGTGCCCACTTCATTAGCTTAATGACTTGACAGACTTACCTGTGCCCACTTTATTAGCTTAATGACTTGACAGACTTACCTGTGCCCACTTTATTAGCTTAATGACTTGACAGACTTACCTGTGCCCACTTCATTAGCTTAATGACTTGACAGACTTACCTGTGCCCACTTCGTTAGCTTAATGACTTGACAGACTTTCCTGTGCCCACTTCATTAGCTTAATGACTTGAAAGACTTACCTGTGCCCACTTCATTAGCTTAATGGCTTGACAGACTTACCTGTGCCCACTTCATTAGCTTAATGACTTGACAGACTTACCTGTGCCCACTTCATTAGCTTAATGACTTGACAGACTTACCTGTGCCCACTTCATTAGCTTAATGACTTGACACTTACCTGTGCCCACTTCATTAGCTTAATGACTTGACAGACTTACCTGTGCCCACTTCATTAGCTTAATGACTTGACAGACTTACCTGTGCCCACTTCATTAGCTTAATGACTTGAAAGAATTACATGTTGCTTTTTGTGGTTTGGAAAACTAATAAACATTAAATCCACAGGTGACAAACATGTATAGTTAGGCAACTAATTTTTGGACTAAAAATTGTTACAGGGACCACACGTCAAAGACTGGCGGAGCTGAATCGGAGGGTCCTTGAGTTGGTGGCCGATCTGCACGTGATGCGTGACACGTTGGGGACAACAGAGGATGAAGAGTAGTGTCCTTGGTCCTGGCCCAGTGTATTTGTATATAGTTTTAAAGTATTTATTTGTTCGATTTTAAATGTTCTCAGATTTTGTAAATAGTTTTTAATCACATCTTCTAATTTGTCTACAATTTTCACTAACCCAAAAACAAAGCCACACAAAAATGGCTGTTTAAGATAATAAACAACAGAAAAAAACAAAAAAATTCCTGTGTCAATTATTAGCACAAATACATTGTCAATAAACAAAGGGTAAATTACTGTTGAAGAAAGCAACATTCAGATGACCGGGAAATGGTTGGGGTAAGTTTGAAGGTGCGCTAAATGAAGAAAAAACTAAGCGGGAAGTGGTTTGGGTAAGTTTGAAGGTGCGCTAAATGAAGAAAAAACTAAGCAGGAAGTGGTTTGGGTAAGTTTGAAGGTGCGCTAAATGAAGAAAAAACTAAGCAGGAAGTGGTTGGGGTAAGTTTGAAGGTGCGCTAAATGAAGAAAAAACTAAGCGGGAAGTGGTTTGGGTAAGTTTGAAGGTGCGCTAAATGAACAAAAAACTAAGCGGGAAGTGGTTTGGGTAAGTTTGAAGGTGCGCTAAATGAACAAAAAACTAAGCGGGAAGTGGTTGGGGTGAGCTTTAAGGTGCGCTAAATAAAGAAAAAACTAAGCAGGAAGTGGTTGGGGTAAGTTTGAAGGTGCACTAAATGAAGAAAAAACTAAGCGGGAAGTGGTTTGGGTAAGTTTGAAGGTGCGCTAAATGAACGAAAAACTAAGCGGGAAGTGGTTGGGGTGAGCTTTAAGGTGCGCTAAATGAAGAAAAAACTAAGCAGGAAGTGGTTTGGGTAAGTTTGAAGGTGCGCTAAATAAAGAAAAAACGAAGTGGGAAGTGCTTGGGGTGAGCTTTAAGGTGCGCTAAATGAAGAAAAAACTAAGCAGGAAGTGGTTTGGGTAAGTTTGAAGGTGCGCTAAATGAAGAAAAAACTAAGCGGGAAGTGGTTGGGGTGAGCTTTAAGGTGCGCTAAATGAAGAAAAAACTAAGCAGGAAGTGGTTTGGGTAAGTTTGAAGGTGCGCTAAATGAAGAAAAAACTAAGCGGGAAGTGGTTTGGATAAGTTTGAAGGTGCGCTAAATGAAGAAAAAACTAAGCAGGAAGTGGTTTGGGTAAGTTTGAAGGTGCGCTAAATGAAGAAAAAACTAAGCGTGAAGTGGTTGTGGTGAGCTTTAGGGGGCTGCTCTGTAAGTGTTAGAGTAGCGTGAAGTGGTTGGGGGGAGCTTTAGGGGGCTGCTCTGTAAGTGTTAGAGTAGCGTGAAGTGGTTGGGGGGAGCTTGTTAGTGCTAGATATGGGAACACATATGTGTGCGAACAGTTTAATGAGTTAAGTCTGTATTGCGCAGGCGCAGGATCGTAAGTTTCTGGGTCCAGACGATTATTTTGGGAAAAATTCTATTAAAGTTGCTCGGGAAACGTAAAGGATTCGTTGAGGTAGACGATGGGAAATTGTTAAAAACGAATGCTGCCGTTGCAACCAGAGAAAAGGAATCTGAAAAGTCACGCGGATAAATGACATACTCGATCTCGTACTTTAACATACGAACGGACGGCCACTTTACCGAAGGAAACGAATAAATGCACAGAATCACTCGCAAATGCATACGAGAGCGCGAGCGTTCGAAAATAATACAAAGAGCGGCACTGATACGACTGGTTTTTAAAGTCTCTCTGAATCAAGCCTTGTATCCTGATTTAGGTGGAAAGCAGACACCACCTTAGGAAGGAAATCTGGTTTAAAACGGAAAACAACCTTATCTTGATGCCTCTCAAAATAAGGGGCTAGAATAGACAAAGC
The DNA here is from genome assembly GCA_027917425.1 of Gastrophryne carolinensis. Lineage (NCBI taxonomy): Eukaryota > Metazoa > Chordata > Amphibia > Anura > Microhylidae > Gastrophryne > Gastrophryne carolinensis. The sequence goes on along the minus strand of CM051240.1, from coordinate 126,687,325 downwards.
CGCCAGTTCAGAAACTTGGAGGAGAGAAGTAATAGGAAGAGGAATATCCTGCAAAGGCTCAAAGGGAGCAGTCTGCATAGCTGAAAGCACCAGGTTAAGGTCCCAAACAGAAAGCATAGGCTTTCTGGGAGGCTGCACATGCACGACTCCTTGGAAAAAGGTCTTAACCAAAGGATGAAGAGCAAACGACCTTTGAAAGAAAATAGCCAAGGCAGAGACTTGCCCTTTCAAAGTACTAATCTGGAATCCCATATCCAGACCTCGTTGCAGATATTCCAGAATTCTAGAAATATAAAATACTCTACAGGGCAAAGCCCTGGATTCACACCAATCAATATAGGACCTCCAAGTCCTGTAATAAATGACAGAGGAAGACTTCTTCCTAGCTCTAATAAGAGTCTGAATAACCGCATCAGACCTTCTTCTTTCAAGATGGAGACTTCAGGAGCCATGCCGCCAAAGCCAGCGTTTGTAAATTGGGGTAACAAAGTTGACCCTGAGTGATGAGATCTGGAAGAAGAGGCAGATGGAAACGATCCACTGCCAGCCTTACGACGTCTGCGTACCACAGACGTCTTGGCCACCTTGGCGCCACCAGAATTGCTGGCGCCTCCTCCAGTGCTAACTTGCGCACCACCTTGCTGATCATGGAGAATGGGGGAAACAGATACAGGAACCCCAGATCCTTCCAGGCCAGAGACATGGCATCCGCTGCCACTGCCAGAGGATCCTGGGATAGAGACACAAAAGCTGTGGCGAGAAGCAAACAGGTCCAACCGTGGAGTCCCTTGGATTGAGAGACCATTCTCCCTGGCGAGAACATCCCCTGCTCAGGGAGTCTGCCTCCACATTCTCTATCCCCGGAATGTAAACTGCTGATATGCAGGGAACATTGATCTCTGCCCACTGAAGGATCAGAGACACTTCCCGGAGGGCACCCCAACTGCGAGTCCCTCCCTGGTGATTGATGTATGCAACAGCTGTTCGGTTGTCTGACCGAATCTAAACTGGCAGACCCTGTAAGAAATGGGTCAGTCGAAGTAGAACAAGACGTATGGCCCGAAGCTCTAATACATTGATTGGAGAATGAGCCTCCTGAGGCCCCCACAATCCTTGGAACTGATGCTTCTTCCAGAAGCCCCCCCAGCCTACCAGGCTGGTATCCGTGGTAACCAGTTCCCAACGCGGAGTCAGAAATAACTTGCCCTTCCGGAGGTTGTGCGATATTAACCACCACTGAAGGGACTGCAAAACGTTGGGGAGACAATAGACAAGTCTGATTTAATGATAGTGGGCACCTGTCCCACTTTGCCAAGAGGAAGAGCCGAAGCGTCCTTATGTGAAACTGGGCAAACAGGACTGCCTCGAATGCAGCTACCATCAATCCCACTAGTCTCATCCCTAGACAGATAGACTGACGAGGGTTGGACAAGAATAGACGAATCAAGTCCTGAATCAGAACCATTCCAGAATCAGGCCCAGGAAGGGAATTTCCCTGGACGGACAGAGAGAGGATTTGGGGTAACTTATTACCCATCCGAACCTCTCTAGCGTAGAGACCACCATCCTGGTGTCCAACTCTGATTGTTCGAGGGAGGAGGCCGCGATAAGAAGATCGTCCAGAAAAGGCACAATGCGGATGCCTTGGACCCTGAATATAGCCATCACTCCTGCCAGCATCTTGGTAAAGACTCTTAGGGCCGAGGTAAGGCCGAATGGCAGGGCCACAAATTGATAATGCTGGTCTTCTATCGAGAACCTGAGAAATCTCTGGTGACCCGGAAAATAGGAATGTGCAAATAAGCATCATTGATGTCTATGGATGTCATGAAGTCCCCCTGACGGAGAGTCCATGCAGAATTTTCTGAAACGGATAAATTGACTGAGTCTCCTTAGGTCTAGGATAGGCCGAACAGAGCCGTCCTTTTTGGGTACCATGAATAGGTTGGAGTAAAACCCCAAACCCCTTTCCGCTGGAGGCACTAGGCCGATAACAGCCATGTTTAACAGATTCGCTACTGCTGCCCACAGTCCGTGCGCAATTGCCGGATCTGACGGCATTCGGGACATGAAAAATCTAGGAGGCGGCCGAGACTCGAATTCCAGTTTGTAACCGGAAGAGACTACTTCCAGAACCCAATTGTCTGATACCTCCTGAACCCAGACCTGGAAGAAGAACCGCAGCCGTCCCCCCACCCGTAAGGGTGAGGTCGTCCCCTCATTGTTGAGCAGGCTTAGTGGCAGATTTGGTTTTGGACCCCCAATTCTGACTTGGACGGCCTTGTCCCTTTCCTCTATTCCATGCATTCCATCTAGGGGCTGAAAAGGCCGATCCTCTACCGGATCTAGACCCCCGAAAGGAAGGGTTAAATGAGGCTACTCCACGAAAGGAACGCCGTTGTTTCTTACGCTGAGGTAATTTACCTCCTTTAGTGAAAGAATCCAATTTTTCTCCAAAGAAGCGCAATCCCACAAAAGGGAGCGCTGTAAGTGATTTCTTGTCTACAATATCAGCCGCCCACTGCCGCAACCACACCGACCGCCGAATGGCGACTAACAAGGCAGAGGTTCTGCTGCACATGACCAGAGTGTCATCTAAGGCAGAAAGTACAAAGGATGAAAACATCTCACATCACTTAAGAGCGGCGTACTCATCAGAGGCCGGATCAAGCCCTGAGTAATTCATTAGGCCTCTCACAACAGACCTAATAGCCACTGTTATGAGTGCTGAAGCAACAACAGGCAGCAAGGCCGAGCCCACACTGGAAAAAGCGTGGCACGCCATTAGATCAATACGCTTATCCTCTCCATCTTTAAGTGTAGTGGAGTCAGGAGAATGCAACACAGAAGAATTGGATAAATTAAGCACAGGGGTATCCACCACAGGTGGTGATGACCAACGCTTAACAGTATCAGCTGGGAAAGGATATTTCTTGTCCCAGCCCAAGGGAATGCCAGGAAGCCGCGCAGGCTTCTCCCATTCTTTAAGAATAATTTCATCAAAATGCTTTTGATTTGGAAATTCTAAACGAGGTTTAGAGACAAAGAATTCCCCTTTTTGAGGAGGGACTACTTCAGGAGGAGTGATAACCAAAACCTCAAATAACTGAGCAAGAGCCTTTGGGGTATCCACAACACTAGCTTCACCCTGCTCAAATCACAGTACCAACAAATTGCTGTTCATCAGAAACATCTGATTCCTCATATAATTCTCCTTCTTTTAACTGAGAAGGATCAGACCAATAAAGCATTTCACAATTATCCGACTCACTTACCGGAACGGCAAGTCAAATGTTTCCTTTTAGCTGAGGCCTTCTTGGACACAGAGCTAGACATTAATTTTTCAAGATGAGCCAATCTGGCACATAAATCAGAATGCGACTCACCACCCATGACAATATCACTGGGGGTACGGACAAGACATGGCGGAGCAGGAGATAAGGCAGAAGCCGCAGACACCGAAGCCTGGGCCCCAGTTTGCTGCATAATAGTTAATTGAGCACAAGGGACGCAAAGAATTGCGTTATCCCCAACAAGGGATGCCCCACATCCAAAACATTGCCGAGTCTGTGCAGAGGGAACTGCATGCCCGTTGTCCTGAGATGCCTTCGTATGGTGTTTAGTATTATACTATAATTGATGATAGTCGCCAAGTATACATGGGATTTACGCAATTGCTACCCGGGATGCCCCTTTAAATAGTCCCAAGTGGGAGCATATTAACACAAATGGACCCCCAAATAAGGCTTTAAGGGCTAAAGACCAGGAGAAACCCCCTTTTAAAATAAAAAGTTTCTACCTACAAAGAAAACAAACAGTCACCAATGCCCACAATACAATAAATGACAAAGCATGAAAAAAATGGCAGAAAACTCCCTTCAGCAAGCTGAGTGGTACTCACAGCACCAAAAGTATCCTACTTGTAACCTGTGCCAGAGTTTTCTGGGCAAATGGACAAATCTGTCCCACACTTGTTTCCTGATTGAAGATTTCAAGGGCCATCAGGCTGGCTGACTTGATGACCAAGCTCATGGTTAGGCTTAAGTATTCCAAATAAAGGAAGGTATCAGATTAGAACCCTAGTAAGGATGGTCTAGGGAGTCCATAGGGAAGAGCCGGAGCCAGGCAAAGAGAGCACCCAGGTGCTCTGGGAATGAAATGATGCTGTGTGCCTAAGCCCCGCCCACCCCCAGAATCACATGACCAAGAATGGAGGGAAATTCAAATCTGAACACAGCCAGAAACAAAGAGCTTTAAAAGGTAAGCAAAAAGGAATGCTGCCTAGACAGAAATAGGAAAATCTAAATAAAACATATTCTATTAAATAGTATAGTAAACATACATAATATATATGTAATAAAGATTTATTTTATATATCTTTTTTTTTTTTTTCAAAAAAATTCAGGCAGAGAAATAGAGAAAGGTCGGGAGCAAACCCGGCTACCTGCAGCTTGAAGGAGAGTCATCTTCTGAATGCTTCGCCGAATGCAGAGACGAAAAGACTGGGGAATAGTGGGAGGAACCCAGTACTTATGGACCAGGAGGGGCTCCTTTTTCCATGTCATCTCTGCAAGATCGCCCTCTACATGCCGGGTTCCCAAGTGTCATGAATATTTGGAAGTGGGGTGTGTGACATACTAGGAATATGTATATATCATGCAAATAGCAGAATCCCACTGCAAGCTTGCTACAAACTGTGTATATAATATATTGCTAGAACATGCACTGAGGAAGCTATTTGCGAAACGTCTGCACAATTTAATTGCTACATCTGAGGAAAACAAATTTATGCTTGCTGCAAACTGTAAGACAGTGACTTGCTACAAACTTGAAAACAGATACTATTTCTCAACTAAGCAATAGATGAAATGTCATCCTTTGTTATTATTCTTTATATGTGAAAATCACCAAAAATATGTGAAAAAAGTTTGTCTTATGATTATATGCACTTAGATAACTTGAATGAAACCATGTATATCTAATAAACCAACCACTACTATATCAGTTCGGTTGAAGCACTTTCATACTGTCCCAATAAACTACTCCCAACTTGGGTTTTTCTATGTTGGAATACACAGACCCCCCCCCCCCCCCCCTAAATAAGAGAGGACCCAGCCCCTGATAACCGCCTTCCCTGCATCCCACATCAACATAGGGTCATCCCAATGTTAAATGTTATTATCTACATCGTTTCCCTATTCCTGTTACAGATTTGTTGAAAACATTGGAATTTTGTCAGGTAAGAGGGGAAGGACCAGTTGAAGTTATGACGAGGGAAAATATTTAGGGTGATCAGGGCGTGGTCTGATATAGATATGTGACTCACTCTAGAGGTTTGAAGTGACCCATTTCCTCTATGAGGTAATTCTGCACAAAGTTTTATGCGCTTTGGATATGAATGTATCTCAGTTGGATGCTGTATCCTCCAAATGTCGATCAGAGGGGTAGACCTTATTATATTCACCAGACCCTCACTTGATCTTGAAGGAGACTCTGGAAATGCATTGGATCAATTTAGGGTGCGGTCGAATGTAGTGTTGAGGTCCCCCATGCAGTGCACTCTTAACCCATGCATATCTGAATGTTTGTGGGCCCCCTAAAAAATGCTCAGGGAATACATTTGGTTGAATGGGTCCTCTAACATTTTATATTACTACAACGTCCACGCAATTTGGTAGCATTTGTCTGCTTAGTTTTATCCCTTGAGAAAAAAACAACCCAAATTTAACCCCCAAAGATTTGGGTGCTCACTGAACTAGATGATTAAAACATTAACCCAGTAGCATCAGATGAAAACTGTGGCATATTTGAGTTATATTACCTGCCATATTTGAAATGTTTGCTTTAATAAAATATAATAACAAAATGAATTGTGTAACAACGTTGTCAGATTTTACAAGAGCAGGACTGTCATTTAAACATATTCTTGTTCAGAGTATGATGTTGTGTGCCAGTTTCAGAATCATTTTCTTTACTGGGCCAGAATTGTTTCCAAGGGTGCTCAGTTTCTTGTGCATCCATCCACTCAAGCCAGCGGTTGTAATAGCCACGGAATCCATCAATCTTCTCCAAAAACACATTCTTCTTTTGGTACTGCAAAAACACAAGAACAGTTAAGCGTAGTTCCTGTAAAAATTGTTTTTTGGGGGTTTTCTGGGGGACACAGGAATAAAATTAGTTCACTCATTAACTCTCTAACTGGTGAACTTTGTAAAGTGGACCAAAACTCCATACTCGCTCCCCCCCAGGACATTCAGATTCAGGATGCCCCACTGTGCCAGGTTGCCCAAAAACTCATCTTCGTCCCCGGTCCAAAGGCGCATGCGTGAGCAGGTGCCACATCTTTACTATACCTTTAGCATTTGTGAATGGCCAGCACAGCATGCTCCCTGTTAAAGGGTAGGGGGGATGTCTTCATCAGCGTGCGAGCCGCTGATTAGTAACTCTACAAGTAAGTTAGTTTTCCCGGTGCCTCCTTCATTGCAATGTAGTTACTTTTTGTTAGAGTCTAGCTTTCCCATCTAGTGTGTGTTATCCCTAGTATTATATTGGTTCCTGTAAAGAGAACCTCAATCTCTACAGGTATGTCTTTATTTTCTCTTTGCCTCCTCATTCCTTGCAATGTAGATACTTCATCCAAGAGCTCATCTAAGGCGGGTAGATCCAAGCATGCTGTCAGCCACATACCTTGCAGGGATGCAGGCGCTGTTCGACTATGTGCCGGGAAAGAAGTTGAATTACCGGGCAACCTTGGGGGTTTTACACAGCGGGGCAACCCCAATCTTGATGCCCCGGGGGTGGAGCGATTATGCCTGGGGGATCCCCCACTCCACTTTAAGCCTATGTTAATGCTCATATTCCTTTTGCTTACACAAGTTATGGCCTCCAACCTAACACTATCTTTAAAGTCCCATTTTCTTAAACCGGACCTTCACCATGATTTATTGAAAAGCCAAAACCCTTATAAAGCGATTCCCCAGCATCTAAAATTAACATATTTTAAGTTTTTAGCCACTTATTATTAAGCTCTTATGTGAGGGACTCATCGGATCTAATTATGTGAGGGACTCATCGGATCTAATGAGTAAATTGGAGGCATCTGCTGACCAGAGGGTACCCTTATGGTGGTGGCAGATGTTGAGTCTCTATATACAAACATCAGTCATGATTTAGCCCTAAGTACTGTGGGGTATTTTCTTAATATGGAGTCCGAGGTGCTTAAGGAGCGAAATGAATTTATCTTAGAACTATTGAGTTTAATTTTGTCCCACAATCATTTTGTCTTTGACAACTCCCATTACCGCCAGGTGAGGGGTGTGGCCATGGGGGCGCGTTGTGCGCCCTCTGTGCCAACCTCTTCCTGGGGTGGTGGGAGAGGGAAGTTGTGCATGGTGAGTCTATGAGTGTATACCAGCCCTACATCAGTGGCTGGTTCCGCTTCATAGATGACGTCCTGTTAATATGGCATGGACCAATTGATCTTTGCCGTGACTTTCTTACCAGCCTGAATAGAAATTATCTTAATATTTTCTTAACATTCACTATATCTACTATACAGGTTGAGGTTTTGGACTTAGAACTGAAAATGGATCATGATGGCACTATCTCCACTACACTTTTTAGAAAAAAGACGGCCGTGAATAGCCTACTTCACTTTGGGAGCTTCCATCCGAAACACCAGAGGATGGGTATTCCCAAAGGCCAATTCATACGAGTAGGGAGGAATTGCTCTAAGGATGTGGAGTTTCAGGTAAGCCTGCTCCCAATTTATCTATTGCATTGTATGTCCCAAATGGGGCTCTTAGAGACTAGAATTAGTACTAGAGTTAGGACTGCACCTCACAGGGGCACCTTGGCGCTGGTGGTGCAGCTTAAGCATACTTCTGCAGATGTGTGTGACCGAGCCCCCTGTTTTTAACCTAGTTTGGAGACAGATTGTAGGCTGGTCAGCAAGCTAACTGGTTTGAGTGCTGTGGCCCCTTTAAGACTTTTGTATTCTAATTGCCCTGCTAATGTGCACCTCCCTGGTTAGTTATAAAATGGTCTGAGCGGCTGCCACCCCCCTTTTGTTTCTTTTGAATTTGTGCAAGCACATGGAGTGTGGGGTCTAGGCTGTATTGCAAGGTCTTTGACCCTTCCACCCCATGGCTTGCACTTGAGGTTTAGGGCAACCTCAGGTAAGCCTGCTCCCAATTTATCTATTGCATTGTATGTCCCAAATGGGGCTCTTAGAGACTAGAATTAGTACTAGAGTTAGGACTGCACCTCACAGGGGCACCTTGGCGCTGGTGGTGCAGCTTAAGCATACTTCTGCAGATGTGTGTGACCGAGCCCCCTGTTTTTAACCTAGTTTAGAGACAGATTGTAGGCTGGTCAGCAAGCTAACTGGTTTGAGTGCTGTGGCCCCTTTAAGACTTTTGTATTCTAATTGCCCTGCTAATGTGCACCTCCCTGGTTAGTTATAAAATGGTCTGAGCGGCTGCCACCCCCCTTTTGTTTCTTTTGAATTTGTGCAAGCACATGGAGTGTGGGGTCTAGGCTGTATTGCAAGGTCTTTGACCCTTCCACCCCATGGCTTGCACTTGAGGTTTAGGGCAACCTCAGGTAAGCCTGCTCCCAATTTATCTATTGCATTGTATGTCCCAAATGGGGCTCTTAGAGGCTAGAATTAGTACTAGAGTTAGGACTGCACCTCACAGGGGCACCTTGGCGCTGGTGGTGCAGCTTAAGCATACTTCTGCAGATGTGTGTGACCGAGCCCCCTGTTTTTAACCTAGTTTAGAGACAGATTGTAGGCTGGTCAGCAAGCTAACTGGTTTGAGTGCTGTGGCCCCTTTAAGACTTTTGTATTCTAATTGCCCTGCTAATGTGCACCTCCCTGGTTAGTTATAAAATGGTCTGAGCGGCTGCCACCCCCCTTTTGTTTCTTTTGAATTTGTGCAAGCAAATGGAGTGTGGGGTCTAGGCTGTATTGCAAGGTCTTTGACCCTTCCACCCCATGGCTTGCACTTGAGGTTTAGGGCAACCTCAGGTAAGCCTGCTCCCAATTTATCTATTGCATTGTATGTCCCAAATGGGGCTCTTAAAGACTAGAATTAGTACTAGAGTTAGGACTGCACCTCACAGGGGCACCTTGGCGCTGGTGGTGCAGCTTAAGCATACTTCTGCAGATGTGTGTGACCGAGCCCCCTGTTTTTAACCTAGTTTAGAGACAGATTGTAGGCTGGTCAGCATGCTAACTGGTTTGAGTGCTGTGGCCCCTTTAAGACTTTTGTATTCTAATTGCCCTGCTAATGTGCACCTCCCTGGTTAGTTATAAAATGGTCTGAGCGGCTGCCACCCCCCTTTTGTTTCTTTTGAATTTGTGCAAACACATGGAGTGTGGGGTCTAGGCTGTATTGCAAGGTCTTTGACCCTTCCACCCCATGGCTTGCACTTGAGGTTTAGGGCAACCTCAGGTAAGCCTGCTCCCAATTTATCTATTGCATTGTATGTCCCAAATGGGGCTCTTAGAGACTAGAATTAGTACTAGAGTTAGGATTGCACCTCACAGGGGCACCTTGGCGCTGGTGGTGCAGCTTAAGCATACTTCTGCAGATGTGTGTGACCGAGCCCCCTGTTTTTAACCTAGTTTAGAGACAGATTGTAGGCTGGTCAGCAAGCTAACTGGTTTGAGTGCTGTGGCCCCTTTAAGACTTTTGTATTCTAATTGCCCTGCTAATGTGCACCTCCCTGGTTAGTTATAAAATGGTCTGAGCGGCTGCCACCCCCCTTGAGTTTCATGAACAGGCGCGGGGGCTGATGAAAAGATTCTGCGATCGGGGATACCCAAAAAAATTTGTGGCCAACACATACCGCCGGGTGGCCGACATGGCACGTAGTGATCTGTTGACCCCAAGGGCACGTAAGAAGGAAAACACTATAAGGTTTGTGACCAGATATAATAATATATCTATAAGGTTTGTTTCTTTTGAATTGGTGCAAGCACGTGGTGTGTGGGGTCTAGGCTGGGGTGCAAGCCACCCCATGGCTTGCACTTGAGAGGTTTAGGGCAACCTCAGGTAAGCCTGCTCCCAATTTATCTATTGCACTGTATGTCCCAAATGGGCTCTCAGAGATTAGAGTTAGGACTGCACCCCACAGAGGCACTTTGGCGTAGTGGTGCAGCTTAAGCATACATCTGCAGATGTGTGTGACCGAGTCCTTTGTTTTTAACCAAGTTTAGAGACAGATTATAGGCTGGCCTGCAAGCTAACAGGGTTGAGTGCTGTGGCTCCTTTAAGACTTTTGTATCCTAATTGCCCTGCTAACGTGCACCTCCCAGGTTAGTTATAAAATGGTCTGAGCTGCTGCCACCCCCCCTTTGTTTCTTTCAGATATAATAATAATTGGAAACAGATTCGGGGGATTTTGGACAGACATTGGGGCATTCTGCAGTCGGATCCAAAAATTGGGACCCTCATTGGTAGGAAGGTCCAGATGACAGCAAGAAGGACCCGGAATTTGAAGAATATTCTCTGTAAGAGTCATTTAGTTAGACCAGCAGAAAACCAAGGGGAGTTACAGCTGTGGTAGCTGTTCCATTTGCTGATTTGTTGTTAGAACCAATAGAGTCAGCAACCGATATACTAAAGAGAAATATAGGATCCAGACCTTTCTTAATTGTAGAACTAAGGGTGTAATCTATTTTCTACAGTGTAGCTGCAATTTGGGATATGTAGGGGAAACGAAGAATACACTAAAGACCAGGGTACAGGCCCATCTGTCCAATATCAAACTTGCAGCTAGAGACAGGGATGCACAGAGAGTTATATCCCCGATAGCTGATCATTTCTTACGTGTCCATGGGGGTGAACCCTCCAATTTGAGGGTTACTCCATTAGAAAAAATCAGTTTGGGAATTAGAGGGGGGAATCTCAAATGCAGATTATTGCAGAATGAACTAAAGTGGATGTACAGATTAAATACAATGAGGATGTGTCATTTGAACCCTTTTTTGGCAGATGAACACTTCTCATTGTGCCATCGATATGGATTATTAAAGAAATTTGGATGCATATTTTAGGTCTTGCTTTTTTTTCGGGGGGGGGGGGGGAGTATTGGGTTAGTTTAGGTACAAGAATTTTAGGTTTAGATGTTTTTTGTTGGTGTTTGATTCTGTTTTATTGTTATAGATATCCACTGAGGTGCCTGATTTCCCATCGTCTTTAGCTCGGAAGAACAATGCGTGGTCCGCTTTGAGATCTCTGTCTTAGGATCAGGATATTGGAAATATGTGAAGACATGAATAATAGCACCCGAAGTGGTTTTTGTTGTTGTTGATTGCTTTCACATATGTATATATATCATGATGTTATGTACACAGTGACTTTTGGGGGAATGGTTGATGGGTGGATGGGGTGTTGGGGGGGGGTTTGGGGGGTGGATGGTAGGTGTCTGAATATGAATATATACATTTTTTGCACAACTCCTATGAACTGAATTGCCTTGGGGCAATTAGATATGTTTTTGGGGGGGTTTAGGTCGGATTGGTTTTTGGTATTGGTATGGTTCACTATTATGATTCTTTTCTTCACTTTGTTTGGTGGGGGGGGGGGGGGGGATTAGGCTAGGGTGGACCAGTTTTTAGTACTGGTTATTATTATTTTTATCTTTTTTTCATCTTTGATCATGTTGCATACCATCAATGTAGGAGTTGCCTGTCTGTATATACATTTATGATTAGTATTATCTGTAGAGATGATGGTTCTGTCACCCCTGTTGGAGGTGTGATTCCTCAATATTATATTCATGATTCCTCAATATTACAAACTATGTGTGAGCCATGTATTGTGTTATTCTAAGTATTTATATCATTATCATTTTTAATGGTATTTCATTTCTCATCTAAAAATACATGTATATTGATTTAATCTTGTGTTTTTAATGTATTGTATTGTCCTGGGGTTTTGCATTGGTTAGAACAGGCATTGCAGTGCTGCCCTCGCTCCCGCTGCGAACTCCTGGCATTTAATTCCTTTTTAGTTCGCTTACCAATGACGTCCGCCTCGCCCCTGTTCGCCCGCCCCCCCCGACCCGGTGTCCGCTGCCTGCTGCCATGGTTGCGCGCCGTTGTACGGCGCTGTCACGTGGGGCGTGTCATTGGTGCCGGTTTGGGGGGAGGACGAGGGGCTCGGCTGTGACGTCATCCTCACAGGGGCTGGACTTGCGCGAGCGTCTGTCGGCCTCTCCTTCCGGTGTGAGTGCGGCTGCCGGCCGGGGCCGCCGTGCGCTGGGGGAGGGGAATGGACACGTGTTGGCACTTTTCTCCAGCATATTTAAACGGGAGTGATGGCAGCACGGGGCAGTGGCACCTTGAAAAAGTGACAGTCCGTCACGTAACGCGTGGGTGGCTAATTATCTCGCTCAGCAGGAGGTTGTTCATGTATCTTTCACTGAGGTGATTTTCTGATTGTTCATAGTATATATTGTTGTTTGCATTGATTTATAGCACTTTAATATTGCACATAGGCACTTTAAACATATTTGGCATGTATGTATTTTTGTGGTGTAAGATTGTTATATTTTGGCACAGAGAATGGATTAATTAGGTCTCCTTCTGCTGGGTTGGGTTATGTATTGGAATGTGTGTTTTTAAATGTCCTGTGATTATTAGTGTACTGTATGTGTTCTTTTTAATGTGACTTACTGATGAATTAAAAATCTTCTTTGATATGAACTAATTATATTTGATGATTTATTAGATGAGGAGTGGTGCTTTTGGAATAAAGTTCCCATTTTTTTGTGGTATACTGGGCCATAAATTGCTTTTGTGTGTATTATATTGTTGTTTTGGGACATTTCATTGGCACACCCTCACTCATATGTATATTGATTGATGGTGCTGAACCAATAGGTGCACAGCGTGCAGGTTTTTGTTTGTAGTCACTTATTATTCTTTCCCCCACTGGTCTGTTCAGGACTTTAGGTTACGGGCGCCACCATTTTGATTCAGAATCATCACACTTACTGAGGAGAGTGGGATAAAGTACAGGGGGGCAGGTTACAGCTGTGCTTTGCTCAGACAGAGCAGAGCTGGGGTCAGGAAAAGGTCAGCAGTCCCAGAATGCAGAGCAGCACAGTCAGAAAGCACTTCCTGTTTGCAGGCTGCCTGATGTTCCATAAGCCGCCATCTTGGATGTTTAAAGGCTCATAACATGCAGTAGATGCAGGTAGGATAATTTTTAATGTGAGCAATCTGTATGTGCAGGGTGTGGGAAACATAAGATAGACTCCTATTCAGAGTGAAGGACCGCTTTAATCAGGGGAGACAGTCTTACCAGTGCTAGTCCCTTTCTGCTTAACATCTGTTCTGTCAGTGAGAGAGGCTTTAAAAAGGTAGTTTAGTCTGGGGAGAGGGATCATTTTTATCAGAATGATGTGGCCTATCAAATAAAGGGGAAAGGAAGTCCCAGCTCTAAAGTGCTACTGCAGGAAAAGATAATTGTTAACACTATTGTGTCAGGCTACATTTGACGCTGTCCTAAATTGTTTTCCATTTTTAAATTGAAGTTAAAATGGCAGACATATTGAGGTTTACAGGTTCAGCTTATGATTTTTCTTTTGAAAAAAGTGGGCGTGGCAATTAGATCTGTGATGCTGCATAATAATCAGCTTTCTGCGCAGACAGCAATGTGATGAACCTGGAGGAGGATGTGGATGAGGGGGGAACCAGCAATGTTGTCCCGCTCTGCTGAACTGATTGGGGGGTAGGATGAAAAAGAGGATGTCATTGGCTGAACCTGTAAACCCCAATATCTCAGCCATTTCTGCTTCAATTTAAAAGTGGAAAACAGTTTAGGGCAGTGGCAAATGTAGCAATGGTATAACAATTACCTTGGCCTGTAGTATAACTTTAATCCTTAAGTCAAGAGCCTACAGGATCAGTTCTTAGTTTAGCTCCACATACCTCTTTAGGTCAGCATGAATCCATATGAATTCATTCATTTGAATTGGTGCAAGCACGTGGTGTGTGGGGTCTAGGCTGGGGTGCAAGCCACCCCATGGCTTGCACTTGAGAGGTTTAGGGCAACCTCAGGTAAGCCTGCTCCCAATTTATCTATTGCACTGTATGTCCCAAATGGGCTCTCAGAGATTAGAGTTAGGACTGCACCCCACAGAGGCACTTTGGCGTAGTGGTGCAGCTTAAGCATACATCTGCAGATGTGTGTGACCGAGTCCTTTGTTTTTAACCAAGTTTAGAGACAGATTATAGGCTGGCCTGCAAGCTAACAGGGTTGAGTGCTGTGGCTCCTTTAAGACTTTTGTATCCTAATTGCCCTGCTAACGTGCACCTCCCAGGTTAGTTATAAAATGGTCTGAGCTGCTGCCACCCCCCCTTTGTTTCTTTCAGATATAATAATAATTGGAAACAGATTCGGGGGATTTTGGACAGACATTGGGGCATTCTGCAGTCGGATCCAAAAATTGGGACCCTCATTGGTAGGAAGGTCCAGATGACAGCAAGAAGGACCCGGAATTTGAAGAATATTCTCTGTAAGAGTCATTTAGTTAGACCAGCAGAAAACCAAGGGGAGTTACAGCTGTGGTAGCTGTTCCATTTGCTGATTTGTTGTTAGAACCAATAGAGTCAGCAACCGATATACTAAAGAGAAATATAGGATCCAGACCTTTCTTAATTGTAGAACTAAGGGTGTAATCTATTTTCTACAGTGTAGCTGCAATTTGGGATATGTAGGGGAAACGAAGAATACACTAAAGACCAGGGTACAGGCCCATCTGTCCAATATCAAACTTGCAGCTAGAGACAGGGATGCACAGAGAGTTATATCCCCGATAGCTGATCATTTCTTACGTGTCCATGGGGGTGAACCCTCCAATTTGAGGGTTACTCCATTAGAAAAAATCAGTTTGGGAATTAGAGGGGGGAATCTCAAATGCAGATTATTGCAGAATGAACTAAAGTGGATGTACAGATTAAATACAATGAGGATGTGTCATTTGAACCCTTTTTTGGCAGATGAACACTTCTCATTGTGCCATCGATATGGATTATTAAAGAAATTTGGATGCATATTTTAGGTCTTGCTTTTTTTTCGGGGGGGGGGGGGGGGGGAGTATTGGGTTAGTTTAGGTACAAGAATTTTAGGTTTAGATGTTTTTTGTTGGTGTTTGATTCTGTTTTATTGTTATAGATATCCACTGAGGTGCCTGATTTCCCATCGTCTTTAGCTCGGAAGAACAATGCGTGGTCCGCTTTGAGATCTCTGTCTTAGGATCAGGATATTGGAAATATGTGAAGACATGAATAATAGCACCCGAAGTGGTTTTTGTTGTTGTTGATTGCTTTCACATATGTATATATATCATGATGTTATGTACACAGTGACTTTTGGGGGAATGGTTGATGGGTGGATGGGGTGTTGGGGGGGGGTTTGGGGGGTGGATGGTAGGTGTCTGAATATGAATATATACATTTTTTGCACAACTCCTATGAACTGAATTGCCTTGGGGCAATTAGATATGTTTTTGGGGGGGTTTAGGTCGGATTGGTTTTTGGTATTGGTATGGTTCACTATTATGATTCTTTTCTTCACTTTGTTTGGTGGGGGGGGGGGGGGATTAGGCTAGGGTGGACCAGTTTTTAGTACTGGTTATTATTATTTTTATCTTTTTTTCATCTTTGATCATGTTGCATACCATCAATGTAGGAGTTGCCTGTCTGTATATACATTTATGATTAGTATTATCTGTAGAGATGATGGTTCTGTCACCCCTGTTGGAGGTGTGATTCCTCAATATTATATTCATGATTCCTCAATATTACAAACTATGTGTGAGCCATGTATTGTGTTATTCTAAGTATTTATATCATTATCATTTTTAATGGTATTTCATTTCTCATCTAAAAATACATGTATATTGATTTAATCTTGTGTTTTTAATGTATTGTATTGTCCTGGGGTTTTGCATTGGTTAGAACAGGCATTGCAGTGCTGCCCTCGCTCCCGCTGCGAACTCCTGGCATTTAATTCCTTTTTAGTTCGCTTACCAATGACGTCCGCCTCGCCCCTGTTCGCCCGCCCCCCCCGACCCGGTGTCCGCTGCCTGCTGCCATGGTTGCGCGCCGTTGTACGGCGCTGTCACGTGGGGCGTGTCATTGGTGCCGGTTTGGGGGGAGGACGAGGGGCTCGGCTGTGACGTCATCCTCACAGGGGCTGGACTTGCGCGAGCGTCTGTCGGCCTCTCCTTCCGGTGTGAGTGCGGCTGCCGGCCGGGGCCGCCGTGCGCTGGGGGAGGGGAATGGACACGTGTTGGCACTTTTCTCCAGCATATTTAAACGGGAGTGATGGCAGCACGGGGCAGTGGCACCTTGAAAAAGTGACAGTCCGTCACGTAACGCGTGGGTGGCTAATTATCTCGCTCAGCAGGAGGTTGTTCATGTATCTTTCACTGAGGTGATTTTCTGATTGTTCATAGTATATATTGTTGTTTGCATTGATTTATAGCACTTTAATATTGCACATAGGCACTTTAAACATATTTGGCATGTATGTATTTTTGTGGTGTAAGATTGTTATATTTTGGCACAGAGAATGGATTAATTAGGTCTCCTTCTGCTGGGTTGGGTTATGTATTGGAATGTGTGTTTTTAAATGTCCTGTGATTATTAGTGTACTGTATGTGTTCTTTTTAATGTGACTTACTGATGAATTAAAAATCTTCTTTGATATGAACTAATTATATTTGATGATTTATTAGATGAGGAGTGGTGCTTTTGGAATAAAGTTCCCATTTTTTTGTGGTATACTGGGCCATAAATTGCTTTTGTGTGTATTATATTGTTGTTTTGGGACATTTCATTGGCACACCCTCACTCATATGTATATTGATTGATGGTGCTGAACCAATAGGTGCACAGCGTGCAGGTTTTTGTTTGTAGTCACTTATTATTCTTTCCCCCACTGGTCTGTTCAGGACTTTAGGTTACGGGCGCCACCATTTTGATTCAGAATCATCACACTTACTGAGGAGAGTGGGATAAAGTACAGGGGGGCAGGTTACAGCTGTGCTTTGCTCAGACAGAGCAGAGCTGGGGTCAGGAAAAGGTCAGCAGTCCCAGAATGCAGAGCAGCACAGTCAGAAAGCACTTCCTGTTTGCAGGCTGCCTGATGTTCCATAAGCCGCCATCTTGGATGTTTAAAGGCTCATAACATGCAGTAGATGCAGGTAGGATAATTTTTAATGTGAGCAATCTGTATGTGCAGGGTGTGGGAAACATAAGATAGACTCCTATTCAGAGTGAAGGACCGCTTTAATCAGGGGAGACAGTCTTACCAGTGCTAGTCCCTTTCTGCTTAACATCTGTTCTGTCAGTGAGAGAGGCTTTAAAAAGGTAGTTTAGTCTGGGGAGAGGGATCATTTTTATCAGAATGATGTGGCCTATCAAATAAAGGGGAAAGGAAGTCCCAGCTCTAAAGTGCTACTGCAGGAAAAGATAATTGTTAACACTATTGTGTCAGGCTACATTTGACGCTGTCCTAAATTGTTTTCCATTTTTAAATTGAAGTTAAAATGGCAGACATATTGAGGTTTACAGGTTCAGCTTATGATTTTTCTTTTGAAAAAAGTGGGCGTGGCAATTAGATCTGTGATGCTGCATAATAATCAGCTTTCTGCGCAGACAGCAATGTGATGAACCTGGAGGAGGATGTGGATGAGGGGGGAACCAGCAATGTTGTCCCGCTCTGCTGAACTGATTGGGGGGTAGGATGAAAAAGAGGATGTCATTGGCTGAACCTGTAAACCCCAATATCTCAGCCATTTCTGCTTCAATTTAAAAGTGGAAAACAGTTTAGGGCAGTGGCAAATGTAGCAATGGTATAACAATTACCTTGGCCTGTAGTATAACTTTAATCCTTAAGTCAAGAGCCTACAGGATCAGTTCTTAGTTTAGCTCCACATACCTCTTTAGGTCAGCATGAATCCATACCCCCAGGTATTTTCACTTTTCCACCAATGTAACATGTCTACTGACCTGATGAGCTGAAGGACAGGAAAAGCCTAATGGCAGAAAAACTAATTCGTCCCAGCCCACCTTCGGGCCCCACAATCTACCATATCCTTCCACAATCCTCATCCCCTCTAGGAAGGGGATGCCATCTTAATAGTTCAAGGCATCATCAGCATATAACAATATTCTCTCTTCTTTAGGGCCACACACAAGCAATCTGTCTGTCTGATAGACAATGCCAGCGGTTCAATTGCCAGAGCAAACAGAAAGGGTGAAAAAGGGCACCCCTACCACATGCCACAGTGAAGGAAGAACGCTTCTGAGATATCCCTGGCCCTGGAAACCGGCTCCATGCGTAAGAGCGTCACCGCCTTAATAAAATGTTCGCCCAAGCCCATGTGACTCAACACCCACCCCCAGAAGCAAATGCATAGTCAACGCGAGACATCAGCCTAAATGCACATGAATGACAGTAAATATTTTTCAGGGAAAACTTCCCTCTCCGGAGATCATACTGTGCCATAGACTCAGGTGCTTAAATGTTTAGGGTCAGATGCCGGTGGGTTCAGGTTATCCAACATGGGATCCATGATTAAATTAAAATCATCAAGCAGCACCAGGGGTGCAGCCAGCAAATGGGAGACTTTGTTTTGAATTTCATATAAAATCTCAACATCCACCAGGGGATGAAGGTAAACTGTACCAATTATTAGACAGATTTGACAAATCTCACAGTGTATCAGCACATATCGATCCCCATCATCCAGACACTTAAAAGGTAAGCCCTTCCTAAACAACAACACCCCCCCCAAATAAAAGGGGTGCATTGCATAATAAAAACACGCCACCCATGGTTTTTTCAAGTCCATCACCTTCTGGCCTACTAACTAGAGGTGTGATCTGGGAGGGAAAAGTGTCCTGAATGCCTGCAGTAACCCAATGTTAAAAACTAGAAAATTACCAGTTTAGAAAAACTCTAGACAAAGATCTGGTGTCCAGCAATGGTGAAAGAAAAAGAATCAGGATTGTGGAAAAGTAATTCAGTCACGATTGGGTTAACATCTTGGCCGAAGGGCGTGGACTGCAAGAACAAAGGCGTGGCTTCTCCTCCAAGGCCTATATCCTTCCGGCTGACTTTCTCCAATCCAGTTTAATTGAGAAGCAGTAGAACCAGCCGCCTGCCTCTTTGTTAAGATCAAAATGAAAAACCACCTTAGGAAGAAAATCCTGGTTAAACCGGAAGATGGTTTTGTACTTATGTAACACTAAATAAGGAAGCTTAACTGATAAAGCTGCTAATTCAGAAACCCTCTTAATGAGGTTATTGCCACTAAAAAGATAACCTTAAGAGTCATTAAACTTAATTACGCATCTGTCAATGGTTCAAAAGGAGGACCCTGAAGAGTTGATAAAACTAAGTTCAGGTCCCAAACTGGCAGAAGTGGCTTACGAGGAGGCCGCATATGAGCAACTCCCTGTTCAAAAGTTTTGATAAATTTATTCTCAGCAATGGGTTTCTGAAAGAAGATAGATAAAGTAGATATCTGTCACTTTAAAGTACTCAATTGAAGACCTTCATCAAGACCTTTCTGCAAAAAATCCAATATTCTCGGGAACAGAAAAAGTTCTACAAGCGAACCCTTTGGATTCGCACCAAGAGATAAATGCTTGCCAGACTCTATAGTAGATTATTGATGAAGACTTCTTCCTGGCCTGAATCATAGTTTGGATGACACTGGCAAAAAAACAATTCCCACCAAGTCAAAGGATTCAATAGCCATGCTGTCAAAGCCAGAACTTGTGAATTGGGGTGCCTTAGAGGCTCCTGTGTGAGAAGATCTGGATCGTTGGGTAACCTCCACAGGTCACCCTCTGACATTCTTACTATGTCTGAGAACCAGCTTCTTCTGGGCCACCAAGGAGCCACCAGAATGGTTGGGACTCCCTTGTGAGATAACTTTTTTAGTACTTGACCCAGGAGTGGAATCGGAGGGAATGCATCAAGAAGCTTGAATGCTGACCACTGAAGAATCAAGGCATCTGTTGCTATTGCTAGAGGATCCCTGGACCGGGGCACAAACTTCAGAACCTACCGTCCAGAATCCCCCCACGCATGCATAGGAACTGAAAAACCCTCTGACTGAGAGACCATTCCCTCTGATGCAGGACTGTTCTGCTGAGATGATTGTCCTGCAAGATGTCCAGGTATGTGTACAGCCGAGATACATGTAACCTGTTCCTTGGCCCAAAGTAAAATCCAGCTCACTTGCATGAGGGCTTTACTGCTTCTGGTGCCCCCATGGTGGTTAATATATACCACCGCCGTCTGATTGTTTAAATCCAGACAGGATGTCCCTTGAGATGGGATGTCCAATGTCTGAGACACAATAGAATCGCTCTCAATTCCAAGACAGTGGAGTCTGCTTTTCTTCGGACTCCACTGTTCCTGGATCGTTTGTGACTCCATGACAATCCCTCAACCAGTTAGACTGGCATCCGTGGTGACGATCTTCCACTGTACTGGAAGGAAGGATTTGCCAATCTGAAAAGGCTGAGGACTGCCTTGTTGAATGTCTCATGCAAAAAGAGAGTGATCCAGAGTCTGTGTGTCTCGATCCCAGATTGTGAGCAATTCCATCTGCAGGGGTGAAATTGTGCAAAAGTTACTGTGTCGAAGAAAGATACCATCAGGCCCAACAGACACATTTCTTGACGAATCGTCGGGTGAGGGCAAGACCAGAGACCCTGTACCCTGGTCTGGAGTAAATACTTTTACCTAAGACGTGTCTAAAGACATTCCCAGAAAATAAATAGCTCTTGAAGGTATGATATTTGACTTTAGATATATGACTATCCAGTCAAATTCTTCTAACGTATCCTTCTGGGCCCCCTGACATGATGGGGCCCATATCAACAGATCGTCTAAGTAATGGATTATATGTATACCCTGACTTCTTAGAGAAAACATGAGACCTGCCAACACCTTAGTAAACACCCTTGGTGCTGATGATAGACGGAAGGGTAGCGCCACAAACTGAAGATGTATGCCTTGTACTGCAATGTAGGTACGCATCTTTATATATATACTTTGGTTATAAAATCTCCCGGCTGGAGTAACATCACAATAAATCAAACAACTCCAATCTCTAAAAGGTGAGATACGGCAGATCGCATACCCGACCAAGAGATTCTCCAAGGCGGTCTGGCTCCTAATTCAATCTTGTAAGCTGAGGATACAACTTCCTGTATCCAAAGATCTGTTACATGAAGCCAAATATGATCAAAATGCAAAAGCTGTCCTACCCTACCTGCAAGGGCAGGGACGTCTCTTCATGCCTGAGCAGGCTTTGAAGGGACGTCCCTCCAGTCGAATTCTTCTAACGTATCCTTCTGGGCCCACTGACATGATGGGGCCCATATCAACAGATCGTCTAAGTAAGGGATTATATGTATACCCTGACTTCTTAGAGAAAACATGAGACCTGCCAACACCTTAGTAAACACCCTTGGTGCTGATGATAGACCGAAGGGTAGCGCCACAAACTGAAGACGTATGCCTTGTACTGCAATGTAGGTACGCATCTTTATATATATACTTTGGTTATAAAATCTCCCGGCTGGAGTAACATCACAATAAATCAAACAACTCCAATCTCTAAAAGGTGAGATACGGCAGATCGCATACACGACCAAGAGATTCTCCAAGGAGGTCTGGCTCCTAATTCAATCTTGTAAGCTGAGGATACAATTTCCTGTATCCAAGGATCTGTTACATGAAGCCAAATATGATCAACATGCAGAAGCTGTCCTACCCTACCTGCAAGGGCAGGGACGTCCCTTCATGCCTGAGCAGGCTTTGAAGGGGGTTTGGCTTTTTTCCGCCAGACACCTGTTGCCATAATTTGGGAATTTGTCTTATTTCAAGAATCTCTTCAGTATCCCCGAAGAGGCAGAATCTCTACTCCCACAAAAAGATGGAGGATTAGACTGCAGAAAGCAGTATTAGACATCAGATTCTGCAGCAGATTAGTGGATTTACCAGCACCTGCTTTACCATTTCAACCAAGCACTCCCCAGACAGACACTCTGCCTTAAAGGGGAGTCCCGTCAGATTCTTTTTAGAGGCTGTGTCAATTGGCCATTGCTTAACCCATAAAGCATGCTTAAAAATGGACCAAAACACAGGATTTTGACTATCCTGGGTTCTGGTCCTTTCCCACTACGTGAAACCCCCCAGATCACCTGTGAAACTCACCTCATCCCGGTCCTATGACGCATGCACATCTGTTTGTCCAATCAGCGAGCTCGGAGCCACTGAGCTATGCACGCCTGAGCGGCGTCTTAGCAAAGCGGCCCCAAGCGCGCTGGCGGCTGCATCCCTAGCCCGCACATGCGCTGTTGGACCAGGAAGTAAGGTAAGTGTAGTGGGCGACCTGGGGGGTTTCACATAGCGGGGCATCCTGATTTTGGACGCCCCGGGGGGAGGGAATCGATCAGCCCAGGAATCCCGTTGGATTTTGGTCCATTTTAAGGCTACCACCAGAGTTAGGCCTCTAGCACTTAACCTGATCAAATCCTCCATAGCCAAGATCACATACCTGTTGATATCCAAACTGGTTTTGGTCAAATGACTTCCATGAACGACCCATACAAATCTTGGAGTCCAGTTGTTTTAACAACCTCCTGCTTGGCAAAGATGCTATGGATGTAGCACAGGTCGGCCACAAGGTCAAACCCATAATAGAATAAGCATGACGTGCCACCTGATCCATGCACTTATCTGCTAGATCCTTTGGAGAAGCACTATCAGAGGATGGCATAACCGAAATTCTAAAAAGAACTGTCACCAGAGCGTCCACCACAGGAGGGTGAGACCATATTTCAAACTGATCTGGAGGAAAGGGATACATAGTATCTAGTACTTTAGGAATGGGTGGAAGACTATCTGGCTTCTGCCATTCCCTATTGATCAGATTAGAATAATACGTATGCACCACAACATCCTCCAGAATGGAGGAAATCAAACCATTCATCTTCTCCTTAACTGAGCGCCCCCTTGTGTAGAGGACTCTGAATCCGAGTCCCTACTGGATGAATCCTCCCCAACATATAACCATTGCTGGGAGACGACCTATCCTCTTCAACTCAGAGGAAATGTTTTTTCTTTAAAACCTTCTTAGTAGCCAATACTTCTTTAACGACTCTCTAAAAGTTTAGGACCACTTGAGGGCTGCCGACAGAGTTTTAAGACTCAGAGGGAGACTATGGCAGCCACAGTATCCTCTTCAAAGTTTTTTCCTATAAATCTTTTTTAGTAGCCGTTACGACTTACTAGTTTTAGGTCCGCTTGAAGGCTGCCAAGCGTTTTTTAAGGCTCAGAGGGCACTGGCAACAAGGGTCAGAAACCTTTTTAGGGGGGAGACTCCCTGCACACCGTGCTATCCTCGTCCAGTGCCTCCTGCATGCAAACTGGACATGGGGTAAATCTATCTGCTAAGGATCAGATCCGTTTACCATAAATGCCTCAGTTGTGGGGAAATAATGCTAGTCTACGTCCCTGGGGATCTGAGACCAAGTATATAACAGTTCTAGGCAGTCACAAGAAACTACTCCGAGACCTATGGGGGAGAACCTCCATATATACAAATATATTTCCTGCCCTTACCCACAAAATATAAAAATATAGATGAAAACAATATTATTATATATTTTTAAACTATAAAAATATAGATTAAACAATATTATTTATTATGTATTATTAAAACTATATTAATATTAATAACTATATTAATATTAATAAACACAATAATCATAAAAATACAATCAAATTAACCTACCTAATGGTTTAAGTCCGCATGAGGGTGGCTATGCGGGCGGCTCGGAAGCAGCCCCCTGCCGGCCAGCAACCACAGCGTCCGGGTGGAGGCGAGCGTCCCAGCCGGAGAACCACAAGCCGCCGAGGTAGTCGGAGGAGAACCGGAGCATCGGCGGTGCTAGCTACTTCGCTAAGCCGAAAATCTTCCCTGAGAAACTACGCTGTGCCAGAGAGGAACCCGCGTCTTTGGTGGTGCTCGGCACTTCGCTAAGCGAAAATCTTCCAGCTTCACCAGCCTGAGAAAGCATGCTGTGCTGCTGAGAACTGGAGGTGTCAACGGTGCTTGGCACTTGGCTAAGCCGAAAATCTTCCAACGTTGCCGCTGTACCCCTGAGAAGAACCGGAAGCGTCGGCGGTGTTCACCACTTCGCGCAGCCGAAAATGTTTCAGGGGAGGCGGCCAAAAAAAGAGCGCTGTGCCATGGACGAGAATCAACGGCATTGGCGGTAAAATTCTTTCAGCGGCCGAGAAAAGAGCGCTGTACCCCAGAGGAGAACAGGCTGCATCGGCGGTGCTAGCTACTTCGCCCAGCGAAATTCTTCCAGCGATGGCAGCCGAGAAAATACAACTCTGTGAAGTACTCACCTGTAGAGTTGGTATTATACGCAGACAGCACATCCTGCTCCAGACATAGTCCTTACATGTGGGTATACCTCCGCCTTCAGCGCCGTGCACTGCAGAACATGAAGAAAACAAGCTCCTCCCAGCCCTACATATACCGGAGGACCTCCCACAAATCCCCAGCATTAAAAAGCAGTGAGAATGAGAGGCCAGGAGAAACAACCACCCAAAACTGGCAAACAATATCAAAGATAACAATCACCAAACAGGGGATCCAGAACAAAGTGAAATCAGGGTGGGGTGGAGCAGGACGTGCTGTCTGCGTATAATACCAACTCTACAGGTGAGTACTGTATTATTCCAAGCAGACAGCACGTCCTGCTCCAGACATAGTCCTTACATGTGGGACATCCAATAGCAGTGTCCATAAGAAAGGGATCCCCAACAGAAGGCAACAGCAAGCAGTTCAAACTACTGCCGCCTGCAGAACCTTGCGGCCAAACACGGCGTCAGCTGAGGCCTTAACATCAACCTTGTAAAACTTTGTAAAGGTGTGAACAGAAGACCAAGTAGCGGCCTTACAAACTTGCTCCACAGAGGCCTGGTGCTGAAAAGCCCAAGAAGCCCCAACAGCTCTAGTAGAATGAGCAGTAAGACGAAAGGGAGGAGTCTTCCCCTTAGTAGTATAGGCTTGAACCACAGCCTGACGAATCCATTTGCTGATGGTAGACTTGGCAGGAGCCAAACCTTTCCTAGGCCCATGCGGCACAACGAAGAGAGCATCCGTCTTCCTAAAGGCCTGAGT
Organism: Gastrophryne carolinensis; assembly: GCA_027917425.1. Taxonomy (NCBI): domain Eukaryota; kingdom Metazoa; phylum Chordata; class Amphibia; order Anura; family Microhylidae; genus Gastrophryne; species Gastrophryne carolinensis. The sequence goes on along the minus strand of CM051240.1, from coordinate 126,662,071 downwards.
GGTAACCAGGTAAGACTTGACACACCTAACCACATCCAGGGAATGCAAAACCCTCTCCTTAGGGTTACTAGGATTAGGGCACAAGGAAGGAAGTACAATATCTTGATTCAAGTGGAATGCAGACACCACTTTAGGCAGAAAGTCGGGCTTGAAGCGAAACACCACCTTATCCCGGTGTCTCTCAAAGTAGGGAGGCTGAATAGACAAGGCAGCCAATTCAGACACACGTCTGACCGAGGTAATAGCTACCAGAAAGACCACCTTGAGCGTGAGAACAGCAAGAGCTGCTTCATGAATAGGCTCAAAAGGAGGACCCTGCAGGGCCGACAAAACCAAATTCAGATCCCAAACCGGAACCATAGGCTTCCGAGGGGGATGCACATGAGTGACCCCTTGAAAGAAGGTCTTGATGAGAGAGTGCTGGGCAAAGGTCTTCTGAAAGAAGATAGGCAGGGCCGAAACCTGGCCCTTCAAAGTACTAAGCTTAAGACCTAAGTCTAGACCATGTTGTAAAAACTCCAGCACCCTGGAGACTAAAAATTCCCGGCAGGGAAGAGACCTGGATTCACACCAGTCAATGTAGGCACGCCATACCCTATAATATATAGCAGAAGACGTCTTCTTCCTGGCTTGCACCATGGTAGCCACTACAGGAGCGGACAAACCCTTTTCCTTCAAGATAGTGGTTTCAATAGCCAAGCCGTCAAAGCCAGAGTTAGTAAATTGGGATGGCGTAGAGACCCTTGAGTTAGAAGGTCTGGTATCCTTGGTAGGTCGTACTGATCTACTGCCATTTGAACCACGTCTGCGAACCACACCCTTCTTGGCCACCTTGGGGCCACCAGGATCGTGGGTACCCCTTCCAGAGCGATCTTGCATAGCACTCTGCCCAGAAGGGGAATTGGTGGAAACGCATACAGGAGTCGAAACTCCCTCCAAGACATTGACAGAGCATCCGAGGCCAGGGCCAGAGGATCCTGAGACAGGGATACAAAGCTCGGGAGCTTGTGATTGTGACGGGACGCAAACAGATACACGTCTGGGAGACCCCAATGGTAACACAGAGACTGAAATACCGTGTTGGAGAGGGACCACTCCCCCTGACGGGACGACCCCCTGCTCAGGGCATCTGCTAGCAGATTTTCGGCCCCCGGAATGTACACAGCCGAGATGCATTGAACATTGGTCTCTGCCCATGTTAGAATCAGAGACACCTCCTGTAGAGCACCCTTGCTCCGGGTTCCTCCCTGATGATTGATGTAGGCTACTGCCGTCCTGTTGTCTGAGCGTACCTGAATCGCCAGACCCTTCAGGTGCTGGGTCAATTGCTCCAGAACCAATCTTACCGCCCTGAGCTCCAGGACGTTGATGGGCAGATGGGCCTCCTGAGGACCCCATCTCCCCTGGAAACGCAGGGACTTCCAGAATCCCCCCCAGCCCGAGAGGCTGGCATCCGTTGTGACCGTCTCCCAGGAGGGAGCCAGGAAGGATCTGCCCTTTGTCAAGTTACCGTGGTCCAGCCACCACGCAAGGGATTGTCTGACCGAGGGGGGAAGCACCCAGATCTCGTCCAAGGACGCTGGGTCCTTGTTCCAAACCCACAGAAGGTGAAGCTGCAGAGTTCTCAAATGAAATTGTGCAAAGGGCCCCCGCCTCGAAGCTTGCCACCATCGAGCCCACCAACTGCATTCCCTGCCTGATGGAGGGATGAGGGCTCGAGAGCAGGGACCTCACCTGCGTTGTCAGAGCTTCCACCTTCTGTGGAGGAAGGAATATCCTTGACTGAACTGAATCCAGAATCATCCCCAGAAACTGTGTCACTGAGGAGGGGGACAGAGAAGACTTTGGGTAATTGATTACCCAGCCGAAGGACTCCAGAGTGGTCACCACGAACCGCGTGTCCAGCTCTGCCTGCCGCAGAGACTGAGAAGAGATGAGTATATCGTCCAGGTAGGGCAACACTCGTATGCCTTTTTGTCTCATTAGAGACATTACTCCTGCCAGCACCTTGGTGAATACCCTGGGGGCAGACGTAAGCCCGAATGGCAGAGCCACAAACTGGTAATGCTGATCCAGCAGCGCGAATCTGAGAAACCTTTGATGCCCTGGGAACACCGGAACGTGCAGATAAGCGTCCTTGATGTCCATGGATGTCATGAAGTCCCCTGGGCGCAGCGAGGCAAAGGCCGAGCGCAGAGTTTCCATACGAAAATGTCTGTTTCTGACAAATCTGTTTAAGATTTTTAAATCCAGAATGGGTCTGACTGACCCGTCCTTTTTGGGGACTGTGAACAGGTTGGAAATAAAAGTCTCACAGGTAACTAAAGCATTGGCGGCGTCAGACGGCAAGTCATCCGCCCCTTCAAGGGCAGTCTTCACCACAGTTCTGAGTGCCACCGCCGTGATGGCACAAACCGGGCGGAGCGAGGCTCCCCCAAACGCAAAGGCATGACATGCCAGTTGATCAACCCGCCGATCCTCTAGATCCCGCATTGTAGTAGTGTCAGGGGAGTGCATAATAGAGGTATTGGACAGACCAAGGATCAGGGCATCGACTTCGGGTGGCGAAGTCCAACACTTGATCAGGTCAGCAGGGAATGGATACTTCTTATCCACAGTTTTAGGAACCCCCTGGAGTTTGCTGGGATGTTCCCACTCCTTTAAGACGAGATTATTAAAATGAGTTTGTTCAGGAAACTCCAACCGCACCCTAGCGTTATGGAACAGGTCACCTCTTTGCCGAGGAGCCGCAGGCGGGGGAGAGAGGGATAACACATCAAAGATCTGGGCCAGCAATCTATCAACGTCATCCTGGGACCAAAGATCAGAACCAGATTCATCCTGACTCCTGGACTCATCGTCATAGGACCCAGAGTCAGAAAACAGTTCCCATTCCTCTGAGGGGGAATGTGCATAAGACAAATGTAAATCGTCAGATTCTACAGGAAGAATAGTGGCTTCAGGATTCAAGTTGCGATTTTTGGCGGTAGCCTTGCGCGGCAAAAAGCCAGCGATTAAATTTTCCACACTAGCCAGTCTAGTGGCAAAATCAGCATGAGAGTCCCCGCTAGTATTGGGGGTTAGACTCAGGCTTGGGGGAGTAGGAGAAGCAAGGAGAGGTGCGGGCCCAGCCTCGGAAGAGGTGGGGAGGCCAGCTAGCGCCTGCTGAGCACAAGGGACGCAGACCCGTGCATTGTCACCACTGCTAGGTAAGACCCCACAAGCTACACACAGACGGGCTTGTCCCGAAGGAACCCCGTTCACAATCTCCTGAGATACCTCCATATGGTGATTATTATATTCAATATGCCAGTAGGGATTAACGCTGTAAAGCAACCCTGGATGCCCCAGATACCCGCTGGGAAGTGGGAGTAATTTGTTTAAAATGGTCTGGACCGGATACTGCGCCGGGCCGGGAGAAGCCGCCGAAGTCCGCGGTCTGAAAGACACAAGGGGAACAGGGATGTCAGAGCCAAGCGCGAAGAAGCAAAGCTAAGAAAGGAATCGTCCATGAGGGCACTTACAGTATAGCGAGGGGAGGCCCGTCTTCACCGCGCGCATGTGAGAAGGAAATGGCGCCAAGCGAACCTCGAAGGGCGGGCCAGAGCAGACGATGATGCGGAACGCGCCAAACCAAGCCACGCCCCCCTCCGGAGAGCGCGAAGCTCGAAGGCGCGCAGCCAATCAGAAGCGACAGATATTGTCAGGGAGAAATCACCTCAGAGAAATCTGACAGAGTAATACCGTGATAGAACGCCAAGCGTCAACTGAATAGGGCCGACCTACGCGCCGAGTAAATGCAATGAAAGCGCTGTAGGAAAGCAAAAAGCTGAAGTGAAGCGCGGCTCTGACTCCAGTACCCGATTAAGACAATGGGTAACTAGTGTGATTAGGGCAAGGATTAGCCGTCGTACACACAACCCCCCCCCCTTTTTTTTCCCCCACTAACGGGGGAAACTAGGGAGGAAGGTGATCCAATATAGTGGGTTCACCGCTACACCGGGTGAGGGGCACTAGTGCGGGAGGGGCATCCAATTGAAGGCTCACCATACGCCTTAACCGCCTACCCTATGGAGGGGGATTGCGGTGGAGTCTAGCTCCATAAGCACACTAGGTGCTGCCTACCTTCACCCAACCCACGCAGCCCAGGCTGGGAGGCATTAATTCACACTGAGGACGGGTGGAAATAGTCCTGCAGGGCCTCGGGCTGTCAAGCCCCGCTCGCCTGCGAGAGCATGATACTTCATGTCTTCGCAGCTTAAGCACTGCAGAGAAATCTGGGGATTTGTGGGAGGTCCTCCGGTATATGTAGGGCCGGGAGGAGCTTGTTTTCTTCATGTTCTGCAGTGCACGGCGCTGAAGGCGGAGGTATACCCACATGTAAGGACTATGTCTGGAGCAGGACGTGCTGTCTGCTTAGAATAGTGATCCTTCCTCGCTGCCTTAGCTCCGCCCCATTAGAGGCATGCAAATTTTGAATTTTGCCACCAGTAAAATATACAATTAATACATGGCAAAAATTGTAAGGCGGATTGCCCCACTTGGGGTTTTCCGCACCCTGTTTTTTGAGAGACCCTACCCCTTGTCTCCTATTATAATAGGAAGGGGGTATGAACTAGCTGGTCCTACTAATATAGTGAAAAAAAGAGTACAGGGATTAGGCCCCTCCAAGCTATATACAATGGACCCAGCAATCCCACCACACCTCTTATCTGTCTATAAAAGTCACTTTATTCTTGTTTCTAAAAAGCACATATAGAATAAGATCCATATCATAAGGTATTATGTACTTATACACTGACTCTCCTGCTACATTTATAGTATGTACATACAACATGTACATTCATTAAAGACAATGTGAGCACACAAACTGTCTTATTTTTCTCGTTAGACAATGATTTCCATGAAATTTGTGGTACTGTGATCTCTTACTGATGCAGCGTTTGAGAAAAAGGTGCAAACATGATTCGCCTGTTAAGGCTTCTTTAGTGCCCTGATATAAAGATAAATAAAGTGTATTAGCTGAAACATCTTAGACAAATGTGTTAAGGAGGGCCTTAAATATATTTTGCCCACCTGAAAAATATTTATACAGACAGGTTTGTATGACCAAGGAAGAGGTGGAGGGGATTCCCCGTTTGTTGTTCTTGGGATGGTTTTTGTTTCCTTATTTTCAGAAAGGTACTTTTATATTTCAGATGCTAGCCCTTTAAGAGAAGATTATCATATAGACATTCATACTAATCAATATTGGAGCAGAAATATATCAGTTATTTCAGCTTCTACAGCCATCATATTGGGAGAAAGTTACCTTGTGGCTGAATTTGCCATATGTATATTCTTGCCATATATGTATTCTTTGTGTTTGGGTGCTCCTTAATATAGAGATTGTTCTTTCCTTATGTTTAATCTTATTTTTTATTTTATTTTTTTACGATAAATCTTTATTGAGAAGAGCAAGGCAGCGATACAGGTCACAATCGTCAGAGCATCTCTATCGTTTCTACAGAATAATAAACACACGATAATATGAGCTTTTGTATTGACATTAACACATGTTCTATGTCGCCTGGGTTGACTGTTCCCAGCGGTAGTGTATAAGGACCCATCCCGCTGCCCCCGGCCCCTCATTTTCCATAAACTAATAGAAAAGAACAAGGGGAAAAGAGGGTTTTGCAGATGAAGAAGAAGGAGAGGAACAGAGAAAGGTGGGAAGGGAGGGTAGGAAGGGAGCGAAAACAAAAAGGGTGAGGAGGGGGTGGGAAGGAAGGGATAGATGGAAGGAAGAAGGGAGGGGGGGACCAGAGGTCCCAGGCCAGGCCCTCCACTCCACTCCTGGCAACAGTAAAAGAGTCCCCCGCCCCCCTGCCCACAGGGTGCATCTGCGTCCACGTCCCCGACTAGGGCAAGGGGGGAAACGGGGGGCAGTCGCCCCCCCCAGTCAGGAATCCACATGGGTCAAGGGCAGTGTCGCATTGTCCAGATCGAGCACCCAGCCCCTACGACATCACCCAACCATCCTCCGAACAGCTCAGGCACCATCCCGTAGTGTTTTACCTTCATCTGATTCTATAAACAGGGACCATTGCATCTATCGGAGTCTGTGTTTCTCTTCCATTTGCTTCATTCGTCTGATGTCCTCCACCCTTTGTATCCACGAACTAACAGTGGGTGAGGTAGGTGATTTCCACCTGGCTGGAATGCATGCCCTGGCTGCGTTTATCAAGTGGATTGTCAAGGACTTCCTGTACTTCCCTACCGAGCTTTTGGTGGAATGCAGAAGAACCTCTGGGGACCTCCGGGGAGAGCATCATGGTCTCTCCCGTTATTCTGTGAATCCATTTAGCAACCTCCTCCCAGAAGCCCTTTATCTTTTCGCAGCCCCAGAAGATATGCGCAAAGGAGCCTGGAGCCCTCTCGCACCTCCAGCAGAGGGGGGACACTGATGGGTAGAAACAGTGTAGCACCTGCGGAGGCCTATACCAGCGACTCAGTATTTTGTAGCCCGCCTCCTGATACTGGTTACTGATTGAGGCTCTTTGCGCCAACTCGAGAATTTTCTTTATTTGGGTTGGTGGGAGCGTCACATTGAGTTCCGTTTCCCATGCCGTGATGAAGTTGGGCACATGGGTTTCTCCTGAATCTACTAACAGTTTGTATATTGCAGATAATGCTCCCCAAGTTGTCTCCCCTGTTGCACACATCCACTCGAAGGGTGTCAGCTCTCTGCCATATTCTCTGGGTGGGAGTAAGCTCGCCAGGAAGTGCGAGATCTGCAATGCCCTCCAATAGGAGAGGTGAGGAGGGTCCCCCCAGTCCTGCAGTTCCTGTAGGGACCTCCATAGAAAATCCCTTGCTCCGGCGTCCTTCACTTCGCAAATCCCACGTCGAGCCGGTTTGGCATGAAGTCTAATGCCCCTGTGATTGGACGGAGCGGGGAGGGCGAAGGAGCTATGCTCTCTTTCATCGCAGGTCTTGCCCATACCCTGAGGGTTGGGCCTATGGTAGCATGTGACTTAAGCGTGCTCGGGACTTCTCCAGGGGACCAAGGGAGGCCCAAAAGTGGGACCGGCGACCTTAATTGTTCTAGTTGTACCCACTGCTTGCTCCCTCTGTGTCGATTCCAGTCCATGATCCTGTTTAAATGTGCCACCACGTAGTAAAATCTAATAACCGGAAGTCCCACCCCCCCTCGCCTTTGGCAGTGTGAGCGTTTGTTGGGCAATTCTCGGACTCTTGCCCCCCCATATGAACTTTATAAATTCGGAATGAATATCCCTCAGAAAGGAGGAGGGCAGGTGGATGGGTAGCACCTGGATGGGATAGAGCAGCCGCGGCATCTGCCAAACCAAGATAGTGTCCTATCTTTCCAAATGTTGAGGTCTCTTTTGATAGTGTTCAGTAGAGGTGGAAAATTCTTGACAAATAAATCTCTGAGTTGAGGCGTTATCAGTACTCCCAGGTACTTAATCGCTCCGGACGCCCATCGGAAAGGGAAGTTTGTTTGGATGTTGTCCATGTGTCTCTCAGGAGACATTCAAAGCTTCAGACTTTTGAAGGTTAATCTTGAAGTTCGAGAGCTCCGTATATTCTCTCACTTCTTTCAGTAAGTTAGGAATGGTTGTCACTGGTTGGGAGATGCCGGCCGCTACTTTGTGTTCTGCGCTCCCTCCCATCAGGCCCTTTAGCGGGCATCCCTGTCTTGTGCCATTTGTTATCGGGAAGGGGTCCGATAAGACACGATTGGCTTTGACGCACGCTGAGGGAGAAGAATACAGGGACAACATCCAAGACCTCATGCTCCCCTGTAAGCCTATATGCTCCAAGGTAGCCTGTATGAAGTTCCAGTGGACCCTATCAAATGCTTTCTCCGCATCAGTGGAGAGTAGCATAGTAGGGATCCCCTTCTCATGTGCCAAGTGGATCAGGTTTAGGATTCTGGTCACGTTATCCCTTGCCTCTCTGCCAGGAGTGAACCCTACCTGGTCTGTGCCTATCAAGTTGCCCAGGTGTGGAAGCAACCTGTGCGGAAGTATTTTCGCAAAGAGCTTTAGGTCCACGTTTAGTAGCGATATCGGCCTATAATTGGGAGCAGAGAAGTGGGTCTCTTCCCTGCTTGGGTATAATCGTGATCTGTGCCCTGAGCATGTCTGTTCGTACATTCTGCTCGGGGGAGATGGAATTGAAAGCTGCCACAGCCCTTGGGGTCAGGATGTCACTCATCCATTTGTAGTAGGATAGCGTGAATCCATCAGGGCCCGGAGATTTGCCTGTCTGGGAGGACTTTAATGCCTGGGATCATTCCTGTGTTGTTATCGGTCCCTCCATATCCTCCACTATCTCTCGACTTAGTGCAGGTAGGCCTGATATCGCAATGTATCTTTGAGCCTCCCGCAATTGGCCCAGCCGGTCCCCCTCCCCCCCCAAAATAATGTGTTTGTGATAGAAGTCTCTGAAGGTTCTGGCAATGTCTGTCGGTGCCGAAAGCAGCCGACCTCCAGTCCCCTGTACCTGAGGTACAAAGTTGCTGGCCCTCTGTTTTTTGACTGCCCTATCTAGCATACGGCTGCATTTGTTCCCATATTCGTAAAAGGACCGTCTAGCTTTCACTAACATAATCTTAGCCTTTGTAAACAAGATGTGCCTCAGCCTCTCACGCGTCGCCGCCAGCCCCTGCCTGGTCCTCTCTGCTTGTTGTTTCTTATGTTTGGAGTCCAGTCGAGCTATTTTATCTACCAGTTCCCCCACAATTTTCTCCCTCTCTCTTTTCTTTCTGGAGGCCATCTTCAGGATGATACCTCTGATGTAACATTTGTGCTCTGCCCATAAATTCAGGGGAGTAGTCTCAGGATTGGCGTTAAGGTCAAAGTATGTCTTCAACTCCCTTCTGACCTCCTCCTTCAGGGTCTGATCTTGAAGTAGAGAGTCGTTGAGCATCCACGTACCCGGTTTGGCTAGCATCTCAGGAAGCTTCACTGATAGCAAAATCAGCGCGTGATCCGAAATCAAAATGGGGTCAATCTCTGCTTTTTGGACTATCTGTAGATGTCTATGTTCCAGAAAGAGGTAATCTATCCTCGAGTAAGAATCATGGGGCGTGGAGATTTGTAGTCGCCACGGGTCCACCAGCTGAGAGAGTCGCAGGGCTGCTTTTAATTTTTTTGAGAGCAGAAAAAGATACTAGAGAGGCCTTTCTGGAGACATCGAGCAACGGATCTAGGGCCACATTGAAGTCCCCACCGAAGATCACGATACCCTCCGAAAATGTCTGGAGAACGTCCAGTTCGCTCTCTATGAAGCGGGTCTGGTCTGAGTTAGGGGCATAGACGTTTGCAAACGTGAATACCTGACCACAGACTCTTCCTTTAAGGAAAAGGTAGCGTCCTTCCTCATCCACTGCATGGTTCATCAGTGTCCAAGGGAGAGAGGCCGCGACCAAAATGCCCACCCCCGAGATCTCGAATCAGGAGAATAAGAGTGCCATCCCCCCGGAAAACGCTTGTCCAGGAGTTTAGGGGCTCTTTCCTTTTGGAAATGTGTCTCTTGAATAAACACTATTTGTGCCCTGCGCTTCCAGAAGAGATTCAGGCACAATCTCCTTTTCTCCGGAATGTTAAGGCCCTTGGAGTTCAGGGAGACAATCTTGAGTTCCATCGTGCCCCTGATGCCTGATCCGGACCACGCAAAACGACCACGAGAAGACACACCTGCCCACCACAAAAACGTGTGGGAGACCAAAAGAAAGGGGGGGGGGCGGTCCACGGAAGGATGAGGGAGTGCCGCAGCCGGGCCAAACATGGGGCAAGGGAGAAAAGGATACGGACCAGCAACCGGGAGTCCCCGGGGAGAGTGTGGGGGAAGGGAAAGGAAAGGAGCAAGGGGAAGCTGGAAAGGGAAGGATAAGAGAGCAAGAAAGGAATATACAAGAAAAATGCAAAGAAACGCCCGCCTTAGGCCCGATGGGTCCCGGTGCGCTGGCCTATGTGGGGTAAAAAGAGAAGAACTGTAGCGCGGCACGGCTAAGGAGGTCCCCCACCCCCCCAGCCCGGATTCCCCATGAGGGACACGAAGAGAGAAAACAAGGGAAGAGCGAAAACAGAAAAGGTGATCTATAGCAAATTTAACAAACCACTCGAGTCACATAAGCAAAGAGAGCAACCAAGGTCAGTTTTAACTCTAAATATTACTCTACAACAATCTTATCCGCTCATTCACCGGGATCACATAATGCACCACCCCCTCCCGCCCCGGGCGCCCCCCATGACCGCCCGCCCCCCGCCAGCCCCAGCATGTTATGAATATCGTGGGCGGACGCAGCAAAATCTCACCGAGAGAGGGAGAAAGAGAGAGTGTGGGAGGAGGGGCAGGGGGAAGCACCTCGGAGAGCCACCATCCCCAACCCCCACAGGCCGCGACCGGCCACTGCGCAGTGCAAGGGCCGACTGAGCACTAGGCGCCCACTCACCCGGCTGCCCGCAAGACCAGCCGTCACCAGCCCGTCCCAGGGCCTCCACCCCCCGGCAGGGCAGCAACCCATCCCGCAACCAAGGGGGCATATCTCCCATCCCGCCGCCGGACCGCCGCGGCCCCCCCACCACCGAACCCGCCGGGCCAGAGCAGGCCAGCGGGCGGCCGGGGGGGGGGACACCGGGCAACCCGACCCCAGCCACACACACAAGACCCCATGGCAACGGCCGCCAGGACAAGTGGCACCCACAATCACCGGAGGCCCCCCGACCCCCTGTGTATGTTATCTTCTAGCCGCCCGACACGGCCGGACCCAGGGGCTAAACAGTATTGCGGCTTCAGGCAGATACACCTATGTAGCGCCGCAGGACGGGCGCCGGGGCATCCACACAGTGGCCACGAGGCCCTGACAGCGCCAAGGCCCGGCAGCAGGGGCAATCAGCAAGGGGCGATGGAGAAGACCAGGGCTGCCCTGCAGTGGAGCCGCTCCCGCCCCCCATCCATGGCCACCACGACCCATCCGAGCCGACAGCCAAGAGGTTTGCCCCTCAACCTCCCGCTAGGGCAGGGGACCCCCGCCTCATCACGGCCTGGCGAACCCGCTTGGCCCCCACAGAGCACGGCACCAGCAGCTTGGCAGGGTTCACCCAAACAACAGCTGTCGCCCACCCACGCTGCGCCACTCCCCCACCCCAGCAGTCGACCACCATGTCGCCGCAGTTGGGGAGGGCAGTGCGGAGAGGGCCCGCGACTCGGCAACCGGGGTCACTTAATCGTCTCTAAATGTGCTATAAAAAGTCCACAGCGTCAGCCGCTGACCGGCAATGAACATAGTAGAAAAAATGTAAAAGATTTGATTCGATGGGGGGTCAGCAACAGCCAATCCCAGGGCAGAGGTGTCCAACTGTGAATCACAAGTCTACTTCACGGCGAAGAGGTGAACCGGCGTGCTACTTATCCATTGTGGTAATGGCTGGTAAGTAGGGAAGTCCAACCAATTCAACACCTCTAGAGGGGCAGTGCCTAAAAACACAAAAAGGTTGTCCAAGTCCCCTGGGGCCCGTAGGGTGAAGGAGCCCCTGTTTTTCCTGACAATGAGGTGGAACGGGTATCCCCATCTGTAGAATGCTCCGCTGTCTTTCATCTTCTGTAGGAGTGGTTTCAGCTGTCTTCTCATCCACAGCGTAGAACGGGCCAGGTCAGGTAGGATGGTTATTGATGCAGAGTCGTGCACAATTTGTCTCACCTCCCAAGCCTTTTTTAGGATTTCCTCCTTTATCTTGAAATGATGTATTCTACATAGTACATCTCGAGGGCCATCCGGGATGCCCGGCGGCCTGCCCGCTACTCTGTGAATTCTGTCCATCTTGATGATGGTGTCTGGCGGGTTTCCTAGGAGCCCATTGAAGACAGAGGTGGCAACAGAATCCAGGTCCGCAAACCAGGGCGTTTCAGGGATCCCCCGGAGGCGCAGATTATTCCGTCTGTTCCTGTTCTCCAGGTCGTCATAATGAAGTTTCAAGTTGGAGATTCGGGCCGCTTGCGCATCTTACATCTGTTCCAGGTGGGTAAGGCGCTCCTCTGTCGCGACTCTTGTACTCTCTAGAAAAGAAACCCGATCTTCCATCGGTGCCACGTTGTGTTGGACAGCTTCCAAGTCTTTCCGAAAAGATTTTTCTATTCTGGAGATCATAGCGTTCATGTCCGCCTTGGTAGGGATAGCCTCCAGGTCTGCTTTAGTGGGGAGGGAGAGGAGGACCGAGCGCAGATCTAGGTCGGGATCCTGCAGGGGAGCATGCACCATTGCTTAAAGAAAGTTGACAAACTATATGTAGTAGATTCTACAGAAACAGCAGGATACAGCAAGAAATGTGGATGTACTGGAGACTTTCTCCCTTCTCTCAAAGACTGGAAACAAATTGGACATTTAACTGCAACAGCTACGGCAACTAACTACTTCGCCTACCATCTTGTTTGTTTTTATTTTGTTATCATATTAAAAGAGTTTACATACTGAAAGAGCATAACCTCCTGACTTCATCGGGATACACGGCGAGCGGCGCGCATACCCGATAACAAGCTTCAGATCCATCTTCAGAAGTGGTTAACTGTCAAGGGCCCTGGTCAGGTTTTTTAACCCCCCGGGCCGCGGTGGTAAGTGCCCCATTCTTTCTAATCTTTGGCAACTTACACTAGACCTAGGAATGCAATATTGATAATAAATATAAAAAGATACTCTCTCTTGTTCCTGATCCTATCAGGGCTGCTAAGACAGATTAATCTGCCGATACAGCCAATAATTGAAATTTAGAGGACTTCTAGAGATCACCCTAATATTATATATATTTGTGGTTAGAATCCTCTATGACAATCAAGAAACGTTTATTCATTGCAGTGCGACTGAAGTTTTTTCCATCTACTTTGTCAACTTTCTTTAACCTTTGTTTTTACTATTTGAGCTAGCCCCTCAAATCCAGTTGCTGCTCTGTTTATGTACTCTAGCGCTTTCCCACAACATAGAAAATTCTCTATGCAGGAGAATCGCCCGTCCGGGGACATCATCCGCATCCGGGAACGACTGACCCCCGGTCCCATCATTTTGACTCTGCTCCAGGTTCGGCTGATCCGGTGAGAACCATGGGCTCGGGATGCCACCCCGATCTGACTGTGTGGCCCATTCCTCTCTCTCCTGGCCACTGGGGGGTCCCACAGTTATCATGTCCCAGTCTATGAGGCTGGATGATGAGGAGGGGCGGCGCAGACGGGGCCCGTTGTTCACTGCCCCTTTAAGAGATGGCCCTGCAGTGCTGGTCTGTGCCGCGCTCAGCTGCCTGCTCCTCCTGCTGCTAGTGATCGTAGGGGGGAGAGGAGACAGCTCCGCTCTCGCCCTCTCACCACCTAGTGAGTCTTCTGCTAGGCAGGGGGACTCTAGGTTAATGGCCCCTGGGCTGGGGGGAAGGGAATTGGCCCCCTGCCTGACCCCCAGGCTGAGATCCGGGCTCTCCGTGCCTCCCGGTGTGAGAGTCCCCTGTGTTTCAAGGGGAGAGCGCCCGCCCGCCACCCGCAGTACCTCAATGTGCGCTGCTTCTCGCCGCTCCTCCAGGGGAGACGCCTCCCGACTCCACAGCTGTTACTCCTGTGCCCCCCGTTTAATCTTATTTTATTGAATTTTAAGCATATCACAATTTTACAAATATACATGACATAAAACACAGTACCATACACATATAAATACAAAACAATACCCCACATCACCGCGAATCTCCCTTCTCGTCTGTACCAGCCTTGCTCCTCCTACCCAGCCCGTGGGCCTGCTGACGCTAGTCACCTGGCCAAACATTCCTTTTACCAATTCCCCCTAGCCCGGGGCATGAGGTGCCGACCTACCCATACTACGAATCAAATGATAGGAGCCAGAGTAATCCCCCCTGAGCCCTCTGACCAGAACCTGCAGTCATCCGGGACCTACTGCCCCTCAGCCCTTATTCAATTTCAAGCCGGATAGAAGGCAGAGACCCCATACGAAAGGAAACACATACATACACATCCACATGAACATAGAGACACAAGGTTTCTACCGGGGGGGTAGAGGGGGGGCAGGAGTCCCGGACCCACCCCTACTACCTCTATAGACCCACTACAGCCCTCTCCTCCTACTATTGTAATTCTAATACCCGCTTTTGACCAACATCCAAACCCTTGAACATTATCCAGGCTACCCATGTCTGCATGTACGCCTCCCCCTCCCCGCTGAGATCCGCCGTCCTCCATCCTCAAATATAGTTCTTCATACCACTCCAGCAAAGGGGGGGCATCGTGCTTTTCCAGTAGCTCGGGATCACCATCCTACCCGCTGTCAGAAAGTGTCTCAGGGTACCCCTCTTCCCAGCCTCTCTACCACCAGGGAGCATGTACAGCAATGTAATTTCTGAAGTATTTGGGATCCGTGTCCCGTACGCTTCCTCATACAGGAGCAGGTCCACAAGCTATGTACACTTGGGCACTCCCACCACACATGTAGCAGTTTACCCCGGGCTGCATTGCATCTCCAGCACCATGGGGAAAATATGGTGAACCCGGACGGGTTCAAACAAGTGTTGAAATTGTTTTGCTGGTTTATATGCTTAGTACATTCAAATATATGCAGCCCTAAAGCTGTATATCAGGCTCAGCGAAACAAAAGCAGCTTTTTCACCACAGGTGCTCTTCGTGTCAAAATTTGTGACTTCACCACCACCTTCTCATATATAACGTACCAGATTTACTCAGGTTATAGGCACATCTGATTCCACTTAATGGCTCCACTTTTTATCCTTCTCCTTTGGCTATATTTAATGTTTGTATACTCTGGTAGTAACCCCCTTAAATATGCTCTTATTAGGCAATGAAAGCCACTTTCCACAAAACTTAGAAACATTCAGAGTTCAGTTTGCCAATATTAGTAGCCATTGTTCCGTTTTCTTTTTTAGTTTTAGGAGGACCTCTTCAAAATGTCCTGAGGCCTCAGGGTGGGCTTCCTCCGTTCGGTGACCTGTGAAAAGTGGGCGCACTATCCTCCCGCCTCTCTCCTTCTCAGTTGGTTTATATGCTTGCAGAGATCGCGCAAGCATATAAACCAGCAAAACAATTTCAACACTTGTTTGTCTATGGAATATTGTACTAATTATTAATCATATATGCCATTACACAGAACCATTATTAAGGAGAACCCAAACACAAATACACATATGGCAAGAATATACATATGGCAAATTCAGCCACAAGGTAACTTTCTCCCAATATGATGACTGTAGCAGCTGAAATAACTTATATATTTATGCTCCAATATTGATTAGTATGAATGTCTATATGATAGTCTTCTCTTAAAGGGCTAGCATCTGAAACATAAAAGTATCTTTCTGAAAATAAGGAAACAAAAACCATCCCAAGGACAACAAACAGGAAGAATACCTCCACCTCTTCCTTGGTCATTCAAAGCTGTCTGTATAAATATTTTTCAGGTGGGCAAAATATATTTAAGACCCTCCTTAACACATTTGTCTAAGATGTTTCAGCTAATACACGTTATTTCTTTCTTTATATCAAGGCACTGAAGAAGCCTTAATAGGCAAAACATGTTTGTCCCTTTTTCTCAAACGCTGCATCAGTAAGAGATAGCAGTACCACAAATTTTA
Source organism: Gastrophryne carolinensis (assembly GCA_027917425.1). Classification (NCBI taxonomy): domain Eukaryota; kingdom Metazoa; phylum Chordata; class Amphibia; order Anura; family Microhylidae; genus Gastrophryne; species Gastrophryne carolinensis. The sequence continues at coordinate 126,646,430 of CM051240.1, read as the reverse complement.
TGGAAATAATTGTCTAACGAGAAAAAAGAGACAGTTTGTGTGCTCACATTGTTTTTAATGAATGTACTCATTGTATGTACATACTATACATGTAGCAGGGAAGTCAATGTATAACTACATAATACCTTATGATATGGATCTTATTCTATATGTGCTTTTTAGAAACAAGAATAAAGTGACTTTTAAAGACAGATAAGAGGTTTGGTGGGATTGCTGGGTCCATTGTATATAGCCGGGAGGGGCCTAATCCCGGTACTCTTTTTTTCACCGACACATGGGAAAGAGCAATAAAAGAGGGAAAATAATTCTCCTGGTTCCCAGGAGGAGGAGCGACGCCTTTGTTTTTGCAGTCCACACCCTTCGGCCAAGATTTTAACCCAATTGTGACTGAATTACTCTGATGGCCTGAAGTAAAATGAAAGAGAAATGCGCACACTCAACATGCACCAAACACAATTTGGTAGCAAAAAAACTGTGTAGACCAGGACCCCTCCCTCAGCTTCTGCTTGGCCTGCTGAAACTGTGCCCTCTTCTTTCTAGTATCAATGGCAAAATTAGGATATAATGACACTGATGTTTGGTCTACTTTTATGGGACCCATTTCTCTGGCTTACCTCAGGATAGTGTTCCAGTCACAATAGTTCAGCAGCTTAGCTAGCATAGGCCTGGGTTGTGTCTCTGAAGGTGGAGATCTGCCTGGAATCCTATGTACCCTCTCCCCTGTAATGGTTGCAGAAAGTACATCTCTGCCAAAGTGCTCAATAAACAGCTTTTCCAGATAGTCAACAGGGCCAGTCCCCTCTACATGCTCTAGGAGCTCCACTATTCTGACATTGTTGCACAGCTGTCAATTCTCATGATTCTACAGGTGTTCTTCCAGGACCTTGTTATGTTGTTCCAGGGCCTACATTCGCTCAGGCCCAGACTTGAAGCGATCTTCCAGGTCATAAATGTGCTTGGTATCAGTAGTACAGTCGCAGAGCTTTTGTATGTCATGGTGCATGATAGTAAAGTCCATCTTTAACCCTTTCGCTGCCAGCCTACCTGCAGCATTTGCCACTCCCTGTTGCCAGACTGAGTTTGACTGTTTTGCGCTACACATGTTCAACTGTCATTTTCGAAGGGATTTCCAGGGATTTCCCAGGAAAATTATATATTGTTTTTTTCAACAGAGTCTGGGCTTTAACATGAAATGTCTTGTTTGTGTTTTTTAGGTGTATTCTCAACATTTTTGGGTGAAATGTGTGAAAAAAAATAAAAAAAATATATTTTTTTACAATTTGTAGAGTTTTTTTGTAATAAAAAATGTAAGTTTGTCAATAAAATCTTATTGCGTGAGAAACCCCAATTTCTCCCGCTTACAGCGATACCACATATGTATAGGTAGACACCCTTTCCTGCCCAGAAGCCTTTTATAGCTGCTGGATGACAAATGGTTAATTAAAAAAAAAAATGACATAGGGTCCCCCTTCCCGGGGAGGGGGACCCCATTTTTTTTTTGGATTTTTAAGGGTTAAAAACCCTTAAAAATCCAAAAAAAAAAAATGACGTGGGGTCCCCCTTACCCAAAGTAACCAGCCCGGGACCAGCTATGGGGGCTTGTAGGCACAGAGTGGGGGGGCCAGCTTTGGTGGCCCCCCCACCCTGCAGCCTACGAGCCCACATAGCCTATGTGGGCCCGGGCTCTTCTGCCCCCCCCTGGCCTTTGGGGAGGCAGGTAATGGGGGTGCGGGGGTTAATGGCAATGCCACCCCCCCAGCCATGTGAACTGGTATAAGGGGTCTCATGGACCCCTTACCAGCTCACAAAGGGTTAACTGTAAAAAAAAAAACACCACACAATAAAAAAAAGTATTTTATTAAAAAAAAATAATTTTTTTTTACTGTACTTACCTTCGATTGCAAGCTCTTGTCCCTCGCCGCTCAGCTGACAGATGCCGGTGATCGGTACAGGAGAAGGAGGAGGCAGGAGATCAGAGGATCTCCTGCCACCTCCTTACCCTGTGCCGATCACCGGCATCTGAGAAGTTGAGAAGGGTGAAGCCAGATATCGGGGGCCGGGATGACGTCATAAGCCCCGCCCCCAAGGGGGGCGGGGCTTAGCGGCAAGATGGCGGCCGCCATCGAGGATCAAAGGGGAGAGAGCCTCTCAGGCTCTCTCCTGAAGATCGGTAAGTCCTGGGGGGGGATCGGAGGCCCCCCAGGTGAAGAGGAGGGACAGCGGGAGCCAGCGCACATGGAGGTAAGTGAATGTCATTTTTATTTTTTTTTTTTTTTTACAGTTAGCAGCTGCTGCTGCAGAAGCGGGGGGGGGGGGCGGCCTATTCCGGGGGCTCTCCTGGAGCCATCCGACCCCCCACGGGGGATCGGATGGCACCAAATTAAAGGGGAGACCCGGCCGGATCCAACAAGGGGTCAGGTGAGTATTTTTTATTTTTATTTTTTAAACTAGAAGCGATCAAAGTCAAGCACGTAACACCTACGGGCTTGGCACTTAAGGCCCAGCCAAGCCAGCACGTAGGTGTTACGTGCTTGGCACTTAAAGGGTTAATTCATCCACTTTCCCCACCAGTGTGGCATGGTTGTTGTGGATGGCCTTGAGCACCTCTGCCATAGTTGGACTGAGATCCTGCCCAGCTGTACAGGCTGCAGTTAGAAGCATCAGCAATCCCACTGGTCTGGTGACTAATGCACTGTCACTACCGGGGGCATTGCTACCTTCAGAACTGGTGGCTGCCATTTTTCTCTGCACCCCATGCGATCTGACTCTGGATTCACCAAACACCACACACAGGCTGTCACTGGGGTGATTTTCACACCTCTCACCAGGCTCAGAGCAGAGTAATTAACAGGATTCTTAGGAGCAGGGACGGAGCTCATGCTAGATGCGTCTGCTCACATGCCCGGCTGGCCACGCCCCCATAGTCACTTTGACCTGCTAGCACTTTTAAAAGTACAAATTAAAATTTACATTACAAACCCACTTCCGGTCTAGTCAACCTGGGCAGCTTAATATAAACTACATAAATATATGATTTTTTAATTAAACAAACCACTAAAAGCAGACATGTCTTAACTCCAAACATACTTCAAACATAAGAAACATGTGACCCCAACCTTTTCTTTTAAACCTGAAGGGCAATTTGCTTTAAGTTTGATGATACATTCAATTTTGTTTCTTCCTGAAAGAGGATCTTGTCTAGGTTACCATCCTAATGCAATGGGTATTCTGATTTATACTAATTTAAGCTAATTGGTTGATTTACTGTGTGTTTAAGCCATGTATGTCTAGCCAAGGTACTGCCTAAACACAAATATACTACATCTTTATTATGTTCCAAAAACTTGGAAGAAACACAATTCTGTGATACTCACCTGTAGAATTGATTTTTCTGTTAATCCATTCCAGGCCGTCCCTTAATCATTACACCTGGGTAATTCCTGCCCTAAGGAGCGTGACTGCAAGACAAAAGCGTGGCTCCGCCTCCTGGCCTATATCCTTCTGGCTGACTTCCTAGATTCTAGTTAATTAAAAAGCAGTATAACCAGCCGCCCGGGAGGCATACCTATATCTCTTGGAGAAAAGAAAGCTGGAGACAACATACAAGACTTCTCTCTCTAATTATAAATATGTACTATTTCTTTTTTTTTTTATTTGTATCACTCCACAAGACTAGGCATCCTAGACCTAGCATGCTTTTTAATGCAAAATATTGTTATAAAAAAAGAACATTTTCGAAAGAGTCCGGGGTTAGGCTTCCCCGGTTTTTGTTCTTTGTCTCTGACTGTGACCACACCGTTTAGTAAAAAAGTTTGTTTAAACTTGCCACAAAAACTGATAGCATGCCACAAATGACGGCAAAGTAAACCACAGTGAACTCTACAACCTAGGACCTCAGAACACGGTGGCGCAATACCCTTTAAAGGGCCAGCACATCACAGCGGTTCAATACTTCCTAAAGGGTCAGCACAATTTAATTTGAACAACATTGTATGCAGCTCCCAAAAGGATATATGGACTTGACAGTTCTGGGGGGAAACAATTTCAGTGTACAGCACTTCACCCCACTACATGTATGGAAATTCCCTAATAAGGTAGCCTACATTTATCATAAAATCAATGTCAACTATACAACTATAGTTATTAGATATATTGCTTCAATATAAAATGTTTCTAAGGTTTATTATATCTTTGTATTTCCTTTTTTTCAGGTGAATAGAGCATTGATAAAGCCTTGTCATAAGGCGAAACATGTCTGCCCACCTGAAAGGTATTTCCTAGTTTAACTGAAAAAAGTGACAGTGGTCAGATAATTCTTCATGTATTAGAACATTGAAGCACCAATTGTATGTGTACTATATAGACAAATGTATTGTTTTTTAATCAAATTATAAATAAATGTAAACAAACTTTTTTACTAAACAGTGTGGTCACAGTCAGAGACAAAGAACAAAAACCGGGGAAGCCTAACCCCGGACCCTTTCGAAAATATTTGATGGGTCTTGGCTGTGTACCCACCTAAAGACATATATAGGGGTATTCCTTAAAAAGGGTCACACAAGTGGGGAAACCCAGGATAGGTGCAACTATAAAAAAAAGAACACCATAAAAAGGGTATCAAGGATAGATCGTAACTTCCTATATTCCCCAAAAGGGTCGGGCCGGACGGCCTGGAATGGATTAACAGAAAAAATTAACAGAACAGAAAAAATACAACTCTGTGAAGTACTCACCTGTAGAGTTGATATTATACGCATACAGCACGTCCTGCTCCCGAATAGTAATAACATGTGGGTAATCCTCCGCCTCAGGCGCCGTGCACTGCAGACATGTAGAAAACAAGCTCCTCCCGGCCCTACATATACCGAGGGACCTCCCACAAATCCCCAGCATTAAAAAGCAGTGAGAAGAGAAGCCGGGAGGAACAAACCACCCAGAATAACAGGTAACAATATCTAATGATAACAATCACCATACAGGGGATCCAGAGTAAGTGAAACCAGGGTGGGTGGAGCAAGACATGCTGTATGCGTATAATATCAACTCTACAGGTGAGTACTTCACAGAGTTGTATTATTCTAAGCATACAGCACGTCCTGCTCCCGAATAGTAATAACATGTGGGACATCCAATAGCAGTGTCCATAAGCAGGGTGGGATCCCCAGAAAAAGCAAGGCACAGCGGACAGTAAAGGCACTGTCACCTGCAACAGGCATGACACGAGCAAAGGCTCTAACGTCAGTCTCATAACAGGACCAAGAAGGTATGAACAGAGACAGGCCATAAGACTAGTAACTGAATTAACAGAGAAAAAACCCTGGTGCTGAGGGGTCAGTGGTACCCAAGCACCCAGATAACGGAGTAAACAGCAAAAGGGAAGATTCGCTCCCCTGAAGAGAAACATAGGTCAGAGTAATGACCCAACCAGCTCACAGGCAAGGAAGCCTTGTGGCAACACTTGTAACACCCCCAAGGGAAACAGGAAACAGTTCACCCGACCAAGGCGGGCATAAAGACTTCTAATTATCAGGAAGCCAAGGCTTCCTCAGAATCAGAGGACATCCGGAAGGATTAATCCAAAGGTGCAATGGCGCTGGAAATAAATAGCAGGCGCATACATAAAGAGGCACCTGTAGACTTCAAGAAAAGCAGTCCCCCTAAAGGCCAAGAAGCCCCACGTGGGGAGAAGTGCAATACCTGTAGAGGGATGTAGGCCCTCATAATAGTGTTATTAAAGTGGACCAACACCCAGGATTTTGACTATCCTAGGTTTTGGTCCACTTCGGTGGGGCACCCCGATCGGGGGTGCCCCGCTGTGTGAAACCCCCCAGAAACCCCAAAAAACTCACCTCTCCCCGCTCCCACGTGAACGCCGCAGCCAATCCCCGCCAACGTCTAGGCGGGGGACAGGAACGTACAAGCCTCTTCCGCCGCCGCCTCCCGCACATCACTCTCGGCGCGCGCGCGCCCCCGCCGGCCCTCCCGATCTCGGATGTCCCGCGGGGTGGGAGGTGATCGGCCCGGGAATCTTATAGATTTCCGGCCCGGGAATCTTATAGATTTCCGGCCCGATCACCCCTGGGTGTTGGTCCACTTTAAGAATAAGCCCATGCCTAGACTAAGGGACTGAAGCAAAGATCCTACAGACCACCTGGACTAGAGGCCCAGCATAAGAGGAAATACCCCCAAGCATGGGGTGCTTGTAGCTGTATATATCTGTACATATATATATATATATATATCCACAAGCCAGGGTTAAGTAACCAGATCCATCATCTCAGGCACATACCTGACGGAGTCAGGAGGCCCCAGAGAAGCGAGCTGGACTACAGGGCAGCTGAGACAGCATCCAGGCAGGGTCCCCAGGAAGTCCGCAGGGTACAAACTGAAAATTGATCCCCACTGGGACCATGGAACTACTGGGGAGATGCAGCTAAGCAATCCCCAACAGAATTCCCTACAAGGGCGACAGAACCAGATTGCTGCAGGAAGGCCAGGACAAAACCTACACCTTCAGAGTCCCCAGATGGGGAGCCAACCCCAACTTACACTGTAATGACTTTAAAGGTCCTGGGAACCGAGAACATCTAACAGGGAAGGGACTAAGGCCCATGCCAAGCAATATGGGATGCCACAAAGCCCCCATAGACGGAGGAAGGGGAAGCTGGGGAGCTAGCTCCCAGCCCCCTCTAATACTAAGTCACCCAGAAGATAAGGGCCTTCACCAAGGGGTGAATGAAACAGCTGTCAAACCCCAACAGGAGACCCTATATTGGAAACAGGAAGAGGCCTGATAAGGGCAGAACCGCACTCCAGAAGGAGATATCACAATTCAGCAGCCTTCAGAGAGGCATCTGCAAACCACTACTCCCAAGGCCACCCAGGCCATAGATCCCATGGGACTTTCTATCAGTCCAACCGTGCGCAGAACCCACAAGTGGGGTGATGAAGAGAAGGCATATTAAATAACAAGGCTATGCCTAAATACTCAGCCCCCCTGACCGGAGTCAGAATATTCTGGGACAGTAGGAACAAGGGCAGAGCCCCTGTGTCAAGGAGGGAGACCCACAGAGCCACGCTAGGCTCCCAGAGTGTGATACGAGTGTGACATGGATGTTGGATGATAATTACTTATGATGATTCTGCATGTCCCTGCATAGTTCAAGCTCACCAGAATGATCCCATAAGGAATAGGTTGTACCATGATGGGGATTAGTGTGTGCCAGTCTATTATGAAACTAGTATTTTGAAACATTTAAACAACTATTGCTTAATTTCAGGTTATATAAACTGATAGTGCGTGCCAGGGTTCATGTCAGTTTATATGAACTGATAGTGCGTGCCAGTATAGGTTATGAAACTACTATTGCTAAATACCAGGTTATGAAATACTGTTGCTTAATATCAAGCTTATATAACTAATATTTATCTGAGCATGCGTAAGGTATTTCTCAGTAATATAAAATGGGGGATTCAATGCCGAGAGTTAGGGACTTCCAGACTGATGAAGTGGACGCACTTTCGTCTGTGATGCAGGCCGGAACGAACTGAACCCTCCGTATTGAGTCCCCCAATACAGGAGTGATGCTACAATATCCGGTAATGTATTGATGCTTACTACCTATTATACAAATGATGATAGCTTAATGATAATTATGTTAATGTAACTTATAACTATACAATAAATATTCCAAAGATTCAATGATTACCATTTTATTTCCTAATTCGAATATTAGTGAGCGCAGTAAGTAGCCCAATGAGGCATTTTATGTACTTGGTAATACACCGAGCAACACCGGGATAGTATAACCTGCCGCTAAGGGCATCCATTGAGAAGCAGGGGGAGTAGACCCCCGCCCAAGGACCCTCCAGAGGTAGCAACCTGCCACAATCTTTAGACCAGTATTAAAAACAGGCCACTGTCATTCAACAGACTAGGAGTCCCCCTATAAACCGACCGATCCTGAAGTAGGAGAATGCCAGCCATAGAGTCAACGGGGAACCACCATTTCAATAACCCCAGCAGGGAAGATGGACCCTCTAGGGGACCCTACCTAGAAACCACGGGGATTGTGGAAGAATTTTCCCTTCCCCCGTCAACCTGCGGGACTTGGTACCCAGGGTGACCATACGCTAGAAGATGCTAGTAAGGAAGGGGAGTGCCCCCCTGACGGGGCCCTTGCATATGGGAAGCTCAGAAGGAACCACCTTACCAAGGAGGCATGAGCACAGACCAAGCACCGGGGTGCTGGGGACATATGTGGGTTCAGCAACCTACTGCGCCGAAGAGTCCAAGGCTCGGTATGTACGTGACATCATATTGATGTACCGCCAGGGGCCCACCAGCTGCCATCCCGCCTGGTGAAGGTAAGGCGTCAGTAAAGGGGGGCAGAGCCCCCGTAACCAGGGGTCCCCTATTGCCAGAGAAGAAGGCTGCAAGCCTGAACCGATCCCCAGGGATGGGGGATAGCGGATAAGGGACCATGAGGGAATGAGGAGACTGAGTAACCATCCAGTAGCTCCCAGGGGACACTGCCGGCCAACCGATCCACTTCGGTCTGATGCAGAGACTGGGGAGTAAGGAAGACAACCCGGTAGGTCTTAACGCAGACGCCCCCCCCCCCCCCCTCAGGCGTGTTCCCAGTCGCGCCAGGCGAGAAGCCTGGGAACGAGATAGAGAGGCCCCAAGTAATGCCTCAATCCGCAGGGTTGATCCTGCGACACTGTCTAGAAATAGTCTTGGCGTCCAGCAGACCCAGGGGAGACTAAGAAGATCTAGTACTTCGCCAGAGGCCGAAAGCCCCCCCCCGCGCAGGGGTCCCGTGACCTAAGACAGAGTTGTCATATTGTACTACCTGAGAAGGTAGAATTGCTAAGCATGCCATAGGCCAACGCAGTCCAGGCTACCTCATACTGTGGAGGGGGGAGGAAAGAGAATATGGGGGCCATAGCCCCATGCCGATAAGGGCAATCAGCAAGTGCGCCCAACACTGTAGGCCCAGACCGGCCTGCGCCAATTTCAGAAGGCAAAACAGGGACTGGAGGCACCCTGACAATCACTGAGGGGGACCGCCCAGCAAAAACCCATCCTGTGTCCAGGGGGGTTACATCCCGGAACCACCAGAAGGAGAAGGCATCTTCCTGGATGTGAGACAGCTGCGGCAGTCGTCCCCTCGCCCAGGCGGGCGAGGGCGCCCCTTCATGCTTGAGAGGTTTTGGCAGATTTGGACTTGGTCCTGCCAGAAGGCCCAGGGCGCTGCCTGCCCGCCCCATGTTGGAAATCCACACCGAACAGCTGGAAACACACCTTAGATTCACATTTGACCCTAACGTAGGGAGGTGGAGGGGTGACCCTGCCTCGTGGAGGCCGGAGCGGCCTTCTGCGCAAGGGTGCTATAGCCTTTTTTCCAAAAAGGTCCAAGCGGGCCCCAAATAACTGCCGTCCTCTTAAGGGGAGGCAAGTGAGAGCCTTTTTCGTAGCTCCGTCAGCACCCCACTGTCGCAGCCAGACCAGGCGGCGAATAGCAAAGGCAAGGGCTGTGTTTCTAGCACACATCTTAATGGCGTCATCCAGTGCCGATATAATAAACTTCACAAACGCTTCACAGTCTGATTAAACACCCCCCAAGGGAGATCCTCAGGGCGGTGATCTAGTATTTTTCTGACGAGAGTCCTGGCGGCCACCGCAGTGATGGCCGCGCCACAGACCGGGCGCAGAGCCGTCCAAGCACACAAGAAGGCGTGGGAAGCCAGTCTGTCAATGCGCCGGTCCTCGGCATCCCGAAGGGTACGGTAAAAAGGAGCAGTCATAAAAAGGGGGTTTGTGACCCCTATAACTGGTGCGTCCACCACCAGGGGAGCTGACCATAAATTAACCACATCAGGCCGGGCTGTGACGCGAGGCACGTCATGCCGAGTCTCGGCCTCCCCCAAAGAGCGCGAAGCTCTAACCAACGGAAAGGTAGAACAGCGGAGAATAAGTATACATCTCATGCTGACACGCTGAATGATGCTGCCGAGCAGCAGATAGTTAGTAAAAAAGACAGCACACGCTGTATAGCGAGGCGTGACACTGACCCCCTAACTCAGGAACCAAGGTCTAAGGCGAATTAGCACTATGGCTGCCACACACACACCCCCCCCTTATTTTCCCCCAAGTTACCGGAGGAAGCGAGGGGGAAGCTGACGGTGTCCATGGACTAATTCTGTGAGGGGCACGGGCAAAATTACGGGAGGGGCATCCTCTAGAGGCTCACCATCGGTCTGACCGCCTACCCTATGGAGGGGATTGCGGTGGAGCATGGCTCCGTTCAGCACACCGGGTGCTACCTACCTTCACCCGACTCACGCAGCCTAGGCTGGGAGGCATATTTCTTCTGAAGAGGACGGGTGGAAATAGTCCCACAGGACCTTGGGCCGTAAGGCCCGCTCGCCTGCGAGAGCGTGATACTTCATGTCTTCGCAGTTCCAGCACTGCAGAGAAATCTGGGGATTTGTGGGAGGTCCCTCGGTATATGTAGGGCCGGGAGGAGCTTGTTTTCTACATGTCTGCAGTGCACGGCGCCTGAGGCGGAGGATTACCCGCATGTTATTACTATTCAGGAGCAGGACGTGCTGTATGCTTAGAATAACAATTCTACAGGTGAGTATCACAGAATTGTGTTTTTTCTTCCAATCTATTCCAGGCCATCCCTTAATCATTACACCTGGGACATCCAAAAGCAGTGCCTAATATGGAGCGGGATCCCCAACGCTGTACAGCAGGTAGTTCAATTCACTACTGCCTGAAGTACTTTTCGACCAAATACAGCGTCAGCTGATGCCTTAACACCTTGTAAAAATTGGTAAATGTATGAACCGAAGACCAGGTGGCAGCTTTACAAACCTGTTCCACCGAGGCCTGATGCTGAAAGGGCCAGGAAGCACCAATGGCCCTAGTGGAAAGAGCTGTGACCCAAACATGGGGCTCCTTTCCCTTGGCAGAATAGACTCTTACCATTGTCTGTCTAATCCGACTGATGGCAGACTTAGCTGGTGGAAGACCTTTCCGTGGACCCTCAGGTATGGCATAAAAGTCCAAACTATGGAAAGAATATGTAGTAGTGAGATAATACCTTAGTGCTCTCACTACATCCAGACAGTGAAGAACACCCCTTCCTTATCAGACACTGGAGCAGGACATAAGGAAGGCAAAACCATCGCTTCATTAAAATGAAAAGATACATTTAGGAAGAAAATCCTAAAACACTAAAATAATGAAGCTTACTGATAAGCTGCTAATTCAGAAACCCGCCTGCTGAGGTTATTGCCACTAAGAGATAACCATAAGCGCCCTTAGACTTAATGACACATCTACCATGGTTTAAAAAGGAGGACCCTGAAAAACAAGTTCAGGTCCCAAGTCGGCAGAAGTGGATTATGAGGAGGCTACACACGAGTGACTCCTTGTAAAACAAGTTCTGATAAAAATATTCTCGGCTATGGGTTTCTGAAAGAAGATAGATAGCAGATGTTTGTCCTCAATTGAAGACATTCATCAAGACTTCTGCAAAAAATCAATATATTCTGTAAACAGAACAGTACTCCAAGCGATTTGCCGATAATTGCTTGCCACACTCAATTATAGATCATTTGATAAATATTTCTTCCTGGCCTGGATAACTCTGGCAGAAAAAAAACCTTTCTGCCAAGATAAAGGATTCAATAGCCAGGCCGTCCAAGCCAGAACTGTGAATTGGGATGCCTTAGAGGCCCCTGTGTGAGAAGATATGGATCGTCGCCTCCACAAGTTGCCCTCTGACATCCTTACTATGTCTGAGAACCAGCTTCTTCTTAGCCACAGAGGAGCCACCAGAATGGTTGGGACTCCCTTGTGAGCTCAACTTTTTTTAGTACACGACCCAGGAGTGAAATCGGAGGGAAATGCATAAAGAAGCTTGAATGCTGACCACTAAAGAGCCAGAGACTGTGCCCTGATGCAAGATCTACATCTGGGATCCCCCATCACATGCATAGGGATTAAAAAACCCTCTGACTAAGAGACCATTCCCTCTGATGCAGGACCGTTCTGCTGAGATGATCGGCCTGCAAGTTGTCCGCTCCTGGTAGGTGTACCACCAAGAGACATGGAACCGGTTTCTCGGCCCAAAGTCTGTTTGAATCCGGACGGGATGCCGCTTTAGATGGTATGTCCAATGTCTGAAATACAATAGAATCGCTCTCAGTTCCAGGATATTTATGGAGAGTCTGCTCTCCTTCAGACTCCATTGTCCCTGGATCGTTTGTGACTCCATGACACTCCCCCAACCAGATAGACTGGCGGCCGTGGTGATGATCCTCCACTGTACTGGAAGAAAGATGCTGAGGACCAGGCTAGAGACCGCCTTGCTGACGGTGTCATGTAAAAAGAATGATCCAGAGTGTGTGGGTCTCAATCCCAGATTGTGAGCAATTCCATCTGCAGGGGTCTTGTGTGAAACAGTGCAAAAGGTACTGCCACAAAGCAAGATACCATCAGGCCCAAAAGACATATTCCTTGATGAATCGTCGGGTGAGGGCAAGACAAGAGACCCTGTACACTGGCCTGAAGTAAGAGTCACTTCTGTGTTGGAAAAACACTTTTGCCTGAGATGTGTCTAATGACAGTCCCAGAAAAGAATAACTCCTGAAACTCTGAAATGATGTTTGACTTAAGAATTCGACTGGATAGTCAGTATATCCTTTGGGCCCCCTGACATGATGGGGCCCATATCAACTGATAGTCTCAATAAGGGATTATATATATCCCTGACTTCCCCGACTATCCCTGAGAAAAACATGAGACCTGCCAACACCTTGGTAAAGCTTGGTAGCACCCTTGGTGCTAATAGACCGAAGGGTAACGCCACAAACTGAAGATGTAGGTATGCATCCTTATATATACACTGTGGTTATCAAAACTCCAATCTCTAAAAAGGTGAGATACAGCAGATGCTCAATGCTTCCTGCAAATATGAGCCAAATGCAGAAGTCCCCCCCCCCCCACACCTCAAGGGCGGGGGCATCCCTTCATGCCTGAGCCGGCTTCGAAGGGGGTCTGGCTTTGTTCTGCCAGACACCTGTTGCCTTAATTTGGAACTTTGTCTTATTCCCAAAAAAAAAATTCTCTTCGGTATCCTGAAGAGGCCGAACCTCTAGCCGAAACCCCGGAGTATTAGAGGCCCTGCGGAAGGAGTATTAGACTTTGGCTTTTGTAGCAGATTAGATAATTTACCACTAGAAGCATGCTTTAACTTGTCAACCAAGCCTTCCCAACAGACACCCGCCTTAAAAAGGAGTCCTGTCATATTCCTTTTAGAGGCTATGTTAGCTGGCCATTGCTTAAGCCATAAAGCACACCTTAAGGCGACCACCAGAGCTAGGCCTCTGGCACTTAACCACATCAAATCCTCCATAGCCAGGAACACTACCTGTTGGATTCAAACTGATCTTAAACAACTGGGAGCATGGCTTCTGTGAATGACCCAAGAGTCATAGAGACCAGATGCTCCCAAAATTCTATGAATGTAACACCGGCCGGCCCCAAGGTCGACCCCATAATAGATAAGCATGACATGCCACGCGTTTATCCACTGAATACTTTGGCGAAGCACTATCAGAGGATGGCAAAACCAAAATCTTAAAGAGACCTGGCACCAGAGCGTCCACCACAGGAGGGTGAGACCATAATTCAGTCTGATCTGGAGGAAAGGGATACATAGTATCTAGTACTTTGGGAATGGTCGGAAGACAACCTGACTTCTGCCATTCCCTATTGATCAGATTATAATAATGCATGTGCAGAAATGGAGGAAATCAACCATCCATCCAACTTCTTCTTAACCGGACACCCCATGTGCAGAGGACTCTCCAACAGATAACTTCCTGGAATACTATGGCAGCCACAATTGGCTTGATGCAGAGCCTCCCCGTTCAGCTCCCCCGTGCGTTTCCCCGTTGGTTTTGGCCTTTGATCGGGTCAGGAAAGGGTGCTACGTTGATTTTAGTGTGCGTTTATGCGCTCAGGTGTGCGCTCAGCCGCCTTTCCGATTGTCGGCTCGCATGATGCTGTTTCCCGGGAAAACGGACGCCTCGTTCATTGGTCCGTTTTTTCCAGTGATGCAGAGCCTTGATTTCCGATTGAAATCAGCCTAATAAAACGGGGCCGCCGAGCCTTCACTTACGGCAAGTCTGACCAGCCGTATTGGAGCTCCGTGCTTTTTGGGAATGCATTCCTCTGTGGGCCAACATCAAAGGCGCCAGCTACGCCGTCTGATAGTTCTGGGTATGGCAGAAACCAGGCTGCAGCGCACGCCTTTGGACATCGATGGCATGAGTGACGTTGACCTATTCAAGCTCACCCGCCTTAACCGTGTTTCTCTCCATGCCTTGTATAGCGAGCTGCGGCCATGGTTAGCCCCCACCACAAGAAAGGGGCATGCAATTGCAGGTATGACCAAATTGGTTGGCTGCCTGCAATTTTTGGCGAACGGCTCGTTCCAGAGACTGGGTGCCTTCTCCCTGGGGATGTCCCAGTCTACGCTGAGCCGCAGCCTAACCAAGTTTTTGGATGGCATGGCTACCCTGGCACAGAATTACATTTTTTTCCCTCAAACAGGGGAAGCCTGGAATGCGGTTAAGTTGGGCTTTTATAACATAGCCGACATGCCCAACGTCCTTGGTGCAATCGATTGCACACATGTCTCGGTCATCCCCCCTGCGGACCAGGAATATCTGTTCAGGTATGTGGTTTGGGTCTGCTTTTTTTCGGGTTATCACACATTTTTTATGGCTCACACTAATTACACTTGTGTTTTGCTTGGTGCAGGAACAGGAAGATGGGCCATTCCATCAATGTTCAGGCAGTGGCGGGCCCTGATCTTCAATTTTTCAGTCTGTTTGCTGGCTTTCCTGGGTCCACGCATGATGCGCACATTTTGAGGAACTCCAGCCTCTATCAACGGTTTCAATCTGGAGATATTTCTGGAGGATGGTTACTGGGTATGTGTATTAAAGTTGTATTTCTTGGCCCCCAGGTTTGAATGTGGATTTGCCACTACCCCACTAATCTGTGAGACCTTTCCTGGAAACTTGAAAAGGTTTTTGGTTTAATTAATGGGTGAAAGTATTCTCCACTATTGGCTTATGTTCTGGCCCTCTTATCTCAGTAGCATTACGCAGACATTTTTAAGGAGTGTACAGGTTGCATGTGTTTGTAGGCTCAGTAAAAATGTCAATTCCTCCCACCATACCTAGCTCACCTATTTGTCCCTGTGTACTAATGTTTCTATGCACACCTAAACCTTTTTTTAGGCATCCACCTTATGTTTGTATTTTGTATTTTTGCAGGTGACTCAGGCTATCCCTTGTTACCATGGCTGCTCACACCCATCCTGCACCCATCTTCCCAGGCACAGGAGCGCTACAACACAGCCCATAGGAGGTCTCGCTCTGTGGTGGAACGTGCCTTTGGGTTGTGGAAGATGCGTTTCCGATGTCTGGATCACAGTGGGGGTTCTCTTCAGTATCAGCCTGGCAAGGTTATCAAAATAATTATTGCTTGTGGGGTCCTGCACAACCTTGCCATTAGAAGCAGGATTGCTCGATATACTGACCTGGGTGCAGAACCTTTCCCTATTTCTGACGAGCAGACCCCTCCTTACACTGGTACACCAAGTGGGCCAGCACACACAATCCGTGCTGACCTTGTGGCCAATGTATTTTCTTGAAACCACCCCCTGTCTGCAGGCTGGGGAAGATTAAAGTGGACCAACACCCACCCGTGATCGGCCCGGGAATCTATAAGATTCCCGGACCGATCACCTCCCTCCCCGCGGGACATCCGAGATCGGGATGTCCCGCGGGGTGAAACCCCCCCAAACCCCCCAAACTCCTTACCATAGTTTCGGCGGCGGCCGGCCGCCGCCGCCTCCCTCGCGCCCCTCTAGTCGTGCGCGCGCCCGCGCCGGCCGTCTGTGAATGGCCGGCGCGGGCACGCGCGCGTCAACAGGGACGCGCGGGAGGCGGCGGCGGAGGAGCCGCTTGTCCGCGGCTTGTCCGTCGCCGCTGACAGAGGTGAGTTCGGGGGGTTCGGGGGGGTTTCACACAGCGGGGCACCCCGATCGGGGGTGCCCCACCGAAGTGGACCAAGACCCAGGATAGTCAAAATCCTGGGTGTTGGTCCACTTTAAATCACACCTAATAAGTGTTACATGCTGGTCACAAAGCGACTCTAAATGCATTTGGGCTTTACCTCTGCTGCCGGCGCATGTCCATTTTTGGCCAACTATATGATTTCAGGTCCACAACTGTCCGCTTGATTTGTTCAGTATCTCGATGGACAGAACACCATAATGTACCCAAACAGCATTGGCAACAGCCATGCTTTGTGCTTAGCAAAAACGGCCTGTTAGGGACCTACGGCGTGGTTATCGCCCACATGGGTGTGTGTTGTCCCCTGCATCACTTGAAATAGATGGTTGGCTATCTGGGGAGTCGTGTGTGGTTTTTGGGCCGGTGGTTGAGAATGGGTTAATGTCTCCTTGCGCCTGCGTTTTGGGGAATGTGCCTGTGTCTGTGGAGTCCCCACCGTTTTAGTTGGTGCATGTTCTACATGTGTCTTGTGCCTGCTTTTGTGTTTTATTTAGGATGAGGCATGTGTGCGGCTGGCTCTTTGTGCTCCCTTTAGGTCTGCCCACATTGATATGGTATCCCACACCAAGCGGAGTGCCTTGAACTTTAAATATTTTTACAACTGCGGTTGCGCGCCTGCGCGCACGCACGCACGTCACCGCGGGGGAACGTCAGAGCTAGAATTTTAAAAAGAAGCCAAGATGTCCCCCGCCGTCTTTACAACGGAGCAGGGCGAGCTCATCATGGATGTGAGTATGCGAGCGAGCGTGCGTTTATGTGCGCGCACACATTCCTTGTAATAAAAAAAGAAAAAAACGCAAGAATAGTCTGAAACAACTTAGTTTGTCACCTTACAGACCAGCCCACCTTAGTTTAACCCATGTACGCAGCTACAAACTAGCCTACATGCAGATAGCAGAACTAGGGCAATGTGAGGCAGCAAGAGGTTAATAAAGTGACTTGATTTAGGCCAGGAAACTTGTTAATGTATTTTGTGGATTAATGGTGTGTCCTTGTCTCTTTTTCTAACAGATGATGCTGAGGAATCGCTACGACTTCCTGCCGTCTGATTATGCCAAACGGACGTTGGCCCTGGAGGTGGTGGAGGCGATAGAACGCCGAACCCAAACCACCTATACCTTCACCCAGATCGCCCAACACTGGTCTGATTTAAAAAGAAGGCATAAGCCCCGGGTGAGGCGGTACTTCAACCAACATTTTCCATGTAAGTGTAGAAAATGTAAATGCACCTATAACCCTGGCATCGCCTGGGCGTGGTTTAATGATTGTGTTTGTATTTCAGCCCATGAATGGAAACTACGGTTCCGCCCCACCCAGACCAGGACACGCAGCCCAGTGTTGGGCGAAACAGGTGAAGGTGTAGGTGGCCCACCACCAGGGTCAACGGTCACCCCCTCCTCTGTAAGTGACTCGGAGGAGCCGCTGGACCTCAGCATGCAGGGGAGGGGGGGATCTGACGGCAGGGAGTCGAGCATAACAGAGCCTCAACCGGACTCCGGTAAGGGAAATATAGTTAGATATGTGGAAATACATGCATTAAATACAGATACTCATGTGCACTATTGTTGTAGATTCAGACGTCGCTGGAACATCCCAAGGGATGAGTGAGGAAGGGGGCGAGGAGGAAGAGGTTGCTGGGGAAGGTGAGTAGATTGATACCTAGAAGCCTAACTTAATATTCTATTCATGAAAGAACAACAGTCTCTAATATCAGTGTGTTTGTCATCCATACAGATTCACAACAGCAACAGAGGGAGGCTGAAGGGAGACTCCGCCCCCGGCGCAATGTGCGGCCCCAACCTTGTAAGTGGTGTTTATTTAAACTAAAGAAAATGAGCAAACAATTACATTAGAAAACTAAAATTCAGAGACATTTCCAAATTAATTTTTATAAAAAAAGCACTTAAAGCGGACCTTAACTCTGAATAAGAGTATATCTTAAATATTTCCCACACCCTGTACATACAGATTGTCCACCTTACAAATCATCTTACCAACCTTTTACAGAGCACAGCTCTGCTCTGTGTGAGCAAAGCACAGCTATAACCCACCCCCTGTACCTTATCCCACTCTCCTCTCCTCAGTAAGTGTGATGCTTCAGAGTCAAGATGGCGGCGCACGTATCCTAAATTCCTGAACTGAGTTGCAGCCCAGTGGGGGAAATAATAATAATTGATTGACTAAAAACTTACTATATATTATTTTAAGATGCTGCGGAATCTTTTAAAAATAGTTTGTGCTTTTCATGAAATCACGCAGAAGGTCCGGTTGGGAAAGGGCCCCAAAAAAACCACGCCCAACCAAACCAAAAAAAAAAAAAGCTAAACTAATGTTGTTTTTCATTCACAGATTCACAGATTTTTCATTCACAGATCAAAGAAGACAACATCCCGAAGACCCCGAGGCATAATTTTTAAAACAATTTTAAAAATGTAAATATTGGTTTCTGTTTTACCCCCCCCCCCCACCAAAAAAAAACCTAAAAAAAAACACCAAAAAAAACAACGTTGGAATATTAAAAAAATTAACATATTTGGAGAGTTGGCTTTCCTGCAAACGTACAATCAGCACACATTTCCATGACACCAAAGGTTTAGATATGGAACAATAATTCAGAAAAACACACAAACAAGGTATGCATTAAGGACAAGGAAGAAGGAACAAGCAAGGAGATTAAGGTATGCATTAAGGACAAGGAAACCCCCACAAAACCCCCCCCCCCAAAAAAAAAATATGTGTGTCACATTTGCATTTGTGGCCATATGCATATTCCAAGGGAGTTTGAGGGATGTGCGCTTGCGTGTAGCCTGATTGGCAACTGAAGAGCCATGGAGATGTAAGTATACTTGCTAAAACCACCAAAATGGAAGGTCAAATACGACGGAAACCAAGCAGGTACGTTCAAAAAGGCAGGAAAAATCAGGGAAAAACGGGCCGCCCGTGTGAACGTGAACGGGAGCCCCGATCAAATTGAAGGCACCCGAGAGAGCAAAAAAAGCTTTCCGAGTAAAGTGAAATTGACGGATCAGTTAGGGAGCCATTCCGACGGAGGCTCTGCATCACATTTGAGCCACGATTCAAACGGGAGCCCCGGACAATCGGAAGGTTTTAAGGGCAGTTCAGAGGAGGCTCTGCATCAGGCCCAATATCCTCTTCCACTTCCATTATGACACTCTATAGGTTTAGGACCACTTGAGGGCTGCCGACAGTTTAAAGACTCAGAAGGAGCCTAGGGCAGCCACAATATCCTCCTTAACTCAGAGGAAAAATTATTCTCTTTAAAACCTTTTTAGTAGTCAATACTCCATGATGACTCTATAGGTGTAGGACCACGTGAGGGCTGCCGACAGTTTAAAGACTCAGAAGGAGCCTAGGGCAGCCACAATATCCTCTTCAATATACTCAGATGATTTTTTTTTTCAAATAAACTTCTTAGTAACCGGTACGATTCCCACAAGGTTTAAGGCCGCATGAAAACTGCCAAGGGGTTTCTCAGAAAGCACCGGCGATAGGGGTCAGAGCGCCTTCAGGGAGGAGACAACTGTCTCCCTATCCACTACAACTGTAGCATAATCCCTGCACACCGTGCTATCCTTATCCAGTGCCACTGCATGCATACTGGACATGGGGTAAATCTGGTAAGACCAGATCCCTACACCAGATGCCTCCACCATGGTGAATTTAATAATACTAGTCTATGATCCTGGGGATCTGAGACCAAGTATATATAGGTTTTCGACAGTCACAAAACTACTGCGAGTCCTCTGAGGGTAGACCACTATATAATTATATATTACAATATAAATTATGTATTACCTTGCCCTTTCCCAATCAATAATAAATAAAAAAATAAATAAAAAATAACCTACCAAAAGGTTTAGGTCCACTTGAAGGTGGCCGTGCAGCGGCTCAGAGCAGCCCTTTTGCTGGCCAACTACCCCAGAAATTATGCGCAGTCAAAGGGGAATTGCAATCTCTGGCGATGCTAGGCACCTTGCCTAGCCGAAAATGTTTAAGCTTGGTCAGCGAGAAAAACGTGCCCCGTTGCGGAGGAGAACCAGCTGCTTCAGCAGAGCTAGTGACTTCGCTAAGCCGAAAATCTTCCAGCGTCCCCGGCTAGAGAAAATGTGCAGTACCAATGAAAAGAACCGGAGATCTCAGCGGAGCTAGCTGCTACGCTAAGCCGAAAATCTTTCCAGAGGCGGATGGAAGAAGCGCTCTGTGCCCGGTACTCAGAACTTCGCCAAGCCGAAAATCTTTCCACAGAGGCGGACGGAGGAACCGTTCTGTGCCCGGTACTCGGTACTCGAAATCTTTCCATGGCGACTGACTGTTTCCTCGCTGCCACTTTAGCCCCACCCCCTAAAAAGGCGCACAAACCAGAGAAGAAACACATGGGAAAGAGCAATAAAAAACAATAAAATAGGGAAATCATTCCCTTGGTAACCCCTAATCAGGCTCACCAGACAAAAACCTGTGGCTGCTTATACTTTTCAATGAAAGCCTTCAGCCAGAGTGCCAAAGCACTACAAAGCGCACACTGGACCCTGCGCTTACCTTACCATCCTGATCCGGATAAAGTTTTACGGAACTTCGCCAAGCCGAAAACTGAGGAGGCATAATGGGTCAATCCAGATCAGAGCAGCATAAGGGACCTAGCAGGACAGACAGGGTCTTGCCCCCGCTTCAAAGGTATAATCTGAGAAACAAAAAAATTAAATGGAAGAGGAGTCTACAGAGCCATGCAGTCATCCCACCTGCAAGAATGAAACTGGGATCTAGGAAGTCAGCCGGAAGGATATAGGCTGGGAGGCGGAGCCATGCTTTTGTCTTGCAGTCACGCCCCTCGGGCAGGAATTACCCAGGTGTAATGATTAAGGGACGGCCTGGAATGGATTGGAAGAAAAACACAATTCTGTGACATTCACCTGTAGAACTGTTTTCTCTACTACAGCCATTCCAGGCTGTCAGATTCAGTCACGAAGGGGTTAATTCCTGCTCAGAAGGCATGGACTGCAAGACTGAAAGGTGTGGCTCCTCCAGGCCCTATAAACATCTGGCTGCTTCTGACCAAGCCAGTAATTAAAAGGCTAAGGACTATTATATATAGGAGACAATGTTACACCACACCGATCTCTGCTTATTTTCTTTCTTTTATTTTTCATGCTAAATACTATTTACATATATACAAGTACACCAAGATAAGGCATCTAAGGAGTAGAACTCTAACCCAGAAACAGGGAGGGTCTGATGGCCTGGAATGGATGTAGTAGAGAAAACAATTCTAGAGGTGAGTGTCACAGAATTGTGTTTTCTCTCCCAATCCATTCCAGGCCATCAGCTTCAGTCATGAAGGGGACTTCCAAAAGCAGTGCCTCCTTATGGGCGGGATCCCGAACTAAAGATAGCAGCAGGTAGTTCATTTCACTACCGTCTGTAAGACCTTCTTACCAAAAACAGCATCTGCCGAGGCCCTAACATCTACCTTGTAAAATTTGGTAAATGTATGAACCGAAGACCAGGTGGCAGCCTTACATACTTGTTCCACCAAAGCCTGGCGCTGAAAGGCCCAGGAAGCACCAATATCCCTAGTGAAAAGAGCTGTGACTGAAAATGGGTTTCTTTTCCTTTGGCAGAATAGGCCCTTACTACTGCCTGTCTAATCCACCTGCTGATAGTGGATTTGTCCGGTGAAAGCCTCCAGAAGGACTCTATAGCAGAGAAATAATAAAGCTCTGCCTACGTCCAAGGAATAAAGGACCCTCTCCTTCGGATTAGCTGGAACCGGACATAAGGATGGCAATACCACCATTATCACCTCATTAAGGTGAAATGGAGAAACCACCTTGGGTAAAAAATTTGGTTTAAAACGGAAGACCGCCTTATCTCTGTGTAATTCAAAATAAGGGTTCTTGACTGACAAGGCGGACAATTCAGAAACACGTCGAACTGAGGTAATAACCACCAGAAAAATGAGCTTGAGCGTCAAGATGCTCAAGAGAACTTCAATCAGGGGCTCAAAAAGAGCACACTGGAGAGCTGATAACACCAAATTTAAGTCCCACACCGGCAATATAGGCTTGCATCGTGGGCATACATGGGTGACTCCCTGAAAGAAAGTTCTGAAAGAAGATGGATAAAGCCGAAATATGACCCTATAGTGTGCTTAGCTGCAGGCCAGCTTCTAGGCCATTCTGCAGAAATTCCAGGATTCTGGATACAGAATATGTTCTGCAAGAAAACTTCCTGGACTCACACCAGGTGATTGAACGCCCGCCAGACCCTGTAGTAAATCTTAGATGATGTCTACTTTCGAGCCTGGATCATGGTATGTATTACACTGGCCGATAAACCTTTCTCTGTTAAGATCGAGGTTTCAATAGCCAGGCCGTCAAAGCCGGGTGGCGAAGAGTCCCCTGTGTGAGAAGATCTGGAACGTCGGGCAGCCGCCAATGATCCCCTGCCGACATCCTTACTGTCTCTTTGGCCACGAGGAGCCACCAGAATGGTTGGTACTCCCTCGAGCAGGGCTGTATTTAGAATTTATGCTGCCCTAGGCACTTTTTCGGACATGCACCCCACTTAAAAATAAATGCTGTCCTAATGTAATTGTCAGCAGGGGCATATGCTTTTTTAAATGCCCTGCACCGCAAACTGTCCAGGAAAACCCCTTCCCCGATGCCATTATTCAACGCTTCTGGGAGCCAATTCTGCATTACAGCCCTATGTGACCATGATTACTCAGTAATATTTGCCAGAAGGGCAATCCCCACTAGATTCCTGCAGTCATGTGGGAACGTAATACAGCAGGTGGCAGAAGGGATCATGGAGGAGGTGAGTTCCTATAGATAGATAGATAGATAGATAGATAGATAGATATGGGAAAGATAGATAGATAAATGGGTACAGAGAGAGAGATAAATGGGCACAGAGAAAGTGAGCGATAGATAAGCAGAGATATAGATACTGTAGATAGAGAGCGATAGCTGGGCAGAGAGTAAGATATAGATAAACGGGCAGAGAGAGAGCGAGATAGATAGATAGATAGATAGATAGATAGATAGATAGATACTGTTGATAGAGAGCGATAGCTGGGCAGAGAGTAAGAGATAAAAGGGAAGAGAGATAGATAATTAAATGGGAGAGAGAGAGATCAGTCGGTAGAGATAGATAGATAGATAGATAGATAGATAGATAGATAGATAGATAATAGATAGAATAATGGCCAGAGTGAGGGAGATAGACAGCGAAGCTAGATAGATGGAGAGAGAGAGAAAAAAAAAAGAGAGTCTGTGAAATTAAACAACCAAAAAAAAAGTTCTGAAAATGACTTGTATGGATATTGCAGGCAAATGTTGGGCTGGCAGCCCACTTCCTCCATCAGTGCACTACAGAGACATTTAAAACGGTGGCACGGGTTAATGTCGCCCTCCCACCACGAAAACGGGTCTATGTACATTTGATCGGGACTCGGCTTGGCACATTTGCTGTCTCCTGTGCCCCCCCCCCCCCCCAGCTTCTCCCTGCGCTGCCTCGAATGGTTACCTTGAATGGAGCTCCGCACAAGCTACTTCGATGATGAGCACACTGGGAGTGACGTAGTCTTCCCAGCTGCCACTGCAGAGGCAGTGGGAGGTACTGGAGCCACTTTATTGGCAGGCCGCGCAGAGAGAAGCAGGGTTGAGGGTTTTCCGAAAAAAATGAGTAGGTCTTTTCTTCTGAGGAAGCTTGCCGTCCTTAACCATAACATCAAGGCATTCCCCGAATAGATGACCCCCCAGGAAGGGGAGGTCCATAAGGGATTTCTTAGCAGCAGCATCAGCCGACCATTGCTTTAACCATAAGGAACGGCGTAAAGCAATAAGTAGGGCAGAGGTTCTGGCACCGAGCCTGACCAAATCATCCATAGTCATGATAATAAAGCTATTCAACTCTAGACAAGTTCTGAATGCCTGGGAACCCGAGTCCTGAGAATGTCCTTGAGACTTAGCCCTGGCCATAAGTTGCTTTAAAATCTTCCTCATCACCAAGGAAACGATTGAAGAGGCACGCAAGACGCAAAAGAGAACCCACCATAGCAAAGGCGTGGCAAGCTAACTGATCCATACGTCTCTCAGTAGGATCTCTTAAAGAAGCGTTGGAAGCAGAAGGCATAATAGTAGTTTTGGACAGGCCCAAGTCATCCTTCCTCCTCTTGGGGCTTTAGGAGAGGAAATGTGTAACATTTCAAAAATAGAGGAAAGTAGGCACTTCATCTCATCAGAAACTAAAGGATCCTCATCAGATGAATAAATATTAGAAACACTGTCTTCCTCACTGGAAAGCAATTCGCCTCCTTATAGTGGCTCCTCGACCACCTGACTCCTCCTCGGACCCAAAGGAAGCATACAAATCTTCCTCTGAAATTGAGGGCTCCAAATGTCTCCTCTTTCCCAAGGCCTTCCTATGCACTGCCGATAACAAATGCTTCTCTAGGCGGGCTAATCTCTCCACCAATTCTGACTGAACAGAACATAACGTGTTTAAACCGCCCAGGGGATTCCGCCTACACAAAGGACAGAGACTGCCCTGGTCAACTGGGATACCCAATTCACTATCCCCTGATCGTCATGGAGTCATGGTGATTACCTAAGTCAAAAAATGATTGTATGGGCCTAAGACTAAGAATCCAAATCCTCAATATATAAATAAAGGGCCCGGGAGAAACCACAACGCCCTATCCTTCTTCCCACAATTTAAAGGAAAAAAAAGGAGAGACCTTTAAGATAAAAAAATTAACATATAAAAAATACATAGAATACATAAAATAACTACAATAAAAACACTCACCAACCGCGGGTGCAATCGGAGGCTGGGGCCAGCACCGAAAAACAGATAGTAGGGACCGGGCACCATAGTAGCCGCACACCCTGGCAAGGTGCCAGAAGCAGGCGACCAAAGCCGCAGTGAAGCAAAAAAAGTGGTGGCCCGGAACGGCAGCAGTCTGGAGTGGTGGCGGCGGCCCGGCCTGGAAGAAGAGGCGGCCGGCTAAGCTTCTTGCAGAGCGGTAGAGAACAGGTGGCAGTAGGCCGCAATCCCCACTCTCGAGTAGCTGTTGTGCCCTGCCGAGGATTCGAAGACAGAGGGAGCCCACAACCATCTCTCTCAGTGGTGGAGAGAGAACGAAGTGCAGACACGCTGCCAGGCAGCTTCCACTGAAGACCCCAGCCCCTGCCCGACTCCCCTGCTGAGACATGCCCCCTTAAAGTAAAAAGGCACGAAATTCAAAATATAAAATAAAAAATGTAAAAAACATGTGGGAAGAAGGGGGTGAATATATGTATATAAAATATAAAAGGTTCCTCAGCAGGTTTACCAGACAAAAACCTGCATAGTTACATAGTTAATACGGTTGAAAAAATACCATTTTGTGATTACTCACCTATAAAATGGGTATTACACGGGCTATACCGACCTGTAGAGGGCGATCTTGCAGAGATGTCATGAAAAAAAGGGAGCCCCTCCCGGTCCATAAATACCTGGTACCTCCCACTCATTCCCCAGTATTAAGACAGCAGTAAGGAAAAAGGGACCAGGAAGAGCCAAAATAACCAGTAACAGTAAAAAAGGTTCACCATATAAAGGATCCAAAATACCAAAGGGCGGGGTGAAGCGGGGTGTGTGACATACTTATAATACCCATTTTACAGGTGAGTAATCACAAAATGGTATTATTCTAAGTATGTCACACACCCCGCTTCAGATAGTCATTACACTTGGGACATCCAATAGCAGTGTCCATAAAGGGTGGGGATCCAAAAACAAGGCAATAATGCACAAACTTAAACCACTGCAGCTTGCAGAACTTTGCGGACAAAAACAGCATCCGCTGAGGCCCGTACATCAACCTTGTAAAACTTGGAAAAAGTGTGAACAGAAGACCAAGTAGCAGCCTTACAAACTTGCTCAACAGAGGCCTGATGCTGGAAGGCCCAGGGCGCCCCAACGGCAAGAGTAGAATGAGCAGTAACACGAAAAGGGGGAACCTTCCCCTTGGCAGAATAGGCCCCAACAATGTCCTGGCGAATCCATTTACTAATGGAAGACTTGGCGGGAGCCAAACCTTTCCTAGGCCAGGAGGGCACCACAAAAAGGGCGTCAGTCCTACGAAAAGAAGAAGTAGCCAACAAATAGTACTTCACACAGCGAACCACATCCAGAGAATGCAAAACCCTCTCCTTGTCATTGCTGGGCTTAGGACACAAGGAGGGTAGAACAATGTCCTGATTAAGATGGAAAGCAGAAACCACCTTAGAAAGGAAATCTGGCTTGAAGCGGAAAACAACCTTGTCCTGATGCCTCTCAAAGTAAGGAGCCTTAATGGACAAGGCCGCCAACTCCGATACACGCCGAACGGAAGTGATGGCAACCAGAAACGCAACCTTCTGAGTAAGCGTAGAAAGAGCAATATCCTGCAAAGGTTCAAAAGGAGGACCCTGAAAAGCAGAAAGAACCAAATTCAAATCCCAAACTGGGAGCAAAGGCTTCCTAGGAGGCAGCACATGCGTAACCCCCTGAAAAAAGGTCTTAACCAGAGGATGAAGAGCAAAAGACTTTTGAAAGAAAACCACCAGGGCAGAAACATGCCCTTTCAGCGTACTAAGCTGCAAACCCAGGTGCAGACCATGTTGCAGAAATTCCAAAACCCTAGGGATAGAAAACACTCTGCAAGGCAAGGCCCGGACCTCACACCAATCAATATAAGACCTCCAAATCCTATAGTAGATGGCAGAGGAAGACTTCTTTCTAGCCCTAACCCGAGTCTAAATGACAGCATCAGACAGACCTTCCTCCTTCAAGATGGAGGTTTCAGCAGCCACGCCGTCAAAGCCAGCGTTGGTAAATTGGGGTAGAGCAGTGGACCCATCTTGGAGCCACGGGGATTGCTGACGAGCCCTCTAGGGCCAGCTTGCGCACCACTTTCCCCACCATGGGAAACGGAGGGAACAAGTACAGAAACCCCAAATCCCTCCAGTTCAGAGACATGGCATCCGCTGCCAGAGCCAGCGGATCCCGCGAGAGAGACACAAATGCCGGAAGCTTGTGACGAGAGGCAAAGAGGCCCACCTCCGGAGTCCCCCACCGGTGGCAAAGCGACCGAAACACCTTGGGGCTGAGTGACCATTCCCCCCGGCAATATGAGCACCTGCTCAGGGAGTCCGCCTCCGTGTTCTCCACTCCCGGAATGTACACCACCGAGATGCATGGGGCATTGCTCTCAGCCCAAGCCAGGATCAAGACACTTCTCTGATGGCACGTCTGCTGCGAGTCCCTCCCTGGTGATTGATGTAGGCGACCGCCATTCGATTGTCCGATCGAACTTGAACCGGTAAGCCCTGTAACTGATGAGTCAAGTGAGCCAGAACCAACCTGATGGCTCTCAGCTCCAGAACATTGATGGGATCCTGAGCCTCCTGAGGCCCCCACAGTCCCTGAAACTGAAGATCCTTCCAAAATCCCCCCCAACCTGACAGGCTGGCGTGGTGACCATCTCCCAACGAGGGATCAGGAAGGATCTGCCCCTCATTCGATTGCTCGGTTCCAGCCACCACCGAAGGGAATGCCGAACCTGGGGGGACATCAGAAAAGACTGATCCAATGACAGCGGGGACCCGTCCCAGGTCGCTAAGAGATGGAGCTGGAGCGTCCTTGTGTGAAATTGGGCAAAGGGAACCGCCTCGAACGAAGCCATCATCAATCCCACCAGTCGCATCCCCAGCTGGATGGACGGGCGAGGGATGGATAGGAGAAGCTGAGTCAATTCCTGAATCAAAAGAACCTTGGGCCGGGGGAGAAACACCCTGGACTGAGAAGTATCCAGAGACATTCCCAGGAACGCCACCACCCTGGATGGCGAGAGGCAGGACTTGGGATAGTTGATCACCCAGCCGAATCTCTCCAGGGTGGCTACCACAGTCCTGGTATCTAGCTCCGCCTGGCCGAGAGAGGATGCCATAATAAGAAGATTGTCCAGATAAGGCACGATGCGGACTCCCTGGGCTCTGAGGAGGGCCATCACCCCCGCTAGCACCTTGGTGAAAACCCTTGGAGCCGAGGTAAAGCCAAACGGAAGGGCCACAAACTGAAAATGCTGAAAACACCATGAACCTGAGAAATCTCTGATGTGCCGGGAAGATTGGAACATGCAGATAAGCATCCTTGATGTCTATGGACGTCATGAAGTCCTCCTGCCGAAGTGAATTTATGGCAGAGCGCAGAGTTTCCATGCGGAACTTCCTGGGATGGATAAACCTGTTGAGAAACTTCAGATCCAGGATGGGACGAACTGAGCCATCCTTCTTGGGCACCGTAAACAGATTGGAATAGTATCCCAGGCCCTGGTCCGAGGGAGGCACCGGGCAGATGACAGCCATGTCCAGAAGATCTTTTACTGCCGCCCGGAGCCCCTGCGCGGCCAGAGGATCCAAGGGCACGCGAGACCTGAAGAATGTGGGAGGAGGCCGGATCTCGAACTCCAGTTTTTTAACCGGAAGACACCACTTCCCGAATCCATCTGTCCGAGACCTCCTGGTCCCAGACCTGGGAGAAGTGTCGCAGCCGCCCCCCCCACCCGCGAGGGTGAGGGCGCCCCCTCATTGCTGAGCCGGCTTAGCAGCGGCTTTGGGCTTGGAGCCCCAGCTGTGACCTGAACGGGCACGTCCTCTTCCCCTGTTCCAGGAATCACCTCTGGAGGGGAAGACAGCCGATCCCCGTCCAGCTCTGGCCCCACGAAAGGAAGGGGTAAATGAAGCCGCCCCCCGAAAGGGACGACGTTGCTTCTTCCGCTGAGGTAACCTACCTCCTTTTGCGACCAAATCCAATTTTTCTCCAAAGAGCCGCAAGCCCAGAAAGGGAAGAGCCGTAAGAGACTTTTTGGACACAAAATCAGCCGCCCACTGGCGCAACCAAACCGACCGCCGAATAGCCACCAGCAAGGCCGAAGTTCTACTACACATCACCATGGTGTCATCCAGGGCAGCTAGCACAAATGACAAAAACAATTTGCACCGCTTAAGGGCGGTGAACTCATCACTAGCCGGGTCAAGCCTGGAGGTAGACAACAGGTCCCTGACAACCGACCTAGAAGCCACTATTAAAAGTGCTGAAGCACAAACAGGCCGCAAGGCCGACCTGACACTGGCAAAACTGTGACAAGCCATCTGGTCAATGCGCTTGTCCTCACCGTCCTCGAGAGTAGAACAGTCAGGAGAATGGAAGACAGAGGTGCTAGACAACCCCAAAACAGGGGCATCCACCTCAGGAGGGGACGACCAGCGCTTCACCGCATCCACCGGAAAGGGATATCTCTTATCCCAACCCGGAGGGACTCCCGGAAGCCGAGTAGGCCTCTCCCATTCCTTAAGAATAATGCCGTCGAAATGCCTTTGATAAGGGAATTCTAAGCGCGGCTTAGCCTCCTCAAAGAACTCCCCCTTCTGCGGAAGAGTCACTTCAGGAGGAGAGATTGCCAGAACCTCAAACATATGAGCCAGGACCTTAGGGGTATCCAAAGAATCCCCCTGACCCCGCTCGGCATCAGCGCCAACAAACTGCTGATCGTCAGAATCATGCAACTCCCCAAAAAGCTCCCCGTCCTCTAGCGGGGGGTAATCAGACCAGTCCAGTGAATCAAACTCCTCAAAGTCAGAAGCCAGCGTGGCTGGGGACAAGTGCTTTCTCTTAGTCGGGACCTTTCTGGCCATAGCGCTAGAAAATAATCTTTCAAGATTGGACAATCTGGCACACACGTCAGATTGCGACTCCCCACTCGTGACAACATCACACGGGGTACGGGTCAGGCGGGGAGGGGTAGGAGAAGGGACAGGCGGCGCAGAACTAGACGCCTGGGATCCGGACTGCCGCGTAATAGTCTGCTGCGCACATGGTATGCAAAGGAAAACATCATCCCCTGTAGGGATGCCCCACACCCCAAACACTGCCGGGGTTGCCCCGAGGGGAGCCTGAGCCCGGTATCCTGGGAAGCCTCCATATGGTGATTTTATTGGTAGTCGCAATACCCCAGGGAATTACGCAATATAAGCGACCCGGGATGCCCCTTCTGTGTCCCCGAGTGGGAGGATTTATGGGGAGTTCTAAAATTAAACCAGGGACCCTAGGACCGGGAGGACCCTTTAGGATCCGACAAGGGTCCACCTGGAAGACAGAATACAAGGCCATTCAGCACCTCAGTCATGCCCGAGTACACACAATGCAGTCATACTGATGTCGCAATAACATAAGAGTATATACATATATATATGCAGGTCATGAAGTAATGGGGCCCCAAGGGCCACTCACGGAGGAAGATGGCGTCCGTCCTGCCAGAGGCGAGAACCCGAGAGCAGAGGGAGAAGAAGGGCGGGCTGGTGCGGTTTGCGCGACGCGCCCGACCCTGCCCCCCCCTCCCCTGACAACAACGCCGCTCCCGGCCAGTGGCCGGGCTCCGCAGTGGCGCCAAGAGCACGAGGGGCGGGCCGTAGGTGATCGCGCCGAGCGTCCGACCCCGCCCCCCTACCAACTGCACCTGAGGGGAAGAAGCTCCCCCGCCAAAGCTGCCACAATGGCCGGCGCTGTGGCACAGCCAGCGCCGACTGAGTACCGTTAAAAATGCACCCAGTGAATCACGCACACACACACACAGCTGTGACAAACACACTAAGGGAGAAGGGGACCCGTACACTGCCCCCCCCTCTAGGGAGCAAGGGCAAAGCGGGAGAGGGGGAATCCACGCTGGAAGGTGGAAGGGCAAGGGACGGGGCATCCCGAACCGGGATCACCAACCCGGCAAAACCGCCTACCCCTTAGTATGGAGTCTCACGGTGGAGCGTAGTTCCTAAGCACCTAAGTTCCTGTCTACCCTTGCCCGGACCAGCAGCCTAGGCTGGGAGGCAAGGTGTATACTAAGAAAGGGGGGTCCAGGCAGAAATAGACTAACAAGCGGGCCGGGAGTTACCCCGGCTACCTGCAAGGAGGAGACATCCATCTTCTGACTTGCTCGCCGTCTCCAGAGATGAAAGACTGGGGAATGAGTGGAAGGTACCAGGTATTTATGGACCGGGAGGGGCTCCCTTTTTTTTCATGACATTTCTGCAAGATCGCCTTCTACAGGTCGGTATAACCCAAGTGTAATGACTATCTGAAGCGGGGTGTGTGACATACTTAAAATAAGACATATGTCCATCAAGTTCAACCAAGGGTGTTGGGGTAGGGGAAGTTATTTTTTATTTAATTTTATAGGTGGAAGTTATTTTATTTTTTGTTTTTTTACTGATAACCGCTAATAGTAACTGTTAATGCTATTTTCTTCTAAATAAGCATCTAATCGTTTTTTGAAGCTGTCAGCGGTTGATGCTGTAACAAGCTTCTGTGGGAGGCTATTCCATATATTTATAGTTCTTATGGTAAAAAACGATTGTCGCCTCCAGAGACTAAATTTCTTTTTTT
Source organism: Gastrophryne carolinensis (assembly GCA_027917425.1). Classification (NCBI taxonomy): domain Eukaryota; kingdom Metazoa; phylum Chordata; class Amphibia; order Anura; family Microhylidae; genus Gastrophryne; species Gastrophryne carolinensis. Next base: position 126,614,777 of record CM051240.1, on the reverse strand, counting down.
TTTCAATCGAAGGGAGTGCCCCCCCTGACTTTAGAGAGGATTTTACCTGAAATAATGTATATTTTTTGTATGGGTCATTTATAAATTTATACAAGTTACCGTATTTGCCAGCGTATAAGATGACTTTTCCCCCTTATAAAACATGCCTCCAAGTGGGGGGGTTGTCTTATACGCCGGGTGCACCTGGGTCACATACATATAAATGTACTTAAACCGGACCTTCAGCGTGATTTAATGAAAAGCCCAAACTCTTAAAAAACGGTTCCCCAGCATCTAAAATTAATATATTTTAAGTTTTTAGTCACTAACTTATTATTCTTTCCCCCACTGGGCTGCAACTCTGTTCAGGAATTTAGGAAAGGGGCGCCGCCATCTTGACTCAGAAGCATCACACTTACTGAGGAGAGGAAAGTGGGATAAGGTACAGGGGGGTGGGTTATAGCTGTGCTTTGCTCAGACAGAGCAGAGCTGGGGTCAGGTAAAGGTCAGCAGTCCCAGAATGCAGAGCAGCACAGTCAGGAGGCACTTCCTGTTTGCAGGCTGCCTGATAAGATGGCGGCTTCCATAAGCCGCCATCTTGGATGTTTAAAGGCTCATAAAATGCAGTAGATGCAGGTAGGATGATTTTTAATGTGGACAATATGTATGTACAGAGTGTGGGAAACATATAAGATAGACTCTTATTCAGAGTGAAGGTCCGCTTTAACTTCACCAAGCTGGGCAGCACGATCGTCGTCCTCCTCCTCCTGCAGAGCGATGCTCTAGCTCAGGCAGCACTAGTTGATCAGAGCAGGGAGAGACTGAGCAGACCAGCAGGGTGAGCGCCAAGCAGATCAGCTTTCCTGCTCTCAGGCACTGTGTGGGCAGGCAGGGGGCAGGCTCCTGGCACGCACTCCTGACATCGCCCTCGCTGCTCTCCACTTTGAAGGGGGCTCTTCAGCATCTGATCTGAGGTGTGATTTGTTTAAGATTTATTAAAAATAAAAAAGTTTCTATGGGGCATCCCCCAGTGTAAACCCCCTAACTGGCTCCTTTCCCAGAGCCCACACATTACACACTATGCCATTAGATGGGACACATTCTAAACAACCCAGGCATGTCCCCAGCTATAGGCGAGCAGGGATGTGGCTGCAGTGTAATGTGGTGTGGACTCTGGGAAACGGGGTCATTGGGGAAGTTTACACAGGGGGCATCCCAAATTGGGGGAGTTTACACAGGGGGCATCCAAACTTGGGATGCCCCACTGGGTTTTGTTTCCTGCATCAGGGGCAGCAAAATGGAATGCCCCCCTGTCTGAATCCCCCGTTTGGCCTTTTTCCCAGACTCCACACCACATTACACTGCGGCCACATTCCTGCTCGCCTTTAGTTGGGGCCTGTGCTGGCTATTCAGAATGCGTCCATCTAAAGGCATAGTAGGGATGTGGCTGCAGTGTAATGTGGTTTGGACTCTGGGAAAAGGGCCAGCTGGGGGGTTTCACACAGTAGAGGGAACCCAATTTGGCATGCCCCTGGAGTAGGGAACAAACCCACTGGGGCATTCCAATTTGGTATGCCCCACTGTAAAAACCCTCCCTATTGGCCCTATTCCCAGAGCCAACACCACATTACCCTGCAGCTGCATCCCTACTATGCCTTTAGCTGGGATGCATTCTGAATAGCCAGCACAGGCACGTCCCCAACTAAAGGCGAGCAGGGATGAGGCTGCAGTGTAATCTGATGTGCGCTCTGGGAAAAAGGCCAGTCGGGGGTATTTCACACAGTGGGGATTCCAAATTTGGGAGGCCCCACTGGGTTTTGTTTCCTACTCCAGGGGTATCCCAAATTGTGGTCCTCCACTGTGTGAAACCCCCCATCTGGCCCTTTTTCCCAGAGCCCAAAACCACATTATACTGCAGCTGTATCCCTACTATGCCTTTAGCTGGGACGCATTCTCAATAGCCAGTGTGGGCACATCCCAAACTAAAGGCGAGCAGGGATGCGGCTGCAGTGTAATCTGATGTTCTTTTATCTTTTATTTGGTGTGCGGAAGAGGGAGTAGTCTTATACGGCAAGTATATAACAAACTCTATATTTTGAGTGGAAATGTTGGGGGGTCGTCTTATATGCCCAGTCGTCTTATACACCGGCAAATACGGTAATCATGTCCCCCCTCAATCGTCTCCTCTCAAGACTGAACAGATGTAATTCTTGTAATCTTTCCTCATAACTAAGATCCTTCATTCCCCTTATAAGTTTGGTGGCTCTCCTCTGCACCCTTTACATATTCAGATCGTCCTGTCTATGAATGGGTGCCCAGAACTGGACGGCATATTCCAGGTGAGGGCGCACCAGTACCTTGTAAAGAGGCAACATTACATCCTGTGATTCCATGCATCTTTTAATGCATGATAGTATCTCGGTGGCCTTGGAAGCAGCTGCTTGGCATTGTATGCTGTTATTTAGCCTGTGATCTACCAGTACCCCCAGATCCTTCTCAACAAGTGTTTCTCCCGGTTTTACTCCCCCAAGGATTATATGTGGCATTCAGATTGTTTGACCCCAAGTGCATGACTTTATGTTTTTCCACATTGAGTGTCTGTGCATCCACTTGGCAAATGAAGTTCAATGTGTCCAAGTCAGCCTGAAGCTTGTGAACATCTTCAATAGACTGCACTGTGCTACATGCTACATATCTTTGTGTCATCTGCAAAAATAAAAGACAGTGCTTTTAATTACATCTTCTATGTCGTTTATAAACAAGTTGAATAATAGTGGGACCAGCACTGAACCCTGTATGTAGTCCTTTAAAATCCCCTCAAGTAATTTCCCCACAATGGATGTTAAGCTTACACGTCTGTTATTATGAGATAACGAAACCAAGTTCTTTGAGAACTCTTGGGTGAAGTCCATCTGGACCTGCAGTCTTATTCACATTTAAATCATTTAGTTTTTCTTGCATGGTATCCATGTTTAGCTTGTTAATTATTATACTTGGGCAATTGCTATCAGTGGCATCTCCTGTGTTGGCTTTTTGTTTCCTCTCTTGTGTACACAGAGCTAAAGAATCCATTTACCAGCTCCGCCTTATCTTCATCCCCAGTGACCAATTACCCATTATCATCAATTAGGGCACCTACCTGTTCGGATTTAGTTTTCTTTGAATTAATATATTTAAAAAAACGTTTGGGGTTTGTTTTTCTTTCTTTGGCCACATCTCTTTCATTTTCTGCTTTTGCCAACCTTATTTCTTTCTTACACATTTTATTTACTAGTTTATACTTTTCAAGTGTTACAACTGAGAGTTCAGCCTTGTAAAGTTTAAATGCCCTTTTTTTTGTTCTTTATTGCCCTTTTAACCGCAGGTGACAGCCATGAGGGGTTTAATTTTAGCCGCTTATATTTTTTACCCGTAGGAATACATTTTGCAACCTTGGTACTCACAATTTATTTAAAGCACTCCCATTTAGCATCTGTATCCTTATTCCTAAACAGATGCTTCCAGTCAATGCCCTGGAGTGCTGCTCTGAGCCTGTGGAAGCTGGCCTTCCTAAAATGTAGTGTTTTTTCCCTCCCCAACAGAAAATGTTTCTTACATTTTATGGTAAACTGTTCTGTGGTGTGGTCCTGTTACCAAGATTTTCACAGACTGTAACTGTCCCTATCAGGTCATCATTTTTTGATATTACTAGATCTAAAAGAGCATCACCCCTAGTAGGTGCCTATACGAACTGATTCATATAATTATCTTGTAGCATGCGCTCTCCCCCTTAAAGAAGAAGCAGAACCATGTTTCCAGTCGATTTCTGGGTAGTTGAAGTCCCTTATCACCACCACTGTACCAGCATGTGAAGCCCTTGCTTGTGCAGTTGATATTTGGGGGCCAATAGACTACACCAAACTGTATTTTAACATTGTTTACCCCCCACTTCTACCCACAAGGATTGCCCCTCACTTCTAGCTACAAGGATTTTACATCCTCACAGTCTTCGGCTAGTAACCCCTCATTAATATAGGCTTTGAATTCTTACTTTACATAGAGGCACACTCCACCCCTTTCCTTTTTGAACCTTGAAGATTGACATTCCAGTCATGTGTGGAATCCAGCCATGTCTCAGCCACACCAACAACATCAATATTCTCTTCCAGCAGCTGCCCTTCCATTCAGGTCCAAATTATCTGTAGAATACAGTTTGTACCCCAATGAAAAGTCAGCCCAGTGCTCTAGGAACCCAAACCCTTCTGCCCTGCAACAGATGCTCCCAGTCAATGCCCTGGAGTGCTGCTCTGAGCCTGTGGAAGTTGGCCTTCCTAAAATTTAGTGTTTTGCCCTCCCCAACAGAAAATCTTTCTTACAGTTTATGTTAAACTATATTGTGGTCACTGTTACCAAGATTTTCACAGACTGTTACTGTCCCTATCAGGTCATCATTTTTTGATATTACTAGATCTAAAAGAGCATCACCCCTAGTAGGTGCCTATACAAACTGATTCATATAATGATCTTGTAGCAAGCGTTCTCCCCCTTATAGAAGAAGCAGAACCATGTCTCCAGTCGATTCCTGGGTAATTGAAGTCCCCCATCACCACCACTGTATCAGCATGTGAAGCCCTTGCTTGTGCAGTTGACCCTCTATTTCCTCAGTTATATTTGGGGGCCAATAGATTACACCAAACTGTACTTTAACATTGTTTACCCCCCCACTTCTACCCACAATAATTGCCCCCCACTTCTACCTACAAGGATTCTACATCCTCACAGTCTTCGGCTAGTATACCCTCATTAATATAGGCTTTGAATTCTTGCTTTACATAGAAGCACACTCCACCCCTTTCCTTTTTGAACCTTGAAGATCGACATTCCAGTCGTGTGGAATCCAGCCATGTCTCAGCCACACCAACAACATCAATATTCTCTTCCAGCAGCTGCCCTTCCATTCAGGTCCAAATTATCTGTAGAATACAGTTTGTACCCCAATGAAAAGTCAGCCCAGTGCTCTAGGAACCCAAATCCTTCTGCCCTGCAACAGGACTTGAGCCATGTATTTAACTCTCTAAGCTCCCACTGCCTTTCATGTGTAGCGCATGGCACAGGCAGTATTCCAGAGAATACAACCTTGGAGGTCCTTCCCTTCAACTTGGTGACTAATTCCTTAAACCGGACCTTCACCATGATTTAATGAAAAGCCCAAACTCTTAAAAAACAATTCCTCAGCATCTAAAATTAATATATTTTACATGTTTAGTCACTAATTTATTATACTTTCCCCCACTGGGCTGCAACTCTGTTCGGGAATTTAGGATACGGGCGCCGCCATCTTGACTAAGAAGCATCACACTTACTGAGGAGAGGAGAGTGGGATAAGGTACAGGGGGGCGGGTTATAGCTGTGCTTTGCTCAGACAGAGCAGAGCTGGGGTCAGGGAAAGGTCAGCAGTCCCAGAATGCAGAGCAGCACAGTCACTTCCTGTTTGCAGGAACTTCCTGTTTGCAGGCTGCCTGCAAAAATGGCAGCTTCCATAAGCCGCCATCTTGGATGTTTAAAGGCTTATAAAATGCAGTAGATGCAGGTAGGATGATTTTTAATGTGAGCAATCTGTATGTACAGGGTGTGGGAAACATATAAGATAGACTCTTATTTAGAGTGAAGGTCCGCTTTAAATGTATTCTTAAAGATCCTCCATCTCCCATTATTTCTGTCATTGGTCCCCACGTGGACCACGACAGCTGGGTCATCCCCAGCCCCCCCAGTAATTTATCCACCCTTTCCACCACATGCCGAACCCTCGCAGGGAGACATCGCTTGAGGCGGTCTTGGTGACAAATGATTCTATCAATCTGCCAATAATAGAATCCCCTATGACCACTAACTGTCTAGTCCTACCTGCAGTCCCAACCACCCACTCGGAGGTGTGGCTCCTTGCCATCCTTAAGCATAACATCAAGGCATTCCCCAAATAAATGACCCCCCAGGAAGGGGAAAGTCTATAAGGGATGTCTTAGCAGCGGCATCAGCGGACTATTGCTTTAACCATAAGGCAATAAGTAGGGCAGAGGTTCGGGCACCGAGCCTAACTAAATTATCCTTAGCCGCGTTAACAAAGCTATTCAACTCTAGACAAGTTCTGAATGCCCAGGAACCCGAATACTGAGCATGTCCTCGAGACTTAGACCTGGCCATAAGTTGCTTTACCTTCTTCCCCATCGCCAAGGAAATGATTGAAGTGGCACAGGCAGAACGTAAAAGAGAACCCACCATAGCAAAGGCAAGACTGATCCATGCGTCTCTCAGTAGGATCTCTCAAAGAAGCTTTGGAAGCAGAAGGCATAATAGTAGTGTTGGACAGGCCCGAGACAGGTGGGTCCACCTCAGGAGGGAGGGACCATAACTTAACCATACCGGAAAGGAAAAGGATATCTAGAATCCCAGATCCTGGGGACAGGAGGAAGCTTATTAGGCTTCTCCCACTCCTTCGGCATCATCTTGGCCTCTCAGGCCTAAACAAGTTATTCTTCCTTCTCTTGGGGGCTTTAGGAGGGGAAATGTGTAAAATTTCAAAAACAGAGGAAAGTAGGCCCTCCGTCTCATCAGTGACTAATGGATCCTCATCAGATGAATAAATATTATATATATTAGAAATATTAGATACTGTCTTCCTCACTGGAAAGCAATTAATCTTCTGATAATGGCTCCTCGACCACCTGAACCTCCTCCTTGGACCCAAAGGAGGCATATAAATCCTCCTCTGAAATAGAGGGCTCCAAATGCCTTCTCTTCCCGGAGGCCTTCTCTAGACGGGCTAATCTCACCGCCAGTTCTGACTGAGCCTCACTGCCCTAAGGAGGGGGGGGGCTCCTTAGGGGCTGCCTGGGGAGGCTGAACCTCTAAAGAGGCTCTAAATTCCAAGGGACCAGAGACTGTGGCAACAGTCCTGTTATGGCCAGAAGCAATACCTCCGGCACAAACAGACCAACCGTACTGAACCGCCCAGGGGATTCTGCCTGCACAAAGGTCAGAGACTGATCAACTGGGATACCTGATTCACTATCCCCTGATGCCTTCGTCATGGTGATTAGGTAGTCAAAATGACTGTATGGGCCTAAGACTATGTAACTAGACCAAATTCCAAATAATAAAGGGACTGGGAGGAACCACAACCTATCCTTTTTCCCCACAATCTAAGGAAATAAAAAAAGAAAAAGCCTTTTTTAAAAATGAACAGTCTAGAAAATACATAATTTAAAAATACATATTATAAATAATAATGACAGCAAAAACAATAATAAATAAAAAACACTCAACCCCCCCGGGTTAGAGTGCCTCCTTAGGGATCACCAGCTGAGGCTAGCGCCGCAATAAAGCGGGGATCAGTCCAATCGAAGCCGCCCCTGAGACCGTGTGCCGCAACCGGAATGCAACTGTGTGTCGCAACCGGAATGAGACCGGGTGCCGCAAGCGGAACGAGACCGGGTGTTGCTACCGGAGGCGAAGTACGGCAGGCCGGAGCTGCATCGGCATGGCTGGAGCGGTGGCAGCGGAGGCTTGGAGCAGTGGCAGCCCCTGGAACCTGTTGCAGTGGAAGTCTGGAGAAGAGAAGCGGCCAGCGATTGTAGAAGAGCGGAGGAGACCGGCGGCAGCAGGCCGCAATCCCCACTCTCTAGTATCTGGAAAGCCGAAAGCCTGCTAGCTCTCTCAGAGCCGGAGTGAGTGAAGCGTGAGCATACTTCTCGGCTACTCCGCCCCTACCCGCCTCCCTAACTTAGAAAAGCCCCCTTAGTGGCATATGTCTTGCACACCTGTTCCACCAAAGCCTGATGCTGAAAAAAGCCCCGGAAGCGCCTATGACCCCAGTGGAATGAGCTTTGACACGAAAGGAGGTTTCCTTCCTTTGGTAGAATAGGCCCTTACTAATGCCTGTCTAATCCAGTGAATTATAGTAGATTAGCCGGCAGACACCCCTTTCGAGGTCCTTCTGCTATGACAAACAAAAAGTCTGACTTCCGGAAGGACTTAGTAGCAGAGATGTAATACCTAAAAGTTCTTACTATGTCGAAAGAATGAAGGACCCTCTCCTTACGATTAGCCGGAGCCAGACATAAGGAAGGCAACCACCTCCTCATTAAGCTGAAATGAGAAAACCACATTGGGTAAAAAATCAGGCTTAAAACGGAAGACAGCCTTATCCCTGTGCAACTCAAAATAAGGGGCCTTGACCGATAAGGCGGCCAATTCACAAACCCGATGCACCGAAGTAATCTTCTGAAGAAGATGGAAAAAGTTGAAACATGACCCTTTAGTGTGCTTAGTTGGAGGCCAGCCTTTAGGCCATTCTGCAGAATTCCAGGATTCTGGACACAGAATATCGCCTACAAGAAAACCTCCTGGACTCACACCAGGTGAAAAATGCCCACCAGACCCTGTAGTAAATCTTTGAAGAAGATTGCTTTCGGGCCTGGATCATGGTATGGATTACCCTGGGCGATAAACCTCTTTCTGGTTAAGATCATGGTTTCAATAGCCTCAGAAGCCTCCCCAGCCTGACAGACTGGCATCCGTGGTGACCGTCTCCCAACAGGGTGCAAGAAAGGACCTGCCCCCCAGGAGATTCCTCTGGTCCATCCACCACTGGAAGGACCGCCGGACAAGAGGGGACAGAACACAAGTCTGATCCAGGGACAGAGGATATTTGTCCCAAACCGATAGAAGATGGAGCTGAAGGGGTCTCATGTGAAATTGAGCAAATGGCACTGCCTTGAAGCAAGCCACCATCAAACCTACCAGCCTCATGCATTGCCTGATGGACGGACGAGGGCTGGACAGAAGAAAACGAATAAGAGCCTGAAGAACATTCACCTTCGGCTGGGGTAGGAACACCCTGGTATGAATGGTATCCAGAATCATGCCCAGGAACGAAGCCACCCTTGATAGGGATAGAGAGGACTTGGGGTAATTGATTACCCACCCAAACCTCTCCAGCGTCGTCACCACCACACTGGTGTCCAGCTCCGCCTGTTGGAGAGAGGATGACGTAATGAGAAGGTCGTCCAGGTAAGGCAAGATACGAATGCCCCGGACTCTGAGAAGGGCCATCACGCCCCCGACAAAACCTTGGTGAACACCCTGGGCGCTGAAGTCAGCCCGAAGGGAAGAGCCACAAACTGGAAGGGCTGGTTGTCTACCACGAACCTGAGGAACCTTTGGTGTCCCAGGAAGACCGGCACATGAAGGTAAGCGTCCTTGATATCTTTTGAGGTCATAAAGTCCCCCGGACGCAGTGAGTCGCCATGCGAAATTTTTGGGTTCTGGTGAACCGGTTGAGAGTTTTCAAGTCCAAAATGGGTCTTATGGAACCATCTTTTTTGGTCACCGTAAAGAGGTTGGAATAGTAACCCAGACCTCTCTCTGTGGGGGGAACCGGACAAACTACCCCCATATCCCAAAGGTTTTGCACCGCCATAAAAAGGCCCTGTGCCGCCCGAGGGTCCGACAGAACCCTGGACCTGAGGAATCTGGGAGGAGGCCGGCATGCAAACTCCAGCTTGTACCCGGAGGAAATTACCTCCCAGGTCCAGACGTCTGTGACCTCTAGGGTCCAGACCTGAGCAAAGAGCCGCAGCCGTCCCCCCACCTGCAAGGGTGAGGGCGCCCCTTCATTGCTTAGCGGGCTTGGCAACGGATTTGGGTTTAGTACCCCAGAAAATCCCGGGTCGGGCACGTCCTCTGCCCCTACCCCAGGCATCTCCTCGGAATGCAGTGCAAAACGTTCCTCTGCTTGACCAAGAGCCACAAAAGGAAGGGTTGAATGAGCCCGAACCCCGAAAGGGCCGGCGCTGCTTCTTGCGCTGAGGCAACTTACCCCCTCTGGCAACCGAGTCTAAATAATCACCAAACAGGCGCAGACCCACGAAGGGAAGACCTGTGAGCGCCTTCTTAGCAGCGTTATCGGCCGCCCACTGACGCAACCAGATCGACTGGCATATAGCAACCTGCAATGCCAAGGTCCTGCTACACATACGGATAGTATCATCCAAGGCTGATAAGATAAAAGCAATGAACATCTCACAATGAGTCAAGGCTGTAAACTCCTCACTGCAAGGATCCAATTGGGAACCATCCAAAAGGCCCCTAATTAGAGCTCTAGTAGCCACAGCCATGAGCGCAGAAGCACAAACCGGGCATAAGGCCGAACCCACACAAGCAAAGGCATGTGAAGCCAATTGATCGAGACGTCGGTCCTCATCATCCTTCAAGGTAGTGGAATCTGGGGTATGCACGACTGAAGTATTGGACAATCCCAGGACGGGCACTTCGACCTCTGGGGGCGTCGACCAAAGTTTCACCACATCAGCAGGAAAGGGATACTTCCTATCCCACCCATGAGGGATACCAGGGAGCCGACTAGGCTTCTCCCATTCCTTAAGGTGCCTCTGATCCGGGAACTCCAAACGAGGTTTGACGGTCCCCAAAAATTCCCCCCGTTGCGGAGGGGCCTACGCTGGAGGGGAAATGACAAGTACCTCAAAAATTTGAGTAAGGAGCCTATGGGTGTCGACAGTATCGCCGCGCTCTGAACCGGCATCAGCGCCAGGGTACTAAAGATCCTCAGATGAGTCCGAGTCTGGGAACAGTTCCCCTTCCTCTAGCAGGGAACAGTCAGGCAAGTCAAATGGTTCAAAATTAGCATAATCAAAGGCCGGCGTCGCGGGCGCCAAATGCCGTCTCTTAGCTGGGGCCTTCCTGGCCGCAGAGCTAGCAGGTAGGTAGTCGCAATGACTGATGGGAATTACGCTAAAGAGCTACCCGGGATGCCCCTTAAAAGTCCGTTAGTGGGAGGATATGAATAATGCCAAGGAAACTCCCTAAATTTAAAGCAAAAGGGCCATAGGACCAGGAGAAACCTTTGGGTTTCTTTGTCTGAAAGACACAATATGGAACCCACATACGTAAGACAGGCAAGCATACACAGCTGTAATAAATGAGTAAATATATATATATATATATATATATTACAACAATACTGTAAGCTGCCCAAGGGCTCTACCATCGCCCAGCAGCCATATTATGCACTGATAAACTACATAAACACATATCATATACATAAGCCCGCATGGGGCACTCACATGACCAGAGAAGATGGCGCCGACTGAGAGGCAATGCTGGCCAGAGAAGGAAAACAGGGGCGGGCCACTGCGGAGTGCGCCAAGCGCTTGGCCCCGCCCCCTCCAAAATGCGGGATCCCTTAATACAGGCCGTGCTCCCCAGCCAATAGGAGAAGAAAAGAAGACGAAAGGGGCGGGCCACCACGAGCGCCAGGCCCTGCCCCCCCCCCAGCCAATAGGGCCGCGGAGCCGGCCGTGACGTCACCAGGCCGCCGCCTGAGAGCGCGCGCGCGGGCCGGCTGTATAGGGAAGAAAAGACACTTTTTTAAAGAAAAGGAGCACACGCTGGCAGTAGCCAGCACGTGAAGTAAAGCACCCAAACACAATACACACACAGCACAAAGCACAAAAACATTAACCATGGAGGGGAAGCTACCCCCCCCCCCCCACAAACCGGGAACAGGGAGGTTAGGGGTAAGCCGATGGCTACATTTAGCTATGTAGCGAAGGCTTCAAACGGACAGGGCATCCCAAGTCAGGATCACCAAAAAACCTGACGACCGCCTACCCTTTGGTGGGGGATTTGCGGTGGAGCTTGGCTCCTAGTCAAAACACCTCTAAAGGTGTTACCTACCCTCACCCAGACCCTGCAGCCACAGCTGGGAGGCTTAAATGACAACATTAAAAAAGGTCCGGGTGGAAATAGGACAAAGGGGGGCAGGATGGTACCCGGCTTACCTGCAAAGGAAAGAGATAGCCATCCTCTTGACTTTCTTCGCCTTCTGCAGAGACTAAACTGGGGAATGTGTGGGAGGTCCCAGGTATTTATGGACCGGGAGGGGCTTCTTTTTCTAGTCATCTCTGCAGAAGTTCGCCCTCTACTGGACCATAACCCACGTGTAATTAATACTTCCGAAGCAGGGCGTGAGACATACTTGGAATATGCAGCCCCGCCCCACTCCCTCGCTCTGTCCCCTGCTCACAGCCACCCCCTGTTTTCTATGACAGGAGCGGCTCACCAGAAAGTGCGCCCTGCCCCACCTCACCGCTGCTCGCATCCCCCACCTGCATCTCTCGCCCCACTCCTCACCCTGCCCCCCCTCACCGGTGCCCCGCAATATGAAACCCCCAGATCTCCAACATCAACTCACCTCACCGCGGTCCTAGGGCGAATACGTGGCCGCTCATCCAATCAGCGCTCTCGGAGCCCCTGAGCTATGCATGTCTTAGCTCAGTGGCTCCGAGTGCGCTGGCTGGCGCATCTCGCGCTTCCCTCTAACAGGGAGCGCCCCTGCGCCGGGCATTCACAAATGGCCGCTGCGGGCACGTGCCCTGCTAAAGGGATAGCGGGGATGCGGCCTGCGCATGCACCGTTGGACCGAGATTAAGGTAAGTGTAGCGGGCGACCTGGGAGGGTTTCACAGCGGGGCATCCTGATTTTGGATGCCCCGCGGGGAGGGAGTGGATCGCCCACCTCCAATCCCCTCTACATTCACAGCTTTTTTCCGGCATCTGCTGTAAGCTCACTCCTGATTGGCTGCCAGTCGGCGACGCTGCTTCGGGTTAACTATGAGGAGGAAAGCCGCGATGACTGAACTGTGGAGAGGAGAGGGAGGTGCCCGGTGCCCTGTAAAGCCCCGTCAGGGAATCCAGGTAGTGTGTATGTGTGTTAATGGGTGTGAAACAAAGGCGCTTTACTCAGTCCCCCCAAAAGAAGCCGAGCTGTGTGTGAGGGGCTCCTCGCTGCTGCCCTATCATGTGACCTCCTGACCCGCTGCCTGCCTCACCTGTGCAGTGTGCCCCTCACACACAGCTCGGCTTATTTTTGGGGGACTTGTGTGGAGATGTCTATTTTATTTACACCATATCTCCCAAGTGTCCCTGATTTGAAGGGACTGTCCCTATTTGAAGGCCGTGTCCCCCTGTCCCTCGTTGGTGTCATTTGTCCCTCTTTGAGGTGTAACATGCAGGTCTGCAGCAATAAATGATTCATTTGCCTATTTAAAGTGTTTTATTATTGTAACTGTTATATCCTATCTCCTATCCATCAATTAATGAGGAGCTGTGGCTTAATTTACATATTGTCCCGATTTCCCATTCTGAAAAGTTGGGAGGTATGCTGAACCTACAGCTAGTGGGAATCTAAAACCCAGGGTCAGCCTGTCGTAACCCTTAACTGCCAGGGGCTGTGAAAACACTACTACTGTGTCCGATTTCAGGAAACCCTACACCTGTTCAACACATTGTGAAAGATTGTGTGTGTGGAAGGTGTGCGGAAGAGGGAGTAGTCTTATACGCCCAGTCATCTTATACGCTGGCAAATACGGTAAGTAGTAAGGCAGGGGTTCTGGCCTCGAGTCCTACCAAATGCTCCATAGCAGTGATGATAAAGCTATTCACCTCTGGGTTGATATGGCGGCGTGAGGGAGCTCTGCACGCCATAGTGAAGCAGAGAACACCCAGGCAACTTTCTCAACCCCCCGACCTGATGACTAGGAAGGGAAAGAGCAGCAGGGCGCATCGGAGGGTGCAGGAGCGCCCCATACCCTTTTTTTCCCCAGCAGGAGGGGGGAGAGGGAAGGCGTGCGCTGCTCGCAAGATGGCGGCCGGCGTGGACCCAGCGGGACGAGGCGGAGGTGAGGCGGCTGAGCCCCGGCATAACTCACCTCTTCTGCAGCATTTCCAAGCAGAAGAGGAAACCGACAGGGAGACCCAGATGACGAGCGGAGGCGGAGAGGCGGACGTGCCCCGACGAGGAGAGCGGCACCTCCGCACCGTTACAGCGGAGGTACACCGGGCGGCGGGCGGGTGGGGGAGAACACCCGGCGGGCCCCAGTTCGAGGCCGACCCCCGCCTCCTCCACACAGACCCCATAAATGAGGCTACACGGAGGGGTGTCCACCCCATAGCCCAGGCAACCGCAGGGGGAGCTCATGTGGAGCTAGAGGGGGGAGAAGAGAGCATGCTGCTGGGTCAAATGAGCCCACAGGGAAACAGCAAACCCAGCTCCCCGTGTAGCCCCAAGGGAGAAACATGGGTGGCTCAGGAGGAAGTGCTCAGCCCGGATTCCCCACCCCGGGCCCCAGCATATGAGGAGCCCCCTCTGCAGCAGAGACACCCGGCAAAATCCCCAGACAGAGCTTTACAGCGCTCGCCGTACCCCGGCAGCACGGTGTGCACCCCGCCGCCACCAAAGAGCCCTGACCCCTTCTGGGAGGGTCAGGGGGATCCCTCCCCCGGCGGCCCGATGGATGAACTGCTGTCCACTAAGGAGGGCCTAGAGTGGCGCGGAAGCAGGCACAGAGGAGCGGCCCCAGCCCAGTCTCACCCAAGATGGAGCCCCTCAGGTGAAGAGCTTAGCATGGCGCCACCTCTGGAGGTGGTGGGCCCCACGCAGTACGTCAGAAGGCCCACGTCTCAGCAGGATGCCTCTCCAACTGTACCCAAAGATCTACTATCAGTGAAGCCCTGCGGGGCCTGCCAACGCGAGGCGATTTTGACGGATACGTTACCAGAATGGAAGGCACCATAAAGAGAGATCTAGCGGCACTGCAGGGGGCGGTGGCAGATGTCACGCAGAGAGTGGACGGGGTGGAGGCATCACACAGGTCCCTAGAAACACGTATGACGGCTCTCGAGCAACAGCAAGAGGGGAACAAGCGCCTCCTGTCGGATCTGTTTCTAGCTTAAGACGACGTGGAAAACCGCAGCAATAATCTCCGTCTCCGGGGTGTCCCAGAAACCGTGGAATCAAAGGATCTGTCGGCGACGGTCTCCTCCAACTTCAATGACCTTCTTGGCCTACCGGAAAACAATCTTATAGAGTTGGACCGGGTGCATAGAGCTCTGGGACCCCGCCCTCCTGATGCAGGCAGGCCAAAGGGCCATCGTCTGTAGAGTTGTAGAGTCCATTTCTTCAAAATCAAGGAGGAAGTGCTCCGGAAGGCATGGGAGAGGGGCCCGATACAGTTCAAGGGGGCCCAGATCATCATCCTTCAAGATCTCTCGCGGAGGACACTACATATGCGGAGGCTTTTAAAACCATTGCTGGAGACCATTCACAGACAGGGCGCCACATACCGTTGGGGACATCCTTTTCAGCTTTTGGTCCGGAGAAACGGAAGGCTCTTCGTCCTCAGATCTCCTGGCCAGCTCCCGGACCTGTTCCACTTCTTGGAGGCCGCCTCGGTGGATATCCCGGACTGGATCGCGCCCGACCTGACAGTCTATAACAGACAGCTTCCACAGTGTTTTGGAGGAGCTCCCCGGGGCGCCGTAAGAGGAGCAAGAGCGCGCCACCGGTAGACACAGGGCGTTCCGGCTGCGCCTTGCCAGCCCCCTCTGTCGCCTGCCCTGAGCTCGAAACAACTCTGCTCTCTCTGGTCCACTTCAGTGAGGCGTCCCGTAAAGTTGAAGTTGTTCTTGGAGAAGTTATTATCCTGGTTGCTGGTCCCCCGGGCCTCATTTCCGTGGCCGGGAGACCTGATCTTTATTTGAAATATGTTTTATGTAACAGTTGTGTGTTAAGGTTGGCCTTGGGTGCTCGGGGGGCGCGTCCTGCTCATTTACCCTCCCTGCCTTATGCTTTGAGGGCTTATCACGCTCTTCACGGGGCGGCGGTCGTCCCCCCTCTTGTAGTTTACCTGCGGAGAGGGGCGCTCTGGGGGGGGGGCGGGGGACGTGTCCCCCTGGCCTGCCACGGCCGTTGAGATTCATTTGTAAAAATTGAGTGTTCCTTGCCGGGTGGGAGGTCTCTTGGCCACGGTCTGGAGTACCTAACTTCCCCCGGGGCTGACACAGTGTACACAACTTGAATACTGACTGAGCAGCATTGTGGTGTGTGTGCACTGTCCCTTCTGCCCTCTTACTAACAGTGCCTTGCGGTGTAACACTAGGAGGCAGTAGATATAGTGCGTCTCCCTTTTTGCTGTCCCTGGTTTTGATCCTCCACCCCCTCCTGAATATTTGGTGCACCCCTCGGGGGAAGTCTGTTGACCCCCCCCCCCCCCCAGAGGGGGGAGTGTAGTGCTAGACTGATTCGGCCCATAGGAGGCCCGGAGGAGGCGTGAAGGAAAGTAAAGCAGCACCAGTTACGAAGGTTCCCTTAAAGGCGACCTCCGGTTGACTACTTGGTAGTCTTGTAGTTCTATACAGTTAAACCGTTTTTCCCTGGTCCCCCCCCCCTTGTCCTTCTCCATACCCCACGTTAAACTACCCCAACCCTTGGGTCCGTATCCCCACCCCAACCTCCCTCCCGCCCTCTGTCCTTTACTCCAACTCCCCCGCTTAGATTCCAAGGGGGGTGTGGTGGTGGGGATGCAGAACGGGAACACTAACCGGTTGCCTGGCTGCAGCTATTGCAACATGAATCCGATGAAGTTGATATCCGTAAACGTAAAGGGCCTCAACTCCCCAGAGAAGAGGACGATTCTCTGGCAGGAGTTGAGGAGACACAAGACAAAGATTGCTTTTATTCAGGAGACACATTTCAAAAGGTCCGCTACCTCCCCGACTGAATAGCAGACTGTTCCCGCATGTGTTCACCAGCTGCACAGTAGATGCTAAAAGAAAAGGGGTAGCGATTATGATAGCGAGGGGAGTCCCGTTCACCCTGCAGGAATCTTGGGGGGATGAAGCTGGGAGGATAGTGATGGTGAAATGCCTCATTGGCCAAAAAAACTATACCCTGGTGTCCGTATACGCCCCCAACCAGGGACAGGTTCGGTTCCTCAAGCAATCGTTAGAAAAGATCGAGGAATTTTCAGAAGGGGAAATAATCCTAGGGGGCGACTTTAATTTGAGCATCGAACCACTTATAGATTCTTCCGCAGGTAAATCGGCGGTATCCCACTTGGCATTGAGATCACTCAAGAAGTTACATAGCATGCAGCCGGTGGACGCATGGCGGGTTCAGAACCCCGCAGACAGGGATTACTCCTTCTACTCAAAAGTTCATGGGATGTACTCCAGGATTGACTACCTCTGGATTTCACACAGTCTTTTAGGCTTGTCCTTGGACAGTGGGATGCTCCCGACTCTTATCAGATCATGCCCCTATCTACTTAGACCTGAACCTATCAGACAGACCCCCACCCCCATTGACGTGGAGACTCAATGAGTCCCTCTTGCAGGATGAGGTGGTCGCCCAGGCAGTCAAAGAGGGTATAGAGGAGTACTTCAACAACAATGATAATGGGGAGGTGTCACCATTAATGCTATGGGAGGCGCATAAGAGTGTGATTAGAGGGATACTAATTAGCCAGGCATCCAGACTAAAGAGGGAAAGGAGGATCCAACTAGAACGTCTCACGGAGCGGGTCGGGCGCCTGGAGTCGTCCCATAAACAATCAGAGGCAGTGAGAGTCCTCGGTGAGCTGACCCAGGCTCGGGAGGCCCTCAATGCCCTACTAAGACAAAAGGCGAAGTTTGTGATCAAAAAATGTAAACGTAGATATTATGAGCATGGGAATAAGAGTGGTACGATGCTAGCGAGAGCCCTTAAACAGCAACAAGCCCAAAATTACATATCAGAAATCCTACATGGCTCTCAGCAGAAACGGCACACCTCTGAGAAAATAGCGGAAACGTCTCAGTCATACTACGCCAGACTGTATGACCTAGCAGGCGGCCGGCCGGCCGGCTCGGACGATGGCGCGCACAAGGTGGCTGCATACGCAGGTGACCTCCTATTCTTTATCACAAGCCCCTCAGTGACAACTCCTGATGAAAGAGTTCGAGGTATATGGGAGACTCTCCTATCTTAAAATTAATTTTGATAAATCGGAGGCCCTGAATATTTCACTTCCCGGGGAAGTAGCCAGAAATATGCAACAATCGTTCTCATTCAAGTGGGCGGGGACCTCGATTACCTACCTCGGCACGCAGCTAACGAGCCGGCTGTCAAACATCCTAGACTTAAATTTCTGGCCGCTGGCACAGAGAATCAAGGCAGATCTAGCAAAATGGGACCGCCCAACGTTTTCATGGATGGGCAGGACTAACATCATTAAAATGTCGATACTCCCTAAGCTGCTGTTCCTGTTCCAGGCTCTCCCAATTCATGTCCCGATGCAATTCTTTCGAGATATAAGTAGTGCTTTTAGCGGTTTTATCTCTAAAAAGAAACGAGCAAGGCTGAGGTCACAACTATTATGTAGCCCCAAACAATCAGGCGGAATGGCGTTACCAGATGTGAAGCTGTACTGGACAGCCACCCACATGCAAAGAGTATGCGAGTGGCAGAACTGTCGGGAAACAAAACGGTGGGTCCAACTAGAACTAGCAGCTACCCCTGCCCCGCTGGATACACTCGTCTGGAACAGGGCACCCACCGCAACGGAAACTAGAGCTCACCCAACCATTGGGGCGACCCTAGGGGTGTTCAGGGGTTGCAGAGAACGGCCGGGGTTCTCCCCTTGGCCCTCTCCAGTGGTGCCAGTTGTCAATAACCCACTACTACAGGCGGGCCCCTTCAGGACAGACCTGCGAGAGTGGGGCAGCTTGCACCAGTTGAGAAGCGGGGACCTGATAAGTAGGAGGGGTTGGGTTACACTGACGGAGCTGAAGGGTAGATGGGAGAATGTTAATTTAGACCCTTGGACCCTTCTGCGCCTTCAGTCACTCTTGTCCCGGATGGGTTTCAGACGGGATGTGTGTAGGGGGCCCACAGAATTTGAGAGGATTTGCCTGGGGGGCCAACCGTACCCACACTTGATCTCCAAATTATACTCTCTACTAATAAACGAACAAATGAACCCCCCCCGGCCTTTTGGGGTGAATGGGAGAAGGACCTGGGCAGACCCCTCAGGAAGAAAGAGCGAGAAAAGATAGCCACGCTGGCACATAGGTCCTCGGTAGCGACAAGGGTTCAGGAGACTAATTATAAAATCCTAACACGCTGGTACTACACCCCGGACAGACTTAGCAGGATGTTCGCCTCTGTAAGTCCGCAGTGCTGGAGGTGTGGTACTGAGCGGGGCACGATGTTCCACATATTTTGGAATTGCCCCAAGATTAAGGAATACTGGGGAGAGGTCTTACCCATCATCACGCAGGTCACTGGAGCTCAACTTCAGGAAGATCCAGCACAAGTCCTCCTGCATCTAACAAAACATCCAGTTGGGAAATATAAGAAAACCCTGCGAGTCCATTTATTAAACGCGGCTAAGCAGGTGATCCCTAGGTACTGGAAACAGGGAAGCGCCCCATCCGTGAGGGACTGGGTGGGGGAGGTATTAAATATCTGCGAGATGGAGGACAATGTCACTCCATGATAGAGATGAACAGTTCAGGTCGACATGGTTGCCTTGGCTGATGTTCCGGGAGTCTGAGGAGTTTAGAGCCCTGTTCGGTCAATAGACCACGGGGGTGTCCGTGCCGGCGGGTCCGCAGAGTGTAAAGAGGCGGCGAAGCTCCGGTGTGGGGGCCACATCCATGATGTCGGCGTACCCCCCGCGGGAGGAGATTTGCCACATTGCCAATTACTTGCCACTCCCCCCCTGAACCCACCTACCCCCGCCCGTCATCCCCGGTGTGCCCTCCCTACCTCCCCTTCTGTGTTATGCAAAAGCAGGAAGGACGGGGTCCCGGGCGACCCAGAGAGAGTATGGGAAGAGCCACCTGGAATTTCAAATCAGAGACCTATAACATCCATAACACTAAGAGGACATCTAACGCCCGCATTGGGGGCTATGGAGTAATGGTTGTATACATTACGAATCGACACCATGTGATGGCAAGTTAAGTGTATGTTATAGACATGGAGTCTGGTCCTCCTTCCTCCCCTTTTGTTGTTTGATCCTTGTTTGTACTTGTCATTCTGTACTTCAAAAATGCCAAAATAAAGAATATTAAAAAAAAAAAAAAAAAAAGCTATTCATCTCTAAACAAGTTCTGAATGCCCGGGAACCTGAGTCCTGAGAACAACCCCAAGACCTAGCCCTGGCCATAAGCTGCTTTTACGACCTTCTAACTGCCAAAGACCCCACGATAGCAAAACCTGCATGACGTGCCAACTGATCCATGCGTTTCACAGCAGGAACCTTTAAAAAAGTGTTGTAAGCAGAAGACATAATAGTGGTGTTAAAAAGGCCCAAAACAGGGGCATCCACTTCAGGAGGGAGACCTTAACTTGACCAAATCAGAGGGAAAATTAGACAGTTCCAGAATACCTGTCTCGGTCCTTCTGGTCTGAACAAGCCCCCCCCCCCCCCCCCTCTTTTTTCTCTTGTGGGGGGTTTGGAGGAAAAATATGCCTCACCTCAAAGACAGCCGCAATGATGCCCTTCATCTCATCAAAAACTAGCGGATCCCCATCTGATGAATAGATAAAATCTGAACCACGTCTTCCTCCTCGGAACCCAGGGGATTCTGCTGACACATAGGACAAAGACTGATCCACTGGGATACCAAATCCACTATCCTCGGATGCCTCCGTCATAGTTATTAGCAAGTCTAACAACCCAAAGGGCCTAAGACTAAGATATACAAGCATCTGTGGTGACCGTCTCCCAGGAAGGGGCAAGAAAGGATCTGCCCCCAACAGGTTCCTTGAGTCCATCCACCATGAGAGGGACCTCCCGACCAGGGGGGAGAGCACACAGACCCTGTCCAGGGATGCTGGATCCTTGTCCCATACTGACAATAGGTGAAGTTGCAAAGGCCTCAAGTAGAACTGAGCATAAGGGACCGCTTCGAAGCAAGCCACCATCAGGCCCACCAGCTGCATCCCCTGCCTGATGGAGGGATGGGGACAAGCTAGGAAAGACTAAGCCTGTGAAATCAGACTGTCCACCTTCTGTTGAGGAAGGAAGATCCTTGCCTCAACTGTATCCAGATTCATTCCTAGGAATGGAGTTACCAAGGAAGGGGACAGTGAGGACTTGGGGTGGTTGATCACCCATCCAAAAGACTCCAGAGTGGACACCACCAGCTGAGTATCCAACTCTGCCTGATGTAGAGACTGGGAAGTGATGAGAATGTTGTCTAGATAGGGAAGCACGCGGACGCCCTGACACCTGAGCAGACACATCACGCCGGCCAGCACCTTGGTGAACACCCTGGGAGCTGAAGTGAGGCCAAAGGGCAAGGCCACAAACTGGTAGTGTTGATCCATCAGAGCGAACCTGAGGAACCTTTGATGACCTGGGAACACAGGAATATGAAGATAAGCATCTTTGATGTCCACAGAAGTCATGAAATCCCCTTGGCGCAGGGAACTGATGACAGAGTTTCCATGCGAAAGAGCCTGCCCCTGACAAACTTGTTGAGGATCTTCAAGTCCAGGATGGGTCTGACTGAACCATCTTTTTTGGGTACTGTAAATAGGTTGGAATAAAAGCCCTTGCCTTTTTCTCTTAAGGGAACCTAGCAGATGACCCCCAGCTCCAGGAGGCCTTGCACTGCTTGCACTAGCTCCTGAGCTGACACAGGGTCCTGAGGAATCCGGGATCTGATGAATCTTGGAGGGGGACAGGCAGCAAACTCTAACCGGAGGAGACTACCTCCTGAATCCATCGGTCTGAGACATGAAGCCTCCAGATGTGAGCGAAGTGCTGCAGTCGCCCCCCCCACCCGGATGGGTGAGGGCGCCCATCATGCCTGAGGGGGCTTGGAGGAAGATTTTGCTTTGGGACCCCAGGAGGGGCCAGGACGCCCATGTCCTCTGCCCCTGCCCCAGAAATCTCCCCGGGTCCCAGAAAAGGAACCCCCCTCCCCTGTCTGGCACCACGGTAAGGGGAGGAGAAGGAACCCTGACCCCGAGAGGGCCTAGATTGACGCCTGCGCTGGGGTAGCCTGCCTCCCTTAGCAAAAAGGTCCAGGCGGTCCCCAAACAGGCACAGTCCTTTAAAGGGGAACCCAGTGAGGGCCTTCTTGGCAGCGTTGTCAGCAGCCCACTGGCGCAGCCAAACCGAGCGGCCTATAGCCACCACGAAGGCAGAAGTTCTGGCACACATTCTGATGGTGTCATCCAATGCTGAGAGGACAAAATTTACAAAAACATCACAACTGGAGAGTGCATTAAACACCTCACAAGGCAAATCATCAGGGGCACTATCAAGCATATTTCTGATAAGGGTTCTAGTGGCCACAGCAGTAATGGCAGAGGCACAGACCGGGCACAGTGCCGTCCCCGCACATGCAAAGGCATGGGATGCCAGCTGGTCAATGCGTCGGTCTTCAGCATCCCGCAGGGTAGTGGAGTCAGGGGAATGCATGACAGAGGCGTTAGATAGCCCTAGGATCGGGGCATCCACCTCGGGGGGGGGGGGATGACCAACATTTAACCACCTCAGCAGGAAAGGGATACTTCCTATCCCAACTTTTTGGAACCCCAGGAAGTTTACTGGGGCGCTCCCATTCCTTGAGCACAAGGTTATGGAAATGAGCCGCAACAGGGAGAGAGATGGACAGAACCTCAAAAATCTGGGTCAATAATCTGTCAGTGTCATCCGGGGCCCAGGGGTCAGAGCCAGAATCGTCATGACCCCTTGGTCCCTCATCAGATGAGCCTGAATCAGAAAAGAGCTCCCCTTCATCAGACGGGGTATAGCCACAAGGATTCCAAAACTCCTCAGTTCCCATAGGGAAAACAGTGACATTAGGCGTCAAGTGCTGCTTCTTAGCAGGGGCCTTACGCGCTAAGGACTTAGCAATCAACTGCTCACCAGTAGCCAGTCTAGAAGACACATCAGGCTGAGAATCCCCACTAGTATGCAACTCAGTAGGAGTGAGGTTTAAGCTTGGGGGAGTAGGCGAAGAGAAACGAGGTGCAGCCCCTGACAGGCCAGATTGCAATGCAAGCACCTGCTCAGCACAGGGTACACAGACCCGCGCCTTGTCAGCGACAGCATGAGGCTGCCCACACGCTACACACAGCCGGTCTTGTCCCGAAGGGACCCCGGTTACATTATCCTGGGATGCCTCCATATGGTGATTATAGCGGCGCTATACGCCGATAGGGAATAATGCTATATAGCAACCCTGGATGCCCCAATAACCTGCTAGGGAAGTGGGAGTATTATTTTTACAAGGCATACAAGTTATATACTAATACAGGGCCGGGAGAAGCCAAAAGGGTTCGCCCCGCCTGAAAGACATAAGCAGACAAGACCTGTAAGCACACAGTAACAAAAGTGAAAGATATAAAGCCGCCCGCGAGGGCACTTACAGACCGCGGTAAGTAGGGGTCCGTCGCGCATGGGCCAATCAAGCAGGTTAAAGATGTCGTCGGTATACCTCGAGGGGCGGGCCGGTATCAGCGATGACGCGGAGCGCGCCATAGACGGGACCCCCCCCCCCCGGAGAGCGCGAAGCCATAACGTGCAAGCAGCCAATGACGGCACACCAGCGCCTGAGGTAATGCCGCCGCCAAGCACGGAACCAAGTCAGCACGCGGCGGCCGCGGCAATTTTTAAAAAAGACAGAAAAGGCAAGTCAGCGTGGCGGCTGACACAAGACTAAACAGAATGGAAAAAGAGTGTAAAACACAGCATGCATAGCATACACACTTACAACCCCCTCTCTTTTCCCCGAAGGCTACAAGGAGAATGAGGGAGGACAGCGGCCACTTAAACAGGGCCCACCGATGGGCAGGGGCAAGGGGGCACTAGTGCGGGAGGGGTATTCCATAGAGGCTCACCATAAGCCTGAACCGCCTACCCTTTGGTGGGGGATTGCGGTGGAGCAGCGCTCCTAAGCACCTAACAGCGGTGCTGCCTACCTTTACCCGACCAGCGCAGCCAAGGCTGGGAGGCATATTACTAGTGGAACGGGTGGGAATAGTTCTACAGGGCCGCGGGCTAATAGCCCCGCTCACCTGCGAGTAGAGAGCCATTTCTCGTCCTTCGCAGCCAGACTGCAGAGAAATTCAGGGGATTTGTGGGAGGTCCCCGGGTATTTGAGGGGAATAAGGCGTGCAGGAAGCTGACAGGGTAAATCCCCCGCTTCCTGCCAATACCTAGAATTGAGAGAGAGAATCCAAGCAACCTTCACAGTCCAGTCCAACTGAGAATGAAACTAGCTTGATCAGAGGCAGCCAGATGCTTACAGGGCCAGGAGGAGCCAAACCTTTCAATCTTGCAGTCTGTACCCTTCGGGCAGGAATTAACCCTATCGTGACTGAAGCTGATGGCCTGGAATGGATTGGGAGAGAAAGTTGACCAATCACCCCAGATGCCGGACCAGGAGTACTAAAGACTCCAGCACCGGCCAACTAGGGTATCGGCCCCAGGGAATGCCGATACAGCATGCTCCACTGTGTGAGCCCCTCCCAGATAGCCCGCAAGACAGGGCCGTATTTGCCACAAGAAGGAAGTGCCAGCCTGGAGTAGAAGCCTTAAAATCATCAATCCTTTATTTGCATCCTTTAAAAGTCCACACCATTAGATCTATCCCTGTGGGGGAAATGGTCCGAGCTCGTAGGAATTGCTCCGAACAATCAGCCTTTGAAGAGGAACTCAATCATATCTCGGATAGGCTGTCAGAAAGGGGGTACTCATCGGACCTATTGATACGAGCAAGAGATATTGCCCGTAAAAAAGATCGAGGTACAATACTTAGAAAGATGCCCCATCATAAGATGAATGTCAGCCATATGGGCAATAATACCAAGAGGCCCATTAGGGATAATTATTCGGGTACCCGGTCAAACAATGTTACACTAGTTACATCATATAGTGAGGAATTTAACCAGATAAAGACAATAATTAATAAACATCTGCCACTTCTTAAATGTGATCCCCAATTAAAGGAGATCTTAAAGAATGGGGTGAGAGTGGTGAGCCATAGACCTCCAACTTTGGGACGTAAGTTATCTCCAAGCTTATTTACTAAAGCCCCGCAAGGCAAGAGTACCTGGTTGAATCACCAAGGATCTTATAGGTGCGGGATGAATAGATGTGGGGTATGTAAATATATGCAAGTGAACACATCCTTTGAGTCCACTGTAACCCATCAAAAGTTTGAGATCAAACAACTAATGAACTGTAATTCACCAAATGTGATCTATTTGATCACTTGTCTCAGCTGTAACATTCAATATGTGGGCTGCACTACACGGCCTCTGAAAAAACGTATAGCAGAACATATATATTCATCGTCTCCTGATCGTTTGACATGTACCTCCAATGTAGGGAAACATTTTAGGGACTTCCACGATGGAGATTTATCCCAATTTAGATGTATGCCTATAGAGAAGGTCAGATTGGGACCGAGGGGTGGAGACTTATCAGACAGGCTTCTTCAACGTGAAGTCTTTTGGATTTTTAAATTGGGATCTCGTATCCCTAAGGGAATGAACTCACGATGGGATGTAGATCTGTTCTTAAGATAAGGATATAAGTGGAGGGATTAGTGTATCAGTGTTTGGGTCATAAAGTGGTCCCGCCTTTCCACCCCTCCCCCTATAGTTCCTTCTTATGGGTCCCTCCTTAGACTCACACAAATAATGAAAATTGAATTGAATATTTTAGTATAAATGAAGATCAGTCACACATAAATGCCTTAACAATGAAATGGCATATAATTGTATCAGGAATAATATATACATAGTGTAATGAATGTTTACTGTCTGTATGTTATTAATTTAATAGCAAATTATATATTCTAATTAGTTATGTGTGTATATCTAACACGTATATTGCATGCCTTATGCTGCTGTTAATAGTGTCTTCCCTGAGGACTAAGACCGCGGATACAATGACTGAGGAAAGAGGATTGATACCCTAATGAGTTAATGTTTTAATTCACAGTACAGGATATAAGTATGTCAGTTGGCTTTCCCTGCTAACAGATTTATTTATTCATCTCTGGATCTCAGAGTTTAATAATCCCCTATTTTTCTCTTCCTTTTGCAAAGCTGCCCATAATGGCGCTGAGCACGGAGTCAGTCCTGTCCTGGCTGCGGTGTTTTTTTTATTGCAATCTATTTGCCCTTAATGGCGGCCACCATGCAGGCTGTTCCATTCCAGTCCTATGACGTACTCATATTACCACCAATGGAGTTACTACACGTCATTTGTGCCAGCCGATTGGAGGATAGCTTCCCTCTCACATCTCAATACGGAAGTGAATCTTCCGTAGTGCGCTGGGAGCCGCAATGTGCGCGCCACGGAGCTGGACAGTCTGGAATGGATCTCCTACACTGTGGCCCAGAATATATGTATATACAGGTATGTTACTTTCTTGTCATTCCTTGGCCCTTCCCTATTGCAATACCGGGTCTTTGTCTCAGGTGCCTTGTGTTATGTAATTGCTAATGATTAACATATGTATAAATGAAGGCTTTGTAATTTGCCCCATTGTCATGATTAAGAGCTGCTGCTCGAAACGCGTCGACGTGGGGCCTGCTCGTTGTATGCTTTTTATCAATACCATGCTGTGATGGACTTTTAAAGGATGCAAATAAAGGATTGATGATTTTAAGGCTTCTACTCCAGGCTGGCACTTCCTTATTGTGAACTACAAATTTTCCAGAGGTGAGCGCTCTGTGCCTTGTGCCTGTAGTAAGAATTGCTACCTATGTCCAAAGAATCTGTGGCTGGCACTTCTTATGTATATCGTATTTGCCACAAGGCACGCGTAGGCATGT
Organism: Gastrophryne carolinensis; assembly: GCA_027917425.1. Taxonomy (NCBI): domain Eukaryota; kingdom Metazoa; phylum Chordata; class Amphibia; order Anura; family Microhylidae; genus Gastrophryne; species Gastrophryne carolinensis. The sequence goes on along the minus strand of CM051240.1, from coordinate 126,588,110 downwards.
GCCTAGGGCGGAGCTTCAGACAGGGGCGAGCTCAGGGTAAAGATATAATAATAGTAAAAAAAAAAAAAACGTAACTGAATTGAGCCTGCCAGCGCTGCGGGGATGGCGGCGATAAACCTCATTGGTGGTTCAGTAGGAACCCTCCCTGCACCGCCCCACCCCTCCACCGCCGCCTGTGTGCTGTGCGCCTCTCCTGTCATAGAAGACAGGGGGCGGCTGTGAGCAGGGCGAGGAGTGGGGCGGCGGCTCATAAAATGCAGCCCCGCCCCACTCCCTCGCTCTGTCCCCCTGCTCACAGCCACCACCTGTTTTCTATGACAGGAGCGGCTCACCAGAAAGTGCGCCCTGCCCCACCTCACCGCCGCTCGCATCCCCCACCTGCATCTCTCGCCCAACTCCTCACCCTGCCCCCCCTCGCATCCTCAGCCTCACTACTTGCCCTGCCCCCCTCGCATCCTCCGCCTCACTACTCGCTCTGCCCCCCTCGCATCGGCTGCCTTACCCCCCGATCGGGGGTGCCCCGCAATATGAAACCCCCAGATCTCTAACATCACCTCACCGTGGTCCTAGGGCGCATGCATGGCCGCTCATTCAATCAGCACTCTCGGAGCCCCTGAGCTATGCACGTCTTAGCTCAGCGGCTCCGAGTGAGCTGGGGGGCGCATCTCGCGCTTCCCTCTAACAGGGAGCGCCCCCGCGTTGGGCATTCACAAATGGCGCTGCGGGCACGTGCCCTGCTAGAGGGATAGCGGGGATGTGGCCTGCGCATGGTCCGTTGGACCAAGATTAAGGTAAGTGTAGCGGGCGACCCGGGGGGTTTCCCAGCGGGGCATCCTGATTTTGGATGCCCCGCGGGGAGGGAATGGATCGCCCGGGAATCTTATAGATTCCTGGGCCCATCCAGCTGGGTTTTGGTCCACTTTAAGTCTTTGAGAAAACTAGGGGGTTTCATAGAGCGGGGCATCACAAATCTGTATGCCCCTGAGAAGGTACCAAAACCCAGGATAGTGAAATTCCTGGGTTTTGGTCCACTTAAAGCAGAACAAAACTACAAGATTCCAGTGCTGGCCGCTGGTGGGTTTTGTTGTGCTTTAAGTGGACCAAAACCCAGAATAGTGAAATTTCTGGGTAGTGGACCAAAATCCAGGATTTTGACTAGCCTAGGTTTTGGTCCTTTCCCCCAGGGCACCCCGATCAGAGATGCCAAGCGCAACTCACCTCTTCTCGGTCTTCTGGCACGGCTACTCGTCCAATCAGCATGCTCAGAGCCGCCGACATCACGCTGGCTAAAGCCAGCGGCTCTGAGCGCGCTGGCGGCCACATCCCCCGCTTCCCTTTAACAGGGAGCATGCCCACACCGGCCATTCACAAATGCCTGGCGCAGGCACGCACCCTGCTAGAGGGATAGCAGGGATGCGGCTCGCGCCTTTGCCGTTGGACCGTGAAACAAGGTAAGTGTATGGGATGACCTGGGGGGTTTGACACATCCCGATTTTGGATGCCCCGGGAGAGGGAATCGCACTGGGTTTTGATCCACTTTAAAGCGGAACAAAACCGTTCACCAACTTTTCCCTTGGGCTTCCCGAATCGGGATGCCCACTGTGTAAACCCCCCCCCAGGGTTTTGGTAAAAACTCACCTTTCCAGGCTCCAGCAGCGCATGTGCAGACACTTGTTCAATAAGTGCTGTCTGCCATCACTATGTCATTTGTCAGACAGCTCTAATTGCCAATGGGGAGCACGTGCTGCAGCATCCCCTGCATTCCCGGTGGTGTGTGCGCGATATAGCCCCACACATTCAGATAGCTGCCCATTCAAGTCAATGAGAGCCACCTGCCAAATGACGTAGTCACAGCAGGTGGCTCTAACTGGTTGAGAGCCCGTGCATGCACCACTGGAGCATGGAAAGGTGAGTTTTACAGGTGAACTGGGGGGTAATGCATAGCGGGGCATCCCAATTCAAGATGCCTGAGGGACACGTAACAAAACTCTGGAAAGTCAAATTCCTGGGTTTTGTTCCGCTTTAAAAGCTGGTAAACATGATTGAGGATTCTCCTGTGCGTGAAACCTCAGGTAATGCCAAAACTCTTACCTCTCTCCCATGGCGCATGTGCAGGCTTACAGTAAATCCAGAGTATTTTTTGCGTCACCTGGCAATCTATTCTGAATTAATAGAGTTCCAGGGACCTCCCGCTCTGCCTGCCTGCCTGCACTAGCCATTCAGCTAGGAAAATGCCACCTCTGGCTGCGCATGCACTATGGGATCGATGGAAAGGTAAGATTCATGGCTACCCCTGCACAGTGGGGCATCCTGAAAATGGAGTTGGCTGGCCCTGGAGTCCTTTAGACTTTAGGGCTGTCCAAAAATACAATTCTGTGATTACTCACCTGTAAAATTGGTATTATGAGTATACAGTACGTCCTGCTCCAAATATAATACTTACAAGTGGGATATACTCCGCCAGATGGCGCTTGACTGCAGAGACATCGAAAATAGGCTCCTCCCGGCCCCTCAAATACCCGGGGACCTCCCACAAATCCCCAGCATTGAAAAGCAGTTAACGAGAAGCCGAGAAAATTAATCAACCCAACTATCAACTATAACAATGATAACAATCACCATACAGGGGATCCAAGATAATGCAAAACCAAGAGTGGGTTGGAGCAGGACGTACTATATACTCATAATACCAATTCTACAGGTGAGTAATCACAGAATTGTATTATTCTTAGTATACAGTACGTCCTGCTCCAAATATAATACTTACAAGTGGGACATCCAATAGCAGTGTCCATAAAGTAGGGTGGGATCCCCAAGAAAAAAGGCAGCAGCAGGCAGTTTAAACCACTGCCGCCTGCAGAACCTTTCGGCCAAAAACAGCATCAGCTGACGCCCTAACATCAACCTTGTAAAACTTTGAAAAGGTATAAACAGAAGACCAAGTAGCGGCCTTGCAAACTTGTTCAACCGAAGCCTGGTGCTGAAAAGCCCAAGAGGCACCAATAGCATGAGTGGAATGAGCAGTAAGGCTGAAGGGAGGATTCTTCCCCTTAGCAGAGTAGGCCTGAATCACAGCCTGACAAATCCACTTGCTGATGGTAGACTTGGCAGGAGCCAAACCCTTCCTAGGACCAGAAGGTACCACAAAAAGAGCATCAGTTTTCCTGAAAGGTGCAGTAGCCACCAGATAGTACTTCAGACACCTAACCACATCCAAAGAGTGCAAAACTCTCTCCTTCGCATTGTTAGGATTAGGTCACAAAGAAGGAAGAACAATATCCTGATTCAAATGAAAGGCAGACACTACCTTAGGCAGAACGTCAGGTTTGAAATGAAACACCACCTTGTCCTGGTACCTCTCATTATAGGGGGTCTGAATGGACAGCGCCGCCAACTCACACACACGCCTGACAGAAGTGATAGCCACCAGAAACACAACCTTGAGTGTAAGAATGGCCAAGGCAGCATCCTGCACAGGTTCAAAGGGAGCACTCTGCAAGGCTGACAGAACCAAGTTCAAATCCCAAACAGGCACCATAGGTTTACGCGGGGGACGCACATGAGTGACCCCCTGGAAAAAAGTCCTGATCAGAGGGTGCTGAGCAAAGGACTTCTGGAAAAAAATAGCCAGGGCAGAAACCTGACCCTTCAGAGTACTGAGTTGGAGCCCCATCTCCAACCCATGCTGCAGGAACTCCAGAATCTTGGGAATAGAGAACACAAGACAGGGAAGAGACTTAGACTCACACCAGTCAATGTAGGCACACCAAACCCTGTAATAAATGGAAGAGGAAGACTTCTTCCTAGCTTTAATCAAAGTATCCACAACTGAGGAAGACAGCCCCTTCTCCATCAAGATGGAGGTTTCAGCAGCTAAGCCGTCAAAGCCAGAGTTTGTAAATTGGGATGGCGTAGTGAGCCCTGAGTGAGCAGATCTGGCACCAAGGGCAGAGCAAACTGATCTACTGCCAGCTGTACCACGTCTGCGAACCACACTGTTCTTGGCCACCTGGGGGCCACCAAAATTGCTGGCACCCCTTCCAGAGCAATCTTGCGCAGAACCCTGCCCAGCAGGAGAATTGGGGGGAAGACATACAGGAACTGAAAGTCCTTCCATGACATTGCTAGCGCATCCGAGGTCAGGGCCAGAGGATCCCTGGACAGAGAGACAAAAGCTGGAAGCTTGTGATTGTGGCGGGACGCAAACAGATCCACATCTGGTTGGCCCCAACGGTGACACAGAGATTTAAACACCCTGCTGCATAGGGACCATTCTCCCTGGCGAGAGGTCCCCTTGCTCAGAGAGTCCGCCAGGCGATTTTCCACCCTTGGGATGTACACAACTGAAATGCAGGGGACATTGACCTCCGCCCAAGTCAGAATCAGAGACGCTTCCTGGAGGGCCCCTTCCTCCGGGTCCCTCCCTGATGATTGATGTAGGCAACTGCCGTCTGGTTATCCGAGCGCACCTGAACAGGCGGGCCCCAAAGCTGAGTAGTCAAGCGAGCCAGAACTAACCTGATCGCCCGCAGCTCCAAGACATTGATATGTGTGTAGGCCTCCTGAGGGCCCCACCTCCCCTGGAACCGCAGGGACTTCCAGAAACCCCCCCAACCTGACAGACTGGCATCCGTGGTGACCGTCTCCCAGGAAGGGGCAAGAAAGGATCTGCCCCCCAACAGGTTCATTGAGTCCATCCACCACAAGAGGGACCTCCTGACCAGGGGGGAAAGCACACAGACCCTGTCCAGGGACGCTTGGTCCTTGTCCCATACTGACAATAGGTGAAGTTGCAGAGGCCTCAAGCGGAACTGAGTATAAGGGATCGCTTCAAAGCACGCCACCATCAGGCCCACCAGCTAAATCCCCTGCCTGATGGAGGGATGGGGACAAGCTAGGAGGGACTGAGCCTGTGCAATCAGAATTTCCACCTTCTGCTGAGGAAGGAAGATCTTTGCCTGAACTGTATCCAGATTCATTCCTAAGAATGGAGTTGCCAAGGAAGGGGACAGTGAGGACTTGGGGTGGTTGATCACCCATCCAAATGACTCCAGAGTGGACACCACGAGCTGAGTATCCAACTCTGCCTGATGTAGAGACTGGGAGGTGATGAGGATGTCGTCCAGATAGGGAAGCCCGCGGACGCCCTGACATCTGAGCAGAGACATCACGCCAGCCAGCACCTTGGTGAACACCCTGGGAGCTGAAGTGAGGCCGAAGGGCAAGGCCAAAAACTGGTAGTGTTGATCCATCAGAGCGAACCTGAGGAACCTTTGATGACCTGGGAACCCAGGAATATGAAGGTAAGCATCTTTGATGTCCACAGAAGTCATGAAATCCCCTTGGCGCAGGGAACTGATGGCAGAGCGCAGAGTTTCCATGCGAAAGTGCCTGCCCCTGACAAACTTGTTGAGGATCTTTAAGTCCAGGATGGCCTGACAGAACTATCCTTTTTGGGTACTGTGAATAGGTTGGAATAAAAGCCCTTGCCTTTTTCTCTGAAAGGGACCTGGCAGATGACCCCCAGCTCCAGGAGGCAGACTCCAGGCCTTGCACTGCTTGCACTAGCTCCTGAGCTGACACAGGGTCCTGAGGAATCCGGGATCTGATGAATCTTGAAGGGGGATCGGCAGCAAACTCCAACTTGTAACCGGAGGACACTACCTCCTGAATCCACCGGTCTGAGACATGAAGCCTCCACACATGAGCAAAGTGCTGCAGCTGTTCCCCCACCCGGATGGGCGAGGGCACCCCATCATGCCTGAGGGGGCTTGGGAGAGGATTTAGCTTTGGGACCCCAGGAGGAGCCAGGACGTCCACGTCCTCTGCCTCTACCCCAGAAATCTCCCCGGGCCCCAGGGAAAGAAACCCCCCTTCCCTGTCTTGCACCACGGAAAGGGGAGGAGAAGGAACCCTGACCCCGAAAGGGCCAAGATTAACGCCTGCGCTGGGGCAACCTGCCTCCCTTAGCAAAAAGGTCCAGGCGGTCCCCAAACAGGCGCAGTCCTTTAAAGGGAAACCCAGTGAGGGCCTTCTTGGCAGCGTTGTCAGCAGCCCACTGGCGCAGCCAAACCGAGCGGCGTATAGCCACCACGAGGGCAGAAGTTCTGGCACACATTCTGATGGTGTCATCCAATGCCGAGAGGACAAAATTTACAAAAACATCACAACTGGAGAGTGCATTAAACACCTCACAAGGCAAATCATCAGGGGCACTATCAAGCATATTCCTGATAAGGGTTCTAGTGGCCACAGCAGTAATGGAAGAGGCACAGACCGGGCGCAGCGCCGTCCCCGCACATGCAAATGCGTGGGATGCCAGCTGATCAATATGCCGGTCTTCAGCATCCCGCAGGGTAGTAGAATCAGGGGAATGCATGACAGAGGTGTTAGATAGCCCTAGGATCGGGGCATCCACCTCGGGGGGGGGGGATGACCAACATTTAACCACCTCAGCAGGAAAGGGATACTTCCTATCCCAACTTTTTGGAACCCCGGGAAGTTTACTGGGACGCTCCCATTCCTTGAGCACAAGGTTATGGAAATGTGCCTGCTCTGGAAGTTCCAGACGTGATTTTGCTGTATGAAAAAGCTCCCCTCTTTGCCTGGGAGCCTCAACAGGGAGAGAGATAGACAGAACCTCAAAAATCTGGGTCAATAATCTGTCCGTGTCATCCGGGGCGCAGGGGTCAGAGCCAGAATCATCATGACCCCTTGGTCTCTCATCAGATGAGCCTGAATCAGAAAAGAGCTCCCCTTCATCAGACGGGGTATAGCCACACAGATTCAAAAACTCCTCAGTTCCCATAGGGAAAACAGTAACATTAGGCGCCAAATGCCGCTTCTTAGCAGGGGCCTTACGCGCTAAGGACTTCGCGATAATCTGTTCAACAGTAGCCAGTCTAGAAGACACATCAGGCAGAGAGTCCCCACTAGTATGCAACTCAGTAGGAGTGAGGTTTAAGCTTGGGGGAGTAGGCGAAGTGAAACGAGGTGCAGCCACTGGCAGGCCAGATTGCAGTGCAAGCACCTGCTCAGCACAGGGTACACAGACCCGCGCCTTGTCAGCGTCAGCAAGCCAGGAAGGGTCTGTCCCGCCTGAAAGACATAAGCAGACAAGACCTTAAGTACATCGTAACCAAAGTGAAGGAAATAAACCCGCCCGCGAGGGCACTTACGGCCCGCGGTAGGTAGGAGTCCATCGCGCATAGGCCAACCAAGCAGGAAAGATTGTGTCGGTATACCTCGAGAGACCATTTCTCGTCCTTCTCAGCCAGACTGCAGAGAAATTCTGGGGATTTGTGGGAGGTCCCCGGGTATTTGAGGGGCCGGGAGGAGCCTATTTTCGATGTCTCTGCAGTCCAGCGCCATCTGGCGGAGTATATCCCACTTGTAAGTATTATATTTGGAGCAGGACGTACTGTATACTAAGAATACTGTATTTTATTCACTTTTTCACAATGCGTGTGGTTAATGGTGTTATGTAGTGGAGGGGGGAATTGTGTGTGTAGGTGGGGGGTTAAAGTGGAACAAAACCCAGCCGGGCTAGCCCTGGAATCTGAAAGAAGCCGCCGGCCCACTGTGTGAAAACCCTCAGGGTGCCGGTAATCAGTTGCCTTTTCTAGGTGCGGCACATGTGTGGACTCTCTTTCAATGAGAGTCGTTTGCTGTGAAGATGTCATACGGCAAATTACTCACATTGTTTTCAAAGAGATACGCTGGGGCAATAGCGCACGCGCTGCTGGGTATGAGGCCGCTTATGCTAGCTATTGAAGTCAGTGAGAGTCGTTTGCCAAATGGCTGCTCTCATTCGACCATATGCTGCTGGACCCAGTAGGTGAGTGAATACCGCCACCCTGGGGGGTTTCACACAGCGGGGCATCCCAATTTGAGATGCCCCCAGGAAATGGCACAAAAGGGGGAAAGTCAAATTCTCGGGTTTTGTTCCACTTTAACTGTATGTGTGGAAGGGTAAAATACAATTCTGTGAAATACTCACCTGTAGAATTGGTATTATACGTATACAGTACGTCCTGCTCCAGATATAATATTTACACTTTGGGTTATCCTCCGCCAGAGGGAGCTGTGCACTGCAGACATGCAAAAACAGGCTCCTCCCGGCCCTTCATATACCCAGGGACCTCCCACAAATCCCCAGTATTGATAAGTAGTGAACCAGAAGCCGGGAGAAACCAACCACCAAAACAACTGGTAATGATAATAATAACAACAACCACCATACAGGGGACCCAGAACAATGTAAAAAGGGTGGGGTGGAGCAGGACGTAGTGTATACGTATAACACCAATGCTACAGGTGAGTATTTCACAGAATTGTATTATTCTAAGTATACAGTACGTCCTGCTCCAGATATAATACTTACACTTGGGACATCCAATAGCAGTGTCCAAAACAGTAGGGTGGGATCCTCAACAAAAAAGGCAACGGCACGTAGTTTAAACTACAACCGCCAGCAAAACCTTGCGGCCAAACGCAGCATCAGCTGAGGCCCGAACATCAACCTTGTAAAACTTTGAAAAGGTGTGAACAGAAGACCAAGTAGCGGCCTTGCAAACTTGCTCAACAGAAGCCTGGTGCTGGAAGGCCCAGGAGGCCCCGGTAACACGAGTAGAATGAGCAGTAAGACGGAATGGAGGACTCTTCCCCTTAGCAGAATAGGCTTGAACCACAGCCTGACGGATCCACTTGCTGATAGTAGACTTGGCAGGAGCCAAACCCTTCCTAGGTCCAGAAGGCACAACGAAGAGAGCATCAGTCTTCCTGAAAGCCGCAGTGACAACCAGGTAATACTTCAAACACCTGACCACATCCAAGGGATGCAGAACCCTTTCCTTGTCATTACTAGGATTAGGACACAAGGAAGGAAGAACAATGTCCTGATTCAAATGAAAAGCAGACACAAAATCCGGCTTGAAGCGGAACACCACCTTGTCCTGGTGTCTCTCATAGTACGGAGACTGAATGGATAGAGCAGCCAGCTCAGACACACGCCTAACCGAAGTTATGGCCACCAGAAAGACAACCTTGAGAGTAAGAACAGCCAGAGCAGCATCTTGAATAGGCTCAAAGGGAGCACCCTGGAAGGCAGATAAAACCAAGTTTAAATCCCAAACGGGGACCACCGGTTTACGAGGGGGACGCGCATGAGTGACCCCCTGAAAGAAGGTCTTAACCAAATGATGATGAGCAAAAGTCCTCTGAAAGAAGACGGACAGGGCAGAAACCTGACCCTTCAGAGTACTGAGTTTTAGACCTAACTCCAAACCATGCTGTAGGAACTCCAGAACCCTGGGGACAGAGAACTCCCTACAGGGAAAAGACCTAGACTCACACCAGTCAATGTAGGTACACCATACTCTATAATAGATAGCAGCAAAAGTCTTCTTCCTAGCCTGCACCATAGTGCCCACCACGGAGGCAGACAAACCCTTCTCCATCAAGATGGAGGTCTCAGCAGCCAGGCCGTCAAAGCCAGCGTTTGTAAATTGGGATGGTGTAGGGAGCCTTGAGTTAACAGATCTGGCACCCCTGGCAGATCGTACTGGTCTACTGCCATTTGAACCATGTCTGCGAACCACACTCTTCTTGGCCACCGGTGGGCCACTAGAATCACAGGCACCCCTTCCAGAGCAATCTTGCGCAGAACCCTGCTCAGCAGAGGGAATGGTGGAAATACATACAGGAGCCGAAACTCCTTCCATGACATGGACATGGCATCCGTGGCCAAGGCCAGAGGGTCCTGAGACAGGGACATGAAGGCCGGGAGCTTGTGGTTGTGGCGGGACGCAAACAGGTCCACATCCGGTAGACCCCAACGGTGACACAGGGACTGGAATACCCTGTTGCAGAGGGACCACTCTCCCTGACGGGACGTCCCCCTGCTCAGAGCATCTGCAAGCAGATTCTCCGGCCCCGGAATGTAAACAGCCGAAATGCATTGTACATTGGCCTCTGCCCATGTCAGAATCTGAGACACCTCCCGGAGGGCACCCTTGCTCCGAGTCCCTCCTTGATGGTTGATGTATGCAACCGCCATCTTGTTGTCTGAGCGTACCTGGACCGACAGCCCTCTCAGGTGGTGGGTCAACCACTCCAGTACCAACCGGACTGCTCGCAGTTCCAGAATGTTGATGGGTAAATGGGCCTCCCGAGGGCCCCACGTCCCCTGGAAGCGCAGGGACTTCCAGAATCCCCCCCAACCTGACAGACTGGCATCCGTTGTGACCGTCTCCCAGGAAGGGTCCAGAAAAGACCTGCCCCCTATCAAGTTCTCGGAGTCCAACCACCACGCAAGGGACCGTCTGACCGAGGGGGGAAGCACACAGACCCCGTCCAAGGACGCTGGGTTCTTGTCCCATACTGACAGAAGGTGAAGCTGCAGAGGTCTCAAATGGAACTGATCAAAGGGCACCGCCTCGAAGCTCGCCACCATCAGGCCCACCAGATGCATTCCCTGCCTGATGGAGGGCTGCGGGCACGAGAGCAGGAACCTGGCCTGCGCAGTCAGAGCTTCCACCTTCTGTGGAGGAAGGAATATCCGTGACTGAACCGTATCCAGAATCATTCCCAGGAACAGGGTCACCGAAGATATGGAAAGAGAGGACTTGGGGTAATTGATCACCCAACCAAAGGACTCCAGGGTGGACACTACCAGTTGGGTGTCCAACTCTGCCTGCCGCAGAGACCGAGAGGTGATGAGGATGTCGTCCAGGTAAGGCAGCACGCGTATGCCCCTTAGCCTTATCAGGGACATCACCCCTGCCAGCACTTTGGTGAACACCCTGGGAGCCGACGTGAGGCCGAATGGCAGGGCCACAAATTGGTAATACTGATCTTTCAGTGCAAATCTGAGAAACCTTTGGTGTCCTGGAAACACCGGGACGTGAAGGTAAGCATCCTTGATGTCTACTGACGTCATGAAGTCCCCTGGGCGCAATGAGCCAATGGCCGAGCGCAGAGTTTCCATGCGGAAAAGCCTGTTCTTGACAAATTTGTTTAGGATTTTTAAATCCAGAATGGGCCTGACTGACCCATCCTTCTTGTGTACTGTGAAGAGATTGGAGTAGAACCCCGTGCCCCTGTCTCCAGAGGGGACCTTGCAAATGACCCCTAGATCCAGGAGACCCTGCACGGCCAGCAGCTAGACCTGGGCTGAGGCAGGGTCCTGAGGGATTCGGGACCCAATGAATCTGGTGGGGGGCCGTACAGCAAATTCTATCTTGTAGCCGGAGGACACTACCTCCTGAATCCACCGGTCTGAGACGTGGTGCCACCAGACGTGCTGGAAGTGCTGTAGACGTCCCCCCACCACATGCCTGAGGGGTCTTGGGAGGGGCTTTGGGCTTGGGCCCCCAGGAGGAACCGGGACGGTGTCCTCTATTTCTGTGCCAGGAATCTGCGCGGGGCCCGCGAAGGACACCCCTTTTCCCTGTTTAGCCCCGCGGTAGGGGATTGAAAGGGTGCCCTGGCCTCGAAAACTGCCGCCTACGCTGGGGCAACTTGCCTCCTTTGCCGAAGAGGTCCAGACGGTCTCCAAACAGGCGTAGCCCTTTAAATGGAAGCCCAGTAAGGGCTCTCTTAGCGGCGTTGTCAGCCGCCCACTGTCGCAACCAAACCGTGCGGCGAATAGCTACCGCCAAGGCAGAAGATCTGGCACACATCTTTATAGCATCGTCCGATGCAGACAGGATAAAGTTTATGAACACATCACAGTTAGACAGAGTATTGACAGTATCAGAGGGCAACTCATCTGTGCCATCAAGTGCATTCCTGACCATGGCCCTGAGCGCTACTGCCGTAAAGGCTAAGGCGCAAACCGGGCGCAAGGTCGCTCCCCCAAATGCAAAGGCATGGCATGCCAATTGATCAATACGCCGGTCCTCAGAGTCCCGTAGCGTAGTAGTGTCAGGGGAGTGCATAACAGAGGTGTTAGACAGCCCTAGAATAGGAGCATCGACCTCAGGAGGCGATGACCAGCTCTTAACCAAGTCAGCCGGGAAAGGATACTTTCTATCCACACTCTTAGGGATCCCAGGCAGTCTGCTGGGATGTTCCCAATCTTTAAGCACGAGGCTATTGAAATGGGTTTGCTTGGGAAATTCAAGACGAGCCTTAGCAGTATGAAAAAGCTCACCCCTTTGTCTGGGAGCAGCAACAGGGGGAGAGATGGACAAAACTTCAAATATCTGAGCCAGCAGTCTGTCAATAGCATCCGAGGACCAGTGCTCGGAACCAGATTCGTCATGACCCCTGGACTCCTCGTCGTATGACCCAGAGTCAGAGAACAGCTCCCCTTTGTCCGAGGGGGGTTGGCCGTAAGACTGCAACAAGTCATCAGATTCCATAGGGAAAAGGGCAGAGTCAGGGGCTAAATGCCGCCTCTTAGCGGTGGCCTTACGCGCTAGCGAGCTAGCAAGCAATCTTTCAACACTGGCCAGTCTAGTAGCCATATCAGGATGAGAATCCCCGCTTGTATTGGGGGTTAGACTTAGGCTTGGGGGAGTAGGTGAAGTGAGGCGAGGTGCAGGCCCAGCCACGGAAGAGGCGGGAAGAACCGGTAACGCCTGCTGTGCACAAGGAACACAGACCCATGCATTGTCACCGCTGCTAGGTAGGACTGTAAGACTGTAAGCTGTAAGATACCCTGGATGCCCCAATAATCCGCTGGGAAGTGGGAGTAATTTTAATCAACCAGGGGGTTACACCGGGCCGGGAGAAGCCACCGGGATTCACGGTCTGAAAGACATAAGAGGGACAGGAATGTCAGAGCCAAGCGCAAGGTGTAAACTAGGTAAGATACAGTTAATTATAAGGATAATATATAGTCACCCGCGAGGGCACTTACAGGCAGCCGGGGGAGGGCGGTCTTCACCACGCTTGCGCGCGAAAAAGAATGGCGCCAAACGAACCTCGAAGGGCGGGCCAGAGCTGAAGGTGACGCGGAGCGCGCCAAATCGTGACGGGGAGCGCATCAAGTCAGGACCCCGCCCCCCCCCGGAGAGCGCGAAGCTCCGAAAGCGCGATGCCAATAGAGAAGAAGGGAACAGGGCAGTGACGCCAGAAAGGATGATCGAGTGGGTTACCGCAGCAGAGCCACTATGGATAAAGAAAAAAAGGCGCCGCAGCATCAACAAAGCCACCTCCGTCCGTGCAATATAGAAAGGGCGCGGCGGCTACCAATAAAAGTAAAAGTATAAGTAAATAACGCGGCTCTGCCATCCATTCCCAGTCAAACACGACACCGAAGCCATAAGCGTGTAATAGGGTACACTGAGGCCACCATACTCACAAACCCCTCCCCCCACCTTTATTTCCCCCCGAGCTAGGGGGGAACGAGGGAGGATGGCGACCCTTTACACAGGGTCCACCGCTACACGGGGCGTAGGACAATTAAGCGGGAGGGGCATCCCTTAAGGCTCACCATCAGCCTAAACCGCCTACCCTATGGTGGGGGACTGCGGTGGAGCATGGCTCCGTCAAGCACGCATGGTGCTGCCTACCTTCACCCGACCAGCACAGCCCAGGCTGGGAGGACGGGTGGTAATAGTCCCACCGGGCCGCAGGCTGTAATAGCCCCGCTCACCTGCGAGAGAGTGATACTTCATGTCTTCGCAGTCAGCACTGCAGAGAAATCTGGAGATTTGTGGGAGGTCCCTGGGTATATGAAGGGCCGGGAGGAGCCTGTTTTTGCATGTCTGCAGTGCACAGCGCCCTCTGGCGGAGGATAACCCCAAGCGTAAGTATGAACAGGCTCCTCCCGGCCCTTCATATACCCGGGGACCTCCCACAAATCCCCAGCATTGAAAAGCAGTGAACCAGAAGCCCGGGAGAGGTTAACCACCAAAACAAACTGGTAATGATAACAATGATAACAATCACCATACAGGGGATCCAGAATAATGCAAAAACCAGAGTGGGGTGGAGCAGGACGTACTGTATACGTATAATACCAATTCTACAGGTGAGTATTTCACAGAATTGTATTATTCTAAGTATACAGTACGTCCTGCTCCAGATATAATACTTACACTTGGGACATCCAATAGCAGTGTCCATAAAGTAGGGTGGGATCCCCAACAAAACCTGGTGCTGAAAGGCCCAAGGCTACCAAAGCACCAGTAGAATCAGAAATAAAGTGAGAAGAAAAACTCATCCCCTTAAAGGCATAGGCCTGAGTAACAGCCTGACAAGAGCAAAACGCCAACAATAGTCCAGGAAGAAGCCAAACCTTCCCTAGAACCAGAAGGGACAACCATCCAAGTAAAGGCTAGGCCAAGGGCCGCTTAACCCCTGGAAGCAGACGAGATCAGGCACATACAGAAATAGGTGCCCACAAACCCCAAGAGGCATCAGTCCCCCTAAGGGACAAGAGACAATCCAGGAAAAAATTCCAGCACCTGTTGAGGGAAGTAGATCCCTTTGCCTCAGCGTTACAAGGAATAAAGCACAGAAGAAAGGCAATATCTAAAATACATGAGCCTAAGGCACCACCATAGGCAGAAGGTCCGGAGTAAAGCGGAGCACCACCTTATCCTGGTGCATATCAAGGAACGAGGGCTAGCTAAACAGAGCCGCCCGCTCAGACACACGTCTAACTGAAGTAACAGTCCCAGAAGGACAACTTTGAAGGCAAAAGACAGCCAGACAGAATCCTGAATCGGTCCAAAAGGAACACCCCGCAAGGCAAACAGAATTAAAATTCAAATCCTAACAGGGACCATAGATTTACGTGAGGAACACAATGAGCAACCCCCGAAAGAATGCTTAGCCAAGGAAAATAAGCAAAAGACTTCTACAGGAAGGCGGACAGGGCAGAACCTGACCCTTGGAAAGCCAACTCCAAGCCATGCTGTAATAACTCTAGAGCCCTGGGAACAGAGAACGCCCAACAGGGAAGAGACCTAGACTAACACCAATCCATATGGGTACGCCATACCTCATAAGAGATGGAAGAAGAAGAGGCTTGCTCTTAGACTTCCAATAGTCAGAACACAGAGAAGAGAAGCCCGTCTCCATAAAGACGGAAGAATCAGCAGTCAGGCCGGCCAGGCCAAAGACTGTAGATTAGAGTGACATAAAGGAGGCCCTGAGCGAACAGGGTGGCACCCCTAGCAGAACGTACAGATCTACCACCCTCGGTATCACGTCTGCGAATCCACACTCCACTAGGTCACCCGGGGGCCACCAGTATAAATGGTCCCCCTATCAGAGCAATTCTGCGGAGCAGGGGGAACGGAGAGAGGACATACTGACCAGAATGTCCTGTCATAACATTACTAAAGCATCATGACCACGGCCAGAGGATCCAGGGGCAGGGAAACGAGTGGCGAGAGCTTGAAATAGTGACGGGGCACCAAACAGAACCACACTGGTTGAACCTCATAGTGACAGAAGAATTAGCACATCCTGTCGCAGAGGGACCTCCACCGGAGCGAACACCACTGATATGCAGGAAACATTATCCTCCACCCAGATCAGGAACATATACCTTCCTGGGGGACCATCCTGCTCCAGGTCCCACACAGATGACTAAGGTAGGCCACAGTCGTCAGACAGACCGAGCGCCGCCAAACAGGCAGGCCGTGAACAGGAGAAGTCAAGCGAGATAGTGTTAACCTGAAAACTCACTGTTTCAATATTGATAGGTGCATGGACCTCCTAAAGGCTCCATCTCCCCCGGACCCGCATGGGGTTACAGAAGAAAACCTCCCCAACAACCTGATAGGTTGGCATCCATGGTGACCGTCTCTAGGAAGGGTAAGAAGGGAACTGCCCCCAGACAGGTTCCTAGAGTACATCCACTCCAAGAGGGACTCCTAACCAAGGGGGAAAGTCACACATGACCCTGCTCCAGGGATGCTGGGTCCCTGTCCAGTATTAACAAGTTGCAGAAAGGCCCCAGGTAGAAGAGCATAAGGGACTTCTAAGCAAGTCACCAAACAGGCCCACCAGCTCATTCCTGCCTGGTAAAGGGACGGGAACAGCAAGGAGGGGCTGAGCCCACGCAACCAGATTGTCCACCTTATTGCTGAGGAAGGAAGATTCTCGCCTGAACCTAATCTAGATTCATCCCTAGGAATGGAGATACCAATCAAGGGGACAAGGAGGACTTGAGGTGAATGAACACCCATCCAAATGAACTCCCAATGGACACCACCAGCCGAGTAGCTAACTCGACCTGACGTAGAGATTGGGAAGCGAAAAAGGACGACCGGGTAGGTCTCACACGGACGCCCCTTGGTCTCATCAGAGACATAGCCTCCATCAGTACCTTGGTGAGCACTCTGGAGGCAGAAGAGAGGCCAGATAACAAGGCCACAGGTTAGCAGTGTTGAACTTCCAACACACACCTGAAGAGCCTCGGTGTCTAGAAGACACAGGGATGTGAGCATAAGCATCCTTGAACTCCCCAGACGGCAAGGGCCCACTAGGCGCAAGGCGCTGATGGCCCATCTCAGAAATTTCATGTAGAAACTGCCTGTAATAGTAGAATGGCCGAAAACCTGAGCAGACTGACTCATCCCTTTGGGGAAAAGTGAAGGGGTTGGTGTAACGGTACCTGCCTCTGCCTGTTAAGGGCAAACTGCAAGTGACCTCCAGACCCCGCAGACTGTGCATGGCCTGCACCAGCAACCGAACAGAGGCAGGGACCAGGAGTACCCTGACAATCTTGGGGGAGGCCGCGTAGCAGACTTTATCCTGTATCCGGAGGAAACTACCTCCTGTATCCCCCAGAATGAGGCAAAATGCCTCCTGATAGGAGCAAGGTGCTGCAGTCATCCCCTCACCCAGGCGGGCGAGGGCGCCCCATCATGCTTGAGGGGCTTTGGTGGAAGATTTAGGTTTACCCCACTGGAGGGCCCAGAGCGTTGTCTGCTGCTCGTGGGGCAGGAGTCTGCACTAAGACTCCGGAAGGACACCCCTGGTTCTTGTTTAACGCTATGGTATGGAGGGGGAGGGGTGTCCCTGTCCCGAGGGGGCCGAGACGGGCGCCTGCGCCGGGGTGATTTGCCCTTTTTTCCAAAAAGGTCCAGACGGGCCCCAAACAGGCGTTGCCCTCTAAAGGGGAACCTGGTAAGAGTCCTTTTAGCAGCATCGTCAGCACCCCACTGTCGCAGCCAGACCAAGCGACGCATAGCCACCACAAGGGCAGAAGTCCTCGCACACATTCTAATGGTGTCATCCATCGCTAAAAGGATAAATCTTACAAATACATCACAACTGGAGAGTGCATTAAACACCTCCCAGGGAAGATCATCAGTGATGCTCAAGCATCTTTTTGATGAGGGTTCTGGCGGCCACTGCAGTTATGGCCGCGGCACAGATCGGGCGCAGCGCCGTTCCTGCACAAGAAAAGGCGTGGGAAGCCAGCTTATCCATGCGCCGGTCCTCGGCATCCCGAAGGGTACGATAAGCAGGAGCTGCAATAAAGGGGGGGGATGGGAACCCCAACGACCGGTGCATCTACCACAGGGGGCGATGACCAACAATCAACCATCTCAGGGCGAGAAGGGTTTTTCCAATCCCAGTCCCCTGGGGCCCTTGGAAGTTTACTGGGGTGTTCCCATTCCTCGAGTACAAGAGCATGGAAGTGAGCCTGCTCTAGGAATTCCAAGCGCGGTGTCGCTGTATGGAAACGCTCCCCTCTCGGCTTGGGAGCCGCGTTAGGGAGAGAGATAGACAGGGCCTTAAAGATCCTAATCAACAATCCAATGGTATCAAACTGGTTCCAGTCTTTATGGGTAGAATCGTCATGACTCCTCATCAGATGAGCCCGAGTCAGAGAACAGCCCTCCTTCATCAGAAGGGGTGCAGGCACACGGAGTAGTGAACTCGTCCGATCCCATAGCAAAGGCAGAAACAAGGGGCGTCGAGGACTGCTTCTTACCAGGGCCCGAACACTTTGTCAACCCCGTAATAATCTGGTCAGCTGTAGGCAGTCCGGAAGACGCAGCCGGCTGCAACTCCCCACTCGTATGCGACTCAGCAGAAGCAAGATTTAAGCCTGGGGGAATAGGAGTATTGAAGTGAGGAGCAGCCACTGGCAATCCTGATTGCAGGACCAGTACTCACTCAGTGCACGGTGCGCAGATCTGTGCCCTGTCAGCATCAGCGTGGGGATAGCCACACGTTATACACAGCCGGTCTTGTCCCCGAGGGACCCCGGACACATAATTCTGAGATGCCTCCATATGGTGATTATCAATGCAATATATGTCAGTAGGGATTTATGCAATAGGCAACCCTGGATGTCCCAAAGGCCCGCTAGGAATGTGGGAGAATTTTTTTGTAAGCCCGCTACAAGTTATGTTAGGCCGGGAGAAGCCACCGGAGTCTTTGACGTCTGAAAGACAGAAGGGGAATAAGAGGTGTCAGGGCCATGCGCAGCAGAAAAAATACTAATGATGAAATTACCCGCGAGGGCACTTACGGACCAGGGGAGGAGAAAGAACGCGCGAAGAGCAACAAAATGGCGCCAACCGAACCTCGAAGAGCGGGCCTAATCTGGGTGTGACGCGGAGCACGCCACACCGGGTCCCCGCCTCCCCCAAAGAGCGCGAAGCTCTGAAGCAGCCGTCAAGGCTTGACAAGCCAAGCATAGTGTATGCTAGTAAAAGCATCTGCTAGTGGATACTCGTAGAGTCTAACGATGCCACCACCCAGCACAGTAAATTTTAATGAAAAATTGAGAAGGCAAAAACGGCGGCGGTGGCCAGAATAGAAGGAGCAAGCAGCGCGGCTCTGACACCTAGTTGCCAGTCAGGGGCGAAATTACGACCATAAGCGTGACAATACAGTACACGGAGACCGCCAAACACACATGCACACACCCCCCCCATTATTTTCCCCCGAATACGGGGGAAAACAAGGGAGGATGGCGACCCTTTACACAGGGCCCACCGCTACACGGGGCATGGGGCAATAATGCGGGAGGGACATCCACTATGAGGCTCACCATCAGCCTAAACTGCATACCCTATGGTGGGGGACTGCGGTGGAGCATGGCTCTGTTAAGCATGCATGGTGCTGCCTACCTTCACCCGACCAGCGCAGCCCAGGCTGGGAGGCACATCACAAGGAGGACGGGTGGGAAAGGTCCAACAGGGCCGCAGGCTGTAATAGCCCCGCTCACCTGCGAGAGAGTGATACTTCATGTCTTCGCAGTCAGCACTGCAGAGAAATCTGGGGATTTTTGGGAGGTCCCCGGGTATATGAAGGGCCGGGAGGAGCCTGTTTTTTGCATGTCTGCAGTGCACAGCGCCATCTGGCGGAGGATAACCCAAGTGTAAGTATTATATCTGGAGCAGGACGTACTGTATACTTAGAATATAATGGGAAGCTGAGCGCAGTGCCCCCTGCCTGTCATTCTGACGCTCTGTATGTTAGCCTGCCCACCCTCAGCACTACATTACAGTTTGGCTTTCTTACACTCATCACTCCCGACTTGGCACCAGTCTCCACTAATTCTATATTCTCTCTCCACTCACTCACTGCTGAACCTGCCAACCTTGTTTCAGTCTCCACCAG
Source organism: Gastrophryne carolinensis (assembly GCA_027917425.1). Classification (NCBI taxonomy): domain Eukaryota; kingdom Metazoa; phylum Chordata; class Amphibia; order Anura; family Microhylidae; genus Gastrophryne; species Gastrophryne carolinensis. Next base: position 126,568,562 of record CM051240.1, on the reverse strand, counting down.
CTTTGCTGACCTGCCGCATCCCCCATATACTCCACTGTTGTAGCCTCCTGTACTGGGTCTTCGACCCACTCTACCTCTTCCACTTGGTTGGGGGGGGTGAAACACAAATAGTGCCTAGGGCAGCATGGACCCTAAATACGGCCCTGCCGCAAGAGCCTTACCTTTCCCCTGGCCGCGATCCCCAGCATTGCTGCAGCTGTGCGCGCTCCCACACCCAGCAAATCAGATAGATCCCCAACATTGCTGAAGCTCCCTATGCCGACGCAAAGCCATGATTGGATGAGCTCATGCGCCGTAGGGCCAGAGAAAGTTGAGTTTACTGGAGGACCTGGGGAGTTTCACACAGCAGGGCATCCTAAATCTCGATGTCCCGGGGGCAAGGATCAAAACCACTGGTCCACTTTAGGAGGCAACACTAGTGGAGCTCAGTAATTGGGCATTGAAGATTTCAGGTGCTAATAGCACAGGACCAGCTTATCGCTTGGGAATGGTGGTCATCTGAATGTTATTAAAGGACTGCCCAATAGTTTCCAATAACTGAGGGACCTGGTGTAATAGGTTCCAGTGCCGGGTTAAAATGCCCCTAATTATTTGATACCAAGTACTATAGGTTGTATTTATGGAAGATGCGGTTGCAATGGACTGTGTCGTATGTGTTCCAATGGATGCAGCGTTACTGTTGGACCCTAGCCTGCTGCTCAAAATCACATGAGCCCTACCCTATATGTCTGACGACTAGACCAGGCTCAGGTGCCATTTGCCCATGAAACTGGTCCTGCAGCCTGCGTGTGAGGACAAATTATATGGTCACTATTTGAGTAAGGGGTAAGAAGAAGATGAGAGACAAGATAGGTGAGAAGGGTAGGCATGTGTTGCAAGAGCAAGCCACTCAAATATTTCCCTGTTGGCCATAGAGACATAACGCAACTTGAAAGTAGACTATTGCTAACTGGTCACCCAGAATGACAGTCAATGATGGTTCATAATTCAGGGACTATCAACAGGCAATGTATCTCAAATAAAGCTCGCTGTGTGAAACCCCCCAGAACGCCCAAACTGACCTACCTGTTTCTGGTCCCACGGTGCATCTAAGAGCAGCTCTGACGGCCGCATCCTCCGCCTCCCTCTAGCAGGGAGCATGCCCGCGTTGGTCATTCACAAGTCATTCACAGGCGGAGGATGCGGCGGTCAGAGCGCTGCTCTTAGACGCACCGTGGGACGAGGAAGAGGTGAGTTGGCGGGCACGATCGGGGGGGGGGGGGTTCACACAGCGGGACACACCCGATCGGGGTGCTCCCGGGGAAAGGACCAAACCCCAGGATAATCAAAACCCTGGGTTTTGGTCCACTTTAAAGTGGTTGAAAATAGATGTTCACAATTAGGCTGCCTGCTCCATCTCTAGTAAAACTGAGCCTCCTCTGCCAAGGCAAAGGGCCGTAAGAAAAAAGAAGATGCTTAATTCTACTGTCTTATCTCCTGAATTGCATGTTTATAAGCAACGTTTGGACCTCCTATACAGGATGACCAGAAAAATTGGATACTTACTCTGTCAAAGTTTGGTGGATATTGAGATGCAAATTCTAGCTGGCCAATTACAATAGAATTTGGAGCCACATTCCTGTTCTTCATGTCTCGCAAGATATCAGTTAAGTAAATGTAGTCTAATCTTTTTATGGCTTCATTAATTAAGGTACTGTATACATGGTTATTTGGATCAAGGCCAGCAAACTGAAAAACACAACAAGAAAAGTTCAAATGAATACACATTGTTTGCAGTGTTGCCTACAAATTATGAATGTGCCTAGGAAGAAGTAGTAGTACCTAGGAATACAATTCTTAAAGAGGAAACATCCCTTGAGTCCATAAGATTTGTCTATTAAGTCTATTTTTTACATTTTGTAGCTTTTTTTGTAAATAAAAAATGTACGTTTTTCAAGAAGATCGCATTGCGTGTAGAAGTCCCATTCCTCACAATTACAACAGGAGGAGACAACCTAAACTGCCCAGGAGACTTCTTACTTTATGAGATTTTCATATAAAATACAACTACTATGCACACTATCAAGGGTTAAACCCTTTTTGTTAATGGCATGGGGTCCACTCTATCAAACAAAACCAGCCCAGGCACCAGCCATGTTGGCTGGGTGACCAGGGTGCGGAGGCCGAGCGGACGGCCCTTGGACCTGAAGGCTACCAGCTCCCATAGCCAACATGGGCACCTGTTTCTTCTACATGCCCCTGGGCTTTGGGGATGCAGGTAATAGGGTGGGGGCGGGGTTGGCAAGTCACCCACTTGCTAGCAGGTGACTTACTGGCCCCTCCTGCCACGTAAACTGGGATAGAGGTCTAAAACATAAAAAAAACACACACACAAATGTAAAAAATATATAAATATTTTACTATTTACCTTCTTCCATCACAGATCACTGCTCTCTATCGCTGCTTTTGACAGCTGGAAGTGCACAGCAGAAGCCAGGAGCGGGGCCCAGGATCGGTGTCCCCGCCCTTCACCCAGCTACCGCCGCTCAGTCCATGGTTTGTCTTTCACTCCCAATGCCTTTTATACCAGCGGAGAGAGCAGATGTCATTTCACACAGCAGTAAAAGGAGAAATAGGGAAAAGGGAGATAACAGAAGACGTCGCACAGAGAACAGCAAGAAATGAAAAGAGAACAGCAAAACACTGCTGTAAAGTATGTGTAAGGTTGAGTGACCAGGGGGCCTCCGACCACCGTTCTGGGGTCTTCAGCGGGGCAGAGAATCAGTGTTCTCTGTACACCAAGAGAACACTGCTGCTATGGACAATGCTGAGGTGAGGGAGCTCACTCAAACTTACACGTACCAAGTAGCAGTACTGTGTGTACAGTTCTCACTTCTTTTTTCTTGGATAGGGTTTTGGTGTACAGTTGCCAATAGCAACAGATTACAGGCTTGCATAAAACACACATTTGCTAACATAAAGAAAAAAGATTGTCTCAGCATATTGAGAACATAATTTTGGCACAAAAAAACACATATTTTTGAACAGTTTTTCAGGACATTAATAATTATGGACATTTTAAAAGGGAAATATAAGGGTTAGTACCGCCATGTCTTGAAGCAACTGCAATCCATCCTTTTTCTTGTGGCAAGCCTTCGCCAGATTGCAAAATGTATGGATGTTCGGAGCAATTCCTAGCTGAGTGATAATCGGCAACACTTCCTGCAAACAAGTAACAATTTCTTCAGTAAGGTATTTGTCATTTCTATGTTAAGCATAACATTTCCTGTATTAAGAAAGTTCAAAAAAGAGCCAGTACACTGATTTCCAAGTGAATTCCATAATGTGAAAAAATACAATTCTGACAATCACCTGTAGAATTGTTTTCTCTTCTATCCATCCATTTTCCGGCCGTCAGTTTCAGTAATGAATGGATTAATTCTTTCCCGGAGGGGCGTGGACTGCAAGATTGAAAGGTGTGGCCCTATATACTTCCAGCTGCCTTATCACAAGCAGTAATTGAAAAGCAGTAGCACCACTGGCCAGGAGGCTAAGGCAGCTATTGCCTATAAGAGAAAAAATGTTAATCCACACCCTTCTCCGCTCACTTCCTTTCTCAACTTCCTCTTTTTTTTTCTTATTCAATGTTGAACACACTATTTACATATATATATATACAGATACCACAGGACTAGTAATCTAAGGAATATAAAACCGTAACCCAGTAGAAGGGAGGGTCTGACGGCCTGGAATGGATGTAGAAGAGAAAACAATTCTACAGTTGAGTGTCACAGAATTGTATTTTCTCTCCCAATCCATTCCAGGCCGTCAGCTTCAGTAACAAATGGGACCTCCAAAAGCAGTGCCTATGTATGTGTCAGGGATTTCTCAGCGGAGAAATCCCGATTGTAGTAAGTGACCAGAAATTGAGACTGAGAGACAGAGGCGGATATGTGGCAAACCGTGTTTAATAGTAATAAACAGTGATATATCAACAGAGCACACTTTAACCAGACTGCTGTACAGATTACAAGTGGAACATATAATATATGTGTAAGGAAACTATACAAGAATACAGGTGAGTACAGGTGACAGAGGAGTGCTACAGCTGCTGTGCAGAAATATAGGTGAATTGGAAAACATAAACATGCTCTGGCTGTACATACACAAAATGGAGCCAGGAAACAGGCACGCAGGAGGGATCCAGAAGCATAAAAGAGTAGCTAAAAACAACTTGACTAAGTACTGTATGTAAAACCTTTCTACCAAAAGTGCCATTCGCCAAGGTTCTAACATTCACTTCTTCACTACTTCATAAAACTTGTGGTAAATGTATGAACCAAAGACTAAGTAATGGATTTACATACCTGTTCCACCGGGGCCTGGTGCTGAAAAGCTGAGGAAGCGTAATAGCTTGAATGGAATGAGGAGTTTCCTTTCCCTTGGCAGCATAGGTCCTGACTATCACCTGTCCTATCAATCAGCTGATGAAAGACTTCGTTGGCGGAAAACCCCTCGAGTACTTCCGGCTATAACGACCAAGAAGACCGACCTACCAAAGGGCTTTGAAGCAGAGATAAAATACCGTAAAGCTCTTACTACATACAAGAATGAAGGAACCTTCCCATGAGATTAGCTGCAACCAGATTTAAAGAAGGTAAAACCACCTCCTTATAAAGATGAGAAGAAACCACCTTGGAAAGAAAATCCGGCTTAAATTGGAAGATAGCCTTATCCATGTGTAACTCAAAATAAGGAGACCTAACTGACAAGGCTGCTAATTCAGAATAGCCAAAAGTCAAACCAAAGTAATAGCCGCTAAAAAAAGGACCTTAAAGTAGACCAAAAACCCAGGATTTTGACTATCCTGGGTTTTGGTCCACTTTTGGTGACCCGCTATGTGAAACGCCCCAGATCGCCCGATTCAACTTACCTCACCCAGCTTCTACGGCATATGCGTGACCGCTCGTCCAATCAGCCTGCTCGGAGCCGCTGAGGTATGTGCGTCAAAGCGACGTCTTATCTTAAAGGCTCCAAGCACGCTGGTGGCCGCATCTCATGCCTCCCTCTAACAGGGAGCGTGCCCGCTCCCTGCTAGAGAGAAGCGCGAGATGCGGCCCGCGCATGTGGCGTTGGACCAGGATTCAGGTAAGGTTTGCTGGCATCCTGGGGGGTTTTACACAGCGGGGCATCCCGATTTTGGATGCCCCGCGGGGAGGAAATGGAACGGCCCAGGAATCTTATAGATTCCTGAGCCGATCCTGCTGGGTTTTGATCCACTTTAAGAATCAATGAGGTAGGAGAAACCTCTTTCATGGGCTCAAGGGGGCACTCTGCAGGGCCGACAATAATAAATTCAGGACCCATAGTGGTAAAATAGGTTTGGGTGGTGGGCGCACTCGGCAAAGGGTTTCAGAAAAAAGATGGACAGGGGCAGAAACATGCCCCTTTAACATGCTTAATTGGAGTCCATCCTCCAGACCCTCCTGTAGAAATGCTGGGATCCTGGATATAATAAACTTCTACAAGAAAGGTTCCTAGATTCACAGCAGGCGTAGTAAAACCTTGAAGAAGTCTGCTACCGGGCCTGAACCATGGTGTGAACTAGCTTGACCGAAAACCTCTCTCTATTAAGATCGTGGCTCCGATAAATAAGCTGTCATCGCCAGCCTTCTTCACTTGAGATGCCAAAGAAGGCCCTTGTGTGAGAAGATCTGGAACATCAAGGAGCCGCCAATGTTTCCCTGCCCACATTGTTACTATGTCTGAGAACCAGCTTCTTCTTGGCCTACTAGAATGGTTGCCACCCCTTCTCGAGCAACCTTCCTTAGGACTTGCCTAAGAGTGGAAACAGAGAGAATGCATAAAGAAGGCTGTAAGCAGACCAGGGAAGGGTCCATGTTTCCAGTGCAATCGCTAGAAGCACCCTGGATAGAGACACAACCTCGAAGTTTCTGATTGTGTGATCTACATCCGGTCGACTCTAGCGCAGGCAAAGGGCCTGAAACACCTAACTGAGAGACCATTCCCCCTGGTGCAGGGCTGTTCAGCTTAAACAGTCGGCCTGGGAGTTGCCTACCCCTGGAATGCGTATTGCCAAGATACAAGGAACATTTCTCTCGGCCCAAAAAATGATCAGGCTTACCTCCCTGAGAGCTCTCCGGCTCCTGGTGACCCCCTGATGGTTGATGTAAACCACCGCTGCCCGACTATGTGACAGAATGCCTCTTCAGACTGGGAGTTCAATATAAGGGAACTAGGAGAATCGACCTGAACTCTGCTCCCCACTGGGGAGCACTGTCATTGGGCTGTCGGAAGGGCAGGCGTGCCGGCCGGAACCCTGTGCAGTCAGGTGGGAGGACGGGCAGGAGCGAACATTCTTGCTCGCCCGTTAAGCAAAGCCAGAAGGGACAGTACTGTTTGGCGGGACGACAAGCAGGAGTGGACCGAGAGAAAAACACTCTCACTCCCCGCCAAGCAACAACCACCACTGCCCTGAACAGCGAAGGAACTAGTAGCCTCGCACGCTGCCCAACACTTCCTGGCGCACGACTCCGTCCCCTCCCCTGATCCTGCCTCCTTAAATAAAAAGGTGTGTTTATTTGAAAAATAAATTAAAATAAAGCAAAGTGCCACCAGTACATCAAGGATTACTTTACAGAGAGCCATTTTGACAGGAAAACGTTTAAACATACACATTCAGTTAGAAAAAAACATAACTAAAAACATGTGGGATACCCCTTGCTCCTAAAGTCCATGACCGAGCTGACTGCTTACGATAAACGGCATTTTACATGGTTTGGAAGGATCAATGTGATAAAAATGGATATCCTTCCTAAATTTTTATATATTTTCCAAACAGTGCCTAATCATCTACCTAACAGTTTCTTTCAGAAGATAAAGACGGCCTTTTTGAGGTTTGTGTGGGGTACAGGGAAGCCCCGGGTAAGATTCAGCACTCTAACCAGGCTTAAATCGGATGGGGGGGGTTGGCCTTCCTGATCTAAAAAACTATCATAATGCGGTAATTACGCTTCGTATATTGGACTGGACCCAGAGGGAGGAAGGGAAGCAGTGGGTCAGATTGGAGAAGGCGATTACCCCAATTAGTCTTGTGTCTCTGCCATGGGGGGGAACACTCCCCAGACAGGTGAGGGAGGCGCTTCCTTATCTGGTGGGACAGTTTTTGATGGCTTGGGACGGGTTAGCCAGGAAGAAGGCCGTGGTCAACAGGCCAGGCCCCTTAACACCTCTCTTCGATAATTATGCCTTTGAGCCAGGAGTGCGGGCCAGAAAATTTCTGGTTTGGGAAGCTTCATCCAATATTATAATAGGCAGTATTTTGCGCACAGACGGGCTTCCAACGTTAGACGAAATAAGGGAAGGGGCTCCGGGACAGCATATCTCGTGGTTCCTCTACGGGCAATTGAAAGCATTTGTAATAAAACAGGACCTGGTGAACCAAGGCAGGTTACCCTTAACGCGACTGGAGCGCATCCTTGTTCAGTCTCCCCCCAGCTCGCACGCGGTCTCTGTCCTTTACAGGACCCTACTGGAGGCTTCGCATGATTCCCCACCGGGATTCATCAGTGAATGGGAGGACGAGCTTGGGATAACTGTGTCTGGGGAAGACCTTGCCAAGATTTATCTGTACACTCACAAATCAGCAGTTCCGTGTGTAGCTCAGGAGAGGAATTTCAAGGTCTTATCACGATGGTATAGATGTCCAGCTGATTTGAGTATGTTTGATGTCTCTCGCTCAGATAGATGCTGGAGATGCCTTGAAGGAACTGGGAATATGGCCCACATTTGGTGGGGCTGTCCACCAATTAAGGCACTGTGGGAAAAAGTCCTGTCAATCTACAATAACATCACAGGAGAGGCAGTACAGAACTCTCCACAACTGGCTCTGTTGTCACTTATTCCGGGCTCTCTCTCCCACGGCAAAAAAGGGGTACTGAGACATTTCCTGACAGCATTAAGAGCTGTCATCCCTAGACATTGGAACTCCACTGTGCCACCATCATTCGCTGAATGGGCGCAAGAGGTCGAGACCAATCGCCGTATGGAGGAGATGATCTCGGAATCAGAGGACACATGGGAGAGACACTATACAACGTGGGTAGGCTGGATGGACTATAGAGATAACCGCCTACAGGTGTAGACTCATGGTGCCATGGGTTGGCGTGCCTCTGCCCCTGCAGCCTCCGTGCCTTTGCTATTGCTCTTCCCTCTAACTACCTCTTGCTTTCCTCTGCCTCTTTTCCTTCGCTGTCCCTGCCCCTCTATTCCCTCAGGTTCTTTACTTCTTATTCATGTCCTGACGTCCCTAGTCCCCAAGGGGTTCTAGCCTCCCCTCCGCTCTTGGTGGTCGCCTCCTCTCTGGGTTGTAGGGTTGGTGCCTGGGTGGTCTCGCCTCCTGTGGTCTTGGGCCCCAGGCCCCGGTCATTTGGTTGGCCGGTCGTGCTTGGGGGCCTGGTCTGGGGGGGGGGGGCTGGACACCGGGCCCGTTGTGGCTAATGGGAGTGGCGAGGTTCCTATAATTGATCTAATCAGATCCTTCACAGGTGGGCGGGGCTGGGTGGGGAGGGTCATTATGCAAGTCATTTTGTTAACTTTTGTATGCCTTGGGACCGGACTTTGTCATGAATATATCCCTTCTATACTTCCTTGGTTCTATTCGTTGTACTATTTTACGCTTGTTGTAAAACTTAATGAAAAGATATTGAACTAAAAACATGTGGGAAGGGGAAGGGGGGTATATAAAAATATACCGAAGTTCCTCCAGCAGGTTCACCAGGCAAAAACCTGTTGCTGACTTGCTTTTCTTAAGAAAACCTGCAGCCCAGAGTGATTGACACCCCTTGCTCCCCCGCATCTGAAAGAATAAAACTGGCTTGTGAGGAGGCAGCTGGAAGGGACACACCTTTCAATCTTGCTGTTCACGCCCCTCCGGGAAGGAATTAACCCATTCGTTACTGAAGCTGAGGGCCTGAAATGGATTGGGAGAGAAAAAGCAATATGCAATGAAATGGCAACCTTTTGGGGTGTCGCAGCATCCTTTTATCGAGTCAGCATGTCTACAATACAACAACAAAAGCAAGGGTAACCAATAAAAATCTGGCAAGGATTTACTGTATTCTGCCTGATGTCATAACCTGTGTCAGAAAGTAAACACACATCATCGTATAGCAAATGTTATGAAAAAAAAGGGGCTACCATGTAATAGTGTGAGCCCCCCCCCCCCACTGTTTCATGCCCTCCAACTCCAAAATTGCCAAAAGGAAACAAGAATGCAGCACCCAGTTCCCTCACTGGACCATCAATGAAGTGAGAATTGTGGCGTGTCTTGCCTGAATGTGGGTGTGTGTCTGGGAGGCTTACCTGCGTGTGTATATATGTATGTTTGTGTGTGGTGGGGCTTGCCTGCACGTGTGTATGTGGAGGGGCTTGCATGTATATGTGTGTGTGTGGGGGGGCATGCGGTTGGCCGCTCCTCTCATAGGGAGAAGCCTGCTTGCACCACTTGTGCAGACGGCGGAGCTTCCATCAACAGCATGGTGCCATTGGGTGCAGAAGGAAACAAGAATGCCGTGCCCTGATCCAACTGGACCACCAAAGTGAGAAGTGTGGTGTGTGTGGGGGAGCGCTTGCCCGCAAATGTGTGTAGGGGGGCTTGCATGTGTGTGGGGGGATTGCCTGTACGTATATGTGTGGGGCTTGCATGTGTAGGGGGCTTGCAGGTATGTGTATCTGGGGGCTTGCAGGTGTGTGTGTGGTTTGCATGTATGTGAGTGTGGGGCGGGCTTGCCTGTATTATTAATATGTAATTCTTAGGTGGTGTTTCCCTGGGAGCGTGGTTTAACTGCAAAAATGTTTCCTATGCTACGTGCGAGCCGCACGTGTCTCTTTTTCCTTTTTTAAAAATTTAGGAGGAATGCACTTGGATATTCCTATCAATCGATGTCCTGGCTTTTTTGGGGACTTTCCGGTTATTGTGGTGACTCGGACCTATGTGAAGTTTGAAGCGTGCGGTAGTGTATGGACAAACTTTGTGATTGGGCTTTCATCTCCTGCAACTCTCATCATTCTGGATGCATATATTTATGTTTATTGATGAGAACCCAAAATCTGAACAAATACACAAATATCGTTTAATAAGGAACACAGAGTCTATCCTTTTTCCATCTGTTCCTGGGGGTGCCTTTGAAAAAAGTACTACCGATGATTTTACTTATGAGCGAAGACTGCTGAAAAAGAAACAGTCTGATCTTGAATTGCATTTGATTAACACATTCTATTATACTATTGGGTAAAAGAATTAAGAACCAGCCAACAGTTGGAAGAAACAAAAGGGAGTTTTGTGAACGATGGTGCAAAGTCTGAAACCAGAACTCATTAAACTACATGCTTCTGGTTAGTGAGGAAGTAAAAGTACAAATCTGTCAGCTTCACCGTGAGATTAGCTCTCTTAAGCTTTCCATGAAAGAGAAAATCGCTGTCTCAAAGAGAAGTGATGATTTGAAGAGATTTGACAGTGATATTACTGCTTATGGGGATAGACTAGAGGGAATTTAAGAGGGACAACTTCAAACGCGTATTCTCAGATTACATTGAGGGGAGAGTGTATCCCTGGCTAAGTGGCTTAGGGCTACCACAAAAATTCAACAGGAGACCTTCAACATATACCAAATGCACATTTAGGCGACAACCAGCTACAGGATCCTCAGCAGAAAATGGATCTTTGACTCAGCGATTGACCTAATCTCCCCATTTTGATCAGCTATCAACCAAAAAACAATTCTGTGATACTCAGCTGTAAAATTGGTTTCTCTTCCACATCCATTCCAGGCCGTCAGCTTCATTCATGATAGGGTTAATTCCTGCCCGGAGGGCGTGTACTGCAAGATCGAAAGGTGTGGCTCCCCCCGACCCTATAAGCATGCGGCTGCCTCTGACCAAGCCAGTAATTAAAAAGCAATAGAATTACCTACCGGGAGGCTAAGGCCTATTATGAATAGGAGACAATGTTATTCCACACCGAACTCCACTTATTTTCTCTTGAAAACTTGTATATATCTTTTTTTTTCCAATTTTTCAATTTTTCCAATGCTAATACTATCTTCATATATACAAAAAAAACACCTAGACAAGGCATCAAAAGATAGGATCGTAATCCAGAATAGGGTGGGTCTGACAGCCTGGAATGGATGTGGCAGAGAAACCAATTCTATAGGTGAGGATCGCAGAATTGTGTTTTCTCTTCCAATCCATTCCAGGCCATTAACGACAGGGACCTACAAAAACAGCGCCTGCTACCTTGATAGGCGGCAACCCATAAAACTGAAACTCAGCTCGGGTGTTGTCTCGGCGGACCCCAATAAAGTTGTGTCGACCTTTGGGGACTTTCTCTCGGCCCTTTACTCAGCCGCAGCTGGCACAAATACAGCCGTGCGGGATGAGAGCAAAGATATGTGGACAGGATGGAGGCTCCCATTACGCAAAATGAAGTGCTCCTAGCCATTAAATCTCTGAAGGTCGCCAAGACCCCGGGTCCGGACGGGTTTAGTGGCCTGTACTATAAAAATTTTGCCCCCATCCTGGCACCACATCTCTCGAACCTCTTTAATGCCTTGTGTGCAGATACTTTGCTTAACCCTAGTTCGCTGTTGGCGGACATCTGCATGGTTCCCAAGCCAGATAAAGACGGTCTGCTCGCTCAGGATTATACGCCTATATCTTTGATAAACATTGATGTGAAGCTGCTAGCTAAAATTTTGGCGGTGAGGTTGAACACATTTGTAGCTGACCTTATACAAGGAGACCAAGTAGGATTTGTCCCAACCCGTCAGGCCGGAGATAACATCAGGAGGGTTGCACATCTGGTTCACCACGCCCACTCCAGAGGTATACCGACCTTCCTACTCTCCTTAGACATCCAAAGGCATTCGATTCCCTATCCTGGGACTACCTGCTGTGGGTGCTTGGGAGATGGGGCTTTGGGCAACGGTTCTTGGAATGGGTGGGAGCCCTCTACAAGTCACCTGCAGCCCGAGTACGATACCTGGGCTTTACTTCTGGGACATTCGGTATTGCCAGGGGGACTCGGCAGGGGTGCCCTTTATCTCCGCTCCTCTTCATCCTAGCCATGGAGCTACTGGACCTAGCGATCCGAAACTCTCCTAGCATCAAAGGTCTGGAGGTAGCGGGTGTCCAACACAAAGCTATGTTTTTCGCAGATGATGCCCTGCTTGCCATAACTCCGGTCACCTCACTCCCGAACCTGTACAAAGTCCTTGGCCAATTTGCCCAAATCTCAGGCTTAACAATCAATAACGAGAAGTCAAGGGCATTAAATATATCTCTGCCGTCGGATGTGGTGGACCAGATTAAGGCTAACTTCCCTTTCCATTGGGCCATGGAGTCGCTCCCATATCTGGGGGTGCGCATCTCAGCCAAGTATACCAACCTATATGAAGCCAACTATCCTCCTCTGTTTAAGTCCCTAACCCGACTATTGGAGGTCTGGAGGTCATACCCAATCTCTTAGATAGGTCGCATTAATACGGTGAAGATGACAATCCTCCCAAAATTGCTCTACCTCTTCAGAACGCTACCAATTAAAATCCCATTGTATATGCTCCAGGTGATGCAGAGGAGGATCTTGGCTTTTGTATGGTTAACGGGGCGCCCAAGGGAATCCAAACGCACTATGCTAGCACACAGAGCACAAGGGGGGCTGGGAGTGCCAGACATATTTAAATATTATAAAGCCGTGCAGATCGCCCAGCTGGTCCCCATGCACTCGCCCCTCAGGCCCCCATTGTGGGTTTTCCTTGAACTTCCCAATTGCGCACCGATACCTATCGACAGCTTACTTTGGACGGACCCTGGACTTAAGCCCAAAACGCTTAGTCCCCTAATGAGACACTCACTTGCAGTATGGGATTCGGTTAAGTGTTCCGCCTCCTTGATGTCCCCCCACAACCCCCTAGCATGTCTATGGGATAACCCAAGTTTCCCCCCGGGTGTGCAGAACAAATTGGCTTTTAAGTGGTGGCAGGATCGGGGTTTAAATAGAATATCTGACCTACTCATGGAGGGAGGCCTGGGGTCTTTCCGCGACTTACAGGAGAAATATGGTATCCCCCACAAGGAATATTTCCGTTATATTCAACTAAGGCATTGGATTCTGCCCCTGACTAAACTGTGCCCTTCCTCTCGGGTAATGACCCCCTTCGAGGATTTATGTGCTGATAACCCTTTTCAAAGGGGAATAATTTCCCTAATTTATTCGGCGCTTAATGTAACTAAACCAGAGTCCCACGCATGTGAGTAGCTGGGAAAAGGATCTGGGTCCGCCTAGGGGGAAAAGGGGGTGGACAGAGATATGGTCTCGTATCCCAAAATGTTCCTTTAACATCCTGAGAGTGGAAACAGCCTACAAGGTGATGCTTCGCTGGTACCTCATGCCGAGCCGCTTGAGTAAGATGTTTCCGGGGCAGGCTGGGTCGTGCTTTAGGGGCTGCAGTGAGGATGGGGATTTTATACATATTTGGTGGACCTGCCCCATGCTGGCTCGCTTTTGGAACCAAGTGTTCAGGACAGCAAACGAAATCTTCAGATCCAACATGAAGAAAGATCCCTGGGTGGCCCTCCTGCACTGTAAACCCTGTGAATTGTCTGATAAGCAACATAGACTTTTTGTCTACCTTCTCCTGGCCGCCAAGCAGACCATAGCTAAGGCCTGGAAGAAGCAATTTACCCCAATCTCGGAGGTGTCGGCCAGAATGAACGGCTTTCTCATCAACGAGAGGTTATCTAGCATCCTGACCGACTCCCACGACAAATTCCTCTCGGTATGGGAACCAGGGATAAGATTTACCTGGCCTGGCGAATCTCTGCGAGCACTATAATAACCATATGTGGTGTCTGGTGGAGCGCGGGAGTGACAACCCCCCCTTCTCTCCTCCCTCCTTTCTCTCCCCCCCTTTCTATACTTTGGCCCCCTTATGGGGTCACTTTCTCTCTTTGCCTTTTTTGCAACATAAGAGCTTTAATGTTTTTCTGACGGTTTCTTGACGGTTCCTTCAGTGCATGCGTACGGCTGTGTGGGACAGCCCAATGGCATACCCCAAGGGTTGTGGCATGACTGGCGTGCGGTCGTGGGGGTGCGGATGGCGGGGCTGGTCGCGGACACCGCGGGGCTCCATGATCCGCACGGTCCTGGACACAGTCGTGACGTAACGTAAATTGCGCTGGTAATACCGAACGTATGTCCGGTGCCTCTCCATGCTCGCAGTTACTGTGAGAATTGTTAAAACACTGATCTGGTTACCCTGAAGAGACTACTTCCAGAAACCAATTGTTCCTCTTGAACCCAGACCTGGAAGAAGAACCGCAGCCGTCCCCCCACCCGTAAGGGTGAGAGCGTCCCCTCATTGTTGAGCAGGCTTAGTGGCAGATTTGGTTTTGGACCCCCAACTCTGACTTGGACGGCCACATCCTCTTCCTCTATTCCATGCATTCCCTCTAGGGGCTGAAAAGGTCGATCCTCTACCGGATCTGGACCCCCGAAAGGAAGGGTTAAATGAGGCTACTCCACGAAAGGAACGCCGTTGTTTCTTACGCTGAGGTAATTTACCTCCTTTAGTGAAAGAATCCAATTTTTCTCCAAAGAGGCGCAATCCCACAAAAGGGAGCGCTGTAAGTGATTTCTTGTCTACAATATCAGCTGCCCACTGCCGCAACCACACCAACCGCCGAATGGCGACTAACAAGGCAGAGGTTCTGCTGCACATGACCAGAGTGTCATCTAAGGCAGAAAGTACAAAGGATGAAAACATCTCACATCACTTAAGAGCGGCGTACTCATCAGAGGCTGGATCAAGCCCTGAGTAATTCATTAGGTCTCTCACAACAGACCTAATAGCCACTGTCATGAGCGCTGAAGCACCAACAGGCAGCAAGGCCGAGCCCACACTGGAAAAAGCGTGGCACGCCATTTGATCAATACGCTTATCCTCTCCATCTTTAAGTGTAGTGGAGTCAGGAGAATGCAACACAGAAGAATTGGATAAATTAAGCACAGGGGCATCCACCACAGGTGGTGATGACCAACGTTTAACAGTATCAGCTGGGAAGGGATATTTCTTGTCCCAGCCCAAGGGAATGGCAGGAAGCGCAGGCTTCTCCCATTCTTTAAGAATAATATCATAAAAATGCTTTTGATCTGGGAATTCTAAACGAGGTTTAGAGGCTCCAAAGATTTCCCCTTTTTGAGGAGGGACTACTTCAGGAGGAGTAATAACCAAAACCTCAAATAACTGAGCAAGAGCTTTTGAGGTATCCACAACACTTGCTTCACCCTGCTCAATCTCAGTACCAACAAATTGCTGTTCATCAGAAACATCTGATTCCTCATATAATTCTCCTTCTTCTAACTGATAAGGATCAGACCAATCAAGCAATTTTCTGACTCACTTGCCGGAGCGGCATGAGTCAAGTGCTTTCTTTTAGCTGAGGCCTTCTTAGGCACAGAGGTAGACATTAATCTTTCAAGATGAGCCAATCTGGCACATAAATCAGCATGCGACTCACCACCCATGACAATATCATTGGGGGTACGGACAAGACATGGCGGAGTAGGAGATGAGGCATTAGCCGCAGGCCCTGAAGCCTGGGCCTCAGTTTGCTGCATAATAGTTAACTGTGCACAAGGGACGCAAAGAATTGCGTTATCCCCAACAAGGGATGCCCCACATCCAAAACATTGCAGAGTCTGTGCAGAGGGAATTGCATGTCCGTTATCCTGGGATGCCTCCATATGGTGTTTAGTATTATACTATAATTGATTATAGTCGCCAAGTATATATGGGATTTACGCAATTGCTACCTGGGATGCCCCTTTAAATAGTCCCAAGTGGGAGGATTGAAACATAAATGGACCCCCAAATAAGGCTTAAGGGCTTTTTTTTTTTAATATAAGGACCAGGAGAAACCCCTTTTTAAATAAGGAGTTTCCACCTACAGAGAAAACAAAAAACAGTCACCAAATGCACACAATATAAATAAATGACAGAAAAAAACTCCCTTCAGCCAAGCTGAAGGGTACTCACAGCCCATGCAATAAGCTCACATCATGAGCTAAGGCCACAGGGAAGCAGGAAACAGGAAGTCAAACAGAGCATACCAGGTGCTCTCTGAATAAAAGCATGCTTAAGCCCCGCCCACTTCCAGGATCACATGGCCAAAAATGGAGGGAAAATTCAAATCTGAACACAAAAAAAGAGCTTTAATAGGTAAGCAAAAAATGCTGCCTAGACAGACATAGGAAAATCTAAATAAAGCATTTCCTATTAAATAGTATAGTAAAACATACATAATAAAAATAAGAAATAAAGACTTATTTTTTTTGTGTGCATGGTGACAAATAAGCCCAGATAACGCCCCCCCTTCCCCCCTCCTTTTTACCCCAGCAGGGTTAAAGGAGAACTTAAGGGGAGAGGATAGAAATGCACCCATCAGGCACAAGGGGATTTTAAAGGGACAGAGGGTACCCCACATCGGGAAACACCAACCCGGAAGCCGCCTACCCAAATTTGGGTCTCACGGAGGAGTAAAAACTCCTGTATACACCAAAAGGTGTATGTATCTACCTTTGCCTGAACCATACAGCCAGGGCTGGGAGGCATACAATATATCCAAACAGGTTTTAAAAATTTCAGACAGAAATAGAGAAAAAAGTGCCGGGAGCAAGCCCGGCTACCTGCAGCTTGAAGGAGAGTCATCTTCTGAATGCTTCGCCGACTGCAGAGACGAAAAGACCCAGTACTTATGGACCAGGAGGGGCTCCTTTTTTTCATGTCATCTCTGCAAGATCGCCCTCTACAGGTCGGGTTCCCACGTGTCATGAATATCGGGAAGTGGGGGGTGTGACATACTAGGAATAAGCAACATCCATCGAAAAACAGAACAAAAAACATTTTTTACTAAAATATCAATATGCAAACAAGAATAAAATACAATTCTGTGAGATACTCACCTGTAGAATTGGTATTATACGCATACAGCGCGTCCTGCTCCATCTATAATACTTACACATGGGTTATCCTCCGCCAGAGTGCGCTGTGCACTGCAGACATGCAAAAACAGGCTCCTCCCGGCCCTTCATATACCCAGGGACCTCCCACAAATCCCCAGTATTGAAAAGCAGTGAGAAAAGAAACCGGGAGAACCAAGCACCAACTGGTAACAATAGTAATGATAACAATCACCATACAGGGGATCCAGAAAAATGTAAACCAGGGTGGGGCGGAGCAGGACGTGCTGTATGCGTATAATACCAATTCTACAGGTGAGTATCTCACAGAATTGTATTATTCTAAGCATACAGCACGTCCTGCTCCATCTATAATACTTACACATGGGACATCCAATAGCAGTGTCCATAAAGTAGGGTGGGATCCCCAAAAAACAAGGCACAGCGGACAGTTAACAGCGCTGTCACCTACAAAACTTTGCAACACGTATGACATGAGCAGAGGCTCTAACGTCAATCTCATAACAAGACCTTTGAAAGGTATGAACAGAGACAAGCAACAGTCTAGTAATTTATTCAACCGAAAAAACCTGGCGCTGAAGGGCCAATGGTACCCAAGCACCAATATAACGGAATAAAATGAAAAAGGGGAGATTCTTCCGCCTTAAAGGAATAGGCCAGTGTAACGACCCAACCAGCCCACAGGCAACAGAAGCCTCGTGGAAAACTTGTAACTCTCCCTAAGGGGAATGAGAACTGGTCACCCGTCCGAAGGTGGGAATACTGACCCCTTCACTAGCAAGAAGCCGAAGGCTTTACTCAGGACCAGAAGGCATCCAAGTAAGATTAATCCAAGGACGCAGTGGCCCTGGAAGCAGGCGAGATCAGGCGCATACATAAGGAGGCGCCCGCAGACCCCATGGGCATCAGTCCCCCTAAGGGACAAGAAACCATCAGGGAAAATTGCAACACCTGATGGGAGAATGTAGACCCTTCATATTAGCATTATTAAGAATAAGCCAAGGCTAAGTAATCAGATCCACCTTCTCAGGCACACGTCTGACTGAGGCAGGAGCCCCCAGAGAAGCGACTTGGACTGCAAAGCAGCTCAGACAGCATCCAGCAGAAGTCCCAAGGGAAAAATCCGCAGGGCAAACAGAATGAAAATGGATCCCAACAGGAACCACAGAACTACTTGGGAGATGCCCATGAGCAAACCCCAAGAGAATGCCTCACAAGGAAGACAGAACCAGACTCCTACAGAAAGGCAGCCAGGACAGGACCTGGACCTACAGAGTACCTAGATGGGGAGCCAACCCCAACCTATGCAGTAAAGACTCTAGAACCCTGGGAACAAGAACGTCCAATAGGTAAGAGACCAAAACTCATGCCAATCAGTATGGCATAGACAGAGGAAGAGGAAGCCAAGGAAGCTTGCTCCTAGCCCCCCATATACCAAGTCACCCAGAAGATAAGCCCGTCTCCAAGGGGTGAATGGATCAGCTGTCAAGCCCCAGACGAGTCTGTAGATTGAGACGACGAAAGAAGGGGCCTGACAAGGGCAGAACCACACTCCTGAGAGAGCGTACAGGTCAGCAGCCCTTAGCAGAAGCATCTGCGAACCACAGTTCACAAGGCCGCCAGGCCATCAATCTCACTGGTCTCTCTATCAGCACAACTGTGCTCAGAACCCCACGTAGTAGGGTGAACGAAGAGGAGGCATATAAAATAGAAAGCCTATGCATAATTCTACTAAGCCCCCATGACCAGAGTCAGAATATTCTGGGATAGTAAAAACAAGGGCGGAGCCCCTGTGGTATAAACGAGACCCAACAGAGCCACCCTAGTTGGCTCTCAGAGTGCCACCAGGATAGCATAACCTGCCACTGAAAGGCATCTATTGGAGCGAATGCCGCTGAGGAGCAGGGGGCGCAGACCCCCGCCCAGATCAGGAACCCTCCAGAGGGATCATCCTGCTTCAAGCTCCAGACCAATAATAAAACAGACCCTTGTCTTCCAACAGACCAAGAGTCCCCAAATAGACAGGTCCTAAAGGGGGAGAAGACCAGCCGTATAGTCAACGGAAGGCTCACTGTTGCAACAACCAGTAGGTAAGATGGACCCTCTAAGGAACACTAGCTAGGAACCACGGGGGCTTTGGAAGAAGTCCCTCCCCCCGCCTACCTGCGAGATTTGGTACCCAAGGTGACTATTCTCAGGAAGATGCAAGCAAGGAAGGTGGTGCCCCCTGACAGGGTCCTTGAACATGATCAGCTCAGGAGGAACCACCTTACCAAGGGGGAATGAGCACAGATCAAGCCCCAGGGGTGCTGGAACCCCATGTAGGATCTGATACGCCACGAGCGGGCCCACCAGCTGCAATCCTGCCTGGTGAAAGTAAGAAGTCAGCAAAGGGGGACAGAGCCCCCGTAACCAGGAATCCGCTTGTTGCCAAGGAAGAAGGCTCAAGCCTGAACCGAATCCAAGGAATGGAGATAGCAGATAAGGGACCAAGAGGGATTGAGGTGACCGAGCACCCATCCAGTAACTCCCAGGGGACACCGCCGGCCGACCAATCCTCTCGGCCTGACGTAAAAACTGGGGAGTAAGGAAAGACGACCCGGTAGGTCCTAATGCGGAAGTCCCCCCCCCCAGGCAAATCCGATACATCACCCCCATTCACGCCATGGCGAGTAGCCTGGGAGCGAAAGAGAGGCCACCCACAATGCCTCAAGCTGCAGGGTTGGTCCTGCCGCACCGCCTAGCAACGGTCTTAGTGTCCAGCAGACACAGGGGGAACTAAGAAGATCTAGAACACTACAGGAGGTCGAAATCCCCCCTTGCCCAGGGCGCCTGTGTCCCAAGACAGCAATGTCATATAGGGACTACCTGTGAGAGTAGAATTGTCAGGCCTACCATAGGCCAGCGTGGCCCAGACTGCCTCATACTGTTGAGGGAAGGAGGAAGGTTAATATAGAGGCCATAGCCCCATACTGTTAAGGGCAACCTGTAAGTAAGCCCAAACTCTGTAGGCCCAGTACGGCCTACACCAATACCTGAGAGAAAACCAGGGGCTAGAAGCACCCTGACAACCACTGAGAGGGACCGCCCAGCAAAAGCTATCCTGTGTCCAGGGGAACTACCTCCTGGAACCACCAGAAGGAGAAGGTACATTCCTAGATGGTGGACAGAAGGGCGAGGGCGTCCCTTCATGCTTGGGAGGTCTTGGCAGATTTGGACTTAGCCCTGCCAGAGGGCCCAGGGCATTGCCTGCCCACCCCATGGTGGAAATCCACACCGAACAGTTGGAAGCACAACTCAGGTTCGCGTTTTACACTAACGTGGGGAGGTGGAGGGGTGACCCTGCCCCAGGGAGGCCGGAGCGGCCTTCTGCGCAAGGGTGCCTTACCCTTTTTACCAAAAAGGTCCAAACGGGCCCCAAATAGTCGCCGTCCTCTGAAGGGAAGGCAAGTGAGAGCCTTTTTCGTAGCATCGTCAGCACCCCACTGTCGCAGCCAGACCAGGCAGCGAATAGCTACCACAAGGGCAGAGGTTCTAGCACACATCTTAATGGTGTCATCCAGTGCTGAGAGGATAAACTTCACAAACGCATCACAGTCTGCATTAAACACCCCCCAAGGTAGGTCCTCAGGACGGTGATCTAGTACTTTACTGACAAGAGTCCTGGCGGCCACCGCAGTGATGGCTGCGGCACAGACCGGGCGCAGAGCCGTCCCTGCACACGAGAAGGCGTGGGAAGCCAGTCTGTCAATGCGCCGTTCCTCAGCATCCCGAAGGGTACGGTAAAAAGGAGCCGTCATGAAAGGGGGGTTAGTAACCCCTATAACCGGTGCATCCACCACAAGAGGTGCTGACCAAAAATTAACCACATCAGGAGGGAAAGGGTACTTCCAATCCCAGACCCCTGGGACCCCTTTAAGTTTACAAGGCGATTCCCATTCTTGGGTTATACGATTCTGGAAATGATCCTGTTCTAAGAACTCCAAGCGCGGCGGCGCTGTATGGAAACTCTGCTTCTTAGGCTTGGGTGTCTCCCCAGGGGGGGAGATTGACAAGACCTGAAAGATCTTAATAAGAATTTCATCTGTGTCACACAGGCCCCAAGAACCGGGCCTAGAATCATCACAGCACCCGGGCATCTCGTTCGAGGAGCCCGAATCTGAGAATAGCTTACCTTCCTCAGAAGGATCAAGGTATCGTTAGGAACCGGAGAGCCAGGAGGCATCAGGGACCGCTTCTTACCAGGGCCCATACGCTCTGCCAATCCAGACAGCACCTGCTCCGCCGTAGGCAGCACGCGCGGCACGGTTTGCAGGTCATCCCCGCTCGAGTGGGACTCATCAGGAGTGATATTTAGGTCCGGGGAGACGGGTGTATCGAAGGGAGGTGCAGCCACTGGCAGACCTGCCTGTTCAGCACACGGTCTGCAGACCCGTGCTCTGTCAGCCTCAGCCTGGGGCTGACCACACACTGCACACAGCCGGTCATGTCCCAGAGGGACCCCGGGTACATAATTCTGAGATGCCTCCATATGGTGATTATCTGAGCAGTATGGCCGGAGGGATTTACACAATAGGCAACCCTGGATGCCCCAAGACCCGCTAGGAAGTGGGAGAATTTGTTATGTGGACCCGCTGTAATATATGTTAGGCCGGGAGAAGCCACCGAAGTCCTGGCGTCTGAAAGACATAATGGGACAAGAGGGGTGGTGTCAGTGCCATGCGTAGCCGAATACACACAGAACCATGCCGCCCCAGAGGGCACTTACATGACCAAGGGAGGAGGCGGACCGCACCACGCGCGCAAAGATTGTCAAAATGGCGCCAAGCAAACCTCGAGGAGCGGGCCAGACCAGGCTGTGACGCGGAGCGCGTAATGCCGAGTCTCCGCCTCCCCCAAAGAGCGCAAAGCTCTAACCAACAGAAATAAGTAGGACAGTTGGATAGAAGGCGCATGCATAAAGATGCTGTCACTTTGGAAATGATGCTGCCGTCTAGGCAGTTGTTAATGAAAGACAAACGGCTTGCAACTGTATAGGAAGGAGCGCGACACTGACACCCAATTAAAATAAAAACCAAAGGCCTTAAAGTGTTACTTCACACTAGGACTGCCACACATAACCCCCCCCCCCCCCCTTTCTTTTCCCCCGAGTTACGGGAGGAAGCGAGGGAGAAGCGGACCAGCGTCCATGGACTAATCTGTGAGGGGCATGGGCAAGAATGCGGGAGGGGCATCCACTAGAGGCTCGCCATCGGCCTAACCGCCTACCCTATGGTGGGGGATTGCGGTGGAGCGTGGCTCCGTTCAGCACACAAGGTGCTGCCTACCTTCACCAGACCCACGCAGCCCAGGCTGGGAGGCATAATCTTCCGAAGAGGATGGGTGGAAATAGTCCCGCAGGGCCTCGGGCTGTAAAGCCCCGCTCGCCTGCGAGAGCGTGATACTTCATGTCTTCGCAGTTCAGCACTGCAGAGAAATCTGGGGATTTGTGGGAGGTCCCTGGGTATATGAAGGGCTGGGAGGAGCCTGTTTTTGCATGTCTGCAGTGCACAGCGCCCTCTGGCGGAGGATAACCCATGTGTAAGTATTATAGATGGAGCAGGACGTGCTGTATGCTTAGAATACAAGCAAAATCTGAAAGCCCAAGGTCCCCCGAGCAGAACAATACCCAACATGCATAGGCACTATTAACCCTTTTCATTGGCAGCCTAGAAGTTTTGTCACCCTCTGTTGACAGGTCATTTTCCCCCATTTTGAGCCATGTTTAACCGTGATTTTTGCTGAAATTTCCAGGAAAATTATATATATATATATATATATATATATATTTTGCAGCAGAGTTTAGGCTTTAACATGAAATGTCTTGTTTGTAATTTTTGCATAAAAAAACAAAAAAATAAAAATATTTTTTAGACAACTGTCTCCTTTATTTTAAATAAAACATTTGTTTTATTAATGAAAACCATATTGCATGTGATAGCCCCATTTCTCCCGATTACAGCGGTACCACATATGTATCGGTAGCCCCCCCATTCTTGCCCAGGAGACCCCCCAAACTGAAAAGAGCACTTTGTAACATTTACAAATAAAATACAACTACTATCCACACTATAAACATAAGGGGTTAATTTAAAAAAAATTACATATGGTCCCCCCTCCATTTTTTGGGGAATTTTAAGGGTTAAAAACCCTTAAATATCCCCTAAAAAATGACATGGGGTCCCCCTTACCCAGCATTACCAGCCCGGGACCAGCTATGGGGGCTTGTAGGAACAGGGTGCAGGGGCCGGCTTTGGTGGCCCCCCACCCTGCAGCCTACAAGCCCACATACCCTCTGTGGGCCCGGGCTCTTCTGCCCCCACTGGGCTTTGGGGAGGCAGGTAATTGGGGTGCCGGGGGTTAATGGCAAGTCACCCGCTAGATGCAGGTGACTTGCCAGCCCCCAGCTTTGTTAACTGGTATAGGGGTCTCATGGACCCCTTACCAGTTCACAAGGGGTTAACAGTAAAAATAAACACACACACACACACACACACACATTAGAAAAAAAGACATTTATCAGTTTTTTTCCCTACTCACCTCCGATGTCCCGATCATGTCCCACGACGCTCAGATGACAGCCGATGGAGGAGGGCTGGGGGGGCGAGAGATCAGAGCCATCTCGCCCCCATCTAACCTTCCTCCTCTGATCTCTAACAGCGACTGAGCTTCTCGGGTTGCCGGCTGCCAGGTGACAGGTGCGAACCAGGAAGTGAGGGAGAGGGTGATTTCTCACCCACTCCTCACCATGGAAGAGCCCGAGAGGCGATTGAAGGCCTCTCCAGTGAAGAGGAGACCCCGCGGGAGGGATCGCAGCCGCAGGTGAGTAAATGTAATTTTTTCAGCGGCCGAAGTGAGGGGGGGCGCTATTTCGGGCGCCCTCCTGAAGACAGAAGAGCCCCGGGGGGATTGGATGCAACCTGGGTGAAGATAAGACCCGGCCTAATCTAACAAGGGGTCAAGTGAGATTTAACTTTTATATTTTTTTTTGGGGGGGGTGTTTAAAGTCAGCTATGTGAGACTCACGTAGCTGGCACTAGAAGGGTTAAAGTACTCAATTGAAAACCGTCATCAAGACCTTTCTGCCAAAAAATCAAATATTATGGGAACAGAAAAAATTCTACCAGTGAACCTTCTGGAATCGCACCAAGCGATAATGCTTGTCAGATTCTATAGTAGATCATTGATGAAGGCTTACTTCTGGATTGAATCATAGTCTGCATAACTATGTCAGAAGAACCCTCTTTCTGCCAAGATAAAGGATTCAATAGCCAGGCCATCCAAGCCAGAACATGTGAATTGAGATGCCTTAGAGGCCCCTGTGTGAGAAGAACTGGATTGTCAGGTAACCTCCACGAGTTGCCCTATTACATCCTTACTATGTCTGAGAACCAGCTTCTTCTTGGCCACAGAGGAGCCACCAAAATGGCTGGGACTCCCCTGTGAGCTAACCGTTTTTAGTACTCGCCCCAGGAGTGGAATCGGAAGGAATGCATAAAGAAGCTTGAATGCTGACCACTAAAGAGTCAGAGCATCTGTTGCTATTGTTAGAGGATCCCTGGACCGGGACACAAACTTCGGACCTTCCGACTGTGCCGTGATTCAAAGAGATCTATGTCTGGGATCCCCCAGCACATGAATAGGGATTGAAAACCCCTCTGACTAAGAGACCTTTCCCTCTGATGCAGGACCGTTCTACTGATGATCGGCCTGCAAGTTGTCCACTCCAGGTATGTGTACAGCCAAGATACATGGACCCGGTTTCTCGGCCCAAAGTAAAAACCAGCTCACTTCCATGAGGGCTTCACTGCTTCTGGTGCCTCCATGGTGGTTGATATATACCACCGCTGTCCGATTGTCTGTTTGAATCCGGAAGGGAAGCCCCTTCAGATGGTATGTTCAATGTCTGAGATACAATAGAATCGCTCTCAGTTCCAGGATATTTATGGAGAGTCTGCTCTCCTTCGGACGCCACTGTCCCTGGATCGTTGGTGACTCCATGACACTCCCCCAACCAGATAGATTGGCATCTGTGGTGATGATCTTCCACTGTAATGGAAGGAAGGATTTGCCAGTCTGAAGATGCTGAGGACCAGGCTAAAGACAGCCTTGTTGACGGTGTTCTGCAAAAAGAGTGATCCAGAGTGTGTGGGTCTCGATCCCAGATTGTGAGCAATTCCATCTGCAGGGGTCTTGTGTGAATAGTGCAAAAGATACTGACTCAAAGCAAGACACCATCAGGCCCAACAGACATATTCTTTGATAAATCGTCGGGTGAGGGCAAGACAAGAGACCCTGTACCCTGGCCTGAAGTAAGAGTCACTTCTGTGTTGGAAAAACACTTTTGCCTGAGACGTGTCTAATTATAGTCCCAGAAAAGAATAACTCTTGAAGCTATAATATGATATTTGACTTAAGAATTCGACTGGATAGTCAGTTATTCAATGTCAATCATACAGTCTGTGTATGCTTCTGGGCCCCCTGACATGATGGGGCCCATATCAACAGATAGTCTAAGTAAGGGATTATATGTATACTCTGACTTCTTAGAGACAACATGAGACCTGCCAACACCTTGGTAAACACCCTTGGTGCTAAAGATAGACCGAAGGGTAGCGCCACAACCTGAAGATGTAGGCCACCTACAGCAATGTAGGTATGCATCCTTATATATACACTGTGGTTATAAAAAACTCCCGGCTGGAGTAACTTCACTGATGATCAACAACTCCAATCTCTAAAAAGGTGAGATACGTCAGATCTCAACGCTTCTGCTTTCTGCGGAATTCGGCATACCCCTGACCAAGAGAATCTCCAAGGGGGTCTGGCTCCTAATTTGATCTTGTAACCTGAGGATACAACTTCCTGTATCCAAGTATCTGTTACATGAAGCCTACAAATATGAGCAAAATGCAGAAGCGGTCCCCCCACATGTGCAAGAGCAGGGGTGTCCCTTCATGTCTGAGCATGCTTTGAAGGGGGTCTGGCTTTATTTTGCCAGACACCTGTTGCCTTCATTTGGAACTTTGTCATATTTAAAAAAAAAATCTCTTCGGTATCCCGAAGAGGCCGAACCTCTAGCCGGAACCCCAGAGTAGTAGAGGCCCTGCGGAAGCAGTATTAGACTTCGGTTTCTGTGGCTGATTAGATGATTTACCACTAGTAGCATGCTTTACCATGTCAACCAAGCACTCCCCAAACAGACATCCCACCTTAAAGGGGAGTCCTGTCATTCTTTATTGGAGGCTATGTCAGCTGGCCATTGCTTAAGCCATAAAGCACGCCTTAACCCTTCTAG
The DNA here is from genome assembly GCA_027917425.1 of Gastrophryne carolinensis. NCBI lineage: Eukaryota > Metazoa > Chordata > Amphibia > Anura > Microhylidae > Gastrophryne > Gastrophryne carolinensis. The sequence continues at coordinate 126,542,184 of CM051240.1, read as the reverse complement.
TGAGTCTCACGTAGCAGCCTCTACTCCACTTAAGTGCCAACTACGTGAGACTCAGGTAGCTGACTTTAAACCCCCACAGTAAAAAAAAATATAACAGTAAAATACTCACCTGACCCCTCCAGCCGGGTCTCCTCTTTAATTTGGTGCCATCCGATCCTCCGTGGGGGGTCGGATGGCTCCAGGAGAGCCCCCGGAATAGGCCGCCCTCCCCCCCGCTTCGGCAGCAGCAGCTGCTAACTGTAAAAAAAATAAAAATGACATTCACTTACCTGCGTGTGCGCTGGCTCCCGCTGTCCCTCCTCTTCACCTGGGAGGCCTCCGATCCCCCCCCAGGACTTACAGATCTTCAGGAGAGAGCCAAGAAGGCTCTCTCCCCTTTCCTCCTCGATGGCGGCCGCCATCTTGCCGCTAAGCCCACCCCCTTTTTTGTAATAAAATACTTTTGTCTGGTGTCTTTTTTTTTTCACAGTTAACCCTTTATGAACTGGTAAGGGGTCCATGAGACCCCTTATACCAGTTCACAAGGCTCTGGGTCTGGCAAGTCACCTGCGGCTAGCGGGTGACTTGCCATTAACCCCCAGCCCCCCCATTACCTGCCTCCCCAACAGCCAGGGGGGGGGCAGAAGGGCCCGGGCCACTTAGTGGCTATGTGGGCTAGTAGCCTGCAGGGCCAGGGGCCACCAATGCTGGCCCCTGCGCCCTGTTCTACAAGCCCCCATAGCTGGCCTGGGTCGGTAATGCTGGGTAGGGGGACCCTACGTCATTTTTGGGGGGGATTTTTAAGGGTTTTTAACCCTTAAAATTCCCCCAAAAAATGGGGGTCCCCCCCCGGGAGGGATGTCCTGTTACACAGCAGGTATAAAATGTTTCCAGCATTCTGTGGTGTGGTGTGTTTGTGTTTTTTTTTACATTTAAAGTGGACCAACACCCAGGATTTTGACTATCCTGGGTATTGGTCCTTTCCCCCGGGGCATCCCGATCGGGGATGCCCCGCTCTGTGAAACCCCCCCGATCGCCCACAATAACTCATCTCACCCCGATCCTATGGAGCATGCGCGGCCGCTCGTCCAATCAGCGTGCTCAGAGCGGCTGAGTTATGGACGTCTGAGAGACGTCTAAGCTCAGCCACTCTGAGCATGCTGGAGACCGCATCCCCCACTTCCCTCTAACAGGGAGCGTGCCCGTGCCGGCCATTCATAGCCAGCGCGGGCACGCACCCTGCTAGAGGGATAGCGGGGATGCGGCCCGCGCATGTGCCGTAGGACCGGGATTCAGGTAAGTGGTAGCGGGTGTTCCGGGGGGTTTCACACAGAGGGGCATCCCAATTTTGGATGCCCCGGGGGGAGGGAATAGAATGGTCTGGGAATCTTATAGATTCCCGGGCCGATCAGCCCTGGGTGTTGGTCCACTTTAACCCATTGTGAACTTGTAAGGAGTCCATGAAACCCCTATACCAGTTCACAAGGCTGGGGGGCTGTCAAGTCACCTGCGGCTTGCGGGTGACTTGCCATTAGCCCCGGCTTCCCTATTACCTGCCTCCCCGAAGCCCGGGGGGCAGAAGGGCACGGGCTGATTTAGGCGGTGCGGGCTTGTACTTGGCAGGGTGGGGGGCCACCAAAGCTGGCCCCTGCGCCCTGTTCTACAAGCTCTGCATAGCTGATCCCCGGGCTGGTTATGCTGGGTAGGGGGGACCCCATGTCATTTTCAACCCTTAAAATGAAAAAAAAAATGGGGATTACCCCCCCCCCCCCCTGGAAGTGGAACCTCACGCAATTTTTTTTCTTGATTTAACCCTTTTTAGTGTGGATTGTAGTTGTATTTTATTTTCACATGTTATAAAGTGTTCTTTTCAGTTTGGGGGGGTCTTCTGAACAGTAACGGGGGGCTACCGATACATATGTGGTACCGTTGTAATCGGGAGAAATGAGGCTTTCACATGCAATATGGTTTTCTTTAAAAAAAAAAAGGTTTTATTTGAAATAAAGGAGACAATTTTCTAAAAAAATTTTTTTTTTTTTTTGTTTTGTTTAAAATATTTTAAAAAACAGTAAAAAAATTACAAACAAGACATTTCATGTTAAAGCCTAAACTCTGCCGCAAAAATAAAATATAGAATTTTCCTGGAAATACCTGCAAAAATCACAGTTAAGCATAGCGCAAAATGGTTAAAAATGACCTGTCAAGAGAGGGTGACAAAATCTCAAGTAGGCTGGCAGTTAAAAGGGTTAACCCTTTCGCTGCCAGCCTACCTGGAGTTTTTGTCACCCTTGGTGCCAGACCATTTTGCACTATTTTGCGCTCCCCATGTTCAAATGTGATTTTTGAAGGGATTTCCAGGGATTTCCCAGGAAAATGATATATTGTTTTTTTCAGCAGAGTCTGGGCTTTAACATGAAATGTCTTGTTTGTATTTTTTTAGGTGTATTCTCAATACTTTTGGGTGAAATATGTGCAAAAAAATAAAAAAAAATCTATTTTTTGCAATTTGTAAAAAAAATGTAAGTTTGTCAATAAAATCTTATTGCATGTGAAACCCCAATTAATCCCGGTCACAGCGTTACCACATATGTATAGGTAGACACCCTTTCCTGCCCAGGAGACTCCCCCAAACTGAAACAGCGCTTTAGGAGATTTTCAGATAAAATACAACTATGCACCGCGCTAAGCGCACCTTGCTGTCTTTCCAGAAAAAGAACCCTTTAAATTTGAAATACCCCCAAAAAACTATATATTCTCTGGAAGTATACACCTCCGGCTTTCTAGGCGTACCAGGTTTGTTGACATGGGCGCAATTTTCTGGAAGTAATCCCTCAATCAATTCTTTGGTTGCACAGAGTTTCCCTAAAAAAGAATAAAAAAGAAGAATCAAAGCCACATTTTCCTAAAAAAACTATATGCAAACAGAAAAAAACATATAAAATCTGAAAAAGCAACATCCCCCGAGCAGAACAATACCCAACATGCATAGGTACTGTCAAGGGAAGAGTTGCCAAACACCCCAAAGTAAAGCGTGCGCATAACAGTAATTTTACTTAAAAATTTCAGCTCTGCAGACAAAGTGCGCACCTTGCGATTTTTCAACCAAAACAACCCTTTAAATTAAGAATATCCCCACAAACCATATATTCCCTGAAAGTACACATGTTAAGCTTTCTAAGAGTACTGAGCTTGTTGTAGTGGGCTCATCTTTCTGGAAGTAATCCATTGAAGAATTCTTAGGTTGCACAGGGTTTCCCTAAAAACAATTGTAAAAAAACAGAATAAAAACCATGTTTTCCTAAAAAATTTCCTAAAATATCAATATACAAACAAGAAAAAACAAGCTAAATCTGAAAGCGCAAGGTCCTCCGAGCAGAACAATACCCAACATGCATAGGTACTATTAACCCTTTTAATTGTCAGCCTACTTGAAGTTTTGTCACCCTCTGCTGACAGGTAATTTTTCCCCATTTTGCGGCATGATTAACCGTGATTTTTGCTGGAATTTCCAGAAAAATTTTATACATTACATATACATTTTTGCAGCAGAGTTTAGGCTTTAACATGAAATGTCTTGTTTGTAATTTTTCTACTGTTTTTTGAATATTTCTGCTTAAAAAAACAAAAAACAAAAAATATATATATATATTGTCTCCTTTATTTTAAATAAAACCTTTTTTTTTTTTAATGAAAACCATATTGCATGTGATAGCCCCATTTCCCGATTACAACGGTACCACATATGTATCGGTAGCCCCCCCATTCTTGTCCTGGAGACCCCCCAAACTGAAAAGAGCACTTACATTTATTTATTACATTATTACATTACAAATAAAATACAACTACTATCCACACTATAAACATAAGGGGTTAATTAAAAAAAAATTACATAGGGTCCCCCTTCCGGGTGGAGGGCTAACCCTAACCCTCAAAAATCCCCCCAAAAATTACATAGGGTCCCCCCTTTTTTGGGGGAATTTTAAGGGTTAGGGTTAGGGTAACCCTAACCCTTAAAAATAAAAAAATATATAAAAATAAAAATTCCCCCCAAAAAATGGGGACCCCCCCCCATGTCATTTTTTTATTTTATTTTTTAAGGGTTAGGGTTAGGGTTAGGCTAACCCTAACCCGTAAAAATAAAAAAAAAGACTTTTTTTTTTTAATTTTAAGGGTTAGGGTTAGGCTAACCCTAACCCTTAAAAATAAAAACAATTACGTAGAGGGGAACCCATTTTTTTTTTTTAATTTTAAGGGTTAGGGTTAAGCTAACCCTAACCCTTAAAAATTAAATAAAAATGACGTAAGGTCCCCCCTCCGGGGGGGGGGAACCCATTTTTTTTTTTATTTTAAGGGTTAGGCTAACCCTAACCCTAACCCTTAAAATAAAAAAAAATGACGTAGGGTCCCCCTTACCCGTCATAACCAGCCCGGGACCAGCTATGGGGGCTTGTAGGCACAGAGTGGGGGGCCAGCTTTTGTGCATACCCTGTGTGGGCCCGGGCTCTTCTGCCCCCCCCTGGGCTTTGGGGAGGCAGGTAATTGGGGGTTAATGGCAAGCCACCCGCTAGTTGCAGGTGGCTTGCCAGACCCCAGCCTTGTGAACTGGTATAAGGGGTCTCATGGACCCCTTACCAGTTCACAAAGGGTTAACATAAAAAAAACACACACACACAAAAATGTAATTTATTTAAAAAAAAAAAAGTTTTTTTTACTTTACTTACCTCACCCGATTGTCAGCTCCTGTGTCGATCAGCTGTCAAATGCCTTGGTGATCGCTGGCCAGAGGAGGGGGGGGCAGGGGATCAGAGCATCCCCTGCCCCTCCACTGCTCTGCCCAGCGATCACCAGGGCCTCTGACAGGGCCGCCCAAAGGGGTGGGGCTTAACAACAAGATGGCGGCGCCCGTCGGGAGAGGAGGGGGAGAGCCATTTCAGGCTCTCCCCTGAAGCTGAAGAGGCTGGGGGGGGCGATCGGAGGCCCCCCCAGTGAAGAGGAGACCCGGAGGGAGGTAGCGCGACTGCAGGTAAGTAAATGTCATTTTTATTTTTTTATTTTTTTACAGTTAGCAGCTGCTGCTGCCAAAACGGGGGGGGGGGCTATTCCGGGGGCTCTCCTGGAGCCATCCGACCCCCCACGGGGGATCGGATGGCACCAAATTAAAGAGGAGACCCAGCCGGATCCAACGAGGGGTCAGGTGAGTATTTGTGATTTGTATTTTTTTTACTAGCAGGGGGGAAAGTCAAGCACGTAGATTCTACGTGCTTGGCACTTAAGTGGAGTAGAAGCAAGCACGTAGAAACTACGCGCTTGGCACTGAAAGGGTTAAAAGTACCTATGCATGTTGGGTATCGTTCTGCTCGGGGGACCTTGCGCTTTTAGATTTAGCTTGTTTTTTCTTGTTTGCATATTGATATTTTAGGAAAACTCATTTTTTATTCTGCTTTATTATACTTTTTTTTTTTTCTTTATTTGGTTTTCGAAGAGATAAAAAGGGTACTGAAAGTACAGATATTACAGAGAAATTACAAGAAGGTACATAGATGGAACATGCAAGTAGAATTAGCAATAGTGGTAGTATTACTATTACTAATATTAGGCCCAGCTCTATCCAACGATTCCCGCCTCCCAACTTGGTATTCCATCCCACCTAAGAGCACTCCAGATTCTTCTTCTTCATTGTTGCCTTTGGGTTTAGATTTCATGATAGGCCCCTAGGGGATCTCTCATGTCTTCTGGCATGTTTCATCCCTAAGGTGATTCTAGCTCCTAATCGTTTTCCTGACCCACTGTCGCGAGTCAGGTCTTCCAGCTTCATCTAGGGGCGACTTATAGGATTCGGTTCTCTGTAGGTGCGGGGTACTCCAGCGCACATCTGAGTATTCGATAATTTAGGGGGGCTGACGGGAACGTCACCGGGAAGAGCCAGGTACCTTTAGTTATAGCATGTGGGGAAGCATATGACATGAGAAAGAGAGATGAGATAGTATGGAGAGAGGGAAAAAGAAGGGAGTAGGAAAAGGGGGAAGGGAGGGAGAAGCGCCTAAACTGCGACCACCGCCGCCAATGGTCGGGGGGGGGGGCGCGACAGCGGGAAGAGAGGTGATAAAGACCGGCCAAAGTCCCGAACCACGAGATTGTGCACGCCCGATCCTCAGCCGCCCAGACGAGGGTGGGGCAGGTTAACCCTCCAACGAAGCTCGGGCTACAAGCCATGAAGTCCACATCAACCGGTTCTCATCTTCCTTATCATGGACCGCTGCTGTTAACTCCTCCATTTCCTGTATTTTGTCTACTTCCCGGATCCAATCTTTTACCGTTGGAGTCCGTTCGGATTTCCAGAACCTGGGGATCAATGCTTTAGCTGCATTAATCATGTGCCTCAGGACCGACTTCCTATACTCTGCGACCCCACTGTTGGTATGATGTAAGAGCATAAGAGCTGGACAGGTCGGGATCTGCATACCTATCACCTTGGTCATAATTTCCGTCGTCTTCGTCCAAAATGGCTTGATCTTGGTACACGTCCATAAAATATGGAAGAGCGATCCTCTTTCTGAACCACATCTCCAGCAATCGGATGGGGATCCAGGGAACATAGAAGCCAGTCTTTCCGGAGTGTAGTACCACCTGGTCAGGTATTTATAATTGGTTTCTTGGATTTGCGCAGATATTGAAGACTTGCAGGTAAGCGTAAATATTTTCGCCCATTCGGCCTCCGAGAATTTCATATTTAGATCTCTTTCCCACTCAATGCAGAAGGGAGGGGGATGTTCTGGTTTCTCATCCAGAAGCTGGTATATCTGCGAAACCACTCCTCTGGAGGGGTCCTTGCTCATATCCAATGACTCAAATTGTGTGAGATCTCGTCCTAAAGAGTTCCTAGTCCCCATCTTTTGCAAAAAGTGCTGGAAGAACAGGAGGTACCATGGATCCAGGTGAGGGTTATTCCATCGGTTTCTAAGCTCTTCTATGTGATACCAATCCTGCCCTCTCACCAGGTCCCGTCCTCTTATCATTCCCTGTTCTCTCCAGTGCTCCAGGACCTGGGGTCTCTGGCTAGGGGGTAGTTCTGGGTTTTCCACCACTGGGATCAAGGGTGACGGCCAGGGCGAGATCTCTGTTCCTGCTCTAGTTTTGTCCCAAATATTGAGGGTGGCTCTAATAAGTGGGTTAGATCCCGACCATTTATTTGAGTTCTCCGAGGCCCAAGGGATTTCCTTTAATGGAGTATCTGTGCAGCTTGCCTCCACAGTGACCCACTTTTTAGTATCTTCATTCCTCATCCAGTCCACTACTCTCTGCAGATGGGTTGCTTGCCAGTATCTCCTCAGGTTTGGCACTGCTAGTCCTCCTCTGACCCTGGGCCGTTGCAGTAGCCCGAATTTGATTCTCGGTTTCTTGTTTCCCCATATAAATCTAATGAGTATCGTGTTTAAGTTTCTGAAGTAGCTCGCTGGTATGTAGCACGGAAGGGTTTGGAGTAAATAGAGGATTCTGGGGAGGGTTGTCATTTTTACAGCTCCCATACGCCCAAACCAGGTAAGCGTTAGAGCGCTCCATCCTAACAGGTCAGATTTGATTTTGTTTAGCAGCGGGATGAAGTTATAGCGAAAGGTGTCCCCGATATTATTTGGGATTTTTGTTCCCAGGTACGTCAATGTTGACGGATTCCATTTGAATGGAAAGGAGTTCTTTATGGGGAGCAACACAGTTTCTGGCAGCCCCACATTAAGTGCCTCCGATTTATCAAAATTAATCTTAAAGTTAGCGAGGTGTCCAAATGTTTCAAAACCCTTCATAAGTACTGGGAGTCCGATCACTGGGTTGGATATAAAAAATAATAGGTCATCCGCATATGCGGATACCTTGTGTTCTGTGTTTTTCACTCGGATCCCTTTTAGATCTGGGTTTTCCCTCGTGTGTCTCAGGAAGGGTTCCACTACTAGGGCAAAGATGAGGGGAGATAGTGGGCACCCCTGCCTGGTTCCATTGGATATTTGAAAAGGAGAGGAGAGGCAGCCATTCACCTTTACTCGGGCTTGCGGCCTGGAGTATATGCCTAAGATGTATTTAAGTGCCCTTCCTTGAAGTCCTATATACTTCAGTACCTCAAATGCAAAACCCCAGTCCACTCGGTCAAACGCTTTTTCAGCGTCAGTGGACAAAAGCATAATGGGGATGTTATCCGCATGTGACCTATGTATAAGGTTTAGGGTCCTGATCGTGTTGTCTCTGGCTTCCCTGCCAGGGACAAATCCATACTGATCATTGTCGACCAAGTTGGGCAGGTACACAGCCAGGCGAGTGGCTACGATTTTAGTGAATAACTTGAGATCCACATTCAGCAATATCAGCCGATAACTTTTACATCTTAGTGGATCTTTTCCGGCCTTGTGTATCACTGTGACGTGGGCCTCGAGCGCTTCCACCGGAACTAGCATAGGATCATCCTCTTTTTCAGACGTACTAAAGGCCAGAAGGAACTGTTTATTTAGAACATTTTCAAATTTTTTGTAATATGCGATGGTCAACCCATCAGGGCCTGGGGATCTCCCATTCGGAGTTGCCTTTATCGCCTGATGTAGTTCAGTTCCTGAGATTGGTTCCCCTAGTCTAGCTATAGCTTCATCGTCTAAGCGAGGCATTCCGGAGGTTGAGATATACTCTCGTATCCGCTCCAGATCTCCATGGGTGTTCCCTGTCCCACTCGAACGCAAATTATAAAGTCCCTGGTAGTAGTCCCGGAACACGTTGGCAATGTCAGTTGTTTTATGCCCTTTCTGTTGTTTTTCATCAGTTATTGCCTCAATGAAATTGAGAGATTTAAAAATTTTGTTACAGTGCCTAAATCTAGGTCCGTAAGACACCGCGCTAAGAACAGGTTAAAGGATTATAAATGGTAATTAAGAAGCTCAACGTGTGCAGAATTCCCAATCTGTAAAAGTATATATATCACAAAAAACACAGAGCTAATGAAAAGTTCATTCAATCAGAGCATGAGGCCTCTAGCCACAGCATCCCTCGGTGCATGTATCAATCTTTTGAACACGTGGGCCCACCACCACCAGGTTTATGCTCTTACCAGATGTCCCAGCTTTAATGGCATGAATGAATCAAATATAGTTCCATCTCCAGTAGCATCCAATTCAGATACAGGCTCCTGCCCAATAACTAGTAGCACCACTTCAGGTCTTCTTTAAAGTTCAAATCAAAGATTCTCATAGATAAGCTCCCACAAACAAGGCATGCAGCATGTAGGGAAGACACAAAATGCGAAGACTAGTGTAATATTGCTAAAAAAAACATTTAATACTAAAAAGCAGTGGCAAATGCACTCACAAAAGTGTAATAAAAACCAGCATAGAATATCCAGCAAGGCCAATAACAGTGGATCTCACCGCTCGGCGCAGCAAACATCAGCCATAAAAGAATCCACAGCTCCCGCTGCAAAAAGGTAGATAAAAGGTCCAAATCCCAACGCGTTTCACCGCTGTAGTAACGGCTTTAACCAGGGTAATAAAGTAAAAAGTCCATACCAATTTTAAATAGGAAGATGGAGGGGAAATACTTCCGGGGTCAAATTCCGGATGCAACAACTTCCTCTCATTTGATCAGCAATCAAAGCTGCAGGCAAGAGGTGGTTAAGATGTAAAAGGGCAGGCGATTGGTTAAAGCCACCCATGGGGAGGTAATACTGTAAGAGAGCAGGCGATTGGTTAAATCCACCCAAGGGGAGGGGCTGAACCTCCAGATTCCCTCCAGCAAAGCATAATGAATTCAAGCAAGTTCATGTCAGCCATGAATCAGGGATGCAGCTGAGCTGAACTAGCGCAGATGCGCCACCTGCTGGCAACTTAAGAACAGACAGGCTGAGTCTGTGTAAAAAAATAGATAAAAAAGGCTAAGCTTTTAGAAATAACTCAGGTGCGCCACCTGCTGCGCAATTCAAAGCAAGCAGGCTGAGTTCAACTAGAAGCAGATCTAAATAACAGCCAGATAGCTGTATATCAATAAAAAATATATTAAAAAGCACTGTCCTGAAAGGCCATATAGTCCATTGAGTCAAAAGCAATGAGATCCACTTCACAATAGTACATATAAAAAATCAAATGAATATAAAACAACAATTAGGAAGTATCCAAAAAGCAATTCAGGTCAAATTCTATGTTTAATCCCCCAGGGGATAGTGTATCCAGGGAATAGATCCAATATCCTTCCCTTTTTGAGAGTTCCCTCACTAAATATGTACCCCGCCAATGGCTCTTCACCTTGTCCAGTCCCATAAATGACAATAGGTTAGGATCAGAGGAATGGACAGATTTAAAGTGAGATGAGACACTATGATTTTCATAACCACGTCTTATATTATACATGTGCTCTCGAATCCGAATTTTTAATTCCCTTGTGGTGCGACCTACATACATCATTTTGCAGGGGCACCACAAAAGGTAGACCACATTTTTGGTGCTGCAAGTGATCAAATCTGCAATTTCAAACTCTTTGCCAGTTTTAAAATTTTGAAAGGTTCTAAAAGATTTCTGTGTACACCGGGTGGTTTTACACCCAAAGCAAGTGCCACACCTGTGAAACCCTTTCAGAGAGTCAGCAGCTAGAGCGAGAAATTGAGAGATTGCTGTTTCCTTAGGGCTCTAGCTAAGAGAGATCCGCTTTTATTTCCCCATTCATAGTAAAATCGTTTACACCTCTTTATGGGGAACGCTGCTTTTTTAAGTAGTAGGGAATTTAGCTGCTCTCTGCATAGCGTCAGTTCTTGTAACGTGTCCCGCATCTGGGATTCTTTATGTCTTCTTTCCAGATGTTGGATATGTGACAGGAGGCGGTTTCTTTGTAGTGTATGTGCTTTTTTTCAGTCTGGACGCATGTTGAATAAATATCATTCTTATTACTGCCTTGTGCGCTTGCCAGACAGTCATTGGAGGTACTTCCCCTGAGCCGTTTAGTGCAAAGTACTCAGTGAGTGCGGCTTGGGCCGCCTGTACTACTACTGAATCTTTCAGTAAGCTTTCGTTAAGGCGCCACGTCCATGCCTTTTTACTGTTTTCACTTGTAAGTAGGTCAACCCACACAGGACTATGGTCTGACAAAGACGCCGACCCTATACCAGGGTTAGTCACTTTGGGTAGCAGGCTATGGGAGACTAATATGTAGTCTAATCTTGCATACGTCGAATGTACTGAAGAAAAATGAAAATAGTCTCTGCCCCTAGGGTTAAAGATCCTCCAGGGGTCATACAGCTGTAGCTTGTGGAGGGCCCGTTTGACTTTGCGCAGACCTCCATATGGAATGGAGGATTTACTGGTCGACGAGTCGAGTAAAGGTTCTATGGCAATATTTAGGTCACCTCCAAGGAGTATTCTCCCCTCCTGAAAGTCAGATAGCTTCTCAAGGAACTGGAGGAGGAACCTCCACTTGGCCGCTGTTAGGGACATATACCGAGGCCATAGTAAACTTCTCCTCCCATAGCAAGCCTTTTATCATTATGTATCTACCCTCGCTGTCCGTCAGGGTCCCTTGTACTTGAAATGGGACATCTCTCGCCAGCAGTATAGCCACTCCCTTAGACTTGGATTCCGGGGATGAGCTTACATAGCTTTGGGGGAAAAATCTAGGGGATAATTTGGGGTAGGCGTTTCCCTTAAAGTGTGTTTCCTGCAAGAAGACGATCTTGGCTTTCCTCCTTCGCAGGTCCGATACCACGGCCGACCTCTTTTCGGTATATTGAGGCCCCTACAATTCAGGGAAACCATTTTCTTGGCAGCCTCCGAGGGGTCTCGTGTTCCCCCTGCCCCAGCCCCCCCCCGCCCCCAAGCCGCACAGTCCCAGAGGGCGCGGCGCTCAGAACAGGTTGGGCAGCGGCGTGACGCGGTCGAGTCATGAGTAAGGGGTAGGGCACAGATAAATGGGTGTGGGTAGGGAGAGAAGTGAGAGCAGAACAGACAAAGTTCAGAAATAGAAAATCAAGGATGTAAAACTTCAAATTCCGGAGAAAACCTTAAGGAAAGAAAAAAGAAATCCTAGGTTTGTTACAAAAGTAATATTGACCCCCCTAATATAGGGGGGTCTGGTCCAGCGTCCCCCGAGGGAGTCTCCGGCTGCTCCCTTCGGGAAGACAACAGAACCTCTGGGGGAAATGGATACCAGATGAAGAGGAGCTAGGATCCTAAGGACTTTTATAGCAGGTGGTGCTTATCTTCTAGTCCAGGCAACCCTCCCGTCCCCGTAACCCATCAACAGTAAAGCAGCAGCTTAACCTTAAAACCCATACACCTAAAGACTCCACTCCAGTAACTCATATCATATAGCTGTCAATGTCGGAAATACTTCGCCATCCTTTCCATCTGCCCTGTCTTTCCTCTAGTTAACCAGCTCATCAAGCGACAACTCCCCCCCCACCCACGCCCCCCAACCAGGCCAGGCCCGGCCCCACCACAAGGCCCCATGGGCAGCAGAAGCAGGACCCGACCCCAGCCGGGGGGGGGGGGCGGCACAGCCGGCCGAGAGTATCATCAGGATCGCACCAGCCGGATCATTATTTAGCATTGCAAATCATAGCTTCAACACCGGGGGCACATTCTCCCGCGGGGCACCCCTCAGGTCCGCGATAAGCTGTACGGCCAGTCCGTAACCAGGGCGGAAAGCTCCACCCATAGGGTGGGCCAACCCCCCCCTCAAGGGGCCCAAATCCCCCCACCTAGTTCAGGGTCCCGTCCACCCGAGGGGAAGACCCCACACCCGCGGGGGGCCCCGCCCGAACCAGGGGGGGGGGGGTCCACACACCAGATGGAGCCACGGCTGCGGGGGGCACGCCACATCCAAAGAGCCTTCTATCCCATTAACTACGCAGTCCCCTGACGGGGGGCCGCTACTAGTCAAAATGGGAGGTCACAGGCAGGGCTGCATCTTCCACTCCACTGAACCATCAGATATCGGACATCCCCCCACCCCCCCCCGCCAAGCACAGGCCAGACGTTTTAGAAGGATAACATTGACATTGGCATATAACATGGTAATTAAGAGAGGAAAGGAATCTATAACATTATTTAAACTGAACACAATTCAAAAACAACATTGTACTGTAATTCAAGACCAGGTGTCATTACCGCCTATTCACCGTTCATGGGGCCGGGGCTCCACCCGCGCCCAGGATCGGGTCGACGGCCCGGGTCCCTCCTATCCCGGCCACGTCGCCTGGGACGCTGTGGGAGCGGACCTGCTCGTTGGTCAAGGTCCGCCGCCAGCCAGTCCGGGACCTCGATGGGTGCCGCTTCCAAGAACTCGAACAGTCCCGCAAGTTGCTCCGGAGTCTTCAGGGCGTATCCTCTTCGGTCCTTCCGCACTAATAAGTGAAAGGGGTGACCCCAAAGATACGATGCCCCCCGACGCTGAATCAGTTCCAGTAGGGGTTTCATCACCCTCCGCATGTGGAGGGTTCTACGGGAAAGAACCGGAAGCAGCACAACCCGCGCTCCGTTTAGATCGATGGGGCCCTTGTTCCATGCTGCCTGCATGATTGCCTCTTTGACTTGAAAAAAGTGTATTCTGCAAAGCACATCCCTAGGCCAATCGGGGTTTCCGTTTACCAGGCCCAGGGCTCGATGAATTCGGTCAATCTCGACGCGATCTGATTCATATAGAGGCTTATTAACGCAGCACAGCAACAATAGCAATTGCTATTTCAATATTCAATAACGTGTGAAATCGTATTTTGGTGGCACTAACAACAGCCAAGAAAAGTTTGATTCAGTGTTTGTGTCCACCCCTGCAACACAAAGTGCATCATTGCCCTGTGATTTAAAAAATATTATGAGGGACTATGAGGACACCATGAAGAAGGAATTAAAAACATGGTGGGACCTCAGTTCCTTAAATAAATATTTGCAGAACCAGATGATCCCCAGAGGTCTACGAATTAGAAAAGTCCCGACTACAATTTATTCAGACAAGTTTAAGAGTGAATGGGACGATATTCTTACACAGGCTTCCTTTGAGCTCATGAAGTTGATCACTCAATATGAAGAGGAGAAGCTCAAGGATATACAAACAACAATTATGAGCATTGAAACATCTCTTAAGGAGTTTGAGCCTGACCCCCAATTTCAGGAATATATGGATAAAATGAAGAAGTCGATTGATAATATGGAATCCCAGATTATGCAGATTAAAAGGAACAAATTTCAACGTGATACCGAGGACTACTCCAATGATCGCATATATTCCTGGAAACGTTTTACCAGGAATTCACGTCCGAGATCCATCCTTAAATCTCCATCTGGTAAAAAGATGGTTTCCTTCAATATGATGGAATCGGCAGAGTGGTCGTCTAGTAGTGACCGATCTGACGCAGAGCAAGGATCAGGAAATTTTCAACGGTCATCGACTCCCAAAGCAAGGAAGAAAAAGTTCTCAAGAGGGGCCATAGATCAGGGAGGAAACATCATCCCAAGCTCCCGCTATATGCTTCGAGGCCGCAGACAACAGGACTGACAAGTGTAATTAATCTATCATCCCACTCCTTATCTGGTGATGAAGAAAAAGTATTGGCCAAAGGACTTTCATTTGCCCCGACATTGTTTTCTACGATCCTTGACATTAATAGATTTGTTAGAAATTTAACTCTGCGTAGACACTTTATTTCAGAGTCCTATGGTGAAAGTTTGGATATACCCTCACAAGGTGATCAGCACCAGGGGGGGATGGGCCCAGATCAAGGGGAAATATTAGGCCATGAGATGCGGGTCTCCTCGTTTGAGGATGCCACCATGCATCTATGGTTGGAGAGCCTGTCTGAGGAGGGGCCTACAAAAATTGAACCCCCCCCCTAAGATCAGATTCCCCAAATCGGAGGTTCTATCCTATCAGCTCCAGACCGCCCGTGTTAGATGTTTTTCAAGAGGCAGTGGAAGCTGATCTCACGGCCCTAGCTAATAATTCTAAGTCTAAGCTAGCAGGCCATTCTAATCTGTCCAAAGGTGAGAAAGAGGCCCTTAAAAGCTTAAGTGATAATGACAAGATAGTCATTCGAGCAGCAGATAAGGGGGGGTGTGTGGTTGTATTGGATGCCGTGGATTACGAGAAAGAGGCATGGAGACAGTTGGAGGATGAGACCACTTATATTAAACTTAAATCCAATCCAGTAGAGGAATTTCAGAAAGAGTTAACTATATTGCTTGATGAAGGCGTAGCATTGGGAGTCCTCACTCAACATGAGGCTGAGGCTCTTTTTGTGACCTCCCCCCATTGCCCCAGTCTTTCATCACCTCCCCAAGATCCACAAGTCCCAACGTCCACCCGCTGGGAGGCCGATTGTGGCTGGTATTGGGGGGCTGAATGAGAGACTGGGGCAGTGGGTGGATGCCCAGCTGCTCCCATTGGTACGCAGACTCCCCGGTTTCCTGCAAGACTCCCGTGACATTTTGATTCAATTACATGAGTTTCAATGGAGCCCTAGTTACAGCTGGCTTACTTGTGATGTGGCCTCATTATACTCAATTATACCCCATAATCTGGCCTTACAAGCAGTCCAATTCCATCTGGACAACTATTCCAAGTACTCAGATGATTTAAAAACTTTCCTCATTTTGGCCCTGCAATACCTGTTGCAACATAATTATTTCTTGTTTGCAGGTCAATATTTTTTGCAAAGATGCGGGGCCTCCATGGGGGCCATTCTCTCCCTCCCTGGCCAACCTCTATATGGGGTGGTGGGAGAGGGGGGCGATATTTGGTTGTGACAATCCTTTTCTAGCCCAGATAAAATTGTACGGGAGGTATATTGATGACCTCATCCTGATATGGTCTGGGTCCCAGGACACACTAGCCCCCTTCCTAGAATACTTGAATTCCAATGACTTAAGCCTAAGGTTCACTTCGGAATGTGATCCCATGACAATTTCCTTTTTGGATTTACGGTTAGAGGTAGATAGTAACACCCTTCAAATTTCAACTAGGACCTTTAGAAAAGAGACGGCGGGGAACACCACCCTTAGAGCAGAAAGTTGCCATCCCCCTCACACCATCAGGGCAATTCCCGTGGGCAAAATGATCAGGGCCCGGAGGAATTGCTCTCAAGAGGTGAGGTTTAAGGAAGAATTAACTTTAATCTCTAATAGATTTCCTGAACGGGGATATCCACCTGAATTGCTAGAAAGGGCTAGAACAATAGCCTCAAGTAGAGACAGGAACAAAATGCTCAAAGATACCATGTGGAAAGGAGCACGTAAAAAGAGGGATGGAACCCCCAGGGAATCGCAAGGATCTGTGACTTTTGTCACTTCATATAGTGAGGAGTTTTATAAAATTAAAGCCATAATACAGAAACACCTCCCTGCTTAATTGCGACCCTCAACTTAGGGATGTAGTTAAACAGGGCATTAGGATAGTGAGCCATAAATCCCCCACAATAGGATGCAAACTGTCACCAAGTCTCTATATGAAACAGGGCGCAACTTCCAAAACGTGGCTGTCCCAGTTAGGATCCTTTAAATGTGGTAGTAGAAGATGTGGGGTATGCAAATTTATGCAGCCAGGGCCAAACTTCAGTTCAGTAGTTAATAATAAGAACTATGAGATAAATAATTTTATAAACTGTGACTCTTCAAATGTGATTTACCTAATTACTTGTGTAGGCTGTAAAGTGCAGTATGTGGGCTGCACCACACGATCTGTGAAAAAACGAATTGCGGAACATTTAGCTTCCAATTCCCTGGAGTGCATAACCTGCACCTCAAATGTGGGGAAACATTTCAGGAGCCACCATGGGGGTGATCTAACTAGTCTTAGATGGGTACCCATCGAAAAAGTGACTTTAGGTCCCAGGGGTGGTGATCTTATGGATACATTGTTACAGCGGGAGGTCTTTTGGATTTTTACATTGGGCACCCGCAGCCCCAAGGGACTTAATGCCAGGTGGGATGTGGACTTGTTTTTGAAACACAATTAGGCCGGCCAGATTCCATATATTTAGGTGTGCTTAGTCTCATCTTTCTTCATCCTTTAGTATTGAAATTGCAATTTTTAGATACAATGTCTAAATGATGATTTAATTCAGCCCTCTGCGAATGAAATGTCCTACAAAATATATATGAGTTGGGCTCTACGCTGACAGGGCTTGTGTTGTGCCTTAATGAATAATCACGTTTACCCTTTAGTGTCACTTTCATTGAGACAGCCTATTCACAGGGCAGATGTATGTTAAGAATTGGTTTGTAGCAGCCCGGCTGTCATTTTGATCCGCGCGGTGTGACTGCCATTAATGGCGCCCGCCATGGGTGGTTATGCCTTGCCAGGTCTCTGACGTCCTGACAGGCTCCACCCATGGGAGGACGTCCTGCTATGACCGCGCAATGATTGGTAGACATGTGTGCTTCCCCGAAGTTGACCCGGAAGCATCTGTCTCCGTATTGAGCTATGGCTCTACACATGCAGCGGCGGATCAACATCACGGCCCACAGGTAATTTAATTAGTTTAACTAATACCAAATTATGGAGCTTTTGTATGCGGCGCTTGTTTACCAATCAAGATCTACCAGGTGTCTCGTTATGTTAATTGTGAATGTGACTATTTATTGTAAACCGGGCAGTTACCTCGCTGTCATGATTAAGAGCGGAGGCTCGAAACGCGTCGACGCGATGTCTGCCTGAATATGCTCTCAATGCTGTTTTAGCTGTAGTGCTGTTTTTATGCAAGAAAATTAAGAATGGATAATCTTTAATCACCTTGGCTGCGGGCTGGCCCGTCTTGTCTTTGGATCGTCTCCAGCAATTGGGTGAGCTCCTTATGCCGTGCCGGCAGCGGGTGTGTGTTTCTGTCCAGGGAGTGGAGGCTGGCAACATTTGACTTTTACGCGATCTGATGAGGGGCGATCTAGTAACTTATTAAATAGGCTACATGCCGTTGTTTTCAATTCTGCTGGGCCTATTGATTCTGGGATGCCCCGCAGTCGTATATTATTACGACGATTCCTGTTTTCCAGGTCATCTTGCTGAATCTGAAGGGCAGAGATCATCCTCCGCGTGGCATCCCTTTCACGCTCCAGCGCTTCGACCCTGGCCTGGATATCTGACTGAGTGGTCGTGTTGATTTCTACTCTATTAGACAGGTCCTCTACGGTATTCCGCATGACTGTTATTTCTCTGCGGAAGGTGCTTTCCATCCTCGAAATATAAGACTCAAAGTCTGCTCTTGACGGTAATGATTTAAGGGCATCTGCAATATTACATCTCACTGCTTCCATAACGACCGAGATCAGCGCAGTAGGAAAGGGGGCTTCTAGAGGGTCCGAATCGGTTCTCGCAGCAGCCCAGTCCCTCAGTGCAGGGGAACACGGTACCTCAGAGCGAGCCCGGGGCGCCAGACCGCTGGGGCCAGGAGGGGGGGGGTGGGTGATCGACTGTATGTGGCAACCCCTTCTATTGGACTGTCCGCCTGCTGGGGCCTCTGAGGGGATCCACCTGCCATCCTTATCCCTTCCCCCCCTTCTCCAGGGTGATGTCCAGAGTCTCTCCATTTCAGTGGCGCTGCCCCTTTAAGAGAGTCATCAAACTCCATCATGGCTTGCCCAGCTATACTGCTGGCTGGTTTCCCCAGCCCCCTTCCACCCTCCTCGCAATGTATCAGAGCCTCCGTTGATGTGATCATTCTCACATCAGCAGCCTTCTCCCGCTCACCTCTGGTGTCAGCTGCTTGCGGTCTGCAGGCAGGTGCCGGTGTCATCTGCTCCTCCGCAGCGTCAGAGGTCTCGCTGTTCCCGCTGTCAGATTCAGTCTGTGTGTCTTGTCGCCGCTTTCTCTCCTCGGCAGGCATTCGGGGGACGCTATGCAGTGCGGTGGACACCTCTCCTAGTTCCCGGGAGGTCGGCGCCATTTTACCGGAGGTCTCGCCTCTCACGCGGTCTGGAGGTGCGATCCTCCTCTCCTTCATCGGCTGGGGAGTCGCCGGGTCAGCTTCTCCCTCACTCCGGACCTCAGCTGGCGGTGAGTCAGACCTCGGCAGGGTGCGGCGGTCTCTATCCCCTGCCTCCTCCGGCGTTTTCTCAAGTGCCGCCATTGCGGGCTGCGGCGGCCTGGGGCTCTCCAACGCAGTAGTCCCAAAGTAAGCTGAGATGGGGGCCCCCCGCGGGGATCGGGCCGGACCCCTGGTCTTGCGCTTTTTGGTCATGGTGTCTCCGACTGCTGCTTATTATTCTTTTATGCACTTTATAGGGGACAAGTGAGGAGCCTCGTGGATCAGCTTCCTACTCCGCCATTAGCAGGCCACGCCCCTTTATTATACATTTTTTAAGGGAACCCTGTGCGACCAAAGAATTCTTTGAGGGATTACTTTCAGAAAGATGGGCCCACTACAACATGCTGGGTACGCTTAGAAAGCTTATCATGTGTACTTTCAAAGAATGTATGGTTTGTGGGGGGTATTCCAAATGTAAAGGGGTTGTTTTGGTAGAAAAAGCGCAAGGTGTGCACTTTGTCTGCAGAGCTGAAATTTTCAAGCAAAATTACCATTGTGCACATGCTTTACTTTTTGGTGTTTGGCAACTCTTCTTTTGACAGTAGCTATGCATGTTGGGTATCGTTCGGTTCAGGGGGAAGTTGCTTTTTCAGATTAACTTGTTTTTTCTTGTTTGCATATAGTTTTTTTTAGGAAAATGTGGCTTTGATCCTGCTTTTTTTTATCCTTTTTTAGGGAAGCTCTGTGTAACCAAAGAATACATTGAGGGAGAACTTCCAGAAAAATGTGGCAACATCAACAAGCCTGGTACGCCTAGAAAGCTTGAAGTGTGTATTTCCAGAGAATATATAGTTTGTGGGGGGTATTTCAAATGTAAAGGGTTGTTTTTATTAAAAAACTGCACGGTGCACATAGCGCTTAGCATAGTTGCATTTGATCTAAAAATCTCTTAAAGTGCTGTTTCAGTTTGGGGGAGTCTCCTGGGCAGGAAAGGGTGTCTACCAATACATATGTGGTACCGTTGTAACCGGGAGAAATTGGGATTTCACACGCAATAAGATTTTATTGACAAACTTACATTTTTTATTACAAAAAAACACTACAAATTGTAAAAAATAGATTTTTTAAAATTTTTTTTCACATATTTCACCCCAAAATATTAATAATACACTTGACAAATGACAAACAAGACATTTTATGTTAAAGCCCAGACTCTGCTGAAAAAAACAATATATAATTTTCCTGGGAAATCCCTGGAAATCCTTTCAAAAATCACAGTTGAACATGCATAGTGCAAAATAGTGAAAAATGGTCTGGCAACAAAGCGTAACAAAAACTCCAGGTAGGCTGGCACTTAAAGGGTTAAGGCTAACACCAGAGCTAGGCCTCTGGCACTTATCCTGACCTCCATGAATGACCCCTTCGAGACTTCGAGTCCAGTTGTTTTAACAACCTCCTGCTCCCCAAAAATGCTATGGATGTAGCACATGCCGGCCGCAAGGTCGACCCCATAATAGAATAAGCATGACATGCCACCTGATCCACGCGCTTATTCGCTGGATCCTTTGGAGAAGCCCTATTCAAGGATGGCATAACCAAAAGACCTGGCCCCAGAGCGTCCACCACAATTCAATCTGATCTGGAGGAAAAGGATACATAGTATCTGGTACTTTAGGAATGGTCGGAAGACAACCTGACTTCTGCCATTCCCTATTGATCAGATTAGAATAATGTGTATCCATCTTAAATGAGCACCCCCTTGTGTAGAGGACTCTGAATATGAGTCCCTACTGGATAAATCCTCCCCAACGGATAATTTTTTTGGGAGACTATGGCAGCCACAATATTCTCTTCAAGTTAGAGGATATATCTTTCTTTAAAAACTTTCTTGAGAGCTGCCAACAAAGTTTTAAGACTTAGAAAGAGGCTATGGCAGCCATAATACCCTCTTCAAAACTCAGAGGATTTTTTTCCCCCAAAACCTTTTTAGTAGCCGATATGACTTACTAAAGGTTTTAGGTCCGCTTGAAGGCTGCCGGGGGGTTTTTAAGATCAAAGGGCACCGGCAACAAGGGTCAGAACCCTTGCAGGGAGGAGACAACTGTCTTCCATATTCACTACTACCATAGCATAACCCTGCACACCGTGCTATCCTCATCTGTTTGCATACTGGACATGGGGTGAATCTATCTGCTAAACGACCATATCCAATTACCCCAGATGCCTCCGTCATAGTGATTAATACTAGATTACCTACCAGGGGGTCTAAAACCTAGTATATGAACAGTTCCCGATAGTCGCAAGACTATTCTGAGAGCTCAGAGGGTGAACCACATCAATATATTGCTAGTCTTATCCCACAATCATATATATATATATATATATATTTTTTTTAAAACAAGAACAAATTGGCCGTGCAGTGGCTAAGAAGCAGCCCTTTTTGCCGGCCAACAACCCCAGTATCAAGCGCTGCTGGAGAAGAACCATGAAGTCGGCGGTACTTTTGTGCTTTCCCCAGCTGAAAATCTTCCAGTGAAGGCGGCCAGAGAAGAACAACGATCTCAGCAGTACTCGGTGCTTTGTCGGGCCGAAAATCTTCCAGTGAGAGCGGCTGGAGGAGAACCGCGATGTTAGCGGTATTTGCCGCTTTGCCCAGCTGAAAATCTTCCAGTGAGAGCAGACGGAGGGGAATCGCGTTGTTAGTGGTACCTGCCGCTTCGCCTGGCCGAAAATCTTCCAGTGAGAGCGGGGTAAGAAAAGAGCCACACACCGATGCTCGCTGCTATGCTAAGCCGAAAATGTTTCCATAGCAGCGGGTAGATTCAATGCTTTGATTCCCGCTTAACTCCACCCCTTAAAAATACCATTTTGTGAATACTCACCTGTAAAATTATAAGTATGTCACACACCCCGCTTCAAGACAATCATTACATGTGGGTATACTGACCTGTAGATGGCGATCTTGCAGAGATGATGATAGAAAAAGGTAAGACCCTCCCGGCCCATAAATACCTGGGACCTCCCACTCATTCCCCAGTATAAAGATAGCAGTAAGATCAAGGGACCAGGAAAGCCAATTAAAACTAACGAAGGTTCACCATATAAAGGATCCAGAATACAAAAGGGCAGGGGGAAGCAGGGTGTGTGACATACTTGTCACACACCCCGCTTCAAGACAATCATTACATGAGGGACATCCAATAGCAGTGTCCATAAAGGGCGGGGGTCAAAAAAAAAACAAGGCACAAACTTAAACTACTGCAGCTTGCAGAACTTTGCGGCCAAAAACAGCATCTGCTGAGGCCCGAACATCAACCTTGTAAAACTTGGAAAAAGTGTGAACCGAAGACCAAGTAGCAGCCTTACAAACCTGTTCAACAGAAGCCTGGTGCTGGAAGGCCCAGGACGCCCCAACAGCACGAGTAGAATGAGCAGTAACACGAAAAGGGGGAACCTTCCCCTTGGCAGAATAGGCCCCAACAATGGCCTGGCGAATCCATTTACTAATGGAAGACTTGGCAGGAGCCAAACCCTTCCTAGACCCAGAGGGCACCATAAAAAAGGGCGTCAGTCCTACGAAAAAGGAGAAGTAGCCACCAAATAGTACTTCACACAGTGAACCACATCCAAAGAATGCAAAACCCTCTCCTTGTCATTACTAGGCTTAGGACATAAGGAGGGACGAACAATATCCTGATTAAGATGAAAAGCATAGACCACCTTAGGAAGGAAATCTGGCTTGAAGCGGAAAACAACTTTGTCCTGATGCCTCATAAAGTAAGGGGCCTTAATAGACAAGGCTGCCAACTCCAAAACACGCCGAACAAAAGTGATGGCAACCAGAAAAACTACCTTCTGAATAAGCGTAGAAAGTGCAATATCCTGCAAAGGTTCAAAAGGTGGACCCTGCAAGGCAGACAAAACCAAATTCAAATCCCAAACTGGGAGCAAAGGCTTCCTAGGAGGCCGCACATGCGTAACCCCCTGGAAAAAAGTCTAAACCAGAGGATGAAGAGCAAAAGACTTTTGAAAGAAAACCGCCAGGGCAGAAACCTGCCCTTTCAGCGTACTAAGCTTCAAACCTAGGTCCAGACCATGTTGCAAAAATTCCAAGATCCTAGGGATAGAAAACGCCCTGCTAGGCAAGGCCCTGACCTCACACCAATCAATATAAGACCTCCAAATCCTATAGTAGATGGCAGAGGAAGACTTCTTTCTAGCCGTAACCAGAGTCTGAATGGCAGCATCAGAAAGACCTTGCTCCTTCAAGATAGAGGTTTCAGCAACCACGCCGTCAAAGCCAGGGTTGGTAAATTGGGGTAGAACAGTGGACCCTGAGTGAGTAGATCCGGCAGAAGGGGCAGAACTAACTGATCCTCTGCCAACCTTACCACTTCTGCAAACCAAACCTGTCTTGGCCACCTTGGAGCCACCAGAATTGCTGACGCGCCCTCCAGGGCCAGCTTGCGCACCACTTTGCCCACCATGGGAGACGGAGGGAACAGGTATAGAAACCCCAGATCCCTCCAGTTCAGAGACATGGCATCCGCCGCCAGAGCCAGCAGATCTCGCGAGAGAGACACAAATGCCGGAAGCTTGTGATTGTGACGAGAGGCAAAGAGGTCCACCACCGGAGTCCCCCATCGGTGGCAAAACGACCGAAACACCTTGGGGCAGAGCGACCATTCCCCCCAGCGAGATGACCCCCTGCTCAGTGAGTGCGCCTCCGTGTTCTCCACTCCCAGAATGTACACTGCCGAGATGCATGGGACATTGCCCTTTGCCCAATCCAGGATCAAAGACACTTCCCTGAGGGCACGCCTGCTGCGAGTCCCTCCCTGGTGATTGATGTAGGTGACCGCCGTCCGATAGTCCGACCGAACTTGAACCGGTAGTCCCCGTAACTGATGATTCAAGTGAGCCAGAACCAACCTGATGGCTCTTAGCTCCAGAACATTGATGGGATCGTGAGCCTCCTGAGGCCCCCACAGCCCCTGAAACTGAAGATCCTTCCAAAATCCCCCCCAACCTGACAGGCTGGCATCCGTGGTGACCATCTCCCAACGAGGGGTCAGAAAGGACCTGCCCCTCGTCAGATTGCTCGGTTTCAGCCACCACCGAAGGGAATGCCGCACCCGGGGGGACATCCGAAAGGACTGATCCAATGACAGCGGGGACCTGTCCCAGGCTGCAAAAAGATGGAGCTGGAGCGTCCTTGTGTGAAACTGGGCAAAGGGAACTGCCTCGAAAGACGCCACCATCAATCCCACCAGTCGCATCCCTAGCAGGATGGACGGGCGGGGGATGGATAGGAGACGCTGAGTCAATTCCTGAATCAGAAGAACCTTGGCTCGGGGAAGAAACACCCTGGCCTGAGAAGTATCCAGAGACATTCCCAGGAACTCCACCACCCTGGAGGGAGTAAGGCAGGACTTGGGATAGTTGATCACCCAACCGAAACTCTCCAGAGTGGACACCACGTTCCCGGTATCCAGCTGCGCCTGACTGAGGGAAGACGCCATGATGAGAAGAACATCCAGATAGGGCACGATGCGGATACCCCTGGCTCTGAGGATGGCCATCACTCCTGCCAAAACCTTGGTAAAGACCCTTGGAGCCGAGGTAAGGCCAAACGTAAGAGCCACAAACTGAAAATGTTGATTGTCCACGACAAACCTGAGGACTTTTTGGACACAAAATCAGCCGCCCACTGGCGTAACCAAACCGACCGCCGGATAGCCACAAGCAGGGCCGCAGCTCTGCTACACATCACCAATGTGTCGTCCAAGGTGGACAGCACAAAAAACTAAAATAACTCACAGCGCTTAAGATCGGCAAACTCCTCACTAGCTGGGTCAAGCCTGGAAGAGGTCAACAGTCCTCTAACAACCGACCTGGCAGCTACCAATAAAAGCGCAGAAGCACAAACTGGCCGCAAGGCCGATCCAACACTGGCAAGCCATCTGGTCAATGCGTTTATCCTCACCATCCTTGAGAGTAGTGCACTCTGGAGAATGGAGGACTGAGGAGCTGGACAACCCCAAAAATACAATTCTGTGAAATACTCACCTGTAGCATTGGTATTATAAGTATACAGTACGTCCTGCTCCAGATAGATTACTTACACTTTGGTTATCCTCCGCCAGATGGCGCTGCACTGCAGAGACATGTAAAAACAGGCTCCTCCCGGCCCCTCAAATACCCGGGACCTCCCACAAATCCCCAGCATTGAAAAGCAGTGAACGAGAAGCCGGGAGAATTTAAACCAACCAAACTGGTAACTATAACAATGATAACAATCACCATACAGGGGATCCAGAATAATGCAAAACCAAGGGTGGGGTGGAGCAGGACGTACTGTATACTTATGATACCAATTCTACAGGTGAGTATTTCACAGAATTGTATTATTCTTAGTATACAGTACGTCCTGCTCCAGATAGATTACTTACACTTGGGACATCCAATAGCAGTGTCCATAAAGTAGGGTGGGATCCCCAGCAAAAAAGGTAACAGCAGACAGTTTAAACCACTGCCGCCTGCAAAACCTTGCAGCCAAAAACAGCATCAGCTGAGGCCCTAACATCAACCTTGTAAAACTTTGAAAAGGTATGAACAGAAGACCAAGTAGCGGCCTTGCAAACTTGTTCAACAGAAGCCTGGTGCTAGAAGGCCCAAGAGGCACCAATAGCACGAGTAGAATGAGCAGTAAGGCGAAAGGGAGGACTCTTCCCCTTAGCAAAATAGGCCTGAACCACGGCCTGACGGATCCATTTGCTAATAATAGACTTGGCAGGAACCAAACCCTTCCTGGGCCCAGAAGGGACCACAAAAAGAGCATCAGTTTTCCTGAAGGACGCAGTGACCACCAGGTAATACTTCAAACACCTGACCACATCCAATGAATGCAAAACCCTCCCCTTAGCGTTGCTAGGATTAGGGCACAAAGAAGGAAGACCAATATCTTGATTCAAATGAAAAGGAGACACTACCTTAGGCAGACAATCAGACATAAAGCGGAACGCCACTTTGTCCTGGTGTCTTCCCAAAGTATGAGGGCTGAATAGAAAGAGCCGCCAACTCAGACACACGCCTGACCGAAGTAATGGCTACCAGAAAGACAACCTTGAGGGTAAGAACAGCCAGAGCAGCATCCTGCATAGGTTCAAAGGGAGCACCCCGCAAGGCAGACAAAACCAAGTTCAAATCTCAAACAGGAACCACAGGTTTACGTGGGGGACGCACATGAGCGATCCCCTGGAAAAAGATCTTAATCAAAGAATGCTGAGCAAAAGACTTCTGAAAGAAAATAGACAGGGCAGAAACCTGACCCTTCAGAGTACTGAGTTGGAGTCCCAACTCCAACCCATGCTGTAAGAACTCCAGAACCCTGGAGACTGAAAACACCCGACAGGGAAGAGACCTAGACTCACACCAGTCAAAGTAGATGCGCCGTACCCTGTAATGGATGGAAGAAAAACGTTTTCTTCCTAGCCTTCACCATGGTATCAACCACCGAGGCGGACAAGCCCTTTTTTCCCATCAAGATGGAGGTTTCATCAGCCAGGCCGTCAAAGCCAGAGTTTGTAAATTGGGATGGCGTAAGGGCCCCTGAGTGAGCAGATCTGGCACCCCCGGCAGAACGCACTGGTCTACTGCCATCTGCACCACGTCTGCGAACCACACTCTTCTTGGCCGCCAGGGAGCCACCAGAATTGCTGGCACCCCCTCCAGAGCAATCTTGCGCCAAACCCTGCACAGCAGGGGGAATGGAGGAAAGACATACAGGAACTGAATGTCCTGCTAAAGCATCCAAAGTCAATGCCAGAGGATCCTGGGACAGGGAGACAAAGGCCGGGAGCTTGTGACTGTGACGGGACGCAAACAGATCCACATCTGGTTGTCCCCAATGGTGGCACAGAGATTGGAACACCCTGTTGCAGAGGGACCAGTCTCCCTGGCGAGAGGTCCCCCTGCTCAGAGGGTCTGCCAGCAGAATTTTCACCCCCGAAATGTACACCACTGATATGCAGGGAACACTGTCCTCCACCCAGGTCAGGATCAGAAACACTACCTGGAGGGCCCTCTTTCTCCGGGTCCCTCCCCGATGATTAATGTAGGCAACTGCCGGCTGGTTGTCCGAGCGCCCCTGAACAGACAGGCCCTGAAGATGAGCAGTCAAGCGAGCCAGAACTAACCTGAGCGCTCGCAGCTCCAAGACATTGATAGGAGTGTGGGCCTCCTGAGGGCCCCACCCCCCAGGAAGGGGCAAGAAAGGATCTGCCCCCCAACAGGTTTCCTGAGTCCATCCACATGAGAGGGACCTCCTGACCAGGGGGGAGAACACACAGACCCTGTCCAGGGACGCTGGGTCCTTGTCCCATACAGACAATAGGTGAAGTTGCAGAGGCCTCAAGTGGAACCGAGCCCAAGGAACAGCTGCAAAGCACGCCACCATCAGTCCCACCAGCTGCATCCCCTGCCTAATGGAGGGATGGGGACAAGCCAGGAGGGACTGAGCCTGTGCAATCAGATTGTCCACCTTCTGCTGAGGCAGGAAGATCCTTACCTGAACTGTATCCAGGTTCATTCCTAGGAATGGAGTCACCAAGGAAGGGGACAGTGATCACCCGTCCAAATGACTCCAGAATGGGCACCACCAGCTGAGTATCCAACTCTGCCTGATGTAGAGACTGGGAAGTGATGAGGATGTCGTCCGGATAGGGAAGCACGCCGACACCCTGACGTCTGAGTAGATACGTCCCGCCAGCCAGCACCTTGGTGAACACCCTGGGAGCTGAAGTGAGGCCGAAGGCCAAGGCCACAACTTGGTAATGTTGAACCATCAGAGCGAACCTGAGGAACTTGTGATGACCTGGGAACACAGGAATATGAAGGTAAGCATCTTTGATGTCCACAGAAGTCATGAAATCCCCCTTTCGCAGGGAACTGACGGCAGAGCGCAGAGTCTCTATGCAAAAGCGCCTGCCCCTGACAAAACTTGTTGAGAATCTTTAAGCCCAGGATGGGCCTGACAGAACCATCTTTATTGGGGTACTGTGAATAGGTTGGATTAAAAACACCTGCCCTCTTTCTCTTAAAGGCACCTGGCAGATGACCCCCAGCTCCTTGCACAGCATGCACTAGCTCCTGAGCTGACACAGGGCCCTGAGGCATCTGGGACCTGATGAATCTTGGAGGGGGATCGGCAGCAAACTCCAACTTGTAACCGGAGGACACTACCTCCTGAATCCACCGGTCTGAGACATGAAGCCTCCAGACGTGAGCGAAGTGCTGCAGCCATCCCCCCACCCGGATGGGCGAGGGCGCCCCATCATGTTTAAGGGGGCTTGGGAGAAGATTTGGCTTTGGGACCCCAGGAGGAGCCAGGACGTCCACGTCCTCTGCCTCTACCCCAGAAAACTCCCCGGGTCCCAGGGAAAGAAGCCCCCTTCCCTGTCCTGCACCACGGTACGGGGAGGAGAAGGAACCCTGACCCCGAAAGGACCGGGACTGGTGTCTGCGCTGGGGTAACTTACCTCCCTTAGCAAAAAGGTCCAGGCGGTCCCCAAACAGTCGTAGCCCCTTAAATGGAAGCCCAGTGAGGGCCTTCTTTGCAGCCTTGTCAGCAGCCCACTGGCGCAGCCAAACTGAGCGGCGTATAGCCACTACAAGGGCAGAAGTTCTGGCACACATTCTGATGGTGTCATCGAATGCTGAAAGGACAAAATTTACAAAAGCAGCACAACTGGAGAGTGCATTAAATGCCTCACAAGGGAAATCATCAGGGGCACATTAAGCATATTTCTGATAAGGGATCTAGTGGCCACAGCAGTAATAACAGAGGCACAAACGGGGCGCAGCGCCGTCCCCGCACATGCAAAGGCGTGGGAGGCCAGCTGGTCAATGCGTTGGTCCTCAGCATCCCGCAGGGTGGTAGAATCAGGGGAATGCATGACAGATGCATGTTAGATAGCCCTAGGATCAGGGCATCCACCTCGGGGGGAGATGACCAACATTTAACCACCTCAGCAGTAAAGGGATACTTCCTATCCCAACTCTTTGGAACCCCAGGAAGTTTACAGGGGCGCTCCCATTCCTTGAGCACAAGGTTATGGAAAAGTGCCTGCCCTGGAAATTCCAAATGCGACTTTGCTGTATGGAAAAGCTCCCCTCTTTGCCTGGGAGCCTCAACAGGGAGAGAGATGAACAGAATCTGAAAGATCTGGGTCAATAATCTGTCAGTGTCATCCGGGGCCCAGCGGTCAGAGCCAGAATCGTCATGACCCCTTGGTCCTGAGCCAGACAGGAGCTCCCCTTCATCAGATGGGGAATAGACACACAGATTCATAAACTCCTCAGCTCCCATAGGGAAAACAGTAACATTAGGCGTCAAGTGCCGCTTCTTCTCAGGGCCCTTATGCGCTAAAGACGTCACAATAATCTGTTCAACAGTAGCCACACCTCAGGCTGAGAATCCCCACTAGTATGCAACTCAACAGGAGTGAGATTTAAGCTTGGGGGAGTAGGTGAAGTGAAACGAGGTGCAGCCACTGGAAGGCCAGATTGCAATGCAAGCACCTGCTCAGCACAGGGTACACAGACCCGCGCCTTGTCAGCGTCAGCATGAGGCTGCCCACACGCTACACACAGCCGGTCTTGTCCCAAGGGGACCCCGGTAACATTATCCTGGGATGCCTCCATATGGTGATTATTAGGCACGGTATGCCAGTAGGGATTTACGCCATAAGCAACCCTGGATACCCCAATGACCCGCTAGGGAAGTGGGAGAATTATACAAGGCCCAACTATCAATTACACCGGGCCGGGAGAAGCCAATGGATTCACCCGTCTGAAAGACACAATGGGAAGAGGGGGGTGTCAGAACCAAACACACTAAAAAGAGTATAAGCCGCCCGCGAGGGCACTCACGGACCGCGGTAAGTAGAACCGTCACACACGCGCGCGCCCTGACAAAATGACGCCGAGAGTACCTCAAAGGGCGGGCCAGAGCGAGCCGTGACGCATAGCGCCGAGCCAGGCCCCACCCCCCCGAAGAGCGCGAAGCCCACAGACAAGCAGCCAATGAGAATCACCCGACCAGCGCGGCCCAGGCTGGGAGGCACATCAAACGAGGAACGGGTGGGAATAGTCCAACAGGTCCGCAGGCTAATAGCCCCGCTCACCTGCGAGAGAGTGATAATTTCATGTCTTCGCAGTAAGCACTGCAGAGAAATCTGGGGATTTGTGGGAGGTCCCGGGTATTTGAGGGGCTGGGAGAGCCTGTTTTTACATGTCTCTGCAGTGCAGCGCCATCTGGCGGAGGATAACCCAAGTGTAAGTAATCTATCTGGAGCAGGACATACTGTATACTAAGAATACAGGAGCATCCACCTCGGGGGGCGGGGGTGGCGACCAGTGCTTCACCGCGTCCGCCGGAAAGGGATATTTCCTGTCCCAACCCGGTGGGACACCCGGAAGCCGAGTCGGCCTCTCCCATTCCTTGAGAATGATACCATCAAAATGCTTTTGATAAGGAAATTCCAAGCGCGGCTTGGTCACTTCAAAGAACTCCCCCTTCAGCGGAGGAGCCGCCTTGAGGGGAGAAATAGCCAGGACCTCAAACATATGAGCCAGGACCCTAGAGGTATCTAAGGAGTCCCCCTGGCCCTGCTCGGTATCAGTGCCCACAAACTGCTGATCATCGGAGCCCTCAGACTCGGGGAACAATCAGACCAATCCAGAGAGTCAAAATCCTCCCTATCAAGTACATATATATATATATGTACAATAATGCAACCCGGGATGCCCCTTTAAGTCCCGAGTGGGAGGATTTGAAGCCAACTAAAATTTAACCAGGGACCCTGGACCGGGAGAACCCCCCTTTAATAAGATCAATGGTCCACCTGGAACACACAAGCAAAACACATGCTCAGAATGCTAGCAATGCATAAGGAGTTAATAACAGATGCATCTGATGGGCCACAGGCCACTCACCCGACCTTCACCCAAGCACCGCACGCCAGGCAGGAGGGGAAGTGGAAGACGCGCAGTGTGCAGAAGGAGGAGGGAGGGCGGGCCGGCGCGGTTCGATCATCGCGACCGGCCCCGCCCCTCCCAGCCAGAAGCCGGGACCTGAAAACGGCGCCCACAGCACGGGGGCGGGCCATAGACGCGCGCGCGAGTGCCCTGAGGCGAAGAAGCCCTCATGGGCGCTCACAGCCGCCATTGCCGCACGCCTGAGCGGAACTGCCGGCGCCAGTCTAACGTTAAAACACACACACACAGTTAAAGCACCAACACACACTTACATAATAAATGGGAAGAATCCATAAGGGACCCGGCCCCCACCCCCCCTCTAAGGGTATCCGGGAGAGGGGAATCCATGCCAGGGTAGGGCCAAGGGATGAGGCATCCCAAACCGGGATCACCAACCCGGAGAGCCGCCTACCCCTTGTTATGGGATCTCACGGCTCCTAAGCACCTGGGGTGCCAACTACCTTTGCCCGGACCAGCAGCCTAGGCTGGGAGGCAAGCAATTTAAATAAGGGGATCCGGGCAGAAATAGAAGAATAGAAGGCCGGGAGTCATCCCGGCTACCTGCAAGGAGGAGACATCATCTTCTGACTTGCTCGCCTCTGCAGAGATGAAAGACTGGGGAATGAGTGGGAGGTCCCAGGTATTTATGGGCCGGGAGAATCTTACCTTTTTTTATTATCATCTCTGCAAGATCGCCATCTACAGGTCAGTATACCCACATGTAATGAATGTCTTGAAGCGGGGTGTGTGACATACTTAGAATAAGAGCGAATTGAATTTTTCAACCAGTAAAAACACATGGGAAGAGCAATAAAGAGGAAATTAATTCCCCTGGTTCCCCTCAATCAGGTTCACCAGACAAAAACCTTATGGCTGCTTTTTCCTGTGGCGGAATTCTCAGCCAGGAGTGTCACACCCCACAGTGCCCCAAGACCCTGGCGCTTACCTTACCATCCTGATCCGAATGCATCTTAGCTGCGGAGGCAAAGTGGGTCCATTCAGATTAAAGGAGTATAAGGGCCAAGGAACAGTCAGGTTTCCATAAGCCACGCTTCCAAGGCCTATGGCACCTGGTATTCCCAGGCGGTCTCCCGTCCAAGTACTGACCGGGCCCAACCCTGCTTGGCTTCCGAGATCAGATGAGATCAGGCGCATTCAGGGTGGTGCGGCCGTAGATACATCCTTGCAGTTCCACTGCAAGAAAAAAAACTGAAGTGCATCAAGTCAGCCAGGTGGATATAGGCCCGGGAGGTAGAGACACACCTTTGTTCTTGCAGACCACACCCTTTGGGAAAGTTTAACCCATTCGTCTCTGAATTCTTCTAATGTCTCCCTTTTGAGAGTGGCTTTTTCTACATCCCCTCTCCTAGGATGTTGGTGTACTCTGTCCAGCCCCACTGCATACATGCCTGTGGGATCACACTCATGATAATCAGAGAAATGTCGGTCCAATCTGGGTTTTTTTGTTCCCAGATTTGATGTCATACGTGTGTTCGTAAATTCTTTTACGTAACTGACGATTAGTTTTGCCTATGTAAAAACTTTAGCATGGGCAAATTAGGGCATATATAACGTTTGTACTTTTAAAGTTAACTTAATGTCTCAAGGTAACAACTGGCTTCTCTGGCAAATGTGGGGTTTTAGTTTGTTTTATGTGCCTGCACATACTGCAGGACTGGCTTTTTGTAAAAAATGCTAACACATTAGTTCTGTGCAAGTAGGTTTTCTTTCTGCCCAACACACTGTACGGTCTCCGCCAAAATGGAGACCGCAATTAGTTGTCAATGCGGTCTCCGCTAAAATGGAGACCGTAACTAGAGGCACAGGCCGGTGCCGTGACGTAATTTCCCCCCCTAGATCCCCTGGGTGTAGGAAACTTGAATACGCATTCCTTCCCCACAAGTGGTGGCTGGGGGCAGAGGTGACGTATGCGCCTGCCTGTCACTAGACGGCGGCGCCGCTGAGGCTTATAAGAAAGACGCAAAGCAGCGAGGGTGATTGGGCGCTGCACTCAGCGCTGCCAGACCTCACAGCTGAAGCTTGGCACCGGTAGAGGAGCTCTTTCCCCCTCAGTACACCGCTCAGACCACGCTACAGGTATTTAACCTTTTACTATTGCAAACTTTGAACATGTTAGGTGTCCACACGGGGGTTTTTACAGCAGGAGCTCCCACTCGCCTGACTTCGGCATATGAAACATCACCATTATCCATCAGATCAGAGGCTAATATTAACAGTATACACTTATACTATGATATCTATGAACAATTATTATGGGACCCTTAGTAATGCAAACTGCTTAAAGTGGACCAACACCCAGGATTTTGACTATCCTGGGTTTTGGTCCACTTCAGGGGGGCACCCCGATTAGGGGTGTCCCGCTGTGTAAAACCCCCCAGAAAGCCCCCAAAACTCACCTCACAACGCTCCCACGTAGCCACGGACAAGCGGCGAACAAGACAGTGCGCCAGCCGCCTCCCGCACGTCGCTCTGACAGGGCGCGCGCCCGCGCCGGCCATTCACAAACGGCCGGCGCGGGCACGTCTAGAGTAGGTGAGTTTTTTGGGGGTTTTGGGGGGGGGTCCCTCACCGCGGGACATCCCGATCTCGGATGTCCAGCGGTGAGGGAGGTGATCCTCTATAAGATTCCCGGGCCGATCAGGGGTGGGTGACAGTCCACTTTAATATTACGGCCCCTCTATTCCAGAGCCTAAATATAAGACAATATGATCATAACAAGTATCTCCCTATTCAGGTATTTTACAAGTAGTAATCTTTTTGTCTTTTAGCACGGGGCCATACATGAGAATACTCTTTTGTGAACCAAGTAACATGACCCAGCGACGGTGTTTCTCCCGCTTGATGCCGTGGCCCTGTTTTCTTTGATGTAGGCTTCAAATTTGAGTATTCCCAGGTAACAATAATAAGATAATTGAGTCCAACTTGTAGACTTTAAGATTAAAATGTGTCCATTAAGAATATTTCTAACTTTGATATCCGCACAGACAGTGACTAGAAAAAGGTCCACTGAGATCATGCTGCCTAAGGGTCCACATAAACCTGGAGCCCGCCCTGCTTTAAGTCCTGTTTCTGTACAGAGAAATTGCCCTAGCAGTATCCAACGCATGCAGAAATTGTTCCCTAGAACAGGGTGGATTCTGACATATGCATCTAATTTGCAGCTCGTGAGTAGGGAACTCTTCTTTAGAGTTAGATGGAGGAAACCAAGGCAATGAATCAAGGCCCCTTCTTCCCAAACCCCTAGGTCAGGGTGCGATGACAAAGCTAAAAGATCATCAATCAAGCAGGAAAACGTATAGGACACTGCCCAAAAGGCGGCTAAGTTGTAAAGGGAAATGCTCAAATGCTTTAAATGTTTAAAAAAGAAAGCAAACCTAGATCCTATATACCATTTTGCAGCTCAAGTGGTGGGCCAAGGGGAATGACAATTCTCAAGAAGGAAATTATGACAGAAACAGCAGGATAGGGGGGCGCCAAAAGGGGGCATGAGCACAGGTGGGGGCGTCCTTTTGAATCTTTGCACCGGGTGCCAGAAAGCCTAGCTACGTCTCTGGTACAGCATGTGATTAATTTGTAAAGGTTTACCAACAGCAGGATTTAAAGAGCCATGCATGCCTGGCAGCTGGACACAATTGTATGTGGATGGTCAAGCAGAGAACTTGAAATACGGAAGCATGGAGAAGCAAGTATATTTATCTCAATATTGAAAGAATTTCCGGGACAGAGGCAGTGGCTGTAAGGCTGTAGGTCATTATTATTATAGGTCCATGTTAAATGTTCACAGATGCAGTAATATTTACTGTAAACCTACCTCTAAACATGACTTAATGTACTTACTGTTTCCTTACCATTGCGGATTTCAAGCCGATTTCTTCACTTCTCTTTAACACCAAAGTGTTCAGAAAAAGTAAATCGGGTTTTATTTTGAGTGAACTCATTAGGTCAAGAAGGGAAGCTTCTGAATGCATGTCTGGTTTAATTATTTCAGCCATTAGGGTAAAAGTTTTTATTGTAGGATAGACATGGTCTTCTTTCATCTTTTGAAGAACAGACTCTAGGCCACCAATCATTGCAAATCTATCAAATGGAGTATTGGCATTTCCAATCATTCGCACAGTATGAGTATTTATTCGAAGGTCCAAAAGATTTGGCAAGATGCTGCCAATATCATTGGGGTCAGTCATTGCCTGGGACATATGTATCTTGGAAAATAATTTTTCAGAGGATACATTTAACAGGGTATTTTGGTGGCTTTTTGAAACAGTGCATTGATGAAGCTGCTCATTAAGAACAGCTTTTGTACAGTCCTGGTTTGGTTTGGTTCCCATCTCATTCTCCTGACTTGTGCCTGAACTTAAATGTTTCAGATGCTCAGAGTGTAAAAGTATGTTCAAAGCTTCTTTAAGATCTCCAATTCCACAATCTCTGGTGGCGCGAAGAAGTAAATTATAGGTTTTAATATCTGGCTTTATATCAAAGTACCTCATATATCTCCACACCTGTGTAAGAGAAAAATGTATATTAGAAAAGACATTGCTGGCAAATCATCAATCACAGAGCCTAAGGGACAATTAGTACTTCATATTTCTC
The DNA here is from genome assembly GCA_027917425.1 of Gastrophryne carolinensis. Classification (NCBI taxonomy): domain Eukaryota; kingdom Metazoa; phylum Chordata; class Amphibia; order Anura; family Microhylidae; genus Gastrophryne; species Gastrophryne carolinensis. The sequence goes on along the minus strand of CM051240.1, from coordinate 126,506,591 downwards.
CACACCTGTGTAAGAGAAAAATGTATATTTGAAGAGACATTTGTGGCAAACCATCAATCACAGAGCCTAAGGGACAATACATCAGAGATTTGGGTTTCATTACATGCTTACATTTTGTACTGTACCTCAGAATTCCCTCGTCTATGATGTACTGACTCAAGTGATGGTAAAAGATATGCATGAACCTCAGAGTCAAACACAGGAGCTGGGAAACAGGAGATAGACGCAAAATAGAGAGAACAACAAGGAAGTGGCTTAAATAGAAACAAAACCCAGGGAACTGTTCTTCCTGATAAGGACATTGCCATTTGGGTTGGTCTGCTGTGTGAACCCCCGCCCCCCCCCCCCCCCAAGATCACACAAAAACTCACCCTTTTCTCATTACCAAAGTGCATGCTCATGCCAGTCAGTGGCTCATATTCTATTCACATTACCGCTCACCTCTAGCTGTGGGCCTGCTCCAATTATTCAGAAATTCCTGATGCAGTTACGTGCCCAGTTAAAGATAAAGCGGGGAGGCGGCCTGGAGATGTGGCATGGGATTGCTGGCGAGAGGGGCATTCAAGGCAATCCCCGGGGTTTCACACAGTGGGGAATTCCAATTCGGGATGCCCCAGGAAGAGGGAGACCACTGTCCCTAGAGTTTTATAGAGGCGATTTCTCCTCTTTTACAGGAAGTTAGTCTGGGCTAATGCAAGAATGCAAGGAACTGCATAACACACATGAAAATATTGCGGCACCTGCTTCACTTTTTTTTTATACATTCTTTATTTAGAATAAATCAGGAAAAACATTACAAGACATTCATGCATTGTGAATAAACTGAGTCTATGAACTTGTACTTGAAAAGACACAATAAAAGTAATACCTGACAGACTTGTGTATTTGTTATTATGATCATCGGATGCAACCGATACACCATCAATTTTGTGGGGCAGCCTGGGAGGGCCCACCCCACCCCACCCCACCCCAGACTCACGTAAGCGTCCGGCGTCTCTCACCATGTCCTGAATTCTAAAGCAGGCAAGTCACTCAGAAAAGGGAGAGAGAAAAAGGGAAAAAGGAAGGTAGAAGGGAGGAGGAGAGTGCAGTAACAGGACAGCTCCACCCTTCTAGTTTCACTGAACTGCATCGGTAAGAACCTTGTATTCAGGGGAGTACACAAATGAGTCCCAACCGGCCCACTTGCGCTTATGTGCCTCAGACATCTCATTGCGCTCCTCAATTATGCCCTCGTACCTCTCCATCTCCGGGACATTATGGAGTCTCTGGATAGATGATAGGAAGTGCCTCAACTGTAGCTCCTGCCAGGCGTTCCATCTAGGCAGACCTCTGGCATCTGCAATGTCGGCAAGCGGTTCCCAGTCCCCACCGCGCTGAAAGAGTCTAACCCTGCCCATCCAACCCCCCTGCACCTGCTTCATTTTTATTGGGTATTTGTCATTGCCAGAGGCAGGACTAGAGCAGGAAGAGAGCTGTGATGTTTAGCTTCCCCAGTGAAATGTTAAAGGAACTTTTAGGGCCATGCCGGCGGCGCTGTACCTTCATGTGGGCTGGAGGTCCGATATTGACTGGGTTTTTGGACTTGCATGTAGGGTGCCAGCAGTCGGGACCTGTCGGCGGCAGGTCTGAATGGCAACATGCCATGGTTGGTGGAGGCAGAGTCATGCATTGGAACCTTCCTCTGACCCTTGACGTGTGTCATGCCCATGCAAATAACTTCGCCGGGCATTCAAGGTGTCGGAAATCCTGGTTTAATGTCTGGGGACGAAGGAAGCTGGGTAGCTGACTGGGAACAGATGGACAAAGGACAGACAACCCACCTGCACCACCAAGGAGGTAAGCTGCCGACCACCCAGGGCGTGGGTGGTTGGGTTCTCGGAGAGCCTGTAATCCACTCAGTTCTTCAGCAGAGCTCCTAAAGGTGGAGTTGCACAGGCTCGGGCAGTCCCTTGGTGGTTGCAGAAGGGGAAACAAAGGGCAGACGTACAAAAGACGTGGACAAATGAACTGGGTCCTAGTGCAGGTTATGGCGGAGCTGGGCCCCAGTGTAGGCTGTGGCAGAGCTGGGCCCCAGTGTAGGCTGTGGCAGAGCTGGGCCCCAGTGTAGGCTGTGGCAGAGCTGGGCCCCAGTGTAGGCTGTGGCAGAGCTGGGCCCCAGTGTAGGCTGTGGCAGACCTGGGCCCCAGTGTAGGCTGCGGCAGACCTGGGCCCCACTGTAGGCTGTGGCAGACCTGGGCCCCAGTGCAGGTTGTGGCAGAGCTGGGCTCCAGTGCAGGTTGTGGCAGAGCTGGGCTCCAGTGCAGGTTGTGGCAGAGCTGGGCCCCAGTGCAGGCTGTGGCTGAGCCGGGCCCCAGTGCAGGCTGTGGCAGAGCTGGGCCCCAGTGCAGGCTGTGGCAGAGCTGGGCCCCAGTGCAGGCTGTGGCAGAGCTGGGCCCCAGTGCAGGCTGTGGCTGAGCTGGGCCCCAGTGCAGGCTGTGGCAGAGCTGGGCCCCAGTGCAGGCTGTGGCAGAGCTGGGCCCCAGTGCAGGCTGTGGCTGAGCTGGGCCCCAGTGTAGGCTGTGGCTGAGCTGGGCCCCAGTGCAGGCTGAGGGCCCCAGTGCAGGTTGAGGTTGGAGAGTACAGCTAAGTTACGAAGAGACCAACCACAGGGGCAGGGCCAAGAACATTCATTTACAGGAACCTCAACCACGTGACAGGTTCAGGACTGAGCTCACAAACTCACTATTACTAAGGTTGAACCACTAGGGTTACTGGCTCGGGTTTAGTTATTGGGCGCACCGGAATGAACTGATGATAAACAGCAGACTGGAGCACCCCAATGGACTGGACAGAGGACAGAACAACAGTTGGATGGTGGTCATTCTCTGAATCAGATATATCTGTCCAGGCATCTTAGCCACTGTCAGAGGACCAGCAGACTTGGAGCGATGAAGGCTGGCGGATCGCCGTTTCAAGACCCTGGCTATGCCAGTCCTAACAACACGCTGGAAGGGGAATGGGGTGATTAGCCCCACGCCCGTGCGATTCGTCATCTCCCACACGTCACTTAAAGAGGCAATGTACCTTTTGAATGGCGCTGATTTCTGTTAGGTCCTTTGGGTTAAACCGGACCTTCACTATGATTTATTGAAAATGACCTGCTTTTTACTCACCTCTGCTCTGTATCCTGTCTTTCCTCATCCCCACTTCCCCTCTCTGATCACAACTTACTAACACTCTCTTCCCTTAATACTACCCCGCCTGCACACAAACCTGCAATACTTCGCAGGAACCTCAGAAACCTAGACCTTCAATCTCTCTCCGATGCTTTACATCCCCTTCACACCCTGCCCTCATTTACCAATGTAGACGCTGCCGCTTCATACTACCACAACACACTAACTGCTGCCCTTGACTCTGTTGCTCCCCTTAACTACAGTCGCCCTCAGGCCAAAAAAAGACAGCCATGGCTTACTAACACTGCGACATTGAAACGGCATTCTCGAGCTGCTGAACGGCATTGGAGGAAGTCCAAAACCAAGGAGGACTTCCTGTTATACAAGAAAGCCCTTCAGGAATTCAGGACTGCCCTTTCATCTGCCAAACAGGAATATTTCACATCACTCATATCGGCACAGGCCCGGAATACAAAACAGCTATTTAACACTTTCAACTCCCTTCTCCGCCCACCGCCACCTCCTCCATCCTCACAGCTAACGGCTGAGCAATTTGCCACATACTTCAAAGACAAAATCGACAGGATTCGAAGTGGCTTCACCCCCCAGAACACCTCTCTCCTACCAACATCCCCCTTGCCCCACTCATTAACTCATTTCACAGTGTTAACTGCTCAAGGTGTCTCCTCCCTGGTCTCAAAGGCTCACCTGACCACCTGCTCCCTTGATCCCATTCCATCCCACCTTATCCCCCAACTGTCTCCATCTGTCATTCCAGCCCTAACATCTTTATTCAACCTCTCCCTCTCCACTGGTACCTTTCCCTCCGCCTATAAGCATGCTGTTATAACTCCACTCATCAAAAAACCCTCTCTGGACCCCTCTGCCCTCCCCAGTTACCGCCCAATCTCTCTGCTTCCTTTCTCATCAAAGCTTCTTGAGCAGCATGTCCATACAGAACTTACAAACTATCTGTCTACAAACTCCCTCCTAGATCCCCTCCAATCTGGTTTCCGCTCGTGTGACTCTACCGAAACGGCCCTCACCAAAGTCACCAATGATCTACTAACAGCCAAATCCAAAGGTCACTACTCTGCTCTCATTCTTCTCGACTTATCTGCTTTTGACACTGTCGACCATGCTCTGCTCCTCAATATTCTTTCTTCTCTTGGAATCCAAGGTCTCGCACTCTCTTGGCTCTCCTCCTATCTCTCTCACCGCACATTTAGTGTATCTTACTCAAACACCATTTCCTCTCCCCGGCCTCTGTCTGTAGGGGTACCACAAGGCTCAGTCCTAGGACCCCTACTTTTTTCAATATACACTTCTGGTCTAGGACGACTAATAACCTCGCTAGGCTTCCAATATCACTTTTATGCAGACGACACTCAGATCTACCTCTCTGGCCCGAATCTCTCTTCTCTCCTCTCTCGCCTTCCTGACTGTCTAACAGCCATCTCTTCCTTCATGACATCTCGCTCCCTTAAACTGAACATGGACAAAACTGAACTGGTCATTTTCCCACCATCTCACTCCCCTCCCCTCTCTAACACCACAATCTCTGTAAATAATCTTACAATAACTGCAACTCCTCAAGCTCAATGCCTGGGTGTCATTCTGGACTCCTCTCTCTCCTTCAGACCTCACATTCACTCCCTGGCCACCTCCTGTCGTCTCCAACTCAAAAATATATCTCGCATCAGTCCCTTCCTCTCACCTGTCACCACTAAAATGCTAGTACATGCCCATATCCCGACTGGACTACTGCAACACCCTCCTCTGTGGCTTGCCAACAAACAGACTGGCTCCCCTCCAATCTATCCTAAACTCTGCTGCTCGCCTCATCCATCTCTCCTCTCGCTTCTCCAGTGCTACTCCCCTCCACTGGTTACCTGTCTCCCATAGAGTTCAGTTCAAACTTCTAGTGCTAACCTACAAAGCTCTCTCTAACCAGGCCCCTTCCTACATTTCATCTCTGATCCAGCATTACCAACCAAAGCGCAACCTCCGTTCCGCCTCTGACATTCTCCTGTCCTCTTCCTTGGTTACTTCCTCGCACTCCCGCCTTCAAGACTTCTCCCGTGCCTCCCCACTTCTCTGGAATGCACTCCCCCGCTCGATCCGCCACTCTCCATCACTCCAAGCCTTTAAAAGCGCCCTCAAAACTCACCTCTTCAGACAAGCATATGACCTGGCTTAAGCAACTACTATAACCTTCAATGGCACATGCAGCAATACTCAAGCTCTACCACTTGTGACCCCGCCCCTTTGTCTCCACCCCCATCCTTTAGACTGTAAGCTCGCAAGGGCAGGGCACTCCTCCCTATTGTCTCCTGTGCTCACAACACTTGGTTTTAACCTGTGGCATCTAATTTTGTATTGTTCTCTGTGCTATATGTTTTACCTTGTCTGTATTCTTAACTTGTAAAGCGCTACGGAAGTTGATGGCGCTATATAAATAAACAATAATAATAATAATAATAATAATAATTGAAAAGCCCAAACCCTTAAAAAATGATTCCCCAGCATCTACAATTAATATATTTTAAGGTTTTAGTCACTTACTTATTATTCTTTCCCCCACTGGGCTGCAACTCTGTCCAGGACTTTAGGATATGGGCGCCGCCATCTTGATTCAGAAGCATCACACTTACTGAGGAGAGTGGGATAAAGTACAGTGGGGTGGGTTATAGCCGTGCTTTGCTCAGACAGAGCAGAGCTGGGGTCAGGAAAAGGTCAGTAGTCCCAGAATGCAGAGCAGCACAGTCAGAAGGCACTTCCTGTTTGCAGGCTGCCTGATGTTCCATGAGCCGCCATCTTGGATGTTTAAAGGCTCATAACATGCAGTAGATGCAGGTAGAATGATTTTTAATGTGAGCAATCTGTATGTACAGGGTGTGGGAAACATATAAGATAGACTCTTATTCAGAGTGAAGGACCGCTTTAAGAGGACTGGTACCAGAGCCTTATTTAAAGTGGACCTCCAGTCAAAAAATCATATCTTAGTAAATTGCTCTTCAAAAGCCCCTCTCTGGCAATCAGTGACATACATTTATTAAGAGAGATTAACACAATGCAGATGTTTGGAATAGCAGGAAGATTCAGCACTTTTAAACACGAATGGCCATTGTCTATCTTGCCACACACACATGAAGAATCGGATTCTGAAAAGACAAAATTTCATCATAGCTTTGTGCAATCATCTCTTATTTCTAGCCAGAAGTAACGCCTTCCGCTGCAATGACTCATCTTGGAATGAAATACATTGTATCCCCTGACTGAGTGCTTTTGTGGCCGCCAAGGCCATAGAGATACATTGTAACAGCTCCCCTCACACAGATGTTTTTCGCTAAATTAGCTGTTTAGTCAACGTTTGTGTGTGCGAAAAATGACAGGCAAGCTTCTCCTTGTTTCTGAGGCATATATGTCCCTCAATTTGGTGTGGCACAGCACACCCCTAATTCTCATGTGTAAGCAGAGCTATCTGGTGTGTTGCAAGATGGCCGCCCCATGTAATTCAAGTGTGATTAATCTTTATGCTATTCCACAACATCTGCATCGGGTTAAGCCCTCTCAAACTTCTTATGCCACTGATCATAAGAGGGGAAGCAATTTACTAAACTTCCTTTTTTTGACTGGAGGTCCCCTTTAAGTGGGAAGGAGACATGGTTTCCTCGACCCTCACCCCAGATGTCAGTATGAGCTTTCAGGCCTCACCACCCAGTGCTCAGGGCACAGCACAGGGATCACCACCAACACAGGAATTATCACCCCCATTTCCACCTTTGGGGAACCAAGAGGAGCAAGCCTTGTTTTCAGATCAGATTCCATGATTGAGCAGTCCGGAAAGAAGGCTAAAGAGCAAAGCAGGTTTGCGAAGTGAAGTTGTCCAGCCCCTGCAAGAAGACGTTATGTGCTAAGTGTACTTAGTTATGTGGTGAACAGTGAAAGTCCAGTGATGTCTGAGATGGTTAAAACTGTCAGACGACAGATATCTTCTGTGGTTAAGACCTTGCTTGAGTCTTCACTATTCTCAGCCTCCATGTACTGACATTACCTTGGATATTACCTAGGATTAGGGTGCAGATCCTAAGGGGGTGGAGGGGCAGGATAAGGAAGAGGGGGAGATTTTCTCAGATGGGGAGAGTTCAGGATCTAGCCTAGAGAAAGATTCTGACACTGTATCAATTTCTGGTTGAGGAGACTGCTCACTTGTCTAAATTGATTTACGCCACTCTTGACAATGAGGAGGAAGAGGAGGAGAAGAAGAAGCTGGCGGTTCTGCTCAAACACGATGCTATGAATCAGTGTGTTTCAAAACCTAGGAAGTTTTTCCAGTCCACTATTCCATTAAGAATTCCATTCTTAAAGTGGACCAACAGCGAGGAAAAAAAATGTAAAAATATTTCCATATAAAACACCACCACTGCTCTTATGCCCCTTCAAATTATATAAAATCATTTAACAAAACAAAGCAGCATTTACTGATATAGAAATGTAAGAACAAGCGCTGCTATCTTGTACGATCCGGTAGCTGAGATTCTTCTCGGCTTTCCCCGGACCACAGAAAACCTTGTGCATGCTCAGTAACAGCAGATGCTGGACAGAGGGAGGGTGAATGCTCTGCTCCCATCCGGGCAGTAAAATTAAGTGCGCCTCTTGCCATGGCATATATACAGCAGGGATGAGTGCATTCTTCTCATCCCCGCAGATGTCTCCAATGCGCTTGCGCCATCAGCATTCAGATCACTGAGGCACTTGAGGTAGATGTTTGGTGCATACCCACCCCCTCATAAGTGCAACAGAATAGAGATCTCTGTCGGGATGGTATTGCAACGAACTTGTGGGGGACAGCAGCCATCTACCTCTCTGCATCATCTGCAGCCCAGAGAGCATGACTTGCATGCTTATATTCATTAACCCAATGTTTGTGTGAATTTATTCACCTCTTTATTTAAAGTGCAGAATGGTTGGGATTTCTTTTACTTTATGATAATCTTGACAAATCTAAAACGCAGGTTTCCTTTTAGGGTGGAGACTTTAAGACTTAGGGACAAATGTTGGAAGCTTGATGCCCCCTTTGCCACGATTTCTAAAGAAGCAAACTTGGCATTTGAATATTTTGGTTCCCTTGAAATATGACATATGTCCATCAAGTTCAACCAAGAGTGTTGGGGTATGGGAAGTTATGTTTTATTTATTTTTTTTTTTTACTGCTAATAGTAACTGTTAATGTTATTATCTTCTAAATAAGCACCTAATCCTTTTTTGAAGCTGTTAGCGGTTGATGCTGTAACAAGCTTCTGGGGGAGGCTATTCCATGATTGTCGCCTCTGGAGACTGAATTTATATATTTGTACAAGTTAATCATGCCCCCCTCAGTTGTCTTTTCTCAAGACTAAACAGATGTAATTCCTGTAATCTTTCCTCATAAACATAACTCATAATCTTTCATTCCTCCTGATTAGTTTGGTGGGTCTCCTCTGCACCGTTTCCATAGTCAGAGCGTCCTTTCTATGAATGGGCGCACCACTGCCTTGTAAAGAGGCAAAATTACATCCATATGCCGTGATTCCATGCCTCTTTTAACCCTTTAGTTGCCAAGCCCGTAACACCTACGTGCTGGCTTGGCTGGGCGTTAAGTGCCAAGCACGTAGGTGTTACGTGCTTGACACTTACTTACCTTGTGGCGATCTGGAGCTGCAGAAGACATCCGTTCCAGCGCTGGATTGAAGAGAAGACATCCGAGTTCATGTGGAGGTGACCCTTACCTCACCCCAGTCAGCAGATCGGCGCTGGACCAATAGGAAGGGAGGCGCATGGCTGCTGTCATCAGCCGGCGCCTCCCCTATATAACAGCATTCGGTCTAATGCTGTTGTCTTCCATCGGTGATTCTGAGGTAAGTGGGGTGTGTGGGGGGGGCTGGCGAGTGGGTGGGTGGCCGTAGGTATCGATGATCTTCCATTCTGTTGCCATCGCCGCCATCGCCGCCATCCGGGGGGGGGGGGGGACGTTGTGGTGGGTGTCCGCTGTCACTTGTAGTGCGCCGCCGCCATCCGGGGGGGGGGGGGACGTTGTGGTGGGTGTCCGCTGTCACTTGTAGTGCGCCGCCACCATCCGGGGGGGGGGGGGGGTTGCGATCTGTGGGGGGGGGGGGTGGAGGGTGTTGTGATCTGTGGGGGGGTTGTGATCTGTGGGGGGGGGTTGTGATCTGTGGGGGGGTTGTGATCTGTGGGGGGGGTTGTGATCTGTGGGGGGGGTTGTGATCTGTGGGGGGGGGTTGTGATCTGTGGGGGGGGTTGTGATCTGTGGGGGGGGGTGTGATCTGTGGGGGGGGGTGATCTGTGTGTGTGGGGGGTTGTGATCTGTGTGTGGGGGGTTGTGATCTGTGTGTGGGGGGTTGTGATCTGTGTGGGGGGGGGGTTGTGATCTGTGTGGGGGGGGTTGTGATCTGTGTGGGGGGGGGGGTTGTGATCTGTGTGTGTGGGGGGGGGTGTGATCTGTGTGTGGGGGGGGGTTCTGATCTGTGTGTGGGGGGGGTTCTGATCTGTGTGTGGGGGGGGGGTTTGTGATCTGTGTGTGGGGGGGGGGGGGGGGTTGTTATCTGTGTGTGTGCCGGCGGTCAGATCTGGGGTCAGATCTGTCCGTGCCGGCGGTCAGATCTGGGGTCAGATCTGTGCGTGCCGGCGGTCAGATCTGGGGTCAGATCTGTGCGTGCCGGCGGTCAGATCTGGGGTCAGATCTGTGCGTGCCGGCGGTCAGATCTGGGGTCAGATCTGTGCGTGCCGGCGGTCAGATCTGGGGTCAGATCTGTGCGTGCCGGCGGTCAGATCTGGGGTCAGATCTGTGCGTGCCGGCGGTCAGATCTGGGGTCAGATCTGTGCGTGCCGGCGGTCAGATCTGGGGTCAGATCTGTGCGTGCCGGCGGTCAGATCTGGGGTCAGATCTGTGCGTGCCGGCGGTCAGATCTGGGGTCAGATCTGTGCGTGCCGGCGGTCAGATCTGGGGTCAGATCTGTGCGTGCCGGCGGTCAGATCTGGGGTCAGATCTGTGCGTGCCGGCGGTCAGATCTGGGGTCAGATCTGTGCGTGCCGGCGGTCAGATCTGGGGTCAGATCTGTGCGTGCCGGCGGTCAGATCTGGGGTCAGATCTGTGCGTGCCGGCGGTCAGATCTGGGGTCAGATCTGTGCGTGCCGGCGGTCAGATCTGGGGTCAGATCTGTGTGTGCCGGCGGTCAGATCTGTGCGTGCCGGCGGTCAGATCTGGGGTCAGATCTGTGCGTGCCGGCGGTCAGATCTGGGGTCAGATCTGTGCGTGCCGGCGGTCAGATCTGGGGTCAGATCTGTGCGTGCCGGCGGTCAGATCTGGGGTCAGATCTGTGCGTGCCGGCGGTCAGATCTGGGGTCAGATCTGTGCGTGCCGGCGGTCAGATCTGGGGTCAGATCTGTGCGTGCCGGCGGTCAGATCTGGGGTCAGATCTGTGCGTGCCGGCGGTCAGATCTGGGGTCAGATCTGTGCGTGCCGGCGGTCAGATCTGGGGTCAGATCTGTGCGTGCCGGCGGTCAGATCTGTGCGTGCCGGCGGTCAGATCTGGGGTCAGATCTGTGCGTGCCGGCGGTCAGATCTGGGGTCAGATCTGTGCGTGCCGGCGGTCAGATCTGGGGTCAGATCTGTGCGTGCCGGCGGTCAGATCTGGGGTCAGATCTGTGCGTGCCGGCGGTCAGATCTGGGGTCAGATCTGTGCGTGCCGGCGGTCAGATCTGGGGTCAGATCTGTGCGTGCCGGCGGTCAGATCTGGGGTCAGATCTGTGCGTGCCGGCGGTCAGATCTGGGGTCAGATCTGTGCGTGCCGGCGGTCAGATCTGGGGTCAGATCTGTGCGTGCCGGCGGTCAGATCTGGGGTCAGATCTGTGCGTGCCGGCGGTCAGATCTGGGGTCAGATCTGTGCGTGCCGGCGGTCAGATCTGGGGTCAGATCTGTGCGTGCCGGCGGTCAGATCTGGGGTCAGATCTGTGCGTGCCGGCGGTCAGATCTGGGGTCAGATCTGTGCGTGCCGGCGGTCAGATCTGGGGTCAGATCTGTGCGTGCCGGCGGTCAGATCTGGGGTCAGATCTGTGCGTGCCGGCGGTCAGATCTGTGCGTGCCGGCGGTCAGATCTGGGGTCAGATCTGTGCGTGCCGGCGGTCAGGTCTGGGGTCAGATCTGTGCGTGCCGGCGGTCAGGTCTGGGGTCAGATCTGTGCGTGCCGGCGGTCAGGTCTGGGGTCAGATCTGTGCGTGCCGGCGGTCAGGTCTGGGGTCAGATCTGTGCGTGCCGGCGGTCAGGTCTGGGGTCAGATCTGTGCGTGCCGGCGGTCAGGTCTGGGGTCAGATCTGTGCGTGCCGGCGGTCAGATCTGGGGTCAGATCTGTGCGTGCCGGCGGTCAGGTCTGGGGTCAGATCTGTGCGTGCCGGCGGTCAGGTCTGGGGTCAGATCTGTGCGTGCCGGCGGTCAGGTCTGGGGTCAGATCTGTGCGTGCCGGCGGTCAGATCTGTGCGTGCCGGCGGTCAGATCTGGGGTCGCGCGTGTCGGCGGTCAGATCTGGGGTCGCGCGTGTGTGTGCGCGCTCGCCGGCGGTCAGATCTGGGGTCGCGCGTGTGTGTGTGCGCGCGCGTGCCGGCGGTCAGATCTGGGGTCGCGCGCGCGTGCCGGCGGTCAGATCTGCGAGCGTGCGTGCGTGGGTGCCGGCGGTCAGAGATCTGCCGGTGGGTGGGTGCGTGCGTGTGCCGGTGGTCAGAGTGAATCCCCTCGATTGCCAGTAAAACTTACCTTACCACCGCTCTAGGTATAGCATAGTGCGGCTGTTGTCCATGCATGCGTCCTAATCTTAACTTTTTCTCTTAGGTTGTTCGCTGAGCTACTGCCTTGGTTTCGTTATTTGGACCATTCGTTTGCTCATTTAGGACCGTAGCCTCCGCCCCTCCTTTTGGGAGCCTATCCCCCGCCCCTCCTTTTGGGAGCCTATCCCCCGCCCCTCCTTTTGGGAGCCTATCCCCCGCCCCTCCTTTTGGGAGCCTATCCCCCGCCCCTCCTTTTGGGAGCCTATCCCCCGCCCCTCCTTTTGGGAGCCTATCCCCCGCCCCTCCTTTTGGGAGCCTATCCCCAGCCCCTCCTTTTGGGAGCCTATCCCCCGCCCCTCCTTTTGGGAGCCTATCCCCCGCCCCTCCTTTTGGGAGCCTATCCCCCGCCACTCCTTTTGGGAGCCTAGCCCCCGCCCCTCCTTTTGGGAGCCTAGCTGGGATCCCGTGACCTGCTGCTCCTGACTCCACCACTTCTCATCGGGTTGTAACTATACTCTTTTATTTCTATTTTTGTCATTTTTTTGCTTTGTTTTATTGTATTGTATTTTTTTGTTAAATTTTTGTCTGTTTTTTTGCTTTGTTTTATTGTATTGTATTTTTTTGTAATTTGTCTTTAGTTTTAGCCTTTAGTTTTAGCCTTTAGTTTTAGCCTTTAGTTTTAGCCTTTAGTTTTAGCTTAGTTTTAGCCTTTAGTTTTAGCCTTTAGTTTAATTTTTTTTTTAGATTTTTGTTTGCATTGGGGTATGGCTGGTAAGCGGTACACTGCACAGGAAGCTGCGGCTTACCTGATGGCGTCTGACTCGGAAGATTTTAGTGAGTCAGGGTCCGAGTTCTTCCCATCAGATAGCGAGTCAGACAGTGTATACTCTACTGAGGACACACAGCCGCGCAGTGCTGCCAGTAGTAGCCACCTTAGAAGGGATAGTACCGCACAAAGTGAGGCCACGCTTCAGGCGAGTGTAGTGCAGGGTGAGGCATCGAGTGCTGCAGCTGGTGAAGGAGCGTCTGCGTGGAGGCCTCCTAATAATTTTTCCCCCGAAATTCCCCCTTTTGATTCGGTCCCCGGGGTCAATGTAGACACCACAAATTTTGGTGTCATTGACTTTTTCAAATTGTTCCTCACAGAAGCCATCCTACTGGATATGGTCTTCTATACCAATCTCTATGCCGAGCAGGTCTTAGCGCAAAACCCCCTGCAGAGGCACGCCCGAGCTCAGGCATGGCATCCCACAAATTTGAGTGAGATAAAGAAATTTTGGGGGCTCACTCTAGCAATGGGTATCTTAAAAAAATTTAGTATTTCGTCCTACTGGGATACCCAAACCATATTGGCAACTCCATTATTTCCGGCCGTAATGTCCAGAAACCGCTACCAAATTTTACTGCGGTTTCTGCATTTTAACGACAATTCCACTGCTATTCCCCGTGGTGAGCCCGGTCACGACAGGCTGCATAAATTACGGCCCCTGCTCAACAGCCTGTCAGATCGCTTCGCAGTAGTGTACACCCCCGGCCAAAAATTATCAATTGACGAGTCACTACTGCTTTTCAAAGGGCGCATTGTTTTTCGGCAATATATCCCTAGCAAGCGTGCCCGCTACGGGATTAAATTTTACCAATTATGCGATAGTGTGACCGGCTACATCAAATATTTTCGAATCTATGAGGGAAAGGACACCTATCTGGACCCCCCTGGTTGTCCCCCTGATTTGTCAATAAGTGGAAAGATCGTTTGGGACCTCATGACTCCATTGTTGGGTAAAGGTTACCACTTATATGTGGACAACTTCTATACCAGCATCCCCTTATTTCGCGCCCTTTATTGGTTGGATACCCCGGCCTGCGGCACCATCAACCGTAAACGCAAAGGGTTGCCCAGGCCACTACTTGAAAAAAAATTAAAAAGGGGGGAGTCTTATGCTCTAAGAAGCGATGAGGTCCTGGCCATGAAATACATGGGCAAAAAACATGTATTCCTTCTGACAACACTCCACGATGAGTCAGTTGTGAATGTAAGGCAACGTGGTCCCCGAGCCCCTTCCCAAAAGCCACGTTGCATAACCGATTATAATAAATTCATGGGTGGCGTTGATAAAACGGACCAAATATTAACTTATTACAACGCCACCCGAAAAACTCGAGCCTGGTACACTAAAGTTGCCATCCATTTGGTCCAAATGGCAACTTACAACAGCTTTGTTGCCTTCAAGGCAGCAGTGCCAGGCTCCAATTTATCGTACATAAAATACCAGCAGCAGTTACTCCCTGCTTTGTTGTTTGGGGATACTGCGGAAGCACCAGATCTGGCTACCAATGACAACCAGGCCAGATTAGTAGGGAAGCACTTTATAAAGTTGCTTCCCGAAGTTGGTAAAAAGCGGTATCCCCAGAGAGCTTGTAGGGTTTGTAGGAAGCGTGGCATTAGAAGAGATGTGCGATATTATTGCCCGACCTGTCCCAGCCAACCCGGGTTATGCCTCGAAGATTGTTTTGAGGTATACCATACTCAACTAAATTATTGAACAATGCATTTTTTTTTTTGGTAGGTAGGCCCCTTTTAGGATTTAGGTATCTTGTGTTCCCATTATATTATTTTCTTTTTGTTTGTTTTTGCTGTTCCGATGGGAAATGGTGGAGCAGGAGCAGCTGGTTACTTATGGCATGTGATGATAAAATGTGACCAATTTCAGGTTCTTGATTCCTGATATTGGTCATTGATCACTGCACTGATCTTATAATGGGATTCCTCAGCTATATCCTATAATCTGATGTCACGGCTGCAGTAAAGAGTATACAATCAATATAGTCCGAAGAAATGAACCGACGCCAACAAGCCCAGTAGGCTTAGAAAGCTTGAGGTATGTACTTTCCAAAAATATATAGTTTGTGGGGGGTATTTCAAATGTAAAGGGTTGTAAATTTGGAGAAACTGCAAGGTGCGCACTTTGTGTGCGCTGCTGATTTTTGCAAGTAAAATTACCCTCAAACGCATGCTTGACTTTGGGGTGTTTGGCAACTCTACCCTTCAAAGTACCTATGCATGTGGGGTATTGTTTTTTTCAGCAGACCTTGTGCTTTCAGATTTACTGCGTTAGTTCGTGCTTGCTTATTGTTTTTATAGTAAAAAATGTTTTACAATCTGCTTTTTGCTTATTTTTTTAGGGTAAACCTTTGAAACCAGACGTTCTGCCAATCAATATAGTCCGAAGAAATGAACCGACGCCAACAAGCCCAGTAGGCTTAGAAAGCTTGAGGTATGTACTTTCCAAAAATATATAGTTTGTGGGGGGTATTTCAAATGTAAAGGGTTGTAAATTTGGAGAAACTGCAAGGTGCGCACTTTGTGTGCGCTGCTGATTTTTGCAAGTAAAATTACCCTCAAACGCATGCTTGACTTTGGGGTGTTTGGCAACTCTACCCTTCAAAGTACCTATGCATGTGGGGTATTGTTTTTTTCAGCAGACCTTGTGCTTTCAGATTTACTGCGTTAGTTCGTGCTTGCTTATTGTTTTTATAGTAAAAAATGTTTTACAATCTGCTTTTTGCTTATTTTTTTAGGGTAAACCTTTGAAACCAGACGTTCTGCCAATCAATATAGTCCGAAGAAATGAACCGACGCCAACAAGCCCAGTAGGCTTAGAAAGCTTGAGGTATGTACTTTCCAAAAATATATAGTTTGTGGGGGGTATTTCAAATGTAAAGGGTTGTAAATTTGGAGAAACTGCAAGGTGCGCACTTTGTGTGCGCTGCTGATTTTTGCAAGTAAAATTACCCTCAAACGCATGCTTGACTTTGGGGTGTTTGGCAACTCTACCCTTCAAAGTACCTATGCATGTGGGGTATTGTTTTTTTCAGCAGACCTTGTGCTTTCAGATTTACTGCGTTAGTTCGTGCTTGCTTATTGTTTTTATAGTAAAAAATGTTTTACAATCTGCTTTTTGCTTATTTTTTTAGGGTAAACCTTTGAAACCAGACGTTCTGCCAATCAATATAGTCCGAAGAAATGAACCGACGCCAACAAGCCCAGTAGGCTTAGAAAGCTTGAGGTATGTACTTTCCAAAAATATATAGTTTGTGGGGGGTATTTCAAATGTAAAGGGTTGTAAATTTGGAGAAACTGCAAGGTGCGCACTTTGTGTGCGCTGCTGATTTTTGCAAGTAAAATTACCCTCAAACGCATGCTTGACTTTGGGGTGTTTGGCAACTCTACCCTTCAAAGTACCTATGCATGTGGGGTATTGTTTTTTTCAGCAGACCTTGTGCTTTCAGATTTACTGCGTTAGTTCGTGCTTGCTTATTGTTTTTATAGTAAAAAATGTTTTACAATCTGCTTTTTGCTTATTTTTTTAGGGTAAACCTTTGAAACCAGACGTTCTGCCAATCAATATAGTCCGAAGAAATGAACCGACGCCAACAAGCCCAGTAGGCTTAGAAAGCTTGAGGTATGTACTTTCCAAAAATATATAGTTTGTGGGGGGTATTTCAAATGTAAAGGGTTGTAAATTTGGAGAAACTGCAAGGTGCGCACTTTGTGTGCGCTGCTGATTTTTGCAAGTAAAATTACCCTCAAACGCATGCTTGACTTTGGGGTGTTTGGCAACTCTACCCTTCAAAGTACCTATGCATGTGGGGTATTGTTTTTTTCAGCAGACCTTGTGCTTTCAGATTTACTGCGTTAGTTCGTGCTTGCTTATTGTTTTTATAGTAAAAAATGTTTTACAATCTGCTTTTTGCTTATTTTTTTAGGGTAAACCTTTGAAACCAGACGTTCTGCCAATCAATATAGTCCGAAGAAATGAACCGACGCCAACAAGCCCAGTAGGCTTAGAAAGCTTGAGGTATGTACTTTCCAAAAATATATAGTTTGTGGGGGGTATTTCAAATGTAAAGGGTTGTAAATTTGGAGAAACTGCAAGGTGCGCACTTTGTGTGCGCTGCTGATTTTTGCAAGTAAAATTACCCTCAAACGCATGCTTGACTTTGGGGTGTTTGGCAACTCTACCCTTCAAAGTACCTATGCATGTGGGGTATTGTTTTTTTCAGCAGACCTTGTGCTTTCAGATTTACTGCGTTAGTTCGTGCTTGCTTATTGTTTTTATAGTAAAAAATGTTTTACAATCTGCTTTTTGCTTATTTTTTTAGGGTAAACCTTTGAAACCAGACGTTCTGCCAATCAATATAGTCCGAAGAAATGAACCGACGCCAACAAGCCCAGTAGGCTTAGAAAGCTTGAGGTATGTACTTTCCAAAAATATATAGTTTGTGGGGGGTATTTCAAATGTAAAGGGTTGTAAATTTGGAGAAACTGCAAGGTGCGCACTTTGTGTGCGCTGCTGATTTTTGCAAGTAAAATTACCCTCAAACGCATGCTTGACTTTGGGGTGTTTGGCAACTCTACCCTTCAAAGTACCTATGCATGTGGGGTATTGTTTTTTTCAGCAGACGTTGTGCTTTCAGATTTACTGCGTTAGTTCTTGCTTGCTTATTGTTTTTATAGGAAAAAATGTTTTACAATCTGCTTTTTGCTTATTTTTTTAGGGAAATCCTTTGGAAGCAGAGATTCTGCCAATCAATAGAGTCCGATCGCATACACCCACGTCAACAAGCCTAGTATTTTTAGAAACCTTGAATTGTGCACTTTCCAAAAATATATAGTTTGTGGGGGGTATTTCAAATGTAAAGGGTTGTATTTTTTGAAAAACTGCGAGGAGCGCAAAGTATTTGTTTTTTATCTGAAAATCTCCTCTAGCGCTCTTTGCAGTTTCTGGGGTCTCCTGGGCAGGAAAGGGTATCTACTAATACATGTGTGGTACCGTTGTAACCGGGAGAAATGGGGCTTTTACCCTCAATATGTTTTTATTGAAAAACCTTTATTTTCGATTAAAAAAAAACACTGCAAAATGTAAAAACGTGTGTATATTTTATTTTCTGTCACATATTTTGCCCAAAATAATTAGGATAAAACTACAAAATTGATAAACAAGAGATATGATGTTAAAGCCCAGATTGTGCTGAAAAAAACAATATGTAATTTTTATGGGAAGTCCCAGAAAATCCCTTCAAAAATTACAGTTAAACATGTGTAGCTCAAAATTGTAAAAAATGCTGTGGCAACAGAGCGTGACACAATCTCCAGGTGGGCTGGCAGCGAAAGGGTTAATGCAAGATAATATCTTAGTGGCCTTGTAAGCAGCTGCTTGACATTGCATACTGTTATTTTGCCTGTGATCAACCAGTACCCCCAGATCCTTTTCAACAAGTGTTTCTCCCAGTTTTACTCCCCTGAGGATATATGTGGCCTTCAGGTTGTTAGATCCCAAGTGCATGACCTTACATTTCACCAAATTGCACTTCATTTGCCAAGTGGATGCCCAGACACTCAAAGTGTCCAAGTCAGTCTGAAGCTTGTGAACATCTTCAATAGACTGCACTGTGCTACATATCTTTGTGTCATCTGCAAAAATAGAGACAGTGCTTCTAATCCCATCTTCTATGTCGTTTATAAACAAGTTGAATAAAAGTGGGCCCAGGACTGAACCCTGGGGTACACCACTTACAACTGGTAACCATTCAGAGTAGGTATCATTAACCACAACTCTCTGCACACGTTCCTTCAGCCAGTTTTCAACCCAGCTACAAACTGTATTTTCTAATCCTGAAGATCTCAATTTGCCCAATAAACGTCTATAGGGGACAGTGACAAATGCTTTTGCAAAATCCAGAAAAAATATATCTACAGCTGCCCCTCTGTCCAGGCTTTTTCTCACCACCTCATAGAAGCCAATCAGGTTAGTCTGGCATCTTCTGTCCTTAGTAAAACCGTGCTGGTTGTCACTTATAATATTATGGATAGTTACATATTAATGTATATAGTCCCTTAATAGCCCCTCAAGCAATTTTCCCACAATGAATGTTAAACGTACCAGTCTGTAATTGCCCGGAGAAGACCTAGAGCCCTTTTTAAAAATGGACACCACATTTGCCCTGCACCAATCTCTTGCCACTATACCAGTTGTTAGTGAGTCTTTGATGATCAAGAACAGGGGTGGTGAGATAACTGAGCTCAGTTCTTTCAGAACTATTGGATGAAGTCCATCTGGTCCTGCAGTCTTATTCACATTTAAATGATTTATTCTTTCTTGGATGATATCCATGTTTAGCTTGTTAAGTATTATACATTCAACAGCTCTGCCTTCTCTTCGTCCCCAGTGACCATTTTCCCATTATCATCAATTAGGGCACTTATCTGTTCTGATTTAGTTTTCTAGTTTTCCTTGAGTTTATATACTTAAAAAATGTTTAGGGTTTGTTTTGCTTTCTTTGGCCATGCTTGATTTACTAATTTATACTTTTCAAGAGTTAAAGCTGAGAACTCAGCCTTGTTATGTATAAATGCCATTTTCTTGTTCTTTATTGCCCTTTCAACCGCAGGAGTTAGTCGCTTATATTTGTTACCCATAGGAATACATTTTGCAGCATTGGTACTCACAATTGAATTTAAAGCACTCACATTTGCCATCTGTATCTGGATCTCTATCTGAACAGATGCTCCCAGTCCATTTCCTGGAGTGTAGCTCTAAGCCTGGGGAAGTTGGCCTTCCTAAAATTTAGTGTTTTTGCTCTCCCAGACAGAAAACCTTTCTTACAGTTTATGTTAAATACAACTATATTTTCACTGTTACTGTCCCTATCAGGTCATTATTATTTGATATTACCATATCTACAAGAGCATCACCCCTTGTAGGCGCCTCCACAAATTGGTTCATATAATTATCTTGTAGCAAGCTGAGGAATGCTCTCCCCCTTGTAGAAGAAGCAGAACCATGTCTCCAGTCGATTCCTGGGTAGTTGAAGTCCCCCATCACCACCACTGTACCAGACTGTGAAGCCCGCTCTACCTACTTGTGAAGTGGACCTTCTATTTCCTCAGTTATATTTGGGGGCCTATAGAATACACCAAATGGTATTTTAACATTGCTTACTTTGCCCCACACTTCTACCCACAAGGATTCTACATACTCACAGTCTTCGGCTAGTATTCCCTCTTTAATAATACCATTTTGTGATTACTCACCTGTAAAATGGGTATTATAAGTATGTCACACACCCCGCTTCCAATATTCATGACATGTGGGTTATGGCTAGTAGAGGGCGAACTTTGCAGAGATGACAGGAAAAAAAGGAGCCCCTCCCAGTCCATAAATACCTGGGACCTCCCACACATTCCCCAGTATAGGACAGCAGTAAGGGGACCAGGAAGAGCCAAATATAACACTAAAAGGTTCACCATATAAAAGATCCAAAATACCAATAAGGGCGGAATGAAGCGGGGTGTGTGACATACTTATAATACCCATTTTACAGGTATGAGTAATCACACAATGGTATTATTCCAAGTATGTCACACACCCCTCTTCCAATATTCATGACATCTGGGACATCCAATAGCAGTGTCCATCATGGGTGGGAATCCCAATAGGGCTAGAAATGCACAAATTTTAAACCACTGCAGCTTGCAGAAACTTGCGGCCAAAAACAGCATCCACTGAGGCCCGCACATCAACCTTATAAAGCTTGGAAAAAGTATGAACAGCGGACCAAGTAGCAGCCTTACAAACTTGTTCAACAGAAGCCTGGTGCTGGAAAGCCCAAGAAGCCCCAACAGCATGAGTCGAATGAGCAATGATCTGAAAAATGGGAACCTTCTTCTTGGCAGTATAGGCCCTAACAATGGCCTGGCGGGCGCCAAACCTTTCCTGGGCCCGGAGGGCACCGCGAATAAGGCGTCCATCTTACGAAAGGGAGAAGTAGCCACCAAATAGTACTTCACACAATGAACCACATCCAAAGAGTGCAAAACCCTCTCCTTGTCATTGCTAGGCTTAGGACACAAGGAAGGGAGAACTACATCCTGATTGAGGTGGAAGGCAGAAACCACCTTAGGAAGGAAATCTGGCTTAAAGCGAAATACCACCTTGTCCCGGTGTCTCTCAAAGTAAGGGGCCTGAATGGACAGAGCCACCAACTCAGAGACACGCCGAACAGAGGTAATAGCCACCAAAAAGGCAACTTTTTGAGTGAGCATAGAAAGTGCAATATCCTTAGAAAACACCCTGCAAGGCAAGGCTCTAGCCTCACACCAGCCAAAATAGGACCTCCAAGTCCTGTAGTATATGTTAGAGGAAGATCTCTTCCTAGCTCTAACAAGAGTCTGAATCACAGCCTCAGACAAACCTTCCTCCCTTAAGATGGAGGTTTCAGCAGCCACGCCGTCAAAGCCAGCGTTTGTAAATTGGGGTAACGTAGTGGACCTTGAGAGATCAGATCCGGAAACAGGGGCAGCCAGTACTGATCAACCGCCAGCCTTACGACGTCTGGGAACCAAACCTGTCTTGGCCACCTTGGGGCCACCAGAATTGCTGGCGCACCCTCTAGAGCCAGCTTGCGCACCACCGTGCCTACCATGGAGAAGGGGGGAAACAGGTACAGGAACCCCATATCCCTCCAGGCAGGACCCTGAGACAGAGACACAAACTTTGGGAGCTTATGATTGTGACGTGAGGCAAAGAGATCAACCTCCGGAAACCCCCACATGTAACAGAGGGACCAGAATACCTTGTGGTTGAGAGACCATTCCCCTCGGCGAGAGGATCCCCTGCTCAGGTAGTCCGCCTCCGTGTTTTCCACTCCCGGAATGTATACTGCTGAGATGCATGGAACATTGCTCTCTGCCCATGCAAGAATCAGAGAAACTTCCCTGAGGGCACTCCTGCTGCGAGCAGTTCGATTGTCTGGTCGAACCTGAACCGGTAAGCCGCGTAGGTGATGCGTCAAGCATGACAGAACCGACCGAATGGCTCTCAGCTCCAAGACATTGATGCGGGTGTAAGCCTCCTGAGGACCGCACAGCCCCTTGAACTGATGCGTCTTCCAAAAACCTCCCCAGCCCGACAGGCTGGCATCCGTGGTAACCGTCTCCCAACAAGGGGACAGAAAGGATCTGCCCCTCATCAGATTGCTTGGTTCCAGCCACCACTGAAGGGACTGCCGAACCCGGGGAGACATCATGAATGACTGATCCAATGACTGCGGACATCTGTCCCAGGCCAACAATAGATGGAGCTGGAGCGACCTCATGTGGAACTGAGCAAAGGGAACTGCCTCAAAGGAAGCCACCATCAATCCCACCGGTCTCATCCCTAGCCGGATAGAA
Source organism: Gastrophryne carolinensis (assembly GCA_027917425.1). NCBI lineage: Eukaryota > Metazoa > Chordata > Amphibia > Anura > Microhylidae > Gastrophryne > Gastrophryne carolinensis. Next base: position 126,484,379 of record CM051240.1, on the reverse strand, counting down.
GGACGAGGTTTGGACAAGAGAAGAAGTATCAGACCCTGAACCATCTGCACCTTGGACTATGGAAGGAAAACCCTGGTCCGAATGGTATCCAGATTCATGCCCAGAAACGAGATCTCCCTTGAGGTGGAGAGAGAAGACTTGGGATGGTTGATCACCCAGCCGAACCTCTCCAGCGTCAGCACCACCATACCTGGTGTCCAGCACCGCCTGACTGAGAGAGCATGCCGTAATGAGGAGGTCATCCAAATACGGCACAATGTGAATGGCCTGGGCTCTGAGAAGGGCTATTATGCCCGCCAGCACCTTGGTGAACACTTTTGGTGCCAAAGTCAACACGAAAGGGAGGACCATAAACTGAAAGTGCTGCTCTCCCACCACAAACCTGAGAAATCTCTGGTGTGCTGGGAAGATGAAGGTAAGCATCCTTGATGTCTATGGATGTCATGAAATTCCCCTGACAAAGGGAATTGATGGCTGAGCGCAGAGTCTCCATGCGGAACTTCATGGTTCTGATGAACCTGTTGAGAAGCTTCAAATCCAGAATGGGTCTTATGGATCCATCCTTTTTGGGAACCGTGAAGAGGTTGGAATAAAAGCCTCGGCCTCTCTCTGAGAAAGGCACCGGGCATATGACATCCATGACCAGAAGATTCTTTACAGCCAACAGGAGCCCCTGCGCAGCCCGGGGATCCAAGGGGACCCGAGACCTTAGGAATCTGGGAGGAGGCCGGTACTCGAACTCCAGTTTGTACCCGGAAGAGACCACTTCCAAGATTAATTTGTCTGTGACCTCCTGGGCCCAGACCAGGAAGAAGTGCCGCAGCCGTCCCCCCACCCGAAAGGGTGAGGGCGTCCCCTCATTGCTGAGCTGTCTTGGCAGCAGGCTTGGGACCCCAGTTAAGGCCTGGACGTGCGCATCATCTGCCCCTGTTCCACGAATCACCTCTGAAATTAGAGTAGGCAAAGCCTCTGCCTGCTCTGGCACCGCGAAAGGAAGGATTGAAGGAGCCTGCCCCCGAAAGGGGTGACGCTGCTTCTTACGCTGAGGTAACTTTCCACCTTTCACCACTAAATCCAATTTATCTCAGAACAGCCTCATACCCAGGAAGGGTAGCGCTGTGAGTGATTTCTTAGCTGCAATGTCAGCCGCCCACTGGCGTAACCAGACCGATCGGCGAATAGCCACCAGCAATGCCGAGGTTCTACTACACATAATAATTGCGTCATCCATAGCAGATAAAACAAAGGTCATAAATAATTTACACCGCTTAAGGGCTGTGAATTCATCACTGGCTGGGTTAAGCTGGGAACCACTCAACAGGCCCCTAACCACAGACCTGGTAGCCACAGTGGCGAGCGCCGAGGCACAAACAGGCTGCAAGGCTGAACCCACACTGGCAAAGGCATGGCATGCCATCTGATCAAAGCGTTTGTCCTCACCATCTTTAAGAGTGGTGGCGTCTGGAGAATGTACAACAGAGGTGTTGGACAATCCCAGAACGGATGCATCAACCTCGGGAGGGGACGACCAGCGCTTAACCGCGCCCACCGGAAAGGGATACTTCCTATCCCATCCCTGAGGAACACCGGGGAGCCGGCTAGGCCTCTCCCATTCCTAAAGAATCATGCAATCAAAATTATTCTGATTTGGGAACTCCAAGCGGGGCTTAGAAGTCCCAAAAAATTCCTCCCTCTGCGAGGGGGTCTCCGCTGGCGGAGAAATATCCAGTACCTCAAATAGATGGGTCAGGATCTTGGGGGTATCCACGGCATCCCCCAGCGCCTGCCCAGTATCAGTATCAGAAAACTGCTGATCCTCAGCATCAGATTCCTCAAACAATTCCCCCTCCTCGAGTGGGGAATAATCAGACCAGTCAAGGGAATCATAGTCATCAAAATCCAGTACCGGCGCGGCCGGCGACAGATGTCTTCTCTAAGCTGGGGCCTTTCTGGCTGCAGAGCTAGAAATCAACATTTCGATGTTGGCCAGTCTAGCACAAACATCAGCTTGCAACTCCCCGCTAATGACAGTGTCACTTGGGGTATGGATAAGGCGGGGTGGGGTAGGTGATGAGGCAGGCAGCACGGACCCAGACGCCTGGGACCCCGACTGCCGCGTAATGACCTTCTGTGCACATGGAATGCAAATTAACACATTATCCGCCGCAAGGGATGCCCCACAAACCACACACTGCCGGGGTTGCCCCGAAGGGAGCCCGTGCCCGGTATCCTGGGAAGCCTCCATATGGTGATTTTTTATGGTAGCCGCAATGACCAGTGGGAATTACGCTAGTAAGCTACCCGGGATGCCCCTTAACGTCCGTTAGTGGGAGGATTTGTAAAGCCCCAATTTGAGTGAAGGGACCTAAAGCCACAAGCCATTACAGCAATCATACTTCAAAATATCAACGTAGACATAGAATATAAATGCATAGACTTAATGTGTATAGCAAGATAATGCAGCATAAAATGCACCCTCATAAAAACGAGAAATAGAAATAAAAAGACGAGCCCCGCAGGGCACTCACAGTGAGAAACAATATGGTGACCAGGGCACAAGAGACAGCAGCAGCGGCGGCAGCATCTAGGAGAAAAGGAGAAGGGGGGCAGGCCAGCGCGGATCGCGTGGCCCCGCCCCCTTCTGCAGAGAAGAGGAACCGCAGTTCCCAGCGATTTGCTGGGAACCTCCTTGGGCGCCAAAGAGAGGGGAAGGGCCGCCGCAGCGCGCCGAGCTCTCGGCCCCGCCCCCCCTCCAAGCTGAGGAGAAGGAAGAGAACCCCCTTTACAATGGCCGCGCTCCCAGCATCTGCGGAGCCGGCCTGGACTCCAGGCCACCTGGCATAACAGCCCGGGCCTGGCCAAGTGAAACAAACATGCACTCACACCATCAAAGCAACTGACAGTAAGATCAAGGTGAAATAAAAAGGAGGGACAGCCCCCCCCCCCATGATCCAGAGACAGGGAGCAACGGACAGGGGGGACACCCCAGCCACATAATGCGGCGCAGGGACTACACGGACAGGGCATCCCAAACCAGGATCCCGAACCTGGTATCCGCCTACCCCTAGGTGGGGGTCTCACGGAGGAGCATAGCTCCTAAATAGTACACCACTAGGGTGTCACCTACCATCGTCCAGACCTACAGCCGAGGCTGGGAGGCATAGGTAATCAGTAAGACAAGGTCCGGGCAGAAATAGAGGAATAAAATGGCCGGGTGTAAACCCGGCTTACCTGCAAAGAAGGAGACAGCCATCTTCTGACTTGCTCGCCGTCTGCAAAGACAAATTACTGGGGAATGTGTGGGAGGTCCCAGGTATTTATGGACTGGGAGGGGCTCCTTTTTTTCCTGTCATATCTGCAGAGTTCGCCCTCTACTAGCCATAACCCACATGTCATGAATATTGGAAGCGGGGTGTGTGACATACTTGGAATATATGCTTTGAATTCTTGCTTTACATAGAGACACACGCCACCCCCTTTCCTTTTTGCTCTGTCTTTCCTATAGAGATCAAAACCTTGTAAATTGACAGTCCAGTCATGTGTGGAATCCAGCCATGTCTCAGCCACACCAATAACATCAAGATTTTTTCCAGTACCAGAGCCTCAAGCTCCCCCACTTTACTAGCCAAACTTCTGGCATTTGTGAACATAAACTTTAAGTTCCCATCATGTTTGACACATTGAGCTATAGTATTAGCTTCTGCAGTAATGCATCCGCCTAATTTCTCACTGCTGGTTTGCAACACATGGATCTCCTTCATCATAGCAGTCCTCCCCCTTCTAATTCATCACCCACCATCATATGCTGCCCCCTAAGTAACCTATCTTCCCCTTTATTTTCGTTCTTGCCCTCCCCCCTCATCTCTAGTTTGAATACCCCTCCACCCTTCCAGTATCCTCTTACCCAGCACAGCAGCCCCCTTCCATTTAGGTGCAAATTATCTGTGGAATACAGTTTGTACCCCAATGAAAAGTGCTCTAGGAACCCAAATCTTTCTACCCTGTACCAGGACTTGAGCCATGCGTTTAACTCTCTAAGCTCCCACTGTCATTCATGTATAGCGCATGGCACTGGCAGTATTCAAGAGAATACAACCTTGGAGGTCCTTCTCTTGAACTTGCTGCATAATTCCTTAAATGTATTCCTAAGGATCCTCCATCTCCCATTAATTCTGTCATTGATCCTGACATGCACCAAGACAGCTGGGTCATCCGCAGCCTCTCCCAGTAATTTATCCACCCTTTCCACCACATGCCGAACCCTGGCACCAGGAAGACAGCAAACTATTCAGTCTGCCTTATAATAGAATCGCCTATCACCAGTAACTGTCTTGCCCTACCTGCAGTCCCAACCACCCGCTCACTAGCTGGGCTGTCCTCCCCACTGCATGTTAGGGAGAGCAATATCTGCTAGGGCTGCCATTTGCTAGGTTGTACAGACACAGGTATAGCCTTTCTTTTCTGTTCTGTGATTACTCACCTGTAGAATTGTTTTTACTCTGTACAGCACGGCTTGCTTCAATTCAATTCTTCACATTTGGGTAATCCGCCACAAGGTGGCCCAGTTGACTGCAGAAAGACTTGTGGCTCCTCCCGGCCCATAAAAAGAGCAGGAATTACCCAGAGACTCCAGTGTTTGAAAGCAGTAATGCAAGAAACAGGGAGGCAAGACCATGTTAACAAAAACACAGCCTCACTGAAAAATAACTCTCTCAAGAACAATCATCATAAGAAGACAAAAGAGGATAACGATAACAAGGGAGGGATGAAGCAAGCCGTGCTGTACACAGTAAAAACAATTCTACAGGTGAGTAATCATAGAATTGTATTTTTCCTGGTGTACAACACGGCTTGCTTTATTTCAATTCTTCACATTTGGGACATCCAACAGCAGTGTCCATGAAGAAGGGTGGGATCCCCAGAGAGCAACAGCAGTCAGTTCAAGTCACTATCGCCTGAAGCACCTTGCGTCCAAAAACAGCATCAGCTGAGGCCCTAACATCAACTTTGTAAAACTTGGAAAAAGTATGAACCGAAGACCAAGTAGCGGCCTTACAAACTTGTTCAACAGTGGCCTGGTGCTGAAAAGCCCAAGAGGCACCAATAGCCCTAGTGGAATGAGCAGTAACACAGAAAGGGGGTTCCTTCCCTTTGGAAGAGTACAATTGCACCACCGTCTGTCTGATCCACTTACTGATAGTGTATTTGGCCGGAGGCAAACCCTTCCTAGGTCCAGCAGGAAGGACAAACAGAGAATCCGACTTCTGAAAAGACTCAGCGGCAACCAAATAATTATTGAGCGCTCTAACCACATCCAGAGAATGAAGGGTCCATTCCTTAGAATTAGAAGGAGCAGGACACAAGGAAGGAAAGACAATGTCCTCATTGAGATGAAAGGCAGACACAACCTTAGGCAAGAATCCTGGATTAAGACGGAACACCACCTTTTCCTGATGTCGCTCAAAATAAGGAGGCTTCATAGAAAGTGCCGCCAATTCTGAGACTCGACACACCGAAGTGATAGCGACCAAGAAGGCCACCTTAAGAGTCAGAGTGGATAGAGAAGCATCGCAAAGGGATTAAATGGTGGATCCTGGAGAGCAGAAAGCACTAAATTCAAATCCCACACCGGTTGCAAAGGCTTACGTGGTGGACGTACATGAGTAACTCCCTGAAAAAAAGTTTTGATAAGCCTGTGAGAAGCGAAGGATCTTTGGAAAAAAATTGACAGGGCAGAAACCTGTCCTTTGAGGGTACTCAGTTGTAGACCCGACTCCAGACCACATTGAAGAAACTCCAAAATCCTGGAAATGGCAAAAGTGTGACAAGGAAAAGACTTAGATTCACACCAAGCAATGCAAGCATGCCAAACCCTGTAGTAAATCATAGAAGAGGATTTCTTCCGAGCTTGAATCAAAGTATTGACGACAACACCTTATCAATCAGGATGGAGGTTTCAGCAGCTAAGCCGTCAAAGCCAGCGTCAGCAAATTGGGATGGCACAGCCGTCCCTGAGTGAGAAGATCTGGATCATTGGGCATGACGTACTGATCAACCGCCATCTGGACGACGTCCGCGAACCATACCCTCAGCGGGGGGCCACCAGGATGGTCGGTACCCCCTCCTGGGCTATCTGGTGCAGCACGCGACCCAACAGAGGAAAGGAAGGAAAGGCATAGAGGAGCTGAAACCCTGTCCAAGGAATAGCTAACGAGTCTGTGGCGAAGGCCAGAGGATCTCTTGACAGGGAGGCGAATCTGGGAAGCTTGTGATTGTGATGGGATACAATGAGGTCCACGTCCGGCTGACCCCAGCGGCGACACAGGGCGAGAAAGATCATGTTGCTGAGAGACCATTCCCCCAGACGAGACATCCCCCTGCTCAGGGAGTCCGCCTCCTGGTTCTCCACCCCTGGAATGTAAACCGCCGAGATGCAGGGAATATTTTCCTCCGCCCAAGAAAAGATCAGGAACACTTCCTTGAGGGCTCATTTGCCCCGAGTCCCACCCTGATGATTGATGTAAGCGACAACAGTCTGATTGTCCAAGCGGACCTGGACCGCCCGACCCAGTAGGTGGGAAGTCAACCGAAGGAGAACCAACCTGATCGCTCTCAACACCAGGAGGTTGATAGGCGCGTGTGCTTCCTGAGGACCCCACTGGCCCTGGAACTTCAGCGATTGCCAAACCCCTCCCCAACCGGTCAGACTGGCGTCCGTGGTGACAATCTCCCAGCACGGAGGCAGAAAGGACCTGCCCACTAGAAGATTCCTCGAGTCCAACCACCACGAGAGGGACTGCCTGGCCAGAGGGGACAGAGCGAATTCCTGCTCCAGGGACTCCTGATTCCGATCCCAGATCAACTGAAGAGGTCTCATGTGGAACTGGGCAAACGGAACCGCCTCGAAGCAAGACACCATGAGGCCACCAACTGCATCCCCAGACGGATGGAGGGCGGGGGTACGACAGCAAGGCCCGCGTCTGCGCCTGAAGCCCCTCCACCTTCTGCTGAGAAACACCTTGACCTGAGAATTATCCAGCGTCATGCCCAGGAAGGACCTGACCAATGATGGAGAGAGCGAAGACTTTAGATAATTGATCACCCAACCGAAGGACTCGAGGGTGGAAACCTCCACCTGAGTATCCCTCTCGGCCTGATAAAAAGATTGTGCAGCAATCAATAGGTCGTACAGGTAAGGAAGAATGCGAATGCCCTGGCTCCTCAGTAGGGCCATGACACCCGCCAACACCTTGGTGAACACCCGAGGAGCCGAGGTGATACCGAACGGCAAGGCCACAAACTGGTAGTGTTGATCCCCCAGAACAAACCTCAGGAACCTCTGATGTCCCAGGAAGATAGGGACGTGCAGATAGGCATCCTTGATGTCCACCGTGGTCATGAAGTCGCCCGGCCGAAGGGAGCTCATCGCTGACCGTAAGGTCTCCATGCGAAAATGCTTGAGCCTGACAAATTTGTTGAGGCCTCAGGGAGCCGTCCTTCTTGGGAACCGTGAAAAGATTGGAGTAGTAACCCTGACCCCGTTCTTGAAGAGGGACCGGACAAACCACTCCGGATGACAGAAGATGTTGGACGGCCAACCGCAGGTTCTGCGCTGTTACAGGATTTTGGGAGATCCGGGACCTGAGGAACCTTGGGGGCGGCCAAGCTGCAAACTCTATCTTGTAGCCGGAGGAAACCACCTCCTGAATCCACCGGTCTGAGACGTGTAGTCTCCAGACGTGAGCAAAGAGCCACAGCCGTCCCCCTACCCGGATGGATGAGGGCGCCCCCTCATGCCAGAGGGGCTTTGGGCCTCCAGGAGAGGCCGGCACGGCCATGGGATCTACCTCGTCCCCAAGAGTCTCTGCGGCTACCTGAGAAGGAGGATCCGCGACCCCCACGGGAATGACGAAAAGAAGAGGATCCCCGAAAGGGCCGAGACGCTGAGGAAGCCAACCATCCTTGGTCAAAACATCGAGCCCCAACAAGGCGGAGTCCTGTAAATGGAAGCCCGGTGAGGGACTTCTTAGCAGCCGCCCACTGACGCAGCCAGACAGAAAGACGCATGGCAACCATTAGGGCAGAGGCCCTACCACCAAGCCGGACTGCATCATCCATGGCAGACAGCACAAAGGCAATAGTCAGAGCAAAGCAAAAGGTCCTTATAATCATCCGCTCGCTTGCGAGATCTGGCGACTTCAGCAAACCTTCTTCTTAATAGCAATAGCAACAATAGCCACGGCACAGACTGGGCGTAAACCAGCCCCCACAAAAGTGAAGGCATGAAAAGCTAACTTATCCATACGCCAATCAGCACAATCGCGCAAGGTAGGAGACGGCATAATAGAAGTATTGGACAACCCCAGGACGGGGGCGTCTACCTTGGGAGGACACGACCATCGGCGAACCAAGTCAGCCAAAAAGGGGTACCTTCTATCCAGTCCCTTGGGCACCGAGGGCAACCTGTTGACCCGTTTCCACTCTTTGAGGACCACATTGGAAAAAAGTCCCTGCTCCGGGAACTCCAAATGTAGCTTGTCCGGGCAGAAGAGCTCACCTTGCTTTTCTTGACTGCCTTAGGGGGGACAATGTGCAAGGTATCAAAAACTGCCAACAAAAGCCTATCTGTATCATCCGGGAGCCAAGAATCCACGTCTGAGGAGGACCCTGGGTCGCTCTCAGACTCGCCATGACGATCCCCGGAGAAATCGGAATCGTGGCACAATTCCCCCTCCTCCATGGAGTCGCGGCCACCATAAGCATCATACACCTCATCATCATCGGCAAAGAGGGACAAATCCGTATCCAGATGCCTCTGCTTACTAGAGGCCTTGCCGGAGACCGGACGACCCAGTCGCCTTTCAATGCTAGCCACGTGCAGCGCCAGGTCAGAATGAGACCCCCTACTGGCTTCTCCCTTGCTGGGGGCTAAATGTAGGCGCGGGGGAGTAGGCAAAGCTGCAGGGAGAACAGGACTGGGTAGAAAGGCGCTCAAACCAGCCTGCTCCACAATGACACTTTAGGAGCACAGGACGCAAACCGCGCTGCGACCACTCAAAGGGGATGCCCCACACATGAGACATGGCCGAGCCTGCCCGGAAGGCCCCAAGCTCGCTATCCCCAGAAGCCTCCATATGGTGATTAATAGGTAGTGCGTCCATTATAACAGACGCTGGATCCAAGACCCGGGATACCCCACAGCATCGGGAGGGCGTAGGAGGTGGGGGGGGGGAAGACCTTGAGAAACCACAAGTACAAAGGCCCCGCCTGGAAGACACAACAAGTACAGGAAATGAGCATCCCACAGTGCATGCACAACATAAAATACAAAAATACCATTTTGTGAATACTCACCTGTAAAATGGGTATTATAAGTATGTCACACACCCCACTTCAATCATTAATTATTACACTTGGGTAACTCCACCAGCAGGTGGCGACGTGCAGAGAAGTCATGAAAAAAAACAACCCCTCCTGGTCTATACATTCCTGGTACCTCTCACTCATTTCCCAGTATTCAAACAGCAGTAAAGAGAAGGTACCAGGAAAAAACCCTCAAACTGTAAACGAAAACTTCACCCTATAAAGAATCCGGGATACCAAAAGGGCGGGTGAAGTGGGGTGTGTGACATACTTATAATACCCATTTTACAGGTGAGTATTCACAAAATGGTATTATTCTAAGTATGTCACACACCCCACTTCAATCATTAATTATTACACTTGGGACATCCAACAGCAGTGTCCAGAAAAGGGCGGGTATCCAACCAGGCAATAATGCCAAACCCAAACCACTGCAGCCTGCAGAACCTTGCGGCCAAAAACAGCAACCGCTGAGGCCCGCACAGCAACCTTATAAAACTTGGAAAAAGTGTGAACCGAAGACCAAGTAGCAGCCTTACAAACTTGTTCAACAGAAGCCTGGTGCTGAAAAGCCCAGGACGCACCAACCGCACGAGTAGAATGAGCAGTAGCACGAAAAGGGGGATTCTTCCCCTTGGCAGAATAGGCTCCAACAATCGCCTGACGAATCCATTTGCTAATGGAAGACTTAGCCGGAGCCAAGCCCTTCCTAGGCCCACAGGGCACCACGAAAAAAGGCATCAGTCTTACGAAAAGAAGACGTAGTACGTAGATAGTACTTGACACAACGTACAACATCCAAGCAGTGCAACGCACTCTCCTTGACATTCCTAGGCTTAGGACACAAAGAAGGAAGAACAATGTCCTAATTAAGATGAAAGGCAGAGACCACTTTAGGGAGAAAGTCTGACTTGAAGCGAAAAACCACTTTGTCCTGATGTTCCTCAAAATAAGGAGCCTGAATCGACAAGGCTGCCAACTCCGAAACACGCCGAACCGAAGTGATGGCCACCAGAAAGGCAACCTTCTGAGTTAGAGTGGACAGAGCAATATCCCGCAAAGGCTCAAAAGGAGGAGCCTGAAGAGCAGACAGAACCAAATTCAAATCCCAAACAGGGAGCAACGGCTTCCTAGGAGGCCGCAGATGCGAAACCCCCTGGAAAAAAGTCTTGACCAAAGGATGGCTTGCAAAAGACCCCTGAAAAAAGATAGACAAAGCAGAAACCTGCCCCTTCAAAGTACTCAGCTGAAGACCAGAGTCCAGCCCTGATTGAAGAAATTCCAAAATCCTAGCAATAGAAAAGACCCGGCAAGGCAAAGCCCTAGCCTCACACCAATCAATATAAGATCTCCAAGACCTATAATAGATGGAAGAAGAGGATCTCTTCCTGGCACTAATAAGAGTCCGAATGACCGAATCCGAAAGACCCTCCTCCTTTAAGATGGAGGTCTCAGCAGCCAAGCCGTCAAAGCCAGCGTTGGTAAACTGGGGTAACACAGTTGGCCCTGAGTGAGAAGATCCGGCCGAAGAGGCAGATCGAACTGATCCACTGCCAGACGAACGATGTCTGCGAACCACACCCGCCTTGGCCACCTTGGAGCCACGAGAATGGCGGGAACTCCTTCCAGAACCGACTATCGCAGCACCCTGCCTAGCATGGGAATCGGAGGAAACAGATAAAGAAACCCCAGGTCCCTCCAGCTCAGGGCCATGGCATCCGCCGCCAGAGCCAGAGGATCCTGAGACAGCGACACGAATGTCGGAAGCTTGTGATTGTGACGAGAGGCAAACAGATCCACCTCCGGCGTCCCCCACCGGAGACAAAGTGACCGAAACACCTGGGGATGGAGAGACCATTCCCCCCGGCGAGACTAACACCGGCTCAGAAAGTCCGCCTCCGTGTTTTCCACTCCTGGAATGTACACTGCCGAGATGCAAGGGACATGAGTCTCTGCCCAAACTAGAATCAGAGACACCTCTCTGTGGGCACCTAGACTGCGAGTCCCTCTCTGGTGATTGATGTAAGCAACTGCCGTCCGATTGTCTGATCGAACCTGAACCGGCAGGCCCTGTAAATGACGCGTCAAGTGAGACAGAACCAACCTGATGGCTCGCAACTCCAGAACATTGATGGGCAAGTGGGCTTCCTGAGGGTCCCACTGCCCCCGAAACTGAAGATCCTTCCAGAAACCTCCCCATCCCGACAAACTGGCATCCGTGGTGACAGTCTCCCAAGGCGGGGTCAGAAACGACCTGCCCTGCAGAAGATTGTCCGAGACCATCCACCACAGAAGAGACTGCCGAACTCGAGGGGACATCCGGAAGGACCGATCCAACGACCGCGGTCGCCGATCCCAAGACGCCAAAAGATGAAGCTGAAGCGACCTCCTGTGAAACTGTGCAAAAGGAACTGCCTCGAAGGAGGCTACCATCAACCCCACCAGTCTCATCCCTAGCCGGATGGACAGGCGAGGAATGGAAAGAAGAAGCTGAGCCAATTCCTGAATCAAAAGAACCTTGACCTGAGGGAGAAAAACTCTGTGCTGGTAAGAGTCCAAGGACATCCCCAGAAAGGTCACCACCCTGGCCGGAACCAGGGAGGACTTGGGGTAGTTGATCACCCAGCCGAACCTCTCCAGCATAGACACCACCATGCTGGTGTCCCCTTCCGCCTGACAGAAGGAAGGCGCCATGATGAGAAGATCGTCCAGGTAAGGCACAATGCAAATCCCCTGAGCTCTGAGCAGGCAGATTCCCATGCTAGGCAGGGTGCTGCAGGGGTGCCCCCACCCACACCTTGGTGAACACTCTCGGAGCCGAGGTGAGGCCGAATGGAAGAGCTACAAACTGAAAATGCCGATCCTCCAACACAAAGCGAAGATGAGCCGGAAAAATCGGAATGTGAAGGTATGCATCCTTGATGTCTATGGACGTCATAAAGTCCCCCTGCCGAAGCGAACCGATCGCAGACCGCAGGGTTTCCATGCGAGACGAATAAACCGGTTGAGAATAATACCCGCGCTCCACCTCCGAAAGAGGGACCGGGCAGATGACTGCCAATTCCAGAAGATTCCGTACCGCCGCCAGGAGCCCCTGCGCGGCCAAAGGATCTGAAGGTACCCGAGACCTGAACAACCTTGGAGGAGGTCGGGACTCGAACTCCAGCTTGTAACCGGCCGACACCACCTCCCGGATCCACCTGTCCGAGACCTCCTGGTCCCATACCCGGGAGAAGAGTCGCAAACCGCCCCCCCCACCCATACGGGTGAGGGCGCCCCCTCATTGCTGAGCGGGCTTGGCCGCCGGCTTAGGCTTTGCGCCCCAGACATGGACGGGACGGCCACGGCCTCTACCCCTATTCCAACTGGCGCCCCTGGAGGCCGAGAAGCCCGCACCCCTGCCGGCTCTGGCCCCCCGAAAGGACGGATTAAAGGGAGCCGTCCCCCGAAAGGAACGACGAAATCTTTTGCGCTGAGGTAACTTGCCCCCCTTGGCAACAGAATCCAGCGTTTCACCGAAAAGCCTCAAACCCAGAAAGGGAAGAGCCGTGAGCGATCATTTAAAATTAAAATCAGCTGTCCACTGTCTCAGCCACACTGAGCGACGAATAGCCACCAACAGAGCCGTAGCCCTGCCACACATCAACATTGCATCCTCCTGAGCGGCCAGAATAAACGACAAAAAAGATTCACAACGCTTAAGAGCAAGAAACTCCTCACCGGAAGGATCGAGATCCACACATAAGTCCCTGACAATGGACCTAACCGCCAATGACAAAAAGGCAGAAGCACAAACAGGCCGCAAAACTGAACCCGCACAAACAAAACCATGGCGGGCCAACTGATCAATCCGGCGATCCTCGCCGTCCTTGAGAGAAGTAGTGTCAGGAAGATGAACAGCCGCCGTATTAGACAACCCCAAAACAGGAGCATCCACCTCGGGAGAAACAGACCAACGCTTCAGCAAATCCGCTGGCGGAACCCCGACGAGACGCGTAGGCTGCTCCCACTGCTTAAGGACAACGTCCTCGAAATGCTGTTGACTGGGAAACTCCAAGCGCTGCTTGGACCCCCCAAAAAGCTGACCCTTAGGCCGAGGAGTAACTTCCGGAGGATCCAAATCCAAAACCCCAAACATTTGGGCCAGAAAAGTGGGCGTATCGGGGGGGGGCCCTCATCCAGGTCCCCCTCAGCGCCCGGCAACTGCTGAACCTCGGAATCCTCTACCTCCTCCACAAGCTCACCCTCTTCAAGGGGACGATCCGACCAATCCAGTACCTCAACTTCCTCATCTGAGTCCTGCGGAGGCGGAGACAGATGTTTCCGCTTGGCTGGAGCCTGCTGCGCGACCACTGCGGAAAACATTTTCTCGAGGCTGGCCAAACGGGCGCATACCTCAGATTGCGAATCACCCCCAACGACCACGTCACACGGGGTCCAGAACAGGCGAGGAGGGGAGGGAGATGGCGCGGCCGAAGAAGTCCCAGGCACCGAGGTGTCGGACTGGCGCTCGATGTTCCGCTGTGCACATGGAATACAAATGATTACACCATCCCCTTGGAGCGGAGTCCCACACCCCCCACACAGCCTGGACTGCCCCGAAGGACTATTTCCGGTATCTCTGGTAGCCTCCATATGGTGAATTTATGGTATTCGCAGACCCCAGGGAATTACGCAGTAAGCGACCCGGGATGCCCCCTCAGATTTCAATATATATATATATATATATATATATATATATATATATATATATATACATAAATATGTTATAATAGCCCCGACCAGGGAATTAGCCAAAGGGACTATAAAAACAAACCCCAGGAACCAGGTATATAAGGCCGGGAGAGTCCCGTACGATGGAATCCCGGGATCTGGAAGACAAAAGCAACAGTCAACCCAGGCACACAGAATCACGCCATAACAGACTACTAGCAAGCAGAAACTACAGGGCCAAGCATAAACAAACACATGGGCACAAGAAGACACGTCCAGTCAGCATGCCCAAAAAAAACCACGGCTGAGGCATCCTGCCATCACCCCCACGGGAGGGAGGGGGGAAGGAGGGGGAGGGAAGAGAAGGGTCATATACCCTGTAAGCCATAAATGCCCTAATATAGTTTACCACAACCGCCCCCTTAAATGAACGCTGTCCCTTTAACAGCGCTGAAGCCGCACAAAACACAGGCCCCGAATGACCAACCGCAGCCTACCTTAACACACACAAATGGCGCGAGGGAGACGAGGGGCGGGCCACCCGAAGCGCGGGACTGCTGTAGCCCCGCCCCCCTCACCTGCCAGACACGGCGTGGGCCGCGTCAAACGCGGCCCCGCCCCCAAAAAGAAAGACCGAGCGAGCAGCGGGCGCCACATCAATGGCGCCCGCAGAGGCCGTCAGGCGGACTGGCGGCCCTCATGCCGCCCGTCCCGCCCGCACAAACCACCGCCAACGGGCTAACAGCCCACGGCACTCTCGCACCCAGGCGGGCCGGTGGCGCAGCGCGCCATCAGGCCCCGCCCACCGAGGCACACACAGCCCTGAGGCGAATAAGGAAAGACGGGCGCCCTAACATGGCGCCCAACCAACACAGTCCAGAAACGATACCCCGGCTACCTGCAAGCAGGAGACTTCTTTATTCTGTCTTGTCGCCATCTTGCAGAGAAGAAAAACTGGGGAATGAGTGAGAGGTACCAGGAATGTATAGACCAGGAGGGGCTTGTTTTTTTTCATGACTTCTCTGCACGTCGCCACCTGCTGGTGGAGTTACCCAAGTGTAATAATTAATGATTGAAGTGGGGTGTGTGACATACTTAGAATAAAGGAGCGGACTCACGGACCGTATAGGTGTCAGATTCACCCGAGCAGGCACAGCCGTAGCAGGATCCGCAGTGCAGCAGCGGAGACTTGGCCACAAGAGAGCCCCGCAGAAGCGTCCCCGCAGGGAGGTCCGGAGATCCGGCAGGGCTGACAGCAAGAGCCCCAAAGAAAGAAGAGAAGGGGAAGTGCCCAAGCAGCGAGAGATCACTAAACCGCACCAGCCCACGCAGAGAAATGGCGCCGGCAATGGCGCGATTTGCATTCCGCCCCCCTCAAGCGCAGCTAAGTAATGGCATCCAAAGTAAAAGACACCACGAGGGAGGTCCCTCGCAGGAGCCCCAGCTGCGCGGCGCCGACGGAGACCAAGCAAACCCCAACTCCCGCACAGGATGCACCCGGGCCTCCCCCCCTTGCAGAGTCTGGCTGGGAGAGGGAGATAGAGAGAGAAAGAGAGAAGGCGAGAGCCCAGAAGGGGGGGGGGGGGGGGGAGAAAGGGAGGGCAAAAGGGAGACAGGCATGAGACAATAAAACAGAAAAGTGACGCACAGTACACAACACACAACGGGGACCTCAGTGTGGTTTCTCCCTTCCCCCAAGGCTCACCATAGCCTATGGCTGGCTACCCTTTTTCAAATAGGGTCTGCAGCCCAGAGCAAAGCTCTGCGAGCACCCGACCCCAAGTGCTCCCCTACCATCACCTGAACCTGCAGCAGAGCTGGGAGGCAGAAAGGGTCCAGAACAGGTGGGAATAGGCCTGCAGGGCCGACGGGCTCGGGATGCCCCTCTTGCCTGCCATCCAGATAGAGCCATCTTCTGTCTTCGCAGTAATGACTGCAGAGAAAGTCTGGAGTCTCTGGGTAATTCCTGCCCTTTTTATGGGCTGGGAGGAGCCACAAGTCTTTTTGCAGTCAACTGCGCCACCTTGTGGCGGATTACCCAAATGTGAAGAATTGAAATGAAGCAAGCAGTGCAGTACACCAGGAAAAACACAATTTTAATGCTTACAGTTGCAGCTCTTTGGCTTAACTTATTTTAGCTCTATAGCACTTAGGCAACAAACACTTAAAATCCCCCAATATAAAGTCTCTTTGTCCCTTAATGAAAGGTCCCCTCATTTATGAAACAACCTCGCTCGAAAATATAACCAGAACTCCCAAAAGCTTCTAAATTTGCATTAAAACAATCTTATTTATAGCAAATCAATACTTCCCTTCACCAGTGTCAGTCTCTATCTCTGGTCAGGCAAACACTCAGGTGAAATAAATAGGCTTCTAATTAGCCAGGAACACCCCCACCCAGTTACCCCGCAGTTCACCCGTCTTCTCCATAAGCCAGCAATCTTTGCGCCAGTAAGTCCTGGGGACAACCGAGTCTGGAGAGGCATAACCCGTGTCTCCAGAGAGCGGGGGCTTGACTATAGGTACAAGAGGCGGTGGAGATTGGGGATTGTTGGCTCATGCAAGAAGGGTGTCCGGCGATCCCTGACAGTGAGTGTATCATCTGGTAAGGGCTGCCCAAAGGAGTGGAACTCAAAAGGCCCTGAAGTCTTTTAGACTCCAGGGTTTGTGAAGTTCCCCTTTAAACCTTCCATATGTACAGTTGTCATGTCATTGGTTTTGTTTATTATTTTTGGTACTCCAGTTGCAAGTGTTTATATTTTTAGATACATTGTAATTTTAAGTTCTGCACCGTTCTAACTTGTGTATTGATTCCTCCAAGTTATCAAGATGCCATATACTCAGTAAATGAGAATTATTCTTTACTTTTCAAGGAAAGGGATCTGCACTAGTTGTAGTGAATAAACAGGCTGTTGAAAGGTCGGGGTTGGCAACCCACCTTTCATGCCTGGAGTTCTCCTTTGTGGGACTTTTCTCTGTTGTATGCAGCTTGAACAGCAGATGGCACTGTTGGAGCAGAGTTCCTGGAAATCAGCTTGCACCTGTGACATTGCCTGGCCTATATAAGCTGATCCACACATGGCCTGAGGGGATCAGCATTAAATCTGTCTTCTGAACTGTCTACCCGGACTTTGTCTTTGAATTTCTGAATCTGAAACTGTATCTTGTATGTATGCACTCTGACACCACATGTATATATATTTACAGCAGCCTGTTTGATGTGTGTGTTGTTCATTGGTGGTCACAATTAAGAAAATAAATTAAAAGAGCAGGGAGAGTCCCCCTAGTAATGGTATGTGCGCTGCCATACAACTATATGGCGTCCCACTAACCGAAATGTACACCCATAAATAACACCCAAGGACAAGGTTACCTGTGGGACCGGCACTATAACACAAAGGAATTATAATAATAGAAAAGCTAGAGAGCAGTTGGAGAGAATAGAAAAGACATCTTTATTAACTATTGCACACACCCTCTAAGCACCAATGGTATTACACCAAAAAATTAATAAAATCACACAACGTTGTGCTACTAAAAAATGGGGGCCCCCACACCGCACATGCGCCACCGCCTCAAACTATCATCCACTAACCACACAAAGATTCATGCGCCTAGAGCAAACACGTCGGCCTTATACAGGGGAAGTAATACTCAGATGTGGGGCGCCAGGCGACAGAGTCTCTAACTGTTGAAAGGGCAATCGCTGTACACATGTTGTCACAACATTCCTCCATGGCTCAAGGGTATTATAAAGTGCTTTGTGCAAACTTCCAGATGGCCAGAGGTAAGGTGTACCCAGTCAGACCGCGCTTCTCATCTCACAGTTGGTCTCATAAATAGGTGACCTCAGCACCAAAACGCCAGGGCATATATTAGCAGAGTTAACTCCTCAGGGAAGACGTCATTAACACCGCAGCGCAGAAGTATATAAATATATTCAAATATCACTGGCCGTGTCAGCAATACAATGTCAATGAACAACACAGCTTCCACAGCGCGGACAGAACCGCCCACTGTTGACACATGTCACGCTTCAAGCTTTTAAAGTTGCTAGTAGACTAACAGATAGACAGATCTACTTAACTTAGTGTAGTCACATGCTTGCTGTTGCTGGCCAGTTCAAAACTTCAGGCATCATACTGCAGTATGCTGACGTTAACACCATCTTCCGGCCGTATGCTTAGTCCATATCAGCACAACACTTGGTGGAGGGACACGAGGCGAGGTAGGGCCAGCCACATCCGACGCGCGTTTCGCCCCGCCCACCGGAGCTTCGTCAGGGTGACGCCCAGCCAATCACAGTGCCTCTTGAAATCACGCAGGTGGGCTCCGCCCCTTGGACGTCCTTGATCCTTTCATGACAGGCGCAGTGTATTCGGCCAATCAGCAGTCCTCTAAGATTGTGCAGCCGCACTATCATTCATCGCCTTGTAACAAATATCCTGCTGCTCACATTCAAACGCAGCATTGGGACCATCCACATCAGGTGTGCCTACACGCCCAGCCACGCAAGGGCATCATAGTTGGCTCATATCGGAAACCTGATCACCTTACCCATGGACATGCTGCGGCATATTCTAATCTCCACAGGGCGTCATAGTGAATCACATACACAGTCGAACACACAGAGGAGGAGGAGCCTAACGGGCTGTATAGTGCATATTCCTTACACACAGAAAATAGAAAGAAAGGCAAAATAAAGATAAGGGGGAGGAAAAACAAATAGGACATAAGGCTGCACAATGCAACCAGGGGTGCAAGAGAACACACAAGGAGAAGGACACAAGAGAGCAGAAAAAGGGGGGGGGGACGAGAAAAGACAGATATGAGGTTAAAAATGGGGGAAGATGTCAAAATCCCCAAACCCCAAATCTAGCACATCCATCCCCAAAGGAAACGCCCATCTAAGTACATAACCCTTAAATCTACAACCCTTATTGGTCATAGATGTTCTAACCAAAAAAGGGAATTCAGCTGATGACAGTGTAAAAATAGGGGCTACAGTAAGCCCCCCCCTCCCTCAGCTATAAAAAGGCACTCAAACCCGGATCTGTATTCAATCCATGGGGCGCCAGTGTCCCCAATTCATAGATGAAGCGCGCCTCCTGCTGCAGCAGCCTCTGCTCCCATTGCCCCCTCCTCCCCACTCTTTTGAGAACAAAGATGCCACATACTTGGAGGTCCTTAGGATCACCCCTGTGCCACAACTTAAAATGTTCTGCCACTGGGCTCTTTTCGTTCAGGTTTTTTATGTCCCTCACATGCTCACCTACCCGCACCCTCAGTTCCAGTTTGGTCTTGCCGCCATACTTTTTGCCGCACGGGCAGGTGAGCATGTACACAACCATTGACGTGGCACAGTTGATGAAGCCCTTTATCTGTCGGGGGGGAGATCCATTGGCACCTACAAAACTACTAGTTTTCTGCATATACCTTCAGATACTGCAGTGGCCGCATTTAAACGAACCATTCAAATTCTCTATTGACCGGAAACCCGTATTAGATTTTGATTTATATTCGCTATGTACTAGCATATCCTGCATGTTCCTAGCTCTTCGGGTGGTAAGTAGAGGACGCGGCCCTGCCAATTTCCCCACTATGGGATCCAATGCCAACACGTGCCAGTGGGCCTCCAAGATCCCCCGAAATCATTCCCAATGTGCCCCATACTGAGTGATGAGGCGAATTTGCTGCCCATCATCCCTGACCCGGGCCATGGGGGACTTCACTTTCAATAAATCAACCCCTGTCCTCTCCCACGCTTTATTGACACATGTTCTTAAAAGTCTATGGAGGTACCCTCTTGCTCTAAACCTCTCGGTCAGCTGTCGAGCTTCCTTTCTATAGTCCTCATCGGAGCTACAATTTCTGTGGATGTGCAAAAATTGGCCCAAAGGGATACCACGTCGTAGCGGTGTGGGATGATGGCTATTGAAATGTAAGAGTGTATTGCCCGCAGTAGGCTTCCGAAAGGTAGTAGTAACCAACCTCTTACCCTCACACCTGATGCGTAAATCCAAAAATTCCACTTCAGTGGGCCCAATTTTATGTGTAAGGCGAATATTTCTATTATTATTGTTTAACGATGTCACAAATTCGTCAAACTCTACCGGGGTACCACGCCATACTACAAGTACATCATCGATGTAGCGAAGCCATAGGGCGACCCGTGCCCCAAAGTCCGCCCGCCCAAACACTTCCAAGCTCTCCCACCGCCCAAGGTGTAGGCACGCGTACGATGGGGCACAGGCCGCCCCCATGGCCGTGCCACAGACCTGATGATAGTACTTGCCATTGAATCGAAAATAGTTGTTTTTTAGAACAAAGTCCAGCTTTGTGTGGTTAGTGGATGATAGTTTGAGGCGGTGGCGCATGTGCGGTGTGGGGGCCCCCATTTTTTAGTAGCACAACGTTGTGTGATTTTATTAATTTTTTGGTGTAATACCATTGGTGCTTAGAGGGTGTGTGCAATAGTTAATAAAGATGTCTTTTCTATTCTCTCCAACTGCTCTCTGGCTTTTCTATTTTTATAATTCCTTTGTGTTATAGTGCCGGTCCCACAGGTAACCTTGTCCTTGGGTGTTATTTATGGGTGGTCACAATTAACCCTTCTTGTGCCAGCTCCGTGAGTCTCACATAGTCGCCTCTCCTACCGTTAAGTGCCAGCTACGCGAGACTCACATAGCTGATTTTAAACCCTCACAGAAAAAAAGCATAAAAGTAAAAAACTCACCTGACCTCATGTGGAATCAGGCTGGGTCTTCTTTTCACACAGGGGGGCATCCGATCTCCCCGGGGCTCTTCTGCTTCAGGAGGGCGCCTGAAATAGTGCCCCCTCGCTCCAGCTCGCTGCTGCAGTTAACCGTAAAAAAAAAAAAAAAATGACATTTACTCACCTGCGGCCGCGATCCCTCCCATGGGGTCTCCTCTTCACCGGGAGGGCCTCCGATGGCCCCCCTGGCCCTTCCGTGGTGAGGAGAGGGCGAGAAATCGTATCCACTTCCAGGGTCGCCGGCTGATAGGGCACAAAGGGAGGGGCACGTGACGTCATTATGACGTCACCCACCAGCCGGCACCTTGCATCCGCCCCGAGAAGCTCAGTAGCTGAGAGGGGGAAGGTTGGAGCCCTCCTCCACCGATCACCCGAGAGCTGTCATCGGAGAATCGTGGGACACGATTGTAGCGATAACCCTTATCGCCGGAGGGCTTCACCGCCCGAGACGTCCTTTTCCCAATCGTAAGAGGTGCTGCTGGAATTCCAGAGTCGTCCGTGAGGAAACAGGAACAGCCCTTACAAGGGCTAGTGAATTGTAATATAGCGTTTCCCCCAATAAGAGACAGAACTTCAGTATTGAGGGTGAAGGTGAAGTGTCTTTATTAGTGCCACTCTAGGCCTTATATACACAAGTCTCCTATTGCATGACACACACACCGACCAATAGCAGCAGGGCACACAATCCCTCAACTCTGCCGGTGACGCAATCAGCAATACAACAGAGACGTCTGTAATACACTCTTTCCGAACAATGCCATTGTCTGTGATGTAATCAATTAACACAATGGCAGTTTATAATACAATCCAAACTACAATGGACATTGCCTGTAACAGTATCAAAATACAATGACCTAATTAAGAAAAGGCCAGTGAATGACCCGGTGGGCAACTGAATAGTGATGACATCCAAAAGACAGAGCGTCTGTCACAATGCCCCCTTTTTGTGGAACACCCGGCAGACCCAGATTGACCCTGTTCGGGTTAACGTGGGGCTGTCCGGACTCTTGTTATGGGCAGAGTTCTGTGTAAGGACAAGTCTGCACATAGTGAGTAACCGGACTAAACATTGACGTGGGCTGTACATAGGAATCGGTCATGGGTGGGGTCCAAACATTGGGATATTGTGGCGTTGGTGAGTTCAGCACCAAAGTCCTTGGTTGGATGTGTGCACAGGTGCTTCGCTTTCTTATAGCTGGTCCAAGTTTCAATCTCTTTCCATGGAAGCTGATCGGAGAATCCACAATTTTCTGCACATCTACATCATCGTAAAAGTAGACAAAACCATAACCCTTAGAAACGCCAGAGGCATCCCTAATAATTTTGACATTCTTTACAGCCCCATACTTTGAAAAAACATCCTTAATTTCAGGCTGATTAATCCAACGGCCAATGCCCCCAACAAAAATAGTGTGTTGGAATAAGTTTCCCTTCTGGAAGGACGTAACCTGATGGCTGATCCTCTTCTTGACTTTGTGTAACAGACATGACATGATGCAGGCGAAACCCCTGGGTCTCCCCGACCAGTGGGCTGGAGTCGGCAGCTCGGGCTGGAGACCGGGTTGTAACAGGGTTGACGCTGGCTGGCCCAGAGGTAGCGTAGGCAGAAGTCATTGGTCCTAGATCATTTCCCAATAGTACTTCTGCTGGTAAGTTGTCCATAAGTCCCACCTGTACCCTGCCGGATCCAGCGCCCCAGTCAAGATGTACTCGGGCGGTGGGGAGTCGAAACACAGCTCCTCCCGCCACCCTTACTGCAACGGTGTGTCCAGTGCGGTCTTTGTTCTTGACCAAATGAGGTTGGAGCAAGGTAAGTGTGGCTCCGGTGTCGCGTAATCCTTGCGCGGTGCGCCCATTGACTCGTACCTCCTGGCAATGGTGCTGTCGGTTGTCTTGGATGGCCGCTTGTACGGGATCAGCTTCATACAGTACCCCCAGATACTCTTCCGAACTGCTCTCAGCTTCCAAACAGTGTGCCACAGGAGTACGGGAGGTGGAAGGTTGCTTTTGCCCCAACGTGTTTCGGGGAGGCTCTAGGGCGCAATCACTGCGATAATGTCCCCATTGTTTGCAACGATGGCACTGAACTGTGGAGAGGTTCGGTTGCTGCGCTGGCCTATGTGGCCCAGAGTCACGAGTTGGCGCTGAAGCCACAGGTGCTTGAAATTTGATGGGAGGTTGTGGTTTTGGAGCGGACTGTTCTGTCCGGCGAGCATCAGTGTACTCGTCGGCTAGACGAGCAGCCTCAGGTAGCGTTAGAGGCCTCCGGTCACGTACCCATTCTCTTAGCTCTGGTTGCAGGGTATTGAGAAAATGTTCTAGTAACAACTGTAGTACATCCTCAGCGGTCGTGGCTTTGCATCCAGTGACCCAGTGTGATGCTGTACGATGGAGGCGACATGCCCACTCCGTGTAAGAATCCCCTCCCTTCTTTTGGGATTCCCGAAATCGTCGCCTGTAGGCTTCCGGGGTGACAGCGTACCGGGCTAACAAAGCCTCCTTTACCAGATGGTAGTGTGGTAAGTCCGCATCAGGGATGGCCCGGAAAGCATCGGAAGCTTTCCCAGACAGTTTCCCTGATAATATGGTGACCCATTCCTCCGTGGGTACCCGGTGTAAAGCGCACTGCCGTTCAAAATCGGCCAAAAATCCGTCAATCTCGTTGTCACTTTCCTGGAAGGACTTAAATGCTGCAAATGGAATCTTTGTCCCCCCAGTGTAACTGAGGCTGAGAGGCTGCTCGGTTGAAAGTCGCCGATCTTCCCTTCGCTTACTGGCCTCTGCCTCCGCTGCGGCGAAGACTCGGTCGATCAGTTCCTGTGATGGATTCGGGCCATAGACCGACAATCTGTTCCGAACCGCTTGAACGAGAGCAGCGTCTTCATCGATCTCTATATTGGTTTCGGTCCTCACTGCTGCACGATCCATTTCGATCAGCTCGGCTATCAGTTCCCGACGTGGGCGGTTGCTAGCTGACCTTCCCCGGCTCTCGAGTAGATCCTTCAGGGTCAGCCTTTTCAACTTGTCCTACTGACTCTCCATCAGGGTAGCACTCTCTCTGGGTAGAAAGGACCATCCGACCGCTTGCCACCAATTGTAGCGATAACCCTTATCGCCGGAGGGCTTCACCGCCCGAGATGTCCTTCTCCCAATCGTAAGAGGTGCTGCTGGAATTCCAGAGTCGTCCGTGAGGAAACAGGAACAGCCCTTACAAGGGCTAGTGAATTGTAATATAGCGTTTCCCCCAATAAGAGACAGAACTTCAGTATTGAGGGTGAAGGTGAAGTGTCTTTATTAGTGCCACTCTAGGCCTTATATACACAAGTCTCCTATTGCATGACACACACCGACCAATAGCAGCAGGGCACACAATCCCTCAACTTTGCCGGTGATGCAATCAGCAATACAATAGAGACGTCTGTAATACACTCAATCCGAACAATGCCATTGTCTGTGACGTAATCAATTAACACAATGGCAGTTTATAATACAATCCAAACTACAATGACATTGCCTGTAACAGTATCAAAATACAATGACCTAATTAAGAAAAGGCCAGTGAATGACCCGGTGGGCAACTGAATAGTGATGACATCCAAAAGACAGAGCGTCTGTCACAACGATCAACTGGGGACAGCAGAGGATCAGAGGTGAGTAGAGAAAAAAATAATAATAACATGTCATTTTTTTTGTGTGTGGTGTGTTTTTACTGTTAACCCCTTTTGAACTGGTAGGGGATCCATGAGATCCCTTTATCAGTTCACAAGGCCCACCAGCCGGCACCTTGCATCCGCCCCGAGAAGCTCAGTAGCTACGGGTGTTCAGAGGAGGAAGGTTGGAGCCCTCCTCCACCGATCACCCGAGAGCTGTCATCGGAGAATCGTGGGACACGATCAACTGGGGACAGCAGAGGATCAGAGGTGAGTAGAGAAAAAAATAACAATAAAATGTCATTTTTTTTTATTGTGTGTGGTGTTTTTTTTACTGTTAACCCCTTTTGAACTGGTAAGGGATCCATGAGATCCCTTTATCAGTTGACAAGGCTGCGGGCTGGCAAGTCCCCTGCGGCTAGCGGGTGACTTGCCATTAACCCCCGGAACCCCAATTACCTGCCTCTCCAAAGCCCAGAGGTGGGGGGGGGGAAGAAGAGCCCGGGCCCACGGACGCTATGTGGGCTTGTAACCGGCTGGGGGCCACCAAAGCTGGCCCCTGTGCCTTGTACTACAAGCCCTGCATAGCTGGTTCCGGGCTGGTTACACTAGGCAGAGGGGACACCATGTCATTCTTTTGGGAGATTTTTAAGGGTTTTTAACCCTTACAATTCCAAGAAAAAAATGGGTTCCCCTCGGGATTACTTACAGAAAGATGAGCCCAGTACAACAAGCGGACTATACTTAGAAAGCTTAACGTGTACTTTCAGGGAATATATGGTTTATGGGGGTATTCCAAATGTAAAGACTGTTTTGGTTGAAAAAGCGCAAGGCACTTTGTCTGCAGAGCTAAAATTTTCAAGTAAAATTACCGTTATGCACATGCTTTACTTTGGTGTGTTTGGCAACTCTTCCCTTGACAGCACCTATGCATGTATGGTATTGTTCTGTTCGGGGGACCCTGCTTTTTAGATTTTTTTTTTATAATTCTTTATTTAATGTGAACAAGTCACATTACATCACAATACACATTATGGAAAGGGGAAAAGGGGGGTGCGGGAGGGGGTCAGGGGAAGGCATAAGGGCAAAGGAGCGGCTCAATGAAAAACATATCAAGTAAACCTGCATACATATTCAAAGTTTCTTTGCATGTGAACATACTCAAGCAAGATGTAGAATACAATACCGTGCAGTACACCATAGGGTAGGGCAGTGGGCGAGGGCCAAGTGGGCAAGGGTTCTGGTGTAGGGAAAGGTGAGGCAGCAGCTGGGTGCCCTACGTTGCACGCAGGCTTACAGGCTAATAACTCAACAGCACGCGGAGGCTGCCGGGACGAGCTCGCCCAAAATGGATACGAGGTGCATCCACCCGGGGCAAAGCGCTGATGTCTCCCCTCACGGAACTCCCCCAGGGCCATTTGGAGCTTGGGTAAAAAGATAATAGACCTACTGCAAGGGGGGCCAAAACAAAGGGGGGGGGCGGGGGTAAGCCCCTACCTCAGCACGTCAGCGCAGCAGCACAAGCCCTGGTCATCTGCACTCTGGTTCTTTGAATAACTGCTTGAACTCTTCAGATTCCTGGTAGGTTAGCCAGGGCATCCATGTCCGACTATATTGCTCATCTCTATCGTGTATAGCGAGTGTGAGGTCCTCCATCTCCGAGATGTTTAACACCTCCGCGACCCAATCCCTTACAGTGGGGGCTCTTTTTTGTTTCCAAAATCTTGGAATTGCTAGCTTAGCCGCATTCAACAAATGAGCCCGCAGCGATTTCTTATATTCACCTACGGAGTGACTCGTCGAATGCAGCAGAATCTGAGCTGGGTCAGTGAGGATCCGGCCCCCCGTGAGCTGAGAGATTATGGCCAGCACACCCTCCCAGTAAGCACGTATCTTGGAGCAGGACCATAGGATGTGTATCAGAGTGCCCCGCTCAGCCCCACACCTCCAACACTGCGGGTCTACCGAGGCCGACATTCTGTTGAGCCTGTCGGGGGTATAATACCATCTGGTCAGTACCTTGTAGTTAGATTCTTGTACTCTGGTGGCAATCGAGGATCTGTGGGCAAGAGATGCAATCTTTTCTCTCTGCTCCTCATCGAACTCCATCCCCAAATCGGCCTCCCACTCCCTCCAGAACGTCGGGGGGCTATCGCTCTCTCCTACCAGTAACGAGTATAATTTGGAGGTCAGGTGGTCATTTGGCGCTTCGCCCAGGCAAACCCTCTCGAGCTCTGTATGAGCCCTGCACCTTTCTCTCTTCAATCCCTGCCCAGCCACAAAGGATTGTAGTCTAACCAGGGTCCATGGGTCCATGTCTACACCTCCCCACCTGGATCTCAAGTCCGACAGGGGTGTCCACCCGCCCTCCGTAATCAAATCCCCCGCCCTTAGCTGAGTCAACTCACCCCACCCCCTGAGGTCCGCTCTGGATGATCCAGGGGCCAGTAACAGGTTAGTGATTATAGGGACCATGGGGGAAGGCCACGGGGATACCTCCGGATAGGATCTGTATCTCCCAAAGACCCACAGTGTTGCTTCAATGGTCGGATGCCTCTTTAGGTCCGAGGGCAGGGCCCCTCTGCCCCACATCAGGACATCTGGTGGGGTGGGGGTCACGGCGCGTTCCAGCTGAACCCACCGCTTTGTTTCCTGGCATGTCGCCCACTCACAAGTTCTCTGTAAATGTGAGGCCACCCAGTAGAGCCTAATATCCGGTAGTGCCATGCCCCCCTGATTCTAGGGTCTATATAGCAGGCGTTTCCCGAGTCTCGCTCGCTTCTTGTTCCAGACGAAGCTCAGGAGGGACCTGCTAAGATCAGCAAAGAAGCCCGCAGGGATCCGAACCGGCAGGGCCTGGAACAAGTACAACAGTCTGGGCAGCACCGTCATCTTTATTATGTTTACCCTCCCCATCCAGGAGAATGTGGGGAGGTCCCACCTCCCTAGATCTGCTCTAATTCTTCTGGCCAGGGGAAGGAAATTCAGGGGTACTATGTTGTACAAGGAGCTTGGCAATTGGGTTCCCAGATATGTCAATGAGGCCTTGGCCCACTTGAAGGGAAAGGACTGTCGTATAGTCCGGACCAGGTCTCCCTGAAGGGAGACATTCATGGCTTCGGACTTATCGAAATTGATTTTTAAGTACGAGAGTCTCCCGTAGGTCTCAAACTCCCTCATCAGGACTGGGATAGTTACGGAGGGGTTAGTAATAAAAAAGAGCAGATCATCCGCGTAAGCGGCGACCTTGTGGGTGCTCTCACGGGTGGCCAGTCCCTGGATGTCATGATTATTCCTAATTCTACACAGGAACGGCTCAAGTGACACAGCGAACAGGAGGGGCGAGAGGGGGCAGCCCTGGCGGGTTCCATTTTTGATCCACACCGGGTCTGAAAGGTGACCATTTATTCTTATTCGCGCCGAAGGGGAAGTGTATAAGGCCTCTATGAGCCGTCTCATATTGTCCCCCAGCCCAATGTACCGGAGAGACTCTTTCAGGAAAGGCCAGCTTACCCTGTCAAAGGCCTTTTCAGCATCAGTTGACAGGAGCATCAGGGGGGTCTCTGAGGTTTTGGCTGTATGAATGATGTTAATGGCACGGATAACGTTGTCTCTGGCCTCTCTATGGAGCACAAACCCAGTCTGATCTAGGTGCACCAGGTGGGGAACCAGGGGGGCCAGCCTTTTTGGCAAGATTTTGGCATACAGCTTCATATCCGCGTTAAGTAGAGAGATGGGCCTATAACTTTTACAGTACAGCGGATCTTTTCCCGACTTATGTATAACCGTAATGTGGGCTTCTAACTCCCTGCATGAGAAAGCTCCAGGGTTCTCCTTGTCCAGTATTGTGTTCCAGGCCCTTACCAGTCGCGTGCCCAGTAGGGCCCCGAAGGTTTTATAGTACCTGGACGTAAAACCGTCCGGTCCCGGCGCCTTGCCTGTGGGTGTAGTTTTAATGGCCTCGGCCAACTCCTCCTCATTTATTGGGGTTTCAATTAGGGCTGCAGCCTCCTCCGAAATCTTCGGCATATCAGAGCCCGCCAGGTATTGCTTAATTCTCTCCAGCTGCCCCAGCCCTGATGCGTCCCCATGTAGCCCATAGAGACCTGAGTAGTAGTTCTTAAATGTGCCTGCTATCGACTCTGAGGTGTGCTGTTTCTGTTGAGAATCGTCTATAATTTCAGATATGAAGT
This sequence comes from Gastrophryne carolinensis, assembly GCA_027917425.1. NCBI lineage: Eukaryota > Metazoa > Chordata > Amphibia > Anura > Microhylidae > Gastrophryne > Gastrophryne carolinensis. Next base: position 126,455,685 of record CM051240.1, on the reverse strand, counting down.
TTTGGGCCTGCTGCTGCTTGAGGCCTCTCGCGAGGAGAGCGCTGTTTTTGTTGCCATACTCATAATACCGCCTTTTACATTTCCTAATCACATGCTTGGCTTTTTGCCTTAGTAGGGCGTTAAGGGACGCTCTGGCTTGTGTAAGTTCCCCGAGTACGCTCGCTGCCTCCGACTGTTTGTGGGAGAGTTCCAGTGCATTGACCCTCTCTATCAATCTCGCCAGCAAAGCTGTGTTTTCCCGCTTTAATCGCGAGGCGTGGCCAATCAGGATGCCCCGGACAACGCTCTTGTGGGCCTCCCAGAGTGTCAGGGCCGAGACCTCCCCATTATCATTCTCATTAAAGTATGAGGTGATACCATCCCTGACTGCCTGCAGAACCACCGAGTTCTGCAGCAGGGATTCATTCAGCCTCCATGTAAAGGGGGAAAGGGGCCTGTTCACCAGATCCACATCAAGGTAGACCGGGGCATGATCTGAGAATGAGGTGGGGTAAATGCCATCACCTGAAACTCGCTCCAGCAAGCTATGCGAGACCCAAAGATAATCAATTCGGGAATAAGTCCCGTGCACCTTCGAATAGAATGAATAGTCTCTAGCCATGGGATTTCTAATTCGCCATGCGTCCACCAGCTGTAAACTATGCAACCTCCTCTTTAGGGATCTCAAGGCTGACTGGGTAATTGTCGACTTGCCCGCCGAGGTGTCGATGAGAGGGTCAATCGGTAGATTAAAATCACCACCGAGGATCAGCTCACCCTCTGCAAATTTTTCAACTTTGTCTAATGTCTGCTTGAGGAAATGAACCTGACCCTGGTTGGGGGCATATATCGAAACCAGGGTATATCGTTTCTGATTAATTGTCCCTTTAACCATGACCACTCTCCCCGAGTTATCAGCCCAGGAATCCGACAATAAAAAAGGGGTATCTCTTGCTATTAGGATAGCTGCCCCCTTCTTCTTACCCTCCGAGGCACTGCTGGTGTAGGCGTGTGGGAAAAATTTACTGTTCAGCTTGGGGGAGGCTCCTTTTTTGAAGTGCGTCTCCTGGATAAAGATTATTTTCGCCTTGTATCTCCTTAACTCTTGCCACAATATTGTTCTTTTCTCAGGCGTGTTAAGCCCTTTCACATTAAGGGATACAACCTTCAGCGAGCCCATGGTATGTAGATGCCTGTAGTCGCCACTCAAATAGACTGTATTAGATGAGGCCGCTGCCTGAGCCTCTAGGGTTTTGGGGAGTCGGGGAAGTGGGTTGGGGGTTAGGGTAGCGGGGAGGTCGCGGGGAACACAGGGGCAGGGGATCAAACAATTATGTAACAAGGAACTAGACTAGGTGATAGTCAACCGGTGGGACACGATATACGTGTTCCGGAGATGGTGCTTTTTAGTGGAAAACGGTGAGATTCCCCACTATCTCCCCAGATATGTGGGTAGACAGCGGTCCGCTTCTATCTTCCCCTCCACGAGGACCAAGGTCGTCGCTGGAGGGGTGCACCTGTTGTACGGGGGGATAGGAGGACTAGGGCCGCCATCCTCGGGGGGATGAACCGCACTATATAATAAACTCTCATTCTGTTACACTCTAAGGCATTCGTAATTGTAAATGTAAAGGGGGACACAGATGATACGATGGCTGAAGACCGCAAGATGGCGCACCGGGGCAGGAGGGGCACGGCCGCACACGTAGCAGCCTCTCCCTCCCAGAAGGCCGACAAGTGCCCATGTCGGTGGCCGATGCCCATGGGGTGGGCTCCCCGCAAGGGGGGGAGCCGCCCACCATGCGAGCCAACCGGCAAACCCCGCACAACCATGACCGGTCAGCACCCATACATATACACGCGTTTACACATGTGTTCAAACAGGAATAGATCCACCAAACTCAGCTTAACTATATACTGTTGTTCAAGTAAAGAGGCCGGGGGCGCGCGCCCCGCCAGGCGCGACAGGGCCCAAATTTGCCCACTCGCGCAAAGCGGAGCGCAGATACATATCTCAACTTTTGCCTCAACAATTCGACTCCGGGCACCCGGCCGGCGACCCGCATAACACGAGTCCCCAGTCGGGGCCCGAGCCAGCCGAAACCATTTAATGCCAGTCCAAAACAGCTCCAACTCACAGGGTGGCGGGGCCAGCCGGGACAGGAAGGACCCAAGTCCCAGCGCAGCCGGATCAGCGACCCCGTCTGTTTCTTCTGCCACCTCCACGCATGGGTCCATCCGCTCCCCGCGGTGGCCGACCTGCTTTTTAGATTTAACTTTGATTCTGCTTTTTAATTTTTTTTTTTTAGGGAAACCCTGTGCAACCAAAGAATTCATTGAGGGATTACTTCCAGAAAATTATGCCCACATAAACAAGCCTGGTACGCCTAGAAAGCTTGAGGTGTGTATTTCCAGAGAATATATAGTTTGTGGGGGTATTTCAAATGTAAAGGGTTGTTTTTCTGGAAAAACTGCAAGGTGCGCATAGCGCACAGCATAGTTGTATTTTATCTGAAAATCTCCTAAAGCGCTGTTTCAGTTTGGGAGAGTCTCCTGGGCAGGAAAGGGTGTCTACCAATACATATGCGGTAACGCTAATTGTAAAAAATAGATATTTACATTTTTTCCCCACATATTTTACCCATAGTATAGAGAATACACAAAAAAGGCCAAACAAGACATTTCAAGACATTTCATATTGAAGCCCAGACTCTACTGAAAAAAAAACAATATAAAATTTTCCTGGGAAATCCCTTCAAAAATCACAATTGAACATGTGCACCGCAAAATAGTGAAATTAGGTCTGGCAACAGAGGGTGACACAAATTTTAGGAAGGCTGGCACTTAAAGGATTACACATAGATTCTACGTGCACGCTTCCACTCCACTTAAGTGACAAGCACGTAGAATCTACGTGCCTGACTTTCCCCCCTGCTACAGTAAAAGTAAAGTAAAAAACTCACCTGACCCCTCGTTTGATCAGGCCGGGTCTCTTCTTCATCTGGGGGGGGCTTCAATCCCCCACCCAGGCCCCCCACGGCTGCAGGGGAGTGCCCGGAATAGCCCCCCTCCGCTTTAGCAGATGCCAGAATTACATGTAAAAGAAAAAATAAATAATTTACTCACCTCCCGCCAGCCTCCTCTTCACCAGGGGGGCCTCCGATCACCCTCCCCCACTCTTTAGCTTCAGGAGAGAGGCTCTCTCCACCTCCTCTCCGTTGGGCACCGCCATCTTTACGGGTAGCCCCGCCCCTTCGGGGGTGGGGCGGATGACGTCACCATATGGGCGTCATCCCAGGTGTTCAGCTCTCAGATGCGGTGATGGCTGGGCAGAGGAGGAGAAGATGCTCCGATCCCCTGCCTGCCCCTCCCCCCTCCAGCCATCACCGCATCTGTCATCGGATCAGCGAGGGACAGAGGAGCTGACAATCGGAGGTAAGGTAAACATTTTTTTTTTTTAATAAACACATTTTTTTTTATGTGTGCCTTGGTTTTTTTACTGTTAACCCTTTGTGAACTGGTAAGGAGTCCATGAGACCCCTATACCAGTTCACAAGGCTGGGGGGTGGCAAGTCACCATTAACCCAGAGCCCCCTAATTACCAAAGGCCAGGGGAGGGCAGAAGAACCAAAGGTTATTAGACTTTGGGGCTTGTAGCTGGCTGGGCGGGGTGCCCTGCGCCCTGTTCTACAAGCCCCATAGCTGGTGCCTGGGCTGGTTATGCTGGGTAGGGGGGACCTCAAGCCATTTTATATTTCATTTTTAGGGTTGTTAAGGGTTTTTAACCCTTAAAATTCCATAAAAAATTAACCCTTTATAGTGTGGATAGTAGTTGTATTTTATTTGTAAATGTTATAAAGTGCCCTTTTCAGTTTGGGGGGTCTCCTGGACAGGAACGGGGGACTACCGATACATATGTGGTACCATTCTAAACCGGGAAAAATGGGGCTTTCACATGCAATATGGTTTTCTTTAATAAAATCAATGTTTTATTTAAAATAAATGGGACAATTTAAAAAAATATTTTTTTTTTTCATTTTTTACTTAAAAATATTTAAAAAAGCAGTAGAAAAATTACAAATGGGACATTTCATGCTAAAGCCTAAACTCTGCTGCAAAACAAATATATAATTTTCCTGGAAATTCCTGCAAAAATCACGGTTTAACATGGTGAAAAATGACCTGTCAACAGAGGGTGACAAAAGTAGGCTGGCAATTAAAAGGGTTAAGTGGCTATGCATGTTGGGCATTGTTTTTTTGTTTGCATACTCATATTTTAGGAAAAGGTGTTTTTTATTCTGCTTTTTTAGACATTTTAGGTAAACCCTGTGCAACCAAAGATTTCTTTGAGGGATCACTTCCAGAATTATGAGCACACTACAACAAGCAGGTTACGCCTAGAAAGCTCAATGTATATACTTTCAGGAAATATATGGTTTGTGGGGGGTATTCCAAATGTAAAGTGTTGTTTTGGTAGAAAAAGAGCAAGGTGTGCACTTTGTCTTCAGAGCTGAAATTTTAAAGTAAAATTATTCTTACGCACATTCTTTACTTTGGGGTGTTTGCCAACTCTTACCTTGTTTGGGGGATGTTGCTTTTTCAGATTTAACTTGTTTTTTCTTGTTTGCATATTTATTTTAGGAAAATGGGCTTTGGTTCTGCTTTTTAATTGTTTTTTTAGGGAAACCCTGTGCAACCAAAGAATTCATTGAAGGATTACTTCCTGAAAACTGCACCCATGTCAACAAGCCTGATATGCCTAGAAAGCTTGGGGTGTGTGCTTTCAGGGAATATATAGTTTGTCAGGGGTATTTAAAATGTAAAGTGTTGTTTTTCTTGAAAAACTGCAAGGTGCGTATAGCGCCTAGCACAGTTGTATTTTATCTGAAAATCTCCTAAAGCGCTGATTACGTTTGGGGGAGTCTCCTGGACAGGAAAGGGTGTCTACCAATACATATGTAATACCGATTTAACCAAGAGAAATAGGGCTTTTACGCGCAATAAGATTTTACTGACAAACTTACATTTTTTATTACAAAAAAACACTACAAATTGTAAAAAAATGTTTTTTCTTTGCACATATTTCACCCAAAAATATTGAGAATACACCTAGAAAATGACAAACAAGACATTTCATGTTAAAGCCCAGACTCTCCTGAAAAAAACATATTAAATATATAATTTCTCTGGGAAATCCCTTCAAAAATCACAGTTGAACATGTGGAGCGCAAAATAATAATAAATGGTCTGGCAACATGGGTGACAAAATGTCCAGATAGGCTGGAAGCGAAAGGGTTAAACACAGTTTGCTGCATATTCATAGTCTCTCTGTCTCACAGTTAACAAATTTATGTTCACTCTTTAATAGAGGATTTCTCCATTGAGAAATCCCTGACAGAATGCTGATCCCATATATAAAGATCAGGATTTCTACCCACCGAAGTTTTTTAGGGTATGCACTGCTGTTCCTATACACCTGGGTGCTTGCCTGTGGGACCAACCTTAATACAGCACTGTAATTTAGGTGGGGCCCCAGGGCTAGCCCACCTCAATGTCACTGCTAATTAGGCTGGACACCACTTAATTTTAAATGTCAAATATTTATTTATCAGCATCTATACACTGATCATACATAGGACAAAACAACACACAACATGATAAAATACATATATTTAAAAACCCCCAAGTGGGGAGGAACTATCAGGGCTAATTTTGCAAAACACTCAAATTTCAGTGTTCCCCCACTCATTCACAATATACCCATATATATACCGACGCTCATGCCACGAATTATAAAGTACTTGTGCAATCCTATTAGCAGTATCATGAACTGAATTAACTATAATTAAACGGTGCTACAGAGCAGTACTGCTATTTATAAACGATAATAATGGTGCAAGTTAAAATTTAAAGTGCCTGAAAGTGCCAAGTGCCTAAGTGTTTACATGCATGCTGGGTGGATTACGGGCTTCTAGAGCACCGGATTACCTATGCTCTGGGTAATCGGCAGCTTGTCTCCTTGCCACTGCAGGTGGCTTGTCTCTCTCTGTCTGTTAGTGTGTGCAAGTCAGGCCACGTCCCAAGCTCCACAAGGATACACGTTATTACAATCTGATCGTTCCACAGATTTTTGTTCCTCCTCGTTATAAGGAGCTTACCCTGGCTACCTACCCCCAGTTTCTCCAGGCTGCCTTAAAGTTAGTGCAGGAACCTTACATTCAGCAATCTCCTATGATAACCTGTAGTCATCAGGTGGCTTATTTTCTTTTTCAAGATGATCTGTTTTTCTGAGCTGAAGCATGGCTGAATCATAGCAAACACCTCAGTGAGAATTTTGTAGAATTCCTTAAATTCATAGCCACGTCCTATTTATGTATTCCTGAGGCTGACCTGAATCTGACTGCAGGTTGTCTGAAACTCCAGCTAAATCTATTGCCTCTGTGCCTGAAGAGGATGATGACAGTGGGTCACATGCCTGGATTGATATATCCGATTCAGAGGAAAACCACCATCCATCTGTTCTGTTTTCTATGCCAGTCTGTGAGCCTGATCCAATGCCAGTCTGTGTGCCTGATCCAATGCCAGTCTGTGAGCCCAATCCAATGCCAGTCTGTGAGTCTGATCCAATGCCAGTCTGTGAGCTCATGCCTGAACCTGTCTTTGAGCCTGTTTTCAATTAGTATGTGACCCAAAGACTGACTTTGAGCTTGACTCAATGCCTGTCTGTAGCCTAATGTCTGCCATTGAGCCTGACTCAATGTCTGTCTTTGACCCTGACCCTATGTCTGTCTGTGATCCTGACTCATTCTCTGCCTATGACCCTGAATCTGTACCTGTTTGTGAGCCTGCTTTAATGTTTGTTTGCCAGCCCAAACCTCTTGTCGAGTCTGATTTTCTTATTGTGCCTGATCGCTCTGTCAAGTCTGATTATCCTGTCAAGTCTGATTATCCTGTATTTCCTGCCGAGTCTGCCGATCGCCCTGCCGAGTCTGCCAATCGCTCCGCCGAATCTGGTCGCCCTGCCGAGTCTGCTCCTGATCACTGTTCCTCTGGTATTCCTAAAAAAGGCCTTGAAGCACAGGGTGGACATACCCTATAGGGCTTCCCCCCTGGCCGATGTTGGCCCCCTCCTGGGGAGCTGCCTTGCCGCTGAGTTGGGGCACCCTCTCCGGGCGTGACGTGCTTCCTGGAGCCCCCCACCAGTGCTGAGGCCTGTAATGCACTTGAAGTTTGCACCACGGTGAAGTTTGACGTGCAGAACGCCCCCATGGGCCGAGTGCCGCCCTTCTCTTGAGGCGGGGCCTGCCCCTCTTGGTGGGTGGGTCCTGGCTGGGTGGTGGGACCTGGGCCCTCTGGGGGGGTGGTCTGATTATATGTAATTTGACGGGTCTGGGGGAGTGCCCTCCACGGGGGTGCCCTCCCCCAGGGTTAATATATTGTTACGATATACAATGTTATACAATGATCTAAATTTTGCGGCCTTGACTGGGGGATAATTCTCTCGACTGGTCGCGCTCCCTCCACCCCCTCGGTCCGAGTCCGGATTGTCCTGGAGGGGGGTCACCCCCACCACCCATAGAGCCCGATATTAAATCTAACGCCGGCCTGTATGTGTGTCATGAAATGCAGCCATGATTAATGCAGCCAAAGTGCTGATCCCCAGACTTTGGAAAACTGAACAGACCCCAGCGGTGAAGGACTGGCTCAGAGAAGTGGACAATATACAAGAAATGGAGGAACTAACAGCAGCGGTTCATGATAAAGAAGACAAAACTCGAATGGTGTGGACTTCATGGCTTGTAGCCCGAAAATCATTAGAGGAGTAGACCTGCCTCACCCTTGACTTGATTACTGGGGGTCAATCGCGGACCCGGATGAAGGCCACGAACAGTTTTGTAGATTTGGGCTGTGACCTCGGCCCTTCCCACTCCTCTTTCCGCTGCCCCCCCCCCCCCCCACTGGCTACTGACAGCAGAAATCGCGATTTAGGCGCTTCTTTTTTGTTTTTTTTTCTTCTTCTCTCTCCCCTTCCTATCACTTCTGTCTCTTTCATCTCATATGCTTCTTTACCTTCTAGACCTAGCCCCGGTTGAGGATGTTCCCGGTGGCCCCCTGAACTATCAAACACCCAGATCTGATTTAAAACAATCCCCCACCCTTTTTTTGTTTTTTTTTTCTTCTTCTCTCTCCCCGCTTCCTATCACTTCTCCTCTCTCTTTCATCTCATATGCTTCTCTACCTTCTAAACCTATGAGACCTAGCCCCGGTCGAGGATGTTCCCGGTGGCCCCCTGAGCTATCAAACGCCCAGATCTGATTTAAAACAACACACACATCCAGCGCTCTTGTTTAAAACAAGAGCGCTGGATCCTAAAAGGTTCCCCCCTAAATGAGTGTTAGAGGACCGTAGAGGAGACAGTAGGTCTAGGAAAAACGAATAGGAGCGAAAATCGCCCTAAGGGTTAGATGGGGTAGAGCTATAGGGACTCCCTCGGGGTCCCTCACAAAACCCCAACACGAATGCAGCACTAGGGTGAGAGGAACCTAAAGTGTACTCAAGTGGAGGGCAATAGTCAGACGGGAGATGGGAGCTAACAGACCGAGCTTGGTCTCAATACTAATACTTTGCTAATTCTACCTGTACGCTGTATGTATCTATATTTTTCTGTAATGTCTGTATGTATTGTTGGTATATACTTGTACCCTCTTGAAAACTAAATAAGAATTAAAAAAAAAAAAAAAGGCCTTGAAGAACCCTTACATGCCTGCAGTTTTAACCCTTCTAGTGCCAGCTACGTGACTCTCACGTAGCTGCCTCTCCAACCGTTAAGTGCCAGCTACGTGAGAGTCACGTAGCTGACTTTAGAGGCCCATAAAACAAAAAGTAAAAAACATACAGACTTACCTTACCCCTCATTTGAAACATATGTAAAAAAAAAAAAAAAAAAAAAAACAGTAAATGACATTTACTCACCTCGCAGCGCGATGGCTCTCCCCGGGTCTTCTCTTCACCAGGGGGGCTCCGATCCCCCCCCCCCTAGGCTTTCCACGCTGCTTGTGAGGGCCCACAAACGGGCCCTCACCATCCTCTTCGGCCGGCGCCCCCGCCCCTAGCCCCGCCCACAACCCCGTCCTAACCCGCCCTTAGCCCTGCCCACTTGATGACGTCATCCCGCTCCTCGGGTTACCGGCACCCGGGCAGCGATCTGACAGTTGTCGGTAGTGATCAGAGCAGGGAGGGTGGGAGGCAGAGAGGCTCTGATCTCCCTGCCTCCCACCCTCCCTGCTCCGATCACTACCGACAACTGTCATCTGCAGCAGCGTGGGACACTGGATGGGAGGTAAGTAGAAGTCAAAAAAAGAATAATAAAATATTTGTCTGGTGTCTTTTTTTGTAACTTAACCCTTTGTGAACTGGTAAGGGGTCCATGAGACCCCTTATACCAGTTCACAAGGCTCTGGGTATGGCAAGTCACCTACGGCAAGCGGGTGGCTTGCCAAAACCCCTAGCCCAACATTACCTGCCTCCCCAATGGCTGGAGGGGGGCAGAAGGGCCCGGGCCATGTGGCTATGTGGGCTAGTAGCCTGCAGGGCCAGAGGCCACCAACGCTGGCCCCTGCGCCCTGTTCTACAAGCCCCCATAGCTGGTCCGGTTCGGTAATGCTGGGTAAGGGGGACCCTATGTCATTTTTTGGGGGGGATTTTAAGGGTTTTTAACCCTTAGAATTCCAAAAAAAGAAATGAGATCCCTTACAACTATGCAATCATATTGCATAGTTGTATCCTATCTGGAATCTCCTAAACTGCTGTTTCAGGAAAGGGGGTATACCTATACATATGTGGTACCATTGTAACCGGGAGAAATAGGGCTTTCACACGCAATAATATTTTATTAACAAACTTACATTTTTTATTACAAAAAAAACACTACAAATTGTAAACAATAGGTTTTTTTTCATTTTTTTGCACATATTTCACCCAAAAGTATTGAGAATACACTAAAAAAAGGCCAAACAAGACATTTCATGTTGAAGCCCAGACTTTGCTGAAAAAAACAATATATAATTTTCATGGAAATCCCTGGAAATCCCTTCAAAAATCAAGGTTGCACACGTGTAGCGCAAAAACGTGAAAAGTCGTCGGGCAACAGAGTGTGACAAAAAATCTAGGTAGGCTGGCACTCAAAGGGTTAAAACACCTTGGTTCGCACATGGTGATTTCTTTCCGTGGGCTCTAGGAGGCCTTGAGAAGCTTCCTAGAGTTGCAGTAAGGTCTGATTCTGGTTAACTAGGCTCTGATTCTAAAGGATTCAGTGGCTTTGGGCGTTGCCTCGAAGGTTTCGATCCCCCTGTGTGCTGCCTTAAAGGTCCTGGCCCCCCTGGCCATTGTCTCTTGATCTTTGATCTTGGAGGGACTTACATGTCTGCCAAGTCCTCACCTGCTTCGGGCAATATCCTTATCTCCCAGCCCCCCGGGTGTGAGCCTCCCATCTCCCCAGGTGTGAGCCTCCTGTGTTGTCCCTGCCTGGATTTCTGCTGCATTGCCCCTGTCTGGATTTCTACCAGTCTTACCCGTCCAGTGGAGCAGTTGTTTAAAAGCGTTCGGTGCCCGCCTGGTGAGAGGGGAGGTAATGTCTGGAGTACCTCCTTAGCTTTGGCTGCTCCTTTCTGGGACTTTTCTCTGTTGTATGCAGCTTGACCAGCAGATGGCGCTGTTCTGCAGAGTTCCTGGAAATAAGTTGTGACATTGCCTGGCCTATATAAGCTGATCCACACATGGCCTCAGCGGATCAGCATTAAATCTGTCTTCTGAACTGTCTACCCAGACTCTGTCTTCGGACTTCTGAGTCTGGACCTGAATCTTGTATGTATGCACTCTGACTCCACATGTATATATATATGTACAGCAGCCTGTTTGAGATGTGTGTTGTTTACTGGTTATCACAATTCAACACAGTTTGCTGCATGTTCATAGTCTCTCTGTCTCGCAGTTCTCAAATTAATGGTCACTTTTTAATAGAGAACTTCTCCCTTGAGAAATCCCTGACACCACCTTCTCTCCCAGGGGGAGCAGATGAGTTGCTAATACCCTGCTTTATTGCCTGGATCCTTCCCTGGGTTACCAGGGATGCAGAACACTTCTCCATATTCTTTAATATGCACTGCGTATATGTAATTTAGCGTATGACCAGGTCAGATATTTCTCCTTTTGGAAACAATTATGTTTTTTATTGCTTGACTACAAGAAAATATCTTGGAAACTATGTGGAGTGACACACTTGTTTACCTATACTGCCAGTCCATGGCAACAACCATTGTTGGGACATTTTAGCCAAGTTACAAAGAGTGCAAACCATCAGCCCCAGCATAACATGACCACAAAATCAGATTGTATTATAATAAATTGTAACTGTATAGTTTTTTTTATTTATGTTAAAAGTGGACCAAAACCCAGAATTTTCTATCATTGGGGCATCCCGATTTGGGATGTAAAACCCTGCCGGTCAAACATAGCTAGCAAGCAGGGTTGTGGGGGAAGGCCATAAGGCCACCATGGGAATGGTGAGTTGTTTGGGAGATCTGGGGGGCATCCAAAATCTAAATTGACCTATCACCAGGATAGTGCAAATATTGGTGACAGGTCAACTTTAGGTACCCTCATAAAGGGTAGATTGTGCACTAAACAAGTGTGGAGGGGCATGGGGCTAGGCCAAACTCTTTTCAGGGTATACACTATGCAGCAGCTCTGTCAGGCACACCAACAGCACCCCCACAGGCACGCTTACAGCTTCCTCAGCCAGAATTACAACCCCCATAGGCACACTAACAGCCCCTATCCCCAACAGGCACACTTAAAGCCCCCTCTGTCTCACTTTTGATCCCCCGACACACTTACAGCACCCTCGGCCACACCCACGTTCCCTCCAGGGCACACATATCCCCCCTCCATGATCCCACCTCCAGCAAAAATGCTACAGCCCCCACAGCTACACGAACACTACTGGAACCAACCTCATCAGTTTTTTTTTTTTTTTTTTTGCTTCCCCCGGACAGAAAGAAAATTTGTTTTTTCACCATGTATATACAATGTATATGCTAGGAATTTTACATGGCAAGAGGCATGGTTGAGAATAGTATTAAGTAGCACACATTTTTTGGAACAGTACACATCTGCATCTTTGGATATATATATAGCTATAGAGAGAGTATATATATAGGTATCTCCGGACGGATGGTAGGAGTCTGTGGATGCAGAGAAGGGGGCACCAATGACCGTTTCCACCATTCTGGTAATGTTCTGGAGCCTTTGTTTCTATTTTCTGGTAGCAGCACCATACAGTAATCGATGTACACATTATGGATTCCACAAGTTCATTGTAAAAAACAGAGTTTTACGTGGCATAGTGCCAAGGGACTGGCGCAAGGCAAATGTGGTGCCCATTTTTAAAAAGGGCTCAAGGTCTTGTCTGGGCAATTACAGACCTGGTAGCTTAACATCCATTGTGGGGAAGTTGCTTGAGGGGCTTTTAAGGGACTACATACACGAATATGTAACTATCCATAATAAGTGACAACCAACACAGTTTTACTAAGGACAGAAGCTGCCAGACTAACCTGATTGGCTTCTATGAGGAGGTGAGTGGAAGCCTGGACAAAGGGGCGGCTGTGGATATAGTTTTTCTGGATTTTGCAAAAGCATTTGACACTGTCCCCCATAGATGCTTATTGGGGAAATTGAGATCTTCAGGATTAGAAAACACAGTTTGTAACTGGATTGAAAAGTGGCTGAAGGATCGTGTGCAGCGAGTTGTGGTTAATGATACCTACTCTGAATAGTTACCGGTTGTAAGTGGCGTACCCCAGGGTTCAATGCTGGGCCCACTATTATTCAACTTTTTTATAAAAAAGATATAGAAGATGGAATTAAAAGCACTGTCCCATTTTTGCAGATGACACAAAGATATGTAGCACAGTGCAGTCTATGGAAGATGTTCACAAGCTTCAGGCTGACTTGGACACTTTAAGTGTCTGGGCATCCACTTGGCAAATGAAGTTCAATGTGGAAAAATGTAAAGTCATGCACTTGGGGTCTAACCTGAAGGCCACATATATCCTCGGGGAAGTAAAACTGGGAGAGTCACTCAATGCCAAGCAGCTGCTTCCAAGGCCACCAAGATACTATTCTGCATTAAAAGAGGCATGGAATCACGGGATAAGGGTGTAATTTTGCCTCTTTACAAGGCACTGGTGAGCCCTCACCTGGAATATGCCGTCCAGTTCTGGGCACCCAATCATAGAACGGACGCTCTGACTATAAAATGGGTGCAGAGGAGAGCCACCAAACTAATAAGGGGAATGAAGGATCTTAGTTATGAGGAAAGATTACGAGAATTTAATCTGTTTAGTCTTGAGAGGAGACGGCTGAGGGGAACATGATAAACTTGTATAAATATATAAATGGCCCATACAAAAAATATGGGAGAACACTATGTTTAAACTTTAGACCTAGCCACAAACTTTAGTAATAAAACCAATATACCAAAAGAAATACCTAAATATTGTCAAAATTAGTGTAAACATCATGTAGTAGCATCAGCTGTTACAGAGTTATTGGCAAGTCAGTGAATGCAACTCAAAAAGTACATTACCAGGCAAATAAAAAAAGCTATACTCACCTTTTCTCCCATGCAGACCATTGCTCCTAGTCCAGGTCCCTTGCCACCCAGCCCCTTATGCATCATTGTTCTCTCGTTGGCCTCTCTTTCTGTCTCACTCCTATGTGGTGACGCCCTGCCATCAGTCATGGTGAGCTGCCATGCCCTCTCCATTTGCATAGCCACGTCGGAGTGAGACAGGAAGAGAAGCCTGACGAGAAAGCGTGGTGTTGCACAAGGTTCCGGGCGTCGTGGGATCTGCATCTAGCCTTTCAGGTGAGTGCTGTTGCCCCAGTATAGGAGCGATGGTCAGCATGGGAGAAAAGGTGAGTATACCTTTTTTTTTTATTTGCCTGAAAATTGTCTTTAATCTGTGAAGTAAAGGTTATTAATTATCTAATATTAAATATTGTAGTCATTGTACCTGTAAAGCATAGAGAAAGCCCAGTTTCTTATCCTTAATGCAGCCCATTAGCAAGATGTTGAATGCTTCCGGACTGCTAATTTGGCCTGATTGTACTATTTCCTGTAAAAGTCAAAACAAATGTATAAGTACAATAGCGAATGTGCTGTAATTTATAAACCAGCTTTAGACAAAAGATCATTTTAGATTTGAATGTCATTATCTTTTCAACTGACCCCACAGGGGAAATCTAGAAAGGACTTCCTTTATGTCACCTGGAATGTATATTAACAGCATTAAATTGCAGTAATCAGCTCATATTAGGGTCGATTCATCACCAGTTGCCAAGGCATTTGCGCACGTCTTTTCATGAGTATGTTTCTGCATGTTTCCCTTTCTCTCGTTTCAGCAGACATTTTTGAGTGAATTTCCACTTGCAGCCAGATCTCACCTGGATATTAGGGCTGATTCAAAGTTTTTCCAGCCATTTTCGGGATTTTCGTTGCGTATATCTGTTTACGTTAGTGCGAATATGTACTTTCGATGGTTGTACATTTTGCGTAAAACGTTCGCAATCTTGGGAAAGTTAAGTTATTGGTATGGGCTTGCGCATGATTCAGTCTTGATTGTTGATTAGAACACGGCCAATAAAACAAGTGCGTTTATGTTCAACTTACGGGGTCATTTTGTAGGAGAAAGTTAGCTGATCGGAGATGATGTATGCTGAGTAGTTGAAGAGTATGAGCGTCTGCAGCTACGCGGCATTCTATGTATCTGTATGTGTGATTTCAGGTTGCATCACACACGTTTGGATATCAATCACATGCATGACATTGAGCTATTCGAGCTCACCTGACTTAACCGTGTTTCCCTCCAGAAACTGTATAGTGAGCTGCGGCCATGGCTGGCCCCCACCACAAGGAAGGGGCATGCAATTGCAGACATGACCAAATTGGTTGGCTGCCTTCAATTTTTAGTGAACGGCTCGTTCCAGAGGCTGGGTGCCCTCTCCGTGGGGATGTCCCAGCCTACGCTGAGCCGCACGCTAAACAAGTTTCTGGATGGCATGGCTACCATGTTTCAAAAATACATCTTTTTTCCTGACAACGTGGTAGCCTGGAATGCGGTTAAATTGGGCTTTTATGATATAGCTGATATGCCCAACGTCATAGGTGCAATCGATTGTACACACGTAGCGCTGGTGCCTCCAGCTGAGGATGAACATTTCTATAGGTATGTGGTTTATCTGAACATCCTTACTTATATTTAAGCATTGTAGCACTGTATATTTTAATGTAGATCTAAATCAAAAAATTTTAATGTAGACCTTCATCAAGAGTTATCAACTAATAATTAGTTGTTTTAGTGCTATATCTAATCTATTAACACCCAATAATAAACAATAATGGTCCCTTAACAATGTTTTGTTTTATTTTATTTTTTTTTATTTGTTTGTAAGGAACCGGAAGATGGGACACTCTATTAATGTCCAAGCAGTTGTTGGTCCTGACCTTTGGTTCCTGAGCGTCATGGCAGGATTTCCAGGATCCACCCATGATGCATACATCCTCAGGAATTTCAGCCTCTATGGACAGCTTGAATCTGCCAACTTGTCTGGTGGTTTGCTACTGGGTAAGTGCAGCTGTTGGTCCTGACCTGCGGTTCCTTAGCGTCATGGCAGGATTTCCAGGATCCACCCACGATGCATACATCCTCAGGAATTTCAGCCTCTATGGGCGATTTGAATCTGCCAACTTGTCTGGTGGTTTGCTACTGGGTAAGTGTTACAAAATAGCTTAATTTGGGTTTCTATGACTAAGAATAATTTTGGGTAGCCCTGCCTCAACATATGATGTTCTTCTCCTCTGATTAAATGATATACAATGTAACTATGAAGTTGAGACAAATTTTCTTTTTTTTTTAAAGGGGATTCGGGTTATCCACTGCTGCCGTGGCTTATGACACCCATCCTGCGCCCTCAGACGCAGCCACAGGAGTTATATAATCATGCCCATCGCAAGACCCGCGCTGTGGTTGAGAGGGCATTTGGCCTTCTCAAGAGTCTCCTTAGATGTCTGGACCATACAGAGGGGGCCCTGCAATATGACCCAACCAAGGTCATTAAGATTATAATGGTGTGCTGCATATTGCATAATTTAGCAGTTATGCAGAAGGTGCCACAATATATAGATGTGTCCCCCTCTCCAGCACTTATGGAGATTCCTGAGGATTTATATGATGGCACCCAGAGTGTTTCTGGGCAGTCAGTCCGGGCGCACCTAATTTTGAATCATTTTAGTTAAGCTTTATGTAATGTTTGGTTTTTTTTGGTTATGTTTTGTTTTAAAAATATTTTTGTTGGTCAATTAAACAAAATTGACCGAGGGTTGCATTCATCATCTGCCACTGCTCCAGCATAGCCTCCCTTTGCCTGTTGCTTTTCCTCAATTCATCCAGCATGGAGTGTAGACTGGTATTGATGTTACTTAATTGTGCAGCCATCTCTTCATTTAATCGTTGAGTAATTTCCCTGAGGTAGCGGCTGTCATTTCTCCATGCTGACTCCATCAGCTGCACACAGATGGTGGTGCCAAATCCTCTGCAGCAGAGCTAGCACATGGGACTGGTGGTTTTGTATCGTGCTGCTGGCCACGCTGGAGCTGGTGTTGTTGCTCTACCAGCAGAAGGCTTGATTGACTCTGCTGCAGAGGATATGTTGTCGGCTGCTGCTGGCGCAGTGGCAGATGATGATGCTGTGGTTCCATTTGGGGGGGCACCAAAATGTTCTCCTCCTCCTCCAGATATTGTTTATCTGCCATAATGGGTGGTGTCTGTAGGGACAGAAAATAAAGGTTTTAGATAGTGGATCAAATATATGCTGTGGCAAGTCGTCATCTTGCGTCACATGCATCATCAGTTAGTGCACATTACACTTACCAAATCTAAATCTTCAGGTATAGAAGACCTTGGTAAAGGCTGCCGCTAACAACTGCCAGTGGCAAATGATGTTGAGGCTCGGCCAATGTTTGTACTTGTTTGTTGTGCTGGAATGTTAAAGTAAAGTAAGGTTAACACATACACATACCTTGTGTACCTAAGCTTTTAATATACATTTTTGGGACCAAAAAGAAAAGAACCATTCCTTTAAATACTAACCTACTGGCATTACATTTGTGTCAGTGTCCATGGTCCCTGGCAATCCCTGAAGTGTTGCGGGGTGTATCAAGGGCAACACAAGCTCCTCTACTGCTGTAAACTGGAGTTTGGAGGGGTAGCCACCTCCTGTTTGCAACCTTTAAAACAAAGGAAAAACATTACTTATAAGGTCATGCACAACAACAACAACCT
The DNA here is from genome assembly GCA_027917425.1 of Gastrophryne carolinensis. Lineage (NCBI taxonomy): Eukaryota > Metazoa > Chordata > Amphibia > Anura > Microhylidae > Gastrophryne > Gastrophryne carolinensis. The sequence goes on along the minus strand of CM051240.1, from coordinate 126,438,301 downwards.
GCCCAACCCAAACAACTATCTGTACCCATGCAACTTGCACTTATTTCTCTTCTGCCGAACGGAATACTTTAAGTCTGAAAATTTTCTTTGTATTTGTTCTACATCTTTGCGCTCTGACCCAGCACAATTCCCCTGCCTGGTGATCTCCTCCCATATTTGATTTTTGATTATTTTGCTTGTGGCTTTGGATTTACTACCATACAATTCATGGTAATGGTCTGAAACCCCACTAGCCAAAGCCATACTTTGTGCCTCAGTAAAGCGCCCACCCAAGCTCCCACGCCGCAGGTTTCGGCCAACTGATGTCCTGTCTGCATCATCCTGGGTCGGTGGCATAGTGGGTGACATTTGAGGCTGACTTTCTGAGGACAAATACATAGACCTTTAACCCTTTAAACGCCAGCCACGTAAAATTTACGTGGCTGCCTCTCCTGCAGTTAACTGCCAGCCACGTAAATTTTACGTGCCTGACTTTCCCCACTAATAGTAAAAAAAGTTTTTAAAAAAGGCACTTACCTGACCCCTCGTTTGATTCAGCCGGGTCTCCTCTTCAAAATGGTGGTCTCCGATCGTTCACCGGACCTCCTCTGGCTGCAGGGGAGGGCCCGGAATAGGGTGCCCCCCCCATTTCAGCTGCCTCCGGCTTTTCCTGTAAACCCTCCCGCCGACCCTCCTCTTCACCTGGGGGGCCTCCGATCCCCCCCCAGGTCAGTCATTCCGATCTTCAGGAGAGAGCCTGGAAGGCTCTCTCCCCTCTCCTGTTCCGATGGTGGCCGCCATCTTGACGCTAAGCCCCGCCCCTTTTGGGGGGCGGGGCTAATGACGTCAGTCCGTACCGTCGTCCCCGCTAAGCCCCGCCCCTTTTGGGGCGGGGCTATGACGTCATTCCCACTCCCGATCACCGGCTACAGCTCTGTTAGCTGTCAGATGCCGGTGATCGGTGCCCTGGAAGGAGGTGACAGGAGATCCTCTGATCTCCTGTCTCCTCCTTCTCTGGATGCCGATCACCGGCATCTGACAGCAGATCAGCGAGGGACACAGGAGCTGACGATCGAAGGTGAGTAAAGAGAAAATTTTTTTTTTTTTTAATAAATAAAAATTTTGTGTCCGTGTTTTTTTTTTTTCTGTTAACCCTTTGGGAACTGGTAAGGGGTCCATGAGACCCCTGTACCAGTTCACAAGGCTGGGGTCTGGCAAGTCACCTGCCCTAGCGGGTGACTTGCCATTAACCCCTGCACCCCCAATTACCTGCCTCCCCAAAGCCCAGGGGGGGGCAGAAGAGCCCGGGCCCACATAGACTATGTGGGCTCGTAGGCTGCAGGGTGGGGGGGGCCACAAAAGCTGTGACATAGCTGGTCCCGGGCTGGTTATGACGGGTAGGGGGGACCCTACGTCATTTTTTTTTTTAATTTTAAGGGTTAGGGTTAGGGTTAGCCTAACCCTAACCCTTAAAATTAAAAAAAAAAATGAGGTCCCCCACCCTGTGAGGGGGGACCCTATGTCATTTTTTTTTTTAATTTTAAGGGTTAGGGTTAGGCTAACCCTAACCCTTAAAATTCCAAAAAAAAATGAGGGTCCCTACGTGATTTTTAAAAAAAATCTTTAACGGTTAGGGTTAGCCTAACCCTAACCCTTAAAATTCCCCCCAAAAATGGGGTTCCCCCCTACCTTTTTTTTTTTTTTTTTAAGTGGACCAACACCCAGGCTGATCGGCCCGGATCAGATCCCTCCCTGCGGGGCATCCGAAATCGGGATGCCCCACTGTGTGAAACCCCCAGGACGCCCCAATCGCCTTACCTTATCCCTGTTCCAACGGTGCATGCGCGGTCCGCATCTCGCGCTTCTCTCTATCAGGGCGCGCACACGTTCCGGTCGTTTGTGAATCGCCGATGCGGGCACGCTCCCTGTTAGAGGGAAGCGCGAGATGCGGCTGCCAGCGCGCTCAGAGCCGCTGTGGTTGTCCGTCCCTTGTCCTTGCATACCACAGCGGCTCTGAGCGCTCTGATTGGACGAGCGCTCGCGCATGCGCCGTAGGAGCGGGCTGAGGTGAGTTTTTTATACCTTTCTCGGGGGTTTTACGCAGCGGGGCACCCCCGCGGAAGTGGATCAAAACCCAGGATAGTGAAAATCCTGGGTGTTGGTCCACTTTACGGGTTAGGGTTAGGCTAACCCTAACCCTTAGAATTCCCCCCAAAAATGGGGTCCCCCCACCCCCTGGGATTAAAAAGAAAAAATTTAAAAAAATTAAAATTTTAAAGAATTAAAAATAAAAAGACATAGGGACCCCCTCCCAGGGGGGCCCACTATTTTTTTAATTTTTGGGGTTAGGCTTAGCAGGGAGGGGGTCCCTATGTAATTTTAAATTAACCCCTTATGTTTATAGTGTGGATAGTAGTATTTTATTTGTAAATGTTATAAAATGCTCTTTTCAGTTTGGGGGGTCTCCTGGGCAAGAATGAGGGGCTATTGATACATATGTGGTACCGTTGTAATCGGGAGAAATGGGGCTATCACATGCAATATGGTTTTTATTACTAAAAAATGTTTTATTTAAAATAAAGGAGACAATTGTATATATATATATATATATATATATATATATATTATTTTATTTATTTTTTTGTTTTTTTTTACGCAAAAATATTTAAAAAACAGTAGAAAAATTACAAACAAGACATTTAATGTTAAAGCCTAAATTCTGCTGCAAAAAAATATATATATATTTTCCAAGAAATTCCGACAAAAATCACGGTTAAACATGCCGCAAAATGGGGAAAAATGACCAACTGAGGGCGACAAAAGTTCAAGTAGGCTGGCAATTAAAAGGGTTAATAGTACCTATGCATGTTGGGTATTGTTCTGCTCGGGGGACCTTGCGCTTTCAGATTTAGCTTGTTTTTTCTTATTTGCATATTGATATTTTAGGAAAAGGTGTTTTTTATTCTGCTTTTTTATAATTTTTTTTGTGAAACCCTGTGCAACCTAAGAATTCTTCAAGGGATTACTTCCAGAAAGATGAGTCCACGACAACAAGCTGGGTACGCTTAGAAAGCTTAAAATGTGTACTTTCAGGGAATATATGGTTTATGGGGGATATTCTAAATGTAAAGGGTTGTTTTGGTAGAAAAAGCACAAGGTGCGCACTTTGTATGCAGAGCTGAAATTTTGAAGTAAAATTACCGTTACGCACATGCTTTACTTTGGTGTGTTTGGCAACTCTTCCCTTGACAGTAGCTATGCATGCTGGGTATTGTTCTGTTCGGGGCATGTTGCTTTTTCAGATTTTCAGTTTTTTTCTTGTTTGCATATAGGTTTTTTTTAGGAAAATGTGGTTTTGATTCTGCTTTTTTATACTTTTTTAGAGAAACCCTGTGCAACCAAAGAATATATTGAGGGATTACTTCCAGAAAACTGCACCCATGTCAACAAGCCTGGTACGCCTAGAAAGCCTGAGGTGTGTACTTCCAGAGAATATATAGTTTGTTGGGGGTATTTCAAATGTAAAGGGTTGTTTTTCTTGAAAAACTGCAAGGTGCGCTTAGCACGTAGCATAGTTGTATTTTATCTGAAAATCTCCTAAAGAGTTGTTTCAGTTTGGGGGAGTCTCCTGGGCAGGAAAGACTATACATATGTGGTATCACTGTAACCGGGAGAAATTGGGGTTTCACGTGCAATAAGATTTTATTGACAAACTTACATTTTTTATTACAAAAAACACTACAAATTGTAAAAAATTGTTTTTTGGGTTTTTTTTTGCACATATTTCATCCAAAAATATTGAGAATACACCTAAAAAATGACAAACAAGACATTTCATGTTAAAGCTTAGACTCTGCTGAAAAAAACAATATATCACTTTTCTGGGAAATCCCTGGAAATCCCTTCAAAAATCACAGTTGAACAAGGGGAGCGCAAAATAGTGCAAAATGGTCTGGCAACAAAGGGTGACAAAATCTCAAGGTAGTCTGGCGGTTAAAGGGTTAACTATGTAAAGATTGGGCAGGACTTGCTTGGGGGCAGGGTTTAATTTGTTGGCTGTCCAAGGAAGTTGCAGCCGTTGAGCTACAAGCTAGAATTGTCATGCCTGGAGTTCTTCCTTAGCCTTCGCCTGTTTCTCTGTAGTATGCAGCTTGATCACTAGGTGGTGCTGTCCTGCAGAGCTCCTGGAGATCAGCCAGCACCTGTGCTAATTAGCTGCTGGCCTTTATATGCCGAGTCTGGCATGTAGTCAGGGCTCAGCATTTTACTCTGTCATCTGGAACCTGAACTCTGTAGCAGAGCCTCTGAATCCTGAACTTCCTTGTGAACCATTGGGTTCCCTTCTGTTTGCTTTTTGGACTACTTTGGACTGGACTTCGTGTCTGTATGTTTTTCCTCACTGCACTGTATGTATAGCAATCAGAATGTTTATGTTTGCTTGTTTCTCACAATAAACACATTGTGTTTGCTGCACAATCCCAGTCTCTCTGCCTTGCAGTACTCTAATTATTGGTCACTCTTTATTTATGGATATCTCCCTTGAGATATCCGTGACAAGAATCCTCAACGTGGGCTCGAGCAGGAGAGGGTGCTTGTGGGGGGCTATGGTGTGTTGCCCTACTCTTCCCCTTGCCTTTGCTACTTGTGCTCCTTAAGGTTCTGGATGATTGAGGAAGGGGAGCATTCTGGCTGGAGTAAGATTCCTTGGCCTTCCGGGTTGTGCCAGATTTAGATGATGGTGGAGTCTGGCACAATGGATCCTTCCTTTGCCTTTTGGAAGTCCTAGTAGGCTCAACTTTCTTGGTTGGCTGAGAGTGGCCTTTCCCACCAGTGGTTTTGGTGGACCTTGTAGCTGGCCTGCCACTGTGTTGCCTGGAAGTGGTTGGTTCTTTTTGGCGTACGCCACGACGATCATGCCATTCATGTGGCCTTGGGGTTTTTCGGGTACTTCTCTTCCCAGTCATTTTGATATCAAATGCAGACACACAAATTACAGCTACCCTTTAAGTAGTTATGACTGTGTATGACGTTGACGTAGTGCGTACGGCCGCGCGCATCCCGGAAACCGCTGGGGCGCGCCACATTACTGATAAAATCTGAGAAAGATGGCCCCCACGCTCTTTACCCACCAGCAACAGGAGACGATTATGCAAGTAAGTGTTTTTGCAGGCGTTTATTTGCAGGCGAAATGCATACACATGCGATTAGGCAGCGCAGCCAAAAAAAGTGGGTACCAAATTTGCTTATAAATGCAGCGGCAAGCGAAAGTTAGTGCGCACATGTGCGCAACACTAGGATGTAGTGTAGAAGGATAACTAAAGCCTTTAAATGTTAGGGGGAATGATAATAATGAAGCTGCTATAATTAACATTCTGATTTGTATGATGTTTTAATTAATGGCATCTGTTTTTCTTCCACATTTTAGATGATGCTCAGCCATCGGTATGCCGAGTGGCTATGAGAAACGGACCTTGGCACTGGAAATAGTAGCCAAAATACAGGAAGAAACTGACACTACCTTCACCTATACACAGATCATCAAGCACTGGTCAGACCTAAAACGCAGGAAGAGGCCTCAGGTGAGGAAATTCTTCATGAAACATTTCCCAAGTAAGTGCATTACCATTACATCTTAGAAATACACTGCCCTTAGGCAGGCCCGTGTTTATGAATGCTATTCTCTTCTAGTGAGTGAATACAACTATAGAATAAGACCCACCCAGAGGCGAGGAGCCCGGCCAATGCTGGAGTGATCTGGAAAAAGTGAAGGTGGTGGCAGTCCAGTGCCAAGATCCTCCCCCCCTCTGCAAGTCCGGAAGAACAACCACTGGACCTGTCTGCAGAGGAGGGGCATCGGCTGCTCGGCAGGGAAGCGGAAGAGATGCAGGACAAGCAGCACTCAGTTATGATTATCTAATAGAAGCACACACAGGTACATGCAGCGTAAACACACACTCATTTCTTACTTATATACATTTAGATGCTGATGTGGCGGGTGAAGAGCCTGGAATGGAGAACCCAGAAGGGCAAGCGCCGGAGGTGCAAGGAGGGTGGGTGATGTCACACACACATTCAAATTTAAATGGTGTCATTAACAAATATGAAATTATAACTAACAATATTTTTGCTTGCTCAACTGAGTCAGACCAAGAGGAGTGGCATGCCCCAGAGAGGAGGGTGGTCCCCCAGGAACAGGTCGTCCACCAGCCTATAAGTTTGTAGACAACTTAGTTGACGTTAACATGCCTTCATCAACAGGTATACCCAATCCATAGCCTAGAATATTAGACTAACTTCTGGAACAATCCATAGCCTAGAATATTAGATTAATTTCTGGAACAATCCATAGCCAAGAATATTAGATTAATTTCTGGAACAATCCATAGGCTAAAAATTAATAATATTTTATTCAACAGTTATTCCAAATGCATATGCTAGAAAATAATTTTTGTTTTCTTTTCACAGCCAACACACAGCAGCGGATCCAACAACTCACATCTGCTGTTCATAGGCTGGTGGGCGACATTGAGGAGCTGGCAGCTTCTATGGGGACCACCGAGGAATAGAATCCTGGGAGCCTGCCACTTTTGTGTAAATAATTTTAACATTTTACCCCCAAAAATTTTAGTATTTTTGAAATAAATAATAAAAAAATAAAAACAAAAAACTATTTTAATAAATGTTTTACTACTTAAAAAATGTTTACGATGTCTTTCATTTCTATAAAACTAATATAAATGTAATGATTGCACAAATCCACTTATGCACATAAATCATAAAAAAGCAAGAAGGAATTAAAAAATATCTAAAGAATAGTTAATCGGTTAGCACTACAATTTGACTAATAATTAGAAGAGCCTGTGCTATTAGAAGGGTGCTGCTTCCTTTGGGATCAATTCCTCCTATGATCCCTAATATAACCAATGTAAAAATATAAATGTAAGGAAGCCAAAAGCACACCATATATTGTTATATGCAAAAAAGTTTTTTTATATATGCAAAAGAGAATATATTTACACTTCTATATACATAATCACAATGGTGACAATATCCAAGTATAGACAATATTTGATATATAATCCATATATATATACAACAAAAGGATGATTTAAGCGATCTTTGTGTAAGTAATGGGAAACAAATTGAGTTTCCTATTGTTGACACAAAGATCGCTTAAATCATATTGGTTTTAATTGATTTATTTTTATTTTTACTTTTTTATACAGACCAGAAGCACATGAAACAGAAAATACAATTCTGTGAGTACTCACCTGTAGAATTGATTTTATAGTATACAGCAAGTCCTGTTCCAGTTATTCCTTACTCCTGGGTAATCCACCACAAGGTGGTGCAGTGGACTGCAGAAAGACTTGTGGACACTCCCGGCCCTATAAATAGCCAGGAACCTCCCACAAATTCCCAGTGTTGACAAGCAGTTATACAAGAAGCCGGGAGAAACAATAATGAATAACAACCCCGACAAACATTTGAACAATCACCATACAGAGGTAGCCAAGAATAATGATAACAAGGGAGGGATGGAACAAGACGTGCTGTATACTATAAAATCAATTCTGGGGGGCGTGGCCTGCTAATGGAGGAGTAGGAAGCCAAAGCACGAGGCTCCCTGTTTAACCCCCTTTAGGCAGCCTTTATCAATGAGCAGCAACTTCCAAAAAATGTCAAAAAAGCGGAGGACCAGGAGCACAGCAAAGCCCCATCAGATGAACCACATTTCAACCTATTTTGGCTCCACAGAACCGGAGAGCCCCAGATCGCCAACAACAACAATTGCAGAGGCCGGCGGGAGAACGAGTGAGACGGAGGAGCTGCGGCCCCCCGTCCCTGCAGCACTTGACTTACCTACAGGCCGCAGCTGCGAGGAAGAGGAGGCTGATGCGGCATCTCCCCGGCCGCCGGAGAAGAGGAGGGAAACACTGCTGATCGCAATGCCGGGGGAAGCGAGGTGCGGTGAGACCCCAAGATGACGCCAACCTCGCCGAGGCAAGAGGACGCACCTGCAGCCGCACAGCGGGGACCCGGCGATGACGGGGCTGAGCAGTGGAGGTCGGGGCAGGATCGTGGAGCCGGCCCAGTGACAGCTGAGGGGCCGCATACCCACTCGACATATGCCGGAGGAGCGGTGAGTCACCCCGGAGGGGGAGAGGAGGGGCTGCAAGTCAGGGGCAGAGAGCTGGTGATAGAAGCTCAGATCCAAAGCAGCGCAGAGGGGACCAAGCCAGCAGCTCTGGAGCAAGGGGCACTGAGAGGACACAGGACCATGCATGAAAGCCCACATGAGGGGGGTGAATCCTTAAAGAGGCAGAGAACTGCAGCACACTCCTCAATCCATATGTTACTGGGGAGAGAAGGAGGCACAATTATACTGGAGAGCCAGAGAACCAGTACCCTGGTGGCGAGTGGGAGCAGAGGTCCTTGTACCCGCCTGAACCCCGCAGCCCCATGGCCTTAGATTGCACTGCAGAGACGGGATACTCCATGCTACACAATAGATCCCAGGTGGCCAGATGCTCGGAGTACATGCAGGCGGAGTGGAGACGGGAGACCGCCTTCTCGCCCGGGACCCCACAGCCCCATGGACTTTGCATGCTCCAGGCCGATGAGACACCCCACGCTGGAAGAGCGGTCGATTGTACACGCTGATGCAGATACCCTTGATACATCTCTGCCTCACGCACTGATTTCAGCTATAGCAGATTCAGTAAGATACAATATCACTGATGCCCTCAAAACACTGCCATCAAGATCTGACTTCGAATCTTACATATCTAGAATGGAAGACACTTTCCGTAGAGAAATTACATCCATGCAGAACTCTATGGCCGATCTATCCAACAGAGTGGAAGCATTAGAACGTGAACAAGAAGTCACACGTAGGATGCTCTCCAACTTCCAAGTGCAGCAAGACGATTTGGAAAACAGAAACCGTCGGAACAATATACAGTTGAGAGGCATCCCCGAGTTGGTGGGCCCAGCAGAGCTAAAATCAATAACATGCGGACTGTTTAACAAATTGCTAGAGCGCCCACCAGAGGAGCGGATCGAGATCGACTGGATACATCGAGCCCTTGGACCTTTGAGTCATGATCCCAACAGGCCGAGGGACGTTATCTGCAGAATACACTTTTTTCAAATTAAGGAGGCACTAATGAGAGCGGCATGGAGTAAAGGCCCCAGAGACATAAACAGGGCTTGTGTCACCCTGCTGCCGGACTTATCTCACAGAACCCTCCAAATGCGGAGAATGCTGAAGCCTTAAAGTAATTAAACAAACAAGCTGTTTAAAAGATACCGCGCTAAAATAATAAATTCCAAAGTGATAAGCTCAACGTGTAAGACTCAAGTCCAAAAAAGTCCAAATCAATTCCAAAATTTTAAATAAACACAGAGCTAATTAAGTGCATCAATTAGTGAAATGTCACAAAAGGGATATTGTGTGATATCCACCGCTGCGTGCCCGTCACCGGTATCACAAAACTCTTACCAGATCAACACATCATTAGTGCATTAAATATATGTGCAGACTCCTCCAGAGAGAATGAATAATGATTCTTCTCAAATTGGGGACAACCCGTTAAAAATAACTTCAATTCTCCTTTGATTTCAATATGTGGCTTGAATTCCAACATCACAATTCCATGAGGACGAAAAAGTACTCCAATCACATGTAACAAAATATAAATAGGAAAGACTAGTGCAACATTGCTAGATATAAAGACTGCCCACTTTAATATCAACAAAAATGCACTCACAAACAGATAAAATCAATCAGCATGTAAAGGGTTAAAAAGACCGCGAACAGCTCTCACCGCTCCTGACTGGTAAACTTGCAAGTAAAAAGTGCCTCCAGATATGAAGGAAGCCCGAGCCTCCAACGCGTTTCGTCGCTCGTAGGCGACTTTAACTAGGATTAATGCTGAAGCCTTAACTTGACCTAATACAACGACAGGGGGCGACTTACAGATGGGGACACCCCTTTCAGCTTCTGATACGAAAGGATTGAAGAACATACGCCCTGAAGACGCAAGAGCAGCTGGAGGGTCTATTTGAGTTCCTGGGAACAGCTCCCATCATCGTCCCGAATTGGCTAACCATAGAACCTGACGGAGGGCTGGCTCCGCTTCTGCAACGCCCTAGGAGACGGGAAAGGGGGCGACGCAGGCCAGCACAGCGACCTGGTCCAGATCGCAGAAAGGATCCCGACCCCATCAACGGTGAACGAGAAGATAGACGACCCGAGTAGTACAGGGACATATGAGGTGTTTAAGATCACGGTTTGACTAGTTATATTTCCTGTTTCTTTTTCCCTTTAGTTAGGACTTTAGTTACAACCGATGTTACTGTTATAATCATGTGTGGCCCTACGGCTTTGCCCGCTTTGCCCGGGGGAGCCGGGATGTCTGGACCGGTTGGACATGTGGAGCACCGGGCAGTTCTGATTTCAGCTGCCCGTTGCGGGACCCAGGCTGCCTACCGATGGGGGCGGCCTGCTCCCCAAAGTGCCCCCGGCTGTCGTGCCGTGTCCTGGCTGTGTCTCTGCACGGACTCTTTTTTGGCTCCGGATGGACCGAGTCCGGGCAGGGCGGGTGTAGGGGGGACATTAGTCGAGGGTTATAAATTTAAGTTCCGACAGGATTGGGTTTCTCGCGGGTCTCTCCTCCTCCTGAAATTATGCTGCCTGTTTGTCCCATCTGGGGGTGGACTTTCCCGGTGGGGGGATCCCTCTCCCCGGGGGGTCCTTCAACGCGGGGCTAGTTCTTCCCGTGCGTGGGATGCCCCTGTGACTGGGGGGCCCCCATATCTGGGGTGCTGCTCAGAGTGACACCGGGGCCCTCCCCTCTTCCGCTGGGGACGGACCCGGCCCCTGTCGGCTACGTGGTATCGGAGGGGGGCGGAGGGGTCACCTGACACGGGACGTATAGGGCAGGTGGGACCTGTTGGAGAGGATGACCCTTATTGGAGGGGATAGGTGAACTGATGACCACTTGACAACATGTTGTAACATAAACATTTAAACTGTTTAGTGTATTTAATGTTGCTGCTCAACTGTTGATGTGTTATGGGGGTGGGAAGGAATGCCTGGTCGGATAAATATAGATCGAGAGTTATATCTGTGATTAGTTTGTTAGTTCTGGCTCCTCTTCACTTGGCATCCATTTTCCCCCAGTGACTCTAGTACTCCTCTGGGAGAGGATACCGGAGACTCCCCTGGAGGTTACTGGACTAGACCTCCCTATATTAGGGTGGTCGATATTTTGACCTTATCTGACCCATTTTTTTTGGGGTTCTCTCCGGAGTTTTGTTCCTTTCTAAAAAGTTGACACTTTCTGACTCTCTACCCCCGCCTCTGTTCTTTTCCCTGTCTCCTACTTTCCGCCCAACATCGCTGGGGTTCCCGGCCCTGCACCTAATCTATCCGCGCATAGTGGGTGACCACTTACTGCATTTACCTGGTGCCCAGGGGTTCTGCTGTCTGGGTCTGGGGGGGGGGGGGGGGCGAGATGGAGACGCTGAACTGCCACCCGCTGGGAACGGACATAAGGATGGTGTCCCTGAACTGTAGGGGCCTAAATGTACCTGAAAAAAAGAACGGCTATGATACCTGAACTGAGAAGACTGAGGGCCAAAATCGTTTTATTACAAGAAACGCATTTCAAGGGAAACGCTTGCCCTAGGATGTCCCCTAGATATTTTCCTCAGCGGTTTGTAAGCTCCTCGCCAGACTCCAAAACCAAAGGAGTGGCGATACTGATGGCCAGGGATATCCCGTTTCAGATGACGGACACCTCTGTAGATGGAGAGGGCAGATATGCAATAGTGAAAGGTACGCTATTTGGAGAAATGTACACAATGGCGTCTGTGTACGCCCCCAACAGCGGTCAGGTGGACTTTCTCCTGCGTTTCTTACCAAATTGTTGGACTTCCAGGAGGGAAGGATTCTCCTGGGAGGAGATCTAAATATTACTCTAGACCCACTTCTCTACTAGTCCTCCAAGATGGAGGACTACGGAAGGTAAAACAAGCCCTACATAAACTACAGCTATGTGACCCCTGGAGAATCCACAATCCGAAAGGCAGAGACTACTCCCACTTATCACCAGTGCATTCGACGTACGCAAGGCTAGACTACATATTGCTTTCACACAGTCTACTGCCTAGGGTAGCCGACTTTGACATAGAAGTGGCGTCCCTATCAGATTATAGCCCAGTATGGGTGTCTATGATCACTAGAGAGGAGGGAAGGAAGATCTGGACATGGAGACTGAATGAGAGCCTGTTAAAAGACCCTGTAACCACACAGGCAGCACAGTCGGCTCTAACCGAATACTTTGAGTTGAACTGTTCAGAGGAAGTAACGCCAATGACAGTTTGGCAGGCACACAAGGCCGTGATGAGAGGGATCCTCATCCAGCACGCAACCAGACTGAAAAAAGGCCATCACGGCTGGAGACTGAATGAGAGCCTGTTAAAAGACCCTGTAACCACACAGGCAGCACAGTCGGCTCTAACCGAATACTTTGAGTTGAACTGTTCAGAGGAAGTAACACCAATGACAGTTTGGCAGGCACACAAGGCCGTGATGAGAGGGATCCTCATCCAGCACGCAACCAGACTGAAAAAAGCCCACACTACGCAGAGAGACGAGTTGCTCTCACAAATTCAGGAGCTAGAAAGGAAACATAAAGAAACCCAGGCACAAGAGTCTCTAAAGGATCTGACGACATGCAGGGAGAAGCTAAACTCCCTATTACTAGGAAAGTCTGCATTTGCTACTAAGAGATATAGGTGATTTTATTATGAATGGGAAAACAAGAGCGGCGCACTGCTGGCCAGAGCTCTGAGGAAGCAACAGTCCATCAACTTTATCGAGGCTATACTTGATGAGAAACAGAAGAAATGGCACAAAACAACGGACATCGCTGGAGTATTCCAGGAATACTACCGTGGACTATATAACTTACACCCGCAAGGGGAGAGAAATCCCCAAAGGGAACTGTCCAAGATACGGCAATATATTGAGGCCTCGGGCATGCCGAGACTAGGCGATGAAGAAATAGCCAAGTTGGGAGATCCAATCTCGAGAGCTGAGTTACACCAAGCAATAAAGTCCACACCGAATGGTAGATCCCCGGGGCCTGACGGGCTAACCATTGCATACTATAAGAAATTTGAAGGCATCCTGAGTAAACACCTCCTCCGAGCACTCAATGCCACTGAAAGGGAGGATACTGTCGGAGCGTTCCCAGCTGAAGCATTAGAAGCCCATATCACAGTCATCCATAAAGCAGGGAAGGACCCGTTGAGCTGCAAAAGCTACCGCCCTATTTCGCTATTGAACGTAGATCTTAAATTATTCACCAAAATACTTGCAAATCGGATAGCAATCCACTTACCGAACCTTGTAGAGAAAGACCAATGTGGGTTTATCCCTGGTAGAGAAGCCATGGATAACACGATCAGGACCCTAAAGCTTATACACAGGTCACGGATAGATAACTCTCCAATGATGTTACTATCCACAGACGCTGAAAAAGCGTTCGATCGTGTAGATTGGAGTGAAGTGGTGAAACACATAGGGCTCCAAGGGATAAGGTTTATCTTGGGAATGTACTCTGAACCGCAGGCCAGGGTAAAAGTGAACGGTCATCTCTCTCAGCCTTTCCGGATATCAAACGGAACCAGACAAGGAGGCCCATTATCCCCCCTCACCTTCGCCCTAGTAGTAGAACCCTTCTTAAGACACATAAGAAAGAACACGGATCTAAGAGGGGTTCAAGTACGAGGCATAGAGCACAAGGTCTCCGCTTATGCAGATGACCTTCTATTTTTTATCTCCAACCCGGCTGTGGGACTTCCGTACCTCATGAAGGAATTCTGAAAATTTGGGAATCTCTCCGATTTTAAAATTAATTTTGACAAGTCGGAGGCGCTCAATGTTGGACTCCCGGAAACAGTAGTATCTCCTATCAAGTCCTCCTTCCCATTTAAATGGTCATCACCTACGTTAACCTACCTAGGTACGAAGATCCCGAAGGACACCGAGGATGTCTTTAGGCATAACTTCCCCATGCTGAACAAAATCAAGGCAGACTTGGCAGGATGGGACTCTCTTACGCTTACCTAGTTGGAATGGATGAGTTCTATAAAAATGACAATCCTCCCAAGAATATTATATCTATTCCAAACCCTCCTGTGCCACATACCGGCAAGTTACTTTAAGAACCTGAACACAATTCTCCTAAAATTAATTTGGGGTGGGAGAAAACCAAGGATCCGATTTGGACTTCTACAGCGACCTAGATCGAAAGGTGGCTTGGCTGTCCCAAATCTGAAGAGATACTGGCAGGCAGAACACTTACAGAGAATAGTGGACTGGGGGAGGAATGGAAGTAGACGTGGAGCTGTGTAGAGACCCCGTTGAAGGAGATCCCATGGGCAGCAGAGACCTCAAGCCGATGGGGAGGATCTAACCTAATGATCAAACCGACTCTCGGTGTCTGGGACGTGGTCAGAAGATTGGGCGAGATCTCGCCTTGGCCGTCGTCCCTGATTCCAGTAATCTGGAACCCGGAGCTGCCTGTCAGTCGGGGACTGCTGGCCAGAGGGAATTGGAGAGAATTGGGAACTGTCAGAGGGAGAGACCTGGTGAGAGGTAGAGAATGGTGCAGCATAGAGGAGCTTAGAAGCAGATGGGGAAGTGCACACCTGGATCCCTGGCCGCTGCTACTTTTCCAGCATTTCCTACAAAGAGTGGGCCCGAAAAACTCACTGGGATGAGATCTTACCCATTTTGAGACCTTTGTCACACAGAAAGACACACCGCATAGGGTGATATCCCAAATATATCAACCTCTGCAGGGGACGACACCTACCTTTTGCTGAGAATGGAAGAGAGAACTAGGCAGTGTGTTCATGGTGGACGAATGGGAGAAAATGTTCTCACTCGCCCACAAATCATCGGTCTCAGTACAAGTACAGTAAACGAACTATAAATACCTATCCAGGTGGTATTATACTCCAAAGCGACTGGCCTCCATCTTCCCGAGTTCTTCACCTATGTGCTGGAGATGTAAAGCAGAGGAGGGCTCATTAATACACATTTTGTGGTCTTGTCCTAAAATCACAGTCTTCTGGAAGAAGATAACAGAAACTATGACTGAGATAGTGGGCTCACAAGTCCCCCTCTGCTCCACCATACCACTAGCAGTGTGGCAGCATATAAAAAGTTGATCCTGAGGCACTGAATAAACGCAGCCAAAATGCTGATCCCCAGGTTTTGGAAGACTGAATATACCCCAACAGAAAATGACTGGATTCGAGAGATGAACAAAATAAGGGAAATGGAAGAGCTGACAGCTGCAGCTCAGGACGAGGAAAAGACCCGACTACTCTGGATGCCGTGGTATATGTACATGTTCCGGCCCCCGGTGGCCCGTCTCGCTGATCCCTCGCCCCCCTAGGGGGGGTTCGTCGCCATCTGAATATCTAACAGGCGAATCAGTAGGAGCGTTGAAAATCACTGTATGGACGGAAGGAGTGAAAAGAACTAACATGAGGACCCGGGAGTGAAGCCAACCAGTGAAGGAGTTATTATGAAATATGACCAACCAAAATTGTGGATTGATCAATCATTTAGGGATCAACTGCTTACTGGCTTTAAGTCTGCTTATCTCCGCTTTTTCACCTTCCCAGATGCAACCCAATATATGAAATAATATTTTATTAATTTAGCATAAATCGACTGCATAAGGTGGTCCCCTGCTCCTTACTTATCTTCAATGGGAAGAATTTACCAGCAGGGCCCCCATAAGTATAAAACTAATGAAATCCATGTAGTCTGCCTTGTATTTTTCTTAGGCAGAGATAATTTAGTAGTGTGCTTCCCCGTATGGATATAATAATTGTCTCTATGTACTTGACTACTGTGTAAAGTCAAAAAATTGATAAGTAATATTGTTCATAGGATAAATACTGTAATATTGGTTGTGTAGCTATGTGTATCAGTGCTATGTATATGGATACTATCAGACTGTCAGCCCCTGTCTGCCTTCCTGTCGCCACGGTGCGTGCTGTCGGCGTCTGCACTTGCGCCGGGCGGACCCGCCCCCCTGCTGCTTAAGCATTAGATGACCGCGGCCGGGTCATCGGGGGGCATGGCCGTCGGGCGCGAGAGCTGACGCGCCCTGTATGAATACACGGCTGACGTACGGCGCGTAGTGACGTCAGGAATGGCAGGGCGGGTATAAAAGCTGGCCACAAGGAAGACTCATTACCCCGATCAGAAGCCGTGGGTGCACGGCAGAGCGCGTGGGGCAGCCTGTGTTCCCGGATCCACATCTATAATGGCGGTATTTATTTATGATGATTGATTAATATCGAGAGAGTTGTATGTTTATTGTGCCCTCCTTGCTCCCCCTCCTTAAACCTCTGTATGGCCTAATTAGGCCACTGCAGGATTGTGTATACCTGCACATTTTATATAGTTAGGATAAAGCATTTGTTGTATCATTGTTGATTAATTATCTTTGCGGGAGGAGCGGCTGGGCCTCTGTATATGGGGGTTTATTATTATTGTTTCTCTTACTGATATATTTGTGATTATTGGTTAATATAAAAGACTTAGATTTTGAGATTTTACTTTGATATGTAATTGATGCATGAGTCATAGGAGTTTGGCTCAGCATTATTTGATGGGTTTACACACGTTACGATTTGCACATAGCATCTTATTGTAATTAATTATACACACACTTAAGGTTGATTTTTAGATATTTATTTAAATAGCTTTTGGTTTGTTGATTTGGTTGTCCTCTATGGCACACACTTCTTAGATAGTTGGTAACATATAGTTTATTGTTGCACTGTCAATTTATTATTATTGTATCATTTTAGATTTTGATAGATTTTAATTTATTCTCTGATATATTTTGTACATATACTCCCTGCAAAACATATGCCCGAACACTTGGGGGCAACTCTTTATTTATATATAGATAAAAAAGAAATCCTTGTATGTAAATAACTCATTACTACCTTTTCTAAATAATAAGTGGGTACCTATTAACTCCTTGTTTTTTAAGCTGTTTTGTATTTTTGTGTCATGTGTGTTTTTTAATTGTTGTATATAGCATTTTTCAAATAAATTATTCCTATTGATATACTTCTTTATTATATATTGTGGTAGTGCCCATTCCTTAAACCCCATATTTGTAGAGTACTGTTGATGTGTTTTGTGTTTTGGGGTTTTGTGGGAGCACCCACTCTGGATTCACTTTAGTGGTGCCCTTACAGTCTCGCCCCCCTAGGGCTCGGTGCGGAGCCTAAAATGGGCAGTAGTCGGCCGTTCGACAGCTGGCACCAATATGGGTATGTACACACTTGTGGGGTGGAACATGGAGACCCCCTTTCCCTCCTTTCTCTGCCCTTTTTTTTTCTCCACCACCTGTTCATACTTATCCCCTTTCTTTCTCCCCCCCTTTTACCCTCTGTACACTCACTCTCTCTTAATGGCCTGGCCCGGGTTACAAAACACCCCAAACTGGCCCCCAAATTATCAAGACACTAGGCCAGAATCAAACAAATTCTACCTGAAAGACAAGGAAATCACTGAGATGTCCGGTCAAACAGCAGAATGAGGTTCAGAAGCCTGAGCCAATGCTTTTTTGACAAAGAAAAGTGAATAGAAGCCAAAACTCCTGGGGGGACAGGAGACAATAGTGGGGCACTATTGATGTCTCCCTGCGAGATCCTGGACCCTCTAGGATATCCCAGAGATAAACAGTCTCTAAAAAGAACCACGATCATAGGAACATGGGGGTATACATGCATATGGTGGGCCAGCGCTACTGCTACTTGTATGTTATCTTTGTACTTATTCTGAACCCTTTGCATCTCCGATACCTTAATATTCTGTATTTGAAAACTAAATAAAGAATAAAAAAAAAAAAAAATCAATTCTACAGGTGAGTAATCACAGAATTGTATTTTTCCAAGTATACAGCACGTCGTGTTCCAGTTATTCCTTACTCCTGGGGCATCCAAAAGCAGTGTCCGTAAGGTAGGGTGGGATCCTCAAAAAGTAACAGCGGGCAGTTTAAACCACTGCTGCCTGCAGAACTTTGTGGCCAAAAGCAGCGTCAGTTGAGGCCCTAACATCAACCTTGTAAAACTTGGAAAAGGTATGAACAGAAGACCAAGTAGCGACCTTGCAAACTTGTTCAACATAAGCTTGGTGCTGAAAAGCCCAAGAAGCACCAATAGCACGAGTGGAATGAGCAGTAAGGCGGAAGGAAGGTTCCTTCCCCTTAGCAGAATAGGCTTGAACCACCGCCTGACGGATCCACTTACTGATGGTGGATTTAGCCGGAGGCAAACCCTTCCTAGGTCCAGAAGGGAGAACAAAAAGAGCATCAGTCTTCCTGAAAGACTCAGTAGCTACCAAGTAGAACTTCAAGGTCCTGACCACATCAAGAGAATGTAAGACCCGCTCCTTAGGGTTACTAGGATTAGGGCACAGAGAAGGCAAAACAATGTCCTGATTGAAAAGCAGACACAACCTTAGGCAGGAAATCTGGCTTAAACCGAAACACCACCTTGTCCTGGTGTCGCTCAAAGTGAGGAGGTTTAATGGAAAGCACCGCCAACTCAGAAACACGCCTAACAGAAGTGATAGCCACCAAAAAGGCTACCTTAAGAGTCAAGATAGACAAAGCAGCCTCACGTAGGGGCTCAAAAGGAGGGCCCTGCATGGCAGATAAAACCAAATTCAAATCCCAGACCGGTAACATAGGCTTACGTGGCGGGCGCACGTGAGTAACCCCCTGGAAAAAAGTCTTAACCAAACGGTGGTTGGCAAAGGATCTTAGCCAGAGCTGAAACATGACCTTTGAGGGTACTAAGTTGAAGGCCCAAATCCAAACCATGTTGCAAAAATTCCAGAATCCTGGGAATAGAAAACACCCGACAGGGAAGAGACTTGGACTCACACCAGGCAATGTAAGCATGCCAAACCCTATAGTAGATGAAGGACAAGGACTTCTTCCTAGCCCGAATCATGGTATCAACAACAGAGGCAGGCAGCCCCTTTTCCATCAAAATGGAGGTTTCAGCAGCCAGGCCGTTAAAGCCAGCGTTTGTAAATTGGGATGGCATAGCTGCCCCTGAGTGAGCAGGTCTGGATCCTTGGGCAGAGCGCATTGATCTACTGCCAACTGCACAATGTCTGCGAAACACACCCTTCTTGGCCAACAGGGAGCCACCAGAATGGTCGGCACCCCTTCCTGGGCTATCTTGCGCAGCACCCTGCCCAGGAGAGGAAACGGATGGAACACATAGAGGAGCCGAAAGCTCTTCAAAGACATTGCTAGTGCATCCATCGCGAAGGCCAGAGGGTCCTGGGACAGAGAGACAAAGACTGGAAGCTTGTGATTATGACGGGATGCAAACAGATCCACATCCGGCTGACCCCAGCGGTGGCACAGGGAGCGAAACACCCTGCTGCTGAGGGACCATTCTCCCAGATGAGAAGTCCCCCTGCTCAGAGAGTCTGCCTCCAGATTTTCCACCCCCGGGATGTACACTGCCGAGATGCAGGGGACATTCTCCTCCGCCCAGGGCAGTGTCAGGGACACTTCCTTGAGGGCCCTCTTGCTCCAGGTCCCTCCCTGATGACTGATGTAGGCAACCACCGTCTGGTTGTCCGAGCGGATCTGAACAGCCCGACCTCGAAGGTGTTGGTTCTCAATTGGGCGAGAACCAACCTTATCGCCCTCAGTTCCAGAATGTTGATAGGAGTATAGGCCTCCTGGGGGCCCCACTGACCCTGGAGTTTCAGGGACTTCCAGAAGCCCCCAACCTGTCAGACTGGCATCAGTGGTGAGACAGAAAGGTTCTGCCCGCCAAGAGGTTCCTTGAGTCCAGCCACCACGAGAGGGGACCGTCTGGCCAGGGGGGACAGAACTCCTGATCCAGGGACACAGGGTCCCGATCCCACACTGATAATAGGTGTAGCTGAAGAGGTCTCATGTGAAACTGAGCATAGGGTACCGCCTCGAAGCAAGACACCATCAGGCCCACCAGCTGCATCCCCTGCCGGATAGAGGGATGAGGACAAGAAAGTAGAAACTGGGCCTGAGCTTGAAGACTCTCCACCTTCTGCTGAGGGAGAAAAACCTTGACCTGAGATGTATGCAGAGTCATGCCCAGAAAGGACCTCACCAGTGAAGGGGACAGAGAAGACTTGGGGTGGTTGATCACCCAGCTGAAGGACTCTAGTGTGGACACCACCATCTGGGTATCCAGCTCGGCCTGATGGAATGACTGAGACATGATCAGAATGTCGTCCAAATAAGGAAGAATGCGAATGCCCTGAGATCTCAACAGAGCCATCACGCCCGCCAGCACCTTGGTGAATACCCTGGGAGCCGAGGTGATACTGAACGGTAGGGCCACAAATTGGTAGTGCTGATCCTCCAGAGTGATCCTGAGAAATCTCTGATGACCTGGGAAGATTGGTACATGAAGGTAAGCATCCTTGATGTCTACAGAAGTCATGAAGTCGCCCGGGCGCAGGGTACTGACTGCTGAGCGTAGGGTCTCCATGCGAAAATGCTTGAATCTGACAAACTTGTTGAGGCGCTTCAAATCCAGGATGGGCCTGAGGGACCCGTCCTTTTTGGGAATCGTGAATAGATTGGAATAGAAGCCTCTGCCCCTGTCCCTGAGAGGCATCGGACAGATGACACCCAACTCCAGAAGGTTTTGGACCGCAAGGCGCGAACCCTGAGCTGACGGGGTTTTGAGCCATCTGGGATCTGATGAATCTTGGGGGCAGCCAGGCTGAAAACTCTATCTTGTAACCGGAGGAACCACCTCCTGTATCCACCTGTCTGCTACACGTAGCCCCCCCCACCCGGATGGGTGAGGGTGCCTCCTCATGCCATGAGGGGCTTGGGGGAGGATTTGGGCTTGGGACCCCATGAGAGACCGGGACGGCCACGTCCTCTACCCCTGCCCCAATAGTCTCCGCGTGCCCCAGCAAAGGAGACGCCTCGACCTGCCCTGGTAGCACGGAAGGAGGGGAGGGAAGCACTGGTCCCCCGAAAGGGCCGAGACGGCCTCCTGCGTTGAGGCAGCCTACCACCCCTGGCAAACAGGTCCAAGCGCTCCCCAAAGAGCCTCAGCTCCTTAAAAGGAAATCCAGTGAGGGCCTTCTTAGCAGCATTATCAGCCACCCACTGACACAGCCAGACAGAGCGATGTATAGCCACCAAAAGGGCAGAAGTCCTAGCACACATCCTTATGGCATCATCCATGGCAGAAAGAATATAGGCAACAAATTTATAGCATAGCAGGAGAGATCTATAATCCTCTCCTCCCGCGTCATCTGAGGCCCCATCCAAGAGACACTTGAGCAGCCCTTTAATGGCCATAGCCGTAATCACAGAGGCACAAACCGGACGCAGCACAGGCAAAGGCATGACAGGACAACTGGTCCATGCGCCGGTCCTCACCATCCCTCAGGGTAGTAGTGTTAGGTGAGTGCATGACAGATGTATTAGACAACCCTAGCACGGGAGCGTCCACCTCGGGAGGACATGACCAACGCTTAATCACATCAACGGGAAAGGGATCTTGGGCACCCCAGGTAGCTTACTAGGCCGTTCCTACTAATTGAGCACCAGATTATAAAAGTGATTCTGCTCAGGGAACTCCATGCGTGGTTTAACAGTATGAAAAAGCTCACCCTGCTGCTGCGGAGCCACGGCAGGAGGGGAAATACAAAGCACTTCAAAAATGTGGGTCAACAACCTGTCAGTGTCCTCTGAAGACCACGGATCTTCTCCAAAAGGAGACCCAGTACCACCATATACTTTAGCCTGTTCCTCAGAGGATTCTGAATCAAAGAACAATTCCCCCTACCCAAGGGGGTAAAGGCCAGAAAATGAGTCCCTCATCCTCTACAGGAAAGAAGGAAGCAGCGGGAGATAGATGCCGCTTCTTGGCAGAAGCCTTAGGCGGGACCGACCCAGCAATATGCTTTTCAATGCTGAAGCCGTGCAGCCAAATGATGTTGTAACTCTCTGCTAGTATGCCCCTCACTAGGGGCCAGATGCAGGCGTGGGGGGTAGGCGATGACGAAGGGGGCGCAGCGCCGGGAACCGTAGCAGACGACCCAGGCTGCAGCGCAAGTACATGCTAGGCGCAGGGCACACATACCCTGACACTGTCACTCACTGGGGATACCCCACACGCAACACACAGCTGGGCCTGTCCCGAAGGAACCCCAAGCCTCCATATGGTGATTGATGCAGACGCAACGGCCAGTACAGGGACACGGCTAATAATAGCCACCCAGGATGCCCCCAAAGCCCGCTAGGGAAGGTGGGAGATTGGTAAGGGGCAGGCCAGGAGAGACCAAAGTCAGAGGTGACCCGCCTGCAAGACACAACAAAGTACAATAAGCATCCCCAGCGCATACAGATAAACGGCAATAGAAACCCCGTAAGGGACTCACGGACCAAGTGGACAGATCGCACAGAAAAGCAGATCACAGCCAGACTGCGTTGCAGCACCGCAGAGACGAGGGCCACAAAATGGCGCCGGCAGTACCTACAGGGGCGGACCGCAGGCGCATGGCGCAGGACATGTCAACTGCGGTTCCCGTCCCCCCCGCGATCAGGTGACGCACCGGCTCCATGACAGAAGTAAAAAATACCAAATACAAAGTGCCAACCACCGCAGAGCGCCGTACACACGGCCCACATAGCACACAAGTAATAAAAAATACAATTCTGTGAAATACTCACCTGTAAAATTGGTATTATACGTATACAGTACGTCCTGCTCCAGATATAATACTTACACTTGGGTAATCCTCCACAAGAGGGCGCTGTGCACTGCAGACATGCAAAAAAACAGGCTCCTCCCGGCCCTTCATATACCCGGGGACCTCCCATAAATCCCCAGCATTGAAAAGCAGTGAACAAGAAGCCGGGAGAAATTAACCACCAAAAACAACTGGTAAAGACAACAATGATAACAATCACCATACAGGGGATCCAGAATAATGCAAAAACCAGGGTGGGGTGGAGCAGGACGTACTGTATACGTATAATACCAATTCTACAGGTGAGTATTTCACAGAATTGTATACAGAACGTCCTGCTCCAGATATAATACTTACACTTGGGACATCCAATAGCAGTGTCCATAAAGTAGGGTGGGATCCCCAACAAAAAAGGCACAACAGACAGTAAAAGCACTGTCACCTGCAAACCTTGCTACCAAGAGAGACATGAGCAAAAGCTCTAACGTCAACATCATAAAAACCTTTGAAAAGGTAAGAACAAAAAACAAGTATCGATCTAGCAAACTTGTGCAAGCAAACCTGGTGCTGAAAAGGCCCAAAGATACCAAGGCACCAGTAGAATCAGAAATAAAGTGAGAATAAACTCTTCCCCTTAAAGGAATAGGCCTGAGTAACTGCCTGACAAAATCAAACGCTAAGAGTAGCCCAGGAAGAAGCCAAACCTTCCCTAGGACCAGAAGGGACATCCATCCAAGTAAAGGCTAGGCCCAAGGCCGCTTAACCCCTGGAAGCAAACGAGATCAGGCACATACAGATGTAGGTGCCCACAAAGGGGCACCCAAGGGGCATCAGTCCCCCTAAGGGGCAAGCGACAATCCAGGAAAAAATTCCGGCACCAGTTGAGGGAAGTAGATCCCCTTGCCTCAGCGTTACTAGGAATAAAGCACAGTGAAAGACAATGTCTTAAATACATGAACCTAAGACACCATCTTAGGCAGAAGGTCCGGCGTAAAGCGGAACGCCTCACATCTTGGTGTATATATCAAAGAACGAGGGCTAGCTAAACAGAGCCGCCCGCTCAGGCACACGTCTGACTGAAGTAACAGCCCCCCGAAGGAGAAACTTATGGATAAGAACAGTCAGACAGCATCCAGAATAGGTCCAAAGGGAAACACCCCGCAAGGCAAACAGAATAAAATTCAAATCCCAACAGGGACCCTAGAACCACGTGGGGGATGCACCTGAGCAATCCCCGAAAGAAGGCTAAACCAAGTCAAAAACTGAGTAACGACTTCTACAGGAAGACGGACAGGGTAGAACCTGAACCTCCAGAGTACCGAGTAGGAGAGCCAACTCCAGCCCATACTGTAATAACTCTAGAACCCTGCGAACAGAGAGCGCCCAACAGGGGAGAGACCAGGACTCACACCAAGCAATATGGGTATGCAATACCCCACAATAGACGGAAGAAGAGAAAGAAGAAGCCAACTCCAAGGCTTCCAGAAGTCACAGTCACCCAGAAGATAAGTCCGTCTCCATCAAGGTGGATGAGTCAACCGTCAGGCCATCCAGACCAGAGCCTGTAGATTGGGGTGAAATAACAAAGGGGGCCTGAGTGAGCAGATCAGCACTCCTGACAGAACGTACAGGTCTGCTGTCCTCAGTACCACGTCTGCAAACCACACACCACTAGGCCACCCGGGGGCCCCCAGTATCACTGGTTCCCCCTTTGCAGAGCAACCTGCGCAGAACCCTGCCTAGCAGGGTAAATGAAGATAAGACATACAGAATAGAAGCCATAAAGCTACTAAGTCACATGACCAAGGTCAGAACAATCTGAGATAGGGAAAAACAAGGGCCTAGAATCCATGAAAGTGACGGGGCCCAAAAAGATCCACCCTAGATGGATCACATAGTGACACAAGAATTAGCACATCCTGTGGCCGAAGGACATCCACCGGAGCGAATATCGCTGATATGCAGTGAACGCTGTTCTCCACCCAGATCAGGGTCAGATACCTTCCTGGAAGATCAGCCTGCTCCGCGTCCACACAGATAATTAATACAGTCCCTGTCGTCAGACAGAACAAGGAGCCCCGAATAGACAGATCCCACAAGGGAGAAGTCCAGCGAGATAGAGCCAACCTGAAAGCCTACCACTTCAAAAATTAGACAGACGAATGGACCCCTAAGGTCCCACCTCCCCCGGAACCACGGGGGATTTTTAGAAGAAAGAATCCCCCCCTCCGTCAACCTGACAGATTTGGTATCCATCTACAGGAAGACGCAGGGAAGAGGGTGCCCCATGACTGGTTCCTTGAGTACAACAGTCTCAAGGGGAACCACCATACCAAGGTGGAAGGGTACACAGACCCAGCTCCAGGGAAGCTGGAACCCAGTCCAGCATTTACAATATAAGTAGCAGAAGAGCCCAAGGGCACTGAGCATAAGGGACAACCTGTGAGCAGCCACCAACAGGCCCACCAGCCGCAATCCAGCCTGGTGAAGAGATGGAAACAGCAAAGCCCATGTAACCAGATTGTCCACTTAATAGTCAAGGAAGCAGGTTCCTGCAGAACCGAATCCAAGTTCAACCCTAGGAATGGAGATACCAAATAAGGGGAAAATGAGGAATTGAGGTGATTGAGCACCCATCCAAAGACTCCCAAAGGGCACCACCAGCCGAGTAACAAACTCGGCCTGGCGTAGGGATTGGGAAGCAAAGAAGGACGACCAGGCAGTTCCTCGCGCGGACGCCCCCTTGGTCTCAGTAGAGACATCACCCCTGTCATCGCCTAGGCGATCACTCTGCGAGCAGAAGAGAGGCCAGATAACAAGGCCACAATCAGCAGTGTTGGAGCACCAACTCTAACCTGTAAGATCCTTGGTGCCAGGAAGGCACAATAGCAATGAAATAAGCATCTTAGGTCCCCATAGACGGCAAGAGGTCCCTGGACACAGGGCACTGGTGGCCCAACTCAAAGAAACCATGCAGAAACTGCCTGTGAATGTAAATTGCCGCACCTATGGAAGGCCATAATGGGCAGAGTGTCTCATCCTTTTGGAGGAATGTGGAAAGGTTGGAGTAGAGGCCCCTGCCTCTGTCTGTTAAGGGCAACCTGCAGGTGACCCCAGACCTCGCAGGCCGCGCATGGTCTGCGCCAACACCAGAAGAGAGGCAGGGACCAGAAGCATCCTGGCAATCTCAGGAAGGGGCCGCCCAGCAGACACTATCCTGCATCCAGAGTAAACTTCTTCCTGACTCCATCAGAACGAGGCATGACACCTCCTGATAGGGGCAAGGTGCTGCGGCCATCCCCTCGCTCAGGCGGGCGCCCCATCATGCTTGGGGGATTTTGGTAAAATATTTGGCTTAGTCCTGCCGGAGGGACCCGGGAGTTGTCTGCCACTCCCGGGGCAGGGATCTATACCAAAAAGCTGGAAGGACACCCCTGGTTCGGGTTGGACACTAACATAGGGGGGGTGGAGGGGTGCCCCTGCCCCGAGAAGGCCAAGGCCGCCCTCTGCAAAGGGGTGTTTTGCCCTTTTTTCCAAACAGGTCCAGACGGGCCCCGAATAGGCGTCGCCCTCTAAAGGGAAGCCCAGTAAGAATCTTTTTTTGTAGCATCGTCAACACCCCACTGTCGCAGCCAGACCAGTCGGCGTATAGCTACCGCAAGGGCGGAAGTTCTTGCGCACATGCTGATGGCGTTATCCAGCGCCAAAAGGATAAATCTTACAAATACATCACAACTGGAGAGTGTATTAAACACCTCCCAGGGGAGATCCTCAGGTTGCTGATCAATCATCTTTCTGATGAGGGTCCTAGCGGCCACTGCAGCAATGGCCGCGGTACAGACCAGGCGCAGAGTCGTCCCTGCACAAGAAAAGGCGTGGGAAGCCAGCCTATCAATGCGCCGGTCCTCAGCATCCCGAAGGGTACGATAAGTAGGGGCTGCAATAAAGGGGGGGTTACAAACCCCAATGATCGGTGCATCCACCACAGGAGGTGATGACCAGCAGTTAACCACATCAGGGGGAAAAGGGTATTTCCAATCCCAGTCCCCTGGAACCCCTGGAAGTTTACTAGGGCATTGCCATTCTTTGAGTACAACAGCCTGGAAGTGATCCTGCTCCAGAAATTCCAAACGCGGCAGCGCTGTATGGAAACTCTCCCTTCTAGGCCTGGAAACCTCACCAGGGAGAGATATAGACAAGACCTCGAAGATCTTTATCAGTAATTCATCGGTGTCACACAGGCCCCAAGAACCGGGGCCCGAATCATCATGACTCCTCCCTTCCTCAGATGAGCCAGAGAATAGCCGACCTTCATCAGAAAGAGCAAAACCCTGCTCAGCAGTGAACTCCTCAGATTCAGAAGGAATGGGCGAAACCGGAGGCGTCAGGGACCGCTTCTTACCAGGGCCCAAGCGCTCAGCCAACCTCGAAATCACCTGATCGGCCGTAGGCAGTCTGCGCGGCACAACTTGCTGGTCATTCCCGCTCGAGTGCGACTCATCAGGAGTGAGATTTAAGCACGGGGAAGACAGGTGTATTTAAACGAGGCGCAGCCACTGGCAACCCTGACTGGGCCAGTACTTGTTCAGCACAGGGTCCGCAGACCCGTGCTCTGTCAGCATCAGCATGGGGCAGTCCACACGCTGTACACAGCCGGTCTTGTCCCGGTGGGACCCCGGTCACGTAATTCTGAGATGCCTCCATATGGTGATTATTATTAATGTAATATATATATATATATATATATATATATATATATATATATATATATATACCAGTAGGGATTTACACAATAGGCAACCCTGGATGTCCCGCTAGGAATGTGGGAGAATTTTGTAAGCCTGCTACAATATATGTTAGGCTGGGAGAAGCCACCGGAATCTTTGACGTCTGAAAGACAGAAGGGGAATAAGAGGTGTCAGGGCCATGCGCAGCAGAAAGAATACTAATGATGAAATCGCCCGCAAGGGCACTTACCGACCCGGGGAGGAGAAGGACCGCAAACACGTGCGCGCGCGAAGAGCAACAGAATGGCGCCAACCAAACCTCGAAGGGCGGGCTCAATCTGGGTGTGACGCGGAGCGCGCCACGCTGGGTCCCCGCCTCCCCCAAAGAGCGCGAAGCTCTGAAGCAGCCGTTAAGACTTGACAAGCCAATAAAGGCATCTGCTAGTGGATACTCGTAAAGTCTAAGGATGCCGCCACCATTCTGACGCCCGTAGGCGTGTACAAAAATTAGTTTCTTGCCCAAGTTGCAGGATAATAAAGCAGGACGTGCTGTACACAATTGCATAGTAAATAGAAGGAGCAAGCAGCGCGGCTCTGACACCTAGTTGCCGGTCAGGGGCAAAAGTAGGCCATAAGCGTGACAATACAGTACACTGAGACCACCGACACACACACACCCCCCCTTCTTTTCCCCCGAATACGGGGGGAAACGAGGGAGGACGGCGACCCTTTACATAGGGTCCACCTCTACACGGGGCATGGGGCAATAATGCGGGAGGGACATCCACTATGAGGCTCACCATCAGCCTAAACCGCTTACCCTTTGGTCGGGGACTGCGGTGGAGCATGGCTCCGTTAAGCACACATGGTGCTGCCTACCTTCACCCGACCAGCGCAGCCCAGGCTGGGAGGCACATCACAAGGAGGACGGGTGGGAATAGTCCAACAGGGCCGCAGGCTGTAATAGCTCCGCTCACCTGCGAGCGAGTGATACTTCATGTCTTCGCAGTCAGCACTGCAGATAAATCTGGGGATTTGTGGGAGGTCCCCGGGTATATGAAGGGCCAGGAGGAGCCTGTTTTTTTGCATGTCTGCAGTGCACAGAGCCCTCTAGCGGAGGATTTCCCAAGTGTAAGTATTATATCTGGAGCAGGACGTACTGTATACTTAGAATAACTAACACACGCGTATAACGGACCCCCTGCCAGCCACGCAAGCCCCCTTTGGAGGGGGGGGTGGAGGGCATTAAAGCGCCAAGAATTTGGGGCTAGGGCATCCCATCAAGGCTCACCATATAAAGCCTGTAGCCAGCTACCCTTTGGTACAGGGTCTTGCGGCCTGGAGCAGCGCTCCTCCAGCACCTGACCCTAGTGCTGTCCTACCTTCACCCGAACTGTCAGCCGGGGCTGGGAGGCAGTGGGTCCAGAACGGGTCGGAGTAGGGCTGCAGGGCCGTAGGCTTGATAAGCCCCGCTCCCTGAGCACTAGAGAGCCATCTTCTATCTTCGCAGTCCAGACTGCAGAGAGACACTGGGAATTTGTGGGAGGTTCCTGGCTATTTATAGGGCCGGGAGTGGCCACAAGTCTTTCTGCAGTCCACTGCGCCACCTTGTGGCGGATTACCCAGGAGCAAGGAATAACTGGAACAAGACGTGCTGTATACTTGGAAAAATACCGTTTTGTGAGTACTCAACTGTAAAACGGATATTATGAGTGTGACATACACTCTGCTTCCACAGTCATGACATCTGGGTAATCTCCAGTAGAGGGCGAACTTCTGCAGAGATGAATGCAAAAAAAGGAGCTCCTCCCGGTCCATAAATACCTGGGACCTCCCACTAATTCCCCAGTGTAAGATAGCAGTAAGGGGACCAGGAAGACCAATTATAACAATACTAACAAAATAAACAATGGTTCACCATATAAAAAATCCAGAATACCAAAAGGGTGGGGTGAAGCGGAGTGTATGTCTCACTCATAATATCCGTTTTACAGGTGAGTACTCACAAAACGGTATTATTCCAAGTGTGACATACACTCCGCTTCCACAGTTATGACATCTGGGACATCCAATAGCAGTGCCCCTCATGGGTGGGAACCAAAAACAGTAAAATAATGCACCAACTTAAACCACTGCAGCTTGCAGAACCTTGCGGCCAAAAACAGCATCCGCTGAAGCCCGCACATCAACCTTGTAAAACTTGGAAAAAGTATGAACTGAAGACCAAGTAGCAGCCTTACAAACTTGGTCAACAGAAGCCTGGTGCTGAAAAGCCCAGGACGCACCAACAGCACGAGTAGAATGCGCAGTGACCTTAAAAGGGGGAGTCCTCCCCTTAGCAGAATAGGCCCCAACAATGGCCTGACGAATCCATTTGCTAATGGTAGACTTGGCGGGCGCCAAACCTTTCCTGGGTCCGCAGGGCACCACGAAAAAGGCGTCCGTCTTGCGGAAAGAAGAAGTAGTCACCAAATAGTACTTAACACAGTGAACAACATCCAAATTGTGCAAGACCCTCTCCTCGTCATTGCTAGGCTTAGGGCACAAGGAAGGGAGAACAATATCCTGATTGAGATGGAAGGCAGATACCACCTTAGGAAGGAAATATGGCTTAAAGCGAAAGACCACCTTGTCCTGGTGTCTTTCAAAGTAAGGGGCATGAATTGCCAGAGCCGCCAACTCAGAGACACGCCGAACAGAGGTAATAGCCACCAAGAAGGCAACCTTTTGAGTGAAAACAGAAAGAGCAATATCCTGTAAAGGCTCAAAAGGAGGACCCTGGAGAGCCGAAAGAACCAAGTTCAAATCCCAAACATGGACCATAGCCTTCCGAGGGGGCCAAACATGAGTAACCCCCTGGAAAAAAGTCTTAACCAGCGGGTGTAAGGCAAACGATCTTTGGAAGAAAACAGACAGAGCCGAGACATGCCCTTTCAAGGTACTAAGCTGGAACCCAAGATCCAGACCGTGCTGAAGAAACTCCAAAATCCTAGGGATCAAAAACACCCTGCAAGGCAAGGCCCTAGCCTCACACCAGTCAATATAGGACCGCCAAGTCCTATAGTAAATGCCAGAAGAGGACCGCTTCCTAGCTCTAATCAAGGTCTGAACAACAGCCTCAGACAAACCTTCCTCCTTCAGAATGAAGGTTTCAGCAGCCAAGCCGGTACTGATCTACCGCCAGCCTTACAACGTCTGCGTACCAAACCCTTCTTG
The DNA here is from genome assembly GCA_027917425.1 of Gastrophryne carolinensis. NCBI lineage: Eukaryota > Metazoa > Chordata > Amphibia > Anura > Microhylidae > Gastrophryne > Gastrophryne carolinensis. Next base: position 126,407,530 of record CM051240.1, on the reverse strand, counting down.
GCTACCTTGGAGCCACCAGAATTGCTGGTGCCCCTTCCAGAGCCAGTTTGCGAACTACCTTGCCCAGCATGGAGAAAGGAGGAAACAGGTACAGAAATCCCAGATCCTTCCAAGCAAGGGACAAGGCATCCACTGCCAGAGCTAGAGGATCCTGAGATAGAGACACAAAGGTCGGGAGTTTGTGATTGTGCCGTGAGGCAAAGAGATCCACCCCCGGAGTCCCCCACTTGCGACAAAGAGACCGAAAAACCCCGGGGTTGAGAGACCACTCTCCTTGGCGAGAGGACCCCCTGCTCAGAGAGTTCGCCTCCGTGTTCTCCACTTCCGGAATGTAGATTGCCGAAATGCAAGGAACATTGCTCTCCGCATAATGCAGGATCAGAGAGACTTCCCTGAGGGCACTCCTGCTGCGAGTCCCTCCTTGGTGATTGATGTAGGCTACCGCCGTTCAATTGTCTGGTCGAATCTGAACTGGTAGACCCTGTAAGAACGACGTCAGCCGTGCCAGTACAAGCCGGATAGCTCTGAGCTCCAAGACATTGATGGGGTTGTGAGCCTCCTGAGGCCCCCACACCCCACTGAACTGATGACCTTTCCAAAAACCTCCCCAGCCCGACAGGCTGGCATCCATGGTAACCGTTTCCCAACAAGGGGCCAGAAATGATCTGCCCCTCAACAGGTTGCTCGACTCCAGCCACCACCGAAGGGACTGCCGAACCTTGGGAGACATCCTGAACGGTTGATCCAATGACTGCGGACACCTGTCCCAATGCGTCAATAGGTGAAGTTGAAGAGATCTCATGTGAAACTGCGCAAACGGGACCGCCTCGAAGTAGGCCACCATCAATCCCACCAGTTTCATCCCCTGTCAGGAAGAGGGGCAAGGATTGGCCATAAGAAGGCGGATCAGATCCTGAATCCCTTGCACCTTGGTCTGGGGTAGGAACACTCTGGCCTGAATGGTATCCAGATTCATGCCCAGGAATGAAATCACCCGTGATGGCGAGAGAGAGGGCTTGGGGCTGTTGATCACCCACCCGAACTTCTCCAGGGTCGACACCACCTGGTGGGTTCCAGCTCCGCCTGACAGAGGGAAGTAGCAGAAATCAGTAGGTCGTCGGCACAATGCAAATGCCCTGAGCAGGGCCATGACGCCCGCCAGAACCTTGGTGAACACCCTTGGCGCTGAGGTCAAACCGAAGGGAAGGGCTACAAACTGAACATGTTGATCGTCCACCGCGAACCTGAGGAATCTCTGATGCGCTGGAAAAATTGGAACATGCAGGTAAGCATCCTTGATGTCTATGGATGTCATGAGATCCCCTTGACGAAGGGAATTGATGGCCGAGCGCAGAGTTTCCATGCGAAACTTCTTGGGTCTGATGAACCTGTTGAGGACCTTTAGGTCCAGAATAGGCCTTACAGAACCATCCTTCTTGGGAACCGTGAAAAGGTTGGAATAATACCCCCTGCCTCTCTCTGAATGAGGCACCGGGCAAATGACTCCCATGTCCAGAAGATTTCTGACTGCTAACAGGAGCCCCTGTGCAGCCTGAGGGTCCGATGGCACCCGAGACCTCAAGAATCTTGGAGGAGGCCAGTACTCGAATTCCAGTTTGTACCCGGACGAGACCACCTCCAGGATCCATCTGTCTGTGACCTCCAGGGCCCAGACCTGGAAGAAGAGCCTCAGCCGTCCCCCCACCCGTACGGGTGAGGGCGCCCCCTCATTGTTGAGCTGGCTTAGCAGCGGGCTTAGGCTTTGAACCCCAGGCAGAAGCAGGACGGGCCCGTCCTCTGCCTCGGCTCCAGGAAGAACCTCTGGCCCCGGAGTAGCCAGCACCTCTGATCGCTCTGGCCCCTCGAAAGGAGGGATTGAAGGAGCTCGCCCCCCGAAAGGAGCGACGCTGCTTCTTACGCTGAGGTAACCTACCTCCCTTAGCAACCGCATCCAACTTATCTCCAAACAGCCGTGTACCCAGGAAGGGAAGAGCTGTGAGTGATTTCTTGGCAGCAAAGTCCGCCGTCCACTGGCGGAGCCAGACCGATCTGCGCATGGCCACTAACAAGGCTGAAGTTCTACTACACACGACAATAGCGTCTTCCATAGCAGCCAAGACAAAATCCATGAACAATTCACACCTCTTGAGAGTAGTGAAATCCGCGCTGGTTGGATCAAGTTGTGCATCATTTAACCAGTCCCTGACCAGAGACCTAGTAGCAACAGCCGCAAGTGCAGAAGCACACACTGGTCGCAAGGCCGAGCCCACATTGGCAAAGGCATGGCATGCCATCTGATCAAGGTGCTTATCCTCGCCATCCTTAAGGGTAGTGGCGTCCGGGGTGTGAATCACGGAGGTGTTGGTCAATCCCAGAACTGGCACATCGACCTCGGGAGTAGAAGACCAGCGCTTAACCGCTTCCACCGGGAAAAGATACTTCTTATCCCATCCCTGAGGAACACCCGGAAGCTGACAAGGTTTCTCCCATTCCCTAAGGATCAGTGCATCAAAATGACCCTGGGTAGGGAATTCCAAACGGGGCTTGCGGGCCCCCAAAAAATTCCCCCTTCTTGAGAGGGGGTGCCTCCAGCGGAGCTATATCCAAAACCTCCAAGAGGTGTGACAAAACCACGGCCGTGTCAACAGCATCCCCCAGTGCCTGCCCAACATCAGCATCACCAAACTGTAAATCGTCAGCCCCAGACTCATCATACAATTCCCCCTCCTCTAACGGGGAATAATCTGACATATCAAATGAATCATCATCAAAATCCCAAGTCGCCTGGGCCGACGACAAATGTCTCCTTTTAGCCTGGGCCTTTTAGCCCACCGCGCTAGTAATAAATTTCTCGATGCTGGCCAGCCTAGCACAAACATCGGAATGTGACTCCCCGCTGGCACCAATATCGCTAGGGGTACGGATAAGGCGGTGAGGGGAAGGCGATGAAGCGGAGGGAGCCGACCCAGAAGGCTGGGTACCCGCCTGCCGCGTTATGGCCTGTTGTGCACATGGTATACAGATAAGCACATTCTCCCCCGTAAGGGATACCCCACAACCCACACATGGCCGGGATTGTCCCAGAGGGAGCCCGAGCCCGGTATCCTGCGGAGCCTCCATATGGTGATTTTTGTGGTCAGTTGCAAGACCGTAGGGGATTTAAGCAAAAGCAATCCGGGATGCCCCTTAAAAGTCCCAGTGGGAGGATTTGAGCTGATCAATTTAAAAGCTAGGGACCCCAGGGCCAGGAGGAACTCCTTAACATGCACATATATGATGCAATCTGTAACACACAAAAAAACAGGGCATCATAAGACACAATCACCCAATATATATATATATATATATATATATATAGACAAAATATACATATCAACCAGACATGCACTCCCTAATAAAAAATGTTATTCCCACACACGCCTGCAACAAGGGGGGGGGGGGCGCTAGCGAGGGGCCCCCCGCAAAAGCTAAGGAAATGGCCAGCAGGCCCTTACCGACCAGGCGCACCAGTAACAGACTTCCAGTCAAGATGGCCCCCAGAGAAGAGACTGAGCAAGGAAGGAGGAAGAGAAGGGGGGCGGGCCAGCGCAGAACGCGCGCTCGCCAGGCACCGCCCCCCTTCCAGCAATGCGGATCCCAGCAGTGGAATGGCCCCCAGAATCGAACCAGACGAGGGGGCGGGGCTACCGCGGCCACGCCGAGAGCCCGGCCCGGCCCCCTCCCCGAACACAGCCTGAGGGAGAAAGCTCCCCAGGCTAATTACAGCGTGGCAAGTCAGCAATAAAGAGTGCCTCAAAACACCTTGTAATCACACAAACAAGTGAAAACCATCCACACATACACAGTCAAACACCAAAAATGATTTGGATAAGGCCAGCAGCCAGGTCCCCCCCCCCCTCTTTTTTTGCATTCATCTCTGCAGAAGTTCGCCCTCTACTGGGGATTACCCAGATGTCATGACTGTGGAAGCGGAGTGTATGTCACACTTGGAATATATGCTTTACCCTGAATGGATGAAAAGAATCTGACATCCTTCACCTGTGTCATTACACTTCTCCTTGTCTTTGTTTACTAACAGCGCTATTGTGTCGCCATCTTGGAGGAGTCCTGGGGGCCGACGCACCGCGCGCCAGTGTTCAGTGCCCCGAGAAAGGGAGAGGTCACTTCCATTCTCTAGAGGTTGACGTCACATCCGCGGATCGGGAGCCTGGGCGCCGGCTGGGACGCGGACTCCGGTCGTGACGTTACAAGCGGCCACCGGAAACGCCCGGCTTGTGACGCTCACTCACTGGCCGGCCAGGGGGGAAAGCTATTAGTATAAAAGCGCATTAGGTACAGGTAGGAAGTATCACTGCCCTGATGAAACGGCTGTGTGCCGTGAAATGTCAGTAATAGTATAAGCGATCACTTTACATATATGCTCTGGTTTCTCTATGCTACTGCCATTTCATGATTGAATGCTTGTTAATCTCTGTTATGACTGAGCATCAAGATTATGACATTGATTTATGATTACTATGTACCATTGGTCTGTAATATGATGACAATACTGTTCACTGATACATATATATATGGATATATATAGTTGTTTCTGTACATATATATACTTGTTGGTTTGCCTTGACATTTCTGAAAACCCAGATATTCAACCTTGTATGTGACCTAACTGGGGACTACTGCATTGGCACCAGACTTTTTTCCTTGAGGTAATGTTTTACCATTTATCCATAGTCTATCCTCTTTAGAGATACTGTTAATGCTAATACATATCTATACTTCTTAGTGTCTTGGTGCATACAGCCTCCCCAGAGCAACATACGTCGACTTTTGTTTGACAAGTATCCTTTTGTTGTATATATATGGATTATAGGATATCAAATATTGTCTATACTTGGATATTGTTAGCATAGTGATTATGTATATAGAAGTGTAAATGTAAAGAACTTACCTGGGAGTCTGCCCCGCGGCGCCTCTGCACGCTTACGGGAGGGGCGGCTGCCCAGCGACGGCCGTGCACATGCTTGCGGCCGAGCACGTTCCTTTTATGTCCCCGGCGGCGCTGCTCCCAGCACATTCGCCGGGGGGCAGATTTAAAGGGACCAATCCTGGCCCAGGGATCCTCTGCTCTGGGGAGGTCAGGGACTGGACAGCCTGACTGGCCAGGGCGATCCAGTCCCTGGGGTTTCTCCTATCAGGGGTGAGATCGTGTGTTGCACCAATCAGCACATTCCCCTTCCCATTGGTCAGTCACCATTTAAATATTTTCCTGCCCAGACCACCAGTGCCCGTTATAGCCATTTACTAGCTTGGGTGTGCTTCTGAATCTCGTCTTAGTGTTTTTGATACGGCTTCGTCCTTGACTACTCCTGCTCGCTGCCTGTACCGACCTTCTGCCTGTCTGACTTCGTTTCTGCTTAACCCCTTGGATACCGCGCTTCTGTGATCACCCGGCCTTGACCCTTGCCAGCCCCGACTACTCTTTGCCTTGCCCCTTGGTTTTGACGTTTACAGACTTTTGTGCATGAACTCCTGTTTTGGGATACCCCGCAGTTCATCCGTCTTTATCGTAAGCCAGCAATCTTTGCGCCAGTAAGTCCTGGGGGCAACCGAGTCTGGAGAGGCATAACCCGTGTCTCCAGCAAGCGGGGGCTTGTCTATAGGCACAAGAGGCGGTGGAGATTGGGGATTGTTGGCTCGCGAGAGAAGGGTGTCCAGCGATCTCTAACAGTAAATATATTCTCTTTTGGCATATATATATATATATATATATATATATATATATATATATATAAAAATCTTTTTTGCATATAACAATATCTGGTGTGCTTTTGGCTTCCTTACATTTATATTTTTACAAAATATCTAAAGAATCCATTAAATTAAGGTAAGCATGAAAATATGGGGATAGAGAACAAGAAACAGTGCCAAGGGAGTTAAGGTAAGCATTAATAGAGTGGGACAGAGGAATACATACAGTGCCAATGGAGTTAGGGTAAACATTAAAAGAGTGGGACAGAGGAATACATACAGGGAGTTGAGGTAAGCAATTAATAGAGTGGGACAGAGGAATAGAAACATAGAAGGTTGACGGCAGAAGGAGACCATACGGTCCATCTAGTCTGCCCTTATGTGTATACTGTATGTACTGTTTATCTTAGGATATATGTGTGCTTATCCCAGGCATGTTTAAATTCAGTGACTGTTGATTTTTCAACTACCTCTGCTGGAAGTTTGTTCCAAGCATCTACTACTCTTTCTGTAAAATAATATTTTCTAACATTGCTCCTGATCTTTCCCCCGACTAGCTTCAGGTTGTGCCCCCTTGTTCTATCATTAAGCTTCTTCTTAAAAACACTTCCCTCCTGAACCTTATTCAATCCTTTCACATATTTAAAGGTCTCAATCATGTCCCCCCCTCTCCCTTCTTTCCTCCAGACTGTACAAATTAAGTTCTTTAAGTCTCTCCTGATAAGTTTTAAGTTTAAAGCGGACCTTCACTCTGAATAAGAGTGTATCTTATATGTTTCCCACACCCTGTACATACAGATTGTCGACATTAAAAATCATCCTACCTGCCTCTACTGCATGTTATGAGCCTTTAAACATCCAAGATGGCGGCTTATGGAAGCCGCCATCTTATCAGGCAGCCTGCAAACAGGAAGTGCCTCCTGACTGTGCTGCTCTGCATTCTGGGACTGCTGACCGTTACCTGACCCCAGCTCTGCTCTGTCTGGGCAAAGCACATCTATAACCCGCCCCCCCTGTACTTTATCCTGCTCTCCTCTCATCAGTAAGTGTGATGCTTCTGAGTCAAGATGGCGGCGCCCGTATCCTAAATTCCTGAACAGAGTTGCGGCCCAGTGGGGGAAAGAATAATATGTTAGTGACTAAAAATGTAAAATATATTAATTTTAGATGATGGGGAATAGTTTTTTAAGAGTTTGGGCTTTTCATTAAATCACGTTGAAGGTCCGGTTTAAGCCCTTTCACCATTTTCGTTGCCCGCCTTTGGACACATTCTATTTGAATAATGTCTTTTTGCAGGTAAGGTCTCCAGAACTGCACACAGTATTCTAGCTGTGGCCGTACCAGGGCTCTATACAGCGGCATCACAACCTCCCTCTTCCTACTGGTGATGCCTCGAGCTATGCAGCCGAGCATCCTGCTTGCTTTTCCCACTGCCTGGCTACACTGTCCACTCATCTTGCAGCTATCAGTAATCAGTACCCCTAAATCTCTCTCCTCCGAGGTCCTGGCTAACACAGTGCTGCCCATACGGTACTCAGAGCAGGGATTCCTTCTACCCAAGTGCATGATTTTACATTTAGAGACATTAAACTCTAGTTTCCACAGTTTTGACCATCTATCCAGTAAAGCTAAATCATTTACATATGATTTACATACAGTGCCAAGGGAGTTAAGGTAAGCATTAATAGAGTGGGACAGAGGAATACATACAGTGCCTAGGGAGTTAAGGTAAGCATTAATAGAGTGGGACAGAGGAATACATACAGTGCCAAGGGAGTTAAGATAAGCATTAATAGAGTGGGACAGAAAAATACATACATTGCCAAGGGAGTTAAGGTAAGCATTAATAGAGTAGGTGAGAGAAATACATACAGTGCCAAGGGAGTTAAGGTAAGCAGTAATAGAGTGGGACAGAGGAAAACATACAGTGCCAAGGGAGTTAGGGTAAGCATTAATAGAGTGGGACAGAGGAATACATAAAGTGCCAAGAGAGTTAAGGTAAGCATTAATAGAGTGGGTGAGAGAAATACATACAGTGCCAAGGGAGTTAAGGTAAGCATTAATAGAGTGGGACAGAGGAATACATACAGTGCCAAGGGAGTTAGGGTAAGCATGGGAGCAGAAGTGAGTGAGAAAATAGTTGACACGGGGGACATGAATGAGTTAATAAGCTGCACGCATGCGTACAAACATAGCAGCTTGTACAACAAAATTCAGTTTATACGTATAATTTGAGAAAGATGCAAGCTGAATATCGCGGGACACTGAAATTCTACATTGGAAGCTATGCTGAAAAACGCTGAAAAACGGTAGTATACGAGGATTACTAAGCAACGTAAACGAAAACTTCGTCCTCTCGATTACGCAACAAGAGCCGTAAAATGCCATTCACGATGGTGTATGCAGCTATGAAAATTAAACGGAACGCTCCCGATGGTGGCTCTGCATCATGCGTACGCACCTAGACATACGGAAAAAAGTGAAAAATACACATTATGAGACAAAAACAAGACGGTTTTGAGAAGGCTATGCATTGTCTCAAAAAGCATAAATTTGTGTTTTCATGGAGTGTTTTTGCAAAATTGTGTCTTTTTGTGCATGCATTTTCTACCTCCTCAGAGCATGCGACTTTGAGCAGAAGATAACTGCCTTCACTTTAGAAACAGGCATCCATGTTGTGGGGGACCTACAGACCTGACACTATGCAATGACTGATCGCCTGCCATCTTACTCTGTTCTTTATTTGCTGTCCATTTTTGTATCAGCAGGGGGTTTGGCCAAATGTATTTGCAAGTTTAGTGGATTTTGGTCCGATTTAAATAATAGACACCAAAAGTAAATATAAATCATTAACACCATTCCAAAAACCATATAGGGAACAATTAGATTAAAACCACGCAGGCAGGAAAAGAAAATAAACACCTCAGCTAGTTATTATGCTGTGACAAAACCGCTACTAAAAATACCATTTTGTGATTACTCACCTGTAAAATGGTTATTACAAGTATGTCACACACCCCGCTTCCGAATATTCATGACACTTGAGGTAACTGTCCTGTAGAGGGTGATCTTGCAGAGATGACATGAAAAAAGGAACCCCCCCCCGGTCCATAAATACCTGGGACCTCCCACCATTCCCCAGTATAAGACAGCAGTAAAGGGACCAGGAAGAGCCAAATGTATACAGCAAAGAAAAAGGTTCACCATATAAAGGATCCAAGAAAACCAAAAAAGGGGGGATGAAGCGGGGTGTGTGACATACTTATAATAACCATTTTACAGGTGAGTAATCACAAAATGGTATTATTCCCAGTATGTCACACACCCCGCTTCCGAATATTCATGACACTTGGGACATCCAATAGCAGTGTCCATAATGGGTGGGGATCCCAAAAAGGCAATAATGCAAACTTAAACTACTGCAGCTTGCAGAACTTTGCGGGCAAAAACAGCATCCGCTGAGGCCCGCACATCAACCTTATAAAACTTAGAAAAAGTATGAACGGAAGACCAAGTAGCAGCCTTGCAAACTTGTTCAACAGAAGCATGATGCTGAAAAGCCCAAGATGCTCCAACAGCACGAGTAGAATGAGCAGTAATATGAAAAGGGGGAATCTTCCCCTTGGCAGAATAGGCCCCAACAACGGCCTGTGGAATTCATTTACTAATGGATGACTTAGCGGGCGCCAAACCTTTGCTGGGCACGGTAGGCACCACGAAAAAGGCGTCCGTCTTACGAAAGGGAGAAGTAACGACATCCAAAGAATGTAAAGTCCTCTCCTTGTCATTGCTAGGATTAGGACACAAGGAAGGGAGAACTACATCCTGATTGAGGTGGAAGGCCGAAACCACCTTAGGAAGGAAATCTGGCTTGAAGCGGAAAACTACCTTGTCCAGGTGCCTCTCAAAGTAAGGAGCCTGAATGGACAAAGCCGCCAACTCAGAGACACGCCGAACAGAGGTAATAGCCACCAAAAAGGCAACCTTCTGAGTGAGCAGAGAAAGAGCAATATCATGCACCAGCTCAAAAGGAGGCCCCTGGAGAGCCGACAAAACCAAGTTTAAATCCCAAACAGGCAGCAAGGGCTTTCTAGGAGGTCGCACATGAGTAACCCCCTGGAAAAATGTCTGAACCAGGGGATGAAGAGCAAAAGACCTTTGAAAGAAAACCACCAGGGCAGAAACCTGCCCCTTCAAAGTAATAAGCTGGAACCCCAAGTCCAGACCATGTTGAAGAAACTCCAGAATTCTGGGAATAGAAAACACCCTACAAGGCAAGGCCCTAGCCTCGCACCAGTTAATATAAGACCTCCAAGTCCTATAGTAGACGTTAGAGGAAGACCTCTTCCTAGCTCTAACAAGAGTCTGAACCACCGCATCAGAAAGACCTTCCTCCTTTAAGATGGAGGTTTCAGCAGCCACGCCGTCAAAGCCAGCGTTGGTAAATTGGGGTAGCGTAGCTGACCCTGGGTGATATGATCCGGAAGAAGAGGCAGATAAAACTGATCTACTGCCAGCCGCACGACATCTGCGAACCACACTCGTCTTGGCCACCTTGGAGCCACCAGAATTGCTGGTGCGCCTTCTAGAGTTAGCTTGCGCACCACCTTGCTCACCATGGAGAAGGGGGGGAACAGGTACAGAAACCCCAGTTCCCTCCAAGCCAGGGACATGGCATCCACTGCCAGGGCCAGAGGATCCTAAGACAGAGACACAAAGGCAGGAAGCTTGTGACTGTGACGTGAGGCAAAGAGATCCACCTCCGGAGTCCCCCACTTGTGACAAAGGGACTGGAATACCTTGGAACTGAGAAACCATTCTCCTCGGCGAGAGGATCTCCTGCTCAGGGAGTCCACCTTCGTGTTCTCCACTCCCGGGATGTAAATGGCTGAGATGCATGGGACATTGCTCTCTGCCCAAACAAGGATCAGAGATACCTCCCTGAGGGCACTCCTGCTGCGAGTCCCTCCTTGATGATTGATGTAAGCGACCGCCGTCCGATCGGACTTGAACTGGCAATCCCTGCAAGAGAAGAGTCAAGCGAGACAGAACCAACCAAATGGTCCGCAGCTCCAAAACGTTGATGGGGGTATGAGCCTCCTGAGGCCCCCATAACCCCTAGAACTGATGTTCCCTCCAGAAGCCCCCCCCCAGCCCGACAGGCTGGCGTCCGTGGTGACCGTTTCCCAACAAGGGGTCAGAAAGGATCTGCCCTTTAACAGATTGCTTGATACTAGCCACAACTGAAGGGACGGCTGAGCCCGGGGAGACAGCAGACAAGACAGATCCAATGACAGCAGACACTTGTCCCAAGTCGCTAGAAGATGGAGCTGAAGCGTCCTCATGTTAAACTGGGCTAAAGGGACTGCCTCGAAGGAAGCCACCATCAGACCTTGGAAAGCAGAAGCCGAATCAAATCTTGGATCAGAAGAATCTTGGGCTAAGGAAGGAACACCCTGGCCTGAAAGGCATCCAGAGTCATGCCCAGAAACGAAACCTCCCTGGATGGGGAGAGGGAGGACTTGGAATAGTTGATCACCCAACCGAACCTCTCCAGCGTGGATACCACCACTCTGGTGTCTAGCTCCGCTCGGCTGAGAGAGGAAGCCAAAATGAGAAGGTCGTCCAGATATGGTACAATGCGAATTCCCTGGACTCTGAGGAGGGCCATCACCCCCGCCAGTACCTTGATGAACACCCTCGGAGCCGAGGTGTGCCGGGAAGATAGGTACATGCAGATACGCATCCTTGATGTCTATGGACGTCATGAAGTCCCCCTGACGAAGAGAATCGACGGCTGAACGCAAGGTTTCCATGCGAAACTTCCTGAAGCGGAGATTGAGGAGCTTCAGATCCAAAATGGGTCGAAGGGAGCCGTCCTTCTTGGGCACCGTGAATACATTGGAATAGAATCCCAAGCCCCTTTCCGTGGAAGGCACTGGGCAAATGACAGCCATGTCCAGCAGATAACTTACTGCCGCCCGGAGCCCCTGTGCGGCCAGTGGATCCGAAGGCACTCGAGACCTGAAGAATCTGGGAGGAGGCCGGATCTCGAATTCCAGCTTGTAACCGGAAGACACCACTTCCAGAATCCATTTGTCTGAGACCTCCTGGTCCCAGACCTGGAAGAAGTGTCGCAGCCGCCCCCTCACCCGCAAGGGTGAGGGCGCCCCCTCATTGCTGAGCTGGCTTAGCAGCGGGCTTGGGTTTGGAACTCCAGTTGTGACCTGGACGGGCACGACCTCTGCCTCTACTCCAGGAATCACCTCTGAGGGTAGAGAAGGCCAAAACTCCAGTTCTGTCACCACGAAAGGAAGGGATAAAGGAGGCCGCCCCACGAATGGGACGACGTTGCCTCTTATGCGGAGGTAACTTCCCTCCTTTCGTGACAGAATCTAATCTTTCTCCAAAGAGCCGCAACCCCACAAAGGGAAGTGCTGTAAGCGACTTTTTGGCCACAAAATCAGCCGCCCACTGGCGCAACCACACCGACCGCCGAATAGCTACAAGCAAGGCCGAGGATCTACCACACATGACCATGGTGTCATCCAAGGCGGCAAGCACAAAGGACATGAACAATTCAAACATCTTAAGGGCGGCGAACTCATCACTAGCCGGGTCAAGCCTGGAAGTACTCAACAGGTCCCTAACAACAGACCTGGTAGCCACTGCCGTAAGCGCCGAAGCACAAACAGGCCGCAAGGCTGAACCGACACTAGCAAAAGCGTGGCAAGCCATCTGATCAATGCGTTTATCCTCACCATCTTTGAGAGTGGTGGAGTCAGGAGAATGCAAAATAGAAGGATTAGATAACTCGAGCACCGGGGCATCCACCTCGGGAAGGGACGACCATCGTTTTACCATGTCCACCGGAAAGGGATACTTTTTATCCCAACCTTGAGGAATACCTGGAAGCCGAGTAGGCTTCTCCCATTCCTTAAGAATAATGCCATCAAAATGCTTTTGATTTGGGAACTCCAGGCGCAGCTTAGAAGTCCCAAAGAATTCCCCCTTTTGCGGAGCGGCCTCCTCTAGAGGAGAAATCGCCAGAACCTCAAAAAGGTGAGCCAAGACCTTCGGGGTATCCACAGCATCCCCCTGCCCTTGCTCAGTATCAGCACCAACAAACTGCCGATTGTCAGAACCCTCAGAATCCTCAAATAATTCCCCCTTTTCTAGCGGGGAATAATCAGACTAGTCAAGAAAATCATAATCATCAAACTCAAAAGCCGGCGCAGCTGGAGACAAATGCTTTCTCTTAGCCGAGGCCTTTCTGGCAACAGAGCCAGAAATAAATTTCTCAATATTAGCCAATCTGGCACACACATCAGATTGCGACTCCCCACCTGTGACAACATCACTAGGGGTACGGATAAGGCAGGGTGGGGAAGGAGATGAGGCCGGGACCCCGGACCCAGACGCCTGGGCCCCCGACTGCTGCGTTATGGCCCGCTGCGCACAAGGTATGCAAACAAGTACATTATCCCCCGCAAGGGATGCCCCACAAGCCACACACTGCCGGGGGTGCCCCGAGGGGAGCCCAAGCCCGGTATCCTGAGAAGCCTCCATATGGTGATTTTTAATGTAGTCGCAATGACCAGAGGGATTTTACGCTGTTAAGCTACCCGGGATGCCCCTTCAAGTCCCAAGTGGGAGGAATTTTTTATTTTTTTATTTTTAGGAACCCTAAATTAAATTCTAAGGGATCCTAGGACCGGGAGAACCCCCTTTTTAAACATCAAAAGAAGGGATCCCACCTGGAAGACATGAGAACAGGGAGAACATAAGTGTCAACATGCACATCAACCAACACATATATGAACAGATAAAATGGGGAAATAAACAGAAATTACTCACACCAGCAAAGTGGCGACCATCAACGCTCACAGCAGCGAGGGAATGAGAGGGAGAGCAGCAAAAGCAGCAAGAGCAGCGACGCCGGAAGAAGAGGGGCGGGCCAGCGCACAACGTGGCCGCACCTGGCTCCGGCCCCGCCCCCTCCCTCATGCAGGGTCCGGCCTCAGCCAGCAGAGCGCCTCAGAGAAGCCGCCTCCGGGGGGGGGGGGGGGGACGAGCACGCCGAGCGACCTGCCCAGCCCCCTCCTTAACTGCACCTGAGTAGAAACCGGCCCAGCTAACAACGGCCGCCAGAACACACCACATATACACACACACCATACACACACCTTTTCCCCCAAATAAAGCCAAACAACCCACGGGAGAAAAGGCCTCCCCCCCCCAAGGGGCACAGAAGGACACGGTAGGGGGAGAACCCACACCAATAGGTGAAAGGGTAAGAGGGACGGGGCATCCCAAGCCGGGATCACCAACCCGGACGCCGCCTACCCCTTTGTATGGGGTCTTACGGGGGAGCAAGCTCCCATATACACCACAGGTGCAGCCTACCACTGCCTGGACCTTCAGCCTAGGCTGGGAGGCATACTGCTATAGTTTAAATAAAAAAGGTTCAGGCAGTAATAGAGACAAACGGCCGGGGGGTTACCCCGGCTACCTGCAAGGAGGAGACAGCCATCTTCTGACTTGCTTCGCCGACTGCAGAGAGGAAAGACTGGGGAATGGTGGGAGGTCCCAGGTATTTATGGACCGGGAGGGGTTCCTTTTTTCATGTCATCTCTGCAAGATCGCCCTCTACAGGACAGTTACCCCAAGTGTCATGAATATTCGGAAGCGGGGTGTGTGACATACTGGGAATAGAAGGGTTAGTGATAACAACAGTGCTACCCCCATGACAAGACCCTCTATCGCATTTAGTTATGGAAAAACATCATTATCAGCTGCAAGGGTGGGCAGGGAGGCTGATCGGTGGCAGGGGTGGGCACAGAGGCTGAATGGTGGCAGGGAGGATGATCGGTGGCACAAGTGGGGTCGGCATAGAGGCTGATCTTTGACAGGAGTGGGGTGGGCAGGTAGGCTGATCAGTGGAGGCGGTGGGTGGGCAGAGAGGCTGATTGGTGGCACGCTGTGTGGACAGGAGCGAGTTTCGGGGGGGTCCTTTGGCCTCCTGCTTCCGCCTGTGGTTGCGAGGCAGAATTCCTTCCCCTCTGGGCAGGCTGGGATGCAGGCTCTAAAGATATTTGGTTAAGCGGTTTGATTTCTGTTTTATTGTGGTTTGCTAAATGATTATAGGATAATATCAATAGGGGCTGCAACCCAGGCCTAGATAGAGGTAGGCATAAGATGCCCGCACTTTTTGGAGAAGAGGGTTGTTTCTACGCCTCTGTAATCAGTATTCAGATACACAAGTGGCTACTTGGGGGCTAAACCAAGACCACCCCCTCTCATTCTCCCAGAGGCATGAACCTGGCAGTATGTGGTGGTACTCTCCATGAGTACCATATTATTGGTCTTATTAGCTCATGCTAATATTAATCTGTTTTTCTTTTCTGCCTTGCTTTCCTGTACGCTTACTTTTCTTAGCCCGTCTTGTCCTACCCACCCCCTTGGGATGATGACACTGCCCAAAACGGTACGCAACATGAGGTACTTGCAGCCTTGACACAAGATAAGGTAAGACAGTTAAAATACAATTCTGTGAAATACTCACCTGTAGAATTGGTATTATACGTATACAGTACGTCCTGCTCCAGATATAATACTTACACTTGGGTAATCCTCCGCCAGATGGCGCTGCACTGCAGAGACATGCAAAACAGGCTCCTCCTAGCCCTTCATATACCCGGGGACCTCCCACAAATCCCCAGCATTGAAAAGCAGTGACCAAGAAGCTGGGAGAATTTAACCACCAAAACTGGAAATAAGAACAATGGTAACAATCATCATACAGGGGATCCAGAACAATGCAAAAACCAGGGTGGGGTGGAGCAGGACGTACTGTATACGTATAATACCAATTCTGCAGGTGAGTATTTCACAGAATTGTATTATTCTAAGTATACAGTACGTCCTGCTCCAGATATAATACTTACACTTGGGACATCCAATAGCAGTGTCCATAAAGTAGGGTGGGATCCCCAACAAAAAGGCAACAGCAGGCAGTTTAAACTACTGCCGCCTGCAAAACCTTGCGGCCAAACACAGCATCAGCTGAGGCCTTAACATCAACCTTGTAAAACTTTGAAAAGGTATGAACAGAAGACCAAGTAGCGGCCTTGCAAACTTGTTCAACAGAAGCCTGGTGCTGGAAGGCCCAAGAGGCCCCAATAGCACCAGTAGAATGAGCAGTAAGGCGAAAGGGGGGTACCTTCCCCTTGGCAGAATAGGCCTGAATCACAGCCTGACGAATCCATTTGCTAATAGTAGACTTGGCGGGAGCCAAACCCTTCCTAGGCCCGGAAGGCACAACGAAGAGAGCATCAGTCTTCCTGAAAGCCGCAGTGACTACCAGGTAATACTTGACCACGTCCAAGGAATGCAGAACCCTTTCCTTAGCGTTGCTAGGATTGGGACACAATGAAGGAAGAACGATATCCTGATTCAAATGAAAGGCAGACACCACCTTAGGCAGAAAATCCGGCTTAAAGCAGAACACCACCTTGTCCTGGTGTCTCTCATAGTACGGAGGCTGAATAGACAGAGCAGCCAGCTCAGACACACGCCTGGCCGAAGTAATAGCCACCAAAAAGACAACCTTGAGAGTCAGAACAGCCAGAGCGGCATCGTGAATAGGCTCAAAGGGAGCACCCTGCAAGGCAGATAAAACCAAGTTTAAATCCCAAACAGAGACCATAGGTTTACGAGGGGGACGCACATGAGTGACCCCCTGAAAGAAGGTCTTAACCCCCTACCCCAACACCCTTGGTTGAACTTGATGGACATATGTCTTTTTTCAACCGTATTAACTATTAACTATGTAACCAAATGATGCTGAGCAAAGGACTTCTGAAAGAAGACGGACAGGGCAGAAACCTGACCCTTCAGAGTACTGAGTTTTAGACCTAACTCCAAACCATGCTGTAAGATCTCCAGAACCCTAGGGACTGAAAACTCCCTACAGGGAAGAGACCTAGACTCACACCAGTCAATTTAGGTACGCCATACTCTATAATAGATGGGAGTCTCCTTCCTAGCCTGCACCATAGTACCTACCACAGAGGCAGACAAACCTTTCTCCATCAAGATGGAGTTTTCAGCAGCCAGGCCGTCAAAGCCAGAGTTTGTAAATTGGGATGGCGTAAGGAGCCCTGAGTTAGCAGATCTGGCGCCCCTGGCAGGTCGTACTGGTCTACTGCCATCTGAACCACGTCTGCGAACCACACTCCTCTTGGCCACCTGGGGGCCACTAGAATCACAGGTACCCCTTCCAGAGCAATCTTGCGCAGAACCCTGCCCAGATGGGGGAATGGTGGAAATACATACAGGAGCCGAAACTCCTTCCATGACATGGACAGGGCATCCGTGTCCAAGGCCAGAGGATCCTGAGACAGGGATACGAAGACCGGGAGCTTGTGATTGTGATGGGATGCAAACAGGTCCACATCCGGTAGACCCAACGGTGACACAGGGACTGGAATACCCTGTTGCAGAGGGACCACTCCCCCTGACGGGACGTCCCCCTGCACAGAGCATCTGCTAGCAGATTCTCTGCCCCCGGAATGTACACAGCCAAAATGCATTGGACATTGGCCTCCGCCTATGTCAGAATCTGAGACACCTCCTGGAGGGCACCCTTGCTCCGGGTCCCTCCCTGATGGTTGATGTAGGCAACCGCCGTCCTGTTGTCTGAGCGCACCTGTACCGACAGACCCTTCAGGTGGTGGGTCAACTGCTCCAGTACCAACCTGACTGCCCGTAATTCCAGAATGTTGATGGGTAAATGGGCCTCCTGAAGGCCCCACCTCCCCTGGAAGCGCAGGGACTTCCAGAATCCCCCCCCAACCTGACAGACTGGCATCCGTTGTGACCGTCTCCCAGGAGGGGGCCAGAAAGGACCTGCCCCTTATCAAGTTCCTGTGGTCCAGCCACCATGCAAGGGACTGTCTGACCGAGGGGGGAAGCACACATACCCCGTCCAAGGACGCTGGGTTCTTGTCCCACACTGACAGAAGGTGAAGCTGCAGAGGCCTCAAATGCAACTGGGCAAAGGGCACCACCTCGAAGCTCGCCACCATCAGGCCCACCAGCTGCATTCCCTGCCTGATGGAGGGCTGGGGGCACGAGAGCAGGAACCTCACCTGCGCAGTCAGAGCTTCCACCTTCTGTTGAGGAAGGAATATCCTTGACTGAACCGTATCCAGAATCATTCCCAGGAACGGAGTCACCGAGGAGGGGGACAGAGAGGACTTGGGGTAATTGATCACCCAGCCGAAGGACTCCAGGGTGGACACTACCAGCTGAGTGTCCAACTCTGCCTGCCGCAGAGACCGAGAGGTGATGAGTATATCGTCGAGGTAGGGTAGCACGCGTATGCCCCTTAACCTTATCAGGGACATCACCCCTGCCAGCACCTTGGTGAACACCCTGGGAGCCGACGTGAGGCCGAATGGCAAGGCCACAAATTGGTAATGCTGATCTTTCAGTGCAAATCTGAGAAACCTTTGGTGTCCTGGAAACACCGGGACGTGAAGGTAAGCATCTTTGATGTCTATGGACGGCATAAAGTCCCCTGGGCGCAGAGAGCCGATGGCCGAGCGCAGAGTTTCCATGCGAAAGTGCTTGTTCTTGACCAACTTGTTGAGGATTTTTAAATCCAGAATGGGCCTGACTGACCCATCCTTCTTGGGTAGTGTGAAAAGATGGAATAGAACCCCATGCCCCTGTCTCCTAAGGGAACCTTGCAAATGACCCCTAGACCTAGGAGACCCTGCACGGCCAGCAACAAGACCTGAGCTGAGGCAGGGTCCTGTGGAATCCGGGACCCAATGAATCTGGTGGGGGGCCGTACAGCAAATTCTATCTTGTAGCCGGAGGACACTACCTCCTGAATCCACCGGTCTGAGACGTGGCGCCTCCAGACATGCTCGAAGTGCTGCAGACGTCCCCCCACCCTGACGGCGAGGGCGCCCCTTCATGCCTGAGGGGTCTTGGGAGGGGCTTTGGGCTTGGACCCCCAGGAGGAACCAGGACGGCGTCCTCTGTTCCTGTGCCAGGAATCTGCGCGGGACCCAGCGAAGGACACCCCTTTTCCCTGTTTAGCCCCACGGTAGGGGATTAAAAGGGTGCCCTGGCCCCGAAAGGGCCGAGTCTGCTGCCTGCGCTGGGGTAACTTGCCTCCTTTGGCGAAGAGGTCTAGACGGTCCCCAAATAGGCGCAACCCTTTAAATGGAAGCCCAGTAAGGGCTTTCTTAGCAGCATTGTCAGCATCCCACTGGCGCAACCAAACCACGCGGTGTATAGCTACCGCCAGGGCAGAAGATCTGGCACACATCCTAATAGCATCATCCGATGCAGACAGGATAAAGTTTACAAACACATCACAGTTAGACAGTGCATTGATAGTATCAGGTGACAACTCATCTGGGCCATCGAGTGCATTCCTGACCATGGCCCTGAGCGCTACTGCAGTAATGGCTCAGGCACAAACCGGGCGCAGAGTCGCTCCCCCAAATGCAAAGGCATGCCAATTGGTCAATACGTGGGTCCTCAGAGTCCCGCAGCGTAGTGTGCCAGGGGAGTGCATAATAGAGGTGTTCGACAACCCTAGAATAGGAGCATCGACCTCGGGGGGCGATGACAAGCACGTAACCAAGTCAGCAGGGAAGGGACACTTCCTGTCCAAACTCTTAGGGATCCCGGGAAGTCTACTGGGATGTTCCCATTCTTTAAGCACGAGGTTATTGAAATGGGTTTGCTTGGGAAATTCCAGACGAGCCTTAGCAGTATGAAAGAGCTCACCCCTTTGCCTGGGAGCCGCAACAGGGGGAGAAATTGACAAAACCTCAAAAATCAGAACCAGCAGCATGTCAGTATCATCTGGGGTCCAGTGCTCGGAACCAGACTCGTCATGACCCCTTGACTTCTCGTCGGATGACCCTGAGTCAGAGAACAGCTCCCCTTCGTCTGAGGGGGTATGGCCGTAAGGATGCAACAATTCATCAGATTCCATAGGGAAAAGAGCAGAGTCAGGGGTTAAATGCCGCTTCTTTGCGGTGGCCTTACGCGCTAATGAACTAGCAAGCAATTTTTCAACACTGGCCAGTCTAGTAGCCATATCAGGATGAGAATCCCCGCTAGTATTGGGGGTTAGACTCAGGCTTGGGGGAGTACGTGAAGTGAGGCGAGGTGCAGGCCCAGCCACAGAAGAGGCGGGAAGAACCGATGGCGCCTGCTGCGCACAAGGAACACAGACCCGTGCATTGTCACTGGTGATTAATCGGCACAATAGGCCAGTAGGGATTGACGCTGTAAGCTACCCTGGATGCCCCAATAACCCGCGAGGAAGTGGGAGTAAATTTAATAGTCTCAACCGGGAGCAGCCACCGTAATCCACGGTCTGAAAGACATAAAGGGAACAAAGATGTCAGAGCCATGGGCAAGAAAAAGAAATAATGAAAATCGCCCGCGAGGGCACTTACAGACTGAGGGGGGAGGACGGTCTTTACCACGCGCGCGCGAGTAAAAAAAATGGTGCCAAGTGAACCTCGAAGGGCGGGCCAGAGCTGGCCGTGACGCGGAGCGCGCCAAGCCAGGACCCCGCCCCCCCGGAGAGCGCGAAGCTCCAAAACCCGTAGCCAATATAGACAGCAGGGCAATGACACTTGAAAAAGGAATTGATCGAGTGGATTACTTCAGAAGAGCCACTACAACACTAAAAAGAGACGCCGCAGCGTCTGCAGCGCCGCCGCCGTCCATGCAGTACAGGCCATACAGGAAAGACGCGGTGACCAATACAAGATAAATGCAAACAGCGCGGCTCTGACACCCATTCCCAGTCAAAAGCAATACTAAGGCCATAAGCGTGTAATAGGGTACACTGAGGCCGCCATACCCACACACCCCTCCCCCCCCTTTCTTTCCCCCTGGGCTAAGGGGGGAACGAGGGAAGATGGCGACCCTTTGGGCAGGGTTCACCACTACACAGGGTGTGGGGCAATGATGCGGGAGGGGCATCCCCTGAAGGCTCACCATCAGCCTAAACTGCCTACCCTTTGGTGGGGGACTGCGGTGGAGCGTGGCTCCATAAGCACACATGGTGCTGCCTACCTTCACCCGACCAACGCAGCCCAGGCTGGGAGGCACATCACAAAGAGGACGGGTGGGAGTAGTCCAACAGGGCCGCAGCCTGTAATAGCCCCGCTCACCTGCGAGAGAGTGATACTTCATGTCTTCGCAGTCGGCACTGCAGAGAAATCTGGGGATTTGTGGGAGGTCCCCGGGTATATGAAAAGCCGGGAGGAGCCTGTTTTGCATGTCTCTGCAGTGCAGCGCCATCTGGCGGAGGATTACCCAAGTGTAAGTATTATATCTGGAGCAGGACGTACTGTATACTAAGAATATTAGTATCGTTGAAAGCCCAGGGACTAAACTCCCCTAACAAGCAACCTAGGGCATTTAAATTATTTAGCTAGATACGAGCTGATGTAGCGTGCCTTCAGGAGACTCACTTCTCCTCCTCATCCTTGCCTTGCTATCTGCACCCGAGGTCCCCACAGCCCAACCCAAGAAAAGGGGAGTCCCTATAGCTTTCCACAAGCACTCCCCATTCACCTGTAGTAAGCAAATTGCAGACCCTGTGGGTAGATATTTGCTCCTCCAGGGGATCCTGCATGATGCCCAAATCACACTGTTGAATTATTATGCGCCAAACACTGGACAAACTAAGTTCCTTGCTAGGATTTGTGAGCTTGCTAAGTCCCACATGATGGGGATGATCTTTCTACGTAGGGATTCCAACCTAACTCTGCATGACTGATTGGATAGATCGTCACCACCAACAGCCCAAATGGAATCAGAGGCTAGAGCCTTTTCTAGTGTAATACAGGGGGCAAAACTTGTGGATGTCTGCTGGGAGAAAAATCCTGGGAAAAAGGACTTTACTCATCATATATTTACTATAAGGGGTCTCTTACCTCCTCCAGGCACAGATTGTCCCAATAACCTGGTCTGATCACGACCTGGTCTCAGTTACCTACTCTGCTCAAGTTCCCAAAGGATGAAACATGGTGGTGCGGAATCTCTGCCCTTTTCCATTCTTCAGGGAAGCAGGCAGGGTTGCCCCCTGTCCCCTATCCTTTTTATGGCATTGGAGCCATAAGATCCACAATAACAGGCGCATTAAAGGGATAGTCTCGGCTTCTGGAGAGAATACATTTTCACTATTTGCAGATGATATGCTACTTATGATTACCTCCCCGCATATTACCATACCAAACATCTTGAAGACACTCTCTGACTTTGGAGACTTCTCCGGGATTCGGATTAATAACACTAAATCAATAGCCCTAGGCATTTCACTGTAAACTTCCAGCAAACAGTCCCTGCTGACCAGCTACCCCTTGTCCTGGATGCAGCCGCTAACATACCTGGTATTAAAATAACCTTGTTTTATGAGTCACTATTTAAGGCCAATTACTCATACATTCCTAGCCTCATTTATTCACTCTTGAATTCATGGTGCAATCTCAAAGTTTCATGGCTAGGTACAAGCTGCAGTTAAAATGACCTTGTTGCTTCTATCTCACTTCTCTATGTCAAGCACAATGCTCTGCTATGGGTCCAGAAGGAGGCAGGGAAGTGCTCGTCTATAGCGATAGAGTGCACTACCCAAAGCCATGTCTCTAGTATTGCGCTGTCTACTTGACAGGTGGGATGTATGCAAGGTGCGAGCTAGACTAGTATCTAATCATTTGCCATTGGCGAAACTGATCAACAACCAACCTGTTGTTCCCCCCACACATGCCTCTAACTTCCTATGGTGGACAGAGAATGGCTATATCATGATGCATGCACTGTGTATGCCTAGGGGCCTCGAATCCTTTGAGTCTCTAGCCAGATTCCACCATCTGAAGTCTTTAGGTACTTACAGCTGTCACATTTTGCCATTGGTAATTTGAGAAGAGGGTCTCCATCATACAAATGAACCCCCGTAGAGCATGCTTGCCTTCCCCAACTATTTGCAAAGGGACTAATTACACACATATATGGGACACTAATACACCAAACAGAAACCCCACGACACACATACATGTCAAGGTGGGAGGCAAAGTTGGGAATGAGAGTGTGGATGAAGATTGAGTAAAATCTGGAAGCATTTGAAGACAACATCCTTTAATGTGTTGGCGACCAAGAATGCTTTCAAAATAGAATAGGTGGCATTACACTCTGGCCAGACTCCACAAGTGCTCCCCCACTCATTCCTCCCTGTGTTACAGAGGGTGTGGAGAGATAGATGAAAATTTTCACGTGTGGTGGAAGTGCCCCGTGAGCCAGGATATGTGGAAAAAGGCATACAGGGTACTGTCCTGTGTCTTGGGGAAAACCTGTTCCCCAAGTCCACTGCAGGCCCTGTTATCTTTTAAACAAAATGCTTGCACTGCAGCGAAATGGTGGCTAATAAAGCACCTTTTGGTTTTGGTAATTGGAATGGCAGGAAGTGGAATCAAGGATGGCAAACATCATGGTAAATGAGCAAATATTCCAAAAGGTGATGGGAGCGGGCCTCACTAAACCCTTGGTCCCATTGACCACGCCATATACTCAATCAGGCAAGTAATTAATCTTTGACAAATGTTATTGTTTTTCTAGGCTATTGATGCCTATAATACATTGAAAAATGACAATACATACATTTACACATAATATAAAACAACACTATTAAAATAAACTATTACACACGGATTGTTGTTTAAATATACAAAATCGCTACATGCTGTGGCAAACAGCATGGAGAATTTTTGTATATTTAAACAACAATTCACTGTACAGCCCTGCAACCATCCTCCGAATCTTCTAACACTAGGGAATATGGCCAGCATTCCCATCCTTTTGTTTTTGTATGCATTGCACTGCCTACAATCCGCCTCTGTGAGATTAAATAAATATTCTATAACGTAATATAACTCCCCCCATATGTAAGTTATGGTATTGTAACCAAGAAATTCATGATCCCTATTCATTTTTTAGTTAAATGAACCCAAACACTAAATACATATCATACAAAGTCTGATACTATGCAGATTATCAGTAACTGGTCAATGTTTAATAAATGAAATTAACAAATGGAAGGTCTTAAAATCCTGTATTAGACTCTCTCATCAATATAGTCATAACTGTCATATTTCAGGAGTTACACCACTCCTCAAATATCATCCAATGCTTGTGTATAATGTGTATTTGAATGTCTGAGTCTGCCTCCAACCTAATTAGGAATTCAAGGATTTATTTTCAAGCAGCTCAAAGACACCTCCACTATTGAGGTACCTTGCTGGCAGCTAGGTGTAAATATAGTCTGTTGCATTCATGGGACATGGTCTGTTTACTATAAACAAATGGCAGGATCTCAGGCTCACATCCTATTTGAGTATTAATTTGGGGGGCATCTGTAATCATTTGCCCTTTACCACCTACTTTGACAAAAAAAAAATTGACGCCTACATCACACGCTTACTGGTGCAATGGAAAAAATTAACTCCCACTCTAAACAAATAACTGAACTTCAACAGAGGGTCAGCAACCTGGAGGATTATAATGCGACATATAGCGCAAACATAGACAGCCTGTTAACTGCACTAAGTGAAAAAGACGACTTAGAAAATAGAATAGAAAAATAGAAACTGAAGGTCAAACCTCAAATTTTTGGGCATCCCGGAAACGTATAAAGGTCAGGGGTCGAAAGCTTTCTTAACAGGGGACTTCATGGCGGCACTACAATTACCGGCATGTGACCCTAGAAAAATTGAGAGAGCCCACAGCCGGGGCCCAGAAAGACAAATTGATGGTAACAGACCTAGAGCAACAATAGCAAAGTAACTTCTAAATGCATACCGCAAACAGAAGGAAGTGGTGGTGGCCAGAAACAAAATCTTGATCTTTCAGGGCTTTTTTTAGTGGCAGTAACCCATAAACATAAAGCCCTGCTATTTCCAGAAAAGCTGAGAGTTACTATCTCGGGAGAAACAAAATTGTACAATGCCGCTATAAGAGCAAGAATGGAATTGCTGCCGCCGAATACCTGAGACAGTGGGATCGCCCAAAGAATACCGGGACACAGTCTTAAGAGGCAACCTTGATCCCATGCTAACCTATGTAAAAAGTATGGGAATACAGGGGAAACCCCTACAAAGGTTATAGTTTTAAAAAAAGTTTACAATGTTCATTGCATACTAAATGGTGAAGATACAACACTTGCGAAGGAAAATGTTAGTTACATGTTAATGTTCTGTGGAACTCTGCGGGCTTTGGGGATATATTTCAGAATCCATTACAAGAGGACAGGGATACCCCCCCCGGAGAAGATTTCAAGTCCGTCCCATATGCCCCAGGGGCAAGTTACCTACTCAAAAGCTGCATTTCATTTTGTTTTTTGTTATACAGAAATATATAAGGAAAAAAGTGTTTCGAAATAATGTTACATTCTAAGGTACTAGTGTTAAGGAATGTACTAATCTCTGCCGAGGGGGCTGCGGCAGCCCGGCTAACGATGAGGTGGAGTGTCAAGCTTCCCTGCAACAACAAAGGAAGGGCTGAGCGAGCTCCAGGTGTGGGGATGAAGCGAAGCACATAAATCCAAAAGAGCAATCCAAAAGTCAGGGCTGGCGGCAGACAAGCAAATTCCAATGGATGATTCCGGGTTCAGGGGCAGGCGGCAGACAGGTGAAGTTCAGTGAGAAAATCCGAGTCCAAAGTCATCCGTCCGAGGGCAAATCTAGGAAATCAGATCAGGAACTCAGGAATCAGGAAAACAGAATCCAGGAAGTAAGCTGATAACACAGCATTGGATGCAGGCCAGCTGTCCTCTTAAATAGGGCTGTCAATTAAAGCAGGGAAGGATGTGTCAGAGTCTGAGTGAGGTCACTTCCTGTCCATTCAGAGCCAGGAAACCAGGAAGTAAAATCAAGCCCAAGAGGTTTATCTTGGGGATCTCTAAAAGTTCCTTTCTTTAAAAGGGACACATGAAAAACTGGATATATCTTCAGGCGAGTAGGTAATTCTAGTTCAAAGGCAACTTCGTTAATAGCTCTCTTGATCTTAAAAGGCCCGATAAACTTAAGACCCAACTTCTTTGAGGGAAGGTGAAGCCTTAGATGAGTGGTAGAGAGCAGGACTTGATCTCCCACCGAGAAATTGGAAGCTGAAGACCGATGGGTGTCTGCTGTCCATTTGTAACGTTCTTGGGCAGCTCGAAGGGTTGTTCGGAGCATCTGATGAGTGGCAGTTAGATGAGCTCCCAAATCTGCAGTCCATAGAAATCTGGCACTGGGAGAGGCATGAGAAGACCTGCAGGTTTGGTGGTTATGTGTTTGTTCCAGGCACACGTCCCACAAGAGGAACATACTATTTACAGTCAGCTCTTAAAGTGGGCCACCAGAAATGACGTTGGATCAGATGTAGAGTCTTCTTGAGCCCGAAATGGACAGCCAAGGGATGATCGATGATGATGGAATTCGGCCAGAACCCTGGAACGTAAAGATTCGGGAACAAAATTTTTTTCTTGATGGACAAGAATTCCATCAACTCGTGAAAGTTCAGATTGTAGGTTCTCTGGGATAGAATCGGATGCTTGTCGAATCTCAGTGATGAGTTCGGATTCAAGTAACAAGAAATGGTTAGGTTGCAAAATAGTGGGTTCAGCTGGCTCTGGACCTTGGTCAGAAGGATGAAGACGAGAGAGTGCGTCAGGTTTGGTATTCTTGTTTCCTGGACGGTAAGAAATATGAAAGGAGAACCTGGAAAAGGATAGTGACCACCTTGCCTGATGTGTAGTAGTAGTCTTTTTGCAGACCGAAAGTACTCTAGGTTTTTGTGTTCCATGAGGATCAAAATTGTCTGTCTGGCAGCTTCTAATAGATAATGCCATTCCTCCAGGGCAAGTTTGATAGCAAGAAGTTCTCGGTCACAAACATGATAGTTTTGTTCTGCTGATGACAGTTTCCTGGAAAAGAAGGCTACGGGATAGAGTTCCACTTGCTCAGATTCTCGTTGAGAGAGTACTGCTCATACAGCATTGCCAGAGGCATCTACCTCAAGTACAAAAGGAAGCTCAGGGTCGGCATGTCTCAAGATAGGGGCGGAAGTTAAACGCTCCTAGAAGTGAGATAAGGCCTTTTCAGCAGCTTTAGACCAGATAAACGGCGTATTCTTTTGGGTGAGATCAGTGATGGGGCGAACTATCCGTGAGAAATCTTGAATAAAATGTCTGTAAAAGTTGGCGAAGCCAATGAAATGCTGTACTACTTCGCGAGTCGTGGGTTGTGGCCAGTCCAGTCCTTCTCAGGATCCATCACAATGCTGGTACTGGTGATAAGTAACCCCAGGAACTGAACAGGAGACCATTCAAACTGACACTTCTCCAGTTTAGCGTACAACTGATGCTGTCGAAGACGCCGAAGTCCCCAACGGATGTGTTCCTGATGTTCCGAGAGGGAGGAGGAGAAGATTAGTATATCGTTCAGATAGATGACGACGTAAATATCAAGATAATGCCAGAACACGTCATTTACAAAATGCTGGAAAGTTGCAGGGGCATTACAGAGACCAAATGGCATAACCAGGTATTCAAAATGACCATAACGTGTACGGAAGGCCGTCTTCCATTCATCACCCTGACGGATCCGGATTAAATTGTAGGCTCCCCTCAAGTCTAACTTGGTAAAGAACCTAGCGGACCCCAAACGCTGGAAGAGTTGAAAAATCAAGGGCAAAGGGTATCGGTTCTTGACTGTAATCTGATTGAGGGCCCAGTAATCTATACAAGGTCTCAGAGTGCCATCCTTCTTCTTCACAAAGAAAATCCCTGCTCCTGCAGGTGAAGTGGAATGTCTAATAAAACACTTAGCCAGGTTTTCATCAATATATTCGCGGAGAGTCTGTAACTCTGCTTCAGACCACGGATAAATACGTCCGAAAGGGATGGCCGACCAGAGAGAAGGTCTATCGGACAGTCATAAGAGTGGTGAGGAGGTAACCGGTCTGCACCTTTCGTGTCAAACACATCTTAGAACTCTAGATATGCTGGCGGAAGAGAATCCGGTGGATTAAGGGTTACTACAGAGAGATTACTCTCCTGTCTGCAAAATTGGTTGCAATAGGGAGAGAACAAGAAACTGATGGGGTTATGTATTTAGAGTCACAGGAAACTCAAAATGATAGGGCACAAAGGAGAGTGCAATCAAAATGTATTAATTCTGAGTGTTCATTAGGAGTAAAGCAGCCGAGCGATTTATTTCCACGGGACAGCGGTCCATACTTGACGGTGGTTCCGTCAGCCAAATTGAGAAGCAGTAGGCTGAACTTTGTGAGTCTGTGCGAATATTGTGAGTCTGTGCGAATATTGTGAGTCTGTGCGAATTCTAAGTCCATGAAACATCTGCAGGCCCCGAAGTCAGTCATGGCCCTGGTCTCAACCCTTCCTCTGGGGAGTTGTAAAGTAAGAAGCACAGAGAAGAGAAAACCAAATTGAGAAGCAGAGGTGTAGGCTAAACTTTGTGAGTCTGTGCGAATATTGTGAGTCTGTGCGAATTCTAAGTCCATGAAACAGCTGTAGGCCCCGGAGTCAATCATGGCCCTGGTCTCAACCCTTCCTCTGGGGAGTTGTAAAGTAAGAAGCACAGAGAAGTGAGAACCAGGAACAGGAAGTGGTGTGCTCTTAACTAGAGGTGGTGATCTCTTCATACCTGCTGGTCTAGTGGGATAATTAACCAGAAAGTGTACAGGGTTCAGTTCAGTACAGTTCAGAAAGACCTAAACGAAACTGATGTTTTAAAGCTGGCTCATTCCACTGGGTGTCGAAACTCCAGCAATGAAAATCAGCAACATAATTCTCAACTGGACAGTGACCCTGTCGCAAATTACGGAGAGCTGCCTCTGCAGATGCAACATGTCCTGGATCATCATAGATGGCTGCCATAGCAGAAAAGAAAAGATCAACAGAGGCCAGACTAGGATGGTTTTGCTCCAGAAGATGATGGGCCCATGTTTGGGGAGGCCTTGCAGAAGGGAAATAATGAATCTGACCCGGACTTCCTCAGCAGCATAGATTTGTGGTTGCAGAGAAAATAATAACTGACAACTGTTCCGGAAAGCACGAAACTTCTGGCGATTTCCTGAGAAAAATTCCAGGAAAGGAACTTGAGGTTCAGGGGTGACCCCGGAATCTGTCCCCTCTATCTGTAGGGAAAGCTGCAGCAGAAAATACTGCCAGGGGCGTGATTTGATCTTGCCGATCCACAAGCTGAGTAAAGCCTCCCTGTAAGTCCTGGATGGCTGCACAGAGTTAAAAGACTTGTTGCATCAAAATATCAAAAGGGACGAGGTTCACCACTGGAGCTCATGTTATGGCTGTGTTATACTGTCAAGCTTCCCGGCAACAACCAAGGAAGGGCTGAGTGAGCTCGAGTGGGGGCGAAGCAAAGCACATAAATCCAAAAGAGCAATCCAAAAGTCAGGGCTGGCGGCAAACAAGCAAAGTCCAATGGATGATTCCGGGTTCAGGGGAAGGCGGCAGACAGTCAAGTGAGTCAAAAACCAAGTCATCCGTCCGAGGGTAAATCCAGGAAATCAGATCAGGAACTCAGGAAACAGAAAAACAGAATCCAGGAAGTAAGCTGATAACACAGCATTGGATGCAGGCCAGATGCCCTCTTAAATAGGGCTGTCAATTAGAGCAGGGAGGGATGTGTCAGAGTCTGAGTGAGGTCACTTTCTGTCCATTCAAAGCCAGGAAACCAGGAAGTAAAATCAAGTCCAAGAGCTTACACTCTAGGCTTCGTGCACTTGCAGTATGCTGAACACCAGGTGTCGCTGTTGAGCAGAGAAACAGATGAAGAGCCTGCTCTGGTACAAACACCCAGTCGTGCATGTTTTCTGCTGCATGCAGACAGTGATAAACATGCCCATGTCTCTTCAAAGAGCAAGGAAGGCAAGGAGACTGACATGGAGAACCGACCAAGCCAGCTAAACCAAACTCTCAGGTACGTCTCGCTAGACAACAAATACATCTGACCTATGACAACTGACAACACAACACCACAAACAATGGTGAAAATACCATTTTGTGAGTACTCACCTATAAAATAGTTATTACGAGTATGTCACACACCCCGCTTCCAACATCCATGACACTTGGGAAACCGGCCTGTAGAGGGCGATCTTGCAGAGATGACATGGAAAAAAGGAGCCCCTCCTGGTCCATAAGTACCTGGGACCTCCCACTATTCCCCAGTCTTTTAAAAAAGCAGTGAGAAACCAGAAAGAGCAAATTATATAATATAAGAAACACCATATAAAGGACCCCAGAACAAAAAAGGGCGGGGGAAGCGGGGTGTGTGACATACTCGTAATACCCATTTTACAGGTGAGTACTCACAAAATGGTATTATTCCTAGTATGTCACACACCCCGCTTCCAACATCCATGACACTCGGGACATCCAAAAGCAGTGTCAATAATGGGTGGGACCCAAGAAGGAAATAAGGCATAACTTAAATTACTGCAGCTTGCAGAACTTTGCGGCCAAAAGCAGCATCCGCTGAGGCCCGCACATCAACCTTGTAAAACTTAGAAAAAGTATGCACCGAAGACCAAGTAGCAGCCTTACAAACCTGCTCAACAGAAGCCTGGTGCTGAAAAGCCCAAGAAGCCCCAACAGCATGAGTAGAATGAGCAGTAACACAAAAAGGGGGAACCTTCCCCTTTGCAGAATAGGCCCCAACAATGGCCTGACATATCCATTTACTAATGGAAGACTTGGCGGGCGCCAAACCCTTCCTATGCCCAGAGGGCACAACAAAAAAGGCATCCGTCTTACGGAAAGCAGAAGTAGTCACCAAATAATACTTAAAGTGGACCAACACCCACCGGTGATCGGCCCGGGAATCTATAAGATTCCCGGGCCGATCACCTCCCGAAACCCCCCCAAACACCCCAAACTCCTTACCTTATCTTCTCCCTCACGCCCCTCTAGACGTGCGCGTGCCCGCGCCGGCCGTCCGTGAATGGCCGGCGCGGGCACGCGCGGGAGGCGGCGGTGCCGCTTGTCCGCGGCTTGTCCGTCGGCCCGGAGAGAGGTGAGTTCGGGGGGTTCGGGGGGGTTTCACACAGCGGGGCACCCCGATCGGGGGTGCCCCACCGAAGTGGACCAAGACCCAGGATAGTCAAAATCCTGGGTGTTGGTCCACTTTAACACAACGAACAACATTCAAAGAATGCAAAAACCTTTCTTTGTTATTACTAGGATTAGGGCAAAGTGATGGAAGAACTATATCCTGATTAAGGTGGAAGGCAGACACCACCCTAGGAAGGAAATCCGGTTTAAAACGGAAAACCACCTTATCCCGCTGCCTTTCAAAATAAGGGACCTGGATTGACAGGGCCGCCAATTCAGAAACCTGACGGACAGAGGTAATAGCAACCTTCTGAGTAAGCATATGAAGAGGAACATCCTGCAATGGCTCAAAAGGAGCCTACCTACCTCTGTTCCATGCAGTCCCCCTTGGGGCTGAAAAGGCCAATCCTCTACCAGATCTGGAACCACGAAAGGAAGGGTTAACCCTTTCAGTGCCAAGCACGTAGATTCTACGTGCTTGCTTCCACTCCACTTAAGTGCCAAGCACGTAGAATCTACGTGCCTGACTTCCCCCCCTGCTAGTTAAAAAAATAAAAATCAAAAATACTCACCTGACCCCTCGTTGGATCCAGACAGGTCTCCTCATTAATCTGGTGCCATCCGATCCCCCGTGGGGGGTTGGATGGCTCCAGGAGAGCCCCCGGAATAGCCCCCCCCCCCTGCTTTGGCAGCAGCAGCTGCTAACTGTAAAAAATAAAATAAAAATGACATTTGCTTACCTGTGGCAGCGCTGCCTCACGCCGGGTCTTCTCTTCACTGGGGGGGCCTCCGATCGCCCCCCCCTGCCTCTTCGGTGGCGAGGAGAGGGCAGAAAACCCTTTCATCCAGCAGCTATAAAAGGCTTCCAGCAGGTGAGCAGAAGCCAGCAGTGATCGCCGAGGGACACAGTGCTCCAGGAAGGATGGGAGGTAAGTATTAAAAAAAAAAAAATAATAAAATAGTTTTTTCTCTTTGTGTGTTTCTGTGTATTTTTTTTTTACATTTAACCCCTTGTGAACTGGTAAGGGGTCCATGACCCCTATACCAGTTCACAAGGCTGGGGGGGTGGCAAGTCACCTGCGACTAGCGGGTGACTTGCCATTAACCCCCGGAACCACCATTACCTGCCTCCCCAAAGCCCAGGGGGAGGCAGAAGAGCCCGGGCCCACGGGCTATGCAGGCTTGTAGCCTGCAGGGCCAGGGGCCACAAAAGCTGTCCCCTGCGCCCTGTTCCTACAAGCCCTGCATAGCTGGTCCCGGGCTGGTTACTTTGGGTAAGGGGGACCCCATGTAAATTTTTTGGGGGATTTTTAACCCTTAAAAATCCCCCCCAAAAATGGCCCTGTGTCATTTTTTTTCTCGATTTAAACCTTTGTAGTGTGGATGGTAGTTGTATTTTATTTGTAAATGTTATAAAGTACTTGTTTCAGTTAGGGGGGTCTCCTGGGCAGGAAGGGGGGGCTACTGATAAATATGTGGTACCGTTCTAATCGGTAGAAATGGGGCTTTCACATGCAATATGGTTTTCCTTAATAAAATACATTTTTTATTTAAAATAAAGGAGTCAATTTTCTAAAAACTTTTTATTTATTTATTTTTTTTACTTAATAATATTGTAAAAAACAAAATAAAATTTACAAACAAGACATTTCATGTTAAAGCCTAAACGCTGCTGCAAAAAGATATATATATATATATATATATATATATATATATATATATATATATATATATATAATTTTCCTGAAAATTCCAGCAAAAATGGCGCAAAATGGGGAAAAATGACCTGTCAACAGAGGGTGACAAAATCTCAAGTAGGCTGGCAATTAAAAGGGTTAAAAGTAGCTATGCATGTTGGGTATTGTTCTGTTCGGGGGACCTTGTGCTTTCACACTTAGCTTGTTTTTTCTGGTTTGCATATTTATATTTTAGGAAAAGCTGTTTTTATTCAGCTTTTTTATAAATTTTTTTAGGGAAACCCTGCGCAACCAAAGAATTCTTTGAGGGATTAATTCCAGAAAGATGAGCCCACTACAACAAGTTGGCTACGCTTAGAAAGCGTAACATGTGTACTTTCAGGTAATATATGGTTTATGAGGGATATTCCAAATGTCTGCAGAGCTGAAATGTTCAAGTAAAATCACAGTTACGCACATGCTTTACTTTGGGGTGTTTGGCAACTCTTCACTTGACAGCAGCAATGCATGTTGGGTATCGTTCTGTTCGGGGGATGTTGCTTTTTCAGATTTTTAGGAAAATGTGGCTTTGATTCTGCTATTTTATCCTTTTTATTGAGGGATTACTTCCAGAAAACTATGGGCACATCAACAAGCCTGGTACGCCTAGAAAGCTTGAGGTGTGTACTTCCAGAGAATATATAGTTTGTTGGGGGTATTTCAAATGTAAAGGGTTGTTTTTCGGGAAAAACTGCAAGGTGCGCATATTGCATAGCATAGTTGTATTTTATCTGAAAATCCCCTAAAGCGCTATTTCAGTTTGGGGGAGTCTCCTGGGCAGGAAAGGGTGTCTACCTATACATATGTGGTATCGCTGTAACTGGGAGAAATTGGGATTTCACACGCAATAAGATTTTATTGACAAACTTACATTTTTTATTACAAAAAAACACTACAAATTGTAAAAAAAATGTTTTTTTTTATTTTTTTTTCACATATTTCACCCAAAAATATTGAGAATACACCTAAAAAATTACAAACAAGACATTTCATGTTAAAGCCCAGACTGCTGAAAAAAACAATATATCATTTTCCTGGGAAATCATTTGAACATGGGGAGCGCAAAATAGTGCAAAATGGTCTGGCACAAAGGGTGACGAAAACTCCAGGTAGGCTGGCAGCGAAAGGGTTAAAGGAGGCCAATCCCCAAAAGGAACGACGCTGCCTCTTATGCTGAGGCAATTTGCCTCCTTTAATGACAGAATCCAACTTCTCACCAAAAAGGCGCAATCCCCCAAAGGGAAGTGCGGTAAGTGACTTCTTAGCCACAGTATCAGCCGCCCACTGGCGTAACCATATAGACCGCCGAAAAGAAACTAGTAAGGCGGAAGTTCTGCTGCGCATGGCCAAGGAATCATCCAAAGCAGAAAGTACAAAAGACACAAACAATTCACAACGCTTGAGAGCGACAAACTCATCAGAGGCTGGATCAAGCCCTGAGGTATTCAATAGGTCTCTAACAACAGACCTAATAGTAACTGCCATAAGTGCCGAAGCACCCACAGTAGCAAAAGCGTGACAAGCCATTTGATCAATACGTTTGTCTTCCCCATCCTTAAGAGTAGTAGATTCCGGAGAATGTAAAATAGAGGAATTGGACAAACTGAGCACAGGGGCATCCACTTCGGGGGGGGGGGGGGGGGGGGGGACCAACGCTTAACAGTGTCTGCTGGAAAGGGATATTTCTTATCCCAGCCTAAAGGAACGCCAGGAAGCCGAGCAGGCTTCTCCCATTCCTTAAGAATGATGTCCTCAAAATGCTTTTGATTAGGAAATTCTAAACGAGGCTTGGAGGCTCCAAAGAACTCCCCTTTATGAGGAGGGACTGCTTCAGGGGGAGCGATTGCCAATACCTCAAACAATTGAGCAAGAGCTTTAGGGGTGTCAAAAACCTCCCCTTCTCCTAGTTCAGCGTCAATACCCACAAATTGCTGAGCATCCGAAATATCAGATCCCTCAAAAAATTCCCCTTCCTCCAATGGAGAAAGGTCCGACCAATCAAGGCGCTCGCAACTATCAAACTCACTAGCCGAAGCAGCAGGAGTTAAATGTTTTTTCTTAGCTGAGGCCTTCTTGGCCACAGAGCTAGACATTGATTTTTCAATGTGAGCCAATCTGGCACATACATCAGAAAGCGACTCTCCACCCATGACAATATCACTGGGGGTATGGACAAGACAAGGTGGTGTGGGGGAAGAGGCAGGAGCCACCGACCCTGAGGCTTGGGCCCCTGACTGCTGCATTATAACCAAATGAGCACAAGATACACAAAGAAATGCATTATCCCCAACAAGGGATGCCCCACAACGTAAACACTGCCGAGTCTGTCCCGAGGGCACTGAAAGCCCAGTATCCTGAGATGCCTCCATATGGTGTTTATTAAGAAATACTTAATTATTTATAGTCGCCAAGTATGAGATATTTATGCAAAAAGCTACCCGGGATGCCCCTAAATAATCCCAAGTGGGAGGATTTAAAAAAAGGACCAGGAGAAACCCCTAATGAAGAGTACCTAGAAGAAGATACAATAATAAACCTTATGCACTTAAAGAGTAAAGAGACCAACAAAAAACATCCCTTTAGCAGGGCTAAAGGGTACTCACAACACCAGCGACAGGACAGGCGACCGGACCAGGCGACCAGAACCAGCAGCCAAAACCGCGTGCACGCAGAGAAGAATGCCATCCATATGCGGCGCCATCGAAAAGCCCCGCCCACCACGCAGAACTGCAGAGAACGGAGGGCGGGCCAAAAATAAATGACTGCCAGGACGCAATAGAACGGGGCCGGACGCCGCGCGCCAAGCCCCGCCCACATCCAGGTCCGCACGCTGCAAAAAGAGAGGGACATTTAAATCCCTCACCAGCAAAGAACTGAAGGTAAGCCAGAAAACAAAAGGAAAGTCTCACCAGATCTTATCCTCTCTACTTTACTCTTTTCACTATATTTTCAAAAGTGCATAGGACAACAACACTCCCTTCCAATAAAGACACCCCCCCCCTTCCTTATCACCCCTGCAGGGCCCAGGAGAGCAAAGGGGGAAGGCACAAGGAAGCACCCTAAGTCACAGGGAGTTTTATAGGGATAGGGCATCCCACGCCGGGGGACACCAACCCAGATACCGCCTACCCCTTATTTGAGGTCTCACGGGGGAGAAGCTCCCATATACACCCAAGGGTGAATCTACCCTTGCCCGAGCCCTTCAGCCAAGGCTGGGAGGCATATCGTAAGCATAAAAGTATAAAAATTGTGGGAGGTCCCAGGTACTTAAGGACCAGGAGGGGCTCCTTTTTTCCATGTCATCTCTGCAAGATCGCCCTCTACAGG
This sequence comes from Gastrophryne carolinensis, assembly GCA_027917425.1. Lineage (NCBI taxonomy): Eukaryota > Metazoa > Chordata > Amphibia > Anura > Microhylidae > Gastrophryne > Gastrophryne carolinensis. Next base: position 126,371,542 of record CM051240.1, on the reverse strand, counting down.
CCGGTTTCCCAAGTGTCATACATGATGGTATGTGTGACATACTAGGAATAGATACTCAAGATAGTCTCGTGGAATGTAGGAGGCTTAAAGCGGTCCTTCACTCTGAATAACTTATATGTTTCCCACACCCTGTACATACAGATTGCTCACATTAAAAAATACAATTCTGTGAAATACTCACCTGTAGATTTGATATTATATGTATACAGTACGTCCTGCTCCAAATAGAATACTTACACTTGGGACATCCAATAGCAGTGTCCATAAGCAGGGTGGGATCCCCAACAAAAGGTAAAAGCAGACAGTTTAAACCACTGCCGCCTGCAAAACAGCATCAGCTGAGGCCTTAACATCAACCTTGTAAAACTTTGAAAAGGTATGAACAGAAGACCAAGTAGCGGCCTTGCAAACTTGTTCAACAGAAGCCTGGTGCTGGAAGGCCCAAGAGGCACCAATAGCCCGAGTGGAATGAGCAGTAAGGCGGAAGGGAGGACGCTAATAGTAGACTTGGCAGGAGCCAAACCCTTCCTAGGCCCAGAAGGGACCACAAAAAGAGCATCAGTCTTCCTGAAGGCCGCAGTGACTACCAGGTAATACTTCAGACACCTGACCACATCCAAGAAATGCAAAACCCTTTCCTTAGCGTTGCTAGGATTAGGACACAATGAAGGAAGGACAATGTCTTGATTCAAATGAAAGGCAGACACCACCTTAGGTAGAAAGTCTGGCTTAAAGCGGAACACCACCTTGTCCTGGTGTCTCTCATAGTATGGGGGCTGGATGGACAGAGCCGCCAGCTCAGACACACTCCTGACCGAAGTAATAGCCACCAGAAAGACAACCTTGAGGGTAAGAACAGCCAGAGCAGCATCCTGAATAGGCTCAAAGGGAGCACCCTGCAAAGCAGACAAAACCAAGTTCAAATCCCAAACAGGGACCATAGGTTTACGTGGGGGACGCACATGAGTGACCCCCTGAAAGAAGGTCTTAACCAAGGGATGCTGAGCAAAAGACTTCTGAAAGAAGACAGACAGGGCAGAAACCTGACCCTTCAGAGTACTGAGTTTTAGACCCAACTCCAACCCATGCTGTAAAAACTCCAGAACCCTAGGGACTAAGAACTCCCTACAGGGAAGAGACCTAGACTCACACCAATCAATGTAGGTACGCCATACCCTATAATAGATGGCAGAAGAAGTTTTCTTCCTAGCCTGCACCATGGTATCCACCACCGAGGCAGACAAGCCTTTCTCCATCAAGATGGAGGTTTCAACAGCCAGGCCGTCAAAGCCAGAGTTTGTAAATTGGAATGGCGTAAGGGGCCCTGAGTGAGCAGATCTGGCGCCGCTGGCAGGACGTACTGGTCTACTGCCATTTGTACCACGTCTGCGAACCACACTCTTCTTGGCCACATTGGGGCCACCAGAATCACTGGCACCCCTTCCAGAGCAATCTTGCGCAGGACCCTGCCCAGCAGGGGGAACGGAGGAAAGACATACAGGAGCCGAAATTCCTTCCATGACATGGACAGAGCATCCGTGGCCAAGGCCAGAGGATCCTGAGACAGGGAGACAAAGGCTGGGAGCTTGTGATTGTGACGGGATGCAAACAGATCCACATCCGGTAGACCCCAACGGTGACACAGGGACTGGAATACCCTGTTGCAGAGGGACCACTCCCCCTGACGGGAAGTCCCCCTGCTCAGAGAGTCTGGCAGTAGATTCTCTGCCCCCGGGATATACACAGCCGAAATGCATTGAACATTGGCCTCCGCCCATGTCAGAATCTGCGACACCTCCTGGATGTAGGCAACCGCCGTCCTGTTGTCTGAGCGCACCTGCACAGACATTCCCTGCAGGTGATTGGTCAACTGCTCCAGTACCAACCTGATTGCCCGTAGTTCCAGAATGTTGATGGGTAAGTGGGCCTCCTGAGGGCAACCACCTCCCCTGGAACCGCAGGGACTTCCAGAATCCCCCCCAACCTGACAGACTGGCATCCGTGGTGACCGTCTCCCAGGAGGGGGCCAGAAAGGACCTGCCCCTTAGTAAGTTCTTGTGGTCCAGCCACCACGAGAGGGACCCTCTGACCAAGGGGGGAAGCACACAGACCCCGTCCAAGGACGTGGGGTCCTTGTCCCATACTGACAGAAGGTGAAGCTGCAGAGGCCTCAAATGGAACTGAGCAAAGGGCACCGCCTCGAAGCTCGCCACCATCAGGCCCACCAGCTGCATTCCCTGCCTGAGGGAGGGCTGGGGGCACGAGAGCAGGAACCACACCTGCGCAGTCAGAGCTTCCACCTTCTGTTGAGGAAGGAATATCCGTGACTGAACCGTATCCAGAATCATTCCCAGGAATGGGATCACCGACGAAGGGGACAGAGAGGACTGGGGGTGATTGATCACCCAGCTGAAGGACTCCAAGGTGGACACCACCAGCTGAGTGTCCAGCTCTGCCTGCTGTAGGGACCGAGAGGTGATGAGAATGTCGTCCAGGTAGGGCAGCACGCGTATGTCCCCTGACCTTATCAGAGACATCACCCCCGCCAGCACCTTGGTGAACACTCTGGGAGCTGAAGTGAGGCCAAATGGCAAGGCCACAAATTGGTAATATTGATCTTTCAACGCGAATCTGAGAAACCTTTGATGTCCCGGGAACACAGGGATGTGAAGGTAAGCATCTTTGATGTCCACAGATGTCATAAAATCCCCTGGGCGCAGAGAGCCGATGGCCGAGCGCAGAGTTTCCATGCGAAAGTGCCTGTTCTTGACAAACTTGTTGAGGATCTTTAAATCCAGAATGCGCCTGACTGACCCATCTTTTTTGGGCACTGTGAAAAGGCTGGAATAGAACCCCTTGCCCCTTTCTCTTAAGGGGACCCTGCAAATGACCCCCAGATCCAGAGGTCCTTGCACGGCCTGCATCAAGACCTGAGCTGATACAGGGTATTGGGGGATCCGGGACCTGATGAATCTTGTAGGGGGCTGCACAGCAAACTCTATCTTGTAACCAGAGGACACTACCTCCTGAATCCACCGGTCTGAGACTTGGCGCCTCCAGACGTGTGCTGAAGTGCTGTAGCTGTCCCCTCACCCTGACGGGCGAGGGCGCCCCATCATGCCTGGGGGGTCTTGGGAGGGGCTTTGGGTTTGGACCCCCAGGAGGAGCCAGGATGTCGTCCTCTGCTCCTATGCCAGGAATCTGCGCGAGCCCCCGCGAAGGACACCCCTTTTCCCTGCTTAGCGCCTCGGTAGGGGACTGAAAGGGGGCCCTGGCCCCAAAAGGGCCGAGACTGCCGCCTGCGCTGGGGTAACTTACCTCCTTTAGCAAAGAGGTCAAGGCGGTCCCCAAACAGACGTAGCCCCTTAAATGGAAGCCCAGTAAGTGCCTTCTTTGCCGCATTGTCAGCAGCCCACTGGCGCAGCCACACCGCGCGGCGTATAGCTACCTCCAAGGCAGAAGATCTGGCACACATCCTAATAGCATCATCCGATGCAGACAGGATAAAGTTTACAAACACATCACAGTTAGACAGTGCATTAACCGTATCAGGTGGCAATTCGTCTGGGCCATCGAGTGCATTTCTGACCAGGGCCCTGAGCATCACAGAAGTAATGGCCAAAGCGCAAACCGGGCGCAGCGCCGCCCCCCCCAAATGCAAAGGCATGGCATGGCATGCCAATTGGTCAATGCGCCGGTCCTCAGAGTCCCGCAACGTAGTAGTGTCGGGAGAGTGCATAATAGAGGTGTTAGACAGCCCTAGAATAGGAGCATCGACCTCGGGGGGCGATGACCGGCACTTGCAGCAGGAAAAGGATACTTCCTGTCCAAACTCTTAGGTATCCCAGGAAGTCTACTGGGATGTTCCCACTCCTTAAGCACAAGGTTATTGAAATGGGTTTGCTCAGGAAATTCCAATCGAGCCTTAGCAGTATGAAAGAGCTCACCCCTTTGCCTGGGAGCCGCAACAGGGGGAGAGATGGACAAAACCTCAAATATCTGCACCAGCAGTCTGTCAGTATCATCCGGGGTCCAAGAATCAGGGCCAGAATCGTCATGACCCCTTGACTTCTCGTCAGATGACCCTGAGTCAGAGAACAGCTCCCCTTCGTCAGAGGGGGTATAGCCATATAGATGCAACAACTCATCAGACTCCGTAGGGAAAAGAGTGGCATCAGGGGTTAAGTGCCGCTTTTTGCGGTGGCCTTACGCGCTAAGATATTAGCAATCAATTTTTCAACACTGGCCAGTCTAGCACCCACATCAGGATGAGAATCCCCGCTTGTATTGGGGGTTAGACTCAGGCTTGGGGGAGTAGGTGAAGTAAGGCGAGGTGCAGGCCCAGCCACCGGAGGGGCGGGAAGTACCAATAGCGCTGTGCGCAAGAAACACAGACCCGTGCATTTTCACCGCTGATAGGTGAGACCCCACAAGCTACACACAGCCGGGCTTGTCCCGAAGGAACCCCGGTCACATTATCCTGGGATGCCTCCATATGGTGATTAATAGGCACAATAGGCCAGTAGGGATTGACGCTGTAAGCTACCCTGGATGCCCCAATGACCCGCAGGGAAGTGGGAGTAATTATACTAGGCCCAACTGACAATTACACCGGGCCGGGAGAAGCCACTGGATTCACCGTCTGAAATACATAATGAGAATAAGGGGTGTCAGAACCATGCACATGTAAGCAAGGAGCATACAAATCGCCCACGAGGGCACTTACAGACCGCGGAAGGAGGGACCGTCACCACGCACGTGCGCGACTGCACATCAAAATGGCGCCAAGCGAACCTCGAAGGGCGCGCCAAGCCAGGTCCCCGCACCCCTGAAGTGCGCAAAGCTCTAAGACAGCAGCCAATGATAACGCCGCAACGTCTGAGACGACGCTGCCGCCCGGCGCAGAACATCCCATGAAGGAAAAATCGCGCGCGGCGGCAGTTACACGAGTAAGAATACAAATCAGCGCGGCGGCTGACACCACATATACAAGTCCAAGGACATTACAAAGGTCTTATGCATGTAATCACAATACACTGACACCAAACCCCCCCCCTTTCTTTCCCCCCGAGCTACGGGGGGAACGAGAGAGGATGGCAGCCCTTTGTACAGGGCCCACCGCTACACAGGGCAATAACGCGGGAGGGGCATCCCATAGAGGCTCACCATCAGCCTATACCGCCTACCCTTTGGTGGGGGACTGCGGTGGAGCAGCGCTCCATAAGCACGCATGAGCCGCCTACCTTCACCCGACCAGCGCAGCCCAGGCTGGGAGGCACATCACAAGGAGGACGGGCGGGAATAGTCCGCAGGGCCGCAGGCTTTAATAGCTCCGCTCACCTGCGAGAGAGTGATACTTCATGTCTTCGCAGCCAGCACTGCAGAGAAATCTGGGGATTTGTGGGAGGTCCCCGGGTATTTGAGGGGCCGGGAGGAGCCTGTTTTGCATTTCTCTGCAGTGCAGCGCCATCTGGCAGAGGATAACCCAAGTGTAAGTATTCTATCTGGAGCAGGACGTACTGTATACTAAGAATATCATCCTACTTGAATCTACTGCATGTCATGAGCCTTTAAACATCCAAGATGGCGGCTCATGGAACATCAGGAAGCCTGAAAACAGGAAGTGCCTTCTGACTGTGCTGCCCTGCATTCTGGGATTGCTGACCTTTTCCTTACCCCAACTCTGCTCTTTCTGAGCAAAGCACAGCTATAACTTGCCCCCTGTACTTTATCCCACTCTCCTCTCCTCAGTAAGTGTGATGCTTCTGAGTCAAGATGGCAGCGCCCATATCCTAAAGTCCTTAACAGAGTTACAGCCCAGTGGGGGAAAGAATAATAAGTAAGTGACTGAAAACTTAAAATATATTAATTTTCGATGCTGGTGAATTGTTTTTTAAGGGTTTGGGCTTTTCAATAAATCCTGGTGAAGGTCCAGTTTAAATTACCCCATTAAGCGCAGAAAGACTCCATCCGCCGTTTTAACCCAGACATAATAGGACTACAGGAAACACATTGGAAGGAAGGGGAAAAAGGAAACCTCAAAGCTGGATAGGGGAGGAAATTGCCACCACATACTCACAAAAAAAGAAAGAGAGGTAGCCATATTAAACAATAAGAACCTGCATTACACCATAAAAGAAAAATATATAGATCCAAATAGCAAATACATAATCCTAAAAATCAACATAGCAGGACAAAACATCTCGGTCAACATCAGGCCCTACATAGACTTTTACACGAAACTCACACAAAGACTATTAGCAATGCAAGTCTCCAACCTAATTTTAATGGAATACTTCAATGCAGTCATAGACCCCCAAACTAGACGGGCAAGAATCAAGAAATACTCACTTATCAGGAAACCCACTCAGCTTACTGCTACAAAATACGACATTGGTTGATCCATGGAGGCTTCTGAACCCTACAGCTAGGGAATAAACATGCTACTCAGTAGCCCACAAAAACCTAAACCTTAATAGAGGATCAAATGATGAGTAGGGTGCTGGAGACCTCCATTAAACCAATTACACTGTCGGACCACGCACCAATTATACTAACGCTCAAACTAGAAACCACTTATACACATCCCCACAACACATAGACAATACAACACTATTATGGGAAAGTGCTAAAGCAGTCCTACAAGGACATATCATAGTTTACACTGCCAAGAAAAAGAGAGAAGCTGATAAAAATCATACAGCTTTATACAACACACTTACAAAAGCATACAAAACACACATTGAACATAACATGTCAGAAAACAAAAAACAATGGATAGTAGCCTCCCTAATACTAGACACATTTTTGGAAGTAGAGGCCAAACGAAAACTACACTTATATACGCAAATATTTCAAGTTTTGCAATAAAGCAGGTGCTCTGCTGGCAAACATGATGAAATAAAGAGGGCTTAAAAAACAATAAACATCATAAAACACATCTCGCCATCACTTGTTGAATGGGCGCAAAAAGTAGAAGCTATTCGCCGCATGGAGGAGTTGAGCTCAGTGGCAGAGGGCATGCAGGAAAGGTATATGACGACATGGGCTGTCTGGATAGATTATAGGGACACCCGTCTGCCAATGGAGGCTCTGTAGAGGGATTTAGGCTTACGTGCTCCTGTACCTATCCCTACTCCTATCCCCAACCTCGTCCCTAATTTAACCTTATTTCTGATTACCTTCCACTATCCTTGTATTCCTATCTTTTCTCTACCTTTCCTTTTTCGCATGTTCCTGGCATTGGCCATATAAACCTCTCAGATTCTGCCTGGAGTCCAATAGCTCTCTCAGATCTGACTGGGCAGAGGCCTTATGCGCCCCCTCCAATCCGTGAATGCGCTCCAATGCAACTTTAATCTACCGAGCTCGTTCCCTCTTAAGCCGAGCACCGTGTTTAATAAAGATCCCCCCGTAGCACGCACTTGGGCGCCTCCCACTGCGTTGGCAACGAGGTCTTGTCATTGCAATGGTCAGGATGAAAGTGGGCTATGGCAGCCTTAATCTCGTTCAAACAGAGAGCATCTTTTAGCAGGTTATCATTGAGACGCCAAATGCACTGACTGGGGATTTCGTCCGGGATTGGGAGGGTCAAGACCAAGAATGGTACGTCACAGCACCCCGTGTGAGTGCATGATGGCTAAGAAAAAAATAATCCAACCGATTGCATGTGTTGTGGGTGTGGGAAAGGAACATATAGTCCCTTTCCCCACCGTGCAAAACTCTCCAAACATCCACCAACTGGAGGGTCCGGAGAGCCCTGCTTAACCTGTTGAGCTTGGAATGGGGTATTGCAGACCTACCCTGGGGGGAATTCAACCTTGGGTCTAACACCAGGTTAAAGTCCCCAACCACAATTATGGTGCCATCCGCAAACTCCTCCAGCAAGCGCAGAAAACCCAGGCCCACCGCCACCTGGTCCTGGTTAGGTAGGTACAAGTTGGCTAGGTTGTATCTCACCTCACACAGTATGACCTTGAGAAATAGATATCTACCTTTTGGATCCACTTCAATATCCAAGTACTCCAAGGGGATGCTTTTGTGGATAGCGATGGATACCCCCTTAGACTTATTTTCTGGATTGGGGCTATGGAACCACCTGTTGTAGTATTTATTTTTAATCTCTGGGATTTGACAAAAGTGTGTCTCCTGAAGCAAGACGATATCCACCCTCTCCTTATGAAAGCCACATTACACAGTTTATTTGCTGTGATGTAGACAAGGTGCCATTCAGTACACATGTAATTTTTAAATTAAAAATTAAAAGAATTATTTGCTCACCTTAAATATCTCCATGCTAGTTTGCAAATATGAACACATGGCAAAAGCTTTTAACACACTTCTATATGTGGTTAAGTTGAGCCGTACATTTTTGTCCCTCAGTTCTTTTAGCAGTTGAAAAGCATACTTCAAGCCAGATTCTTTCCATGGTGATTCGGCACAAGCATTAAAAAGAGCAGTGTAAGTAGCATCAGTAGGTTTGAGACCTCTTTTCTTCATCTAAAAAAATCACCATTCAGTTAATGTAATAATGTAATAGCATTACAGGACACAGTACTATGTAATACTTTTTAACTATATGCTGTATAACAATTCCATGGATGAATATAAAAAGCATAATTTAGTATATGCATGGATGTCAACCATACAAAGTCCTGCTCCTGATTTTTCGTCAGTACAGCAGTGACCATTTCCCAAACACAACTTAACATAGATAATTTGATTTTCTATTTAACTGAGTTAAATAGCTGAGCTTAGGTGTATTCAGAGAAATGGTCAGCGCTAAGTGCAGGACCAAAGAAAAATCACCCCGCTGGAATTAGTCAGGTTGGTGTCTCTGCAAGTAGAATCTTCCCCTGACTGTCAAAACAAAAAAGGTACAATTTTGTGCAAGGTCAGTAGTTAACAGGGGACATAGGAAATGGCTTCAGTTAGTGGTTTTCTGTGTCCCTACATCAGTGGACATGGTAAATATCCCTTCCATGGTGCCTTCATTTTTTAAATTTTTTTTTTTACTGGAGATCTGTTTTAATAATTTAATTCACGTCTTCATTCAGTCCATTCAGCCATTGCATTGCTAGGTGATTAAATGTTCACTTGTGGCAGTCTGCCTTCACAACCATTTGTGAGAAGAATGCTATTCAATGAATTTGAGTATGATAGTGCCAGTGCCACAAGTTAATTTCTGAAAATGTCTTCACTCAAGATTCAGTGATGAAATGTAATGTATTTTTGATGACACCTTGAGGAAATGGCCCGCTCGAGAGGGCCATGGAACGTGTGGGTAAGGGACACCATTATCTGAGTTAACGGTCAGGTGAAATCTTCTCATGTTATTGTTGTTAAGCACACTTTACTGGTATTTATTCATATAATATTTATTTATGGCACAAAGCACTTTACTAAATATTCATTAATTGAGATGTATAGAATGTAATGGTATAGAATTTTGAGGTTTTTTTGCACATTTTATGGAAATGGACTTGCATGGATTTCTGTTCATTGGGGATGCCCCCCGTGAACATATGTGTTTTTAGATGTATGTGTATGTGATTTGTAATAATAAATATGAATTGATATGATAAATTTGATCATTTGATCGCCTTGTGGGGTAGGGGTGGTGCTCATTTGTGGGAGGTCAGGTTTTGTGGTAACTGGAGCCACACAAATTGAGGAGAGTATTTTTGATAAGTAAATGCATAAGGAACAAAACCGGACCAAGCATCTATAGGAGGTTTGCATTCCCCCCCCTTGGAATTTGGGATGCCCCACTGAGTGAAACCAGCTGAGTCGCCTGGTCCAACAAGTCCATGACGCATGTGCAGCCACTGGCGGCATTGTTGTCAGCTGTGCGTGGCCTGCCGTAACTAAAGCTGATGTGGTCACACACGGGGGGGGGGGGGGGTCAAGTGTAAATCTGGGTTTTGGTCCACTTTAGGAACCATGGCAGCTATGAAAAATGTATAAAACCAAAGCAATCCCACTCATTAGTTAAGTTATGAGCCAAAACTGCTTGTAAAATCTGAAAACAATAAAAGAAAAAACATCAATAGTCGGGAACACACAATATCTTATGATTATTGACAGGTGACTAACAATGTAATTGTGAATTAAATAATCCTCAATAATAAATAAAGTAAATAAAAAAATGTAATATCTACAGTATATAAATATGCCATAAATGCATCAAAATCTATCATGAAATAAAAAACTTCTGTGCATGTGAAAGACACAGCAGCTGAAATTCTTTATTCTAAACAATGTGTTTCAATAAACTTTCCTTAGGAGAATGTAGACACAACAAATAAAGTTGTCTGGCTCCCATCCTCATCAAACCCTCCCTTGGCAATGGTTTCCAGTTTAAAACAAGTAGTAAAAGAGGATAACATGTGTAGGAAAAAACAAATCATATGGATCAATCTCGGTTTTTAACAAGGGCAACATTTAGCCAAGAAAATACAAAAACGTATTCTATATTATTATTTATTCAAAATGATGGGATATTCTAAGTATGTCACACACCCCGCTTCAAAACTATTATTACACTTGGGTTTACTCACCTCTAGAGGGCGAACTTGCAGAGAAGTCAGGAAAAAAAGAGAGCCCCTCCCGGTCTATAAATACCTGGGACCTCCCACTATATCCCAGTGTTTCTTCTCTGCAGTCTGCGTCGCGCGTCTGACGGCCGTCCCCTCTTGCCGGCTTGGCGTTGCCGGGCTCTGTTGGTGGGCGGGGCTGCGCTGTGCTGTGTGGCTGGTAGGGGGCGGGGCCGGGGCGCTTCGCACGTTGATCCGGCACACCCCCCTTCTCTTTCCTCCTTCTGCGGCTGCTGCTGCCGTCACGTGCTCGTCAGCTTCCATCTTGTGAGTATGTCTTCTTTAGTAAGTTTGATAGCACTGCTGACATTTTGTGCATATCCTGTGTATATTTGTATATGTATATATGCCTATGTCTGTCATTGCTGTGTGGGAATCCTTGCTTTGGAGTGACTGCTGTACTCTTGTTTTCCAGATCCCTGGTTGCAAGTTAAAGGGGTCCCCCGGTCTTAGATACCTGGGTAGGCTTAGGTTTTCCTATAAATTCTCCCACGTGGGACATTAAAGGGGCATCCCGGGTCGCTTATTGCGTAAATCCCCGGGTCATTGCGACTACCATAATTCACCATATGGAGGCTTCCAGCGATACCGGAAATGGCCCCTCGGGGCAATCCAGGCAATGTTTGGGGTGTGGGGCTTCCCTTCCAGGGGATGATGTCATACTCTGCATTCCGTGTGCACTGCGGAACATTACGCGGCAGTCCGGTACGCCGGCTTCCGGCTCCTCACCGCCCGTGTCATCTCCTACCCCTCCCCGCCTGTTCAGTACCCCATGTGACGTGGTCATGGGTGGGGAGTCGCAATCTGATGTGGGTGCCAGGTTGGACATTCTTGAGAAAAGGTTTTCTAATATGGTTGCCCAGAAGGCCCCGGCTAAGCGGAAGCATCTGTCCCCGGCTGCACCGGCCTGTGATGTTGAAGAGTTTGAATTGTTAGACTGGTCCGATTGTCCCCCGCTTGAGGTGGGGGAGCTCTCTGAGGAATTGGACGAGTCTGATGATCAGCAATTCTTTGGTGCGACTGGTGAGCAGGCGCAGGGGGATGCCTTGGACACCCCTTCGATCCTGGCTCAGATGTTTGAAGTATTGTCTATCGTTCCTCCTGAGGTGGCTCCTCCGCCAAAAGGGGAATTATTTGAGGTGGCCAAGCCACGCTTGGAGTTTCCCCATCAGAAGCATTTTGATGATGTCATTCTTAAGGAATGGGAAAAGCCTACCCGCCTTCTTGGTGTTCCTCCGGGTTGGGATAAGAGATATCCTTTTCCGGCAGACCTGGTTAGGCGATGGTCTTTCCCTCCTGAGGTTGATTCTCCGGTTTTGAGGTTGTCTAGCACCGCTGTTTTGCATTCCCCTGACTGTACTACCATCAAGGATGGTGAGGATAGACGTATTGACCAGTTGGCTTGCAATGGGTTTGCCAGTGTTGGGTCGGCCTTGCGGCCTGTCTGTGCTTCGGCGCTGTTGTTGTTGGCTTCCAGGTCCATTGTCAGGGTTTTGTTGTCCTCTTCCGGCCTTGCCCCGGATTGTGAGGAGTTTATGGCTCTTAAACGTTGTGAGTCGTTTTTGACTTTTGTGCTTGCCACTCAGGATGACGCCATGGCGATGTGTAGTAGGACCACGGCTTTATTGGTGGCTATCCGGCGGTTGGTTTGGTTGCACCAATGGGCTGCTGATTTTGTTTCAAAGAAGTCTCCCTTTTGTGGGTCTGCGCCTGTTTGGAGAAAAATTGGATTCTGTTGCCAAGGGAGGTAAATTACCTCAGCGCAAGAAACAGCGCCGGTCCTTTCGGGGGACGGCTGCCTTAAATCCATCCTTTCGGAGAGCCAGAGGCAGGGGTTCGGCCTTCTCCTCCTCCAGAGGGGCCGCCTGGACTAGGGGCAGAGGTCGTGCCCGTCCTGGTCATTCCTGGGGCTCTAAGCCCAAACCTGCTGCTAAGCCCGCTCAGCAATGAGGGGGCGCCCTCACCCTTGCGGGTGGGGGGATGGTTGCGACACTTCTCCCAGGTCTGGGACCAGGCGGTCTCGGACAGGTGGATCCGGGAGGTGGTATCGTCCGGTTACAAGCTGGAGTTCGAGTCCCGTCCTCCTCCCAGGTTTTTCAGGTCCCGTGTGCCTTCGAATCCTCTGGCTGCGCAGGGGCTCCGGGCGGCTGTGAGGAATCTTCAGGACATGGCGGTTATTTGTCCGGTGTCTCCTCCGGACGTGGGCCTGGGTTTTAATTCCAATCTGTTCACGGTCCCCAAAAAGGACGGATCCGTTCGTCCCATTCTGGATCTGAAGTTCCTCAACAGGTTTATCCGCCCCCGGAAGTTCCGCATGGAAACTCTGAGCTCAGCTATCAATTCTCTTCGTCAAGGGGACTTCATGACGTCCATAGACATCAAGGACGCTTATCTTCATGTACCTATTTTCCCGGCACACCAGAGATTCCTCAGGAACGTGGTGGAAGATTGGCATTTTCAATTTGTGGCTCTTCCGTTCGGCCTTACCTCGGCTCCAAGGGTGTTCACCAAGGTGCTGGCAGGGGTGATGGCCCTCCTCAGAGCCCAGGGTATTCGCGTCGTGCCTTATTTGGACGACCTTCTCATAATGGCTTCTTCTTTCAGTCAATCGGAGACAGACACCAGGACCGTGGTTGTCCACTCTGGAGAGTTTCGGCTGGGTGATCAATTATCCCAAGTCCTCCCTCTCTCCTTCCAGGGTGGTGTCCTTCCTGGGAATGTCTCTGGATTCCTTCCATCACCGAGTGTTTCTTCCTCACTCCAAGGTTCTTTTGATTCAGGAATTGACTCAGCTTCTTCTGTCCAACCCTCGCCCGTCTATCTGGCAGGGAATGAGACTGGTGGGATTGATGGTGGCCTCCTTCAAGGCGGTTCCCTTTGCTCAGTTTCACACAAGGACGCTTCAGCTTCATCTGTTGGTGGCTTGGGACCGGTGTCCAAGGTCGTTGGATCTGTCTTTCCGGATGTCCTCCCAGGTTCGGCAGTCTCTTCAGTGGTGGCTGGTTCCGGCCAATCTCTTGAGGGGCCGGTCTTTTCTGCCGCCTCTTTGGGAGACAGTCACCACGGATGCCAGTCTGTCGGGGTGGGGAGGCTTCTGGAAGGATCTTCAGTTTCAGGGGCTGTGGGGGCCTCAGGAGGCCCACTTGCCCATCAATGTTCTGGAGCTGAGAGCCATCAGGTTGGTTCTGTCTCACTTGACACAGCAGTTACAGGGATTGCCTGTTCAAGTTCGGTCGGACAATCGGACGGCGGTTGCCTACATCAATCACCAGGGAGGGACTCGCAGCTGGAGTGCCCTCAGGGAGGTGTCTCTGATTCTGGCCTGGGCGGAGAGCCATGTCCCTTGCATCTCGACAGTGTACATCCCGGGCGTGGAGAACACGGAGGCGGATTCTCTGAGCAGGTGTTCTTCTCGCCGGGGGGGGAATGGTCTCTCAATCCCAAGGTTTTTCGGTCTCTTTGCCTCCGGTGGGGGACACCGGAGGTGGACCTGTTTGCCTCTCATCACAATCACAAACTTCCGGCCTTTGTGTCTCTCTCTCAGGATCCTCTGGCTCTGGCAGTGGATGCCATGTCCCTGAGCTGGAGGGACCTGGGGTTCCTTAATCTGTTTCCTCCGATTCCCATGGTGGGCAGGGTGTTGCAAAAGCTGGCCCTAGAAGGGGTTCCCGCCATTCTGGTAGCTCCAAGGTGGCCAAGGCGGGTGTGGTTCGCAGACATCGTCCGGCTGGCAGTGGATCAGTTCGTTCTGCCTCTTCGGCCGGACCTGCTCACTCAGGGTCAATTACTTTACCCCAATTTATCAACGTTGGCTTTGATGGCTTGGCCGCTGAAACCTCCATCTTGAAGGAGAAAGGTCTCTCTGATTCTGTGATCCAGACTCTTGTTAGTGCTAGGAAGAGATCTTCTACCATCTACTATAGGACTTGGAGCTCTTATATTGATTGGTGTGAGGTCAGGGCCTTGCCCTGCAGGGTGTTCTCTATTTCTAGGATTTTGGAATTTTTGCAACATGGGCTGGACTTGGGTCTCCAGCTGAGTACCTTGAAAGGGCAGGTCTCTGCTTTGTCTATCTTTTTTCAAAGGTCTTTTGCGCTTGATCCCTTGGTTAAGACCTTCTTCCAGGGGGTTTCGCATGTGCAACCTCCTAGGAAACCTATGCTCCCAGTGTGGGATTTGAATTTGGTTCTTTCTGCTCTTCAGGGTCCTCCCTTTGAGCCTTTGCAGGATATTGCTCTTTCTACGTTAACTCAGAAAGTTGTCTTTTTGGTTGCCATCACCTCTGTTCGGCGTGTCTCGGAGTTGGCAGCCTTGTCAATTCAGGCTCCTTACTTTGAGAGGCATCAGGACAAGGTGGTTTTTCGATTCAAACCTGATTTTCTTCCCAAGGTGGTTTCTTCCTTTCACCCTAACCAAGACGTTGTTCTTCCTTCCTTGTGTCCTAAGCCTAGGAATGTCAAGGAGAGGGTTTTGCTTTCTTTGGACGTGTTACGATGTGTGAAGTACTATTTGCTTACTACTTCTCCTTTTCGTAAGACTGATGCCTTGTTCGCGGTTCCTTGTGGGCCTAGGAAAGGTTTGGCTCCTGCCAAGTCTTCCATTAGTAAATGGATTCGCCAGGCCATTGTTGGGGCCTATTCTGCCAAGGGGAAGGTTCCCCCTTTTCGTGTTACTGCTCATTCTACCCCTGCTATTGGAGCGTCTTGGGCTTTTCAGCACCATGCTTCTGTTGAACAAGTTTGTAAGGCGGCTACTTGGTCTTCTGTTCACACCTTTTCAAAGTTTTATAAGGTTGATGTGCGGGCCTCAGCGGATGCTGTGTTTGGCCGCAAGGTTGCTTTGTTGGATACCCGCCCTTTGTGGACACTGCTTTTGGATGTCCCAAGTGTAATAATAGTTTTGAAGCGGGGTGTGTGACATACTTAGAATAATACCATTTTGTGAATACTTACCTGTAAAATGGGTATTATAAGTATGTCACACACCCCGCTTCAACTGCCCTTTTTGGTATCCTGGATTCTTTGTATGGTGAAGCTTTTTCTATTTTAAGGTTTACAGTTGGGTCTTCCTGGTCCCTTTGCCTTACTGCTGTTTGAAAACTGGGATATAGTGGGAGGTCCCAGGTATTTATAGATCAGGAGGGGCTCTCTTTTTTTCCTGACTTCTCTGCAAGTTCGCCCTCTAGAGGTGAGTAAACCCAAGTGTAATAATAGTTTTGAAGCGGGGTGTGTGACATACTTATAATACCCATTTTACAGGTGAGTATTCACAAAATGGTATTGTTTCAAAACAGTAAGTAGTAGTGTTGGAGTAAATATATGAATAGATTGTATGTGAATGGCTGCAAAAGAACCAGTAAAAAAGAGCAACAGCTTGCAAGCTCTTGCAACCCAATGAAGTGTCAGTCTATGCCAGCTTAGCAATTTAATAAAATGATTGTGAAGGCATGGAGAGAGAACACTTGATGACAAAAATCCCACATATACACCACAGACTTTGTGGAATGAGCAGGGAGATTCATAGGAGGCTCTTTTCCTTTAGCCGAGTAAGAGCCCACAGTAGCGATTCTAATCTATTTGCTAATGGTCTTTATGGGAGCCAGCTCTCCTTTTTTCAGGTCATTCAGTTAACGGACACAAAAAGGGAAGCTGGCTTTCTTCAACATCTAAAATAATGAGATCCCTGCCAGGGAATGGGTTTGGACAAAAAGAATGGTTTCATTTCAATCATGACAAGAAACTGCCTTTGCCTACAAAAGTAGAAGGTAAATAGAAAACCACCTTGTCCTTGAGAAAAAAAAAAAAACTGAAAAGACGACTTAATGGAAAGAGCCGCCAATTCCGAAACTCGTTGAGTAGAAGAAACTGCCGCAAGAAAACCCCATTAAATTTACCTGGATTTTTTAAGAGTCATTCAACATGACCACATGAAGAGAGAGTCTCCACCCACGGGAGGAAACACAAACTGAACAGAGGTTAAAAGCCCCACCTCTTCCTCTCCACCTCAGTCTTTATAAAGTAACCTAAGTAGCCCTAGGACTATGGGAGATCTGGGTGTGGGTGCATGCCGGCGGTCAGAGATCTGGGTGTGGGTGCGTGCCGGCGGTCAGAGATCTGGGTGTGGGTGCGTGCCGGCGGTCAGAGATGTGGGTGTGGGTGCGTGCCGGCGGTCAGAGATGTGGGTGTGGGTGCGTGCCGGCGGTCAGAGATCTGGGTGTGGGTGCGGGCGGGCGGTCAGAGATCTGGGTGTGGGTGCGGGCGGTCAAAGATCTGGGTGTGGGTGCGGGCGGGCGGTCAGAGATCTGGGTGTGGGTGCGGGCGGGCGGTCAGAGATCTGGGTGTGGGTGCGGGCGGGCGGTCAGAGATCTGGTTGTGGGTGCGGGCGGGTGGTCAGAGATCTGGGTGCGGGCGGGCGGTCAGAGATCGGTGGGTGCGAGCGGGCGGTCAGAGATCGGTGGGTGTGTGTTTTTTGGCCGTCAGAGTGAATCCCCTCGATTGCCAGTAAAACTTACCTTACCACCGCTCTAGGTATAGCATAGTGCGGCTATTGTCCATGCATGCATCCTAAACACTCCCTAATCTTAACTTTTTCCCTTAGGTGGTTTGCTGAGATCGCTACTGCCTTTGTTTGGACCTTTCGCTTGCTCTTTTAGAACCCTAGCCTCTTCCTCCTTTTGGGACCCTAGCCCCCCCTCCTTTTGGGAGCCTAGCCCCCCCCCCCTCCTTTTGGGAGCCTAGCCCCCCCTCCTTGTGGGAGCCTAGCCCCCCCTCCTTGTGGGAGCCTAGCCCCCCCCTCCTTGTGGGAGCCTAGCCCCCCTCCTTGTGGGAGCCTAGCCTCCCCCTCCTTGTGGGAGCCTAGCCTCCCCCTCCTTGTGGGAGCCTAGCCTCCCCCTCCTTTTGGGAGCCTAGCCTCCCCCTCCTTTTGGGAGCCTAGCCTCCCCCTCCTTTTGGGAGCCTAGCCTCCCCCTCCTTTTGGGAGCCTAGCCTCCCCCTCCTTTTAGGAGCCTAGCCTCCCTTTCCTTTTGGTAGCCTAGCCTCCCTTTCCTTTTGGTAGCCTAGCCTCCCTTTCCTTTTGGTAGCCTAGCCTCCCTTTTGGTAGCCTAGCCTCCCTTTCCTTTTGGTAGCCTAGCCTCCCTTTCCTTTTGGGAGCCTAGCCTCCCCCTCCTTTTGGGAGCCTAGCCTCCCCTACTCTTTTAGGCCAACTCCCCTAGCTTTTAGGACCCTATTTCTGCTGCCCCAGGAAGACCTTCTTCATCTACCGGATCTGCTGCTCCAAGGACGGTCTAAGTGCGCTGGGATCCCGTGACCTGCTGCTCCTGACTCCACCACTTCTCATCGGGTTGTAGCTATACACTTTTATTTCTATTCTTGACTGTTTATTTGCTTTGTTTTATTGTTTAACTGTGAAATTGTATTTTTTGTAATTTGCCTTTAGTTTTAGCCTTTAGTTCGGGAACTTAATTTTTTTTTAGATTTTTTTTCGCATTGGGGTATGGCTGGTAAGCGGTACACTGCACAGGAAGCTGCGGCTTACCTGATGGCGTCTGACTCAGAAGATTTTAGTGAGTCAGGGTCTGAGTACTTCCCATCAGACAGCGAGTCAGACAGTGTATCCTCTACTGAGGAAACACAGCCGCGCAGTGCTACCAGTAGTAGTAGCCACAGTAGAAGGGTGGGTGCCGCACAAAGTGAGGCCACGCTACAGGCGAGTGTAGTGCAGGATGAGGCATCGAGTGCTGCAGCTGGTGAAGGAGCGTCTGCATGGAGGCCTCCTAATAATATTTCCCCCGAAATTCCTCCTTTTGATTCGGTCCCCGGGTCAATGTAGACACCACAAATTTTGGTGTCATTGACTTTTTCAAATTGTTTCTCACAGAAGCCATCCTACTGGATATGGTCTTCTTTACCAATCTCTATATGCCGAGAAGGTCTTAGCGCAAAACCCCCAGCAGAGGCACGCCCGAGCTCAGGCATGGCATCCCACAAATTTGAGTGAGATAAAGAAATTTTGGGGGCTCACTCTAGCAATGGGTATCCTAAAAAAATTTAGTATTTCCTCCTACTGGGATACCCAATCCATATTGGCAACTCCATTATTTCCGGCCGTAATGTCCAGAAACCGCTACCAAATTTTACTGCGGTATCTGCATTTTAACGACAATTCCACTGCTATTCCCCGCGGTGAGCCTGGTCACGACAGGCTGCATAAATTACGGCCCCTGCTCAACAGCCTGTCAGATCGCTTCGTAGTAGTGTACACCCCCGGCCAAAAATTATCTATTGACGAGTCACTACTGCTTTTCAAAGGGCGCATTGTTTTTCTGCAATATATCCCTAGCAAGCGTGCCCGCTACGGGATTAAATTTTACCAATTATGCGATAGTGTGACCGGGTACATCAAATATTTTCGAATCTATGAAGGAAAGGACACCTATCTGGACCCCCCTGGTTGTCCCCTTGATTTGTCAATAAGTGGAAAGATCGTTTGGGACCTCATGACTCCACTGTTGGGTAGAGGTTACCACTTATATGTGGACAACTTCTATACTAGCATCCCCTTATTTCACACCCTTTATTCGTTGGATACCCCGGCCTGCGGCACCATCAACCCTAATCGCAAAGGATTGCCCAGGTCACTACTTGAAATAAAAATAAAAAGGGGGGAGTCTTACGCTCTAAGAAGCGATGAGGTCCTGGCCATGAAATACATGGGCAAAAAAAATGTATTCCTACTGACAACACTCCATGATGAGTCAGTTGTGAATGTAAGGCAACGTGGTCCCCGAGCCCCTTCCCAAAAGCCACGTTGCATAAAAGATTATAATAAATTCATGGGTGGCGTTGATAAAACGGACCAAATATTAACTTATTACAACGCCACCCGAAAAACTAGAGCCTGGTACACTAAAGTTGCTATCCATTTGGTCCAAATGGCAACTTACAACAGCTTTGTTGCCTTCAAGGCAGCAGTGCCAGGCTCCAATTTATCTTACGTTAAATACCAGCAGCAGTTACTCCCTGCTTTGTTGTTTGGGGATACTGCGGAGGAACCAGATTTGCCTAGCAATGACAGTGAGGCCAGATTAGTTGGGAAGCACTTTATAAAGTTGCTTCCCGATAGTGGTAGAAAGCGGTATCCCCAGAGAACTTGTAGGGTTTGCAGGAAGCGTGGCATTAGAAGAGATGTGCGGTACTATTGCCCGACCTGTCCCAGCCAACCCGGTTTATGCCTCCAAGATTGTTTTGAGGTATACCATACTCAATTAGATTATTGAGCAATGCATTTTTTTCTTCATTTTTTGTTTTAGTCTGTAGGTGGGCCCCTTTTAGTTAAATTATGTTTCCTGTGTGCTGGCACAGGTATTTTGTGTTGCCATTATATTTTATTTTCCTTTAGTTTCTTTGGAGCTGTTGCTAATCCGATGGGAAGTGCTGGAGCAGGAGCAGCTGGTTACTTGTGGCAAGTGATGATTAAAAAATGTGACCCATTTCAGGTTCTTGATTCCTGATATTGGTCATTGATCACTGCACTGATCTTATAATCTGATGCCACAGCTACAGTATCCTAATTGCACTTCTTAGTACAGGTAAGAAATTGTTTTGTTATTTTTCCATAGCGCATGTGTTAGTTTTGGGCGATTGGTAACTGTACCCTTGCAGGTAGCTATGCATGTTGGGTATTGTTCTGTTCGGGGCCCCTTGTCATTTTCAATTAGGTGTGTATTTTTATGATTGGACTATTTTTTTTTAGGAAAATGTGGCTTTGATTTAGCATTTTAACTTTTTTTTTTAGCAAAATCCAGTGCAACCAGGTCATTCCTTGAAGGTTTGCGCCCTGAAAGCTGCACCCACGGCAACAAGCCTGGTACGCCTAGAATGCCTAAGGGGTGTACTTTCAGAGGATATATGGTTTGTTGGGGGTATTTTAATTGAAAAGTGTTGTTTTGGTTGAAAAAGCGGAGGGTGTGAATGTTGTCCGCAGAGTAGGAATTTTCAAGTGAAATGCCCTTCATGCGTATGCTTAACTTTGGGGTGATTGGTAACCCTACCCTTGCAGGTAGCTATGCATGTTGGGTATTGTTCTGTTCAGGGGACCTTGTCGTTTTCAATTAGGTGTGTATTTTTATGATTGGCCTATTTTTTTATAGGAAAATGTGGCTTTGATTTAGCATTTTAACTTTTTTTTTAGCAAAATCCAGTGCAACCAGGTCATTCCTTGAAGGTTTGCGCCCCGAAAGCTGCACCCACGGCAACAAGCCTGGTACGCCTAGAATGCCTAAGGGGTATACTTTCAGAGAATATATGGTTTGTGGGGGGTATTTTAATTGAAAAGTGTTGTTTTGGTTGAAAAAGCGGAGGGTGTGAATGTTGTCCGCAGAGTAGGAATTTTCAAGTGAAATGCCCTTCATGCATATGCTTAACTTTGGGGTGATTGGTAACCCTACCCTTGCAGGTAGCTATGCATGTTGGGTATTGTTCTGTTCGGGGGACCTTGTCGTTTTCAATTAGGTGTGCATTTTTATGATTGACCTATTTTTTTTTTTAGGAAAATGTGGCTTTGATTTAGCATTTTAACTTTTTTTTTAGCAAAATCCAGTGCAACCAGGTCATTCCTTGAAGGTTTGCGCCCCGAAAGCTGCACCCACGGCAACAAGCCTGGTACGCCTAGAATGCCTAAGGGGTGTACTTTCAGAGAATATATGGTTTGTGGGGGGTATTTTAATTGAAAAGTGTTGTTTTGGTTGAAAAAGCGTAGGGTGTGAATGTTGTCAGCAGAGTAGGAATTTTCAAGTGAAATGCCCTTCATGCGTATGCTTAACTTTGGGGTGATTGGTAAACCTACTCTTGCAGGTAGCTATGCATGTTGGGTATTGTTCTGTTCGGGGGACCTTGTCGTTTTCAATTAGGTGTGTATTTTTATGATTGGCCAATTTTTTTTTTTAGGAAAATGTGGCTTTGATTTAGCATTTTAACTTTTTTTTTTTAGCAAAATCCAGTGCAACCAGGTCATTCCTTGAAGGTTTGCGCCCCGAAAGCTGCACCCACGGCAACAAGCCTGGTACGCCTAGAATGCCTAAGGGGTGTACTTTCAGAGAATATATGGTTTATCCGGGGTATTTTAATTGAAAAGTGTTGTTTTGGTTGAAAAAGCGTAGGGTGTGAATGTTGTCCGGAGAGTAGGAATTTTCATGTGAAATGCCCTTCATGCGTATGCTTAACTTTGGGGTGATTGGTAACCCTACCCTTGCAGGTAGCTATGCATGTTGGGTATTGTTCTGTTCGGGGGGACCTTATCGTTTTCAATTAGGTGTGTATTTTTATGATTGGCCTATTTTTTTTTAGGAAAATGTGGCTTTGATTTAGCATTTTAATTTTTTTTTTTAGCAAAATCCAGTGCAACCAGGTCATTCCTTGAAGGTTTGCGCCCCGAAAGCTGCACCCACGGCAACAAGCCTGGTACGCCTAGAATGCCTAAGGGGTGTACTTTCAGAGAATATATGGTTTGTGGGGGGTATTTTAATTGAAAAGTGTTGTTTTGGTTGAAAAAGCGTAGGGTGTGAATGTTGTCCGCAGAGTAGGAATTTTCAAGTGAAATGCCCTTCATGCGTATGCTTAACTTTGGGGTGATTGGTAACCCTACCCTTGCAGGTAGCTATGCATGCTGGGTATTGTTCTGTTCAGGGGAACCTTCCTGTTTCCAATTTGGTGTGTTTTTTTAAGATTAAAGTTTTTTTTTTTTTTTTAAACAATGTGGGTTTGATTCTGTTTTTTTACTATTGTCGTGAAGAAACCATGTGAAAAGCCTACATTTGTCAATGGATTCCACCTGGACATCTGTGGCCACAACATCAAACCTGGTACGCCTAGAAAGCTTAAGGTGTGTACTTTCAGTATATATATGATATTGGGGGGGTATTTCAGATCTAAAGGGGTGTTTTTGTGGAAAAACTGCAAGGAGTGCGGAATAGTTGTTTTTTCGTTGAAAATCCCTTCAAGCACTCTTTTCAGTTTGGGGGGTCTCCTGGACAGGAAAGGGTTTCTATCAATACATATGTGGTACCGTTGTAATTGGGAGGAATAGGGCTTTTACACACATTATGATTTTCTGGTAAACTTGCATGTTTTACTGAGGAAAAAACACTACAAAATGTTAAAAATTGATGACTTTTCCACAAAAATAACAAAAAAAAACACTTAAAAACTTAAAAACAAGACATGTCATATTAAAGCCCAGACTGTGCTGAAAAAAACAATATATAATTTTCCTAGGAAATTCCTGGAAATCCATTCAAAAATTACAGTTGAACATGTTCAGTGCAAAATGGCAGAAAAGGGTCTGGCAACAGGGAGTAGAAAATGCCGCAGGTAGGCTGGCACTTAAAGGGTTAATACAATTGGCAAGGAATTGCCATGTAGGAAAACAATAGGTAATAACTGACTTGAAAAAAGGGATTGATTAGTTCATTCTGTCTCAATTTTTGTTTGAGGAAAATGTATAATACAGAAGCCTGGGTTTTTAACCCTTTGGCTGCCAGCCTGTCTGGAGATTGTGTCACCCATGTTGCCAGACCATTTATTACTATTTTGCGCGCCATATGTTCAACTGTGATTTTTGAAGGGATTTCCCAGAGAAATTATATATTGTTTTTTTTAAGCAGTATGGGCTTTAACATGAAATGTCTTGTTTGTAATTTTATAGGTGTATTCTCAATATTTTTTTGAGTGAAATATGTGCAAAGAAAAAAAAATTTGTAAAAAAATTGTAGTGTTTTTTGTAATAAAAAAAAGTAAGTTTGTCAGTAAAATCTTATTGCATGTAAAAGCCCCAATTCTCCCGGTTACATCGTTACCACATATTTATTGGTAGACACCCTTTCCTGCCCAGGAGACTCCCCCAAACTGAATCAGCGCTTTAGGAGATTTTCAGATAAAAATACCATTTTGTGAGTACTCACCTGTAAAATGGGTATTCCGAGTATGTCACACACCCCGCTTCCAACATTCATGACACTTGGGTAACCGGCCTGTAGAGGGCGATCTTGCAGAGATGACATGAGAAAAAGGAGCTCCTCCTGGTCCATAAATACCCGGGACCTCCCACTATTTCTCAGTCTTTTAAAAAAGCAGTGAAGAACCAGGAAGAGCAAATTATATAGTGAAAAATAATAAGAAACACCATATAAAGGATCCCAGAACAAAAAAGGGCAGGGGAAGCGGGGTGTGTGACATACTCGTAATACCCATTTTACAGGTGAGTACTCACATAATGGTATTATTCCTAGTATGTCACACACCCCGCTTCCAACATTCATGACACTTGGGACATCCAATAGTGTCTATAATGGGCGGGGATCCCACAAGGAAAATAAGGCATAACTTAAATTACTGCAGCTTGCGACCAAAAGCAGCATCCGCTGAGGCCCACAAACCAACCTTGTAAAACTAGTGTGAACCGAAGACCAAGTAGCAGCTTTGCAAACTTGTTCAACAGAAGCCTGGTGCCGAAAAGCCCAGGATGCACCAACAGCACGAGTAGAATGAGCAGTAACACGAAAAGGGGGAACCTTCCCCTTAGCAGAATAGGCCCCAACAATGGCCTGACGAATCCATTTACTAATGGAAGATTTGGCGGGTGCCAAACTCCTCCTAGGCCCAGAAGGCACAACAAAAAATCTTACGGAAAGCAGAAGTAGTAACCAAATAATACTTAACACAACGAACAACATCCAAAGAATGTAAAACCCTTTCCTTGTTATTACTAGGATTAGGGCACAATGAAGGAAGAAATATATATCCTGATTTAAGTGGAAGGCAGACACCACTTAGGAAGAAAATCTGGTTTAAAACGGAAAACCACCTTATCCTGATGCCTCTCATAGTAAGGAGCCTGTATTGACAGGGCCGCCAATTCAGAAACGCGAGGGACAGAGGTAATAGCAACCAAAAAGGCAACTTTCTGAGTGAGAATATGAAGAGGAACCTCCTGTAAAGGTTCAAAAGGAGCCACCTGCATAGCAGAGAGCACCAGATTAAGATCCCAAACTGGAAGTAGGGGCTTTCTAGGAGGCCGCACATACGTGACCCCCTGGAAAAAAAGTCTTAACCAAAGGATGAAGAGCAAATGACCTTTGAAAGAAAATAGCCAAAGCAGAAACCTGCCCTTTCAAAGTACTAATCTGGAAACCCAAATCCAGACCCCATTGCAGAAACTCCAAAGTCCTAGGGATAGAAAATACCCTGCAAGGCAGGGACCTAGACTCACACCAGTCAATATAGGACCTCCAAGTCCTGTAATAAACCACAGAGGAAGAAATCTTTCTAGCTCTAACAAGAGTCAGAATGACAGCATCAGAAAGGCCTTCCTCCTTCAAGCTGGAGATTTCAGCAGCCACGCCGTCAAAGCCAGCGTTGGTAAATTGGGGTAACAAAGTTGACCCTGAGTTAAGAGATCTGGAAGAAGAGGCAGAGGCTACAGATCCTCTGCCAGCCCTGTGACCTCTGCGAACCACAGGTGTCTTGGCCACTTTGGAGCCACCAGAATTGCAGGTGCCCCTTCCAGAAGCAACTTGCGCACCACCTTGCTTATCATGGAGAATGGGGGAAAAAGATACAGGAACCCCAGATCCTTCCAGGCAAGAGACATGGCATCCACTGCCACTGCCAGAGGATCCTGGGATAGAGACACAAAGGCTGGAAGCTTGTGGTTGTGGCGAGACGCAAACAGGTCCAACCGCGGATTCCCCCACTTGTGACAAAGGAACTGAAAGACCTTGGGGTTGAGAGACCATTCTCCCTGGCGAGTGCATGCTCTGCTCAGGGAGTCTGCCTCCCCATTCTCTATCCCCGGAATGTAAACTGCCTATATGCAGGGAACATTGATCTCTGCCCACTGAAGGATCAGAGACACTTCCCGGAGGGCACCCCAACTGCGAGTCCCCCCTGGTGATTGATGTATGCAACTGCTGTTCGGTTGTCTGACCGAATCTGAACAGGCAAACCCCGCAAGAGATGAGTCAGTCGGAGCAGCACAAGACGAATGGCCCGAAGTTCCAATAAATTGATTGGGGAGTGAGCCTCCAGAGGCCCCCACAACCCCTGAAACCGGTGTCTCCTCCAGATGCCCCCCCAGCCTGTAAGGCTGGCATCTGTGGTGACCAACTCCCAACAAGGGGTCAGAAATGATTTGCTGTCCCTGAGATTGCTCGAAATCAGCCACCACTGGAGGGACTGCAGGACGAGGGGAGACAACAGACAAGTCAGATTCAAAGACAACGGGCGCTTGTCCCACTTCGCCAGGAGAAAGAGCTGAAGCGTCCTTATGTGGAACTGAGCAAAAGGAACCGCTTTGAGCGTGGCCACCATCAACCCCACTAATCTCATCCTCAAGCAGATAGGCTGATGAGGACTGGACAGGAAAAGATGAATTAAATCCTGAATCAGAACAATCTTGGACTGAGGAAGAAATACCCTGGCCTGAAGGGTATCCAGAATCAAGCCCAGAAAGGGAATCTCCCTTACGGGACAAAGAGAGGATTTGGCATGATTTATCACCCAACCAAACCTCTCTAGTGTGGTCACCACTGTTCTGGTGTCCAATTCCGTCTGATTGAAAGATGACGCTGTGATGAGCAAGTCGTCCAGCAATGGCACGATGCGAATGCCCTGGACCCTGAGAGTAGCCATTACTCCTGCCAGGACCCTGGTAAACACTCTTGGGGATGGTGTGAGACCGAATGGAAGAGCTGCAAACTGAAAATGGTGGTCTTCTACTGTGAATCTGAAAAACCTTTCGGGAGCGGCAAAAATAGGAATGTGCAGATAAGCATCCTTGATGTCTATGGACGTCATAAAGTCCCCCTGGCGGAGATCGTCGATCGTTGAACGCAACGACTCCATGCGGAACTTTCGGAAACTAATAAACTGATTGGGTCGTCTCAGATCTAGAATAGGCTGACCAGAGCCGTCCTTTTTTGGGAACCGTAAATAGGTTGGAGTAAAACGCCAGAACTCTTTCCGCTGGAGGAACCTGGCGGATAACATCCATGTTTAAAAAGTTCGCCACAGCTGCCCGGAGTCCCTGTGCGATCACCGGATCTGCGGGCATCCGAGACCTGAAAAATCTGGTAGGAGGCCGAACCTCGAATTCCAGCTTGTAACCGGAGGACACAACTTCCAGAATCCATCTGTCTGATACCTCTTGACCCAAGCCTGGAAAAAAGAATCGCAGCCGTCCCCCCACCCGTACGGGTGAGGGCACCTCCTCATTGCTGGGCAGGCTTGGAAGTGGACTTGGGCTTAGATCCCCAACTCTGACCTGGACGGCCACGTCCTCTTCCTCTGTTCCATGCAGTCCCCCTTGGGGCTGAAAAGGGCCGATCCTCTGCCCGTTCTGGAACCACGAAAGGAAGGGTTAAAGGAAGCCGATCCCCGAAAGGAACGACGTTGCTTCTTACGCTGAGGCAATTTGCCTCCTTTAATGACAGAATCCAACTTCTCACCAAAGAGGCGTAATCCCCCAAAGGGAAGTGCTGTAAGCAACTTCTTTGCCACCGTGTCAGACGCCCACTGGCGTAGCCAAATAGACCGCCGAATCGCAACAAGCAAGGCAGAAGTTCTGCTACACAAGACCATGGAGTCATCTAAAGCAGAAAGTACAAAAGACACAAATAAATCACATCGCTTGAGAGCGGAAAACTCATCAGAGGCCGAGGTATTCAATAGGTCTCTAATAACAGACCTAATAGCGACTGTCATAAGTGCCGAGGCACCCACAGGCCGCAAGGCCGAGCCAACACTAGCAAACGCATGGCAAGCCATTTGATCAATACGTTTGTCCTCCCCATCCTTAAGGGAAGTAGATTCCGGAGAATGCAAAACAGAGGAATTGGAAAAACTGAGCACAGGTGAATCCACCACAGGGGGATGACCAATGCTTACAGTGTCTGCAGGAAAGGGAAATATATATATATATATATATATATATATATATATATATATATTTTTTTTTTTTTATCCCAGCCCAAAGGAATGCCAGGAAGCCGCACAGGCTTTTCCCATTCCTTAAGAATGATATCTTCAAAATGCTTCTGATTAGGAAATTCAAAATGAGGCTTGGAGGCTCCAAAGAACTCCCCTTTCTAAGGAGGGACTGCTTCTGGAAAATCGATAGCAAAGACGTCATATAATTGAGCAAGAGCTTTAGGGGTGTCAAAATTCTCCCCTTCACCTTGTTCAGCGTCAATACCCACAAATTGCTGAACATCCGAAACATCAGATTCTTCAAAGAATTCTCCTTCTTCAAACAGAGAACAATCAAAAATGCTTGCTACAATCAAGCTCATTTGCCTCAACGGCCAGAGCTAAATGTTTACTTTTAGCTGAGGCCTTCTTGGCCACAGAGCTAGACATTTATTTTTCAATGTGAGCTAATCAGGCACATACATCAGAAAGCGACTCTCTACCCATGACAATATCACTGGGGGTATGGACAAGACAAGGCGGTATGGGGGAAGAGGCAGGAGCCACCGACCCTGAGGCTTGGGCCCGACTGCTGCATTATAACCAATTGAACACAAGATACACAAAAAAAATGCGTTATCCCCAACAAGGGATGCCCCACATCGCAAACACTGCCGAGTCTGTCCCGCAGGTACTGAAAAGCCAGTATCCTGAGATGCCTCCATATGGTGTTTATTGAAATACTTAATTTTTTTATAGTCGCCAAGTATATGGGATTTTTACAGCCGAAGCTACCCGGGTTGCCCCTTAATAGTCCCTAGGTGGGAGGATTTTAAACAAGGACCAGGAGAAACCCCTATTAAGAGAGTTTCCCCCTGGAAGATAGAGAAAACACAATAAGCCTTCTGCATATGCAAGAAAGAAATGACAGTAAAATAAAAAAGATTTCCCTTTAGTATAACTAAAGGGTACTCACAGTGACCACAACAGCCCAGCGACAGCCCTGCGACCAATCAATATAAGAAAAGCCCAGCAGCAGCACCAACGCAGCAGCCAGGACCAGTGGAGGCCAGCACCAGAACAGGAACCAGCAAACCACATGTCAAACAGGAAGAGGAAGCAGAAATGCGACACCGACTAGAAGCCCCGCCCACCACCTAGCACTGCTCAGAGAGCAGAGGGCGGGCCAGCCAAGGACAATAGCATGACATCATAAAACGGGGCTGAACGAAAAAAAGAGAGGGAAATTTAAAAAATCCAAAACAGGTATGTCACTTTCTTATCTTTTTTTTTATCTTTTTAAAAACAAAAACAAATGCATAGGCCAAAAGATACTCCCAAAATAAAGACCCCCCAATCACCCCAGCAGGGTCCAGGAGGGCCAAAAGGGGGGGAAACAATAAGCACCCAATAGGCACAAGGAGATTTAAAGAGACGGGGCATCCCACGCTGGGGGACACCAACCCGGATTCCATCTACCCCTTATTTGAGGTCTCACGGAGGGAGCAAGCTCCCATATACACCCAAGGGTGTATCTACCTTTGCCCGAGCCCATCAGCCAAGGCTGGGAGGCATAACATAAATATCACAATACAAAAATGTGGCTTCAGGCAGAAATAGAAAAAGGCCGGGCATAACCCGGCTACCTGCAGGAAGGAGAGTCATCTTCTGAATGCTTCGACGGAATAGTGGGAGTTCCCGGGTATTTATGGACCAGGAGGGGCTCCTTTTTCTCATGTCATCTCTGCAAGATCGCCCTCTACAGGCCGGTTACCCAAGTGTCATGAATGTTGGAAGCGGGGTGTGTGACATACTAGGAATATACAACTGTGCTAGGCACTATAAATCCTAAGAAGCTTCAAATGTGGATGGCACCAACTATTCTATTATCACATGTGGTGCAAATCTCTGTCTATGACCCGAAACTACAATGCAATTATTAATAGAAACTTATTACAGAAGTTTAGTTTCATAAATTCAAATAATATTGTATAAGGCTCAAATCATTGAAAAAAGTGCTACTTATCTTGTACCAATTAATATCCAGGCCAGCATATGCGCCCCCCACCACGAGCCAACGCGTTCCGAGACGTATAGTCTCTTTTTCAAGGCAGAGTGCTGGCCTGGATATTCATTGGTACAAGATAAGGCAGGATCTGGTAGTTTATGTCTTATATGTTTTTAATAGTCTTTTTGGATATAATGTTTCAGTATAATGGATCAATAAATATATATTTTTGTATCTAATCTTAGTGTGCAATAATAAGTCTCTGTCATAAGCCCTGGTGGGGGGTCTGGGCATCCCCAATTTTTTTGTGCTAGGCGCTATGCGCACCTTGCAGTTTATGTAGAGGGAGGGACTGCCAGTTCAGACCCAAAAGCCCACAAAATCAGCCGCTCAACAGAAATGCCAATCTATTAGTAATTACATCAATCAAAATCTTTATTTAATAATGGCCAAAGCATACCTTAAAAACAATTAAAAACATGATTGCTGGGACTGGTGTGTTGCAGACTACTTTAAATATATGATGATGGTATGATATCTATTGAACACTAAATCAAATTTATAGTATATACAAGAAGCAAAATACAATTATGCCCAGGAGTTTCTCCTGAGAGCTGTGCCAGTGGTATGTGCAAAGTGCTCAAAAAGAAAAGTAAGTGCTGATAATTATATACAGCAATGAGAAGCTGTATAAGGCCAAGTAAGAATCAGTGCAAGGAGGTAACCGTGAAGGCTAAAGTGCTAAGTGCAAAAAAGTGCAAAGTGCTTGGAAAGAGAGAAACTCCAGGGCATATATAGTAAGGCTACTAACACAATAGCAGCTGATCAAGGCTAAATAAGAACAATATCCAAAAACAATCTACATTACCACATAGTCACATGATCAGGTCCTACTCCACCAACATGCCCAGCATACCAGCACCACTGACGCGTTGCGTGGCAACTGACTTCTGCCACTTCATCAGAGTGTGGCTGGCTCCCATCTGTCCTGTTTAAATAGCCCCTGACAATGTCTCCTCCTCAAAACCCAGGAGTTTTCCCGCCCAAAAGCAATAATGAAAAGAGGGCGGAAGTGGGAAGTATAGGCAAAGGTACTGGCTGGTCCATATTGGATATGGGTGGAAGTAGTCATAAGAGGTAACATAAGCACATCCTTATCAGACGGCCCGCATAGCGCCTGTGTTGTCACTCTGATGGGGAGGCGCACATACGTATGTGCACCCCTCCATCCGCGCGCGCCTGCGTACGAACACTACCCCACGAGAGAAGAATATTAGAGAAAGAAAGAGGAGACTGGATAATGAAGAGGTAACAAAAAGAGAGAAAGGGTATACAGATAGAGAGGGATCAGAGTGTGAATAGCGTTGTATAAGACCGACACCTAGAGAGCTTCCACAAACATACACTCAGAGAGAGAGGGAAAAGGAAAAGAAATAACAACAACAAAGAGAAAAAAACTATATTACATCCAACCCACCTGGAAGTCAGGTAAAATCTGTAATTGGAAAGGAACTAACCAGGAGTGGAGCACCAACGTCGTCGAAGGGCCACTCCTCTCACCCTCTCCCGGAGGTAGTACTATACTTACCGTCCTATGAGAGGCAAAACCCCAGCACGTGGGATCTTGTGGATTCCTTTAATGAAACAAGGGAAATATTAGGGAGAACGTGCAAGACCGGATCAGGCAGCAGCAAGCCCCCGAGCAGAGCCCTATGAGCAAAAAGGTTCAGCGTAGTCTGAACCAGATAAAGAAATACTATGAAATAAAGAACATTTTCGTGACGAGCCACCCCGATCCCAAGCACCTAAACCCCACCAGCTGACCTGCCCCAAATAGCAACCCCGAAGTCATCTGTCTCGTCAATCTTACAGCGTGAAGGCAACTCCTGCCCTCAAAGACGCCCAAGGGTATGTCCGGCGGGGCCCCCCCCAGCTCCGCAACCGAGATCAAGAACGGCCTGCTTTCCTCTATCAGCAGTCAAAGCCGTCCCCGGATAGGCTGGAGCGCCATCTCCTGGTCACCGGGGAGCTACCCGCCACACACCACGCCCGGTAGAAAAGCCCCTTGCATGAACATCAAATACTGTGCAGCATGAGAATAGAGCCCCCGGCTCATCTTAACTTCATTTAGTAACACCATACTTCAAATGTCTTATAGGCCTAGGACTCTAAGAATAAAATAGATTCTAAAAGTGTAACACCAGCATAATAGTAAGAAAAGGCCGCCCCCTCCAAAAACATCTCTACCGCAAGCGGTGCATGAGCGGTATGCTCTAAGATGAAGGCGTCCAAACCCATTTTACAACAGTAAAAGATCTTGCAGGTGCCAAGTTCAGTATCTGTACCCTGGGGCGTACAGTTCCCTGCTGCATCGCTGATAGCCAACTGCGCCCTCGCCGCCACTGCGGAATGGGATGCACTAGTTAGATGCCAGCAAGGCACACTGAGAGAATACGCAACTTCTACCCAAAAAGAGGCCCAGGGGTATGCCCGACGGAGTTCCCCCCAGCTCTACAACGTAGAACCTGAACGGCCCGCTCCTCTCTATCAGCGTTTAAAGCCGTCCCCGTAGAGGCTGGAGCGCCATCTCCTGGTCACTGGGGAGCCACCCGCCGCACAAAACGCCTGGCATAAAAGCCCCTCCCATGAACATTAAACATAGTACAACAAGTGAAAAGAGAAAAAAAACAAAGAAAAAAAGCCCGGGGCTCATCTTAACATCAGTTAGTTAAACCATATTTCAAATACCTTATATGCATAAGACTCTAAGAGTAAAATAAGATCTAAGAATATAACACCATTATAACAATAAGAAAAGGCCGCCCCTTCTAAGAACATCTCCACCGCAATCGCAGCATGAGAGGCAAGCTCTAAGAAGAGGGCATCCAAACACAGTCTGCAACAGTAAGGAATTTTCAAGTGCCTAGCTCATGTTAACACCTCCGGCCTACCCCCCGAGCACCGAAGCAATGACCCCGCCTCAGGCCTCAAGGAAACAGAAAGCAGGCGAACTGGCCCCCAGTGACAATCACCAGTACATATCTAGTGAACATAGGCAGTATCAGCAACACTTAGCGTAAAGTCCCCTACCGCGTCGCTGATAGCCAACTGCGCCCTCGCCGCAGTAGCGGAATGGGATGCGCTAGTTGGATGCCAGCAAGGCATACTAAAAGAATAAACATCACCGCATTGCACAATGTACAGGCCACTCGGGTGACCTTAATCAGAACTCCCAGATGTCACCAGACTCCAAGGCCGCGCAAGCGAGCTCTCAATCTCTGCCTTCTTGCCACGACCCACGGTTATTTCGATCTGAGGGGCCACCAGGAGAGCGGGCCGGGGAGGTTCTCTTCGGGGATTCCTCCTGCAATCTCGGTCCAGGGGAGGCCGACAACAAATCAGGTATCGCGAAGTCAGCAAACCAGTCTGGGACCAACACCAAAGGCAGATGGAGGGAGCTGCAAAAATCTGCCAAGTCTCCAGGGACACGCAGCGTGCCAGTTTTCCCATTCGCAGTAGCGGAGAGAGCAAAAGGAAATCTCCAACGGTAAGGAATACCTCGCTCCCGCAATAACGAAGTGAGTGGTCTCAGGGCCCTTCGATGTTGTAGAGTTATGCCAGAGAGATCCTGGAATATCTGGATCTCATCATTATTAAACTGGATCGCGTCCCGCGATCTGGCCTTGGCTATGATCTCCTCCTTCAGGACAAAACTTTGCAGGCAACAAATAATGTCCCTGGGGTTCGCGTCTCCCAAATTCCTCGGGCGCAACGCTCTGTGAGCTCGAACCAGCTCAATCGGGGTGTCAGGTGGGCGTTCAAGAAGGGCATTAAAGATGGATAGCAGTGCGCTCCCAATCTGGTCCTGCCCCACTGTCTCTGGGACTCCTCTCACCCAAATGTTGCACCTCCTATTTCTATTGTCCAAATCCTCTAAATGCCTGTGTACATTAAGCAAATAGTGGTTGTGCGCGGTGACGACCTCACTCACCAACTGCAAACTTCGCCTAGTGCGTTCCTCCTCTCTCTCCACACCATCCATCCTCCGCGCCAGGGCCCGCATGTCGGTTTTTAGATCCGCGATGGCCGCCGCTATGGTAGACTTAATATCCCCTGCGAAATCCGCCAACTCCGACCGAGTGGGAAGCTGACTCAACTGGGCCACAACATCTTGCTCCTCTCTCTCGGAGGGGGCCACACTCGATCTATCTGGAGAGCTGTCCGGTGAGAGTGAAGGCGCCATTTTAGATATGCGCCGGCCAGCGTCGTCAGATCTAAACATGTCCGGTACGCTCCTGGAACTCCCGCTCAGAGCCTGGGGTGCCCTCGGTGTCTTTCCTGCCGACCCCGACCTGTTGCTCTTCCCCATGGTCAGCTGGGGGTGCGAAAAGTAATGCTATCGGGAAACTCCGCCACGAGCTCTGCTCTCAGGCTGCCATCTTGCCCGCCGGTCAAGCCACGCCCCTTAAAGCAGATGTTAAGGGAAGATGGCTTCTTGGGAAGGGGAAAATATAATCCCAGGTGTACACGCCAGCAAACATCTACGCCCATAATGTGGGGCAGATCTCTTTCATAGGGAAGGTTTTGGAATCATTGGCTACCTTCCGGGAGGGTGAATTAGTCCTAGGGGGCAACTTCAACTTGGCTTTGGAGCCACTTTTAGACACCTCCAGGGGAGTCCCACAAATAGCATATGCCAAATTGAAAGGCCTAAAGAAAGCCCTTTTGCTCAACTAATTAGTGGATCCCTGGATACCCTAGCACGCGTAATTACACCTTCTATTCCGCCCCCCATGGGTCCTACTCCAGGATTGATCTCTTCCTGATTCCACATATGTCTTTGTCCCACGTTCGGGACTCGTCAATTGGCCTCATGACTTTGTCGGACCATGCTCCCATTATGCTCGTCCTGGAATGCCCGTCCCCCATGCCTAAGAGCTGGTCCTGGAGGCTCAATAACTCACTGTTGGAAGACCAGCATGTGGTGGCGGTGGTGGTGTCCAGGAGGAGCTTAAGAGTTTTTTTGAGCTGAACTCGAATCCCCTGGGGTGTTATGGGAGACGCACAAGTGCTACATTAGGGGAGAATTTATCAAACATGGAGCCAGGATTAAAAGGGAAAAAACAAAACACACCTGGGAGCTTTTGGAAGAGATAGGTAGACTCGAGACCCTCCACAAGAAGTCCCTGTCCGCCATATACCTGGCGACCCTTACCTCGCTAAGGGAGAAGCTTAGAACAAGCTGCTGTGACAAAATACCATTTTGTGAGTACTCACCTGAAAAATGGATATTGTCAGTGTGCCACACACCCCGCTTCCCCTTTAATTCTTACGATCGGGTTACTCCACCAGCAGGTGGCGACGTACAGGGAGAAGTCTTGAAAACGAGCCCCTTCCGGCCTATATATACCTGGGACCTCCCACTTAATCACCAGTTATTTAAAAAGCAGAAAGACAAGGTACCAGGAAATCCAACGGTAACCTCAAAATAAAGAAAAGCTTCACCATATAAAGGATCCAGGATACCAAAAAGGGCGGGTGAAGCGGGGTGTGTGGCACACTGACAATATCCATTTTTCAGGTGAGTACTCACAAAATGGTATTATTCTCAGTGTGCCACACACCCCGCTTCCCCTTTCAGACATCCAAAAGCAGTGTCCGCAAGGGATGGGTATCCAAAGGCAAGGTGAAGCATAACTTAAATGACTGCAGTCTGCAGAACTTTGCGGCCAAATACAGCATCCACTGAGGCCCGCACATCAACCTTGTAAAACTTAGAAAAAGTATGAACAGAAGACCAAGTAGCAGCCTTACAAACCAACAGAAGCTTGGTGCTGAAAAGCCCAAGACGCTCCAACGGTGCGAGTTGAATGAGCAGTGATACGAAAAGGGGGAACTTTCCCCTTAGCAGAATAGGCCGCAATAATGGCCTGACGTATCCATTTGCAAATAGAATATTTGGCCGGCGCCAAACCCTTCCTAGGCCCACAGGGCACAACAAAAAAGGCATCAGTTTAACGAAAAGGAGAAGTAATAATCAAATAGTACTTAACACAGCGTACTACATCCAAAAAATGCAAAACCCTCTCCTTGTCATTCTTAGGCTTAGGACACAGGGAGGGAAGAACAATATCTTGGTTCAAATGAAAAGCAGAAACAACCTTAGGAAGAAAGTCTGGTTTGAACCGAAAGACCACTTTGTCCCGATGCCTCTCAAAGTAGGGCGCCTGAATAGACAAGGCCGCCAACTCCGAGACACGCCGAACCGAAGTGATAGCTACCAAGAAGACAATCTTCTGAGTCAGGGTAGACAAAGCAATATCTTGCAAAGGCTCAAAGGGAGGAGCCTGAAGAGCAGAAAGAACCAAATTCAAGTCCCAAACAGGGAGCAATGGTTTCCTGGGAGGCCGCACATGTGTAACCCCCTGGAAAAAAGTTTTAACTAAGGGATGAAGCGCAAAACGCTTCTGAAAAAAGATAAGGCAGAAACCTGCCCTTTCAAAGTACTCAGCTGAAGACCAGAGTCCAGCCCAGATTGTAAAAACTCCAGAATCCTGGAGACCGAAAAGACCCTACAAGGAAAAGATCTAACCTCACACCGAGGCGATATAGGCTTTCCAAGTCCTATAGTAGGTGATAGAAGAAGACCTCTTTCGGGCACCGATCAGAGTCTTAATAACCGAGTCAGAAAGACCCTCCTCCTTCAAGATGGAGGTCTCAGCGGCCAAGCCATCAAAACCAGCGTTGGTAAACTGGGGTAAGACAGCCGACCCTGAGAGAGCAGATCGGACCGAAGAGGCAGAATGAGCTGACTCACTGTCAGCCAAACAATGTCTGTGCACCACACTCGTCTTGGCCGTCTTGGGGCCACGAGAATGGAGGACACCCTTTCCAGCTTCCGTACCACCCAGCCTAGCATGGGTATCAGAGGAAACAGGTACAGAAAACCCGGGTTCCCCCGGCTCAGGGATATGGCTTCCGCCGCCAGAACCAGAGGATCCTGGGAGGGCGACACAAAGATCGGGAGCCTGCAGTTGTGACGAAAGGGAAACAGGACCACCTCCGGAGTCCCCCACCGGAGCGGGCTGCAGACTGCCGAGAGACAAGGAACATGTGCCTTCGCCCAGGTCAGGATCAGGGACCCAACTCTGAGGGCACCCAGACTGGAAGTCCCTCCCTGATGAAGTAAGCAACCGCTGTTTGATTGTCCGAGCGTAGCTGAACCAGAAGGCCCAGACCATGATGGGACAAAAGAGCAAGAACCAGACGGAAGGCTCTCAGCTCCAGAACAGACGGCCGAGGATTGGAAAGAAGGATCCAAGCCAACTCCTGAATCAGACAAACCTTGGACTGACTGAGCAACACCCTGTGTTGACCGAAATCCAACCGCATTCCCAGAAAGGACACCACCCCGGCCGGAGCAAGGGGGGACCTGGGAAGTTTGAAGAACTTCCGATGCAGGACGGGGCAAACTGACCCGTCCTTCTAGGGGACTGCGAAGAGAATGGAGTAGAAATCGAGGCCCACCTCTAAGTGCGGCACCGGCCGGATGACCGCCATTTCCAGGAAAAACCGTGAGGGAGGGCGAGACTCGAACTCTGGTTTGTACCCGGGCGACACCACCTCCCAGATCTACGTGTCCGGAAACTCCCGGCCTTAAACCAGGGAGAAGTGTCGCAATCGTCCCCCCACCCGCACGGGTGAGGGCAGCCCCTCATTGCTGAGCGGGCTTAGCAGTAGGTTTGGGCTTGGCGCCCCAGGACTGACCGGGACGGCCACGACCTCTTCCCCAGGAACAACCTACAGCCCCGGTAACGGGAAGGGAAGCCCCTCTGCCTGCTCTGGCTCCTCGAAAGGAGGGACTAAAGGAACTCGCACCCCTAAAGGAGCGACGAGGTTTCTTGAATAGAGGCAACTTACCATCCTTGGTAACAGCATCCAATTTCTCGCCAAAAAGGCGTAAACCTAAGAAGGGTAGCGCTGTAAGCGCCCTTTTAGAGTTAAGGTCCGCCGTCCACTGGCGCAGCCATATAGACCGACGAATAGCCACCAGCAATGCCGCTGTCCTGCTACTCGTCGCAAGAGCATCGTCCTGAGCAGTCAGGGCAAACGAAACAAACGACTCACACTGCTTGAGAGAGCTAAACATATCACAAGCGGGATCAAGATCTGCGAGCAGATCCCTAATAATGGATCTAACAGCCAGCAGACGAAGCGCCGAAGCACAAATTGGCTGTATGTCGACCCGGCACTGATAAAACCATGGCGAGCCAATTGATCAACCCGACGATCCTCACCATCCTTAATGGTAGTGGTGCCAGAAAGGTGCAACGCAGCCAGGCCAGTCAACCCCAACACCGGGGTATCGACTTCGGGGGGCACTGACCAAAGCTTCACCAAGTCCTCCGGAAAGGAATAACGCTTATCCCAATTAGGAGGAGTTCCAGCCAGGCGCGTGGGTTGTTCCCATTCTTTAAGGACAACCCTCTCAAAGTGCTGTTGCCTGGGAAACACCAAACGCGGCTGGGGTACATCAAACAACTCACCCTTTGGCAGAGGGACCACCGCAGGCGGATCCAAGGCCAAAACTTTAAACATTTGAGCCAAAATGGAAGGAGTGTCAAGGGACACCCCCACAGCCTGATCCCCAGCAGTGTCAAACAATAGCTGGTCTGCAGGCTCATCCGACTCCTCAAGGAGTTCCCCCTCCTCATCAGGGGGACAATCGGAATAATCCAAAAATTCAGGTACCTCACCCTCCGAGGCAGGCACTGCCGGAGAAAGGTGCTTCCGCTTTGCTGCAGCCTTCTGAGCCACTGAAGCGGAGATAATTTTCTCGAGGTTGGCCAACCGCGCATGCACCTCGGAATGCGAATCCACATTTTTGACAGTCTCACACGGGGTCCGGACTAGGTTGGGGGGGATAGGAGATGACGGAAGTTGCGAGGAGCCAGAAGCCGGAGCAACGGACTGGCGCGCAATGTTCTGCTGAGCACATGGAACGCATAATATGACATCATCGCCTGGGAGCGGAACCCCACAACCCCCACACAACCTGGATAGCCCCGAGGAGCCATTTCCGGTAACGTTGGAAGCCTCCATATGGTGAATTTGTGGTATTCGCAACAAACCAGGGTTTTACGCATTAAGCAACCCGGTATGCCCCTTTATAATTTTTTTTTTTTTTTTTTTTTATCCTAGGAAGAATCCCAATTTAGAGACTAAGACTAGCCAGGTATAACAGACCGGGAGAGCCTGCAGTGAGGGAATCCCAAAATCTGTGGGGGAAAAGAGACCACAGTCAATCCCCCAGCCAGAATGCACCACAATCATACATAACCAATAAGGCAAACATATATGGCTAGCTTAAACATATTGAATAAATATACATGACACATGCAATTTCAAGGCAAAGCCAAAGAGTGCATCAATAAAAATCAGAGTACATACCGGTATGAATACATATATATATATATGTATATATATATATATATATATATATATATATATATATATATATATATATATATATACAGACAAATACACATAAATATAAACACACTATCAGAATGGTAATGTGCATTGTCGCAACAACTGGAGCATATATCCCATAGATATGTGATATATTAGGTCAACTAATCAGAAGGATGACATAAAAAACATCCCCATAAGTAGAAATGCCCCAGGAGAAAAAACGCTACACAAGCAGCAC
Organism: Gastrophryne carolinensis; assembly: GCA_027917425.1. Classification (NCBI taxonomy): domain Eukaryota; kingdom Metazoa; phylum Chordata; class Amphibia; order Anura; family Microhylidae; genus Gastrophryne; species Gastrophryne carolinensis. The sequence continues at coordinate 126,332,269 of CM051240.1, read as the reverse complement.
ATAGCATAAGAACGGCCCCATGTGCGCAATGGTGGGGCCGTTTACCTGTGAAGTTTCAGCCGCACAGAAGGCTCTTCCCCCACCGGCTGCAGCGTACAGGTCTCTAATGAGACCAGGGAAGCGAAGGGCGGGCCCGGAGACAGTGCGCCCCAGCCACGCCCCCTTTACACGCAGAGCGAGGCCGCAGAGAGCGCGGCCCCGCCTCCTAGTAACGCGGCTCGTCCAATGGCGAGCCGCAACAAAAAAAAAAGAGGGAAATACAAACGTGCAGTAACTAAAACAGGCCCCAGCCACGCACTGAACGCTGAAAACTGCCAAGACCTTTCACAGAGCATAAGTAAAGCACCCATGCACACTACACACACACACACACACACACACACCCACCCCTTAGGGAAGGGAGAAGGACTGAGCGGGAGAAGGTGACCTAAAGGGAACATTGCCCCACAAGTGGGGTCGAGCGGAGGAGATAAGCTCCTAGGCACCTAAAGTGCCATCTACCTTTGCCCAGCCCGCAGCCTAGGCTGCGAGGCTTCCATTTAACTAGGCATAATAAACAATAGAACTGGGCAGAAATAGACCAAAAGGGGATGCCGGGTTTTACCCCGGCTACCTGCAAGCAGGAGACTTCATTCTTCTGTCTTGTCACTTCATGCAGAGAGAAAAAACTGGTGATTAAGTGGGAGGTCCCAGGTATATATAGGCCGGAAGGGGCTCGTTTTCAAGACTTCTCCCTGCACGTCGCCACCTGCTGGTGGAGTAACCCGATCGTAAGAATTAAAGGGGAAGCAGGGTGTGTGGCACACTGAGAATAATTATAGAACAAATGTTTAAATGTCGCTGGGCTTTCTTCGAGTCCGGAGACAAGTGTGGTGGGCTGCTGGCCAGGGCGCTGCAGGCAGAGAGGGCAAGAACATACGTCCCCAAAATTGTAGACCCTGGGGGGCGGGTGGCTCACCTCACGACAGATATAGCAGAATCCTTTCGGAAGTTTTATGAGGGCCTGTACAACCTCCCGGGGCTGCAGGGAGACCTCCAGGGGCAATGGGCTACACAGTATATTCGGAAGTCTGGAATGCCAAGCCTGCCCGAAGAGGTGATAGCTGACCTGGAGGCCCTGATCTCTCTAAAGAGCTTCAGGGGGCTGTGGCCAATGCAGCTTCTGGTAAGTCTCTGGGCCCGGACGGCTTACACCTGCAATATTATAAGAAGTTTTTCCCTCTCCTGGCCCCTAAACTCCTAGCCTTACTGAACTTGATTAAGGAAGGAGTCCCCCTCCCAGAAGATACCCTCAGAGCCAACATTGCAGTGATCCCTAAGGAGGGTAAGGATCCAACTCTATGCTCTAGCTACAGGCCCATATCTCTCTTGAATGCAGACGTTAAATTATTTGCCAAAGTATTGGCGACCAGACTTGCTCCGCATTTGATTCGGGTGATAGGGCTCGATCAGGTCAATTTTATGCCTCATAGAGAGATAACACCATTAAAGTGTTAAACTTACTGCACTAGGCGCAGATGGCAAATATTCCGGCCCTCCTGCTCGCAACCGACGCGGAGAAGGTGTTTGATAGGGTTGATTGGTGCTTTATGGGATCCACGTTTAGACACGTGGGGCTGGGACCAAACATACTGGGTTGGATAGACAGCTTATATGGCCCCCCATCCGTGTTGGTGAGAGTAAATGGCTTAACTTCTGGGTCCCTTAGAATCTCCAATGAGACAAGGCAAGGGTGTCCCCTATCACCCCTAATTTTCATCCTCACGCTCGAATCCTTTCTATGTAGCGTGATGAAGAACCCAGATGTGATGGGGGGCTGCAGGTCGGGACACTATAAGGTTGTAGCTTATGCTGACAACTTAATCTTCTTTCTAACATGCCTGGAGACATCCTTGCCAAACCTCATGGGGGAACTAACTCGCTACGGAAACATTTCTGGCTACAAAATAAATTACCAGAAGTCGCTGAATGTCAATATCCCAGTGGCTAGATTTAAGGTGATCCAGGGTTCCTTTCCTTTTCGTTGGGCGGGAGTAGGGAGGGAGGGAGTAGAATACCTAGTCACCAAGATAGGCAGCGATCTCAACTGGCAACACTTGCAGCTGGGGCACTTCCTCTCCTCCCTGCGGGCCCACAGGGAAGAGGTGCGAGCCCTTACAAAGTACGAGGATCTTTGCCTGAGCGGCCACCCCGAAAGTCATACCCTCTCGAGAACGTATAAGATGCTAACGGCCCCTTTAGGTGCGGAGGACCCTCCCTGTCTGGCCAAATGGGAAAGAGATTTAAATGTTAATTGGGCTCCTAAGAAGATCCTATCCCTACCAAACAAAACTTCAATATGTAACAGATATCAAGAATGCAGCTATAAGCTGTTGACCCGGTGGTACAGGGTGCCAGCAACCTTACATAACCGAGCGTGTCAGAGGAATGTTGGGCAGAGAAGGGGGACCTACTGCACATATTCTGGACCTGCCCAAAGCTGAAAGAGTTCTGGGATACCGTAAGAGAGGTGGTGGGAAGGGTCTCGGGCTCGGCCATACCTGCGGATCCGCCACTTTGCCTTTTACACGTGTCGGAGATCCTGCTTAAGATATACCGTAACTCTCTGGTGTGCCACCAACTAAACGCAGCCAAGGCGTGTATACCGCAGGTGTGGAATAGCGCGGAGCCCCCCTTTATAGCGTTGTGGTACCAGAGGGTCAATGAAATTATGAGATTTGAAAACGTAATGCTGTCAAGGGACAACCGATTTGAAAAATTCACAAGCACCTGGTACAGTTGGATGCTATTCACAGACTCCCAAGAAGGTAGAATAATGTTCGGGCTGAGCTAAGTGGCTTGGGTTCTCCTCCTCCTTCCCCTTCCCTTACCCCTCCTTGTTCCCCACTAATGTTGTGTGTTAATTGATTTAGTGCTATAATGTTTAACTGTTATAGGCCGTTCACTTGGGAAGCCACAAACTGAGTTCCCTGGGCGATGTGTCCCGCCCTGCCCGACTGCTCATCCGCGGGTCCTGCCCTCTGCAGGTGCCATGGGTCCAAATGGGTTGTTCCCCCAGATGCCCTTGGTGGGATTGACTGCCCCTGCTAGAGGTCGATGGTGGGTTAAGAGATGGGTAAATGGGTCAGGGCGGACGAGAGCATGCTGGCCCAAGATTGATTCAATAAATTTAACGCAGTGGCGACCCGGCTGGACACCTTGAGTATGTGCAATATCTTGCAACTTACTGGAATGTTTTATTCTCCACTGTTCCTATGTACCATTATTTTATTATGTATGCATATACAAAAATTGATATAAATAAAGGATGCATAAAAAACAAAAAAGGGCACTTGTTTTAGTGCTTTCATCTCCCTGAGAAGGTTGCCCTTTACCAGGCAATGGAACTCGTGGGAGCGCACCATCTCTGTTCCAGCACTATTCAAACTATCAGCTATACAGGGCAGTACATTTTTGTGTTTAGTATTGCACCTAGAGCAATTGAATTTGTTTGCACTATACTTGTGTTTTAGTCGTGCCACTTTTTCTCACTCAGCATTATCATTTAGTATTGAAGCATTTGATTAATGCTATTTCACTAGGCACTTTAGAGAGGATATGAAATTACTTTTATTAGTTAATCTGTTTCGTGTTTTGGGATGCCCTAATTACTTACTGTCATTGGTTGTGCTGGAATGTGTGTTTTTAATATTATATGTGTATAAGATTTGCCTGCTTCTTAAAGTGGACCAAAACCCACCCTGGAGTCTATGGGAATCCAGCGCAGGCTTATTCCCTCCCGGGGGCATCCAGATTGTTAGAGGGTAGCGGGTAGGCGGCCGCTCATCTAGACTCGGCTGAAGCCCTGGCTTAAATTTTACATCAGTGCAGTGATCAGACGAGTGCACCTATTGGACGAGATGCCACACATGCAGTAAAGGACCAGGGAAAGGTGAGTTTCGGGCAATATGGGGGGTGTCACACAGCAGGGCATCCTACACCCGAGTGCTGGGGATTTGATTAAATGATGTGCTTTTTGCTTAGGATTGGATTTGTGCAGCGATGCTTAGATGCTTAGAGTGGGGAGATTAGGTCCGAGTAGTAGCTTTGATAGCAGAACACTCCCTTTGCGCTTAGGATTGGATTTAGCATGGGGCTGTGCATCCTTTAATCGTTTGTCTTGACTATTCATTTTTAGAATTTTAAATGGTTAGGAAAAACTGGATTTGGCCTATTTTTGCAATACAAATCAGGCTCTCTCTCTTGGATTTGTATTACCTGCTTCTGCTCAGGAAATTTGGGTACACCCCTGGCCCATTTAATAGATTTTTTTTTTAGTTCACACAGGTTTTAATTGTCTCAAAGCACTAGAAAAACATTCACAAAGGAGTAACACTTCTGTCAATATGAGTTTTTGAATTTTTCAATACAGGAACCAGGAACTAAACAGCTGATTAGATCGTCTAATAGTTTGCAATAAACAAACCTTTTATAACCCACTCAGAATGGTGTATGTTTCACTAAGTATTTGTAGTAATATTAGTTCTCTCTATAGCTATAGCTCTCTCTCTCCCAGCTATTCAGATATCTAGGTTACTTCACTCATCTTCATTTAAGACAGAACACTTTCATCAACAAGACCACACTAATACACATAAAACATACAAACATTTAAACAAACAAACCACAACGAAAAGGGGAGGTGAGGAAGAGAGTAAGGAGGGGGAAAAAGAGGGAAAGAGGTCACAGTTTTTAGATTGAGATCCAGGTTCCAGACCATTATGTGTTTTTCTATTGCCCCTTTCATTGTGCACCAGAACTTTTCATTGTTTTCAATGTCTGTTATCTTTGCTGTTGTCTTGCTACCTCCAATTGTCCATCTATCTGCTGCCACCACATGTGCTATCAATTTTTTACTGATTTAGTGACACCTGAAGAAGGAAGGGATAAAAGGGCTGTCCATGGAGATAGGTAATTTCAGTTTCTCAATATTAGTTTATCTAATTATTTCCAAAATTGTACAGCATGCTTCCTCCCTCTCCGCAGCCTCTAAAACATTGGGGAGGTTTTTGGGAATATTTTGTTCAGCTTCTTAGGGGTAGAGTATCAACACATGTATACCTTGTAGGCAGTTTCTTTAACGTTTACTGCCTTTGAGACTTTCCTGATATCTTGAAAAAGCTTAGGCCATGTTGAGTTCAAGTCCAGGGGTCCCAGGTTGGTGGTAGATCTGGAGGGTAGTGTATAAGGGTGTATAGCATGGAAAGAAAAGCTTCTGTCTAGGGTTCTCATTACAGCAATGTTCAGAAGGGTGAGGTCAACATATATATATATATATATATATATATATATATATATATATATATATCTGTATATATATTCGGTAGGGAGTCAAAAGTGCTTTAATTATTGGCACCTATAGTGTTTCATCTTTAAATTACTTCTGGTAAAGCTCAGCAATAGGAAAGAGTGGATTCTGTCTCCCATAAGAAGCTTGCCTACTGTGACAAGTCCTTGTGCTCACCACCAAGAGAATTCAGAAGGTGTCAGGTCAGGTTTAAACTTTGGATTGCTTAAAACAGGTAATAGGGTTGCCATGCCTCATGACAGCTGATACATTCCTCTCCAGCTTAACCCCTGTTTAACAGCTATTTTATTTTCAAGATTAGGTATGTGAGGGGTAGGATGTTATCTTTATAGAAGCAAGGGGGAGGGGTGAACTGCTTCTTTCTCAAAGTGCATCCATGAGATATTTCTACCCTCCACTTGCCATAATGCGAATTTGGTCAGACAGGCAGCTCTATAATGAGACCTCCTTCCATACAGCCTCTGTACTCTCTTTACTAACTCTGGGTTTTTTGTTGTCCCATATAAACTTATTGATTTGTGTTTGGAGATGACGCATAGTTGAGAGTGGAACCACAACAGGTAGCATACGAAACAGGTATAGAATTTTTGGCAAGATGACTATCCAAATATCAGTTAGTGACCCCAGCCATGAAATCCTATAACTAGACCAGTCCTCCATGAGCTTGATCAATAGCTTGGGAAAATTAGCTCCATGTGTTTGATCAAACTGCCTGTGGAGTACAACTTCCTCCATGTGAGGTCAAAATTAAGGTTAAGTGTCTGGGGAGACATTTAGTCCAATTGCTGCAGTCTTACTTACATTACCTTGGAGTCCAGAGAGGTCCAGATAGTAAGGAAAGTAAATTAGGTATTGAGATGAATTGCCTTGTTATGTATAGTAGTAGATGGTCAGCATAAAGGTTTAATTTGAACTTCAGTCTGTTTCTCATGTAGCCTGTTATGTTGGGGTCCACTCTAATTGCCCTAGACAAAGGTTCCATCACAAGTGCAAATATAAGAGAGGAGAAGGGACACCCCTGGCACATTCCTCTCTGAATATGTACCAGTGGGGAGTTTTGGCCTAAATATTTGATGGAAGCTGTTGGGGAGAAATATATCCCTGCAAGTGCATTCAAGAATTCCCCCATAAAGCCAAACTATTCCAGTACTCTGGCTATATATTCCCACCCAATGGAGTTGAATGCCTTTTATATGTCAAGGCTGAGTAGGATTATCCCCTTACTATTGAAATTGTGCCTTGTATAATGTTCAGTGCTAGTCTGGTATTATCTGAGCCTTGACGTTCGGGTATAAATCCACTTTTCAGTTGGGTGATAGTTTATGTATAAATGTTACTACTCTATCAGCTAGGATTTTTGTATAATCCTGATTTAGGACAGATATAGGTCTAAAATTTTTGGTTAAGGTGATGTCTTTTGGTTTTGGCACCGTAGTGATATGAACTGAGGAGGTAGTTTTCATGCAAACATGGTGGAAGCCTTGTTAGCATTTACTACAAATCTGGCCATAAACCATTTGAGAACATTCTTGGCTTTTTAAAAGTATTTCATGTATTATCCCCTTAATGGAGGAAATCTTTTGCTTATGTTGTGTGTTCAGTGGATTTATGTTTCTTCTTTAGCTCTGTCAGTGAGGCCAACAATCTGGTAACCTCTTCCCTTTTTTTGCTTTTGCTTCTGTGCTACCACACCTATAAATTCACCTTGCATGACTACCTAATGGGCAGCCCATACTTAGTTACATCTGGTTGAGCATTAATCTGGAAGTATTCTGTCAGTGGTAATTAGGGTGTCATTTAGACACCACGAAAATGATTGCTTCGTGGAGCTTGAGTCAGTTACCGTCATGGCTATTAGGCTGTAGTCTGACCATGTACAGGGTTTGCAATCAACCTTCTGCATTTTGAGTGATAATTGCGTGGTGAAAAACATGTCAATTCTGGAATAGCGGCCCTGTGGAGGGGAGTAGAAAGAGTACTCCCTCTCAAGAGGATGCTCATTGAGAGACTGTCTTGGCCGTCCTATCCCAGTTTGGCTGGAGCAACCAGGTTTAGCCCCACACCAGGATTATATAGGTGCCCAGGAATTCTTCTAATTTCTTGAAAAAAATCTCTAAAGAAGGCTGTGTAACATGCGTTGGGGATGTAGCCAGAGGTCAGTGTAATTGGTTTTGTCTGATAGTAACCCAGAGACAATGACAAATCTGCTATTTGGGTCTACCACTACTTTAGTGGGGGGGTAAAATGGAAATCATTTCTTAGTAATACTGCTGCTCTTTTAGATTTAGATGAAGGTTTAGAAAAGAGGGAGTTATAGGTTCTACTGTAGTTTTTGCATAGAAATTTGGGGTAGTTAGTGGCTGCAAAGTGAGTCTCCTGGAGAAGGAGCAAATCTGCTTCCAAATCCCTATAAAAAGTAAAGGCTGGGGGGCGTGGCTTGCTAATGGCGGAGTAGGATGCTGAGACCCAGGGCTCCGGGGGGCGCTCGTGAGCAGCCGACGACGATGGCTGCTGCTTGAAACGGCTCCTCACTGAGCGGGGAGCTGCGCCTATTTGCAACTCGCAGCAGCGGCGTTTACGGGCCATTCAGGCAGGGGAACCCCTCAGGGACACCCGAAGATCGGAGGGGGGGTGGAAGGAGCCGACCTCCCGCAGCGCAGCAGGGTATTTTGGCAGGCGCCGTTTTCAAGATGGCGGCCGCGACCTGCCGACCCCTGCACTGAGTCAGCCTGCACCCGGCCAGCATTCCAGCACGCACGGCGGCGTTTTCGGGCCCTCCAGGCCAGGGTACACCTCAGAGACACCTGAAGCTTGGAGGACTGACAGGGAGTGCTGACCTCCCGCAGCACAGCAGCATCACACAGCAACCGCAGTTCCCAACATGGCGGCCGCGACCTGCTGACCCCACCAGCATTCAAGTTGCAGCGCCCTAAAGAGCATCGGGCAGAGGTTGGTCTGACACCCGGGGACACTGGGAGCGCCTGGGAATTAGCTGACAGGCAGTTGCAGCAATAGTCACCCAGGGCCCCTGGCAGAACCCATGACAGTGGGCAGAGGCTATATAAAACAGCTCCTGGCCAAGAATCACACGTCCCCAGCATCACCTGTGTCATAGCGGCGGAGGTCCTGGGGCCATCTACCCCTCAGTATAAATTTGGCACGTCCGGGCAGCGAATGGGGCGCAGGGATCGGGGCAGGCCGAAGCAAACCCCCAGGCCCTCGACGCGCGCCGCAAACCCTGAGATGGCGACCATCGCGGGGCAAACATCCAGGCCACAACTCTCTCCCTCCCCGATACCATCGCCGGAGCTGCTGGATTCACAGCCTGAATCACAGCTGGCATCCCAGTTGGCGACCCCGGAGCCCCCAACATCCCCACAGGCTAACCCCGGTATCAGGGATGCGGAGATGCTGGAAAGATTTAAGTCTGTCCTGCAGCATGAGCTAGGAGCGGCTACTGAGAAATTATCTGCCACATTTAAAATGGAGCTAAGAGACCTGAAGTCCCGTACATCAAAGCTGGAGCACCAGATGACCGATACCACCTCAGTACTAGAGGAACAGGACGCTGAGATACAGAATAACAAGGCCGAATTATCCCTAGCCCTCCAGAAGATAGAGGATTTGGAGAACAGGTCCCGGCGCAGTAACCTGCGTTTCAGAGGGTTGCCAGAATCCATCATCGACCTCAAGTCCACCATCACAGCCTTAATTCAGGAATTAGTTCCAGCAATCCCAATTGAGCGCCTGGAAATGGACAGGGTCCACCGCGCCCTGGGTCCCCCTAGAGCAGATGGTCAGCCCAGAGACATCATTGCTAGATTCACTTTCTACAAATGATCGCTTAGGCTGCCAGGGCCCACGGCAACCTGGTTTTTCAGTCCCACAAATACCAGATCTACTCAGACCTAGCTCCAGTGACGTTAAAGAAGCGCCGCCTGCTGAAGCCACATCTCCTGATTCTCAAATCACATCAGATTGCCTACAAATGGGGCTTCCCGTTCAGACTATCATTCACATATATGGGTCGCTCGCATGCAGTATCAACCCCAGAAGAGGCCTCCGAGCTGTTGGACCGCCTGGGACTGACCTCAGCAGCTGGAATACCGTCCACACCCGGGCCACCTTGGGAGCAACATCCGAGAACCATACAACGGGACCAACGGTCCGGCAGCCGACGCCCTTATCCTGCATCAACTTCATCACGTACTGCAAAGACCCACCGCCTGGACAACGGTTGATTACGGTTGGGTGACCGAACAGTTTGTTACTAGTGAGGGAGGTCCCCGATGGCCAGCTGTCCACGTGACTCATTTTGGGACTTCCCCCGCTACCTACCTGGGTTTTTCTTTTCTCTTTCAGGGACCCTTTTGTTTTGTTTTTCAGCGGTACTCGGAGCCCGACAGACTGCGGAGAGGTGACAGTTAGAATTTTAATGGGGACGTTTGCCTCCCACTGGGGGATAGGAAATCACATATGTGTTTTTCCCTCCTCCTTGCTCTCTTTGAGCCGGTGGGCGTCAAACGTTCTCAGCATTGCACTTGACTACATGTATGCTGTTTACTATGTTTAACCTTTTTTGGTCTGCATTCCCACTTATGTGGGGGTGGGCTGAACAAGGTTTATTGTTTGGCCCTGACCGTCGGGGCGGCCTCGACCCTGACAGACTGGGTTGCGCTGTGGGACTCGCCGGGCGAGGCTGCAGGGGTATATCCAGAGGCCCCAACGTTAAGCTGTGATCCGAGGGCTCGGTGCCCCGTCGGTCGGAGCCATTTTATGGGTTACACACAGTCTAAGTATATGTAAGAAGTAATAGATGTTGATGTTTTTCCTTTTTTTTACTAAGCGCTTAGTTGAGAATTTGCTGATAATATGGTATGTTACTAATGAGGTTGCTGGTTCTCGCCCGGACCTTAAGCCCTGATTTCATGAGCACGCCCAAAGTGGAGCAGGTTGGTTGGTCCTTGATCTGGTGGGGGACCCCGGGCCCCCCTTGCCGCTCTTGGCATGGTACGAGTTCTGGCTAACGGAACCGAAGGGATGAACCTGCGGGACTCTCGTTGGTTCCCTGCTTCTGCCTGGCGGGGCTCGGGCGTTCTCTGCGGGGTGGGGGCTAACCAACAGAGACCTCATCATAAGTTTTGGCAGCCCTTCTATCGGTTGCCCCCGCTGTTGGACCCTTCCCCCCTCCCCTCACTCTATCATTCAATGCACTTGCCCCATGCCGTTGACTTTAACTACATAAACTTAGGCGGCCCCCCGCTCAGAGGCGACCCCCCCTCTAGAAACCCAGAAACTTCCGGAAGAGTATTGCCCCCGGAAGGCACACTTTGGACTCCATTGGAGTCACTTGTACCCCCAAGCTTTCTCCCTAACTCCTCCTTTTCCCCCCATTCAGACACGCTATCTTCAGGTGTGGGCTTTGGACTCTAGTCTTGGTACTTAGCCCCGTTGCATAGCCTACCCTCCATTCCTTGCCCCTTCTTCTTTCTCTCCCCCCCTTTTTTTTTTTTTTTCCTTTTCTTTTTCTCTTTCTCTCTCCCTCATCTTCCTTCCCCTCTCTTGCACCCCTGAAACTAGCAAAATAAGCCAATCCCAAACCTCGCTTGCAGGTGCTAACCTAAACTTCAAATTGCTCTCCCACAATGTGCAGGGATTTAACTCCCCTCACAAAAGGACCAAAGCGTTTCATTACTACAAACAGGTACAAGCCGATATTTTGTGCCTTCAGGAGACGAGGTTCTCAGCCACGAGTGCCCCAAAGTATTTGAATACGCAGTACCCCACTTTCTATCTGGCCAGCTATACAGAGAAGACCCGGGGTGTTGCTATAGCGTTCCGACGGAACGTTCCGTTTAAGTGCGAGACTTGTATAGCGGACCCAACGGGGCGATACTTGATTTTAGTGGGCCACTTAGGTGATACGCAAGTTACGTTTGTGTCCTATTATGCTCCAAACACTCACCAGACCAACTTTTTTCCCACCTCCTGAAGAAGACTAAAGAGCATGGTAAGGGCATATTAGTTGTAGCCGGGGATTCCAACATTGCGTTGGACCCCAAAGTGGATAGATCACTCCCTCAGGGTAACATCCCTTCCTCTACTCCCTCGCCTGCACAGCAACCCCCCCACCGTATCAATGCTCTGCTGAGGGTTATGTCCTTGGTAGATATCTGGCGCGAGCTAAACCCCAAAAAACGAGATTATACCTTTTACTCAAACCCCCATAATTCGTTCTGCAGGATTGATCATATTATGGTCCCTCAGAGTGCCGTCCCTATGGCTAGCAGGAGCCAGATTCTGGTTACTCCCTGGTCTGATCATGCCCCAGTTGCTATGCAGTTCACTGCGTCTCCCCCAATGCCTAAGCCTTTTAAGTGGAGGATAAATGACTCGCTACTGACGCATAAAAGCTCGCAGGAGCAAATTCTGCAATTTATTAAAAACTACTTTGCAGAAAACGCTGATACAGCTACTGCGGTGAGCGCGTGGGAGGCTCATAAAGCGGTCATAAGGGGTAGCCTGATTTCCTTAGCCACATCCCTCAAGAAGCGTAGAACCGAAAGAGTAGCCCATCTAACAGCCAGCCTAGAGCGGTTGCAGAGGGACTGGAAAGCAAATCCCACCAGGACAATTAAGAAGAAAGTGGATGAGGTTAGCATACAACTCAACTTAGCGCTGGATGAGATAGCTGAAAAGAAGCTCAGGTGGGGTAAGCAGAGGATGTACGCTAGGGCCAACAAACCGGATGCTCCTCTGGCAAATAAGTTGCGATATTCTGGGCCGAAGCAGTCTCCGATCACTCTTAAGACCACTGAAGGGGCGCTCACAGCCAATCCCCTTAAAATCGTTAACATTTTTAGGAAACTGCTAGGCAGACTTTACGAGGCACCTCAAGCATTCCCCCAGGACCTAGCGACCAAATTTTTCAATTCAATCCGGCTCCTTAGAATGCCTGATGCCTGTAAAGATTGCATGGACTCCGAAATCACTGTCTTGGAGGTACTGGAGGCGATCAAAGGTTTTAAAATATCTAAGGCACCGGGACCTGATGGCTTCACTGCCTTATATTATAAAAAATATGCGACCGAATTAGCCCCCCACCTAGTTAAAATGTTTAATTCCCTTAGGGGACAAAGTGCGCTTAATCAGACTTCCTTGGCAGCGTTCATAAGCATGATCCCTAAGCCAGATAAGGACCTTTTGAACCCACAGAACTACAGGCCTATCTCGCTTCTCAACGTTGATCTTAAAATCTTGGGCAAGGTCCTGGTCACCAGAATTAATGGGTTTCTGGGGGCTTTGGTAGGCAGGGACCAGGTCGGTTTTGTCCCCTGTAGACAAGCCTCGGACAACATTCGCAGGTTGCTTCACCTGATTGAGTTAGTCCAGCGCAGAGGGATTCACAGCTTTCTTCTATCGCTGGATATGCAGAGAGCTTTTGATTCCATATCATGGGATTACATGACTTACGCTCTTCAAAGGTGGGGTTTCGGGGACAAATTTATTGGGTGGATACGGTCTATATATTCATCCCCTTCAGCCAGGGTACAATATGGGGGTTACCTCTCAGACTCGTTCCTGATTGGCAGGGGTACGCGTCAAGGATGCCCGCTTTCCCCGGTGTTGTTTGTATTGGCCCTGGAACCGTTGGCGATCACCATTCGGGCAAACCCAGATATCAAGGGGGTGGAATTGGCTGGATACCATCACAAGGCGTGCCTGTTTGCGGACGACATTCTATTGATCCTCTCGCAACCACACACCTCCTTGCCCAATGTGCTCAGGCTCTTGGAGGATTTTTCTAAGATCTCGGGACTTAAGGCTAATAAGGAGAAGTCGCTGGGACTAAATTTGAACATCCCCACCCAGGCTTTGGGAGTTCTTCAGTCTAATTTCCCCTTTCGCTGGGCACTCTCATATCTAGGGATCAACATCACGCCCCACTACCATTCGTTATATCAGGCAAATTACCCCCCCCCCTTTTTAGAACCCTGAAATCTTTGCTGGACTCATGGCGGGGACACAAAATCTCGTGGATCGGGAGGATAAATGCAGTAAAAATGACACTGCTGCCCAAAATGCTGTATTATTTCAGGACACTTCCGGTGCATATCCCCCACACCAGATCAGGAGTATGCAAAACAGTATTATGAAGTTTATCTGGGGAAGCACTAGACCGAGGGTAGCGAGGACCACTATGTTTAGGCACAGGAGGGAGGGGGGTCTGGGAGTGCCATGCATAGACAGGTACTATCAGGCAGCGCAAATAGCTCAGCTTCATAGTTTACACCTTGTGACGGAAGTCCCCCTTTGGGTATCTCTGGAAGCCCCTGCGTGTGATCCCACTCCAGTTGATAGCTTAATTTGGATCCCACCGCAGTTTAGACCTCGTATAGAAAGCCCAATTTTGTGTCACTCCCTTCGAGTATGGGATGGAGTGAAGTACTCTGGGGGCCTGATCTCACCACATCTCCCAGTAATGAGATGGGTCAAGAACTCGTGGTTCCCACCGGGAAATGAGAACCCAGAAGCGTTTGCGTGGTGGGAGCTGGTAGGCATCAGCAGAATCTACCATCTGATGGATGGGGAAAGAATGACCTCCTGGTCTGCATTGACAGTGAAGGTAAATGCTCCAGCGACTGAACAGTACAGATACCTTCAGATCCGCCACTGGCTCACTTCCCTACTCAAACATAAAACCCCAGGGGCAGATGCTACTGCATTCGAGAGGGCCTGCTTGCAGGGGTCCCCTGTGCCTGGCCTTGTATCCATGCTCTACGCTCATCTTACAGCGCTACCTCCTGACTCGAAGCACGGGTATGTGACTAGATGGGAGACGGATCTAAATCTGGTGAGGGACAGAAAGGACTGGACGAAAATCTGGGACGGGATCAATAAATGCTCCATAAATATAACCACACAGGAGGCAGCGTATAAAATGCTCACAAGATGGTACCTAGTACCATCACGCATAGCTAAGGCAGTCCCGGCATCCTGCTTTAGGGGCTGTCATGTAGAGGGCGCAGTCATGCATATCTGGTGGGAGTGTCCGAAGGTCAGAAGGTTATGGTCAAGGGTCTTTGGCTTGCTTTACACCCTTTTGCATGCTAATGTGCGCAGGGACCCCTGGGTGGCATTGCTGCATGTAAAACCGGATGGCATTACTAAACCCCAACACGCCCTATTGACCCAGGTTATGTTGGCCGCAAAACTGACAATTGCAAGTTTCTGGAAGAAGCCCAGTGTCCCGTTTCAGGCGGTAAAAGAACGGCTGAACGGGATCTTTATCAATGAAAAGCTGACCAGTATCTTAAAAGACTCACATGTCAGATTCATGAAGGTTTGGGGCCCGTGGGTGGAATACTCGTTCCCAGATATAGGGAATACCCTGCTGCAGTGAGGGATGGCTCTAGTCTCCTCCGGCCTTAGATTCCTCCTTTCCATGCCCCCCCCCTTTTTTATTTTATTTTTTTTTGCTCGCTTTCTTCTATTTCCTTCCTCCTCTTTCCCTTCCCCCTCCTTCGCCCCTGATCCCAGCCCGCACATCTACCCCCGCGGTGGAGCGCTAGGTCTGGGATTGGATGGGACGGGGCCTCTCCCCCGGCCCACTGATCCGCAATATGACCATCACGCAACAGACAGCGTTAACCTGATTTCTTGGATGATAACACTTGATACGGATTAATAGTGTTGACAATTGAGGTCATGCGAGTGTTGACAATCGAAAAAAGATAAGCGAGACTGGAAACCTGAATTTCATATCAGTCATATTTCAATAGCCATATGGCGATGTTTCGCTACCATCAGAATATTTAACACATACGTTCTACCTTTACAGTTTAACTATGTTGATGGGTTAAGATTACTGTTGACCTTTTGGTTATACTTATAGCTAGATGAAGAGCTCTGAGTTTGATAAGTGCCATGCCGGGAGGAAGCATCGGGAGGCCTGAGGTTGGTCATACCCCCACCTATAATAAAGTGCTCTCCCCTGAGGGAGGTTGCCCCCCAATGCTCGAGGTACAGTCAGTCACATAATCTGGGGGGAATCCTCCCCTCTCCTTGCTGGGATGCAACGCGCTCCCTGATAAGACTACCCCATCTGGTCACGACTCAGCGAATTATCAATATTAGGTCCCCCATTCCCCCCGGGAGATGGGTGGTTTAGGAGGAAGGGATGTCCTCGGCTTGCCCGGGGGATGGCCTGCCCCTGGAGGGTGTCCGCCGAGGCGCGGGGTGCCTCCAGTGTGGGGGCGTTCCCCCGCCCTGGGTGGAGGGCGACTCCTGGGTCGTGGGGGGCCCGCTGTTCTGCAAACAATCGGTCGGGAGATAGCTAGACATAAGAACAGCTCTGCTGGGACGCCCAATTTGATAACAGAGAGGATACGTGGAGCAGAGAGGAGAGATGTGAGCCCTGAGGGTGGCTTCCTGGGGGGCCCCACCCACTCGGGGGGAGAGGTACCTTTGAGCACAATCACAAGTTGGGGTATACGAAACTTGCTCAGATGGGGGGGAGGGACAGGGATTGATTGACCACCCGGCAGACACTCAGTTAACCAATTAATCTACATTGTTTATGCAGATCTCTTGATAACTATTGAACACATGTTGCTGCCTAATTGTTTGTGTGTTATAAGGGGAGGGCAGGGATGCTTTGGCTGATGAATAGGGATCAGTTCTTATTGTTGTTTACTAAGTTACTCTTCGCCTGGCCTCGATTTTCCCCCCAGTGGTCCGAGTGCTCTCTCGGGAGAAGCTGCCGGAGACCCTCTCGAGAGACACAGGACAAGACTCCTCTATATTAGAAGAGTCATTATAATTACTCTAATTCTGCCTAATAGGCACTCACTCATAGCATTGTGGAATGAGCCTGATATTGTTTCTTTATGGTTAGCCAGCTTCTTTATCCAGTGATCCATTGTTTTTAATTTTATGTAGTGTGAAATGATTGCATAATCTTGCATGTACCCATGATATCTAATAAAGGGTGATATATATATATTTAATTGGGTGGTGCGGGCGTGTTTACTTGGCAGGACCAGTGGTGGTCAAACATGATACCTCTATAGACACGGCGTCCTCATCTGATCATGCCCCGGTAAGTGTTTCGTTGGCTGCCCAAGAGAGAAGCAGCAGAGCTTGGACGTGGCGCCTAAATGAGACCTTACTGAAAGACTTGGTGATGAACAGAGCTGTGCAGGAGACCCTCGACGAGTATTTTGTGCTGAATAACTCAGAGGAGATAACGCCAATGACTCTCTGGCAAGCTCAGTGCTAGTCCAACATGCCACTAGGCTGAAGAGAGCAAACACTGCTAAGCGAGACCGTTTGCTGACCCAAATACAGAACCTGGAAAAAAACATAAGGAGACCCAGTTAAAAGATGTTTTGAAAGAGCTGATGACATGCAGGGAAGAGCTGAACTCCATCTTGCTACAAAAGGCAGCGTTTGCCATAAAGAAATGCAAATGCTTCTACTACGAGTGGGGCAATAAAAGTGGTAAGCTCCTGGCAGGGGCTCTGGGGAAGCAACGTTCCCTGAACTTTATTGAAGCGATCAAAGATAGACAGAAGCAGTAGTGGCATAGGACTCCGGACATCGCTAAAGTGTTCCGGGAGTCCTACCATTCGCTCTACAATCTACACCCACAAGAAACAAGAGACACTCAGGGGGACCAGGAGACGAAAGGACAGTATATCACATTATCAGGTATGCCCCAACTGAGTAGGAAGGTGATTACTAGGCTGGAAGAGCCATTGTCAGAAGCCGAGCTACAGCAAGCGATTAAGCAGACTCCTTCTGGGAAGTCACCAGGTCCTGATGGCCTGACCATCATGTACTACAAGGAATTTCTGCCTACCCTGAGAAAGCACTTCCTCCGTGCCTTCAATGCGATAGGCGAGGAGAATGACCCGGGGCCACTTCCCGCAGAAGCACTTGAGGCTCACGTCACGGTCATTCATAAAACGGGTAAGGATCCACTCTGTTGCAAAAGCTACCACCCGATATTCCTCTTAAATGTCGACCTCAAGTTGTTCACTAAGGTTCTGGCTAACCAACTAGCAACATATCTACCAGATCTAATAGAGGGGGACCAATGTGGTTTCATACCTGGCAGGGAGGCAAGGGATGACACGGTAAGAGCCCTAAATCTGGTTTACCACTCACGCCGGAAAGGAACCCTGATTATGCTGCTGTCAACGGACGCTGAAAAAGCGTTTGATCGCATAGATTGGGAATTTGCTTTCGAGGTGCTGAGACATATAGGACTTGGGACCAGAGCGTTCAGATACACCTCGGAGCTATACTCCAGGCCCCAGGCCAGAGTGAAGGTCAATGGCGATCTTTCCTCGCCCTTCCCAATCTCAAATGGTACCAGACAGGGCTGCCCCCTATCCCCGCTTATCTTCACACTGGTGGTCAAGCGCTTTCTGAGGCATATAAGAGAGAAAGGAGATCTTAAGGGTCTCCATGCTGAAGGGGAATGGAGCACAAGGTAGCCGCATATGCGGACGACCTCCTGTTCTTTATATCCAATCCTGGCTCCCAGTCCTCATGAAAGAGTTTGAGAGATTTGGGAAGCTTTCCAATTTCAAGATCAATCTCGATAAATCAGAGGCACTTAATGTGGGACTTCCGGACAGCATCACCTCGAACCTCAGGGCCTCATTCCCGTTCAGATGGGTCCCCCCTACGTTATTCTACCTAGGGGTGAAGATCCCGAGTAGTACTGATGAAGTCCTCCAACACAATTTTGTACTAATGTTAAATAAGACTAAGGCGGATCTGACAAACTGGAATGTCCCAACATTCACATGGTTGGGACGAATAAATATCTTAAAGATGATGGTCCTACCAAGAGTGCTCTATTTGCTCCAGACGCTCCCATGCCACATCCGGACGAGCTACTTTAAGAATTTAAACTCGATCTTCAGGTAGTTTATTTGGAAAAACAAGAAGCCTAGGTTGAGGATTACCTTACTGCAGCGCTCTAGAAGTGAAGGAGGCCTGGCGGTACCGGATCTGAGAAAATACTGGCAGGCGACCCACCAGCAGAGAATTGTGGACTGGATGGGGGGTGAGGGCAGGAAAAAATGGGTCGCCATGGAGACTGAATGTATGGAGACCTCCCTGAAGGAATTACCATGGGCGTCCAAAGACTCAATTAAGTGGGCAGGAACCCACCCTATGGTTAAGGAGACCCTCGATGTTTGGGACAGGGTACGATCAAAGAAGGAGATATCCCCCTGGCCATCCCCACTTATTCCGCTGTTAAACAATCCCGACTTACCGTGCAGTCAGAGGCTCCAGGTGATGGGAGGCTGGGGGGAATTGGAGATGGTCAGAGGACGAGACTTGGTAAGGAGAGGAGCCTGGTGCACCATAGAGGAACTTAAAGTTAGATGGAACAACCCGCGTTTGGATCCCTGGCGCCTATGGCTCTTCCAGCATTACTTGCAGAGGATGGGCCCCAGAAGCTCTCTAGAGAGGCACCTCACAGACTTCGAAACCCTCATAACCAGACACGACCCACCAGCAGGGGTGATCTCGCAGATTTACCAAATGCTATGTACAGAACAGGGACTAAGGCCCCCATACTGCCGGGAGTGGCAGAGAGATTTTGGAAGAGAGCTCACAGAGGAGGAGTGGGAAAAGATATTTACCATCGCCTATAAATCATCAATCGCAGTTCAAACGCAAGAGATGAACTACAAGTACCTCTCCAGGTGGTATTATACCCCAAAACACTTGGCGTCGTGCTTCCCCGGAACCTCACCTAGTTGCTGGGGTGTGGGGAAGAGGAGGGATCCTTCTTCCATATCTTCTAGACCTGCCCTAGGATAAAACCTTTCTGGACGGAGGTAACAGCTTATGACAGAAGTCACTGACACCCAGATTCCATGCTGCCCGGCCTTTATGCTCTTACACCACAGTGCCGTTAGCATCACCAATTACAAAAAAATCGATTTTAATGCACCTGATTAATGCAGCTAGGGCGCTGATTCCAAGATCTTGGAAATCGGACCACACTCCTACGATGGGGGAGTGGATCCGAGAAGTCAATAGAGGGAAATGGAGGAATTGACAGCGACCTCTCAGGATAGGGAGGAGCAGTCCAGAACAATGTGGACCCCCTGGTATTTGTTTTGAGACTGTGCGGTCTTCAGGTGGTCCTCGCCCCCATATCTCCCACCGAGACCGGGGACCTGAGGTCAGGCCCCCCGTCTTATCTCTTATCTCTGCATGCCGACTTGACCCCCCCACTAGAGGTGGACCTTTTTCCTGACCCCGAACTCAAGAGGAGGGCCCCCCTTCCCCCCTCACCCAATTGTCCCACTACTCTTCTTCTCCTACTCCTCTTCCTTGCTTACCTCTTTCTGACACAGCGGGGCAATTCTCTCATCCCAAGTGATGACCCCATGAGGGAGCGGACACTTGAGAAGCTCTCACTGGAACGCAAAAATGAATGACCACCTAGGGCCCGTTATGATAGCCTGAGCCTCACCACAATGAAGTGATGATAGACTCCCCCACGGGATATACCTCTGATAAAGCAAATAGGAACCAATCTCGGGAGGTGGGGGAGGAGTCGGAGAGCGGAGAGATGCCCTCTCTTGGCCCTCCAAAACCCTGAGGTGCGGACTTGACTTGATTTAGTGATATTATTATATTATGAAATGGAAGCCAGAGGCTGGAGGAGTAGCCAGAGGATCTAGGCGAGTGATTGCTATACTGTTCTGTGTCTTTTAATTTCTTTAACTTCTGTACCTTACTTGGAATGTTGCTGTATTTTTTTTTCTGAAAATGAAAATCTAAATAAATAGTTTTTAAAAAAAAGTAAAAAAAGTAAAGGCTTTTTTATGGTTCATTAATTCCACATACATTGTGGGAGACAAGGGTAAATGAAGCCATTGTATCTGGATGTTGAAAGTGGGGAGTCTCAAATGGCCCAATCCGCAAGTGCGCTTTTTCTACGACTTCAAGGTTCTGTAATGGACTAAGAATAGAACGAGAATCTGATAGAAAGAAGGGGAAGAAAACACACTAACAGATACATTTAGTAACTACAATGCAATCACTCTCCTCACACTACTAAGCAAACCAGTGTTCTATGATTCGAGGTATGTCTTTTGGTAATAACTAAACAATGTTTAGGTTTGCCAAGCGAGATAGCCCATGGTGACTAGTTTGTAACACAATTATCCACCGAGGTCCAAATATTATCTAGATCCCTGATCAGATAATTCAAGTAAATGCACAGTAGCAGCAAGCCCTAGTACAATGCATCAGTTATGGTGCTACTTTAGGTGTTCTGCATAAGGCTGCATTTGTACACAAAACGTTGCAATGTTCTTTATCTTGTTATTTCTTAAATTAAGTCTAGAGAAAATGACCGCACCAACTGGGATAACAAAGAAGTGTGCAAACTTGGGTACCTAAATCCAACATGTACACAGCAAGGAGGCTTCCACACAGCCCCCAACTCTAAGACACAATCTGCACCACTCTGTTTCAATAATAGTAATAATCTCTTTTATTAGTTCATATAAACACTACAAAGTAGCAGCTAAATGTATGAACATTCCACTAGAGGGCGCTGGTGGTAAAGCACAAATATCTAGGTCAGATGTAAAGCATATGTCCCTATGAAAACTGACTGAATCCTAGTGCTCCAAGCAAAAGTGCTATGTGCTATATATACAATCAATAACCAGCTCTAATAATACTACATGTGCTAAAGTGACTAAGTGCAAAGAAAATTTACATTGTAAACTTCTATATAAATAAAGGAATCACAGAAAAATAACCATATCAAGGGACACAGCAAGTTGAACAAGAGGGACAAACAACCATGAAAGGATCTTACATGTGCCAAATGCCATAGCGCCCCTCCCCCGGCCAGAGAGACATGTAAGATCCTTTCATGGTTGTTTGTCCTTCGTTCAACTCGCTGTGTCCCTTGGTATGGTTATTTCTCTGTGATTCCTTTATTTATATGGAGGTTTACATTGTAAATTTTCTTTGCACTTAGTCACTTTATACGTTTTGCAAGTATGTTTCTCCTTGTATGTAACCGTATCAAATACTGAAAACTGGATGTATTTGTTATATATAAATAGGACGCTGTTTACTGAATTGGGGGGGATTAGCTGGGGCATGCAAAATACTATAACTATGTGCAATATGTTACAGCTGAGCTGCTACTTTTACTATATGCAATATGCTGCTGATGAACTGCTATTATGAACATTTTTAGTTAAATTACAATGTGATTAATTTAATTAACTGACTTATTTATTGCACCAAGCATTTTATAAGGTCACTGACTTTCTTTGAAACAACTGTATACCTCGAATTGGATACAATTTTTCAACATTATAAAATGGAGTGCTGGTTGAATGAATTAAATTTTTGGAGAATTAATGTTACACATGGCATAGTATATGCTACCACCAGAAGCTTTGGGATTGTGAGTTTTGTTATTTGGATGTATTCATATATATATATATATATATATATATATATATATATATATATATATATATATATATATATGTATTGTTAATAGAAAATTGTATGTTTATCAAAGTCTATATATGGATTTAGATGTATTAATAAAAAATTCCTTTTTTTGACATGGTGTGCGCAACTGAAATAAAGTTACCAAAAAAGACTGTTGAACTGAGTGTGTATTGACTGTGCTGCCCCAATCCCAAGTTCCCTCAGAATCTCAATGAATCCATGATACACCCACACGCCGCCCCGTCTTGTTAGTGGAGTGTGGGAAACATACATTTGGTGGCCCTTGTACAGGGATTTTGAGTGAAATTGGAGTGCCTGACCCACCCTTAAGGTGACAGGACGTGAGAACCATGCGGACAAAATGGCTGCACCAATTGGGAGTGTCAGTAACTTGCTTGTTGGCTGACAACCCTGAAGAGCAAGGGCCTATATCAGTAACCGGAGAGGGAGTCTCCCGGATCGCCCAGACCAAAGGCATGGTTGGAAAAGGAGTGGAGTACGAGGGGTTAACTGTGGACAGTAGTGGGTAGAGAGACTTTTGCGAGGTCAGCTTGTGGTGCCTCCAGTGCTGATGATGTCACACCAACCCTCCCGTGAGCTCTGGGAGTGCTCGAAGAAGTGCACTAGTCAGCGAAGCAGACAGCCTGTTTTCCTCTCCCCACAGTACTCTGAAACTACGTCAAGTAGCGGCACCAACATCACAACAGATCACTGCACTGCTAAAGGTTAAAATACCACATCGCCACAGACAGTAATAGCTCCCCATAACAGCACAGTCTACACAGCCACACAGCCCAGCCACAATAATAGCCCCAGCACAGTGTCACTGCACGCAAGCAGAGGGGCTCACAGTCAAAGATTTGAGGTTGTAGGGGGCAGCGCAGCTGTCCATTTGGGTACATAAATGGCAAAAGTGCCCAGCCACAGCAAGTGTCTAGGAGGTCTTAAAGGGACAGTACATGGTCGGGGAATAACTGAACTGATTCTAAAAGGAAAAAGCACACATTTCTACAAGGGGGGGGAGTCATGGATGGGAAGCAGCAATTAGATGCCATTAGTGAATCCCTATTTTCATTAACCCATGCAGAACTGGTTTTAATGGCAAGATATGCTGAGGTAGAAGCGAGTGAGGAAGAGAAGGTTACAGTAGCATTTCTGCAGAAGTTAGTTAGTTTATCACAACTTTGGGGACAGGAGACACTGAAACAGCCCCAGCGCCTGAAGAGGAGAATCAACTACTATGCTGGAGTGAGTATTGGGCTCTAGAATGTCTCCAAACAAATCAAAGCCGGTAACTACATCAAAGAGAACCAGGCCTACTCCAGAGATCATCATCAGGAAAGAGTTCAATATAAATGGTCAGATTGGGGAGCAAGAACAGAGAGACTGTCTTATACCAAGCTTATGCACCAGATAGACATGGGCGTCCAGGAACATACTGCGGATGAAGAACAATCATACCTTGCTCCAGTTAAGAACTATCTTAAAGGGACATTACAAGGAGGAAGTACTACTGATCTTTACCACATGCTGATCAACATCTTGCAGGTGAACCGAGATTCTCCTCAAAAACATTTTCAGAGTTATTGTGCCTAAAGAAAGACTCTAGTTTGCATCCCAAGAAGAAGAAACTGAAAAAAGGTTTGATCCAGGTTAATCCAGAGAATTTGACCTGGTCCAGCACCAGTTCATTTGAGGACACTGCTTAAAGACACAGTAACTTAGATCAACTGGGAAGCGCTGGTGAGTAATTTTCAAGCTGAGTTGGCTTAGATGAAGAGGGCACTGAGAACAGAAACAGAACAACTATTCAGAAGGACACACCAAGTCTTTCAACACAAGCCACCCCTGGGAGATAGACCACCTACTGCTTGTGAGGACTGCCTGATCTCCAATCAAGGTAGAGCTTGCTGTCAATGCCTAAAGTCTGGTGAAGGAGGACACGTCGCCAAAGATTGCAAAGTACCTTGCTTCAAACAGTTAAAAGGCAATGGGTTGCTGATCAGGGACAATCAGTAACCTCAACCCCAATGCAGCCCCAATCCAACCAAAGTCACCCAGAAT
This sequence comes from Gastrophryne carolinensis, assembly GCA_027917425.1. NCBI lineage: Eukaryota > Metazoa > Chordata > Amphibia > Anura > Microhylidae > Gastrophryne > Gastrophryne carolinensis. The sequence continues at coordinate 126,308,331 of CM051240.1, read as the reverse complement.
GAAGACCAGTGGTGCCAGTACTACCCAAGTGTGTGATCATCTTACACAGTTACAAGAGAAACAGAATTACCCAGTGACCAGCGTTGAATGTGACAGTTCGTCAATCTACGCCCCAGTACAAGGGGGTATCTCAGAAGACCCACACAAACTAATTGATCTCGTTGGTGGAAAGTGCATGACCCAGTGTAATTTAAATGGGCTTTCTTTCAAAGCTCAAGTTAGTATACTCAGTGATGACTGGGGCCCGTGAAAAAACTTGTATGGCCTAAAACATTCAGCGCTGAGCAGCGAACCAAACAGAGATACCCTTTCTGTGATGGGTAGAGAGATATTTCAACTTTATGCCAAAAATAGCAGTCTGTGTGGCAGAAGAGCCAATAATTGGTTACAATGTGATTGCAGAGACCGAGAGGTGATGAGTATATCGTCCAGGTAGGGTAGCACGCGTATGCCCCTTAACCTTATCAGGGACATCACCCCTGCCAGCACCTTGGTGAACACCCTGGGAGCCGACGTGAGGCCGAATGGTAATGCTGATCTTTCAGTGCAAATCTGAGAAACCTTTGGTGTCCTGGAAACACCCCGGGACGTGAAGGTAAGCATCTTTGATGTCTACGGACGTCATAAAGTTCCCTGGGCGCAGAGAGCCGATGGCCGAGCGCAGAGTTTCCATGCGAAATTGCTTGTTCTTGACAAACTTGTCGAGGATTTTTAAATCCAGAATGGGCCTGACTGACCCATCCTTCTTGGGTACTGTGAAAAGGTTGGAATAGAACCCCATGCCCCTGTCTCCTAAGAGGACCTTGCAAATGACCCCTAGATCCAGGAGACCCTGCGCGGCCAACAAGACCTGAGCTGAGGCAGGGTCCTGAGGAATCCGGGACCCAATGAATCTGGTGGGGGGCCGTACAGCAAATTCTATCTTGTAGCCGGAGGACACTACCTCCTGAATCCACCGGTCTGAGACGTGGCGCCTCCAGACATGCTCGAAGTGCTGCAGACGTCCCCCCACCCTGACGGCGAGGGCGCCCCTTCATGCCTGAGGGGTCTTGGGAGGGGCTTTGGGCTTGGACCCCCAGGAGGAACCAGGACGGCGTCCTCTGTTCCTGTGCCAGGAATCTGCGCGGGACCCAGCGAAGGACACCCCTTTTCCCTGTTTAGCCCCACGGTAGGGGACTGAAAGGGTGCCCTGGCCCCGAAAGGGCCGAGTTTGCCGCCTGCGCTGGGGTAACTTGCCTCCTTTGGCGAAGAGGTCTAGACGGTCCCCAAACAGGCGCAGCCCCTTAAATGGAAGCCCAGTAAGGGCTTTCTTAGCAGCATTGTCAGCAGCCCACTGGCGCAACCAAAGCGCGCGGCGTATAGCTACCGCCAGGGCAGAATATCTGGCACACATCCTAATAGCATCATCGATGCAGACAGGATAAAGTTCACAAACACATCACAGTTAGACAGTGCATTGATAGTATCAGGTGGCAGCTCCTCTGGGCCATCGAGTGCATTCCTGACCATGGCCCTGAGCGCCACTGCCGTAATGGCTAAGGCACAAACCGGGCGCAGAGCCGCCCCCCCCAAATGCAAAGGCATGGCATGCCAATTGGTCAATACACCGGTCCTCAGAATCCCGCAGCGTAGTAGTGTCAGGGGAGTGCATAATAGAGGTGTTGGACAACCCTAGAATAGGAGCATCGACCTCGGGGGGCGATGACCAGCACTTAACCATGTCAGCAGGGAAAGGATACTTCCTGTCCAAACTCTTAGGGATCCTGGGGAGTCTACTGGGATGTTCCCATTCTTTAAGCACGAGGTTATTGAAATGGGTTTGCTCTGGAAATTCCAAACGAGCCTTAGCAGTATGAAAGAGCTCACCCCTTTGCCTGGGAGCCGCAACCGGGGGAGAAATGGCCAACCCTCAAGCAGTCTGTCAGTATCATCCGGGGTCCAGTGCTCGGATCCAGACTCGTCATGACCCCTTGACTTCTCGTCGGATGACCCTGAATCAGAGAACAGCTCCCCTTCGTCCGAGGGGGTATGGCCATAAGGATGCAACAACTCATCAGATTCCGTAGGGAAAAGAGCAGAGTCAGGGGTTAAGTGCTGCTTCTTTGCAGTGGCCTTCCGCACTAATGAATTAGCAAGCAATTTTTCAACACTGGCCAGTCTAGTAGCCATATCAGGATGAGAATCCCCGCTTGTATTGGGGGTTAGACTCAGGCTTGGGGGAGTAGGTGAAGTGAGGCGAGGTGCAGGCCCAGCCACAGAAGAGGCGGGAAGAACCGATAGCGCCTGCTGTGCACAAGGAACACAGACCCGTGCATTATCACCACTGCTAGGTAAGACCCCACAAGCTACACACAGCCGGGCTTGTCCCGAAGGAACCCCGGCCGCATTATCCTGGGATGCCTCCATATGGTGATTAATCGGCACAATAGGCCAGTAGGGATTGACACTGTAAGCTACCCTGGATGCCCCAATAACCCGCGGGGAGTGGGAGTAATTTTAATAGGCCCAATCGGGAGCTACACCGGGCCGGGAGAAGCCACCGGATTCCACGGTCTGAAAGACATAAAAGGAACAAAGATGTCAGAGCCATTCACAAGAAAAAGAAATAATGAAAATTGCCCGCGAGGGCACTTACAGACCGAGGGGGGAGGATGGTCGTCACCACGCGCGCGCGACTAGCAGTAAAATGGCGCCAAGTGAACCTCGAAGGGCGGGCCAGAGCTGGCCGTGACGCGGAGCGCGCCAAGCCAAGGCCCCGCCCCCGGAAAGCGCGAAGCTCCAAAATCCGTAGTCAAAGTAGACCGCAGGGGAACGACACATGAAAGAGAACTAATCGAGTGGATTACTTCAGAAGAGCCACTATGACACTAAAAGAGACGGCGCAGCGTCTGCAGCGACCAATACAAAATAAAAGTGCGGCTCTGACACCCATTCCCCGTCAAGGGCAATACTAAGGCCATAAGCGTGTAATGGGGTACACTGAGGCCGCCATACGCACACACCCCTCCCCCCCTTACTTTCCCCCCGGGCTAAGGGGGGAACGAGGGAGGATGGCGACCCTTTGGACAGGGTCCACCGCTACACGGGGCGTGGGGCAACGATGCGGGAGGAGCATCCCCTGAAGGCTCACCATCAGCCTAAACCGCCTACCCTTTGGTGGGGGACTGCGGTGGAGCGTGGCTCCAAAAGCACACATGGTGCTGCCTACCTTCACCCGACCAGCGCAGCCCAGGCTGGGAGGCACATCACAAGGAGGATGGGTGGGAGTAGTCCAACAGGGCCGCAGGCTGTAATAGCCCCGCTCACCTGCGAGAGAGTGATACTTCATGTCTTCGCAGTCGGCACTGCAGAGAAATCTGGGGATTTGTGGGAGGTCCCCGGGTATTTGAAGGGCCGGGAGGAGCCTGTTTTTTGCATGTCTCTGCAGTGCAGCGCCATCTGGTGGAGGATTACCCAAGTGTAAGTATTAAATCTGGAGCAGGATGTACTGTATACTTAGAATATCTACAGAATACTCTTCACCTAGCGGCTTTATGTGCTATCCACGTTTGAATCGGCCGGTAAGTGATGGCGATGGGCACTTCATCAGCCACCTCTGTGAAGTAGTGTGTCACAAGAAGAATTCCTACCCAATGGTAAGACCATTTGAATGTTATTTGATACTGAGGCAGCTCTGTGCTTTTTACTGACCGTTTGTAAAACATAGTGGCAAGCCAGTATGTGGAAAGACCCATGTTAGGCTTAATATAGGGGGGCTAAAGAGACCAAAATACCCTCTACTTAGGTAAAGGAAAAGAGTGGCTTTCCTAGAACGGAAAGTATTTGCACAGCACCCAGTCCAAGGACAGATAGCATTACCCATCTACACTTGCAGTAGGCGGAGCTATGCAAATCATCTCTTTACATTTTTTGTACGTTGAGCTTGCCCTTTGGTATTTCGTCTGTACTAACCTTATAAAAGGGTTGTTTTTTTTTTTTACTGAATTTGGTATAGCGCAGTATATCTATCTATTTTGGTTAAAATGTACTAAACTTTCTTTTTTGACTGGGGGTACACTTTAACTAAACTTCCTTCCCATTTGATACGTCTGATACATCTGATGAAGAACATCTGTGACATTTTTTATGTGCTTTACTAGTACCCTCAGTATCAACATCAACATCAGAAATGTCTAGGAAGAATGCTGCTAAGACATATCTGGTAAAGGTACTTTAGTAGCTGCACTCATAGAAGGTCCAATAGTATCCCCAATGCCTAAAGACAACGGTTTACAACAAGGGCACAGGGTCTAATAGCATCAGATTTTTGGGATATAGAGATACTTTGTTATGTACTACGTTTAGATTTTAAGAAATCTTAGAAATGAAGTCCATCTTTTTTACATTTGTTTAATAAAATAAAAATAACGTGCTGGAGAAAGATGGGGATTTGTCATAAGGAATAGTGACCGTTGAAGGCATTATGCTTTAACAAGAAAATCACTATGCAGAACAACTTCATTGTACATTTCAGAATTAAATTAATTCCCATTAAAATGTAATTCATTGTTAAAAGTTTCCATAAATATATATCTATACACACAGACAGATATATATACACAAGTATCCTCAGCCCATAAAAATTAAGCTCCAAAAGGGAATTAATGCTGAATAACAGCAGGTTATACACTAAGCATGAAGAAGTCTGCTCATGGTCTGGTTCGATTTTAAGGGGTAAATATCTAGAAACACATGTTTTTTAAATGTGTACTCACTGACCTATTAGTTGCCCATGAACGGTAGCCTCGCACCATGCAAGGACTTTCCCCCAGGAACCTTTTATGTGGGGGAGGATTGTCAGTGGATTCTTCACTCTTAGTCAGGCACTGTGGTGGAAATAGCTGAACAAATTATATATATATATATATATATATATATATATATATATATATATATATATACATTTTGGAAAAAATAATAAGATAAATGCAGAGCTAGCTCTTCTTTAGTCCGATCTCCTCAGAACACTTTTTGAAAACGGACAAGCTGTGCTGGGGGTTGCTAGGATATACCAATCCCCTTTATTTAGAACAGCATCTGTCCATCTCCTGTGGATACCCCTACAACTCAGAAATGATGCATATAATCAAAGTTGCATCCTCCACATGTTCCAGAAAAAATATCAAATTGCATTTATCTGTAACATCCAATATCAATGCCTGATTTTGTTCTATTAAAGAGGGTCAAAGGCTTTGTGGTGCGGTCTTGAGTCTAAAAAGGCTTCAGAGTTGGGCGCTAGCCTTCCCCCAGAGCATTCAAAATATGGTTGCCTTGCTGTGCGAAAAACCTCTGGGGTCACTGGTAAACTCTCTTTTACCGACAGCCACATCCCTAGGTTCCCTGTAGCTAGGGCACACTCCTGTGCCCAGCTATTCAGTGCTCACCAGATTACAGAGAAACTGGGGTCATGTCAGCAGGCATTCTTGAGATTAGCCAATTGGCGATCAAAACAATGACAGGTGGACATAGCCTCGGCAGTGAAACAACTGGGCCACTGCCGAGTCGCCCACTTTACCCGAGACACTAGTGTGGGGGCAGCCTACATTGTGTAACCAAGCCATACCATGATTATTCACATAATACGGAATTTACTTACTACTTACATTTGAGTACAACTGAAAAGCCTTTTTTACATATCCAACTCTTCCACATCCTCCAATTAGGATGGTGTAATTATATTCTTCAGGTTCCAACTGTTCCTCTAGCAGCATCTTAACTTCAAATAGCTCCAGGGCTTCTGCTAGCTGTAAACACACACAAACACACACACACACAAAAAAAAATAACACAATATTAAAATAGTCATACACATAAAGCAAACATTCTATAATATATGATACATAATATATAATAGTTAAATTCCTTTGTTGCAACCAAGAGGACTTTGCACGGGGAAAAACACATAACTTTAAAGAGCCCCCAGATTTTGTTCCTTGTCCAAGGGACATCCAGATTTGAGATGCTCCTATGAGAAAGATAGCAAAAAGACCAGCACTCCAGCAGATAATGATCAAAAGGATGATTACACAATCACAGTCTCAGTCGACTTTTCAGGGGTTAAGCGGAGACCCCCTTCATCAGGACGAGTGAGATATTACCCGTCCTGATAAAGGGGGTCTCCGCTGGTCTTTTTGCTATCTTGGATCTGCGGTGTCTCCGCTGACCGTGCACCCATTACTACATTGACTTTCTGATTAAATGGTAGGAGTGTGGCAGCCAACGACTTGTTTGCCCCTGTGAGAAACCGCCAGGGAACTCTGAAACTCACAGCACATGTGCGGGCCATCCTACAACCAGCTTTTCATTCTGTGAATATTGATGAGCAGCATAGAATGGAGGGGAAGCAGCAGGCATCCCTATATCTGCTTCCCATTGGCTAAGCATGTTTGCAACAGTGCTCTCTGTGGCAGGAGTGTGATTCAGTCAGAGGGATACTGCATCGATCCAAGCGCTGTGGGATCACCAGAAAGGCGTGGTTCACAGCGTGGGTAGCAAAGAAAAGAAAAGAAAAAAACATTTCATCCTATACCAATGTAATGTAACAAGAGCAGCCACATCCACTGCATCTTTGGGCTGTTTAAATGGCTGGGTTGGGAGCAGGTGCACAGCCCAAAGGTGCAGTGGATGTGGCTGCTCTCGCTCCACATTGTAAGCAAGAGCTGTGTGCCAGCAGGGGAAAGGTGAGTGAATACCGGCGACCTGGGGGGTTTCACTCAGTGGGGCATCCCTTAGATTCCAGGGCTGGTCACCATGGGTTTTGTTGCGTTTTAAATGCTCTTTAAAAACATCAATGGGAACAGCAATGAGATGGGAACTAGATGCTATATGCAGTCGCTCTGCGCACTATTGCTGGCAGACAGACAAAATAAACTTTGTTGCCAGGCAGAAGGTCCACTTAAAATGTATTCAATACTTTATTAAGCAAAATCATAAAACCATGGTACAAGCAGAAAACCCCAAGTAAAATCCACAAACGTCTACGTATTTCGAACCCCGTAGGTCCTTAATAATGACAATTTTTCTTCAGAATGACAAACATTAAATGTATGCTGGGAGCTATAGAGACCGCCCCCAAACGTGCAATCCCATTGGTATAAACACAACATTAATTCATCACATAATTAGGAACTCCAATGACAAACACATGATAATCTAACTCACCTTATGTTCCCCGCCTGGAGATAATCCCTCTCAAATACACTCCCACTCTTGAGCGCTGCCGCTTCACCAAACATTGGGAGCGGCACACACATCGGGAGCTGATTGTGATCGCAGGTATAAAAAAAAAAACATATTGGGCCCCCCCATGCATGACGCAATTCCAGTCATTGGGGGCGCGGCTCATGCTCTAATTACACTGAAGGAGGCGGAAGCAGTAAAAATACCATTTTGTGAGTACTCACCTGAAAAATGGATATTGTCAGTGTGCCACACACCCCGCTTCCCCTTTAATTCTTACGATCGGGTTACTCCACCAGCAGGTGGCGACGTTGCAGGGAGAAGTCTTGAAAACGAGCCCCTTCCAGCCTATATATACCTGGGACCTCCCACTTAATACCAGTGATTTAAAAAGAAAGACAAAGTACCAGGAAATCCAATGGTAACCTCAAAATAAAGAAAAGCTTCACCATATAAAGGATCCAGGATACCAAAAAGGGCGGGTGAAGCGGGGTGTGTGGCACACTGACAATATCCATTTTTCAGGTGAGTACTCACAACATGGTATTATTCTCAGTGTGCCACACACCCCGCTTCCCCTTTAATTCTTTTTTTTTTGTCCTTTTATCTTTCAATATTTTTATTGAATTTTCTTGACAATACAACATTTCAAGATCACATTGAAATCAGTAGCGTTACATGCATAGTAAAAAGAACTGTGTCAAAGACATCAAGACAGTATACTAACTATTGTCTGAAGCCAGATGCATAACGTGGAAAGTGGCTGGTCCGACCCGAGGGGCAGGAGGCATAAAGGGGGGTCTCCCCTTCTCCATCTCCGGAGATACCTCCCACTATCCCGAGTACAGACCAGCCATGTCATAATACACAATACATAATACAATAATCATGTCATTCTGGTTCTAACAGCAATCAGAGGTATGGTTTCAACAAATAAAGGGGAAGGGAAGGAAAACTACAAAGGGGAGTGACTAGGGGAGGGGGAAGGAGGTAAGAGGTAAGAGTCCCTGGTCCGCTCCTAATAGCTTCTCTACATATTCATCAATTCAATGCTAGCATCGATATGTTAGGGGTTGCAAATTGGATCCATGGCTCCCAAACCTCTAGGAAGTGCTCATGTTTATCATTCAAGATGCTGGTAAGTTTTTCATTTATCAAGAATCCATTTAGTCTAGCTTTAACCTCCGAGATAGAAACCAACTGCTGTTTCCAGGCCTTTGCAATCGTCTGTTTGGTGGCCAGCATGATAAATGAGAACAGCTTGTTTTGGAGCCTATTAAGTTCAGGGGCCTTATGGCGTAACAGCGCCACCCAGGGGTCCCTTTTGGGGGAGACATTCATGATCACAGCTACCAAGCGAAAGACCTGTTGCCAAAGGCGTGATACAAAGGGACAGGTCCACCATGTATGAAGCACATCGCCTTTTACCGAGCAGCCCCTGAAGCATTGTTCTGGGTAGGCGGGATAAATTTTATGGATTCTAGCAGGGACCAGATGCCAACGTAACAGGACTTTATAGGCTGACTCTACTGTGAGTGAATTAATTGAACAGCCCCAGGTCGCCCTCCACACCCCCGCCCAGTCCACCTCCTCCTTCTCCAATCTCAAGTCCTCCCCCCATTCTCGCACATATTTGTGGTCAAAGGGTTTTGGAAAATCATTAACCCTTTAAGTGCCAGCCTACCTTGAGATTTTGTCACCCTTTGTTGCCAGACCATTTTGCACTATTTTGCGCTCCCCATGTTCAACTGTGGTTTTTGATGGGATTTCCAGGGATTTCCCAGGCAAGTGATATATTGTTTTTTTCCGCAGAGTCTGGGCTTTAACATGAAATGTCTTGTTTGTCATTTTTTTGGTGTATTCTCAATATTTTTGGATGAAATATGTCCAAAAAAAAACCCCAAAAAACTATTTTTTACAATTTGTAGTGTTTTTTTGTAATAAAAAATGTAAGTTTCTCACTAAAATCTTATTGCGCGTGAAACACCAATTTATCCCGGTTACAGCGGTACCACATATGTATTGGTAGACACCCTTTCCTGCCCAGGCGACTCCCCCAAACTGAAACAGCGCTCTAGGAGATTTTCAGATAAAATACAACTATGCTACGCGCTAAGCGCACCTTGCAGTTTTTCAAGAAAAACAACCCTTTACATTTGAAATACCCCCAACAAACTATATATTCTCTGGAAGTACACACCTCAAGCTTTCTAGACGTACCAGGTTTGTTGACATGGGTGCAGTTTCCTGGAGTTAACCCCTCAATATATTCTTTGGTTGCACAGGGTTTCCCTAAAAAAGAATGAAAATGCAGAATCAAAACCACATTTTCCTAAAAAAAACTATATGGAAACAAGAAAAAATCTGAAAAAGCAACATGCCCCGAACAGAACAATACCCAGCATGCATAGGTCCTGTCAAGGGAAGAGTTGCCAAACACACCAAAGTAAAGCATGTGCGTAACAGCAATTTTACTTCAAAATTTCAGCTCTGCAGACAATGTGCGCACCTTGTGCTTTTTCTACCAAAACAAGCCTTTACATTTGGAATATCCCCCATAAACCATATATTCCCGGAAAGTACACATTTTAAGCTTTCTAAGCGTACCCAGCTTGTTGTCGTGGGCTCATCTTTCTGGAAGTAATCCCTTGAAGAATTCTTAGGTTGCACAGGGTTTCACAAGAAAATGTATAAAAAAGCAGAATAAAAAACACCTTTTCCTAAAATATCAATATGCAAATAAGAAAAAACAAGCTAAATCTGAAAGCGCAAGGTCCCCCGAGCAGAACAATACCCAACATGCATAGGTACTATTAACCCTTTTAATTGCCAGCCTACTTTTGTCACCCTCTGTTGGTCATTTTTCCCCATTTTGCGCCATGTTTAACCGTGATTTTTGCCGGAATTTCCTGGAAAATATATATATATTTTTTTGCAGCAGCAGAGTTTAGGCTTTAACATTAAATGTCTTGTTTGTAATTTTTCTGCTGTTTTTTAAATATTTTTGCGTAAAAAAAACAAAAAAACAAAATAATATTTTTTAAACAATTGTCTTCTTTATTTTAAATAAAACATTTGTTTTAGTAATGAAAACCATATTGCATGTGATAGCCCCATTTCTCCCGATTACAACGGTACCACATATGTATCGATAGCCCCCCATGCTTGTCCAGGAGACCCCCCCAAACTGAAAATAGCACTTTATAACATTTAAAAACAAAATACTACTATCCACACTATAAACGCAAGGGGTTAATTTAAAAAGAAAATGACATAGGGACCCCCCTCCCAGGGGACCCCATTTTTTGGGGGGAATTTTAAGGGTTAGCGTTAACCTAACCCTAACCCTTAAAGTGGACCAACACCCAGGATTTTCACTATCCTGGGTTTTGTTCCACTTCCGCGGGGGTGCCCCGCTGTGTGAAACCCCCGAGAAAGGTATAAAAAAACTCACCTCACCCCGCTGCTACGGCGCATGCGCGAGCGCTCGTCCAATCAGAGTGCTCAGAGCCGCTGTGGTATGCACGGACAAGGGACGGACAACCACAGCAGCTCCAAGCACGCTGGCAGCCGCATCTCGCGCGTCCCTCTAACAGGGAGCGTGCCCGCGCCGGCCATTCACAAACAGTGCCCTGTTAGAGAGAAGCGTGAGAGGCGGCGGAGGCCCGCGCATGCATCGTTGGAACGGGGATAAGGTAAGGCGAATGGGGCGTCCTGGGGGGTTTCACACAGCGGGGCATCCCGATTCCTAACCCTTACATTTTTTTAAAAAAAATGTAGGGTCCCCCCCCCGGGAGGGGGGACCCTACGTCATTTAAAAAAAAAAAAAATTAAGGGTTAGGGTAACCCTAACCCTTAAAATTTAAAAAAAAAAATGACGTAGGGTCCCCCCTCCCAGGGGTTAACAGTAAAAATAAACACACTGACACTTTAATAAAACATTTTATTAAAAAATAAAAACTTTTTTTTTACTTTACTTACCTCTGATCGTCAGCTCCTTTGTCCCTCGATGTGTTGACAGATGTGATCATGCTGGCTGCAGTAGCAGAGGGGCAGGTGATGATCTGATCACCTGCCCCTCTGCTCCTGTGGCCAGCATGATCGCATCTGAATGAACAACAGCCGGGAGCCAGGACGACACCCGGTGAGTGACGTCACAAAGGGGGTGGGGCTTTGAGCCGGGATCGCGATAAGCCCCGCCCCCAAAGGGGCGGAGCTTGATCGAGGGCCGCGATAAGCTCCGCCCCACAAAGGGGCGGGGCTTATCACAAGATGGCGGCGCCCGTCGGAGCAGGAGGGGGGAGAGCCCTTTCAGGCTCTCCCCTGAAGCTGAAGAGCCAGGGGGGGGCGATCGGAGGCCCCCCCAGTGAAGAAGAGACCTGTCGGGAGGCAGCGCGACCTAAGGTAAGTGAATGTCATTCTTTTTTTTTTTTTTTTTCACAGATAGCAGCTGCTGCTGCCGAAGCGGGGGGGGGCACTATTCCGGGGGCTCTCCTGGAGCCATCCGAGACCCCATGGGGGATCGGATGGCACCAAATTAAAGAGGAGACCCGGCTGGATCTAACGAGGGGTCAGGTGAGTATTTTTTTTTTGCCCACTAGCAGGGGTAGATGCCAGGCACGTGAATTTTACGTGGCTGGCACTTAAGTCCAGGAGAAGCAACCACGTAAAATTTACGTGGCTGGCATTTAAAGGGTTAAGGGAAGAATATAGCAAGGAGATCCTCCCCGGGCTATCCGGCTCCTCCACGCACAAGGACTCAAATTTGGTCCATTTCCTATACGAGGCTAGTCCAGCAAGCCTAGGTCTAAGCCAGTGGCTCAGTTGTGTGTAGTGGAACCATTCTGTCCGTGGAAGACCATACTTATCCCTCAATTCTTCAAATGACATAAGGCCCTTGTCTGTCAGGAGATGATGAAATGCACAGATACCCGCCGACACCCAATGCGAAAAGGACGTCCCTCCCCGAAGACCCGGTGGGAATAGAGGATTATCCCATAAATTCAGTAAAGGAGCGTGAGGTGACATTAATCCCGAGGAATATTTTATTGAGTCCCAAACCTTAAGGGAGTGTAGCATCAGAGGGCTCAGATCTTTTGGTCTATTTCTGGGGTCTGTCCATAGCAGAGCCTCTAATGGGGACTTCCCCAGGTTCGGGATCTCCAGCAGGGCCCACAACGGTAAATCTCTCACTGCATGTAGCTGAGACATCTGCGCTATTTGTGCTGCTTTATAGTAGTGAGTAATATTAGGCACCCCCAACCCCCCCTGAGTTTCATGGGCAAACATTGTGCGTCTTGCCACTCGGGGTCTGATGGAACATCCTTCTCTGAAGGATTTGGAGCATGTAGGCCGGGATCCTGACAGGTAGTACTCTAAAGTAATACAATATTTTGGGGAGGATTGTCATTTTGACCGCGGCCACCCGTCCCAACCACGATATGGGAAGGTCTGTCCAGGAATCCATCAAAGAATTCAGAGTTCGTATCAGAGGTGGGTAGTTGGCTGCGTAGAGGCCCCCATATGTGGGTGCCAAGCGAACACCCAAATAGGGGAGGCCATTTGAGGTCCACTTGAAGTTGTATGTGGATTTAAGGTGCAACACTGATCCCGCCGAGAGCCCCACATTCATGGCAACCGATTTGGATCTATTTATCTTGAGCCCAGAGATCTCAGCAAACTCGTCCAGCACCCTGAGAAGGTTGGGTAGAGTGGTGATAGGTTGTGACAAAACCAGAACAGCATCATCCGCAAAAAGCGAAACCTTATGGTGGACTCCTCCAATATCAATGCCCTTGATATTTTTATTAGCTCTGATTTTAAGCGCTAAGGGCTCCATGGCCAGAATAAACAGGATGGGGGATAGGGGGCATCCCTGGCGGGTACCTCTCTGTATACCAAACCTGTCTGAAGAGAACCCAAGGTATCTAACCCTCGCTGTCGGTTGGTAATACAATGCCGAGATCCACTGTAAAAACTTGCTGCCAAAACCCCACCTCTCCAACGTTGTACGCATGTACTCCCATGAGATTGTGTCAAAGGCTTTATAAATATCTAAAGATAATAAAAAAGCAGGAATTTTCCTGTTCTGAATGGAGTGAATTAGGTGGGCTATACGTCTAACGTTATCACTAGCTTGTCTGGAAGGGACAAAGCCCGACTGGTCTCTATGGACCAACGAGCCCAGGAAGGAATTCAGTCTCGAGGCCAGGATTTTAGCCAGGAGTTTAACGTCCTGGTTAAGTAATGAAATAGGCCGATAGTTAGAGGTCAGCAGGGGATCTTTCTCCGGTTTGGGGATCATGACAATATTAGCCATTGATGACTCAGGACTGGGATTCATGCCCGATCTAAGGGAATTGAATAGTGCCACCAGGTGAGGCCCCAGCAGCGGGGCAAATTTCTTGTAATAGAGTCCCGAGAAACCATCTGGGCCCGGGGTCTTTTTGGGTTTAATGGTCTTTATTGCAGCCAACAATTCCTGTAATGTAATGGGCTCCTCCATACTATCTAAACAGTCCCGAGGGGCAACCGGTAGCTCAATGCCGGAGAAAAATTCTTCCAGTTTTTGTGAATTGTCCCCCCCCCGGGCTGGAGTAGAGGTCTGCCAGAAAAGTTTTAAAGGCCTCCACTATCTTTAAGGGGTTGGCAGTTGTGAGCCCTTGTAACTTCAGTTGAATGGGTTGGCTTTTGGGTTTGCTCAGTCTGAGTTGTTTGGCCATCATGGAATCCGGCTTGTTGCCCCTGGAGTAAAAGTGCTGTTTGGACCACCGCAGCTGCTTTTCTGCCTGGCAGTCCAGGAGTAAGTTAAGTTCCAAGCGGGCCAAGTCAACTCTGTCTTTGGTGGTCTGACATGGGTTGCCCTTCCACTCCTCCTCGGCCTTCCTGAATTGATCAGATAATTCCTTCACTTTGGCCTCCCTTTCCCTCTTTCTTGCTGTGGCTATTTGTATTATGTGCCCTCTCATCACCAGTTTATGGGCTTCCCATAAGGAAACTGGAGAGTCCACCGAGCCCACATTGTGCATAAAATAGTCAGCTAGGTGCTTCTGGATTTTTTCACAAGTATCTTTAGTTGTTAGGAGCGTTTCATTAAGACACCAGGAGTCAAGAGATCTCCCGGGGACCGCCAAGTCCACAGAGATCATCATTGGGCTATGGTCAGACCAAGGCGTGGAGAGGATTGTGTCTCCTTGAAGTTGTGTAAGTGAATGTTGTGGCATGAAGACATGGTCTATTCTACAGAAAGATTTGTGCGGATTGGAGTAGAATGTAAAGTCTCGCCCTGTGGGGCGGACCTCCCGCCAAGTGTCACACAGCGCATAAGAGCCCAAAAGTGCACTGAACGCCCCTGGTTTGCCTGTCCCTGGCTCCCCTCCTCGGCCTGGCATTGTGGGGACTGTCTTGTCCCCCTTGGGATCTATTACCAGGTTTGAGTCGCCCGACAGGTATACCACACCTCTGGAGTGCTCCTTAACTACCTTGAATAAATGGGACAGAAATCTAAGCTGGTGTGCGTTGGGAGTATAATACGAAACTACCGTGATTTCCACGTCATATATGGATCCAGACACCAGTACATAGCGGCCTGTCGGGTCCACTATCTCCTTATGGCAGACAAAGGGTAAATTTTTCCTGAAAGCAATTGTGACCCCCCCGTTTCTTTTCTTTAAACATAGCATGATAGTGCAGGGGGAAGTGTCTGTTTAGGTACTTAGGGTGTGAATGGCGGGCAAATCTGGTTTCCTGCAGGCAAAGAATGTCAGCTTTGTTGGCTTTATAGAATTGGAAGGCCTTGTTCCGTTTGGAGGGAGAATTAAACCCCTGTACATTATGAGAGATTATTTTCAAACTATTGTGAGACATAGCCATACAGTGCAAGCGACACTATCGTCCAGGGCGGACCAGGGACCCAGGGAGGGGGGGGGGAATCACCGGGGTAGACACACAGGAGGGCCAGGGTAGGGTGGGTGTTGAAACCAATAATGAGGACAAACTGTAAAAATATAAACTATTGATCTGCATCATATTCATGAACAACAGTATCATTAACCGGGATGATACAAGGGGGCCCATCAGGACCAAGGCCGGAATTTCACCGCCCGTTCAAACGGGCCTATCAATAGAGGGAGGGTTATTACAACTCCTCCGTCTACCGTAATGCAGTAGTAGAAAAGTACAGTGGGGGTGTGTCCCCCAGGGCAGGCTAAGGACGACTATATTACTTAAGAAAATACTGACCGGTTGGATTCTCCCGACTGAGGGAAAGTCAGGACAAAACCCAAGAGATCTTAATACATCACTATAGAAAATGCATGAAAAAATATAAAACCAACGGCTAACAGGTTGAAAAGCCAAAAGAGAGAACTTGCGCCTTAGGCGCATAACCTGAAGTGCTTGCAGCGCCGACTGCAGAAGAATCTGGCATCAAAGTGCCGGGCCGAAAGGGATTCACACTACGTCCTGGAAATAAGGCAGACAACAGCAATCCACGGAGCCAAAAACTGCAGCGGACGAAGAGGAAGAGCGTAGCTCTGCGTCCATCACCTTTGATTATTTTGTCTGGGGTCCCAGTGAACCCGAGGTAGAGTAGGGGCTCTTTTCTTGTTGTCAAAGGAAGGTCTGTCCCGGGGTGGCCTGAGGGCGGTTCGCTTCCTTGATAAGGGAGGGCTGGAGGCTCGGCTCTCCGATCCCCCTGTGTCCACGGGTATAGCAAGATCTTTGAGAATGTGGCGCAGTTCGCTTAAGGAAGAGGCTGCATATTGATCCCCCTTGTATACAAAGAGGACCTTAAATGGGAATCCCCATCTGTAGCTTACATTATGTGCCCGCAGGGCTTCCAGGGCCGGCCTCATCTCCCGTCTTCTCTGTATGGTCTGGGGAGCCAAGTCCTGAAAAAGCTGATAGTTGTGGCCTTGAAAAGTTAGCTCCTTCTTCTCCCTTGCTGCCCGTAATAAGGCCTCTCTTGTGCGGAAATAAGTGGGTTTTAGGACAATATCCCGGGGCAGCCCATCCTTGCGTTTAGGCCCCAGAGCTCTGTGGGCCCGGTCCAGCTCCAACCTCTCTATCGGCAGGTTAGGGACCAATTCCTGGAACAAGGCCGTCACCGTCGCAGTTACATCTAGCATGGATTCCGGTAGGGCTCTGATGCGCAGGTTGCCCCTTCTGGCCCTATTCTCCAGATCCTACAGTTTTAACTGTATGGCCTCAATATCCCTGTCCCGGGATTGTATGGTGGTTAGGGTGTGCTCCATTTTACTTTCTAGGGCCTCTGTTCATTCCCCCAAGCTATGGATCTCCGCTTTCAGTGGGGTGGCCCATGCGTCTGTGACAGCTTGTAGTTCCTGCTGTAGGATCAGTTTGAACTTTGCTAGCAGGTTGGCGTCTCTGAGCTCAACTGGGTCTGGGGCTGGCTGAGCATGGTTCCCCGGTTCTAGGGACGGGAGTGGGGCGCAGGGGCTACGGGGGCCCGAAAAAAGGGAAGACTCACTGTTTGGCGGGCTGCTGCTTGATGGGCTGCTGATGGAATCTGCGTTGTCCATGTGAGGGAGCCTCGTAGGTGACACCGGGGCGCTGGATGGGCCACGTGTGGTGGTGGGGAGCGGGCTGCCAGCCCTGCTACTATCGCTGCCGCCATTCGCCTCTCCCGCTTCCCCTCCGCCGTTTCCCGCCAAACGCGACCGCTGATCTTTCGCCATGGCCGCCCAGTCCAGATCTGGCACGTCTCCTTCGTCGCAGCTTCTGACCGGGAGCACCTGCTGGCTGGTTGCAGTCCCGTTTGCGGGCTCTGTCTGACGAGCACCCGACTGGCGCTGCTGTTCTTGTAAGTCATATGCGTCATCTCCCTCCGCCATCTTTGCTGGACCCGCGCTGCGCCTCGTACTATGTTGGTGCGTAGGCGCCGTCCTCTTCCTACCTTCGCCTCCGCTCTTGCCCATCGAGATGGTGCCAGCCTCCGCAGGGTCTAGAGGCACTTTCTGAGTCTCCTGGCACCGGATTGCTCTAGGCAGCCGCCCTTTTGCCTGCCCGGGGTGCTGAGCTGAACTACAGTGCGACCATCTCTCTCGGCAGCCAGCCACGCCCCCCCTTCCCCTTTAATTCTTACGATCGGGACATCCAAAAGCAGTGTCCACAAGGGATGGGTATCCGAAGGCAAAGTGAAGCATAACTTAAATGACTGCAGTCTGCAGAACTTTGCGGCCAAACACAGTATCCGCTGAGGCCCACACATCAACCTTGTAAAACTTAGAAAAAGTATGAACAGAAGACCGAGTAGCAGCCTTACAAACTTGTTCAACAGAAGCTTGGTGCTGAAAAGCCCAAGACGCTCCAACGGCGCGAGTAGAATGAGCAGTGATACGAAAAGGGGGAACTTTCTCCTTAGCAGAATAGGCCGCAATAATGGCCTGACATATCCATTTGCTAATGGAAGATTTGGCCGGCGCCAAACCCTTCCTAGGCCCACAGGGCACAACAAAAAAGGCATCAGTTTTACGAAAAGGAGAAGTAATAATCAAATAGTACTTAACACGGCGTACTACATCCAAACAATGCAAAACCCTCTCCTTGTCATTCTTAGGCTTAGGACACAAGGAGGGAAGAACAATATCCTGATTCAAATGAAAAGCAGAAACAACCTTAGGAAGAAAGTCCGGTTTGAAACGAAAGACCACTTTGTCCTGATGCCTCTCAAAGTAGGGCGCCTGAATAGACAAGGCCGCCAACTCCGAGACACGCCGAACCGAAGTGATAGCTACCAAGAAAACAATCTTCTGAGTCAGGGTAGACCAAGCAATATCTTGCAAAGGCTCAAAGGGAAGAGCCTGAAGAGCAGAAAGAACCAAATTCAAGTCCCACACAGGGAGTAATGGTTTCCTGGGAGGCCGCACATGCGTAACCCCCTGGAAAAAAGTTTTAACTAAAGGATGAAGCGCAAAACGCTTCTGAAAAAAGATAAGGCAGAAACCTGCCCTTTCAAAGTACTCAGCTGGAGACCAGAGTCCAGTCCTGATGTAAAAACTCCAGAATCCTGGAGACCGAAAAGACCCTACAAGGCAAAGATCTAACCTCACACCAAGCGATATAGGCTTTCCAAGTCCTATAGTAGGTGATAGAAGAAGACCTCTTTCGGGCACCGATCAGAGTTTTAATAACTGAGTCAGACAGACCCTCCTCCTTCAAGATGGAGGTCTCAGCAGCCAAGCCGTCAAACCCAGCGTTGGTAAATTGGGGTAAGCCAGCCAACCCTGAGTGAGCAGATCGGGCCGAAGAGGTAGAATGAGCTGATTCACTGTCAGCCAAACAATGTCTGTGCACCATACTCGTCTTGGCCATCTTGGGGCCACGAGAATGGCGGACACCCTTTCCAGAACCAGCTTCCGTACCACCCAGCCTAGCATGGGTATCGGAGGAAACAGGTACAGAAACCCCGGGTCCACCCAGCTCAGGGATATGGCTTCCGCCGCCAGAGGACCCTGGGAGAGCAACACAAAGATCGGGAGCCTGCAATTGTGGCGAAAGGGAAACAGGACCACCTCCGGTGTCCCCCACCGGAGCGGACTGCAGACTGCCGAGAGACAAGGAACATGTGCCTTCACCCAGGTCAGGATCAGGGACACCACTCTGAGGGCACCCAGACTGCAAGTCCCTCCCTGATGACTGATGTAAGCAACCGCTGTTTGATTGTCCGAGCGAAGCTGAACCAGAAGGCCCAGACCCTGATGAGACAAAAGAGCAAGAACCAGACGGAAGGCTCTCAGCTCCAGAACAGACGGCCGAGGGTTGGAAAGAAGGACCCAAGCCAACTCCTGAATCAGACAAATTTTGGACTGAGTGAGAAACACCCTGTGTTGACCGGAATCCGACCGCATTCCCAGAAAGGACACCACCCTGGCCTGAGCAAGGGAGGACCTGGGAAGGTTGAAAAACTTCAGATGCAGGACAGGGCAAGCCGACCCGTCCTTCTTGGGGGCTGCGAAGGGAATGGACCAAAAACCGAGGCCCACCTCTAAGTGCGGCACCGGCCGGATGACCGCCATTTCCAGGAAAAACCGTGAAGGAGGGCGAGACTCGAACCTTGTAACCGGGCGACACCCCCTCCCAGATCCATGTGTCCGGAATCTCGCGCCCTTATACCAGGGAGAAGTGTCGCAATCGTCCCCCCACCCGCACGGGTGAGGGCAGCCCCTCATTGCTGAGCGGGCTTAGCAGTAGGTTTGGGCTTGGCGCCCCAGGACTGACCGGGACGGCCACGACCTCTTCCCCGGGACCAACCTACACCCCCGGTAGCGGGAAGGGAAGCCCCTCTGCCCGCTCTGGCTCCTCGAAAGGAGGGACTAAAGGAACTTGCACCCTGAAAGGAGCGACGAGGCTTCTTGAATTGAGGCAACTTACCATCCTTGGTAACAGCATTCAATTTCTCGCCAAAAAGGCGTAAACCTAAGAAAGGTAGCGCTGTAAGCGCCCTTTTAGAGTTAAGGTCCGCCGTCCACTGGCGCAGCCATATTGACCGACGAATAGTCACCAGCAATGCCGCTGTCCTGCTACTCGTCGCAAGAGCATCGTCCTGAGCGGTCAGGACAAAAGAAACAAACGACTCACACTGCTTGAGAGAACTAAACATATCACAAGCGGGAACAAGATCTGCGTGCAGACCCCTAATAATGGATCTAACTGCCAGCAGAAGAAGCGCCGAAGCACAAATTGCCCGTAGTGTCGACCCGGCACTGATAAAACCATGGCGAGCCAATTGATCAATCCGACGATCCTCACCATCCTTAATGGTAGTGGTGTCAGAAAAGTGCAACGCAGCCGAGCCAGTCAGCCCTAACACAGGGGTATCGACGTCGGGGGGCACTGACCAAAGCTTCCCCAAGTCCTCCGGAAAGGGATAACGCTTATCCCAATTAGGAGGAGGAGTTCCAACCAGGCGCGCGGGTTGTTTCCATTCCTTAAGGACAACCCTCTCAAAGTGCTGTTGCCTGGGAAACACCAAACGCGGCTGGGGTACGTCAAACAACTCACCCTTTGGCAGAGGGACCACCGCAGGCGGATCCAAGGCCAAAACTTTAAACATTTGAGCCAAAATAGAAGGAGTGTCAATGGACACCCCCACAGCCTGATCACCAGCAGTGTCAAACAATAGCTGGTCTGCAGGCTCATCCGACTCCTCAAGGAGTTCCCCCTCCTCATCAGGGGGACAATCGGACCAATCCAAAAATTCAGGTGCCTCACCCTCCGAAGCAGGCACTGCCGGAGAAAGGTGCTTCCGCTTTGCCGTAGCCTTCTGAGCCACTGAAGCGGAAATAATTTTCTCGGGGTTGGCTAACCGCGCATGCACCCCGGAATGCGAATCCCCATTTTTGACAATGTCACACGGGGTCCGGAATAGGTTGGGGGGGATAGGAGATGACGGAAGTTGCGAGGAGCCAGAAGCCGGAGCAACGGACTGGCGCGCAATGTTCTGCCTTGCACATGGAATGCATAATATGACATCATCGCCTGGGAGCGGAGCCCCACAACCCCCACACAGCCTGGATAGCCCTGAAGAGCCATTTCCGGTAACGTTGGAAGACTCCATATGGTGAATTTGTGGTATTCGCAACAACCCAGGGTTTTACGCATTAAGCAACCCGGGATGCCCCTTTGTAATTAAAGTCCTGGAAGTGGGAGGATTTATTTTTTTTTTAAGCCTAGGAAAATCCCAATTTAGAGACTAAGACTAGCCAGGTATAACGGACCGGGAGAGCCACTGCAGTGAGGGGATCCCAGAATCTGTGGGGGAAAAGAGACCACAGTCAGTCCCCCAACCAGTATGCACCGCATTCATACATAACCAACAAGGCAAACATATATGAATAGTTTAAACATCATGAATAAAATATACATGACACATGCTATTTCAAGGCAAAGCCAGAGAGTGCATCAATAAAAAATAAGAGTATATACCTGCATAAATATATGCACATTATATATGGCAGGCAATAACAAAGTACACCTCTACAGCTCAAGCCGCACTGGACCTCTTCCCCCACCGGCTTCAGCACACCTGTCTCTAATGAGACAGGGGAAGTGAGGGGCGGGCCCGGACACAGCAGAAAAGGGGGGAAATTTGAAAGTGCAACACAAACAAAGGCCCCAGCAGCCCAAGCCACGCGCCGCCACAGCAGCGCTGCCCTGCCAAAGCACTTCCACACATAACACTAAGTAAAGCACCTCATGCAACACGCACCCCCCCCCCCCCCCCCCCCATTTAGCGAAGGGAGAAGGGACCGAGCGGGAGAAGGTGACCTAAAGGGAACATCGGGACAGGGGCATCCCAAATCCGGATCTCCATGCCGGATAGCCGCATGGGGTCGAGCGGAGGAGATAAACTCCTAGGCACCTAAAGTGCCATCTACCTTTGCCCAGCCAGCAGCCTAGGCTGGGAGGCTTCCGTTTAACTAGGCATAAACAACACAATAGAACTGGGCAGAAATAGACCAAAAGGGGAAGCAGGGTGTGTGGCACACTAAGAATAATACAATTCTGTGATTATTCACCTGTAGAATTGGTATTATATGTATACAGCACGCCCTGTTCCAGAATATTCCTTACTCCTGGGTAATACATCCACAAGATGGCGCTGGACTGCAGAAAACAGCTTGTGTCTCCTCCCGGCCCTATATAAGTCAGGGACCTCCCACAAATTCCCCAGTACTGACAAGCAGTTAACAAGAAGCCGGGAGAACAATATAACAAGAATTCAAAATGAACATATGAACAATCACCATACAGAGGTAACTAAGGATAATAACAAGGGTGGGATGGAACAGGATGGGCTGTATACATATAATAACAATTCTACAGGTGAGTAATCACAGAATTGTATTATTCTAAGTATACAGCATGTCCTGTTCCAGAATATTCCTTACTCCTGGGACATCCAATAGCAGTGTCCATAAAGTAGGGTGGGATCCCCAAAAAGTAAGAGCGGGCAGTTTAAACCACTGCCGCCTGCAGAACTTTGCGACCAAAATCAGCATCAGCTGAGGCCCTAACATCAACATTGTAAAAATTAGAAAAAGTATGAACAGAAGACCAAGTAGCGGCCTTGCAAACTTGTTTAACAGAAGCTTGGTGCTGAAAAGCCCAAGAGGTACCAATAGCATGAGTAGAATGAGCAGTAAGGAAGTGAGGTTCCTTCCCCTTAGCAGAATAGGCTTGTACTATAGCCTGACGGATCCACTTGCTGATAGTGGACTTAGCCAGAGCCAGACCCTTCTTAGGTCCAGACGGGAGCACAAAAAGAGCATCAGTCTTCCTGAAGGATTCAGTAGCCACCAAATAGAACTTCAGGGTCCTGACCACATCCAGAGGGTGTAAGGCCCGCTCCTTAGGGTTACTAGGATTAGGGCACAGAGAAGGCAAAACAAAGTCCTGATTGAGATGAAAGGCGGACACAACTTTAGGTTGAAAATTTGGCTTAAAACGAAACACCACCTTGTCCTGGTGTCTCTCAAAGTAAGGGGGTTTGATGGAAAGCGCTGCCAACTCAGAAACAAGCCTAACAGAAGTGATAACCACCAAAAAGACTACCTTAACCCTTTTGTTGCCAAGCACGTAACACCTACGTGCTGGCTTGGCTGGGCCTTAAGTGCCAAGCCCGTAGGTGTTACGTGCTTGAATTTCCTCGCTTCTAGTTTAAAAAATAAAAATCAAAAATACTCACCTGACCCCTTGTTGGATCCGGCCGGGTCTCCTCTTTAATTTGGTGCCATCCGATCCCCCGTGGGGGGTCAGATGGCTCCAGGAGAGCCCCCGGAATAGGCCGCCCCCCCCCCCCGCTTCTGCAGCAGCAGCTGCTAACTGTAAAAAAAAATAAAAAATAAAAATGACATTCACTTACCTGTGTGTGCGCTGGCTCCTGCTGTCCCTCCTCTTCACCTGGGGGGCCTCCGATCCCCCCCCAGGACTTACCGATCTTCAGGAGAGAGCCTGGGAGGCTCTCTCCTCTCTTCTTCACGATGGTGGCCGCCATCTTGCCTCTAAGCCCCGCCCCCTTGGGGGCGGGGCTTATGACGTCATCCCGGTCCCGATCACCGGCTTCAGCTTTCTCAGCTTCTCAGATGCCGGTGATCGGTGCCCTGGAAGGAGGTGACAGGAGATCCTCTGATCTCCTGCCTTCTCCTTCTCTGGATGCCGATCACAGGCATCTGTCAGCTGAGCGGCGAGGGACAAGAGCTTGCAATCGAAGGTAAGTACAGTTAAAAAAATTTTTTTTTTTTTTTGAATAAAATACTTTTTATTATTGTGTGGTGGTTTTTTTAACAGTTAACCCTTTGTGAGCTGGTAAGGGGTCCATGAGACCCCTTATACCAGTTCACAAGGCTGGGGGGGTGGCAAGTCACCTGCCCTAGCGGGTGGCTTGCCATTAACCCCCGCACCCCCATTACCTGCCTCCCCAAAGGCCAGGGGGGGGCAGAAGAGCCCGGGCCCACATAGGCTATGTGGGCTCGTAGGCTGCAGGGTGGGGGGGCCACCAAAGCTGGCCCCCCCACTCTGTGCCTACAAGCCCCCATAGCTGGTCCCGGGCTGGTTACTTTGGGTAAGGGGGACCCCACGTCATTTTTTTTTTTGGATTTTTAAGGGTTTTTAACCCTTAAAAATCCAAAAAAAAATGGGGTCCCCCTCCCCGGGAAGGGGGACCCTATGTCATTTTTTTTTTTTAATTAACCATTTGTCATCCAGCAGCTATAAAAGGCTTCTGGGCAGGAAAGGGTGTCTACCTATACATATGTGGTATCGCTGTAACCGGGAGAAATTGGGGTTTCTCACGCAATAAGATTTTATTGACAAACTTACATTTTTTATTACAAAAAAACTCTACAAATTGT
Source organism: Gastrophryne carolinensis (assembly GCA_027917425.1). Taxonomy (NCBI): domain Eukaryota; kingdom Metazoa; phylum Chordata; class Amphibia; order Anura; family Microhylidae; genus Gastrophryne; species Gastrophryne carolinensis. The sequence goes on along the minus strand of CM051240.1, from coordinate 126,284,239 downwards.
AAAAAAATATATTTTTTTTAATTTTTTTCACACATTTCACCCAAAAATGTTGAGAATACACCTAAAAAATACAAACAAGACATTTCATGTTAAAGCCCAGACTCTGTTGAAAAAAACAATATATAATTTTCCTGGGAAATCCCTGGAAATCCTTTCAAAAATGACAGTTGAACATGTGTAGCGCGAAACAGTGAAACTCAGTCTGGCAACAGGGAGTGGGAAATGCTGCAGGTAGGCTGGCAGCGAAAGGGTTAAGCATCAAAATGGACAAAGGGGTCTGACGCAAAGGCTCAAAGGGAGACCCCTGCAAGGCAGATAAGACCAAGTTCAAATCCCAGACTGGTAACATAGGCTTACGAGGAGGACGCACGTGAGTAACCCCCTGGAAGAAGGTCTTAACCAGACAATGGTTGGCAAAGGATCTTTGGAAGAAAATGGCCAAGGCAAAAAACATGACCTTTGAGGGTACTAAGTTGAACACCCAAATCCAAACCATGTTGCAGAAATTCCAGAATCCTAGGAATAGAAAACACCCGACAGGGAAGCGACTTAGACTCACACCAGTCAATGTAAGCATGCCATACCCTATAGTAGATGGATGAAGAGGACTTCTTCCTTGCCTGAATCATGGTATTAACAACAGAGGCAGGCAGCCCCTTTCCATCAAGATGGAGGTTTCAGCATCCAGGCCGGTAAAGCCAGCGTTTGTAAATTCGTATGGCGTAGCTGCCCCTGAGTGAGCAGGTCTGGAACCTTGGGCAGGGCGTACTGATCTACTGCCAACTGCACGATGTCTGCGAACCACACTTTTCTTGGCCAACAGGGGGCCACCAGAATGGTTGGCACCCCTTCCTGGGCTATCTTGCCCAGCACCTGCCCAGCAGAGGAAACGGAGGGAACACATAAAGGAGCTGAAAGCTCTTCCAAGATATTGCTAGCACATCTATGGCCAAGGCCAGAGGGTCCTGGGACAGAGAGACAAAGACTGGAAGCTTGTGATTGTGACGAGACGCAAACAGATCCACATCCGGCTGACCCCAACGGTGGCATAGGGAGCGAAACACCTTGCTGCTGAGGGACCATTCTCCCAGACGAGAAGTCCCCCTGCTGAGGGAGTCTGCCTCCAGATTTTCCACCCCCGGGATGTACACTGCTGAGATGCAGGGAACATTCTCCTCCGCCCAAGACAGTATCAGGGACACTTCCTTGAGGGCCCTCTCGCTCCGGGTCCCTCCCTGATGATTGATGTAGGCAACAGCCGAGCGGATCTGAACAGCCCGACCCCGAAGGTGTGGAGTCAATTGGGTGAGAACCAACCTTATCGCCCTCAGTTCCAGAATGTTGATAGGGGTGTGGGCCTCCTGAGGTCCCCACTGACCCTGGAATTTCAGGGATTTTCAAAGCCCCCCCAACCTGTCAGACTGGTGTCTGTGGTGTCTCCCAGTAAGGTGCCAGAAAGGATCTGTCCACCAGGCCCGGACACAGCAGAAAAGGGGGGAAATTTGAAAGTGCAACACAAACAAAGGCCCCAGCAGCCCAAGCCACGCGCCGCCACAGCAGCGCTGCCCTGCCAAAGCACTTCCACACATAACACTAAGTAAAGCACCTCATGCAACACGCACCCCCCCCCCCCCCCCCCCATTTAGCGAAGGGAGAAGGGACCGAGCGGGAGAAGGTGACCTAAAGGGAACATCGGGACAGGGGCATCCCAAATCCGGATCTCCATGCCGGATAGCCGCATGGGGTCGAGCGGAGGAGATAAACTCCTAGGCACCTAAAGTGCCATCTACCTTTGCCCAGCCAGCAGCCTAGGCTGGGAGGCTTCCGTTTAACTAGGCATAAACAACACAATAGAACTGGGCAGAAATAGACCAAAAGGGGAAGCAGGGTGTGTGGCACACTAAGAATAATACAATTCTGTGATTATTCACCTGTAGAATTGGTATTATATGTATACAGCACGCCCTGTTCCAGAATATTCCTTACTCCTGGGTAATACATCCACAAGATGGCGCTGGACTGCAGAAAACAGCTTGTGTCTCCTCCCGGCCCTATATAAGTCAGGGACCTCCCACAAATTCCCCAGTACTGACAAGCAGTTAACAAGAAGCCGGGAGAACAATATAACAAGAATTCAAAATGAACATATGAACAATCACCATACAGAGGTAACTAAGGATAATAACAAGGGTGGGATGGAACAGGATGGGCTGTATACATATAATAACAATTCTACAGGTGAGTAATCACAGAATTGTATTATTCTAAGTATACAGCATGTCCTGTTCCAGAATATTCCTTACTCCTGGGACATCCAATAGCAGTGTCCATAAAGTAGGGTGGGATCCCCAAAAAGTAAGAGCGGGCAGTTTAAACCACTGCCGCCTGCAGAACTTTGCGACCAAAATCAGCATCAGCTGAGGCCCTAACATCAACATTGTAAAAATTAGAAAAAGTATGAACAGAAGACCAAGTAGCGGCCTTGCAAACTTGTTTAACAGAAGCTTGGTGCTGAAAAGCCCAAGAGGTACCAATAGCATGAGTAGAATGAGCAGTAAGGAAGTGAGGTTCCTTCCCCTTAGCAGAATAGGCTTGTACTATAGCCTGACGGATCCACTTGCTGATAGTGGACTTAGCCAGAGCCAGACCCTTCTTAGGTCCAGACGGGAGCACAAAAAGAGCATCAGTCTTCCTGAAGGATTCAGTAGCCACCAAATAGAACTTCAGGGTCCTGACCACATCCAGAGGGTGTAAGGCCCGCTCCTTAGGGTTACTAGGATTAGGGCACAGAGAAGGCAAAACAAAGTCCTGATTGAGATGAAAGGCGGACACAACTTTAGGTTGAAAATTTGGCTTAAAACGAAACACCACCTTGTCCTGGTGTCTCTCAAAGTAAGGGGGTTTGATGGAAAGCGCTGCCAACTCAGAAACAAGCCTAACAGAAGTGATAACCACCAAAAAGACTACCTTAAGCATCAAAATGGACAAAGGGGTCTGACGCAAAGGCTCAAAGGGAGACCCCTGCAAGGCAGATAAGACCAAGTTCAAATCCCAGACTGGTAACATAGGCTTACGAGGAGGACGCACGTGAGTAACCCCCTGGAAGAAGGTCTTAACCAGACAATGGTTGGCAAAGGATCTTTGGAAGAAAATGGCCAAGGCAAAAAACATGACCTTTGAGGGTACTAAGTTGAACACCCAAATCCAAACCATGTTGCAGAAATTCCAGAATCCTAGGAATAGAAAACACCCGACAGGGAAGCGACTTAGACTCACACCAGTCAATGTAAGCATGCCATACCCTATAGTAGATGGATGAAGAGGACTTCTTCCTTGCCTGAATCATGGTATTAACAACAGAGGCAGGCAGCCCCTTTCCATCAAGATGGAGGTTTCAGCATCCAGGCCGGTAAAGCCAGCGTTTGTAAATTCGTATGGCGTAGCTGCCCCTGAGTGAGCAGGTCTGGAACCTTGGGCAGGGCGTACTGATCTACTGCCAACTGCACGATGTCTGCGAACCACACTTTTCTTGGCCAACAGGGGGCCACCAGAATGGTTGGCACCCCTTCCTGGGCTATCTTGCCCAGCACCTGCCCAGCAGAGGAAACGGAGGGAACACATAAAGGAGCTGAAAGCTCTTCCAAGATATTGCTAGCACATCTATGGCCAAGGCCAGAGGGTCCTGGGACAGAGAGACAAAGACTGGAAGCTTGTGATTGTGACGAGACGCAAACAGATCCACATCCGGCTGACCCCAACGGTGGCATAGGGAGCGAAACACCTTGCTGCTGAGGGACCATTCTCCCAGACGAGAAGTCCCCCTGCTGAGGGAGTCTGCCTCCAGATTTTCCACCCCCGGGATGTACACTGCTGAGATGCAGGGAACATTCTCCTCCGCCCAAGACAGTATCAGGGACACTTCCTTGAGGGCCCTCTCGCTCCGGGTCCCTCCCTGATGATTGATGTAGGCAACAGCCGAGCGGATCTGAACAGCCCGACCCCGAAGGTGTGGAGTCAATTGGGTGAGAACCAACCTTATCGCCCTCAGTTCCAGAATGTTGATAGGGGTGTGGGCCTCCTGAGGTCCCCACTGACCCTGGAATTTCAGGGATTTTCAGAAGCCCCCCCAACCTGTCAGACTGGTGTCTGTGGTGTCTCCCAGTAAGGTGCCAGAAAGGATCTGTCCACCAGAAGGTTCCTTGAGTCCAGCCACCACGAGAGAGACTGTCTGGCCATAGGGGACAGAACAAACACATGAAGTTGAAGAGGTCTCATGTAAAACTGAGCATATGGAACCGCCTCGAAGCAAGACACCATCAGGCCCACCAGCTGCATCCCCTGCCGGATGGAGGGATGAGGGCAAGACAGAAGAAGCCTGGCTTGAGCTTGAAGACTCTCCACCTTCTGCTGAGGGAGAAAAATCTTGACCTGAGATGTATCCAGAGTCATGCCCAGAAAGGACCTCACCATTGATGGTGACAGGGAAGACTTGGGATGGTTGATCACCCAGCCGAAGGACTCCAGCGTGGACACCATCAGCTGGGTATCCAGCTCGGCCTGCTGGAAGGACTGAGCCATGATGAGAATGTCGTCCAAGTAAGGAAGGATGCGAATGTCCTGAGATCTCAGCAAAGCCATTATGCCCACCAGCACCTTGGTGAATACCCTGGGAGCCGAGGTGATACCGAAACGCAAGGCCACAAATTGGTAGTGCTGATCCTCCAGAGCGAACCTGAGGAATCTCTGATGACCTGTAAAGATTGGTACATGAAGGTAAGTGTCCTTGATGTCTACAGAGGTCATGAAGTCGCCCGGGCGTAGTGAATTGACAGCTGAGCGCAGAGTCTCCATGCGAAAGTGTTTGAATCTGACGAATTTGTTGAGGCACTTTAAATCCAGGATGGGTCTGATAGACCCGTCTTTTTTGGGAACAGTGAAAAGATTGGAATAGTAGCCTCTGCCCCTTTTCCTGAAAGGAACCGGGCAGATGACCCCCAACTCCAGAAGGTTTTGGACAGCAAGGCACAGACCCTAAACTGACAGGGGGTTTTCAGCCATCAAGGATTTGATGAATCTTGGGGGTGACCAGGCTGCAAACTCTATCTTGTAACCAGAGGACACTACCTCCTGAATCCACCGGTCTGAGACGTGAAGCCTCCAGACGTGAGCAAAGAGCCGAAACCTTCCCCCCACCCGAATGGGTGAGGACGCCCCTTCATGCCTGAGGGGGCTTGGAGAGGATTTTGGCTTGGGGCCCCAGGAGAGGCCAGGACGGCCACGTCCTCTGCCCCTTCCCCAGTGATCACCGCGGCCCCCAGTAAAGGAGACTCCTCAGCCGGTTCTGGAACCACGGAAGGATGGGAGAAAGGTACCCATCCCCTGAAAGGACCGGGACGGCCTCCTACGTTGAGGTAACCTACCGATCCTGGCAAACAAGTCCAAACGTTCACCAAAGAGGCACAGTCCCGTGAAGGGGAACCCAGTGAGAGCCTTCTTAGCAGCATTATCAGCTACCCACTGACGTAGCCAGACAGAGCGGTGTATAGCCACCAACAGGGCAGAAGTCCTACCACACATTCTAACAGCATCATTAATGGCAGAAAGGATATATGCAATAAATTCCTCACAAAGCAGGAGAGATCTATACTATTCTCTACCCACATCCTCAGATGCCTCATCCAAGAGACACTTAAGCACCCCTTTAATGGCAATATCCGTAATAGCAAAGGCACCAACCGGGCGCAGCGCAGTCCCCACACAAGCAAAGGCATGACAGGCCAGTTGGTCCAAGTGCCGGTCCTCACCATCCCGCAGTGTAGTAGTATCAGGAGAATGCATGACAGATGTATTGGACAACCCTAGAACGGGCGTATCCATCTCGGGAGGACATGACCAACGCTTAACAACATCAGCAGGAAAGGGATATCTCTTGTCCCAACTCTTAGGCACCCCTGGCAGCTTGCTAGGCCGTTCCCATTCCTTGAACATTAGATTATTAAAGTGAGACTGCTCCGGGAACTCCCAGCGTGGCTTAACCGTATGAAAAAGCTCACCCTGCTGCTGCGGAGCCACTGTCAGGGGAGAAATACAAAGCACTTCAAATATGTGACCCAGCAACCTGTCAGTGTCATCAGGGGACCATGGTTCATCCCCAAAGGGAGTCCCAGTACCACCGTAAATCTTAGGTTGTTCTTCAGAAAATTCAGAATCAGAAAATAATTCCCCCTCCTCAAGGGGGTAAGGACCTGGGAGTGAGTAAGGGCCCTCATCTTCTACAGGGAAGAGGAAAACCGCGGGTGATAAATGCCACTTCTTAACAGAAGCCTTACGCAGGGCAGACCCAGCAAGATGTATTTCAATGCTGGCCACCCATGCAGCTAAATCAGGTTGAGACTCCCCACTAGTATGCCCCTCGGTGGGGGTCAGATGTAAGCGTGGGGGGGATAGGAGAGGCCAGAGGGGGCGCACCACCAGGCCCAGTAACAGACAGCCCAGACTGCAGCGCAAGTACCTGCTGGGCACAGGATACACATACCCTGACATCATCACCTATTAGGGATACCCCACATGCAACACATAGCCAAGCTTGTCCTGAAGGAACCCCAGGCCCATTATCCCCAGAAGCCTCCATATGGTGATTTGAATGGCACAACAGGCCAATAAGGGTTAACGCTGAAGAGCTACCCGAGATGCCCCAAGAAACCGCTAGGGAAGTGGGAGATAATGAGGGGAGATGGCCGGGAGAAACCACAGTGCCGAAGTTTTAACCCGCCTGAAAGACATAACAAAAAATTCCCATCAGCATACAGCAGAAAGAAATCCAGAAAAAATCACCCCACCGGGGGTACTCACGAACCGCAGGGTGCCAGCAGCACACACAGCAAGGAACAGACAAAATGGCGTCCGCAGACCTCGAGGGGCGGGCCGTGGAGACGTGATGTAAAAATCATCATCCACAGAGCCCGCCCCCCCCGAAGAGCGCGAAATGCGCCCATGTGATCCGGCCGGCCAATGGTGGCCCGGCAGCTCTGAGGCAAATGACGCTGCCGTCTGCGGAGCGCTGTACAAGCCCTCGGCAGCAACGTTTTAGAAGCTTTTTATAACGATTCCCCCTCCGAGGGCCCATTCTTACTTTCTCAATTGCCCTACATTTAAAAGGGGACAGGTCTCCGGCATGGACATCTCTAAAGTGCCTAGATGCATTGGATATAGACCCTGAACTATTATATTTAATATCTGCAATGTGCTCTGCAATTCAACGTTTCATTTTCCTAGTTGTACATCCAATATACTGTGCATGAATGAAATGCATTCTATTAAATAAACAACATAAGTACTATTACAATTAATAAATGTCTTAACAGAACAATTCTTTTCAGTGGTATTAGATTTAAACTGATCTCCTGTAATTGTATATGGACAACATCCACATCTATTCCCTCAACATCTAAAAAATCCTATATGGGATAGCCAAGTACCAGAAGGATTTTTTTCTTTTCCTGTGCAGACTAGGAGATAGGGTTTGTTACTAATGTAATCACCTGATCTTTTATTAATCAGGCTTTTTTTATGCAACTTTAGATCCCTTGATTTACCATAGGCTACGGTTTTGCCCTGTCTATCAGATAGCCCCTTTGATGTAACCTTTCTGTGATCTCTAATGACTCTTTTTCAAAATATATATCCTGGGGGCAATTTCTACGGGCACGTATACGGTAATTTTTCCCACTGGAATTGCCTAGATTGTGTGTTTAAGATGGAAACGGTCAGCCCTTAATATAGTACTGCCTCCGTCACTTTCCAAAATGTAGATGTTAAAGCATTTTTACCATCCTCTGATATTGACAACATCAGATCCAAAAAGGTGATATATGTCCTATGGCTTTCCAAAGTTAACCGTAAATCCAAATTCTTGTTATTTAAATATTCTCCAAACCTAAGAATGGAATCATCATTCCCCTGCCAGACCAACAGGAGGTCATCAATATAACGACCAAAGGACACTATGTTTTCACTGAATGGGTTCTCCAATCCATAGATGCGGCACCTATCCCACCAACCCATATATAGATTGGCTAGGGAGGGAGAAAAAGGAGCTCCCATAGAGGCCCCTCCCCTCTGGAGGAAGAACCCATCTGAGAACATAAAAAAGTTGTGTTGTAAAAATACAATTCTGTGAGTACTCACCTGTAGAATTGATTTTATAGTATACAGCACGTCCTGTTTCACTAATTCCTTACTTCTGGGTAATCCGCCACAAGGTGGCGCAGTGGACTGCAGAAAGACTTGTGGCCAATTCCAGCCCTATAAATAGCCAGGAACCTCCCACAAATTCCCAGTGTTGACAAGCAGTTATACAAGAAGCCGGGAGAATCAATAATGAATAAGATCCCAAAATGAACATTTGAACAATTACCATACAGAGGTAACCAAGAATAATGATAACAAGGGAGGAGTGAAACAGGACATGCTGTATACTATAAAATCAATTCTACAGGTGAGTACTCACAGAATTGTATTTTTCCAAGTATACAGTTCATCCTGTTTCACTAATTCCTTACTTTTGGGACATCCAAAAGCAGTGTCCGTAAGGTAGGGTGGGATCCCCAAAAGTAACGGCGGGCAGTTGAAACCACTGCCGCCTGCAGAACCTTGCGGCCAAAAGCAGCATCAACTGAGGCCTTAACATCAACCTTGTAAAACTTAGAAAAGGTATGAACAGAAGACCAAGTTGCGGCCTTACAAACTTGTTCAACAGAAGCTTGGTGCTGAAAAGCCCAAGACGCACCAATAGCACGAGTGGAATGAGCAGTAAGGCAGAAGGGAGGCTCCTTCCCCTTAGCAGAATAGGCTTGCACCACCGCTTGACGGATCCACTTACTGATAGTGGATTTAGCCGGAGGCAAACCCTTCTTAGGTCCAGAAGGGAGAACAAAAAGAGCATCAGTTTTCCTGAAGGATTCAGTAGCAACCAAATAAAACTTCAGCAATGTTCCCTCTAAGCCGGAGCAGCTGCTAGGCGGAGTAGCGAGGGAGCTGGGCAATGCGCAATTAAAGGTGGGCAGTCTGTGCATGCGCCGTTGGACCAGGAGTAGGGTAAGGGCGTCCTGGGGGGTTTTGGAGTGGGCACACAGGGGAGCATTCAGTTTATCTCTATGATGCCAGTCAGATGTCAAGTGGCTTAGCAAAGAATACTGGAGCATAGATCACTGATTGTATGGAGGTCCATGCATGTATTATGGGGTTATCTCACTGGAATCTTAATTATGATTAGATTAATTAAATTTATTAAAATGAATTAGTTAATTAAAATTTAATTAATTAAATACATTAATCTCTAAATTAGATTAAGATAAATGTTAGATTAAGATTATGTTAATAGGGAGCGTATCCGAAAAAGTGCCTAGGGCAGCATAAATTCGAAATACAGCCTTGGTTACAGGGCGTCCTGGGGGGTTTCACACAGCGGGGCATCCCGATTTTGGATGCCTCACATGGAGGGATCGGATTGGGAATCTTATAGATTCCCTGGCGGATCAAGGAGGGTATTGGTCCACTTTAAGCTGATTTTATATTTTTCCCCATTTTTCCTACCTCTTTTCTGCATTATTTGTGCCTTTTCCTTTATTGTCACATTGATTTTGTCATTATTTATCTTCTTTACATTCCCTGCTCCCCTGTCTTTTCCTCATCCCCCTTCTCTCTCTCTTTTCCACATTACTTACTTTTTTCTTTGTCCCTCTTTTCCACATTTCTTCCTCTCTCGCTCCCATTTTACCTTGTATTCTAATACCTAAAACTTACCTGCTCCTCAGACCGCTGATCCTTCCCTCACACAAGACGAATTTTTGCTCCTTCTCTCACACAAAAATGGCGGGCTCGCTCACTCCCTTAAATATGCCGGATGATGTGGTGAGCGAGCCCGTCATTTTCGTGTGAGGGACGCAGCAGTCTGAGAGAAGGCCTTGCTGACCAATAGGGGGAAACCTAGGCATGACATTAGTGGAGGGGCGGGGTTTATACACAAAGCCGCAACAACTCACAGCGACAGCAGCTGAGAGCGGCGGTGACAGCTGCGGACTTGACTGAGCAAATTTTTTTTCTTTGCCGACAGAAATGCGCGAACAGCGTGCGGGGCTGCGCGGAGGAGCTCCCGCGGCCACGCGTGCAGCTTAGGGGGAACGCTGCTTCAGAGCCCTGACCACATCCAAAGAATGTAAAGTCCGCTCCTTAAAATTATTAGGATTAGGACACAAAGAAGGCAAAACAGTGTCCTGGTTGAGATGAAAATCAGATATAACCTTAAGCAAGAAATCTGGCTTAAACCGGAACACCACCTTATCCTGGTGTCGCTGAAAATAAGGAGGTCTGATGGAAAGCGCCGCCAGCGCAGAAACTCGCCTAACAGAAGTGATAGCCACCAAAAAGAATACCTTAAGAGTCACAATGGGCAAGGCAGCCCCACGCATAGGCTCAAAGGAGGAACCCTGCAGAGCAGACAATACCAGATTCAGGTCCCAAACTGGTAACAACGACTTACGTGGTGGGTGCACGTGAGTAACTCCGTGGAAAAAAGTTTTAAAGTGGACCAACACCCACCCCTGATCAGCTCCCTCCCCGCGGGGCATCCGAAATCGAAATGCCCCGCTGTGTGAAACCCCCCAGAAAGCCCCTAAAATCTTACCTTTTAGGCGACGGATAAGCCGCCGCTGCCTCCCGCGCGTCCCTCTAGCAGTGCGCGCTCCCGCGCCGGCCGTTTGTGAATGGGCGGGGTGCCACGCGGAAGTAGACCAACACCCAGGATAGTGAAAATCCTGGGTGTTGGTCCACTTTAACCAACCTGTGATTAGCAAAGGATCTTTGGAAAAAAAATAGCTAGAGCTGAAACCTGTCCCTTGAGGGTACTGAGTTGAAGGCCCAAATCCAAGCCATGTTGCAAGAACTCCAAAATCCTGGAGATGGAAAGCACCCCGACAGGGAAAAGACTTGGACTCACACCAGGCAATATAAGCATGCCAGATCTTGTAGTAAATGAACGACGAGGATTTCTTCCTAGCTTTAATCATGGTATCAACCACAGAAACAGGCAAACCCTTATCCATCAAGATGGAGGTTTCAGCAGCCAAGCCGTCAAAGCCAGCGTTTGTAAATTGGGATGGCACAGCTGTCCCTGAGTGAGCAGATCTGGATCCTTGGGCAGAATGTACTGATCTACTGCACGATGTCTGCGAACCACACACTTCTTGGCCAACAGGGGGCCACCAGAATGTTTGGCACCCCTTCCTGGGCTATCTTGCGCAGCACCCTGCCCAGCAGAGGGAACACATAGAGGAGCCGAAACCCCATCCAAGACATTGCCAGAGCATCCGTGGCAAAGGCCAGAGGGTCCTGAGACAGAGAGACAAACAGTGGAAGCTTGTGATTGTGACAGGACGCAAACAGGTCCACATCTGGCAGACCCCATCTGTGGCACAGAAAGTGAAATACCCTGTCGCTGAGAGACCATTCCCCCAGCCGAGACATCCCCCTGCTCAAGGAGTCTGCCTCCAGGTTTTCCACCCCCGGGATGTAAACTGCCGAGATGCAGGGGACATTCTCTTCCACCCAGGACAGCATCAGGGACACTTCCTTGAGGGCTTGCTTGCTCCGAGTCCCTCCCTGATGATTGAGGTAGGCCACCGCCGTCTGGTTGTCCAAGCGTATTTGAACAGCCTGACCCCGAAGGTGTGGGGTCAACTGGAAGAGAACCAACCTGATCGCCCATAGTTCTAGAATGTTGATGGGCGTGTGGGCCTCCTGGGGGCCCCGGAACTTCAGAGACTTCCAAAAGCCCCCCAACCGGACAGACTGGCATCTGTGGTGACAGTCTCCCAGCACAGGGGCAGAAAGGTCCTGTCCACTAGAAGGTTCCCTGAGTCCAGCCACCAAGATAGGGACCGTCTGGCCAGTGGGGACAGAGAAAATTCCTGATCCAGGGACACAGGGTCCCGATCCCAGACTGACAGGAGGTGCAGCTGAAGAGGTCTCATGTGAAACTGAGCAAAGGGGACCGCCTCGAAGCAGGACACCATCAGGCCCACTAACTGCATCCCCTGCCGAATGGAGGGATGAGGGCAAGTAAGTAGAAACCGTGCCTGCACCTGCAGGCTCTCCACCTTCTGTTGAGGCAGGAATACCTTGACCTGAGAAGTATCTAGAATCATGCCCAGAAAGGACCTCACCAAGGACGGAGACAGTGAGCACTTGGGATGGTTGATCACCCAGACGAAGGACTCCAGTGTGGAAACCACCACCTTGGTATCCACCTCGGCCTGATGGTAGGACTGAGACACTATCAAGATGTCGTCTAGATAAGGAAGGATGCGTATGCCCTGGTTCCTCAACAGAGCCATCACACCCGCCAGGACCTTGGTGAACACCCGAGGAGCCGAGGCGATACCGAATGGTAAAGCCACAAATTGGTAGTGCTGATCCTCCAGAGAGAACCTGAGAAATCTCTGATGACCTGGAAAAATTGGAACATGAAGGTAAGCATCTTTGATGTCTACTGAGGTCATGAAGTCGAGGACCCATCCTTTTTGGGAACCATGAACAGATTGGAGTAGAAGCCTCGACCCCTTTCCCTGGGCTGGCACCAGGCAGATGACTCCAGATCCCAGAAGGTTTTGAACTGCCAGACGCAAACCCTGAGCTGACAGGGGGTTTTGAGCCATCTGGGATCTGATGAATCTTGGGGGCGGCCAGGCTGCAAACTCTATCTTGTATTCAGAGGAAACCACCTCCTGTATCCACCTGTCTGCGACACATAGCCTCCAGACGTGAGCAAAGAGCAGAAGCCATCCCCCCACCCGGATGGGTGAGGGCGCCTCCTCATGCCTGAGGGGGCTTGGGGGGTGGTTTGGACTTGGGACCCCATGATAGACCGGGACGCCCACGGGCTCTACCCCTGCCCCAATAGTCTCCGCGTGCCCCTGCAAAGGAAGCACCTCGACCTGCCCTGGTAGCACGGAAGGAGGGGAGGGAAGCACCGTTCCCCCGAAAGGGCCGCAGCGGCCTCCTGCATTGAGGCAGCCTACCTCCCCTGGCAAACAGGTCCAAGCACTCACCGAAGAGCCGCAGCCCCTTGAAAGGAAATCCAGTGAGGGCCTTCTTAGCGGCATTATCAGCCACCCACTGACGCAGCCAGACAGAGCGCCGTATAGCCACCAAAAGGGCAGAAGTCCTACCACACATCCTAATGGCATCATCCATAGCAGAAAGAATATATGCAACAAATTCATAGCAAAGCAGGAGAGATCTATAATGCTCCCCTCCCCGAGGCCCCATCCAAGAGACACTTGAGCAGCCCTTTAATAGCAATAGCCGTAATGGCAGAGGCACATACCGGGCGCAGCGCAGTCCCCACACAGGCAAAGGCATGACAGGACAACTGATCCATGCGACGGTCCTCACCGTCCCTCAGGGTAGTAATGTCAGGTGAGTGCATGACCGAGGTATTAGACAACCCTAGAACGGGAGCGTCCACCTCAGGGGGACATGACCAAAGCTTAATCACATCAGCAGGAAAGGGATACCTCCTGTCCCAACTTTTGGGCACCCCAGGCAACTTACTAGGCCGTTCCCACTCCTTGAGTACCAGATTATTAAAGTGACTCTGCTCAGGGAACGCCAAGCGTGGTTTAACAGTATAGAGAAATTCACCCTGCTGCTGCGGAGCCACCGCAGGAGGGGAAATACAAAGCACTTCAAAAATGTGAGTCAATAACCTGTCAGTGTCCTCTGAAGACCATGGATCTTCTCCAAAGGGAGACCCAGTACCGCCATATATCTTCGGCTGTTCTTTAGAGGATTCTGAATCAGAGAACAATTCCCCCTCCTCAAGGGGGTAAAGGCCAGAAAAGGGGTAATGTCCCTCATCCTCCACAGGAAAGAGGGAAGCAGCGGGAGATAAATGCCGCTTCTTAGCAGAAGCCTTACGCGGGGCCGACCCAGCAATATGCTTTTCAATGCTGGCCACCCGTGTAGCCAAGTCATATTGTGACTCCCCACTAGTATTCCCCTCACTAGGGGTCAGATGCAAACATGGGGGGGTAGGTGATGCCGAAGGGAGCACAGCGCCGGGAACCGTAGCAGACAACCCAGGCTGCAGTGCAAGTACATACTGGGCGCAGGGCACACATACCCTGACACCGTCACTCACAGGGGATACCCCACACGTTACACACAGCTGGGCTTGTCCCGAAGGAACCCCAAGCACATTATCCCCGGAAGCCTCTATATGCTGATTAACACAGGCGCAACGGCCAGTACAGGGTCACGGCTAGTAATAGCCACCCTGGATGCCCCCCGAAGCCCGCTAGAGAAGGTGGGAGATGGTAAGGGGCAGGGCCGGGAGAAACCACAGTCAGAGGTGACCCGCCTGCAAGACACAATAAAAGACAAATAAGTATCCCCAGCGCATAAAAATAACGGCAAAGAAAACCCCGTAAGGCAGTGGTCCCCAACCTTTTTTTCCCTGTGGACCGGTTCAGGATTTGGTAATTTTACCGCAGCCCGGTGGGGCACTGGGGGGGCGGGGGGGGGGGCTGACTGGGGGCGGGGCTGGGGAGTGGCTGGGTGGCGGTGCAAGGAGAAAATGGAGGAAGAAAAAAAGAGAGGGAACATAGGGTCGGGAACAGAGAAAAAGAAAGTAAGAGAAAAAAAGGAGAAAGTTAGGAGGTTGGGGAGAAGAGTAAAGAAGGAAAAGAAGAGAAAAAAAGGTGAGAAATAGAGAAAAGGGAAAATAAAAAGAAGGAAGTGAGTGAAGCAAGGAAGAGAGGGAAAACAGAAGTGGGGGAGGTAATGAAAAAAAGAGAGAAAGAATGTATAGCAATAGTGAGTGAAAGAAAAGAGAAAGGAAAAAAGACGGGGAGAGAGAGGGGGAGTGAGAAATAAATAAATAAAAAAGAGAGGGAGTAAAGAGATGGGAAGAAGACAGGATGGAAAGAGGAGAGGAGGAATGGAGTAAGAGAAACAGGGAGGGAAGGGAAGGAGGGAAAGAAGGAAGTGAGAACTGAAGAAAGGGAGAGAGAGAAGAGCAAGGACAGAGAATAAGAAAGAGGAAGGGGGAGTGAAAGGGCAAAAGGAAGGAAGAAGGCAGTATGGGAGTGAGGGAGAAAGAGAGTGAAAGGCAGAAAGGGAAGAATTTAAGGAAGAAAGAAAAGGTGAGAAAAAGAGAGGATGGAAGGAAGGAGTGGGGGAAGAAAAAAGAGAGGAACTGCAGAAAGGATGGGAGAGAGAGAAGGATGAAAGGAAGGAGTGAGGGACAGGGTGAAGGAAATAGAACAAGAGAAAGAGAGAAGGAAAGTTGAGAAAGAGATAGAATAAAGTGTGGTGGAGAGAGAGAAAAAGAGAGGCAGGGAAGAAGGGAGAAAGAGAAGGACACAGGGTGATAGAGGAAGAGAAAAAGGGAAGGAAGGGACAAATAAAAGAAGCAAGAGAGGACAAAAAATTAAAGCAGGGAGAAAGAGAGAGAGAGATGGGGAAGGAAGGGAGAAGTGATAAAGTGAGAGAGGGAGAAAAAGACAGAGAATGGAAAGGAAACACAGAATAGAAGAGAATGAGGCAGACTAGCCACAACTAATACATCATGGGTGGGACTTGCCTTTTCTCTCCTTTACTGTTGTGTCCTGCCAGTCTGACACCTCCAGGACACTGATGATCGCAGAGCGGGGGGGGGGGGGGGGGGGGGGGGGGCGCGAGAACAGCCTCACTCGGCAAGCCCCCTCTCCTGTGCAGTCTTGTGGAACTGACAGTCAGGGGAGGGGGGGGGGGGCAGGTAGAGGTCAATCAGCTCCCGGCCAGCCAGAGATGATTAAACAAAAGTCTCCGACGGCTGGTGGGAGATTTTTTATTTTTACCTCATCTTCCCTGTTTTCAGCAGAGCCCGGGCACGCCGCAATTGTGCCCCGCCCACTCCTCCATCATTGGCCCAGCCTTGATTGGGCCTCCCTCAACCTCTACAAAGCACCTCCTCCAGTTCTGCTGATGCCGCCGCACAGCGCGTAATTACCCTGGCCCCGGGCACACCACTCCACAGCGGGGGCAGCCAGGACATCTCTTAAAGGGGCGGGACCGCGGGACATGGGGGGATCCCGCCTCAGGGCCATTTGAGCCATTAACCGGTAGCGGTCTGCGACAGCCGGGTCCCGCCCCCCCCCCCCCCCCCCGAAGAGCGCGAAAACTGTGATCACGTGACACGCCGGCGCCATGACAGATACTAAAAACACCTCAGACATAACGCCAACCACCACGGAGCGCCGTACAAGCGGCACCGCAGAACAACACACGAGTAAAAGTAAACCACTAACACGCACACAGAAAGGGACGCACACAGAAAGGGACGCACACAGGAAGGGACCACCCCCCCAGGCGAGGGGAGGGGCTATAGAAGCCTGTAGCCGGCTACCCTTTGGTACAGGGCCTTGCGGCTTGGAGCAGCGTTCCTCCAGCACCTGACCCTAGTGCTGTCCTACCTTCACCCGAACCAGGAGGCAGTCGGTCCAGAACGGGTGGGAATAGGCCTTCAGGGCCTCAGGCTTGGTAAGCCCCACTCCCCTGCGCCATAGAGAGCCATCTTCTATCTTCGCAGTCCAGACTGCAGAAAAATTTGTGGGAGGTTCCTGGCTATTTATAGGGCCGGGAGTGGCCACAAGTCTTTTTGCAGTCCACTGCGCCACCTTGTGGCGGATTACCCAGAAGTAAGGAATTAGTGAAACAGGACGTTCTGTATACTTGGAAAAGATATTCAGTTGCCAGTATCAAAAATGAAATTAGGTCTTACTCATAACCTGAGTAATTTAACAGGTGAAAATATAGAACCTGCAGCGCAAGGTCATGAGGAAAATGGAGTATAAAGATGTGACATCATAAGTCAACCACACAATCAGATGTCCATTCTATATTTTTCATGCATTTCAACACATCTCTGGAATCTTGTAAAAATCCAGGCAATTGCCTAACTAAAGTCTGTAGGTAGGAGTCCACCAGTTGTCACAACCTCTCATTCATCCCCCCAATGCCTGCCACAATAGGTCTACCCTTGGGGGGGTCTGTCAGGTTTGTGAATTTTGGGGAAATGATGAAAGGTCGCGACTCCACACAGCCAATCAATTTCCCAATCAGATAGTACTCTTCTTCCAACATTGATTTGATTTTTTTCTGAAATTCTGGATCTCCTCTTAATCTTGAATAAGTGGATTGATCCTCTAATTGTCTGAAGGATTCCTTCTCATAATCTGTGGTATTTAAGACTAGCACACTCCCCCCTTATCCGGTAAGTGGATTACTATAAACTCATTTTCACCTAGAGCTGTAACAGCTGCATGTTCCATAGGGGTGAGTTTGGATTTGCTCCGTTGTTTATTTGAAGATCCTGATATTTTATTCGAATAAACGCAGAATAAAAAAACAGCATAGTCATACAGTCAAGATAATTTTCCAGCGCAAAAAAAAAAAAAAAAAAAAAAAAAAAAAGTTAATTATCCAAAGAATAAGACTGATATGAGCAAAATGCTGACAAAGAGAAAATTAGAGGAAAAAAGAGGAGAAACAGAAAGGGTAAAAGGTGGGTTTAGGCCTCCAGTCGTTTCACGGGAAGAGACACGGCAGGGTTCTAGATCGTAAGGATATCACAGTTGTGACCTCCCGGATAAAAATTAGAAATCCAGCCTTCCCAGGTAGATAAAAAGGGGGCAAAATCTCCCTTTAACATGGCTGCCATCTTCTCGAACATCATAACATCATTGACCCCTTCCCCTGGGAATGACTCGTTTCTTCCACGACTGAGCTATAATCAATTTAGCTGCCGTATTAATATGCCTAATGAGGTCAAACTGAGAACTCGTACAGTCAGGAGGTTTCAAGTTAAGGAGCGAGAGCTGGGGAGATAGATTCAGTTTCAGCCTGGTGGCCTTATTAATAACATAAAGGACCCTGATCCAAAATTGTTTCACTACCCTACAGTCCCACCAAGTATGGAAATAGGTACCGGGAAGCCCGCATCCTCTGAAGCAGTCCCACCAGTATGAGTGGCAAAGGAACAAGGTACCACCGAAGGAGGACCTTGGTGTTAACCTCCTGAGCGCCAACATTAAGGTAGCCTGAAAAAGTATATTTCCAGACCGCCCTCCATTCCCCATCCGATAAGGTCAAATTCAGGTCATTACACCAGGAAGCCGTATGTCGCGGAGGCTTCACACCCTCCGATTCAGACAGCAATTTGTAGAGTGACGCGATCACTCCTTTACCCATGGGCTGCTCAAGGCAATTTTTTCAAAAGGCTTGAGAGGAGGGAGTGGGGCACTAATCTTGCACTTAGACCGGACATAATGGTTGATTTGCAAGAAGCGAAGGAACTCCTTCCTCGGCACATCATGCAAAGATCCCAGCCCGGCAAAGGAAAGCAGACCTTGGTGCGAAAAGAGGTTCTGAATTCTGGTCAGACTATGACTCCTCCACCACTCAAACGCCACCGGTTCTTCAAAACCTGGGGAAATTTCCGGATTGCCGAGAAAAGAAAGAAGTGGGCAATGCGGCGAGGCTAGATTCCCCCGCTACTTATTTGCCCTCCAAAGTCTAAGAGAATGTTGCAGAACAGGATTGGAGAGACTCCTACAGACCGCGGGGGGGGAGCCACAGCAAGTTATATATGGAGACCGGGGAGCAATACGACTCCTCGATATCCACCCACAAAGGTCTATCCCTTCCCCCATACAGGACTGACTATTGGGCAATTTGACAAGCATTATAATAGCGTGCAAGATTAGGGACACCCAGGCCACCTCTCTGTTTAGCTCTATAAAGCGTACAACGGTCAACTCGCGGCCAAACCCCAACCCCCCCCCCCCCCCCCAGATAAATTTGTTTAAATCAGTTTGGAGATGTTTCAGGGCCGAGGCCGACACAGAAATCTGCAATACCCGAAAGAAATAAAGTAGTTTAGGGAGCCATGCCATTTTCACTGCAGCAATCCTACCAAGCCAAGAAATATTTAATTTGGCCCAGTTACCCAAGAGAGATCTCAGGCTCTTAAACATATTAGGGTAGTTTGCCCCGTAAAGAGAGGTATAGTCGGACGTCAGCTGTATCCCCAAATATTTAATAAACTTGGCCTGCCAGTGAAAGTCAAAGGAAGCCTTGACTGTACACAGGACGCTGTCAGGTAGGGAAACATTAAGAGCCTGAGATTTGGCTGAATTAATTTGCAGGCCCGAAAGCCTAGAAAAGGAATCAATATCTTTGAAAAGGCTCGGAAGGGATATGACCGGGTCCTTGATCACCATAAGAATATCGTCGGCAAACAATGATATCTTATGTTCATGTCCCCCCACCTCAATGCCTGCAATACCACTATTGGCCTGGATAAGTCTGGCGAGGGGCTCAATGGCTAAGGCAAAGAGGAGGGGGGAAAGAGGGCAGCCCTGTCTTGTGCCCCTACCCAGAGTAAAGCGGTCCGAGGAATAGCCCGAATACCAAACGAACGCCACCGGGTTGGCATAAAGAGAGGAAACCCAGTTCAGGAAAGACGGACCAAAACCCCATTTATTGAGAGTGAAATTCAAATAGTCCCATGCAACAGTGTTGAATGCTTTGCGCACATCTAGCGCTAAGAGCATGGTATGATAACCTTCCACCCTTGTGCGGTGTAAGAGGTTGGCGATCTTCCTAATATTGTCACCAGCTTGACGCTGTGGCATAAACCCCACCTGCTCCTTGGAAATGAGCAGATTGATAAACCCGTTGAGTCGTGCAGCCAGGACTTTTGCCAAAATGTTAACATCAACATTCAGCAGTGAGATAGGTCTATAATTAGACCATTATCGTCCGTGTTAGGTTTGGGGATCATACTAACCGCAGCTGTGAGTGAGTGAGGACTCCAAGCTGCTCCCTCCCTCAGAGCGTGAAAAGCTATCGTCAAGTGCAGGGCCAAAATCTGGTTAAACTTTTTGTAATACAGCGTTGTAAAGCCATCAGGGCCTGGTTGCGTACCAACTTTTAAAGATGCTATGGCCTCCTGCACTTCAGCAGACTCAACGGGCTTATCAATGAGCTCCCCAGCACCAGGGGGGAGAGCGGGCAATTTAAGATGGCTGAATAGTTCCTCAAATAATTTACATAATCATAATTTACTAATATTTAAGCACGATTTAGGTTTATATAACTCCTCAAGATGTTTAGCAAATGTAGCCACCACCTTTGCTGGGTTGCTAGACAGGGGGCCCTCTACTGTCCTAATACGTACCGGTTTGAGTCTCAATACGATTCCCCTAAGCCTTTTCGCAAGAGGAGTGTTGGGCTTATTGCTAGTACGATACCAGTGGAACTTTGATTTGTTCAGTTGGCGGGCGGCTTCACCAGATAAGCATAAATTAAGTTGGCTAGCCACCTGATTAAGGCGGATCCTATTCTGCTTAAAGGGTCGTTTTTTAAAGTCGGTCGAGGCCACCTGATAGGCATCTGTTAGGGCCAGGAGTTTCTCTTTGTATAACGCTTTACATCTGGCAGATTCCTGCATCAACAATCCTCTGATCACAACCTTGTGTGCCTCCCATAACGTGACGTTTGAGCTCACTGAACCTTTGTTAAGGTGGAAAAACTCCTGAATCCCCAAACGAACCCTCTCCAGGAGTGCCTCATCAGCCAACATTGGCTCATATAACTTCCAATACCTCTGGGGGCCTCTCTGAGTAAGGGCCAAAAGGTCTACTGAAACCAGGTCATGATCAGACCAGACTATTGGGATAATGCTCGCCTGGGAAATCTGGGGAAGGGAGGATTGCTGCAAGAAAATGTGGTCGATCCTTGTGGACACCTTATGGGGACACGAATAGTGAGTGAAATCTCGTTTGGTTGGGTTGGACTCCCGCCATACGTCAACCAAGTGATACCTACCCAATAAGGCCTGAAATGATTTCCCAGAGGGTCTAGTTTTGGCCTCCAAGGAGGATCGGTCATCTGCTTGCCTATCCAAAGTAGGGTGAAGAGTCTGATTCGAATCCCCAGCAACAATGAGAAAACCTTTCTCCACTTGATGGAGTTTCTTAAAGAAATCCTCCAGGAAAGCATTTTGGTCCCGGTTAGGAGCATAATAGGTTGCAATCCTGACAGGCTGATCTTGAATCGTGCCCACTAAAATAAGGAAACGACCCAGTGAGTCGCGTACCACATGCTCCAAGGAGAAGGGTATCGAACGCTTAAAAGCGATTAGGACTCCCCGCTGCTTGGTGCACGCAGAAGCAGAGTAAAACAAGGGGTAATCTGCACTGAGGAATTTAGGGGTACCTTGCTTGGTGTAATACGTTTCTTGGAGACATACGATGTCAGCACGAAGTGACCTCAATTGCCTGAAGGCTTTAACTCTCTTCTGAGGGGCGTTCAGACCCTGCACATTCAAGGAGATTAATCTAATCGCCATCATCTTCAGAGCTTGGAAACGTCATATGAGGCGGCACCGGAACCCACGAGAGAGACAAAGGGGGACAGGAGAAGAATAAAGAAGAAACAAAAATAACATTACAAAATAGAAACAGTTCACACCTTCCATACTTTATAGTCCCGCCAGGGCGACGAATAGCATAACAAAGTGACGAGGTTACCACAATAGGACCCCATCACTTAGACGGCAAACCACTAACCCTTCTGGGGGGCAAGAGTTAAATGCTTCCGTTCCCACTAAAAAATCAGTGAGAAGGGGAGCCAGGAGTGAGTATACGATCGACACATGAGCGCCCGACCCCTCAAAAAAAAAGTAGCAACAGCATTAGACCAGGACGTTACTAGCAGAGTGTAAGGCCCAAAGAAAAAAATTACAATGGGGGGAAACAAGAGATGTGGGGTAAACAGACTAATTCAAAGCTAGGCATGTAAAATAACCAAACAAGGGGGGCGTGGCCTGCTAATGGCGCCGTGAGGAGCGATTCTAGGAGGCTCCCCGTTATCCCCTCGGAATTTGCAGTTTAGACAGACAGCAACCGTTTAGCAAAGTGATGTCCAGGAGGCGGAAGACCAGAGGAGCGTGAGATCCTCTCAGGGGACCCCCATATCCACATACTTTGGGGCTATCCCGCCCGAGAATCCCAGGCCACCGCTGCCTGTAATGGCGACGGCCCACATGTGCCCGGCTGGGGAAGGAGGACCCCCTAATCCTTCGGCGGCAGCGCCGCCCGACATAACTGATCGGCGGGGACCGGGTGGAAAGGGGTCGGACCCGGTGCCCCTTCGGGCGGCAGGAGAGGAGTTGGTCTCGCCGCAAGTCTCTGCGAGAGCAAGAGATGGCGCCGTCTCCCCCGCGGCCGGCGGGGGCGGGCGCCGCTCCGGATTGTGACCGCCAGAGCCCTAATGCTGTGAGCTGCGGGCTGTGGGCCTCACTGCCCGGGACGACGGGCGCGACTGAAGGCGGCTCAGAATCTGCTGGTGAGCTGTCTCCCTTATCACCTGTCTCCGGTCCTCCAGCAATGCAGAATGAAGGTGAAGGGGGAGGGAGGGGTGGAAGGAGCCAGCATGTGTCAATCACGGTGGCACAGGTACACTGTGCTGAAGACGGGAGGCAGCCAGGGGGGTCCTGTGATGGCATGAAAATAGCAGAATCTGCTCTTAAGGGGACGGTTGCTGGGCTCACCCTGTCACCTGGTCTGCCCCATTCACCTACTTTGTCCCCTGGAGGGGAATTGACTACCTCTGCCCCGGTATTTCATGAAGAGTGTGGCCCTTCTGTCCCAGTGGAGGCTTGGGGGCAGGGGGCAGCCCGACCCCCGTGAGCCGCTCATGGCAGTCCCGACCCCCCACACCTAATGACCTTCCAGCGGGTTATGAAAGCATCGATTCTCCGGGAGCTTTTTCGCCCAGGGCTCTGATCTCCGCCATCATGGAATCAGTGAGATGTAACGTGGCGGATGCCATTAAATCACTGCCCTCAAGAGCAGATTTTGAGTCTTACATTTCTAGGATGGAGGGGACTTTTCGCCGAGAGATAACATCTATGCAAAACACCATGGCGGATCTGTCTGACAAAGTGGATACCAATACGGCCGCCCAGTCAGATATCCGGGCCAGGATTGCCGCTCTGGAGCAGGATCGTGATACCACACGCAGAATGCTCTCTACCCTACAGGTCCAACAGGATGACCTGGAGAATAGAAACCGGCGCAACAATATCCGACTGCGGGGCATCCCGGAGTCGGTTCACCCTGCGGAGCTGAACGCAACAGCGTGTAATTTGTTCAACACCCTCTTAGGCCGCCCTTCGGGGGAGACCATTGAAATCGACCGAATCCATCGTGCCTTGGGCCCTGTAGGCGGTGACCCCGGCAGACCGAGAGATGTTATATGTAGAGTGCACTTTTTTCAGATCAAAGAAGCAATTATGCGAGCTGCCTGGAACAAGGGCCCTATCGATCTCAATGGCGCACATGTTATTTTATTGCAGGACCTGTCACGCAGAACCCTACATATGCGAAGATTAGTGAAACCTCTTTTGGATCTCGTTCAGCGCCAGGGAGCGACGTACCGCTGGGGTCACCCATTCCAGCTTCTGGTGCGGAAAGACAGGCGATCATTTGCCCTGAGATCGCCGGAGCAACTGGCGGGTCTTTTTGAATTCTTGGGATCCGCACCCATACCGGTTCCGGACTGGTTGGTTCCGGACCTCGACCAGAGAGCGGATCCACTCCCGCACGCCCCAGGAGACGGGGCCGTGACAGGAGAGGCCCGGCTCGCCAGCCCGGCCCGGAGCGCGAGGGAGTTCCCGGCCATATGGACGGTTGATAGGAGGTAACGAGTATTAATTGCACGCTGATTTTAAAACTCTGCCTACTTGCCGTTTATAATAGTCTGGTCCTTATGTTCACATTTTATGCCTGTTGTTTATGGTTCATGCATGTATAGAAGTTGATAATTAATGTACATGATGCATGGTGTTCTCTCCTCGCGTCTGGTGGGGGTGGGGGTGGGGGTGGGGGGGCTGGGGGTCCGCTGCTCTCGTCGGGCGGTTGGTGGGCCGTTCCCGGCGGGGCCTGCTGCGGGGACTTTCCTCGCCGTGCGGGTGCCGCCGTGTGCCGGTCCGTCGGCTATAGCCTGATGTCTGCTCAGGGGCCCCGATCTGGAGGGGATCCCCTTCCCGGGGGGTGTCTCTGGGGGTTCCTCATTGGTTCCGTTGGCCGGGTTTGATGTGGTTGTCCTCGGGTCTGGTGACGTGGGTTTGGCCCTTTCTTTCCATGAGGTGGCTCCCTCTCCCTTTGACTCGGTTCTCCGCCTGACCCTTTGCTGTGGGTGGGGTGCGGTGTGGGGCGTCCCCCTGGCTGGCGTCGTGGCCCAGTTCGCGGGCTGACTTGGTCTGTGGGTGGGGCGCAGCGGGGGCCCGGGGGTTGTCCGGCCCGCGTGGCTACTGGGGTTCCACCCTGGGTGGAGGATGTTCTGTCCTGGGTGGTAACGGGATGGCGCTTTGGCTGGCCCTGGTCGTTCCCTCCGCTCCGTGGCGCTGTGTGGTCCAAGGGACCAGAGTATTTTCCTGGCGGGGGTTAAGACCTGGGGGACCGGGGGCCCATCCCATCTGGGAAGTTTATGTAGATGTTCATTTTTTGGGATTCCCCTTTTGAGGGGAAATTACGATCAATCTGCCATGATTCTGGGGTGTGCCCCGAGGGGTGGGCGGGGGGAGCCACCTACCCTAAATTGGTGGTCGCTTTGGCATGCCTGCGGGAGGGAACCACCGGGTACGGGGCTTGACCTAGTAATAGGAATGTTTTGCTCACTGAGCCTATATACTGTTATTGTTGCTGTTTTATACAATATGTTGGTTGCTGTCTTCCTGTTAATGTGTTATGAGGGGGGGGGGGAGCCGAAATGGAAGAGTAAAGACCGTCGGTTATAACAATCCGCCGAGTTCTGGTTCCTCTTCGCCTGGTGTCCATTTCCCCCAGTGGCCTGTGTGCCTTCCCGAGGGAAGCTTCCGGAGACTTCCCTGGGACCTGCGGGGCCAGACTTCCCTATTTTAGAGAAGTCGTTAATAACGTTCCTACCAGCCTAAGGATTTCTTAGGCTCTCTCCGGATTTGAAAAAATGTCACTTTCTTTTTTTACTCTTATCCTTTTCTTATCCCTCATTCTCTACTGCCGATTTCCTGATACTTCCCCTTCTATTACTTCGTTAGACCGCTGTCTGCTCTATCTGGTGCGTCGGGTTCCTGATGATGTCGGCGGCTGGGGTGGGGGGCCCCTGTGACCCACGGGAGACACTCTTGAAGGTTGTGTCCTTGAATTGCAGGGGACTTAATATCCCCGAGAAGAGATCAGCGATGATCTCAGATCTCAGAAGGATGAAGGCCAAGATTATATTCCTGCAGGAGACGCACTTCCGGAAGGACGCCTGTCCCAGGATGTCCCCCAGTTTTATGCAAGCTCCTCTCCGGTCTCTAAATCCAAAGGCGTTGCTATACTATTAGCCAAGGATGTCCCCTTTCAGAAATTAGACATTTCTGCTGATAGTAAGGGCAGCTACATAATGATTAAGGGAACAATATCTGGAGAGTTGTATACCATGGCCTCCGTATACGTTCCCAACAATGGCCAGGTAGATTTCCTTTTGAAGTTCCTGTCGGAACTGTCGGATTTCCAGGAGGGAAAGGTGCTCCTGGGTGGAGACCTAAACATTGCTCTGGAACCATTTCTTGATTCGTCGACCGGCAAGTCATCCATACCGTATGGAGGGCTACGAAAGGTAAAACAGGTACTGCATAAGCTACAACTGTGTGATCCTTGGAGAATATTCAATCCTAAGGGTAGAGACTATTCGCATTACTCGACAGTACACGCAACTTACGCGAGGCTTGATTAGATTTTAGTATCTCATTCCCTCCTACCCAGAGTGACGAATCCTGCCATAGGCTCGGCTTCCTTATCGGACCATAGCCCTGTATGGTTACTCCTGACCTCGATGGAAAAAAGCAATCGAGAGTGGTCCTGGCGTTTAAATGAAAGTCTATTGAAAGATCCGGTCACGGAACAGGCGGTCCAGACTGCCCTTTCTGACTATTTTAGGCTGAACTGCTCAGGAGAGGTATCTCCAATGACCGTTTGGCAAGCACACAAGGCGGTGATAAGAGGTATTCTCGTCCAACACGCTTCCAGATTAAAGAAAGCACACACTCTGAGTAGGGACCGCCTTCTATCGCAAATTCAAATCCTGGAGAGGAGGCATAAGGAATCCCAGATACGAGCCACACTTCAGGAGTTAACCTCCTGTAGAGAACAATTGAACTCCCTGCTACTGAAAAAGGCGGCTTTTGTCATCAAGAAATGTAAAAGATACTATTATGAATGGGGGAACAAGAGTGGCTCACTCCTCGCCAGAGCCTTGAGGAAACAACAGTCACTCAACTTCATCGAGGCCATAACGGATGCAAGGCAACAGAAACATCACAAAACGGAGGATATTGCCAAAGTGTTCCAAGAATACTATCACGCGCTGTATAATTTGAGGCCGCAGGGGGAGGGGAGCTGCCCGAGGGACCTGTCTCGAATGCGACAATATATAGTAGCATCCGGAATGCCTAAACTGGAGGATGAAGCCATTAGTTTGTTGGAGGAACCAATATCGGGGGCTGAATTGCATCAAGCCATAAAAGCATCCCCGAACGGTCGATCACCTGGCCCGGATGTGGCTTTACTATCGCCTATTATAAAAAATTCGAGAACACTTTGAATAAGCATTTTCTCCAAGCTTTTAATGCAACTGCAGAAGATGAGGAGCCGGGGTTGCTCCCTACGGCAGCACTAGAGGCTCACGTCACTGTAATACACAAGGCCGGAAAATATCCCCTGAGTTGCAGGAGCTACCGCCCAATTTCACTCCTGAATGTGGACCTTAAACTGTTCACCAAAATCCTAGCGAATCGCCTAGCGCCATTCCTACCCAGCTTGATTGATGGAGATCAATGTGGTTTCATCCCCGGCAGAGAAGCTAGGGATAATACTATTAGGACACTGAATCTGATACACAGGTCCCGATTGGATAATTTCCTGATGATGCTATTATCCACAGACGCTGAAAAAGCGTTTGATCGGGTGGATTGGAACTTTGCGTTTGAGGTGCTGAGACATATTGGTCTTCGGGGTAGGGCGCTTGATTATATTCTGAAAGTATATTCCGCCCCCCCCAGGCTAGGATGAAGGTAAATAGCCATCTCTCTCCACCTTTCCGGATAGCTAACGGAACCAGACAGGGCTGTCCTTTGTCGCCTCTTGTCTTCGCCCTGGTCGTGGAACCCTTCCTGAGACACGTTAGGAATAACATAGACCTTCAGGGAATCCAGGTGAACGGACTTGAGCATAAAATATCTGCCTACGCGGATGATCTTCTGTTTTTTATTTCCAACCCAATGATCGGGCTCCCAGTCCTTATGAAGAAATTTGAAACCTTTGGACATTTATCCAATTTTAAAATCAATTTTGATAAATCCGAGGCGCTCAACGTGGGATTGTCAGAAGCTGTACTGTCGCCGCTTAGATCATCCTTCCCCTTCAAGTGGACCCCATCGGTGCTATCTTATCTGGGTACAAAAATTCAGAGTGACATCGGCGACATCTTTCGATGTAACTTTGTCCCACCGCTCAACAAAGTTAAGTCCGATCTTTTGAGCTGGGGCGCTCTCACTCTCACGTGGTTAGGGCGAATGAGCGCCATAAAGATGACCACCTTACCTAGAATTTTATACTTATTTCAAACCCTTCCATGCCACATACCGGCAAGCTACTTCAGGAATCTGAACACAATTTTTATAAATTTTATATGGGCGGCTAAGAAACCGAGAGTCAAATTCTCGCTGTTGCAGCGGCCTAGAACTAGGGGGGGATTAGCGGTACCAAATTTACGGAAATATTGGCAGGCAGCTCACCTGCAGAGGTTGGTCGACTGGATGAAAAATGGAGACACCAAGAAAAGGGTTGATGTGGAGGCCGGGTCCACGGGCACCCCGTTGAAGGAGATCCCGTGGTCGTCAGCGACTTCGAATAAGTGGGCTGGCCCCAACCCGATGATTAGGGCCACCCTTGACGTCTGGGATGGAGTTAGAGAGGGAGAGGATATCTCGCCGTGGCCGTCTCCTTTACTCCCAGTGGTAGGTAACCCTGATTTTCCTCTTAGCCAGAAGTCCCAGGCAGTGGGGCGCTGGGGGGATTTGGGCACGATCAGGGCGAAGGACCTCCTGAAGGGTCGAGACTGGTGCGACATTGAGGAATTAAGATGTAGATGGAACAGCCCTCAATTGGACCTTTGGTACTCACTCCTTTCTCAACATTTTCTTCAGAAAGTAGCGCCCAAACACTTGTTGGGGCGAGACCTTACGCTCTTTGAGACACTTGCCACATGTGGAGACCCCCCGAGAGGGGTAATCTCCCAGATATATCGACTCTTAGAGGAGGACCGAGACGCGGTTCCTGCTTTCTGTGCGGAGTGGGAAAGAGATTTAGGTAGGAAATTTACGGGAGAAGACTGGAAGAAAATTTTCTCCCTAACCTATAAATCGTCAATGTCTGCACAAACTCAAGAAACTAACTACAAATACTTATCCAGATGGTATTATACCCCGAAGCGGCTGGCATCCATCTTTCCAGGTTCCTCGCCCGTCTGTTGGAGATGTGAATCGGATGAGGGGTCACTGTTCCACATTTTGTGGTCTTGCCCCAAACTTACTTCATTTTGGACAAAAATAGCGGAAATTATGTCTACGGTAACAGGCTCACAGGTCCCGTGTTGTCCGGCTCTAATGCTCTTGCACCATTCTGGATGTAGTGTTACTAGTTATAGGAAATCGGTTCTGAGACACCTAATTAACGCCGCCAGGGCTCTGCTTCCCAGACTGTGGAAGTCCAAGATCGTCCCGACGGAACACGACTGGTTTAGGGAAGTGAACAGAATAATGGAGATGGAAAAGCTAATGGCTGCAGTCCAAGATAGAGAGGAGGAGACCAGGATTTTATGGGCATCCTGGTTCATGTTCCAAGCTTCAGCGGAGTAGGGGCTGGTCCCATCCTGCCATCTTCCAATTTGGTCCCAAGGTCGGCCTGGGAGATGGGGGGGGGACTGCTTTGTGATGCTGGTTTGGCATGCTGCCCCCCGCCTGCTCCCCCCTTTTGCCGATGTGGGTCGTTTGGTTCTGACGCCTCTCCCCCACCCTTCCCTTTGCCCTTCTGCTATCCTTTCACTCCCCCCTCTCTTTATCTCTCCCCGTTCTCTACTGGTATTTTTCCCTGTTGGTCAATGTCCCCCTTCCTCCCTTTTTTCTTTTCACTTCCCTTTCTCTTGTCTACAATTTCTAAAGGTTTGGCCCAGGTTGAAGGACGCTTCCGACTAGCCTCTACTTCACTAAGATACTCAATCCTGACTCTAAACTTCTACTAGCTAATGGGATGAGAGTACATGTGGGGCGCCGTGGATGCCCGGACTGGGCTCTAAGGCGGGAGCCACAGACATCGAAAAGGCGAATAGAAACCAAGGTCCGTATGGAGGGGGTCCGGATTGGGTGGAGCTGTCTCGCCCTCGGACCTCAGCCTGGGCCTAAATGTTGATGATGTCATAGATTCGTGTTTGCTCAAATTTACAGTAGAAGTGTACTACAGGAGCTGATGGAGGCCTTCGGGCTTGTAACACGACCCGGCCTGCGTGCTGGACCTATTTTTCCTCTGTACTGCCTTTATTCTGATTTCTCACTTGTAATGTCTTGTTTTGAAAAATTTAAATAAAGAATTAAAAAAAAAAAAATAACCAAACACACGATATACTACAACATACTTCAAAGATATGAAGGAGAGAGCAAGACGCTCAAGTCCATCACATCAGAAGTGACCCCCACAACAAGTAAATGACAAACCCGGGAAACAACCATTACCGCCGCAGCCTAAGGAGGGTGAG
Source organism: Gastrophryne carolinensis (assembly GCA_027917425.1). Classification (NCBI taxonomy): domain Eukaryota; kingdom Metazoa; phylum Chordata; class Amphibia; order Anura; family Microhylidae; genus Gastrophryne; species Gastrophryne carolinensis. The sequence continues at coordinate 126,254,296 of CM051240.1, read as the reverse complement.
GGGCAAGACCCCGAAAGGAAAAGACACAGGGTAACCTGCCCCTCAGCCCTCCCCCGCCGCCGGCTTACCAAATCTGTGGATCAAAACCGCCGACGACTTCCCAGGCCTCGGGGAACTTTTCCGCAATTCCCGCTTCTCCTTGGAGGCTGGCGAAAAGGAAAGCGCTCTTTTCTTTTGTGGAGGAGCAACCCGGGCTCCTTGGGAGACTGAAGGTTTACCGAAGCAAGCACCCGATCAAGTTCCTGAGATGAGGAGGCCACAAAGTGAGCGTCCTTGTAAGAAAAATAAATCTTAAAGGGAAAGCCCCATTTATATCCGATGCCGTGGGATTGCAGGATTTGCAGAGCCGGTTTCATAGCACGTCTTCTCGCTAAAGTTTGGGGTGCCAAGTCCGCATACAACTGGTAAGAGAAGTTCTGGAATTCCAAAGAATCTTTTCCGCGCGCCGCCGCCATAAGATATTCTTTAGTGCAAAAAAAAATACAGCTTAACAAGGACATCACGCGGAAGACCGTCGGCCCTTTTCTTCTGTAAGGCCCTATGTATTCGATCAAACTCTAGTCTCTCAATTGGAATTGATGGAGCAAGCTCCTGAAAAAGCGCTGTAACTGTTGATTGCAGGTCCAAAACAGATTCTGGAATCCCTCTGATCCTAATATTGGCCCGCCTGGATCTGTTTTCGACATCCTCAAGCTTATGCAGCAGTACTAGGTTTTCCTTGCGCAGTAAATCTATATCATTTCTCAGCGTGGACATATCAGATATCTGAGTCGTTGCTTGGCGTTCTAAATCCCAGACCCTTTGACCCAGTTCCTTGATATCTGCAGAGAGGGTATTGATAATCTGAGTTGTGATGCTCAGCGCCCACTTTTCTAGCGCTCTTTCCAGCATTGCTTCATATCCACTTTTCTAGCGCTCTTTCCAGCATTGCTTCATATCCGTCAAGGGAGGGAGGGTGGGCTTTAGGAGGTGAGCCCTGTAGAGGTTCATCCATCCAGGAATCATCTTCTGGAAGGAGATCAGACTTATTATGAGGGTCACTCTGGGAAGCGCTAGGATCATACATTGTGGGATCTGGCTGGTCCGGCTGCTATGCTGGTAACAAGCGCTTAACAGGCATAAAAGAGAAGGCAAATAAGGTGGTCTGAGCGTACAGCGTAACTCTAGAGACTAATCCCAGGGTAACAAATAGCAGGAAACCGAAGAAGCTGCACTGGCCCTTTAAACGTTGATGTATGCCTGGAAGATGCTGATGGGTGAGGGGATAAATTCTCCAGACCAGAGTCTCCCCGCTGAGCGCTTGTGATGAGGCAAGACAAGGCACCGCAATTAGAAAAGGCTGCACTGGCCCTTTAAAAGCTGTATAAATAGCCTGAGGCTTGTTGCTGGAAAAATATGTAATTCCTCCTACCTGAAATCCCCCAGCATAACAGAAGACCTGCTCCTAGGTAAACCAAGGCACGACAGTATGGGAGGCAACAGGGAGGGCTGCACCGGCCCTTTAAGAACTGAAATCTGCCAGAAGGACACTGCTGAGTACAGGGACGATCACTCCCGACTGGGAGCTCATCAATCGGCAGGAGGCTGACAGCGAGGAGGGGTGAAGCACCGAGGAGTGCTAGGACAGGTGAGCCCAGCTGTGCCCTCTGCAGAACCGCAATGTGAAGCAGAGAGTTGCGGTCTGCAAAAGCAAGATGGCGCCGTCTTCCCGGCCGCGCATGACACCTGCCGGGGGTTTCCGCTCACCACCCCAAATTCACCTCAAAATCGGAGGGGATGGTCCCCTGGTACACACTCCGGGGCCGAAAACCGCCGGGTCTCGTTGGCGGGGGGGGGGGGATGGGGGCAGGTTGGGTTCGGGACGCCCAAGGGTCTGCAGAGCTGCCGGATCAAACGTCCATCACGGCTCCACGCGCATGCGCACCCCTCGATCCTGATAGTTTTCATAGGTCTTGTTCAACCAATTCTTGAAAAATATCTAAGATGGGAACTCTAGAATTGATTGGATAAAAGGCTGAATTAGACAATCTAGGTCCACTTGAATGAAGGACTTTTTTAGGGCCTTCATCCGACATATTCTCTAGAAGTAATGTTGTACGTACAAACATCTTGGAAAGAGAGCTCCTGCAACTGGTTCTGTATCTGTACCATCTCCAACACACTCGGTTCAGATGATTCCTACATTTGATCAACATTGTGAAAAAAATGCTTACGCAGAGTTATATTACATATAAATCTGTTGATATCCAGGACTGTTGAAAAAAAGATTAAAATGATGAGTAGGTGAAAATGAAAGTCCCTTAGATAACACACTGTGCTCATTTGCTGTAAGATGATAGGAGGACAGATTATCAACATTTTTCTCTGCTAGTTTCTTCTCAGAGTGCACCGATTTGTGTTTATGTTTACATCCTGCTCTGTGTGCCCTCCTTTTTTGCATTCTTTGTTTCTTCATTTTTGATTTAGAAAAGTCCTGAAAATTTGATTGACTTTGTTCCAAATCTGACCAATAACTACCCGAGGGAAATCAAAAGATTCAGACTTATAAAATGAGACTGACTTTTTTCCTCCACTGCTCTTCAAGATTGACCTTGGATAAGGTTGTCTGTAATGACTAAGTTTCCATACATACACTCTATCAAGGCTGTATCTCGTTGGTACTTTGATCGTTTTACTGTCATAATTTGGGTCTCCATATATTCTAGAGATGTTATTCATATTTTCTATCATGGATTCAAATTGAAGATCATTCTCATGAGGCTTTAAGGAAAGCTGCAGCTCAGAGATTTTATGTTGGCAGACAACCAAAATGCACAGTGCTCAGCACAAAGAGCAGGGATGCTACTCCTCTGCAGTGCCCTCTGATGTCTGTCGAATTGCTCTGCTGTGGGAATCTTGGCTGTGGAGTCAGAGTTCGACTCCGGCATAAAAAAAGGAAATCTCATACTAATATTGTATAATTAATTAAACGAAGGAGCACTATCACGAAAAAAGGTCCCAGTGATAAAAATCTATAAATGCTATTAAAATGCTGAATGGCGGGAGGAGAGGTCATTTATATACCCAGCATCAAGAAATATCCAGCCAGGCTTGTTTATTACAATTCAATGGAAGAGGAATTAGGTGTGACAGGTTCTGCCACCCCGATACACTTAAACCTTGATTTTACTCCTAGGAGAAGAAAATCACAAGCTTGGCAAGAGTTTTATTCAGTTCAAGTGTACAAGTGACCCCCTTCTTATTAGCCGATGTGTTTATATGGATTTTTAATGTTACACAATTTCACAATAGTGCTCCTTTAAGAAACATTAATCAGAAATATACCGTATTTGCCGGCATATGAGACGACTTTTTCCCCCTGTAAAACATGCCTCCAAGTGGGGGGGTCGTCTTATACGCCGGGCAGGGGCGGGCTGGCCATAGGGCACACCGGGCAAAATCCCGGTAGGCCGGTGCCAGGGAGGGCCGTGACCCCATCGAAAAGATGCTGGAGGCTGGGGGAGCAGCCGACCGCCCTGCCCAGCCCTGCGGTTCCTGCCGGCGCCGCCGCTCTCACACACACACAATAACACACATACATGCTTACCGGCACTTCCCAGCTGTTGCGCGCTGGTCGGTGGGCGTGCCCCATATGGCCGGCTTCCAATGAAAACAATGGACGCCGGCCAAATGGGGCACGTCCACCGACCGGCGCGCAACAGCCGGGAAGTGCCGGTAAGCATGTATGTGTGTTATTGTGTGTGAGAACGGCGGTGTTCCCGGTTCGCTGCTGCTGCTTTATCCTCTGCCAGTCTTGCTGCCATCGCCTTCCACTCCAGGTGCCCTGCTGCTGGGGGACAGGAAATGCACCGCATCAAATCACAAGTCACAGTAAGATGGAGGGTGAGGCTGGTTTCACACTAGCCCTATTGCAGGATGATCACGATCGCCCCAGGATGACGCTCATTGGCTGTACTGAGGGATGCCCCTACTGGCTGTACTGAGGGATGCCCCTACTGGCTGTACTGAGGGATGCCCCTACTGGCTGTACTGAGGGATGCCCTATTGGTTGTACTGAGGGATGCCCCACTGGCTGTACTGAGGGATGCCCCTACTGGCTGTACCGAGAGATGCCCCACTGGCTGTACTGAGGGATGCCCCTACTGGCTGTACTGAGGGATGCCCCTACTGGCTGTACTGAGGGATGCCCCCACCAGCTGTACTGAGGGATGCCCCCACCAGCTGTACTGAGGGATGCCCCCACTGCCTTTATTGTAATGGGGTGATTCTGCGCACTGAATGGGGGAATTTAAGCACATTATTTGGTTCAGAATATTTTCTTAAACCCTGGGTGCATCTTATGGAACAAAAATAAGGTGTGTATATAGTGACATTAAGAACAGTGCAGCAGGGACGGTGTGCCCCAAAAAGTCCCGGGCCGTTTTTTTTAGCCCCAGTTGCACCTGGGTCACAAACAGCGGCGAGCAGCCCGTTCTGCTGGGCTGGAAGCAGTGGCCCTCCCCCCGCAGCCTGGTCCGAAGCTGCAGAAGGTAGCCGGGATCTGTCAGTGTGTGTGTGAGTGCAGCTCCCCCGTACTGCCCCTCTCTTCCTCCCCCCCCCTCCCTCCTGTTTCCTGTGTCAGCGCACCATTATATCTTTCCCTTCCCCTGGCCATGTGTGATGATAGCGCAGAGCCGGCTCTCCACGGTCTCCTCTTCATGGAGCTCCCCCACGCTGCCCCTCTCCCCCCTCTCTTCCTCCTCCCCCTCCTGTTTTCTGTGTCAGCGAGCGCCAGTATGTGTTCCCCTTCCCGGCCCGTGTGTGAAGTGATGAGCTGAAGCATCAGAGCAGGTCAGAAGGCAAACTGTCAAAACCTCAAAGCAGACCCAATCCCAGGAGTTTCTCCCACCTGGTTTTTGGTCTACATTACAGGGACATCCAAATTTTAGATAACCATGTGTGTGACACATTGGTTTTTACTCAACTCCAACCACCCACCGTGCATGCACAGGCTAACATTTAATCAGAAAAGATTGTGGTGCATATTATTGACCACAATCTTTTCTGAATGCAGCAACCTCTGCTGACTGCTCCTCGGTGCTATGCACAGCCACTTTCTGCCATTCAAATATGCTGGCAGTGGATGCCACATGAGCTGCAGGAGTAACAGGGATTCACACAGCCATGCAACCCGTATTGGGATGCCCTAGGAACAAGCTGTAACCCAGCCTTTGAGTGCTTTAGAGCTGTTTTACCAGAGTTTTGGTGTGTTTTGAAGTGGATTAAATCCTGATTTGGGATACCCAACTGTGTCAACCCCCCTGGATCAGTGCATAAACTTACCTATCCAGTGATCCAACGGTGCATGCGCGAGCGGGGATGACTCCATTTGAACTTTAGCCATCGTGTTGTTGCCTGCCCTGCACAATCACTGGCCACAGCTCCCATGGCAGCTTTAGATTCCCAGGACAGGTAAAGTGTTTTATCCCAAATTGGGATGCCTCATTATCAACACCCACTATTGCCTAGGTACTGGTCCTGCTGCATCACTATTAAACATCCAGAAAAGAACATTTGGTTTCTGAGCACTAGAAAAGAACAGCAGAAAATCACAGACATGATCACTACAAGGGGCCCACTGTGACAGTGTCGCCCAAGGGTCCATCAAAACCCGGAGCCAGCCCTGGCAGGTGTACACAAGGGTTTGATAACATATAGCCTTGTGACAGTTTTCCTGCATGTCATAAGCATTTGAATATAAATTAACATGTTGAAATAAAATCTGATGTTCTTTTACGTTTTATTTGGAGTGCGGAGGGAGGGAGTAGTCGTATACGGCGAGTATATAACAAACTCTATATTTTGAGTGGAAATGTTGGGGGGTCGTCTTATACACCCAGTCGTCTTATAGGCCAGCAAATACGGTATTTTATATTCTTCAATCTAAGGCCCATATTATACCAATCAGTGATTAAAAACAACAGCAGAAGGGTTTTCTAGTGAGAGATATTGAGATTCTCTAGTCTCCCCTGTCCCTTATACTAAGTATCTTTATGCTGCCTTAGTCCCTTAGTTACAATCGGAGAAACTTACAGGAATGTCAAAATATTGTCCAGACAGAAGCAAGTCTATACTCACCTGCAGCTCTTCTGTACAGGTCCTCCATGCAGTTCCGGCATCTTCATACTTACCAATGTTGGGGAGCCAGTGATTCCATCTTCCAGCGCAGACGGCCTTTGTTTATGATCCCACAAACCTACTCCTTTCATTGCAATTGGGGGCATGGGGCGCCCCCATGTGGGTTCACTATTCCAAGCCACAACATGCCCCCCTAAATTGCAATAAATGGAGTCAGCGTTAGGGCACATGAAGCCATATTTATGCGGCTTGTTCACCCTTATTGGTAATTATGAAGATTACAGAGAAGCTGTGGGGGAAAAGGTGAGTGTATAATTTTTAGTTTCAACCATTTTTATTGAGGCAATAAAGTTGAAGCAATCTCAATCTCGGCATAGTATACAGAGATAGTATTGATACAAAGTACAATCATATTGTCAACATGTCACTTTATGTAATCCAAGTTATATAACAGTCTATGATGTCTAGGATTATTCATATAACAATATATTGCTCAGTAATCATAATTGACTCGTGGTTTACAATTCAGTGCCTTGTTTTCGGGTTTTTTTTTTCTTTTTAAGGTTTATTTCTTTCTTTAAAGTAAGTTTTAACTAAAGCGGTCTGTATCTGTTTATTCTTGCGTTACTTTTACAAAACAAAATGCCTCTTTGTTAAGAGAACCTAGGTCAAAAAATGCTCCAAGTTCCTATATTGTCTCGACCACATGCCTGCCATCAATTCAGTAGTTTCCATTACTCATTTTTGGACTCCTCTTCTAGTCACTCTTATGAGCTCTCCCCAGAAGCCATCCTACTAAGAGTGTATAGCTTTTTATGTTATTGCCTGGACAGGGACTTTAAAGGGACATTCCAGGCACTCCATTGTGAATGTGAGGGACTACATATTTGATTCAGCCTGCTTTACATTTCTTAATAAGTCGTCTCAGCAGTAGAGGATGACTTATCTATGTTTGTTTCAGTCCTCTCCAAAGTGAACTCAATTTGGGGATTGAGATGAGCACAACTGGGAGACAAGCACTTGGAACCAATGAGGGATAAAAGCCAGGCGCTAAGTGGCAAGCCCATAGGTGTTACATGCTTGACCTTCCCCTCAGCTAGTTTAAAAAAAATAAAATAAAAATACACTCACCCGGTCTCCTATTCACCTGGGGGGGGGGGGGCATCCGATCCCCCTCCCCCCCAGGGCTCTTCTGACTTTTTGTGGCTCCCAAAATACCCCGCCCCCCAGGCCATATCGCCACTGTAAAAAAAAATGTCATTTACTCAACTGCGGCCGCGATCCCTCTCGCTGCGTCAGATCTTTCGCCCCGAGAAGCTCAGTAGCCCGGGTGTTTGGAGGAGGAAGGCTAGAGGGGGCGAGAGGTCTGTGATCTCTGCCCCCTCAGCCCTCCTGCACTGATCATCCATGAGCTGTCATTGGAGCTTCGGGGTACATGATCGTCTGGGGACAGCAGAGGATTGGAGGTGAGTAATGAGAAAAAAAAACTGTAATTTTTTGTTTTTTATTACGTGTGGTGTGTTTATATTTATTGTTAACCCCTTGTGAATTGGTAAGGGGTCCATGAGACCCCTATACCAGTTCAGAAGGCTGGCAAGTCATCTGCGGCTAGCGGGTGACTTGCCATTAACCCCGGCACCCCAGTTACCTGCCTCCCCAAAGCCCGGGGGAGGCAGGGGGAACGAAGAGCCGGGGCCCACGGAGGCTATGTGGCCTTGTAACCGGCAGGGCGTGGGGGCCACCAAAGCTGGCCCCTGCACCCTGTTCTACAAGCCCCCATAGCTGGTTCCCCATGTAATTTTTTTTTTTACTTTTAAGGGTTTTTAACACTTAAAATTCCCCCCAAAAATGGGGTCCCCCCCTTTGCTGGCAAGACACCTGCGGCTAGTGCGGCTTTAATTAACCCCTTATGTTCTGTCGGCCAGTAGCTATAAAAGGCTTCCAGCAGCAGCAGGAGAGCAGAAGCCAAAGTGAGGTGAGGGAAAGAGAGCAGTGGGAGGTACTTAAAAAAAAAAAAAAAAAGAATAAAATATTTTTTTCTCAGTGTGTGACTTTTTATATTTAACACATTGTGAACTGGTAAGGGGCCCATGAGACCCCTATACCATTTCACAAGGCTGAGGGCTGGCAAGTCATCTGCGGCTAGGGGGTGACTTGCTACTAGCCCCCAGCCCCAGTTACCTGCCCCCCCCCCAAAGCCAAGGAGGGGGCAGAATGGCCCGGGGCCAATTTAAGCAGTGCAGGCATGTAGCTGGTAGGGACTGCCATTTTTTTAACCCTTTATAGTGTGGATAGTAGTTATATTTTATTTGTAAATGTTATAAAGTGCTCTTTTCAGTTTGGAGGTCTCCTGGGCAAGAATGGGGGGCTACCGATACATATGTGGTATCGTTGTAATCGGTAGAAATGGGGCTATCACATGCAATATGGTTTTCTTTAATAAAACAAATGTTTTATTTAAAAGAAAAAAAAAGGAAATTTTCTCTAAAATACATTCTTCTTTGTTTTTTTTTTTACGCAAAAATATTTAAAAAAACAGTAGAAAAATTACACGACATTAACACATTTTATGTTAAAGCCTAAACTCTGCTGCAAAACTATATATATATAATATATATATATATATATATATATATATATATATATATATATATATATATATATATATATATTATAACCAATATTTCATGCCTGGAAACCAATGACCGTAAGTCTATAGTGTTGATGATGATGAGGGAATGATCACCTTTAAAGCCCTCAGGAGTAAATACAACTTCCCACAGGGGGAATGGTACTGATATTCTCAGCATTGGATAAGACCACTAAGTTGGGACCGGTGTATAGAAAATGGTCTCCTTTTGAGGCTGTGTGTGTCAGGAACCAGTTAGGCCTCAAACTTGTTTCAACCCTATACTCTGCCTTAAATGAATCCCCAAACTATAGGAAACATAGAATGAACTGAAAACTGAGAATGAAGGAACTTGACCAGCAGGATGACTGGGCGGGGGCGGACTGGAAAGCTTGTACATCAGAAGGTGGGGGGACTTAATAAAAATCAAAGTAAACTCGTGACCTTCCTCTTGCTGGCAGCGAAGCAAGCGATTGCAAGGGCCTGGAAACAGTCAAAGCTAAGATGAATGGTTTCTTTATCAATGAAAAACTTTCAAGTTTCATTAGTGACTCACATGACAGATTCCTGTCAGTGTGGGAACCATGGAGAGTCTATGCTCTACCTCAATCGAATCAGGAGTCTAGTTATTGATGCCTATGAGACTACCCGAGACAACGCACGGATACATTTCCTCTCTTTCCTTTTGTTCTGTCTGAGCTTCTCTTAGCTCTCGGTTAATCTATTTATGTATGTGTAGGTTATATTGATATTGAAATTGTTTAATATTAAGAATTGCAATTACCTATATCGGTTGACCAAACCATTGCAGCTTGATTTTATTGAAAATGAGAATAATGAACACAATTGCTATCCCCTTATGAGGGATATACTGGACAACTGTGCTGTTAACTTGAATTTGTATGTGCAAATAAAAACTATTGAAAGTAAAAATCATCCTACCTGCATATACTGCATTTTAAACATCCAAGATGGCGGCAGATGGAGTCTCAGGCTGCCTGCAGACAGGAAGTGTCCCCTGACTATGCCACTCTGCATTCTGGGATTGTGGTCCTTTTCCTGATCCCAGCTCTGCTTTGTCTGTGCAAAGCACAGCTATAACCCACCCCCTGCACTTTTGCCCCCTCTCCTCGTATGTGATACTTCTGAGGTAAGATGGAGGCGCCAATATCCTAGAGTACTGAACAGAGTTGCAGCCCAGTGGGGGAAAGAATGAGAAGTGGCTAAAAACTTAAAATATATTATTTTTTTCATTTTTAAGGGTTTGGAAGTTTCGGTAAATGACTTTAAAGATCCGGTTTAATATGATCCAGGCAAAAATCAGCAGACCTCATCCAATCTCCAAACATGATGCCTGCTTTATTCAAGTTTATAAAAAAGGTCTCTCTATCTCAAAGCAAATCTCATCATCGTACGCCTCCATTCAAAAGAGGACTTCAGCTGCCCTGAGAGAATCTCCTCCTGTCTCTCACTAGCCTGCGCTTTTGTCCTAGGCTGACCCCTTTGTCTCCATTTGAATTAGAACAGGTGATCTCTGATTGGCCCAGACAAATTAACCCAGGTGATAATTCGATTAGCTCGGATAAAACGACCACAGGTGAGTTTCTGTTTGCCAACTTAGTTTGCAAAAAACTTACTAACACTCAGGCCAAGCCAGTCTTCAGAACAAAGGTAGGTCTCCCACCATGCTGGCTAAACAAAAGGGGATCTATATACAGTGTAATTTTTGTGCTATATTAACTGTTCTTCAAATTTTGAGAATATAAAAGTAAATTGATACATTTTGTATTAACAAATATGTAATGTAAATAGGATGAATACAGAAGAACATAACAAAATTATGTGACTGACCTCTATGTTAATTAAGTTAATGCAAATTCATCCTTGCTTGTTAATTAACTCTAGGCTGCTTCCCGATGGATATCAAATGTTTAGTGGTAGCATTCTCTGCATCCTCTCAGATGGTCAAATACATTTCACACACGGCAAAGTTAGCATTATAAGTATAATATGTGCCTGCAATATTTTTACTTTCAGCCTCCTTGTCGCCATTGCATTGATAACACTAACGATATACTACTCATTACGCAGCTTTCACCTTACCCTTTAAATTGCAGGCCTGCAAGTACAATCATCTTACTCATAGTGTATTTCAGTATCCTTTACCAGTTTCTCATTCCTTCCTATGGTTGTCACACTACCGCCCCGTATACCATGCATAAACGGGGATGACCCACACTTTAATGCCTATCATTGGGGATATCAAAATGATAACCACAGAACCTTTATGTGATTGCTGGGCCCAATGTTTGTAGGACGTTTGGTCACGGCTGACACAGGGCCCAGCCATCACAAAAAGGTAATAGGGGGCCCAAACAATACAGGCTATAGCACCTGGTTGGGCCCCCCATAACCAAGAATTTGGTGGGGAAAGTGCTGGGGCCCGGGGATGTAACCTGTGCTCCAAAGTAAAGGCTGCGTCCCCATAACCAAAGTGCCAGGCCCTTTGGGACACCCGCCTTCAAGGTAAGCCCACAACCCCCAATCTCTGCTGCTTCACCTTTAGTCAAGCCCCCGTTTGCCGGGGCGCTTTACACGCCTTGCCGGACATGGTTGCCCCCAGGACTTAGTAGCACAAAGGATGTGAGCTTATAGGGGGTGAAGGCGGATGAACCAAAGGCCAGACTGGACAATGTTGAGAAGCCGAGGTCATACACTGGAGTCGGTCAAGGTGGCAATCACAGAATGGGCAAACTAAGCAAGGTCGACAACATGATCAAACAGGAGTAATCAGGATCAAAGGTACACTCAGCTAAACGCTATCACGGGCACTGATACACTGAAGTGGTAAAACCTTTATAGGATGAGCACTACCGGAAAGGACCAGGGAGTGTGTGGTGATTGGTGCAGATTATAACTATGTGGGCAGGATGCCCAATAGTACTTGTGGGGGCGTAGGCCTGAAACAAAACTGAAAAGGGATTGGTCCCTTTAATTCATCCTCCAGCGACCACGCTGTGTGCAGCGCCGCCGGAGAGCATATGAAGCACCTGCTTGCATGCGCGCACGTGCACAGAAGCCGTGGCGCGACGAGGAGGAGACAGCAGCCGCGCACGACGATGCTCGAGCAGACGCTCGGAGCGGCCGCCGGGCAGGACGTGCCCCGGCCAGGTGCCCGGAGACACTGTGGGACCAGGACCCCGGTAAGTTTATCGTGACACTACCCCCCTTTACGAGGGGCCTCAGGACCCTTACTAGGCTTTTCAGGATTAAGATGATGAAAACTTTTAATCAAAGCATTAGCATACACATTCTTGACTGTTACCCAACACCTCTCCTCAGGACCAAATCCCTTCCAATCAATTAAATATTGTAAAGAATTATGTAAAATTCGAGAATCAAGAATTTTATTAACCTCATACTAAGGTTCATCTTCCACAATGACGGGTGGAGCAGATATCACTAAAGATACATGAAACGCGTTAGGAATTCTAATGGAGGACGGAAGTTCCACCTTAAAAGTTACATCGCTTAATTTTTTAATGATCAGAAAAGGACAAATATATTTAGGGCCCAACTTAGGTGAAGGTTGGCGAAGAGCAAGAAACCCAAAGAGAAGAAACCCAAACCAGATCCCCCACCTGAAAAGGAGGTTCTTGTGATCTATGACAGTCAGCGAAAGTGTTATGTCTCCCGGCGGCTCCAAGTTTTCTTAGGCCTTTGACCAAATGGTCATTCTTTCTCGAAGCCATTCCTCCAGAGCTGGCAAACTGGAGGAAGGACCGGAGAGAGAAGATGCCTTGGGATTCTTCCCATAGTTAAAAAAAATTGCGACATTTTCGTCGAACTCAAGAAATTCTGACCATTGTTCCTGATCAGAGAAACATCGCAGATACTGTTCCAGACACTGGTTAACCCTCTCCGTCTGACCATTCGATTGCGGATGATATGCCGACGATAAAGAGAATTTAATCCCCAGACGCTCACTAAAATCCCTTCAGAAATGAGAGACGAATTGTATTCCTCGGTCAGAGATGATATTCTGAGGTATGCCGTGAATATGAATGACATGTTTAATGAATATGTAAGTTATTACGATAGATTTGAATGGGCTCTGCAGAGGGTTAATTCCTCTGCTGCTCCCACTCTTATTTTCCACAGGTGCGCGAATTGTTAGAAATAGAGGAGGGTTTAATCTCAATTGTCATGTGATTATTCCTTCTCTTTTTCTGATGTGTTGTTATTTAATGTAGGCTGCAAGATTGATATTACTCAAAGTTTGCTGCCATTTTAATACGTATTCAATGAAAGTAAAATGGCTGAGAAAGATATGTTTAAAACAATTACCCACCTGGCCCGGGGGTACGCAACCTGCCCTGGGCCCCTGAGTATGTTGCGCAGAGTTATGGGGTATTGCACCACTTGTGGTGCATCTGGAAGTTGGTTGCTTCTTATTGTAATAAGAATCCAATCGATGAGTATGGTCTTCAAAGCTTTATTTTAACAGATATTGTACGCTGGTTTAAGAGTTGATAACATTAAAATAAAGTATAATAAAATAAATTAAAAGCAGAGCTGGGTGTCCTTTTTGCTCACTGGAGGGTTTCCTCCTCTTACTAGATGTCCGATGTTGTGCTTTTCAAAGTGCGCTGTGCTGCGTATACAGTTTAGAGTCCGCTCTGTGGCATTTAAACTCAGCCTGTGCTGTATTGGCAATGAAGATTTCTTTCTTTAGTCGGGTTCGCTGCGGCTTCTGGTGGGATCCGATGCGCGTTTCGTTTACCAACATTATCAAGGTCCCTGGTGTGCCTGCACAGGTCTCTCCTTTTGTAGTAGTAGTGGTCGGGGAGGATTCTGAGAAGTGTAGTTTTCTTTGGCAGTTTATTATGTATTCACTTGCTCGGTTTCCCGGAGCGCGCTGTCTTGTTTATCAGCTGGAACATAACAAAAAACGGGGAAGAGGGGGCGTGGCTTGACATGGCAGAGTAGAGACACGCTGGGAAGGAGCTCCGTACCCAGAACGGGGGAAACAGCGGGGAGCACGGAGGAGAGGCAGGTCACAGATGATACCTGCTTTGTTCCAGCCCAGAGGCATCACGGGCGGAGAGCCGGCTGCGGGGTAGATGGCGAGATCGCATTGCTGCAGACTGAAGACTCCGGCCGCACACGAGCTACTGCTGTGGGGCCGCCCGCTCACGGAGAAGGACGCGGGGAGGAGCCCTCCCCATCGCAGAGGCAGAGCGGCGGCGGTATGAGAGACCGCGGCTGACAGCAGCAGGTACACTGCGGGGCAGACTGGCGGGGGGGGAACACCCGGCGGGGCCAAGGTTATTCTCGCTTCCCGATCTCCCCTGGCCAGTCCCCGTACCAAAGTGGCAGAGGTCCCGCTCAGCTCACCACCAAGCCAGACAGGGGGAGTTACAGATGGGGAAGGAGATGACAGCGCCTCGCTCTCTGAAGTGAGGACTCGGACCTCTCAGCACAAGGGATCCAGAGGGGGAGCAAACACCCGGTTCCACATACAGCCCCAGACCCAGCTCTACTGGGGAGAAGACTGCCAGAAGCGTCTGTTCCGATCCCACCACAACATGCCACGTGCGACATTGAGCGCTTTCACCTGCGGAGTCCGCTGGCTGCTCTACCTCTGGATCTACTATCACACTCTATTGCGGAGTCAATATCAAGGAGGCCCTACACTGGCTCTCAACGTGTGGGGACTTTGACGGATATGTCTCCAGAATGGAGGGCACCATCAAGAGAGAGTTGGCGGCCCTGCAGGGCTTGGTGGCAGAAGTTACGGAGAGGATGGATGGGGTAGAAGCCTCGCATAGAGCCCTGGAGACGAGCGTGACGGAGTTGGAGTAGCAACAGGATTGGAATGGACGCCTCCTAGCCAACCTGGCCCTGGCCCAAGACGATATGGAGAACAGGAGCCGCAGGAATAACCTGCGCCTCCGGGGAGTTCCTGAGTCGGTCGAGTCGCGGGATCTGTCGGAGGTGGTCATCTCTATGTTCAACAAACTCCTTGAACTCCCCAGTAAAAACCACATAGAACTGGACCGAGTGCACAGAGCCTTGGGCCCCTGGCCACAGGATCTTAACTGGCCTAGAGACATCATATGCAGAGTTCATTTCTTTTAAAATAAAAGAAAATGTACTCCGACGTGCCTGGGTGAAAGTTCCGGTCCGTTGCAAAGGTGCACAAGTGATCATATTTCAGGATCTCTCAAGAAGGACACTTCAGATGAGAAAGCTCTTAAGGCCCCTGCTGGAAGCCATCCAGAGGCAGGGGGCATCTTGTAGATGGGGGCACCCTTTCCAGCTCCTGGTCCGGAAGGGGGGAGGCTTCTCTGCCCTCAGGTCACCTAGCCAACTGCCGGACTTATTCCACTTCCTGGAAGCTGAAAAAGTGGACGTACCGGACTGGACAGTCCCTGACCTGGCCATTTACAACGGTCAATTGCCACAACGCCGGGGAGGAGGCCCCAGAGGAGAAAGAAGAGGCATGAGGGGCCGCAGAAGATGAAGGCCCGCGGTCCCGGTCCCCCCGCGGTGCCCCCGGCCGCCCCTTGGCCCGGCCACATAACATTAATCAGTGCTGCCCGTGCCAACATTTGATCCGGTGGCGGGCGGGGGGGGGGGGGGGCTGGGGGCCTTGGGACACTGGGTTCCGCCCCCCACTTCGGTCTCTGACCCGGCCGTTGGGCTTGGGCCCGGACCCCCTGCCTTTATCTGGTTTCGCTTGTTACTGTTGATTTATTTGCAAATGTTAGAGTCTTTTGCTTAGAATTAACTATGTTAACTTAATGCGTGAGTTGGTGCCCCCTATGGGCCCCTGTGGGGACTGCTACTGCGTTGAGTTGCCGGGTGAGACGATGACCAGGTCCACGTCCCCTGCCCATATGCGGTGGAGCTATAGCTCATGGGGTGTCTCCGCTGGTGCATGCCTCGCTGGGGAACTACAATGAGGGTGCGGCTCCTAACATTTTGTACGTAAGCCTAGTCTTCCAACCCCCCCAACACCTGGTGCACCCCTCTGGGGAAGCTTCTTGGCCTCCCTCAGACGGGAAAGGACCTAGCACAGGGCATACCAGCCCGAGGACGAGGGACTTACCTTGTAGCCCTCTCCGCTTAGTGCTTAACAAAAAGGCACCATATCCGGACCCCACTTTTGGCGGGTAGCCGGCGGACTACTTGCTAGTTAATTCACCCTGTTTTTTTGTGTACACCTCCCCAAACCCTTACCCACTGTCCCTCAGGGCACAGTATTTCCCCCTTCGACTCTCACCCCCTCACTAGCCCCTACCTACCCATCCCCCTACTGTTGGCGTGTGGGACTGAATACGGGATAAGTGGTACTACTGATCAGTGGCATCTGGAAACCCCCCTGGGGGTTTTGGCCAACATGGGTCCAATAAAAATTGTCACTCTGAATGTGAAGGGACTTAACACACCAGAGAAGAGAACGATCCTGGGACAGGAGTTAAAAAGATGTAAAGCGAAGGTTCTTTTCCTACAGGAGACACATTTCAAAAGAGATGTGAATCCTAGTAGTAAACAGTTTCCACACGTGTTCCCCAGCTGCGTGGCAGATTCCAAAAAAAAGGGAGTAGCGATCATGATTGCAAGAGACATACCCTACGTATCTAAAGAGGTCTGGCGAGATGAATCTGGAAGGGTGGTATTAGCTAAAGGGCTGATTAACCAAAAAATGTACGTTGGCTTCAATATACGTACCAAATCAAGGTCAGACCCAATTCCTAAGGCACACACTGAATAGGATAGAAAAGTTTATGGAGGGAGAATTAATAATGGGGGGGGGGGGGGGGGCTTTAACCTAACTATAGAGCCCTTACTAGACTCCTCAGCGGGCAGGTCAGCGATCTCCCAATTGGCCCTGAGATCTGCACGGTATGCAGCTGGTGGACGTGTGGCGCGTTAGAAACCCTAGGACACGAGATTATTCCTTCTATTCAAACGTCCATGGGACATACTCCAGGCTGGACAATATCTGGATTTCACACAGCCTACTGAGGCTAGCTACCGGAGACAGGATTTACTCGACCTCCTTCTCTGATCATGCCCCGGTTTTCTTGATCTCGATCTCATAGACAGACCCCCGGCCCCCCACAACTTGGAGACTAAACAAATCTCTCCTTCAAGATGCAGTTGTGATTCAAGACATAAGGGAGGGCCTAGAGGCTTACTAAGTCAATGACAATGGGGAGGTCTCACCACTGACACTATGGGAGGCACATAAAAGTGTGATAAGGGGACTCCTGATAAGTCACGGGGCAAGGCTTAAAAAAAGAAAGGTTAACCCAACTAGCGAAGCTCACGGAGAAGGTCAAGGGCCTGGAGTTGTCTCATAAACAGTCCGAGGCAGCAAGAGTGCTCGGAGAGCTGACCCAGGCTAGGGAGGCTCTCAATGCCCTACTGAGACGAAAGGCCAAACATGTCATTAGGAGATGCAAGCGCGCATATTCCGAGTACGGCAATAAGAGTAGTGCGCTTTTGGCCAGGGCTCTTAGGCAACAGCAATCCCAGAACTTCATAGACGAGATACTGGACAGCACCCAACAGGCACATGATACCACAGAGGGGACAGCAGAAACTTTCAGATCTTATTATTCGGACCTGTACGGTCTTGGGCCGGGATCGGCAGCGTGGACACGCTCAGGTAGAATGGAGGAGTACATAGGGGGCTCCGGCATGCCAACAATCACAGAGGAGGTTGCAGCATCTCTGGAGGGCCCCATTGGGATGGAATAATTACTAGAGGCGATCAAGCAGACTCCGTTGGGGAAAGCCCCAGGGCCGGATGGGTACTCCGTTCTATAAAACATTTGTTTCATTACTAGGCCCACGTATGGTAAAGGCCTGGAACTCGATTACAGACCCAGGGGTGCCGGGCTCATTCTCAGGCAGGGATCTGGAGGCACACATTTCTGTCCTACATAAACCAGGAAAGGACCCACTGTCATGTAAGAGCTACCGCCCCATCTCCCTCCTCAACGCGGACCTGAAGCTATATGCCAAAATCTTGGCCAATAGACTGGCCCCAGTAGTGGCCCAGGTGGTACACCTGGATCAAACGGGTTTCGTGTTGGGAAGGGAGGCCAGGGACAATGTGGTACGTGCACTCAACGCAATATACACGGCGCAAAACTCTGGCATACCTATGATGCTTTTATCCACAGACGCGGAAAATGCCTTTGACAGGGTGAGCTGGCCCTTCTTGAAGGAGACCCTCAGACATGTGGGCCTGGGTGCCAATATGAGGAAACTTATCGAAGCCCTGTACACAGTGCCCTCCGCTAGAGTTAAGATAAATGGACATCTCTCTTCCCCGGTGCCGATCCGCAACGGAACCCGGCAGGGCTGTCCTTTACTATTCGCCCTGGCGAAAACGCGGATATAGGGGGATTGGGAATCAAAGGTGACACTCACAAGATTGCCACGTACGCAGACGATCTTTTGTTTTTCATTACGAACCCCATAATCACTGTGCCGGTCCTAATGAAAGAGTTTGAACTCTTCGACAGGCTGTCCTTTTTTAAAATCAATTTTGAAAAGTCCGAATCGCTAAATATAACGCTCCAAGGAGACGTGGCCAGGAATATTCAACAGACCTTCTCATTTAAGTGGGCTAGGACCTCGATAACGTATCTAGGCACTCAGTTGCCCAGCCAGTTGTCAAGGGTTCTGGGCTTCTGGCCTTGAATTTCCTGCCCTTGTCCCAGAGAATAAGAGCAGATTTGGATAGATGGGATACTCCTACCTTCTCATGGATGGGCAGGGTAAATATAATTAAAATGTTGATTCTGCTGAAGTTGCCGTTTCTATTCCAGGCACTCCCGATTAGCATCCCTACGCGCTTCTTTAGTTACCTATACAAAATCTTGATGGGGTTTATATGGCAAAAAAGGAAGGCAAGACTCAAATGGCAGCTATTGTGTAAACATAAACACCAGGGGGGCATGGCGATGCCAGACATCAAATCATATTGGGTGGCTTCTCACCTACAGAGAATATGCGAGTGGCATACTTGAAAAGGAACGAAGAGGTGGGTCCAATTAGAACTCACCCTGGCACCGGCTCCACTAGACACGACAGTCTGGAATAGAGAGACACGCATGCCAGAGATGAGAACCCACCCAACAGTGGCTGCCACACTGGGGGTCCTGCGTGACCATAGGAATCAATCAGAAATTTCTACTTGGCCCTCTCCTATGATCGCACTATTAGACAACCCCCTCGTCCTGACTAACTGCAATAGGGCAGACCTTGGGGAATGGGGAAAAGTAGGACAGCTGAGAGGTGGCGAACTTATAACGGAGGGAGGGTGGGCCTCCCTGGGTGAACTAAGAATCAAGCTAGCGATCGGTGACCTGGACCCCTGGACACTCTTACGATTTCAGTCATGCCTTTCCCGGCTGGGATTCCGAAAGGAGAACATCAGGGGGCACACAGAGTTCGAGAGGCTTTGCTTGGGGGGTCAGCCATACCCACATCTGATCTCCAAACTATACTCACTCCTCATAGGTGAGCGGGAGGAGCCCCCAGCATTCTGGAGAGATTGGGAGCTTGACTTAGGTAGGACAATGGCGGAGGAAGAGAGGGGAAAAATTGCAACTTTGGCCCACAAGTCCTCGGTAGCCATGAGAATCCAGGAGGTCAATTATAAAATGTTGACGCGCTGGTATTACACCCCTGATAGGTTGGGCAAGATGTATGGCACAGCAGACCCAAGTTGCTGGAGATGCGGGGAGGAGCGGGGGACCCTGTTCCACATACTCTGGATGTGCCCCAGGATTCAGGAATACTGGGGGGCGGTCCTGCCCATTGTCTCGCAGCTTACGGGGTCGCAATTGCAGGAGGACCCAGCCCAGATTCTACTCCACGCAACAAGGGTCCCAATGGGGAAGTACAAGAAAACCCTGCTGGTCCACCTTTTAAATGCGGCCAAACAGACTATCCCAAGGTTTTGGAAACAAAAAAAAGCCCCCTCCGTTAGGGATTGGGTGAAGGAGGTCATGAATGTCAGGGAAATGGAAGATCTGACTCTATCGCTACATGATAGGGATGAGCAGTACAGGGCTACCTGGCTCCCCTGGCTGATCTTTGAGGAATCTAAAGATTTTAGGAACCTGTTTGAATGATCGGCCCTGTGACGTGTCCGCGCGGCCGAACCGTCTTAATTGGCATAGGCAGAATGGAAGTCGGCTTAACTGGAGAGATGTTACTTAAGGATAGGCCGAGGTGAGATCCCAGTCTAGGCCCGTGTCCCACGCGCCATACCTTCCCCCCCTCTCATCATTACCCCATTCCTCAACCTACCCACATCCTCGTGTTTTAGCCCTTCCTTACTGAGTTGGGCACCAGGTAGCATCTGGCCCCGGAAAGTACTGCCCTTACTACAGAGGGTAATGTGGTTGAATACATGTGTTCCATGTGAGGTGGGCGCCACCCACCCCGGATGGGCTAGAGCTGCATGGCGTTTATCAGTAGAGATCAGGAACGGCTCTGTTAGAGATTTTGCACCCCCATGAAAGGTCTGAGAATCCTCTGCAATTTAATGTACAACAGTGATAAAGCCTGTTTCGCAGCCGAATTGATATACATGCTTGTAAATGGTGCTCCTGACTGCCTTCTATCCTCACCCTTTGTGTTCTGTCTCTGTGTGTCGATATGTTTGCAATGCAAAATCTTTAAATAAAGAATATAAAAAAATAAATAAATAAATAAAAAAACGGGGACGTTTCTTTGTATTGAAAATGTGATTCAATAAATGTTGTTATTAAACTTAATTATTAAGTGCATTTGTAGTTGTGAAACATACATAACGTTTTTCAGATGTTCTGATCTTTAGTTTTTTCTCTTCATTGTAGCAGTTCTTTGAGTAATTTGCGGGCAGTTTGTATGGCTTTAGATTAAGGCTAAATGTAGTTGGTGAAGTTGGAACATATGTGATGATTATGAAGTGAAGGCATAAAAATATTATATTAATATGATTTTATGATTAAAAAACAGGATTATATTGATTCAAAGATAAAGTTAATCAATGTGAAAAATAGTGAGATGGATAAAAGATGATATACCATATATTAATAAATGTTAGTTTTGTGTGTATATGGATGAAATAAATAATGGATGAATAACTCAATTGGATCAATGGCTTAAGATGAATTGAAAAAGATTCTATATATCGGGTATAAATAAATATAATAAATATATAAGGCGATTGAATAAATTAATAATTATATAAGAATTATGTAAGAAATATATTATGTGTAAACAAATATATATTATAAATTCATAAATAAATGAATCAATGGCTAAGAGGTATATATTATAATATATTAGTGGTTAATAATTGTGTGTGATTAATAAAACCTATAATGATAATTGATAAAAGCATATGGTAACAAAAGAAGCATCCAGGAAACAAATAAATTACTAACCGATGATCACACATACGAAGAAATAAAATCTGACCCTACAAGAGAATACCATCTGAATTTATTTGACCTATTGGATAAAGGCAAAAGGTTGGGTATTCTAAACAAAAAAAGAATACAACTATCTTAAGCTCCAAACCCCAAGGATACCCACATTATACCACCTCCCAAAAATCCATAAAAATAAAACTAACCCACCGGGCAGACCCATCGTTAGCGGTATTAGAATGCTAACTAGCAGGTTGGGAGAATATATAGACTAATTTTTACAAGCGGTAGTAATCAAAACATCATCATATATAAAGGATTCAGGAAAATTTTTAGAACACCTGGAGGATTTTAAAACACACCCAAATTGCATCATGGCCACCACAGATGTCAGCTTCCTTTATACAAATATACCCCACAACAAAGGCCTAGAAGCAGTACAATTTTTCTTAAAGAAAGACAATAAACTCCCTCATACACAGATATCATTCCTATTAAAATGCCTAGAGTTCTCCCTAAGACACAATTATTTCTGGTTCGAAAACCAATTTTTTCTCCAGAAGATTGGTGTGGCGATGGGTGGTAAGTTTGCACCCAGTGTTGTCAATCTTTTTATGGCACTCTGGGAACACAAAGTGTTAGCTACCATGTACCCACAAGAATTAATATACTATAAGAGATATATTGACGATTGCTTCTTTTTATGGAGTGGCACCAAAAACAACTTAGAAACCTTTCTGAAGACTTTAAACTCAAAAGAATGGAATATCTCCTTCACATACGAAATAGCAGAACAAGAAATAATTTTTTTAGATATCACAGTATACAAAGAAAACAATGTCATCAAAACCAAAACACTTCAAAGAAACAGACCATAACAGCTTCATACCCATGGATAGCTGCCACCACCCACTGTGGATTAAAAAATACCATTAGTGTCAAAACACCCAAAACTCCGCAGGACGCTTTAAAATTGAATTCAGACAAAAGTCCAATACAGGCTTTGTGAACTTATCCACCTCAATGTGAATATCAAATAAGACTTATTCGTGCAGGTTCCCGTCACCAATTTCTAAATAACGTACCAGATGAATGAATGTAACTTGCAGTATGATTTAGATCCTCTTTAAAGTATCAGGATCTTTCCTCTACTTTCACATGAATAAGAAAAATATATATAGCTGTGAACCAAAATCAGTTGAAATCCTCCTTAAGTGATTCAGGCTCCTTATAAATCCTCCATTCAAATCACCGAGTTACATAAGGATAAAGAAAGAAGCACATAGCATGATATCCTTAAAATTAAGAGCACCTGCCCTCATTTATTAGGCTTACCAGCATTTAAAATTACACACGCCTTTATGACTCCAAAAACTCCACACAAGCAATAGTAGAAAGTGCGCTGTAAAAACCTCTTATGTTCTTATGGTCGCTACCTTCAAATGAATTGAAACTGAGACTTAATGCAGCTGCGTATCTCTCACCGTCTCCTCGGCCGTAGGACACGGGAACGCTTGTTGCTTTTGCTGCTCTTCCTCTCAGACAATACGTGATGACGCCTCTCAGTGCTGGCCCCGCCCAACGCGTTTCGTTGTCAGAGACAACTTAATCATGAGCTGCGGGGACTGGGGAGCGTCCGGGTTTTTAAATGCAGGCAAGGGATAAGCGAACTGGATTAACCCCTTGTACTCCACGGCATTAACTCTATTTATCCAAAGCGCCAGAAACCTATATGTACTGGCCAATTTAATCATCTTTAAATTAAAGGAAAGGTTTTTTTATTATTATTTGTTTGATGACTCTTAGAACACAAGAGATCCTTGCAGGCTTAATACATGATCATCCTAATAAAAACAGCTTGTTCATTACAAATTATACACTATATATTAAACAATTAACGCTAAGAATATAATATAAACTTTATAAAACTGCTTTAATGCATACCTAAATCCATTTAAAATTCCATATCGGTATTAAAGGTTTAAGACCAATTTCTTTAGATAAAAATTAGCAGCATAATACCTTATGGGATAACCTTAAAATTAAAAACATACAGGGACATGGAACAACCTTTTTGGATACAATAATGAGGAAGGGAAAATAATAAAAATGTGTTAAAGGAGGCAGAATTAAACAATGGATTATAAAAACGGGGCAATTAATGGAGGCAAGAAATTTAAATAAAGCACATATAGAAACTATTAATGATTACCTATAAAACAATTCACATCGAATTCTATGTTCAAACCCTTTGGAACCATAGATTTCAAATTAAAAATCCACTTAGATTCAAGGCGGGACAATATTGTCTGAGAGGAAGAGCAGCAAAAGCAACAAGCGTTCCCGTGTCCTACGGCCGAGGAGACGGTGAGAGATACGCAGCTGCATTAAGTCTCAGTTTCAATTCATTTGAAGGTAGCGACCATAAGAACATAAGAGGTTTTTACAGCGCACTTTCTACTATTGCTTGTGTGGAGTTTTTGGAGTCATAAAGGCGTGTGTAATTTTAAATGCTGGTAAGCCTAATAAATGAGGGCAGGTGCTCTTAATTTTAAGGATATCATGCTATGTGCTTCTTTCTTTATCCTTATGTAACTCGGTGATTTGAATGGAGGATTTATAAGGAGCCTGAATCACTTAAGGAGGATTTCAACTGATTTTGGTTCACAGCTATATATATTTTTCTTATTCATGTGAAAGTAGAGGAAAGATCCTGATACTTTAAAGAGGATCTAAATCATACTGCAAGTTACATTCATTCATCTGGTACGTTATTTAGAAATTGGTGACGGGAACCTGCACGAATAAGTCTTATTTGATATTCACATTGAGGTGGATAAGTTCACAAAGCCTGTATTGGACTTTTGTCTGAATTCAATTTTAAAGCGTCCTGCGGAGTTTTGGGTGTTTTGACACCAATATATTAAAATATTTGGCAACTACGTGCAGACTGAACCAACACAGTTTGTCTTACTCCAGCGTGGACATTTATATATAAATGGAATGGTTATATTGGTGTGTTTAATTTAAGAGTGAAAGCGCGGTGTTTTTGGAGAATTGCCTCCATCTGTTGCAATTAGTGTTTGGTTGTTGGATTTAACACTGCTGCTTTATTTGTATCTTTACTTTTAATTTTTATTATTTACTTTTCATTTCACAATGAATGATATCTTTCAGTATAGAGAACAAAGAATTGTAGATCTTGAAGCCATCTTTAATGTGGAGAAAGAAATTAAACATGTTGAAATAGACCCTAAATTTATCTTAGAAAGGGATTTCAGAAAATTACATGGAATTTTAAATAAAGAAATGAGGATAGGATGGGATATTGCAACATTAGAAGTTTATTTAAATAAAAAAATGGTCCCGAGATGCTTAAGGTGGGACCTGTGTATTTATGATGGAGATGACTGTGATTTAAAAAAGGAAGATTGGTTTGAATTTTTTAACACATGCGGTTTAAGATTAATCGAAAAACTGGTGTGTAAAAAGCGGGTAAAACTCCAACAAATTGGTAAAGAAATAGAGAAATTTAAAGAGGACCTAAAACCATATAAAGACTTAGAAGACTATGCTAGGCTATCTGAAACTTTAAAAAAAAGATTGATGAAGGAGGATGAGGAAATTAAAGATAGGAAAAGGAGAAAGTTAAGGAGAGATCATTGGGACTATAGCAATAGTAAGGTTTTTAAATGGCAGGCTCAAGCCGACCAAGATAATAAACAACTAAGGAATCCCACTACTGAAAGGTTTGAAAGGAATGATAACTATAGGACGAAAGAAAGTGAATCCAAACCCCCCCACAATGTAAGAAGAGATCTCCATACTCCATCCCCTTCTTTTAGGGGAAAGGGGGGATTGGTTGTAAGAAATAAACAATGGGAAGGAGGACGCTATGCCCCTAGTAGAGATCAAAAGGGGACCAAAATGTATGATGGGCCCTCAAAATCTAATAGATTCCATCCATTGAGCAATCTAGAGGAGGATAGGGAATACAAACGAAAAGAATTCAATAGAGAACCATCTTCCCCTTTTACCAAAAGGGAAGGACTCCAGAGAAAGAGGGAGGCTTGCTATACCCAGAGGGAAATGGGATGGAGGAAACAACAAGAAATTCCAACCGATTTTGTGGGGTACAGAAAAAGAAAAGATTTAGAGGAGGAAGAGGTGGAAGAAAGCATAAGAAAATACAAAAAAGTGGAGAAGGGAAGGGAGCAGGAATTTACAACTTAAGTAAAAAAGAGCTAAGTAAGGATGAACTTTATGCATTAGAAAAGGGTTTAAAATTTGCTCCAGAGGTAGAGATAAATCCCTTTAATTTGCATATTGATTGCCAATTATTTTTCAGAAAGTTAAACCTGAAAAGATTTTTTCAAGCAAATAAATTTTCAGAGAATACAGAAAAAGGTGAAGGAGTTATGGTTGTGCATACAAATTGTAAAAACCCTTCCACTTTCAATCCCCTCCAACCAGGAGGACATAATTTTGAGGTTTTTAAAAAACTAGTTATACAAGATCTGGAGTTTGAAGTGGGAAAGAAGAAAAAGAATAGTGGAAAAATGTATAAGGACAGACGGATAAAGAGAGGGATTGAGTCCTTAAAGAGGGACGATACAAGACTTGTTAAGCAAGCTGATAAGGGAGGGGGGATAGTAGTTCAAGATGTGGATAACTATATTGCACAAATGGACTTGTTGTTAAATGACCATGCCACATATAAAAAATTGGGCAAGGATCCTACAAAAGAATATCAAGAAGAATTAAATTTGTTGATGGAGATAGGACAACAATTGAATATACTCAATAAAAAGGAGGTTGATTTTTGTAATGTAAGATTTCCAAGAATCCCGACTGTATACGGTCTGCCGAAAGTACACAAGGACCAAAAAAATCCACCCTACCGTCCAATTATTAGTGGTATTGGTTCAATTACCAGTAATTTGGGGAAGTATTTAGACTGGTTCCTTCAGCCAATAGTTTCTAAACTTCCATCCTTCTTAAAGGATAGTCAGCAAGTTTTAGGAATTTTAGAAGATTTAACAGTGAGTGAAAATACCCTCCTTATAACTATAGACGTTGTATCCTTATATACAAATATTCCTCATGAGAAAGGTCTGGAGGCATTGAGGTATTACCTGATTCATGATACAGACTTGTTGACTTTCCAAGTAGAATTTTTAATGGATTGCTTTCAATTTGCACTGTCCCACAACTTTTTTTGGTTCAATAATTGCTTTTATTTGCAAATTAGAGGCGTGGCTATGGGGGCAAAATTTGCCCCTAGCCTAGCCAATATTTTTATGGGGTTATGGGAAAAAGCCTTCATTTATCAAACAACTAGGAAGGAGTTAACCTTATGGAAAAGATACATAGATGATTGTATAGTTCTGTGGGAGGGAGATGAACAGTCCTTTGAGGAATTTTTTGTGACAATCAATTCAAACGATTGGGGACTTTCCTTCACCAGGGAAATGAGTAAAGAAAAAATTCACTTTCTCGATTTAGAAATTGAAAAAGAGGGCTTTAATCTGAAGACTAAATGTTTTTTTAAAGAAACAGATCGCAATTCTTATGTGCCACGTACCAGTTGCCACCATCCAAATTGGCTTGGGAATATCCCAAAAAGCCAATTTCACCGTGTTAGGAGGAATTGTAGCCATAAAAGGGATTACTATAAACAGGCAAAAATATTGGGGGATAGATTTACTAGTAAAGGTTATTGCCCAATAATGATACAAAATGACATTGATCATGTGGGAGAAACTGAAAGGAGAATAATTCCAGATGTATCCCATAAAAAAAACTAAAGACATGAGAAATAATACTAGTGAATTTGCATTAGTAACCCAGTTTGGACAAAATTATAAGGATGTTAAAAGGGTGTTAGAAAAACATTGGCACTTACTTAAAGGTGATGAGTTGATTGGACATTTAGTACCTGATAAACCAAAAGTAATTTTCCGCAGACCGCCAACAATAACCACAGAATTGGTAACAAGTTATATTGAACCATTGAAAGACACCGGGACATTTTTGAATAATAATCTAAAGGGTTTTTATAATTGCGGAAAATGTATGGCCTGTAGATTAAATGTAACATCAACATCAAGGAAAAATAAATGTTTTAAATCTAATGTAACTGAAAAAAGATATAAGATAAAACAATTTTATACATGTAACAGTGCAAATGTAGTGTATCTTTTGGAATGCAGTTGTGGAAAACAGTATGTGGGAAGGACCACCAGATCCTTTAAAATTAGATTGAGAGAACACTTATATAACATCAAAAAAGGTGTGATCACACATAGTGTTTCCTCTCATTTTAAGGAGTCCCACAATAGTGATCCGAGAGATTTAAAATTTTGTATAATAGATAGCCCCATTAAAACATTGAAAGGAGGAAATATGACTAGGAAATTGTCCCGCCTTGAATCTAAGTGGATTTTTAATTTGAAATCTATGGTTCCAAAGGGTTTGAACATAGAATTCGATGTGAATTGTTTTATAGGTAATCATTAATAGTTTCTATATGTGCTTTATTTAAATTTCTTGCCTCCATTAATTGCCCCGTTTTTATAATCCATTGTTTAATTCTGCCTCCTTTAACACATTTTTATTATTTTCCCTTCCTCATTATTGTATCCAAAAAGGTTGTTCCATGTCCCTGTATGTTTTTAATTTTAAGGTTATCCCATAAGGTATTATGCTGCTAATTTTTATCTAAAGAAATTGGTCTTAAACCTTTAATACCGATATGGAATTTTAAATGGATTTAGGTATGCATTAAAGCAGTTTTATAAAGTTTATATTATATTCTTAGCGTTAATTGTTTAATATATAGTGTATAATTTGTAATGAACAAGCTGTTTTTATTAGGATGATCATGTATTAAGCCTGCAAGGATCTCTTGTGTTCTAAGAGTCATCAAACAAATAATAATAAAAAAACCTTTCCTTTAATTTAAAGATGATTAAATTGGCCAGTACATATAGGTTTCTGGCGCTTTGGATAAATAGAGTTAATGCCGTGGAGTACAAGGGGTTAATCCAGTTCGCTTATCCCTTGCCTGCATTTAAAAACCCGGACGCTCCCCAGTCCCCGCAGCTCATGATTAAGTTGTCTCTGACAACGAAACGCGTTGGGCGGGGCCAGCACTGAGAGGCGTCATCACGTATTGTCTGAGAGGAAGAGCAGCAAAAGCAACAAGCGTTCCCGTGTCCTACGGCCGAGGAGACGGTGAGAGATACGCAGCTGCATTAAGTCTCAGTTTCAATTCATTTGAAGGTAGCGACCATAAGAACATAAGAGGTTTTTACAGCGCACTTTCTACTATTGCTTGTGTGGAGTTTTTGGAGTCATAAAGGCGTGTGTAATTTTAAATGCTGGTAAGCCTAATAAATGAGGGCAGGTGCTCTTAATTTTAAGGATATCATGCTATGTGCTTCTTTCTTTATCCTTATGTAACTCGGTGATTTGAATGGAGGATTTATAAGGAGCCTGAATCACTTAAGGAGGATTTCAACTGATTTTGGTTCACAGCTATATATATTTTTCTTATTCATGTGAAAGTAGAGGAAAGATCCTGATACTTTAAAGAGGATCTAAATCATACTGCAAGTTACATTCATTCATCTGGTACGTTATTTAGAAATTGGTGACGGGAACCTGCACGAATAAGTCTTATTTGATATTCACATTGAGGTGGATAAGTTCACAAAGCCTGTATTGGACTTTTGTCTGAATTCAATTTTAAAGCGTCCTGCGGAGTTTTGGGTGTTTTGACACCAATATATTAAAATATTTGGCAACTACGTGCAGACTGAACCAACACAGTTTGTCTTACTCCAGCGTGGACATTTATATATAAATGGAATGGTTATATTGGTGTGTTTAATTTAAGAGTGAAAGCGCGGTGTTTTTGGAGAATTGCCTCCATCTGTTGTAAAAAATACCATTACTCACCTGTAAAATGGGTATTATAACACACACCCCGCTTCCAATATTCATGATATATGTAGAGGGTGAACTTCTGCAGAGATGACAGGAAAAAAAGGAGCCCCTCCCGGTCCATAAATACCTGGGACCTCCCACACATTACCCAGTATAGGAAAGCAGTAAGGGGACCAGGAAGAACCAAATCCCAAAATCTTAACAATAAAAGGTTCACCATATAAAGGATCCAGAATACAATAAGGGCGGGATGAAGCGGGGTGTGTGACATACTCGTAATACCCATTTTACAGGTGAGTAATCACAAAATGGTATTATTCCAAGTATGTCACACACCCCACTTCCAATATTCATGACATATGGGACATCCAATAGCAGTGTCCAACATGGGTGGGGATCCCCAAAAAGAAAAGGCAACAAAGCACAAATTTAAACCACTGCAGCTTGCAGAACCTTGCGGCCAAAAACAGCATCCGCTGAGGCCCGCACATCAACCTTATAAAACTTGGAAAACGTATGAACAGAAGACCAAGTAGCAGCCTTACAAACTTGTTCAACAGAGGCCTGATGCTGAAAAGCCCAGGAAGCCCCAACAGCACGAGTAGAATGAGCAGTGATCTGAAAAGGGGGAACCCTCCCCTTGGCAGTATAGGCCCCATCAATGGCCTGACGTATCCATTTACTAATGGTAGACTTGGCAGGTGCCAAAACTTTCTGGGGCCCGGAGGGCACCACGAACAAGGCATCCATCTTACGAAAGGAAGATGTAGCCACCAAATAGTACTTCACACAACGAACCACATCCAAAAAATGCAGGACCCACTCCTTGTCATTGCTAGGCTTAGGACACAAGGAAGGGAGAACCACATCCTGATTGAGATGGAAAGCAGAAACCACCTTAGGAAGGAAATCTGGCTTAAAATGAAAAACCACCTTGTCCTGGTGTCTCTCAAAGTAAGGGGCTTGAACGGAAAGAGCCGCCAACTCAGAGACATGTCGAACAGAGGTAATAGCCACCAAAAAGGCAATCTTTTGTGTAAGCATAGAAAGTGCGACATCCTGCATCGGCTCAAAGGGAGGCCCCTGGAGGGCCGACAGAACCAAATTCAAATCCCAAACGGGCAACAAGGGCATTCTAGGGGGCCGCACATGAGTGACCCCCTGGAAAAAAGTCCTAATCAAGGGATGCAGAGCAAAGGACCTTTGAAAGAAGACAGCCAGGGCAGAAACCTGCCCTTTCAAGGTACTAAGCTGGAGCCCCAGGTCCAGACCGTGTTGAAGAAAATCAAAAATCCTAGGAATCGAAAACACCCTGCAAGGCAATGTCCTAGCCTCACACCAGTCAATATAGGACCTCCAAGTCCTGTAGTAGATGTTAGAGGAAGATCTCTTCCTAGCTCTAACAAGTGTCTGAATCACAGCATCAGACAAACCTTCCACCTTTAAAGTGGACCAACACCCAGGATTTTGACTATCCTGGGTGTTGGTCCACTTAGGTGGGGCACCCCGATCGGGGGTGCCCCGCTGTGTGAAACCCCTCCGATCGCCGCAAAAACTCACCTCTCCCCGCTCCCACGTGACCTCGTCCGGCCAATGACAGCGCTCAGAGCCGCTCTGGTATGCGCGTCCAAAGCCGCTTGGACGCGCATACCAGAGCGCTGTCATTGGCTGCGTCTCTCGCTTCCCTCTAACAGGGAGCGCGCCTGCGCCGGCCATTCACAAAACGGCCGGCGCGGGAGCGCGCCCTGCTAGAGGGAAGCGAGAGACGCAGCCGCGTCTCGCGCATGCGCCGTTGGATCGCCGGTAAGGAGAGGATTGTGGGCCTCCTGGGGGGTTCCGAAATCGGGATGTCCCGCGGGGAGGGATCTGATCGGTACGGGAATCTTATAGATTCCCGGGCCGATCCCCCCTGGGTGTTGGTCCACTTTAAGATGGAGGTTTCAGCAGCCACGAG
Source organism: Gastrophryne carolinensis (assembly GCA_027917425.1). Taxonomy (NCBI): domain Eukaryota; kingdom Metazoa; phylum Chordata; class Amphibia; order Anura; family Microhylidae; genus Gastrophryne; species Gastrophryne carolinensis. The sequence goes on along the minus strand of CM051240.1, from coordinate 126,223,197 downwards.
TGATCAGATCCGGAAACAGGGGCAACCTGTACTGATCTACCGCCAGCCACACAACGTCTGCGAACCAAACCTGTCTTGGCCACCTTGGGGCCACCAGAATTGCTGGTGCACCCTCTAGAGCCAGCTTGCGCACCACTTTGCCCACCATGGAGAAGGGGGGAAACAGGTACAGAAACCCTAGATCCCTCCAGGCAAGAGACGAGGCATCCACTGCCAGGGCCAGAGGATCCTGAGACAGAGACACAAATGCAGGAAGCTTGTGATTGTGACGTGAGGCAAAAAGATCCACCTCCGGAATCCCCCACCTCCGGAATGTGGACCTGAGCAAAAGGAACTGCCTCGAAGGAAGCCACCATCAACCCCACCAGTCTCATCCCTAGCCGGATAGACGGCCGAGGGCTGGACAGAAGAAGACGTATCAGATCTTGTACCATCTGCGCCTTCGACTGAGGCTGGAACACCCTGGACTGAATGGTTTCCAGATTCATGCCCAGAAAAGCAATCTCCCTTGACGGGGAGAGAGAAGACTTGGGGTAGTTGATCACCAGCCGAACCTCTCCAGCGTTGACACCACCGTCCTGGTGTCTAGCTCCGCCTGCCTAAGAGAGGATGCCGTAACGAGGAGGTCGTCCAGATACGGCACAATGCGAATGCCCTGGGCTCTGAGAAGGGCCATTATACCTTGGTGAAAACCCTTGGTGCCGAGGTCAGCCCAAACGGGAGGGCCACAAACTGAAAATGCTGATCTCCCACCACAAACCTGAGAAATCTCTGGTGTCCTGGGAAGATCGATACATGAAGGTAAGCATCCTTGATGTCTATGGACGTCATGAAGTCCCCCTGACGAAGAGAAAGGATGGCTGAGCGCAAAGTCTCCATGCGGAACTTCTTGGTTCTGATGAACCTGTTGAGAAGCTTCAAATCCAGAATGGGTCTTATGGATCCATCCCTTTTGGGCACCGTGAAGAGGTTGGAATAATAGCCCCGGCCTCTCTCTGCCAAAGGCACCGTGCGTATGACTTCCATGTCCAGAAGATTTTGCACTGCCACCAGGAGCCACTGCGCAGCCCGGGGGTCCGAGGGGACCCGAGATCTGAGGAATCTGGGAGGGGGCCAGAACTCAAACTGCAGTTTGTACCCGGAAGACACCACTTCCAAGATCCACTTGTCTAAGACCTTCTGGGCCCAGACTTGGAAGTGCCGCAGCCTTCCCCCCACCCGCAAAGGTGAGGGCGCCCCCTCAATGCTGAGCTGGCTTGGCAGCGGGCTTGGCCTTGGAACCCCATCTTGGACCTGGACGAGCACATCCTCTGCCTCTATTCCGGGAATCGCCTCTGGAGCCAAAGTAGGCAAAACCTCTGCCTGCTCTGGCACCTCGAATGGAAGGATTAAAGGAGCCTGCCCCCCGAAAGGAGCGACGCTGCTTGTTACATTGTGGTAACTTTCCTCCTTTCGCTACTGAATCCAGTTTATCTCCAAACAGCCGCATACCCAAGAAGGGTAGCCCTGTAAGTGATTTCTTAGCCGCAATGTCAGCCGCCCACTGGCGCAACCAGACTTATCGGCAAATAGCCACCAGCAACGCTGAGGTTCTACTACACATACAAATTGTGTATCTAATGTGGTTAAAACAAAAGTCATGAAAAATTCACACCGCTTAAGGGCTGTGAAATCATCACTGGCCGGGCTAAGCTGGGAACCACTCAACAGGTCCCTAATCACCGACCTGGTAGCCACCGCCGTGAGAGCCAAGGCACAAACAGGCCGCAAGGCTGAACCCACACTAGCAAAGGCATGGCAAGCCATCTGATCAATGTGTTTGTCCTCACCATCTTTAAGGGTGGTGGCGTCTGGAGAATGCACAACAGAGGTGTTGGACAATCCCAGAACGGGCGCATCGACCTCGGGAGGGGACGACCAGCGCTTCACCGCTTCCACCGGGAAGGGATACTTCCTATCACATCCCTGAGGAACACCAGGGAGGTCTCTCCCATTCCTTAAGAATTAAGCTTGCAAAAGGATTCTGATTTGGGAACTCCAAGCGAGGCTTAGAAGTCCCAACGAATTCCCCCTTCTGCGGAGGGGATTCCGCAGGAGGAGAAATAGCCAGCACATCAAATAAATGAGCTAGGACTCTGGGGGTATCCACGGCATCCCCCTGCGCCTGCCCAGCATCAGCATAAAAAAACTGCTGATCATCAACATCAGAGCCCGCAAACAATTCCCCCTCCTAAAGCAGGGAATAATCCGACCAGTCAAGGGAATCATACTCATCAAAATCCAGAGCCGGCGCGGCCGGAGACAGGTGTCTTCTCTTAGCTGGGGCCTTTCTGGCCGCAGAGCTAGAAATCAATTTCTCGATGTTGGCCAATCTAGCACATACATCAGATTGCGACTCCCCGCTAATGACAGTGTCACATGGGGTACAGACAAGGCGGGGTGTAGTGGGTGATGAGGCCGGCGGCACTGACTCAGACGCCTGGGACCCTGACTGCCGCGTTATGGCCTGCTGAGCACATGGTATACAAATCGGTACATTATCCCCTGTAAGGGATACCCCACAACCCACACACAGCCAGGATTGCCCCGAAGGGAGCCCGAGCCCGGTATCCTGGCGAGCCTCCATATGGTGATTTTAAGGTAGTCGCAATGACCAGAGGGAATTACGCTGCTTGAGCTATCCGGGATGCCCCTTTAAGTCCCTACTGGGAGGATTTGTAAGACCCCAAATTTAATCTCCGAGGGACCCTAGGACCGGGAGAACCCCCTTTAATTTTGATTGATAGGGAGTCCTTCTGAAAGACACAATGTGAAAGGACCCATAAGAAGGCACACACATGCAGACATCTGTACATATAATGAACATAATGTATATAACCATTAATAAGGAAAAATATATCCAATATAAGGGAATGGGCAGGCCAGTCCCAACGCGCTAAAATGGGGCAGGCCGCGCACATAAGACAAGCAAAGGGGGGGGGGGGCAACAGGGCACTCACTGCCTTGCAATGGCATCCAGCCAGCGAGGAGTCCTGTGAGAGAGAGGGATTGGATCGTGCCGCGCCTGGCCCCACCCCCATCCCTCAGTAGAGCAAGAGACGTGGATCCCAGCAAATAGCTGGGCTACGCTATGGCGCCATAGGCAGAGGGGGAGGGCCGCGGCGAGCGCGCCAATGGCCCGGCCCCGCCCCCTGCCCGAGCAACCTGAGGAGGAGAAGCTCACCTAGTAAATGGCCTCCACATGCGGCCAGAGGCCCGCACACACAAAAAACGCCCCCCACGAGTGATGAGCGAGCACCCACACACACATGCATACCAACAATAAAGAAGTTTAAGAGGAAGTTGTAAAGGGGAACAGGGAGACCCAGAAGGGGGGGGGGGGGAATCCCACACTAAGGAGTGGAAGGGAACAAACAGGGATGGGGCATCCCAAACCAGGATCACCAACCTGGATACCGCCTACCCCTTAATCTGGGGTCTCACGGGGGAGCATGGCTCCCTAGATACACCTCTAAGGTGTTGGCTACCCTTGCCCGGACCTACAGCCAAAGCTGGGAGGCAAAACATGGGTTTAAATCAAAAAAGGTCCGGGCAGAAATAGAACAAATTGGCCGTGTGAAGACCCGGCTTACCTGCAAGGAAGAAACACAGCCATCTTCTGACTTGCTCGCCGTCCTGCAGAGACGAATACTGGGTAATGTGTGGGAGGTCCCAGGTATTTATGGACCGGGAGGGGCTCCTTTTTTTCTCTGCAGAAGTTCACCCTCTACTGGTTATAACCCATATGTCATGAATATTGGAAGCGGGGTGTGTGACATACTTGGAATATATTCCCAAAGGACAACTAAAAAATGATAAAACACAATTGTTCAGATGAGAGAGCTTTTCAAGAACAGGCTAAACAAGTTAAAACAAGATTTAAAGAAAAAGGATATACAGAAGAAACCCTCAATCAAACAATTAAAGAGATCAACGAGGAAACCAATAAGAATAACCCAGAAGGGAATGAAAAGAAACACCCAAAAAGCTGAACCAAAACCATACTAAACGAGGTGCCTTTCAATAAGTTCCATAAGGACTATAAAAAAGTGGAAAAAATCATTAGAAAACACTGGAAAGTATTAGAAACAGATCCCACTTTGAAAGAAATTGTTGGAGAAAAACCTAGACTCATATATCGAAAACCACAAACACTAGCACAGCAACTAACAAGCAGTCACATTAACCCTCCAGAACAAAAAGCAATTATGACACAACCTCTGGGCTTTAACAAATGCAGAGACTGTAATGTATGCAGAATAACATTAAAAAATACCACTTTTCCCAGAAGACGTGTAGACTTCACAAATCTTGTATCCGGCATAACGTACAAACTTAAGGACAGTACCACCTGTAATACATCAGGTGTGATCTACTGCTTACAATGCCCTTGCGGTCTGATATACGTTGGGCGAACAAAAAGGCCTTTCAAAATTAGAATATCAGAACACATTAGGAATATTAAGAAGAAATTATTGACACATAGCGTCTCAGCCCACTTTGCTGACATCCATAAAGGAGATCCAAAAAATATGCTATATTGGATATTAGAGAAAATCCAGCTCAACTGGAGAGGTACAGACATTCAAAAAGAACTCTCAAAAAAAGAGACAAGATGGATATTTAAGCTGAACTCACTAGAACCTACTGGATTAAATATAGAAATTGACTTGAACTGCTTTCTGGATAATAAATGAATTATTTCTTCCTTCTTTTATCACCACATGCTTCTTTTATAATGCTTCATTTATTACCATATGCTTTTATCAATTATCATTATATGTTTTATTAATCACACACCATTATTAACCACTAATATATTATAATATATAACTCTTAGCCATTGATTCATTTATTTATGAATTTATAATATATATTTGTTCACACATAATTAATATATTTCTTACATAATTCTTATATAATTATTAATTTATTCAAATCGCCTTTAATTAATATAATCCTGTTTTTTTAAATCATAAAATCAGCCGAACTGCATATTTTTCTGCCTTCACTTTATAATCATCACATATGTTCCAACTTCACCAACTACATTTAGCCTTAATCTAAAGCCATAAAAACTGCCCACAAATTACTCATAGAACTGCTACAATGGAGAGAAAAAACTAAAGATCAGAACATCTGAAAAGCATTATGTATGTTTCACAACTACAAATGCACTTAATAACTAAGTTTAATAACAACATTTACTGAATCACATTTTCAATACAAAGAAACTGACCCATTTTTTGTTATGTTCCAGCTGATAAACAAGACAGCGCGCTCCGGGAAGCCGAGCAAGTGAATACATAATAAACTACCAAAGAAAACTACACTTACCAGAATCCTCCCCGACCACTACTACTACAAAAGGAGAGACCTGAGCGCACCAGGGACCTTGATAATGTTGGTAAACGAAACGCGCGGCGGATCCCACTAGAAGCCGCAGCGAACCCGACTAAAGAAAGAAATCTTCACTGCCAAAACAGCACACACTGAGTTTAAATGCCACAGAGCGGACTCTAAACTGTATATGCAGCACAGCACAGCGCACTTTGAAAAGCGCAACATCGGACATCTAATAAGAGGAGGAAACCCTCCAGTGAGCAAAAAGGAAACCCAGCTCTGCTTTTAATTTTATTTATACTTTATTTTCATTTCATCAACTCTTAAACCAACGTACAATATCTGTTAAAATAAAGCTTTGAAGACCATACTCATTGATTCGATTCTTATTACAATAAGAAGCAACCAACTTCCAAATGCACCACAAGCGGTGCAATACCCCATAACTCTGCGCAACATACTCAGGGGCCCAGGGCAGGTCGTGTACCCCCGGGCCAGGTGGGTAAGTGTTTTAAACATATCTTTCTCAGCCATTTTACTTTCATTGAATACGTAATAAAATGGCAGCAAACTTTGAGTAATATCAACCTTGCAGCCTACATTAGAGAGATTTATGAGACCCCTTGTTTTGGGCACAAACAGAGAAGGCCTCAACAAATGCGGTAACATCACGCCTGATCACGGGCCACCACACATGGCGTTTGGCAAGAGCTAGTCTTGGCATCATGGGACTTCTGCAATGCAGAGAAGCATAGATGTGGTGGGACAAATTGGCAACTGGAAGGTTTACCTGGTGGCGCATCTGCCTGAAATGTCTCTAAATAAACCAGGAAGTAGAACTCCAACCACATAACCAGAGGGCAAGATAGGTTCCTTCTCATCGAATCTGCCCTTACATTCCCCGAAGTTACATGATAAAGCATCTGCTTTGGTGTTCTTTGCTCGCGGTTGGAAAATAATACCAAAATGGAAATGGGAGAAAAAGAGCGCCCAGTGAGCCTGTCGGGAATTAAGTCTGTGTTAAACCCCCTGGGATCTCAGGCATGCCCACATTGCTAGCCCTCCCATGGCACATACTTAATCAAAACTCAATGCTGTGCATAATAATACGGGGCATGAAACTACTTTTTGTGCTCAGAGCTCGGCATGGAGAGCATGGAGCAGCTGGTATCACTGGTTTCCTCCAGCGTGGCAGTGCATCAGCCAGGAAAGCCTGGGACGTGGCCCAAGCATGCACCATGGGATTGCTTGTGAGGTATGTATCATGCAATTGTTTGTGAGCAGAGGTGGCACTAGATTTTTTTTCCAATGAATAGAAATATTCCTCCCAGCATCCTGGAGGAGCATTTTGGGTCACAGAGGAGTACAACACTTGCAGTAACTAAAATGAACAACATAAAAGGTATAGGTGGTGTTAAACTAGACCAACAGCTTCCTCTCCCAGCATCTCAGTTATGCTACTGCCTGGATTCAACTGACATAACTGACAATGGATCCCGGTTGGAAGATAATACCAAAATGGAAAAGGGAGAAAAAGAGCACCCAGTGAGCCTGTCGGGAATGAAGTGTTTTGGCGGATTTAATATATTCAAGGTTCTTTTGATCAGTGTAAACTGTAATTGGGTGTAGAGAACCTTGCAACCAATGTCGCCATTCCTCAAAAGCCAACTTTATGCCTAATAATTCTTGATTGCCCACGTCATAGTTTTGTCCTACTGAACTAAATTTTTGTAAAAAATAGGCACATGGGTGTAATCTTTCGGGGGAACTGGAAAATTGAGAAAAAACACTTCCTACCCCAAGTCGTCTACTTCAACAAAGAATGGATAATTGAAATCGAGATGAATTGGTACTAGAGCTGATGTGAATGCCTTTTGTGCCTTTTAAAGTGGACCAAAACGTCTATTTCCCCATCCCTAGGGCATCCCAATGTGGGATACATCACTGTGTTAAACCCCCTGGGATCTCAGGCATGACCACACTGCTAGCCCTCCCGTGGCACATACTCAATCAAAACTCAATGCTGTGCATAATAATACGGAGCATGAAACAACTTTTTGTCCTCACAGCTCGGCATAGAGAGCAGGGAGCAGCTGACATCACTGGTTTTCTCCAGCGCAGCAGTGCATCAGTCAGGGACGTGGCTCATGCATGCACCATGGGATTGCTTGTGAGGTATGTATCGTGCAATTGTTTGTGAGCAGAGGTGGCACTAGTTTTTTTCCAATGAATAGAAATATTCCTCCCAGCATCTTGGAGGAGTATTTTGGGTCACAGAGGAGTACAACACTTGCAGTAACTAAAATGAACAACATAGAGGTATAGGTGGTGTTAAACTAGACCAACAGCTTCCTCTCCCAGCATCTCAGTTATGCTGCTGCCTGGATTCAACTGACATAACTGACATCCACCTTGTAAAACTTTGTAAAAGTATGAACTGAAGACCAAGTGGCAGCCTTACAAACCTGTTCAACCAAAGCCTGGTGCTGAAAAGCCCAAGAGGCACCAATAGCTCTGGTAGAGCTGTGATCCGAAAAGGGGGTTCCTTCCCCCTGGCAGAATATGCTTGTACCACCGCCACCACCACTGTCTGATCCACTTACTGAGAGTGGACTTGGCTGGTGGCAAACCTTTCCTAGAGCCTTCTGTTAGGACAAAGAGTAAATCCGACTTCCTGAAGGATTCAGTCGCAGTCAGGTAATACTTTATGGCTCTGACCACATCCAAGGCATGGCGGGTCCTTTCCTTGGAATTAGCCGGTGCTGGACACAAGTAAGGTAAGACAACTTCCTCATTAAGGTGAAAGGGAGAAACGACCTTAGGCAAAAATGAAAAACCACCTTATCCCTGTGCAGCTCAAAGGTGGCTTCATACAAAGCGCGGCCAGCTCTGATACACGACGCACCGAGGCGATTGCTACCAAAAAGACCACTTTGAGAGTCAACCTAGACAAGCCATCATCGCACAATGGCTCAAAGGGAGGGCCCTGAAGAGCAGATAGTGCTAAATTCAAGTCCCACACCGGTAATACTGACTTACGCGGTGGCCAGACATGAGTGACTCCCTGGAAAAAAGTCTTGATCAACCTATGGTTGGCAATGGATCTCTGGAAAAAAATAGCTAAGGCCGAGCCTTGACCCTTAAGGGCGCTCAGCTGAAGACCCAAGTCTAAGCCGTGTTGTAAAAACTCCAGAATCCTAGAAATAGAAAATATGCGACAAGGGAGACTCTTGGTCTCGCACCAAGCAATATAGGTGTGCCAAACTTTGTAGTATGTCATGGAAGAAGATTTCTTCCGTGCCTGAATCATTGTCTGCATGACCGTGGCTCGATAACCCCTTCTCAGTCAGGATTGAGGTTTCAATAGCCAGGCCGTCAAAGCCAGCATCCGTAAATTCGGGTGCCGTAGCGACCCCTATGTGAGAAGCCCTGGGTCGTCGGGCATGATGGAGTGATCTATTGACGTCTGAACTATCTCCGCAAACCAACTCCTTCTCGGCCAGCGAGGGGCCACCAGGATGGTTGGTACTCCTTCCTGGGCTATCTTGCACAGCACTCTGCCCAGGAGTGGAAACGGAGGGAATGCATACAGAAAATTCAAATCCGTCCAAGGAATCGCCAGAGCGTCGGTTGCAATGGCCAGAGGATCTCTTGAGAGGTAAACGAACCTTGGAAGCTTGTGATTGTGTCTGGACACAAACAGATCCACGTCCGGCTGACCCCAGCGAGACACAGAGCGTGAAAGGTCTTGCTGCTGAGAGACCATTCCCCCAGGCGCGAGGCACTCCTGCTCAGGGAGTCTGCCTCCTGGTTTTCCACCCTGGGGATGTAGACCGGCGAGATGCAGGGAACATTCTTCTCTGCCCAAGTCAGAATCTGGGTTACCTCCTTGAGGGAGCTCTTGCTCAGAGTACCGCCCTGGTGATTGATTTAGGCGACCGCCGTCTGATTGTCCGAGTGAACCTGGATCGCACGACCCCTTAAATGGGGGGTCAAGTGTAGAAGCACCAACCGGATCACTCTCAGCTCCAAGAGATTTATGGGTAGGCGGTTCTCCCTCAGGCCCCACTGACCCTGGATCTTCTGGGTCTGCCAAACACCTCCCCAGCCTGTCAGACTGGCATCCGTGGTAACTATCTCCCAATGGGGAGTCAGAAAGGACTTGCCCACCAGCAGGTTCCGGGAGTCCAACCACCACAAGAGGGACTGCCTGGCCAGGGGGGGCAGCGAAAAGCCTTGAAGAGGTCTCATGTGAAATTGGGCAAAGGGCACTGCCTCGAAGCAGGACACCATAAGGCCCACCAATCTCATCCCCACACATATCGACGGCTGCTGACAAGACAGCAAGGCCTGCACCTGCGTCTGGATACCCAAAACCTTCTGCTGTGGCAGGAAAATCTTGACCTGAGCTGTGTCTATCGTCATTCCCAGGAAGGATCTCACTGTTGCGGGAGTGACAAAGGACTTTGGGTAATTGATTACACAGCGGAAGGCCTCTAGGGTTTACAACACCATCCGAGTATCGCTCTCGGCCTGCTGAAGGGACTGGACTGCAATCAGCAAGTCGTCCAGATAGGGTAACACACGAATGCCCTGGCTCCTCAGGATAGCCATGATGCCCACCAGCACCTTGGTGAACACACGGGGGGCTGAGGATATCCCGAATGGAAGTGCTACAAACTGGAAATGCTGTTCCTCCAGAGCAAACCTCAGGAACTTCTGATGTCCCAGGAAAATTGGGATGTACAACCCCCAATGTCCACCATGGTCATGAAGTCGCCGGGCTGAAGGGATCCCACCGCCAACCATAATGTTTCCATGCGGAAATGTATGATCTTTACAAACTTGTTGAGACCCTTCAGGTCCAGGATAGGCCTTAGCGTTCCGTCATTCTTGGGAACCGTGAGCAGGTTGGAGTAAAATCCCTGACCCTGTTCCTGGCAAGGTACAGGGCAAGTCACACCTATCCGCAGGAGGTGTTGCACAGCCATTCTCAAGGCTTGAGCTTTTAGCGGGTTTCAAGATATCCTGGAACTGAGGAATTTTGTGGGCGGCCTGGCTGCCAGCTCTATCTTGTAACCGGAGGACACTACCTCCTGAATCCACCGATCTGAGACATGCCGCCTCCAGATCTGAGAAAACAGCAGAAGCCCCCCCCCCCCCACCCGGATGGGTGAGGACGCCCCCTTAAGCCTGGGAGGGGGCTTGGATTTAGCTCCCCAGGAAGGGTTGGATCGGCCGCGGGACCTACCTCTGCCCCAAGTATCTCTGCGGCCACCTGGAAATGAAGAACCTCTTCCTCCTTGAAAGGAACGATAGGAAGAGGGGTTCCGAAAGGACCGAGCAGGCTTCCTTCTCTGAGGGAGTCTACTATCCTTGATCAAAAGGTCCAGGTGTTCCCCAAACAGTCTGTTCCCCACAAAAGGGATACTCGTGAGAGACTTCTTGGCAGCCTTATCAGCAGACCACTGCAGCAGCCAAAGCGATCGGCGGAGAGCCACAAGCCAAGCCGAAATCCTGACACCGAGCCGGACCACATCATCCATGGCAGTAACAACAAAGCCAATGAAATCCAAGCAGGCCTTGAGGTCCTTATACTCCTCAACCCGCCTGTGAGCCTTAGCTCTATCCACAAGATGTCTCACTTTCCTTTTGTTGGCTAATGAGACAATCGCCAAGGTGCACACAGGGCGAAAGAGGGCACCAGCAAAGGTGAACGCATGGCAGACCAGCTGATCAATGCGCTTGTCTGCAGGGTCACGTAAGGAAGCATTGTCGGGTGACGGCATAACCATAGTGTTGGACAAGCCTGACACGGGAGGTTCCACCTCGGGAGGGTGAGACCATAGCCGAACCAAATCATCAGAGAAGGGATACCGCCTATCCAGGCGCCTAGGGACCGATGGTAATTTGTTAGGCCTTTCCCATTCCTTAAAGGAGCACTATTGCGAAAATTTGCATTAAGAAAGATAAAAAATTAAATAGCCACACAATAGCTTCTAACATGTGTATAAATAATGTGTCAATAGAAAAAACATATGCCTTACTTTTAAATTGTATAACGAAAATGGCTCAGTACATTTGCTGAATGGGGGGGGATCAGCTGGGTTTTATTCAGTGAGCTGCATCATTTAGCCCACTGGTCTCCTAGCAACAGCTTTCCTCACAGGCAGGCGCTGTACTAGGTGGTAACAGCTGTGTGTGTGAGGTGCTGCTTCTGTGAGGAGACCATCAGGTGACTGAAATATGTAATATACTCAAATATCTTTACGAAATAAACTAAACTGACTGCAGGTATATACAAAGATATTAAAGTGAAACAAAACTCTGAGTGGCCGACCCTGAGGTCTAAAAGACTCTGGCCTTCCCCCTGGCGCATCCTAAATCAGGATGCCCCACTGTGTGAAAAGCCACCCAGGTCACCACAAATCCCACGGTTTTTCCTGGCTCCAATGTAAATAGCCGTAGCAGCATCTTCAGCATCTCTGGGCTGAGGCGCGCTGCCACAGATAGCCATTTAGATAAGCTGGGCGGCCAAAGATGTTGCTGCTCAGGCTCCCGATTGCCATGCTCTGCATGCAAATAGAGCCAGCCGAGCAAACCGTGCTGACTGGATGTGAGCCCATGCATGCGCCAAGGGACAGGGAAAGGTACGTTTTCACAAGAAACTGGGGGATTTCACATAGCCAGGCATCCCAAGTTGGGGTTCCCCTAGAGGCACAAAACAAAACTCCAAATAGTGAAAATCCTGGTTTGTGCTTCACTCGAAACACACAAAGCTGAAAAAATACATGGAAAAACGTGTTGTATGAATATGAAAGAGAAAATGGTAAACCTGCAGCAGAGGAAACATGAAAAAAAAATGTTAAAATAAAATATGTGTAGAGCAAAGAAAAAAACAGGATTTAAACACAAAATTCTGAATTAAACTAAACAAAAAAATAAAATTGGAGGGACTGGGATATGAACTCAATGCTATGCTTCATAGACCAGCACACTAAACATTGAACATTGAACAATGTACACTGTGTGTACCCCCTACAGTGGCCAGGAATTGTTTATTTTCCCGCAATCGTGGGCTACATACCTGGCATCCCTGTAGTTGAGGCACACGCCCGCAGTCAGCCATTCATTCAGATAGGCTGGCCACAGGAGCATGTGTGCTCTGCAGGGAAACTGGCATGTGGCTGCCCCCTCCCTATGTCAATGCTCAGTTATAAGCAATGCTTTTTGCCGTGCAATAGCATGCATGGCATAATGCGCTGATTGCAGGAGAGACCACGCATGCACCACGGGAGCAGCGGATAGGAAAATGGTGTGGGTGATCTAGGGTTTTGGGATGCCCCAGGGATATGGACCAATCACCAGGATAGTGAAAATCCTGGTGGAAGGTCTACTTTAAAACAGAATAAAACCCTGAGATCGGCTTTCCCTGGGGCAACCCAAAATCAAAATGGCCCACTGTGTAAAACCCCCCGGGGTCGCCGCAAAACTCACCTTTGCCCTGGCTTCTTCGAACGCATGCGCATGCCTCAGACAGGCTTCTTCACCCAGGGGTGCGTCCAACCTCACTCTAATTGCCATGCAAGCTGTTTGTCCAGCATTAATATGCATGGTAAATGGCTCCAACTGAACAAGAGCACTAAAGGACTGAGTTTTTTATAAACAATTTGAGGGGTTTCACACAACAGGGCATCCCAAATCAGGAGCAAGCCAAGTGGACATTAAAGTGGACCAACACCCAGGGGTGATCTATAAGATTCCCGGGCCGATCACCTCCCTCACCACGGGACATCCGAGATCGGGATGTCCCGTGGGGTGAAACCCCCCCAAAACCTTACCCCTCTAGACGTGCGCGCGCCCGCGCCGGCCGTTTGTGAATGGCCGGCGCGGGCGCGCAGCCCTGTAAGAGTGACGTGCGGGAGGCGGCGGCGGACGCGCTGTCTTGGACGTCGCTGTCACCCGCTTGGACGTCGGCGGGGATTGGACGGCATGGTCACATGGGAGCGTGGTGAGGTGAGTTTTTGGGGCTTTCTGGGGGGTTTCACACAGCGGGGTGCCCCCCTGAAGTGGACCAAAACCCAGGATAGTCAAAATCCTGGGTGTTGGTCCACTTTAAAGTGGGCCAACACCCAGGGGTGATCGGCCCGGGAATCTATAAGATTCCCGGGCCGATCACCTCACACACCGCGGGACATCCGAGATCGGGATGTCCCGCGGGGTGTAACCCCCCCAAAACCCCGAAGAATCCTTACCTCTCCAGCCGCTGCTTCCGCCGCCGCCGCCTCTCTCGCGCTCCTCTAGACGTGCGCGCGCCGACCGTCTCTGAATGGCCGGCGCGGGCGCGCACACGTCAAGAGTGGCGCGCGGGAGGCGGCGGGCGCGATCCCTTGTCCGTCGACGGACGTCACTTTTCCGTCGCCGGGCATTGGACAGCGCACTCACGTGGGAGCGTGGAGAGGTGAGTTTTCGGGGTGTTTGGGGGGGTTTCAGCCAGCGGGGCACCCCAAATCGGGGTGCCCCGGGGAAGTGGACCAATACCCAGGATAGTCAAAATCCTGGGTGTTGGTCCACTTTAAGTCCTAAAGGGTCCATTCATCAGTAATTTACCCAACTCATTAGTGGCAATAACTTGTGTTAGGGTGGCTCCTGTCTGGTCATGGAGAGATGCATCCTCCTAACATGTCAGCTGTTTTGAGCAGTGAGAGGAAAGGGTAAGCAGGGGGTCTGAAAATAAGCAATCATTATCAGCAGGGCCGGCATCAGCACTCGGCAAGCCTGGTCAGCTGCCGGTGGCCTCAACCCCCCACGGGGGCCCACTGACACATGGCACAATGTGGTTTAAGATCTTAGACTTTGTTTGCCACTAACATTGCATCGGGCTCCTTCGCCTCCCCCCCCTCAGCTCTGCCCATCCCTGCCCCCCCAGTTCTGCCCCATCCATCCATGTCCCCCCAGCTCAGCTCCATCCATGTCCACCCAGCTCAGCCCCATTCATCCGTGTCCTCCCAGTTCTGCCCCATCCATTTATGTCCCCCCAGGTCTGCCTCATCCATCCATGTCCCCCCAGTGCTGCCCCATCCATCCATGTCCCCTCAGCTCTGCCCCATCCATCCATGTCCCCTCAGCTCTGTCCCATCCACTCAGCCCTATGCCTCTCCATCCCTGCCCTTCCAGCTTCGCCCATCTACCCCTCCTCCTTCCAGCTCTGCCAGTCTATCTATTGTTCTTCCAGCTCTGCCCATCTACCTCCCTCCCACCAGCCCTACCCAGCCATTCCTGTCCTTTTCATTTTACCTACCAATCCCTCTTCCTCCCAGCTATCTCTCCATTCATCCATTCCTGCCCTTCCTGTTTTGTTCATCCCCCTTCCTCAATACTCTGCCCACTCATGTGGGGCCAAACTAAAAAAACAGCTCCAATAGGGGGTTGGAGGGCAAGCAACCCTTTTTAGTTTTGGCCATGAAATTTATAGACACCTGACCCGCGACTCTCCACCACAAAGGGGCCCACAGAGCCCATGCTGCCCGAGGGCCCACATAAACCTGGAGCTGGCCCTGATCAGATGTCCCCACAGCGGAAGCATAGCAAAGCCCCTGTGATATCCACTTTGTGCCTTTTCTGGGCACCCCTGGAAATGTTGCCACACTGCCACTAACCAGGGAGTGACATTGTGAGAACATTCGCTCACATGTTGCAGGTGGGGAGCAGCATGGCAGCCAGACAGATGGGTGCCCCCTCCCCCATGCTGCTTGTCGCTGGCCTCCTTGTCCCTGCTGGCCAGCATGGGTGGTGGCAGTCAGTGGCAGGAGCAGCCCTCCAGCATGCAAATGCTCTGCTCGGTCTCGAAGTGGAAAAGGGCAAGCCACTTGCCATCTATGCTGGGTCCAGGGCTGGCTCCTCCATAAACGGGACATATGCGCACTCTGCTTCCCATGTGTCAGCGTCTGACTGCCTTCCCACCTGGCTGGAAGTGATATCACGTGACTGCTGCTAATCCAACCCTCTGTCCAGCCCTCTCCCTGCCCTGCAATGTCACATGACTGCCGCTAATCCAACCCTCTCTCTGCCCCATTGTCCTGGCTACACAGACAGGCGCTGCCAATTTCACAAAATGTGTAGCCAGACACGTTGGAACCTCACAGAAATGTATTTATTTATTTTTAAAGCTTATATAACGCTAAATTGTGCATTATTGAAACCTCTGCTTGTGAGGGTAGCTCTGGAGTGTTTTAGACTTCAGGGATGGCAAATATAGGTTTTAGTCCACTTTAAAGTAGTAAATAAATGATGTTCTAGTCACTAATCTCCTAAACTAGGAGAAGGACCAGGGCAATATCAGACCCTACTTAGCTTGAATTGTGGCTGGTCTGTGGGAGGACCAGTGGTTTCCGATGGGGCAGAAGGGGTTAATGGTGAGGAGACTGAGTCTCTTCTGCAATTTGCCCCCTCTTCAGCCTCTGAGCCAATTGGGCGCGGGAGTTGCCACAGCCACCAGCACCGTGACATTTGCCCTACACGGACATGTGCGTTTGTGGTATGCCTTTTCCCTTCCTGGTGGGCGGAGAAGGCACAGACACTAGGCCTGCGAGAGCCCAGCAGTGCGCCAAATTGTGAAGGTGCATGGGTGGCCATTGGTGAAGTGCTCAAGAGGGGAGTAGCAACTTTAGCTTACATGGGTATCCAGATAGGCAGCAACACTGAATCCTGCTCCTAGTCTCCCCAGAGTTGTAGCACAGACAAGACACGGCCCCAGGAGAGTACATCTCCTTGTGGCACCCCCTCGACATGCCCTCCACACTGGACCTTTGGGTGGAGGGCATGTTGAAAGGGGGAATCTGCCAAGCTGGAGCTTGCAGTTCTCCAGGCCTATAGCTGGTGAGCAGTTGGGCCATGTAGTTCCTCAAGGTTGGGGAGGAGTAGGGGCTGGGTCTTTGGTACTCTGGAAACAGCTGGACCTTGTAGTTACTCCATAGTAAGTTGGGCCTTGATGTTCACCAGGGCTGGGGATGGTAAGCAACTGGGCCTTGTAGTTCCTCCAGGGGAAGCAGCTGGGCCTTGTAGTTCCTCCAGGGGAAGCAGTTGGGCCTTGTAGTTCCTCGAGTGGAAGCAGCTGGGCCTTGTAGCTCCTCCAGGGGAAGCAGATGGGCCTTGTAGTTCCTCCAGGGGAAGCAGCTGGGTCATGTAGTTCCCCAGGGTTAGGGAGGAGTAGCAGCTGGGTCTTTGGTACCCTGGGATCAGCTGGGCCTTGTAGTTACTCCATAGTAAGTTGGGGCTTGGTGTTCACCAGGGCTGGGGATGGTAAGCAACTGGGCCTTGTAGTTCCTCCAGGGGAAGCAGCTGGGCCTTGTAGTTCCTCCAGGGGAAGCAGCTGGGCCTTGTAGTTCCTCCAGGGGAAGCAGCTGGGCCTTGTAGTTTTAAGCCGGTTACCTTGGCCTGATCCATAGTTAGACCTGTACTAGAGATTATGTACCCTAAAAAGGGGACTTCAGAAACTTCGGAAACACATTTTTTGAGCTTGGCATACAAGCAATTCTCTCTCAATTTCTGCAATACCAGACGAACATATCCTCGGTGTTCAGCTAGGTTAGGAGAGAAGATGAAAATATCATCCAGGTAAATCACCACAAACCGACCCAAGAATTCTCTAAAAACTTAATTTACAAAATCTTGGAAAACTGCCGGAGCATTACAGAGACCGAATGGCATTACGAGATATTCATAATGCCTGTCTTGGGTATTAAAGGCAGTTTTCCACTCGTCACTCTGACGGATTCTAATCAAATTATAAGCCCCACTCAGGTCAAGTTTAGTTAAAACCTTGGCCCCAATAACCTGAGTAAACAGCCCATCAATCAATAGAAGGGGGTATTTAATCTTGATGGTGATCTTGTTCAGGCACCAATAATCAATGCAGGGACGGAGACCCCCATCCTTCTTCTCCACAATGAAAAACCATGCACCAGCTGGTGAAGTGAATGCCTGAAAAAATCTCTTCTGAAGATTCTCGGCTATGTACTCCTTCATGGCCTTACTCTCCGCCCAAGTTAAATTATATATCTTTCCCTTGGGAGGCATAGATCCCGGGAGGAGGTCGATTGGGAAATCGAAAGGCCTATGGAGGACGGAGTACATCAGCGGCCTTCTCGGAGAATACATCTGCAAAATATGCATAGGGAGAAGGGATCCCTTCTGAAGTCAAGTGAGTGGCACGTATGGATAACTCAAGACACGACTCAAAACACTGTGGCCCCCACTTGATAATCTGTCCAGAGACCCAGTCAATTTGAGGATTATGTTTGGACAACCAGGGCAATCCTAACATTAACCCTTTCGCTGCCAGCCTACCTGCAGCATTTGCCACTCCCTGTTGCCAGACCATGTTTCACTATTTTGCGCTCCCCATGTTCAACTGTGATTTTTGAAAGGATTTCCAGGGATTTCCCAGGAAAATGATATATTGTTTTTTTCAAGAGAGTCTGGGCTTCAACATGAAATCTCTTGTTTGTCATTTTTTAGGTGTATTCTCAATACTTTTTGGTGAAATATGTGCAAAAAAAAATAAAAAAAATCAATTTTTTGCAATTTGTAGTGTTTTTTTTGTAATCAAAAATATAAGTTTGTCAATAAAATTTTATTGCGTGTGAAACCCTAATTTCTCCCAGTCACAGCGATACCACATATGTATAGGTAAACACCCTTTCCTGCCCAGGAGACTCCCCCAAACTGAAACAGAGCTTTAGGAGATTTTCAGATAAAATACAACTGCGCTATGCGCACCTTGCAGTTTTTCCAGAAAAACAACCATTTACATTTAAAATACCCCTCACAAACTATATATTCTCTGGAAAAACACACCTCAAGCTTTCTAGGCGTACCAAGCTTGTTTATGTGGGCTTAGTTTTCTGGAAGTAATCCCTCAATGTATTCTTTGGTTGCACAAAGTTTCCCTAAAAAATAAAAAGGAAGAATCAAGCCACATTTTCCTAAAAAAAAAACTATATGCAAACAAGAAAAAACAAGTAAAATCTCAAAAAGCAACATCCCCCGAACAGAACGATACCCAACATGCATAGGTACTGTCAAGGGTAGAGTTGGCAAACACCCCAAAGTAAAGCATGCGCATAACAGTAATTTTACTTGAAAATTTCAGCTCTGCAGACAAAATGCGCACCTTGCAATTTTTCAACCAAAACAACCCTTTATATTTGGAATATCCCCTATAAACCATATATTCCCTGAAAGTACACATGTTAAGCTTTCTAAGAGTACCCAGCTTGTTGTAGTAGGCTCACCTTTCTGGAAGTAATCCCTCAAATAATTCTTAGGTTGCACAGAGTTTCCCTAAAAAAATGAATAAAAAAACTTAATAAATAACATGTTTTCCTAAAATATAAATATGCAAACAAGAAAAAGTAAGCTAAATCTGAAAGAGCAAGGTCCCCCGAGCAGAACAATACCCAACATGCATAGGTACTATTAACCCTTTTAATTGCCAACCTACTTGAAGTTTTGTCACCCTCGGTTGACAGGTCATTTTTCCCCATTCTGTGCCATGTTTAACCGTGATTTTTGCTGGAATTTTCAGGAAAATTATAGATATATATTTTGCAGCAGAGTTTAGGCTTGAACATGAAATGTCTTGTTTGTAATTTTTCTACTGTTTTTTTTTTATATTTTTGTGTAAAAATAAATACATATTTTTTAGACAATTGTCTCCTTTATTATAAATAAAACATTTACTTTATTAGAGAAAAACATAGCCCAATTTCTCCCGATTACAACGGTACCACATATGTATTGGTAGCCCCCCATTCTTGCCCAGGAGAACCCCCAAACTGAAAATAGCATTTTATAACATTTACAAATAAAATACTACTACTATCTACACTATAAACATAAGGGGTTAATTAAAAAAAAAAAATACATAAGGAACCCCCTCCCTTGGAGGGAGAGACTTCATTTTTTGGGGGAATTTTAAGGGTTAAAAACCCTTAAAAATCCCCCAAAAATCGAAATGGGGTCCCCCTTACCCAGCATTACCAGCCCGGGACCAGCTATGGGGGAACAGAGTGGAGGGGCCAGCTTTTGTGGCCCCCCACCCTGTAGCCTACAAGCCCACATAGCCTATGTGGGCCCAGGCTCTTCTGCCCCCCTCCCCTCCTGGGCTTTGGGGAGGCAGGTAATTGGGGGTGCTGGGGGTTAATGGCAAGTCACCTGCTAGCGGCAGGTGACTTGCCAGACCCCAGCCTTGTGAACTGGTATAAGGGTCTCATGGACCCCTTACCAGTTCACAAGGGGTTAAGTGTAAAAAAAAAGACACTGACACATAAGAAAAAATATTTTATTATTATTTTTTTTTACTTTTTAATACTTACCTTCCATCCATCCCACGCTGATCAATCTGGCTTCCTGCTCTCCTGCTGCAGCTGGAAGCCTTTTATAGCTGCTAGGCGACAGAACAAAAAGGGTTAATTTAAAAAAAAAATGACATAGGGTCCCCCCGTTGGAATTTTAAGGGTTAAAAACCCAATTTCTGCCCTCTCCTCGCCACGGAAGAGGCTGGGGGGGGCGATCGGAGGCCCCCCCCAGTGAAGAGGACACCCATCGGGGGACAGCGCAGCCTCTGGTAGCGTGGCCTCTGGTAGCGGGTACTGCCGAAGCGGGGGGGGGGGGGGCCTATTCCGGGGGATCGGATGGCACCAAATTAAAGGGGAGACCCGGCCGGATCCAACGAGGGGTCAGGTGAGTATTGAGCCAAGCCAGCCCGTAGGTGTTACGTGCTTAGCAACAAAAGGGTTAAAGGGGTGAGGGGCATTTTAATAAGGAGAAAACTTAACCATTCAGTGTGACCAGCCCCAACTCTAATGAACACTGGAAGGGTTCTAAAGTGAATCATACCCTTGACAGGAGGGGTATTATCAATGGTCATGACCCTTATGGCTTTAGATAGAGGCTGTAATGGAATTTTAATGGTTTGCACTAGATCTAGATCCATAAAAATACCATTTTGTGAGTACTCACCTGTAAAATGGATATTGTCAGTGTGTCACACACCCCGCTTCCCCTTTAATTCTTACGATCGGGTTACTCCACCAGCAGGTGGCGACGTTGCAGAGAGAAGTCTTGAAAACGAGCCCCCTTCCGGCCTATATATACCTGGGACCTCCCACTTAACTCCCAGTGAATTCAAAAGCAGAAAGAGAAGGTACCAGGAAATCCAATGGTAACCTCAAAATAAAGAAAAGCTTCACCATATAAAGGACCCAGGATACCGAAAAGGGCGGGTGAAGCGGGGTGTGTGACACACTGACAATATCCATTTTATAGGTGAGTACTCACAAAATGGTATTATTCTCAGTGTGTCACACACCCCGCTTCCCCTTTAATTCTTACGATCGGGACATCCAAAAGCAGTGTCCACAAGGGATGGGTATCGGAAGGCAAAATGAAGCATAACTTAAATGACTGCAGTCTGCAGAACTTTGCGGCCAAACACAGCATCCGCTGAGGCCCGCAAATCAACCTTGTAAAACTTAGAAAAAGTATGAACAGAAGACCAAGTAGCAGCCTTACAAACTTGTTCAACAGAAGCTTGGTGCTGAAAAGCCCAAGACGCTCCAACGGCGCGAGTAGAATGAGCAGTGATACGAAAAGGAGGAACTTTCCCCTTAGCAGAATAGGCCCCAATAACGGCCTAACGTATCCATTTGCTAATGGAAGATTTGGCCCTTCCTAGGCCCACAGGGCACAACAAAAAAGGCATCAGTTTTACGAAAAGGAGAAGTAATAATCAAATAGTACTTAGCACAGCGTACTGCATCCAAACAATGCAAAACCCTCTCCTTGTCATTCTTAGGCTTAGGACACAAGGAGGGAAGAACAATATCCTGATTCAAATGAAAAGCAGAAACAACCTTAGGAAGAAAGTCCGGTTTGAAACGAAAGACCACTTGGTCCTGATGCCTCTCAAAGTAGGGCGCCTGAATCGACAAGGCTGCCAACTCTGAGACACGCCGAACCGAAGTGATAGCTACCAAGAAGGCAGTCTTCTGAGTCAAGGTAGACAAAGCAATATCCTGCAAGGGCTCAAAGGGAGGAGCCTGCAGAGCAGAGAGAACCAAGTTCAAGTCCCAAACAGGGAGTAATGGTTTCCTGGGAGGCCGCACATTCGTAACCCCCTGGAAAAAGGTTTTAACTAAAGGATGAAGCGCAAAACGCTTCTGAAAAAAGATAGATAAGGCAGAAACCTGCCCTTTCAAAGTACTCAGCTGAAGACCAGAGTCCAGCCCTGATTGCAAAAACTCCAGAATCCTGGAAACCGAAAAGAACCTACAAGGCAAAGATCTAACCTCACACCAAGCGATATAGGCTTTCCAAGTCCTATAGTAGATGATCAAAGAAGACCTCTTCCGGGCACCGATCAGAGTCTTAACAACCGAGTCAGAAAGACCCTCCTCCTGCAAGATGGAGGTTTCAGCAGCCAAGCCGTCAAACCCAGCGTTGGTAAATTGGGGTAACACAGCCGACCCTGTGTGAGCAGATCGGGCCGAAGAGGCAGAACAAACTGATCCACTGCCAACCGGACGATGTCTGCGAACCAAACTCGCCTTGGCCACCTTGGAGCCACGAGAATGGCGAACACCCTTTCCAGAGCCAGCTTCCTTACCACCCTGCCTAGCATGGGTATCGGAGGAAACAGGTACAGAAACCCCAGCTCCCCCCAGCTCAGGGACATGGCGTCCACCGCCAGAGCCAGAGGATCCTGGGAGAGCCACACGAAGGTCGGGAGCATGCAATTGTGACGAGAGGCAAACAGGTCCACCTCCGGTGTCCCCCACCGGAGACACAGCGACCGAAAAACTTGAGGATGGAGAGCCCATTCTCCCAGACGGGAAGAGCACCTGCTCAACAGATCCGCTTCCCTGTTTTCCACACCCGGAATGTAAACTGCCGAGAGACAAGGAACATGGGCCTCCGCCCAGGTCAGGATCAGGGACACCTCTCTGAGGGCACCCAGACTGCGAGTCCCTCCCTGATGATTGATGTAAGCAACCACTGTTCGATTGTCTGAGCGAACCTGAACCGGAAGGCCCAGAACCGGTTGAGTCAAAAGAACAAGAACCAGACGGTTGGCTCTCAGTTCCAAAATATTGATGGGCAAGTGGGCCTCTCGAGGTCCCCACTGCCCCCGGAACTGAAGATCCTTCCAGAATCCCCCCCATCCCGAAAGACTGGCGTCCGTGGTGACAATTTCCCAAAGAGGAGTCAGGAAAGACTTGCCCCTCAAAAGATTGGTCGAGACCAACCACCATTGGAGGGACTGCCGGACCCGGGAGGACAACTGGAAGGGCCGATCAAACGACCGTGGTCGCCGGTCCCAGCACGCCAACAGATGAAGCTGAAGCGTCCTCATGTGAAAATGAGCGAAAAAAACTGCCTCGAACGAGGCAACCGTCAACCCTACCAGCCTCATCCCCAGACGGATGGACGGCCGAGGATTGGAAAGAAGGACCCGAGCCAACTCCTGAATCAGACAAACTTTGGACTGAGGCAGAAACACCCTGTGTTGACAAGAATCCAACCGCATTCCCAGAAAGGACACCACCCTGGCCGGAGCGAGGGAGGACTTGGGAAAGTTGATCACCCAACCGAAGCTTCCCAGCGTGGAGACCACCGTCCTGGTGTCGGTCTCCGATTGAATGAGGGACGGAGCCATGATGAGAAGGTCGTCCAGATAAAGTACGACACGAATGCCCCGAGATCGGAGAATGGCCATCACCCCTGCCAGCACCTTGGTGAACACTCGGAGCCGAGGTAAGTCCAAACGGAAGTGCCACGAATTGAAAATGCCGATCCTTCATCACGAACCGAAGAAAGCGCTGATGAGCCTGGCAGATGGGAACATGAAAGTAAGCATCCTTGATGTCTATGGACGTCATGAAGTCCCCCTGCCGAAGAGAACCGACGGCCGAACGCAGAGTTTCCATGCGAAACTTCCGAGTACGGATGAACCTGTTGAGGAACTTCAGATCCAGGACGGGGCGAACTGACCCGTCCTTCTTGGGGACTGTGAAAAGATTGGAATAAAAACCGAGGCCCACCTCTAAGCATGGCACCGGCCGGATGACCGCCATTTCGAGAAGATTGCTTACCGACGCCAGGAGCCCCTGCGCGGCCAAAGGATCGGTGGGCACCCGAGACCGGAAAAACCGTGAAGGAGGGCGAGACTCGAACTCCAGTTTGTAACCGGACGACACCACCTCCCGGATCCATCTGTCCGGAACCTCCTGGTCCCAAACCAGGGAGAAGTGTCGCAATCGTCCCTCCACCCGCACGGGTGAGGGCAGCCCCTAATTGCTGAGCGGGCTTACCAGCAGGCTTGGGCTTGGCGTCCCAGGACTGACCGGGACAACCACGGCCCCTCCCCCGGGTCCAACCTGCACCCCTGGTAGCCGGAAAGGAAACCCTTCTGCCTGCTCTGACTCCCCGAAAGGAGGGACTAAAGGAACTCGCACCCCGAAAGGAGCGACGAGGCCTATTGCGTTGAGGCAATTTACCACCCTTGGTAACTGAATCCAATTTATCGCCAAACAGGCGCAAACCTGAAAACGGGAGCGCTGTAAGCGCCTTTTTAGAGATAAAGTCCGCCGTCCACTGGCGCAGCCAAACTGACCGATGAATAGCAACCAGCAGTGCGGCTGTCCTGCTACTCATTGCAAGCGCATCGTCCTGGGCAGTCAAGACAAAGGAAATAAACGACTCACACTGCTTGAGAGAACTAAACTCATCACAAGCAGGATCAAGACCTGCGTACAGATCCCTAATAATGGACCTAACTGCCAAAAGAAGAAGTGCCGAAGCACACACCGGCCGCAGTGTCGATCTGGCACTGATAAAACCATGGCGAGCCAATTGATCAATCCGACGATCCTCACCATCTTTAATGGTAGTAGTGTCAGAGGAGTGCAACACCACCGTGTTCGACAGCCCTAACACAGGGGTATCGACCAAAGCTTCACCAAATCCTCTGGAAAAGGAAACTAGGAGGAATTCCAGCCAGCGGCGTGGGTTGTTCCCATTCCTTAAGGACAACCCTCACAAAGTGGTGTTGCCTGGGAAACACCAAACGCGGCTGGGGCACATCAAACAACTCACCCTTTGGCGGGGGGACCACCTCGGGCGGATCCAAAGTCAAAATTTCAAACATTTGAGCCAAAATGGAAGGAGTGTCAAGAGACACCCCCGCAGCCTGATCGCCAGAGTCATCCCATAGCTGGTCTGCTGGCTCATCCGACTCCTCAAGGTGTTCCCCCTCCTCATCAGGGGGACAATCGGACCAATCCAATATTTCAAACACCTCATCCTCTGAAACAGGCGCTGCCGGAGAGAGGTGCTTCCGCTTCGCTGTAGCCTTTTGAGCTACCGTGGCGGAAATTATCTTCTCGAGGTTGGCCAATCGTGCACATACCTCGGATTGCGAATCCCCACCTTTGACAATGTCACATGGGGTCCGGAATAAGGGAGGGGGAGGGGTGCAATATTCTGCTTTGCACATGGAACGCATAATATGACATCATCGCCTGGGAGAGAAGCCCCACAACCCCCACACAGCCTGGGTAGCCCCGAAGAGCCATTTCCGGTAATGTCGGAAGCCTCCATATGGTGAAATTATGGTATTCGCAACAACCCAGGGTTTTACGCATTTAAGCAACCCGGGATGCCCCTTTAGAATTAAAGTCCCGGGAGTAGGAGGATTTATTTTTTTTTTAACCTAGGAAAAACCCAATTTGGAGACTAAGACTAGCCAGGTATATCAGAACCGGGAGAGCCACTGCAGAGAGGGGATCCCAGGATCTGTAGGGGAAAAGAGACCACAGTCAGTCCCCCAGGAAAATTAGCAGCATGCAGCACACTCATACATAAACAGAACAAGGGTAAACCATATATAGCAGTATAAACATCAAGGACAAATATATATATACAATAACAAAGCAATAAGTGCCTCTAGGAGTTATGCTGAAGTGCCAGGGAACCACAAACACAAGCTTTACACATGTTGAAAAATGCAAAACTATAGCTAAAATGACGGCCCCACGTGCGCGAGGTGGGGACCGTTACCTGTAACCGCATGAAGAGACAGCCACAGCATTCCAGGCATGCAGCTTCCCCAGCTAAGCCCCCAGCACCTGTCTCCTTAATGAGAAGGAGGAAGTGAGGCGGGCCCGGGCTCAGTGAACAACGCGCTCAGGCCACGCCCTCCGCCAGAGCGTCACAGAGCACGGGCCGCGGCCCCGCCCCCAGTATTCGAACGGCGCGGCGCCGCGTGCAGAGGGGAGCCCCGACGCCCTGGGACTCAGTGGGGGGAAGCATACAAAACACTCAATAATGAGAAAAGAGCCCCAGCAGCTCAGGCCATGCGGCGCTGAGCCTGAGTCTGCCAGCGCTCCCACACACAAACACACACGCCAAAGTAAAAGCACCCCATGAAAACAACCCCCCCCCAAAGTGAAGGGAGAAGGGACCTGAACGGGAGAAGATGGCCAAGGGGAACATCGGGAGAGGGGCATCCCAAATCCGGATCACCATGCCGGATAGCCGCATTGCCCCACGCGTGGGGTCGAGCGGATGAGATAAGCTCCTAGGCACCTAGTGCCATCTACCATTGCCCAGCCAGCAGCCTGGGCTGGGAGGCTTCCATTAACCATCTAGGCATGTAAACAATAGAACTGGGCAGAAATAGACCAAAAGGGGGTGCCGGGGTTTGATCCCGGGTACCTGCAAGCAGTCGACTTCTTTCTTCTGTCTTGTTGCATCTTGCAGAGAGAAAACACTGGGTGTTAAGTGGGAGGTCCCAGGTATATATAGGCCGGAAGGGGGCTCGTTTTCAAGACTTCTCTCTGCAACGTCGCCACCTGCTGGTGGAGTAACCCGATCGTAAGAATTAAAGGGGAAGCGGGGTATGTGACACGCTGAGAATATTCCCTGCAGCCACAAACAAGGAGAGCTCTAACAGACTGTGATTCTAAGAATCAGGGAAACCTCTACAGGTAAAATGGGCATAGTTAAGAGGAGATACTTTGCAGGCTAGGTGGGGTCGAGGAAACATGAAGTTTTCTGCCAGCGGTTTCTTAGGACAGACTCGGACCAGATGACCGGCTCCTCCGCAAATTTTTTAGGAAGGGAAATTTTGTGGGCGGTCTGACTGCCAGCTCTATCTTGTAACCGGAGGACACTACCTCCCGAATCCACCGATCCGAGACGTGGCACCTCCAGATCTGAGCAAATGGCAGAAGCCGTCCCCCCACCCGGATGGGTGAGGGCGCCCCCTCATGCCTGAGGGGACTTGGCAGGGTGCTTGGATTTAGCTCCCCAGGAGGGATTGGGTCGGCCCGGGACCTACCTTTACCCCAGGTATCTCTGCAGCCACCTGAAAACGAAGAGTCTCTTCCTCATCGAAAGGAACGATAGGCAGAGGGATTCCAAAAGGACCGAGCAGACTTCCGTCTCTGAGGGAGTCTACCATCCTTGATCAAAAGGTCCAGGCGCTCCCCGAACAGCCTGTTCCTCACAAAAAAGATATTGGTAAGCGAATTCTTGGCAGCCAAAACAGCCGACCATTGCCGCAGCCAAAATCCTGGCACCGAGCCGGACCCCATCGTTCATGGCAGTAGCAACAAAGCCAATAAAATCCAAGCAGGCCTTGAGTTCCTTATACTCCTCCGCCAGCTTGCGAGCCTTAGCTCTATCCACAAGGTGTCTCACCTTCCTTCTGATGGCTAGAGACACACACAGGGCGAAAAAGGGCACCAGCAAAGGTGAAACCATGGCAGACCAGCTGATCCATGCGCTTGTCAGTCGGATCACGTAAGGAAGCAGTATCAAGAGACTGTAACTTGTTAGGCCTCTCCCATTCTTTGAAAATCATGCTAGAAAAATGGGCCTGCTCCGGGAAGACCCGCCTTTGCCTTCCGGGCCTAAACAAATCTCCCTGCTTCCTCTTAGCCGTTCTGGGAGGGACAATGTGTAGTGTCTCAAACACTGAGGTAAGCAATTTCTCCATATCATCCGGGAGCCACGCATCCACCGTGGAGCGTGAATCCTCTGGCAATTCAACTTCCTCCACAGAGCCCATATCATCAAAGAGATTGACATCATCCGAGTAAACGGGCTTGAGGTGTCGTTTCTTACTCGTGGCTTTCTTAGGAGCCGTCCGTGAGATCTGTCTCTCGAGATTGGCCAGCCTATGCGCAAAGTCAGCATGAGACCCCCTGCTGGCTCCCCCCTCGCTGGGGGCTGAGTGCAGCAGCAGATGGTCCGGAGAGGCCGATAGCAGCGCAGGGCTAGGAGCAGGGATGCCCGCCCATTCATGGTCCAAAATAATGCCTCTGGCGCAAGTGGTACAAACAGTGCTGAATCCGCCCAGAGGATTCCTACTGCACAAGGGGCAGAGCCTTTCCTGCCCAGCTCACTATCCCCCGATGCCTCCATTATGGTTATTAAAAATGGTCAAAATCAATAAGGTTACAAGACACTAATGGCCCAAACCTATAAGGTGATCCCTCTTAATAGAAAAGGGGGACCGGGAGGAACCACAAACCTCAACTTCAAGCCCACGACCTATACATCAGAGGGGGAGAAAGGACCATGAATAAGCACAATGCAATTGGTCATAAATACAGACAGAAAAAAAAGAGGGACTCACTACACCGACAGAGGGACTGCGCAGCCTCCGAACACAAGCGTGATCCCCAGCAGCAGCAGCGGCAGGCAGATCCAAGCTCCACAGCATCCAGGCAGACACCAGCAGCAACAGCAGCACGCAGGCCAGATTCTGGAAGGATCCTCAAGGGGAGTGCAGCACCGCCATGCCCTCGGTGCGCGCCGGCACCAGGCTCTGCCCCCCCCCCCCCCCCCCCCCCCGGCGAAAATGGCTGCGGTGGCGCCTGTAGCGACGAGGCTCCCCCCCCCCCCGTCACAGACAGTGCGGCCCAAGCGGACGACGAGGGAGCGAGGGAGGTGAGTAAGAAGGCAGAGTGACCATGCTGAGCCAGCGAATAGCCAAGTAGTAAAAAACACCAAAGCACTAGTCAAAACACACACAGCACAACAAAATGCCAATAAAGCTTGTGGGCAGGGAGGGATACAATCAACAAAAAGTATATAGTGGTTCCCACTCAGGCTCACCATAAGCCTCTGGGCGGCTACCCTTTAGTATAGGGTCTGCGGCCCAGAGCCAGGCTCTGCCGAACGCCAACAGACCCCAGCGTTCACCCGACCATCACAATCCCATAGCAGCCAGAGGCTGGGAGGCAGGAATGGGTCAGGAGGGATCCGTGGAAATAGGGCCCGCAGTGGCCGACAGGCTAGGTGGCCCCGCTCTGCTGACATTATCTGACAGAGTGCCAATGTCCTTCTGCAGCCAAGACTGCAAGATGAACAACTGGAGAATGATAGAGGGACACCTGCCTTTATAGGGGGCTGGGAGGAGCTACATCTTTGATCTTGCAATCAAGCGCCCCCTAGGGGCGAACACCCACATGTCATCACTTGAGACAACCTGGACTGGATATAGGGAAAATCCTTGATAGAAACCTGTGCTTGAAAAAATTTCTTCCCTACCTTCCTTCCTTGAGGGGTGTATTAGAGGCATTCAAGACCATTGATAGTAAAAGGTGATTGGAGAACTCGATCGCCTGCCGCTTTGGAGAAGCCAAGCCATCCTTCAAAAAAAAAACCCTATCTAGCCTACTCTGACTGCTAGCTCGATGAAAAGTTAAGCCCCTGAGGTCTGGGGAATGCTTAACGTGCACATCCTCTCTAACCATACTATTCATAAAGAGACTATCACAGCCCAACTTTCCTTTAAAGCCTAGGACCTAGGCACTGTATTAAAGTCACCTCCATAGACTACTGGCCGGGCTGTAAAAAGGAACAGCGTGATCTTTGCAAAGAGGCCTTTCTTGTCCCACTTAGTCTGGGGGACCATAGATATTTATTAGGCGAAGGTCCTGCCCCTTCACGACGACATGCAAGACCATGCATCTCCACCTCAATGACTCGCTGGCAAGTTACCATGCCGCATTGAAAAAGCACCACCACTTCGCTGTAAGGCTCAGCCGCAAGAGATCAAGAGGAGGGTCTGTGCCTCCACTCTCGCTTCACGCAGAATGAATGTTGATCAGACAAGCCAACCTGATCTCCTGCATAAACAAAATGTCAGCAATTGGCTGAGAAATAAGGCCATACAACAAGCACTCACATATGTAATGCCAACTTTATCGAGGGGGGACTGCCATTAGAGGCATTAGGTCCTTCCCACCGGCCTCACTATCTGATCCCTCACGCTGGCTGGGAGGAGGCTGGTGTTTCCTCCTTCATATCTGAGGCCTCCAAAACCTCAGAGAATGCCTCAAACCAGTTGGATAGCTGCACCTCACTACCCTTCTTTCTCTTTTTTGTAGCTATCCTGAAGGCCAGGTAATCCCGATCCTCAGAGGAGGACCACTCTTGGGTCTGAACTCCCACCCAGCTCAGAAAACAAGGATTCTGACAGGAGCCACTATTATTGGAACCTTTTTGGTATTTACAGTGACAGTCAACTGGGAACATTGGGGATTGTTGACTTGGGGGCAGACTGGAAATTCACCTTAGGGCCACCTGCAGATGGTACAGGGGCCTCAGGAACCCCCAGCTGAGTAGAGGGAGGGGCCACGGGAGGGGGGGCATGAGAATGCTCCTCCTCATTCAGCTGCATCTCCTGTACCACCTCCATCTCCAGGTTGCACCAGGCTAAGGACACTGAGTGTAGGAATGGCCAAGCTGGTTACGCAGATTACAGTGGATGGTGTTAAAGTCCTTATCCAAGTGTCCCAAGCCCTGGCACCTCAGAAATGAGCAGGAGGAGCCGAAGTGACTCTTGGCCCCGCATTTGCAAACCTTTGGCTGACCAGGATAAAAGATGGTCAGCCGGTCGAGGCAATATAGACAGAAGATGGCAAATGAGTGACCTGGTTACCATTCCTGCAGAGCCTCAGGGTCACTAACCAGCCCCAGTCCAGATGTCCTGATCATACAGGATCTTTTTCAGGGCAGTGAGAACATCACCATATCACTTTAGCCAGGCAGCCAGGAATGGACTCATTTTTTACTAGGATGGTGATGTTTTATTATGAGCTGCTGTCTGGAGACCTGGATGGGAGTTAACCCCTTCCAGGCAGGACATTGCTTCTGCAGCTTGTATCTCTCCCAAAGCAAGTTCGTTCCCCCCAATCTGACAAACTCAGGTCATGTTCTGCACTCCCCACTGGAATGATCAAAGTAAAGATGTCCGGCAGCTGTGAATCCCATGCCCAAGATTCACCACCGCGCCTATTAAAGCCGCTTAGGCATAGGACACCAGGGGCTGCACTGCAGTACCAGCACTACTCCCTGTACCAGCCTGCTGGATAAAGGACAGGGCAGGACGCCCTGCAGTAGGGGCTCTAGCATTTGGTTGGCATAGTCTTGTTGGAGTCCACATGGGTGACAGGCGCAGGGAGGTTAACTGAAGAGTCAGAGACCTTCTCCATAGCACCAGCAGTTACAGCAACAGTACCAGAAACTTCAGTAGGTACAGGACAAGGTTCAACCACAGCAGTCACAAAAGGCAGAGGATAGTCCAGTAGCAGACACAGTGGACAGGGTGGCATCAGACTGAGGAGGCAAGCTGGCATCAGACAAAGGAGGCAATCTGGCATTCACAGAGGACAGGCTAGCAGCAGGAGCGATAGGGGGCAGGCTGGTGCCAGAGCGAGAGTGCAGGCTGGGAAGAGACAAAGGGGGCAGGCTGTCAGCAGACACACCAGAGGAAGTAGGAACACAAAACATTACCGGTCAGACCTAGTCCTGCGGGTGATACACCCATGGCCCAGTGTCCACCAGATTCAGCAAGCCCCAGACCAGGAATAGGTGCCAGAACAGTAGGACCTGTGTCGCCTCCTCCTTTGCAGGACAAGCAGCACCAAAACCTCCCTTACCACCTGACACAGCACCAAGGTGTTTCTCCTCCTTCTTAGCCAACACGCTTTTGAAAAACCAATAAACTCTCACTGGGGGAGTGCGCATGCGTGCAGAGCCGCGATGGACGCCTGATCCAGCGTCTCTGCCGACCACGGTGTGTCCTGGCCCCCCTCGCATGTGAGACCCGGCGATTTTTGCCTCTATCAGGCTGCACACCCCTGGGGACCCTACCCTGCGACTTTCAGCCTGTTCTGTGCCGGTGAGTCTGACGCCCGAGGAGTGACAGGTGAGGTCGGGCAGTCAGCGCCATCTTGATTCTGCAGACCGCAGCTCCACGTCTCCTGCTGCGGGTCTGCCCGGCCAGTAACTGTGCGCACCCACCCTCCTACAGTCTGCGGTCCTTCTCCTCCCTCTTCAGGCTCCCTGCCACTGCATATCTCCTCAGTCGGGAGATCTCAATCTCGTATCCAGCAGCAAGGTGCAGGATCCTCATAGATCTCAGTGGGCTATCGCAGGTCTTCCTCATCCTCACTCCCATTCCCACTCAGCGAACTGCCTATTAAATAAGGGTTCCCCTGAATTAGCCCCTATACCCTTCAACAAGCTTTAAGCTTTTCATAGCTTTTAAAGGGCCAGTGCAGCCCTTTTGTGTTCACATCATACTGGGGTGCCGTGCCTTCATCCATAATAAATTCTACGCCCAGTAAGCGCCTTCTGCCAAGTGAATTCTCCCCTTCCACTCACTAGTAACTTATATCTGGAACAAAGTTCTTAAAGGGCCAGCACAGTCTCTCCCGTCACTTCGGCTTTGTACAACATCACGCCCCACATCCTGCATACTTCTTTTAATTACTTTGCCGTGTCAGCCGAATTTTTTTCACCTGCATATTAGCCGAACCATCCAATCCCCGCAATGTCTGTTCCTAGCGCTTCCCAGAGTGACTCGCATAATACATCAAATCTTCTTCCGGAGGATGAATCCTGGATGGATGAATCCCTTCATGGCTCACCCCCCAAATCGCAACCTCCCCCCCTTGACAGATATGAAGCAATGCTGGAAAGAGAAGTGGGCGCTGAGCACCACAACACAGATCACTAACACCCTCTCTGCAGATATCAAAGATCTGGGCCAAAGGATTGGAGAGCTAGAAAATCAAGCAACGACCCAGTCAGCCAATATGTCCATGCTAAGGGATGATGTGGACTCGCTGCAAGAGGAAAATCTGGTATTATTGCACAAGCTCGAAGATGTCGAAAATAGGTCCAGACGAGCCAACATTAGGATCAGAGGGATCCCGGAATCCGTCTTGGACCTGCAATCAACAGTTACAGCTTTGTTTCAGGAGCTCGCTCCATCACTTCCAATTGAGAGGCTGGAGTTCGACCGTATTCATAGGGCTCTGCAGAAGAAAAGGGCTGACGGCCTTCCGCGCGATGTCCTTGTCAAGCTGCACTTTTTCCGCACTAAAGAATATCTTATGGCTGCGGCGCGCGGCCAGGATTCCTTGCAATTTCAGAGCTTCTCATACCAGCTATTTGCGGACTTGGCACCCCAAACCATAGCGAGACGACATGCAATGAAACCAGCTCTGCAAATCCTACAATTCCACGGGATCAGATATAAGTGGGGATTTCCCTTTAAGATTTCTTTTTCTTACAAGGACACTCATTTCGAGGCCTCCTCATTCCAGGAACTTGATCGGGTGCTTGCTTCAGTGAACCTTCAGCCTCCCAGTACGGCCCAGGCTGCCCCCCCACAAAAGAAAAGAGCACTTTCCTTTTCGCCTGCCTCCAAGGATAGACGTGATCTGCGGAGAGGCTCCCCGATGCCTGGAAAATCATCAGAGGCTCTGATTCACAGATTTGGTAAGCCAGCGGCGGGGGAGGGCTGAGGGGTAACCCTGTGCTTTTTCTTCTAGGGGTCTTACCCCTCATCCTCCTTTGGTTGCGGCTGAAGGGGTTGCTCCCCAGGACTGTTATCTACTTGTTACGGGGGTCACTTTTGATGTGACGGTATAGAGCGTTTACCTCTTTCCTTCACATCTTTAAAGAATGTTATACTGTACGTATAAATAATGAAAACACAGAGCAAAAAGTTGTGCAAAAAGCAAAAAGTTCCAAATTAATCGTTTAAAAGTGCCACGGTACACAATACACGGTGTCCCACGGTGCATACACTTCACACAAGCTTGTGCAAGGGAATCCTCCACTGATAGTGCAAACTCTTACCAGCTTTCAATCAGCGAAGCGCTTTAAAATGGTATTAACAGCGTTGCTGCTAATTCTGATGTCATCCACTTCCAATTAAATGCTCATCAAACAAAGCTTCCACTCCTCATCCTTCCAATATTTTTAGATGTTATATAAAGCACTACTTCCATAAAAACATCTGCTCCAGATTATATCCTTAGTGAGCATAGCTGTGTCGGCCACGTCCGTCAGCGCTTCCTCTCAGCTAGATTTGGTCCTTAGCAGATTCTCAGCCGAAATTGATGAGTGGAGTCAAATGCACTGATCGGACGAGAGCCTGTGCATGTGCATGTGTAATGTGTACCGTGGCACTTTTAAACGATTAATTTGGAACTTTTTGCTTTTTGCACAACTTTTTGCTCTGTGTTGTCATTATTTATTTGTAGTCGTGTTCTTTTGGGGGATAAGGACATTTCACGTTGAGCAATATTCATTATACAATATTCACTATTTTAAACACACTTTGGAAAAACAATTTTTTTCTCGTTAGCGCGGGCCTATGTATTAATAGTTTCACTGTTGTTACATTATTTTATTATACTGTACGTATGGTTAAGTTACATGCTTAGAGTTCATTAAGCTGATCTGTTTCACGTTTTTCGCCTTCCCCATTGCTATTTTTTTTTTAAGCCTCATATGCTCTTATTAACGCTTTGGTCTAATGTTGATGTTAGTTCTTTTTCTTGGGGGTCGGGCGCTCATGTGTCGGTCGGGCGCTCATGTGTCGGTCGCACGCGCACTCCTGGCTCTTCTTCTCACTGCCTTTCCAGTGGGAACGGAAGCACTAAATTCTTGCCCCCTCAGAGGGGTCTGTGGTTTGTTGTCTAAAGTGATGGGGTCCCATTCTGGTAACCCCGTCACTTGGTTTCGTTATTCCCGAAGGGGCGGACTAATACGCCGCCTTGACGGGATTCTAAAGTTTGGAAGGTGTTTTCTCCTTCATTATGAGCTGCTTATATTCTGTAATGCTAACCCTATTTCTCTCCTCCTGTCTTCCCCTTTCTTCATATCTTCCATTCACTCTTTATGTGTTTCTTTTGATAATGTTTGAGAATTGTTCTTTTTATCTTTCTGGATAATTTCTCTTTTTTGTCAGTGTCCTGATTATAATGGTCGTATCCTTCTGTATGATTGCTTTTATTGGCACTTTTGGATAGCCTCTTGCGCAGTATGGAAAATGCCCTGACTGTAGTACTATGCTATTTTTCTCTGCTTTTATCCTAATAAAAACTATTAAAAAAAAAATAAAAAAAAAATCTCACTAGAAGAAACAGTCCCAGTATCGGGTGGTTTGATATTCCTCCGTGGGTACCAGTACTACTTTTCCCTAGAATCTTCTATCCTGCCTGGAAAAGCTCTCCCACGAAGGCCCCAGGCTTCACAGTCCTTAGGTAGTCAAGCTGCAGGTAATCCGGCTCAGCTCTTCAGGCACAGCAACAGGTGACCACACCCGCCTAATTACCCTAATAGATTGTAACTTTTTATATTGAGTAAAATCAAGCAATCATATACA
Organism: Gastrophryne carolinensis; assembly: GCA_027917425.1. Classification (NCBI taxonomy): domain Eukaryota; kingdom Metazoa; phylum Chordata; class Amphibia; order Anura; family Microhylidae; genus Gastrophryne; species Gastrophryne carolinensis. Next base: position 126,188,051 of record CM051240.1, on the reverse strand, counting down.
ATATATACAAAGTTACAATAATAAATAAATAAAATAAACGCCGTGAATAAATAAAAGTCGTGGATTAATAAATAATCCACGGCTTCATCCAGGCCCCCCGTTCCCACCTGTCCCTCTCAAGCACCTGGATGTTGCCCACCTCATGCAGGATGTCATGCACCACCACCGGGACAGGGAGGACTTTCTTCCTAATGCAGAGCTGGCACCGTGCATTCCACATGAAATAGCGGATCACTAGACTAATTAGATATAAAGTGTCCAAACAAAAATCCCCTCTGTTCTTGAATGCCCCGTACACCCACTCAGCATAGGAAAGCTGGGAGAAGAAGGGGGCACCGAGGGCCAACCCCACCTGTTGACACACATCTACATTAAAGGGACACCGGAGCAGGAAGTGGTCCATAGTCTCCACCTCATCCTGACACTCCTCACGGAGACAAATTATCTCTGGCAGGCTGCAACTCTTCCGGATCCCCCTAAGGTAGAGTTTTCCTTGGAAGGAGAGCCAGGCTATATCTTGGTATTTCAAAGGAATTCTTGAGGAGTTAATAAGCCTCAAACCCTCCCTCATGATGGAGCCTGGGCAATCCCTGAGGGACAATGGCTCATGAAAAGCCAGACCCAGGACCCGACTCACCAGAAGCTTCCTCGGAGTACATCTCATGTCCTCTGCTGTCAATTGCCATTGCCAAAGTATTTTCAAGCACGGGGCAACATAGGCTGGGAGCTCAAGGGCTTTTCACACGGCCACCATTCTCCCAGTTTCCGCAGGAAGGGCTTAAACCAGGACTGGAAAATACCCACCCAGCCAGGCGGGCTCTCTGCCAACATGCTTCCAAAATTATGTTTCAGACACAAGAGAGAGAAAAACACTACTGGGTTGACTATCCCTAGGCCACCCTCTCGCCTGGATAGGTAAGTGACATTTCTTTTCACCAGGTTCATACGGTTTTCCCATAACATCTGGAAAAACACGCTGTAGACCCTGGTGTAGAGAGATACTGGCAAAACACAGACGAAGCTGACGTATAAAAAGATGGGGATCAGGTAGGTCTTGATAAGGTCAACCCTTTCCCTGAGAGACATTGTCCAGCTCTTCCAGGCTGCAACCTTGGCATTGGCAATTTCCAGCCTGCGCTCCCAGTTTTTTTGGCCATAATCACCAGGACCGAAATGAATGCCAAGGATCTTAATTTCCTGCTGGGGCATTGGGGAGGCGTCCGGAAGTTCGAAGCCCTCACCCTCCTCACCCATCCAGAAAACTTCGCTCTTCTCATGATTGACCTTGGAGCCCGACGCTTCTGTATACTGTGCTATTAGAGAGACCACCTCCTCTGCCTCATTTGTACCAGAGACAATCATAGATACATCATCAGCATAGACAATGACCTTTAAAGGAGGCTCACCAGGCACACCCAGAGGAACCCCACATAACATGCCGCTCTCGACCCTCCTTATAAAGGGATCGATTGCAAACACATACAGTAGGGGACTCAGAGGGCATCCCTGTTGCACACCAGAGCCAACTTTGAAAGGCCTTCCAACCCAACCATTAACAAGAGGGAAGCTCTCAGCCCCTTCATACAGGGTTTGTAGCCAATTAATGAACCGCCCTGGCAGGCCGTACTTACCAAGAAGCAGCCATAGGTACTCATGATTGACCCTATCAAAAGCCTTTGCCTGATCTAACGTCAACAAGTACTTTCCCCAGCCTTCAGCCCTGCATCGCTCTAAGGCTTCCCGGACAGCTAAAACCGCTGAGAAGGTGCTTCTACCTTGGATTGAGCAGTGCTGATGACGGGAAAGCAGTTGCTCCGCTACTGACGATAAGCGCCAGAACAAAATCTTTGCCAGTATCTTTCTATCGACATTGAGAAGGCTAATAGGGTGGCAGTTATCAATCATCGAAGAGTCCTTTCCTTTTGACAGAAGGATCACAGCCGAGCTCCTCATGGAGGGAGGGAACTCTCTGCCAGACAGAATTAAAGACCTCCACCAAATGTGGTGCCAGGATGGTCTTAAAACATTTATAAAATTCAGCTGTCAGACCATCTGACCCGAGCGATTTTTTGATGGCAAGGTGATCAATCGCACTTACCACCTCATCGGCAGTGACCGGCTCTTTCAAGCTAGTGATAGAAAGGTCACCATTTTCCAATCCTGGAGTAGAGTCCAGGAAACTTTCCATCCTTGCCCGGTCAAGAACCTTTCTGCCCAGGAGGTCAGCATAAAAAGACCTAATAATCTCCAGGATCCCAGCATTTAGATCTTACCAGGGAACCTGTGCTATCCTTCAGACCAAGGACAGTCTTGAGAGCTGCAATTCTGATAGGGATCGGGTGAGTGGTATTTCCCATAATCCCTTTCCAGAACCAGAGAAGCATGCTGGTCATAGTGACACTTCCTGAGGAGAAGCTTGACTTCAGAGATTGCCCCTTGATCTCCACCATTCGAGACAAGGATGTCAAGTTTCCTCCGCAAGCGCTGGTAGGCAATGTATTTATCAAGCTGTTTTCTTTTTCCTAGGCCCCTGAAAAGCCCAGCAATTCTCATTTTGGTCAGCTCCCACCACTTAGACCTGCTGCTGCAAAAATCCCAAATGGAAACCTGTGCCTGAAAAAAATCCTCAAAAGATTGTCTTATCCCCTCCTCCTCAAGGAGAGCCGAATTCATCCTCCAGATGCCCCTTCCTCTAGGGGGTGTGTCAGAGGCATTCAAGACCATCGATAGTAAAAGGTGATCGGAGAACTCGACCGCCTGCAGCTGTAGAGGCTGAGAAGCTGAGCCCTCCTTCAAAAAAAAACCTGTCTATTCTACTCTGACTGCTATCTCGCTGAAAAGTGAAGCCCATGATGTCTGGGGAATGCTTAATGTGCACATGTTCCAGACCTGCTTCTCTAACCATGCTATTCAAAAAGAGACTATCACAGCCCAGCTTGCCTTTGAAGCCTCTCCTGTCCATGGGCCTAGTCACAGTGTTAAAATCACCTCCAAAGACTACTGGCCGGGCTGTAAAAAGGAACGGCTTGATCTTTGTAAGGAGGCATTTCCTGTCCCACTTAGTTTGGGATCCATAGATATTTATTAGGCGCAGGTCCTGCCCCCTTACAATGACGTCCAAGACCATGCACCTCCCGATCTCCACCTCAATGACTCGCCGGCAAGTTACCATGTTGGTTTTAAAAAGCACAGCCACTCCGCTGTAAGGCTCGGCCGCAAGAGGCCAAAAAGAGGGTCCGTGCCTCCAGTCCCGCTTCACAGCGTGAATGTCGGCCAGACTGGCCAATCTGGTCTCCTGCAAAAACAAAATGCCAGCATCAAACTGGCTGAGAAAAAATAAGGCCATAAAACGAGCGCTTACTGATTTAATGCTGGCAGCATTAATGGTTGCCACCTTTATCGGAGGGGGAACTGCCATCAGAGTCAATCGGGAGAATGTCTCTTAGCCTTCCCTCCGGCCTCACTATCGGATACCTCACGCTTACTGGAGGAGGCTTGTATTTCCTCCTCCATATCTGAGGCCTCAGAATCAAATGAAGAAATCTCTATTGAGTCCTCAGAAAGTGCCTTAAACCGGTTGAAGAGCTGCACCCCTTGGCTCTTCTCCGGTTCTGGCACTCCATTGTCCTTTTTTCTTTTCTTCTTGAGAGTAAACCTGAGAGCAAGGTAATCCTGATCCTCGGGGGAGAGTCCAGACCACGCTGTCTTGGGATCTGAACTCCCACCCTGCTCAGAAGGGGGTGCAGGATCAGGATCACCTAGCCCCAGCCTGCGAGGTTTTACAGCAGGGGCTACGATTACTGGGACCCCCTTGGTACTTGCAGTGCCAGCCCCCCGGGCCGCCTCAGCTATTAATTAAATTACTCGATCTTACACTGGTGGTTGCTGACTTGGGGGCAGACTGGGGATTCACCTTAGGGACCCCTGCAGATGGTACAGGAGCGGGGCGCAGGGGCTTTAGGAACCCCCAGCTGAGTGGGGGGAGGGACCGTAGATGGGAGAGCATGGGAATGTTCCTCCCTATCCAGCCGCAGCATTTCCTGCACCACTTCCCTGTCCAGGTTGTGCCAGGCCTCAGGACACTGACTATAAGGGTGGCCGAGCTGGTTACATAGATTACATCGGATTGTATTGCAGTTCTTAGCCAAGTGTCCCAAGCCCTGGCACAACGAGCACCTAAGAAGCGAGCAGGAGGAGCTGAAGTGACCCTTGGCCCCACATTTATGGCAAACCTTGGGATAAAAGATGGTCAGCCGGTCACGGCCAAAATAGGCAGAAGATGGCAAGTGGGTGGCCTGGTTGCCATTCCTGCGGAGCCTCAGGGTCACTGACCAGCCCCCAGTCCAGATATCCCGATCGTCTAGGATCTTCTTCAAGGGAGTGAGAACATCACCATAACGCTTTAGCCAGTCAAATCAGAGGGGGGAATGGACTCATTTCTAACCAGTATGGTGACATTTTTCACGAGCTGCTGTCTGGAGACCTGGATGGGAGTTCTTGCTTCAGCAGCTCATAACGCTCCCAAAATAAGTCCATTCCTTCTGGTCTGACGAAGCTTAAGTCATGTTCTGCACTCCCCACTGGACTGATCAGGGCAAAAATGTCTGCGGCTGCGAATCACATACCCAGTATGAGATCCACCACCGCCCGCCGGGTGATAACTGGCCCCTCCCCCTCCCACCTAAGCTGGACCAGGTTGCGCCTATTGAAGCCGCTGGCAGAGGCGTTGGCCTCACTGGGCACAGACATCCTCTCACCAGCAGCTTCTCCACCACGCCTGGCAACCTGGGCATAGGACACAGAGGACTGCACTGCAGCACCAACAGCATTATTGGCCCTATTCCCTGTGCCACCTCGCTGGATAAAATACAGGGCAGGGCAGACAGCAGGGGCCCCAGCATTAGGTGGCACAGTCTTCTTACTTTCCACCTGAGGTGAAGGTGAGGGGACAGTCACAACATCAGCAGCAGTCACAGCAGCGGACCCAGCAGAAAGTCCAACAATAGAATTAACCCCAGACACAGCAGCAGTAACAGGAGCAACATCAGTAACAGCACCCAAACCAGCTGAAGCAGAAACAATAGAAGCCCTGCCAGCAAGACCCAAACCTGCGGGTGAGTCACCCATGGCCCCAGGCCCACCAAGTTCGGCGCACCCAGGAACCCGGATGGGTGCCAGGATGGTACTTACAGCTGGCGCCACCTCACCCTTTTCAGGGCAAGGAGCGCCACAGTCTTCTATACCAGACACAGGTACCAGACACTTCTATATAGACACAGCGCCTATGGCGCACTCCGCAGGTTGGCTGGACAGATGGACGTCGTCCTTAGCTGGCATGGGCTCCTCAGGCTGGCGGCTGTCCTCTGGAAGATCTGCTCCAGTAGGGGCTTCCTGGATGCCCAGCGATGTCACGCACTCATGATGTGTTGCCTCAGCAAGAGAGTCCTCCAATGCTGGTCTCGGGGCTCCCGGCTCTGCTACTGCTGCAACTTTGGGTGGAGGTACAGCTGGAGAACCCTCCACCATTGGGGTCTCATCCACATGGTCGGCCTCTTCCTCCTTCACAGTGGGGCCTGAGCGCTGCATGGACTTAAATCGCTCCTCGTTTTTATATTTTTCTTTAAAGGCCCCACTGCTTGCTTTAAAGTGGACCAACACCGAGAGGTGATCGGCCCGGAAATCTATAAGATTCCCGGGCCGATCACCTCCCACCCCGTGGGACATCCGAGATCGGGATGTCCCGCGGGGTGAAACCCCCCAAAAAACCCCCAAACACCTTACCTGATCTTCGGCGGCGCCGCCGCGGCCTCCCTCGCGCCCCTGTAGGCGTGCTCGCGCCCGCGCCGGCCGTCTGCGAAAGTGACGCGAGGGAGGCGGCGGCGGCGGCAGCCGCTTGGACGTTCCTGATCCCCGCCTGGACGTTGGCGGGGATTGGACCGTCCAGTCACGTGGGAGCGGGGACAGGTAAGATTTTGGGGCTTTCTGGGGGGTTTCACACAGCGGGGCACCCCCGATCGGGGTGCCCCGCCGAAGTGGACCAAAACCCAGGATAGTCAAAATCCTGGGTGTTGGTCCACTTTAAGGGACGAAACAAGCTTCTCCTGCTGCCGACATGCTGATTCAAGCTCAGCTAAGTCTGCTTTACTTGACCGCCGATCCAGTCCCCGCGCCTTGCTGGTGTCCATTTTCTTTTTCTTTAATGCGATTTTCATCTTGCACAGCTTCTCCTCCTCCTTCGCCACACTGCACAAATTACTGCATACACGGCTGCGAAAAGCTGACAAACTCTCACCGGGCTGGGGCACCATGGTGTTACTAGTGCCGCTGGTGGAAGCAGACCCGGGATCCGGAGGTTTAATATTCCTCCAGGGGTACCGGCGCAACTCACGCCTGGAATCAACCATTCTGCCTGGGGAGGCACTCCCAGGAAAGCCCCAGGCTTCACAGGCCTCTGGTAATTAGGAGCAGTTGTGTGTTCTGGCTCTCACAGTGTGTGACCACACCCACCTAATTACCCTAATAGATTGTAAGCTCTTCTCCCTCCTGTATTCTCTCTTATACCCCAATAGATTGTAGACACGGCACCTTCTGTTAGCCTCCATTATACCCTAATAGATTATAAGCTTTTTCCCCTCCTGTATCTTCTTTTATATACTTATAGATTGTAAGCTTAGATTGTAAGCTCTTCCCCTTCTCTTACCACCCTTATACCCAAATAGATTGCAAGCTTTTCTCCTTCTGTATCCTCTCTTATGCCCTAATATGTTGTAAGCTCTTTCCCCTCCTGTATCCTCCCTCATACCCTAATTGGTCATTAAAGAGGGAGGATGTGCGCGTGAGCTCTCAGCAGGGTATGTGGATGTCTGCCCAGGGTTGGGCTGTCCTGGATGGGCCAGGCAGGCCTCAGGCTTCCAGGCTTGAATCTGCAGAAAATGTGCAAGGCTTTCCTGCTATGGAATCATCTGGTGAACAAGCCCCTGTGGATTGCAGTAATGGGAGTGCGAGGAGCCCTAAGGAAGAAAGAGGACACCAACCGAAATGCGAGTCCTACAAAAGGAAATGTGTGCTAGTAAGAGTGACATGTATGATGATAAGTCTGATGAAAGTACGTATGTGCAGCATGTGGGTACAAAAACACAACCGCCCAATGAAAGTGACTGTATTGTGCCGGACCAGGAGATTTCCCAGCACTGGTGGATATGCTTTAGCCAGCCAGCCAGCTAATTTCAGCAGATCAGACAAGTGCAGCTGGTTAAAATGTAGAGCAGCATAAGCAGAGGAGACATCAATCAGCTGAGAAGTTTGTAATGCAGAGCACTTCTGAATCTGGGAGCACTAACAGCCCAGGAAAAAGCATGAAGCATACAGCTCAGGACTGTAATGACAATAACAACTGCAGCGGGGAAAAATGCAGGCATGCTCCCCTTCAGCTGGGAGACCGTCATGAAATACAATTGCTGCACTGGAGACAGAGACGAAGAAATCTCAGGATGAATTCAAACACACTCCAAGCACCATAAGAACCAAACCAGCTGTTAAAGGAGCATCAGAGTTGCAACTTGCAGATGAACTCCTAGCCATGATGAAAAAGATGGACAATCTTATAGAATAGCAATAGCTGTTGTGGGTATCTTTCAACCCACTAATAACAACGACCCTCCCAACGTATATGAGAAGTGGTAGGAAAGAAAACAAAAACAAAAAAAAAACAAAGGGGGGGGGAGTTATTTGGATAATTGTGATCCCTTGGAAGCGGGAGCACCCTTCAGTGGTTAGGGCTGGTATGGGGGGTGGGCCCACATGAAATGGCTACTACAACACGAAAGGACAGGGGTTCCTGGGCCTCCCCTAGTTTGGTCCCAGCAGGGACCCGGGGCTCCAACCCCCTCCTACCTCGCCCAAATTCCAACAAAATATCTTATAAAAACATATTGAATTTTATTCCATTACAATGTTAAAACCATTAATGAACACAGTAGCCAATTTGTACAATACAGGTGATACCTAGCACATGCAGGTATCCAGCCAAAAATATTAAAAAATACAAACAATTAAATTGCTGGTGCAGGTATACTGATAATGCGTCCCTTAGAGTGGGCAGACTAGTTTCGCCTGTCTGTAGGCTTCCTCAGTGCCCATAAACATATCCTAGAGAAAATATATACATATACAAAGGCATCAATCAATGGACCATTTTTATAAACCTTTTTCCAAAACTATACACCATATATACAATAATAAGCATATGTTCATACCTCTATTTCATTAGATGGTGAATCCAATTGGACAACCCCTGGTTCCTGCAGTATCATAGGTTTTTAATGGATCCTATATACTGATGAGAATTGTGTATCCAGATAGAGATAAGGGAACACAGGTGCAGAAAACAGCCTAGGTGGGACAGTAACACCTGCATCATAGGAACAGAATGCTTCCTAAGTATCACTCCCAATTGTGTAGATAGTAAACCTGGTAACTCTACAATAAAGTAATATATACACATACCTTGTAGGCTTGAAGCATGAGGGGAAACAATGACTGTGTCTCCTCTCATCCGTCCTCTCAGCAGCAGCGCCAAACAGGTACTGGCGCGGTGGCCACTGTTTAAATACTGGCCTGCCAGCTTCATATTGTACCCAGGTGCGTGCATCCGCGCCGCCCCTCCTCCTCCCCCAGTATGAAAGTGTTGGGGGTTGCTAGGGAGGGACGGAAGCGGAATACACTGGCGGGTCCATCCTGCGCCGAACCTCACCTCGGAGGGCGGAGCCCACGCATCACCCCCGCCAGCCAATCGGGTAACAGGCGCTAGATGTCCCTACAGGTACCGTCATAAGTCTCATACGAGGCGCCATTTTGGTGGAGACCATTGTGTGTAGGGGCTAATTAGATATATGGAACACATATTTAAAAGTAGCACATAACATGCAACGAAGTTAGTCAGAGCTCTATATGCTCAATTGGTAATCTACACTATAATCGACGGGTGTCTACTATTTGTGAAATGGTAATTTTATTTGATTGTGTCAAACTTAGTATGTAATCGTTGCCACTGATTGTAACTTGCCATTAATTAGCTGGCCACTTATATAAAGATATAGAAACTGACCCTGTACTTGGTCAGATATCAAAGCTTATAGCTGTATTCTATTTTAATTGGCCATTAGCCTGTGACTCTAGTTCAGATAGTTTAGCCCATCTTTTTCATGGGGCCATTGCTTCTAACCAGCTTTACTTGATTAGGGATCGATTGCCTATTGGCCAGATTAAAACTAAGTGCCCTCTGACTATGAATGGCTCCCCTACTGGCATCTGAGACATATAAATGTTACTGTATTCTACCCAGACAGAGCAGCACCCGGTTCAAATAGGAAGAAATTATATTTAAATGTATTTAAAATGGATACAAAAATGACAGTAAGATTCAAGTCACTGCAGGAAATTAACCACTGGTTGGCACCAAGTGCATCCACCATAAACCTAAAATTAATACAAAAACAACATACATATAGGGGAAAAAAAAAACCCATCGCAATAAGTGGTTGTACATCCATCAAAGAAAGGGGGCATAACTTATAGATTCGTTTAGTCCCGGGTAACAGTTGGCCTTAAAATAATGAATCCACTGCGTCTCCCGTTGTAAAGTGACTTTCTCAAGGTCCCCTCCTCGTGGGTTAGGATGTAATCTATCCAATCCCACGAAGAGCATATCTCTTGGGTTTTGGCCATGGCATTCAAGAAAATGTCTGCCCACAGGGGTCTTACTATTTCCTATCCTAATGTCATAGGAGTGTTCATACATTCTTTTTCAGAGCTCCCGATTGGTTTTCCCGATATAGAATCTCTTACATGTGCAAACTATAGCATATATGATGTTGGTGCTCTTACAGTTAATAAAATGCTTAAGTCTATGGATTGGCCGGTCACCCAATACGATTTCTTTAGTTTCTTTAATATATTTGCAAATGTTGCATGAATGACACTTATAAGTCCCTACCGTCTTACAGCAGGTCACTCATTTCGCTTGTGTATAATGACTATGGACTAACTGATCTTTGATGTTATGTGCCCTCCGATACACAAATTTGGGTTTATTTGGGAGAATCTTGTTTAGGCCCGCATCATTTTGCAGAACGTGCCAATGTCTCTGTATGATGTTTTTAATCATATTATGATGCGTTGAAAAAGTCAAAATCATGGATATAGGGGGATCATCTTTCTTCAGCTTGGGTTTATATAATAGTTCGTCTCGCGATCTCTTTTTGGCCCGTTTAAAGGCCTGTTTCAGGACTGGTGCACTATAGCCCCTATCTATTAGTCTACTGAAAACGTTGTCCGCTGCCACTTTGAAGTCTCCTTCAGAGGTGCAATTGCGACGGGCCCTCACATATTCACCATATGGGATGCTCTTCAGTAGATGTTTGGGATGGGCACTAGAAGCTCGTAGCATCGTATTAGCAGCTGTCGATTTGCGGTAAAATTTAGTGGTCACCAGGCCTTCACGGCTCAGCATGACCGACATGTCCAGGAAGTTACTTGTTTCCTGACTAAACTCTACAGTAAATTTTAGGTTCATATCATTCTTATTTAGTTCCCCAACAAAGGCTTCTAGATTTTTTTGCGTATCTGTCCAGATAAAGAGGATGTCATCGATGTACCTGTGCCACGTGGCACAGGTACATCGCTAGTCGGTCCTCTGCCCACGACCTCCTCTCCCAACCCCCCAGATACAGGTGGCATACGATGGGGCACAGGTAGTCCCCATCACCGTGCCCTGTATCTGGTGGTAAAGGGTGTTGTTAAAAAGAAAGAGGTTGTGGGTGAGGACAAACTGTAATAGTTGCAACAAAAAAACATTGTGTTCATTGGTTTCAATAGGTAACTCATTGAGAAAAAGGCGAACATTCAAAAGGCCCAATTGGTGTGGTATGCTTGAGTATAGGGCCTCCACGTCCAGGCCCACCAGGAAAGACCCCGGGGCAACACTCATACCGTCCAAGACACGGAGCAAATGTCCCGTGTCTTTTAAATATGACGGTAATTGGTGTACTAGTGGCTGGAGATGGTGATCGATGTAGCGGCTGGCCCGGTCGGTGAGAGAACCCATACCGGACACTATAGGTCTACCAGGGGGTGCTGTGATGGATTTATGCACCTTAGGTAGAGCATAAAACGTGGGTGTGACCGGACATGGGACCTCAAGGAACGAGCCAGTCGCCGCGTCGATCACCCTCCCCTCCACCGCTTGATGGATTAGAGTGTGGTAAGCCCCGGAGTCCTCCGTGAGCCTGGACATGGGGGCCCTCGCATATCACTCCATGTTATTCAGAATTTTAAGACACATGCGTTCGTATTGTGCTCTATCCATAACCACTATATTGCCCCCCTTATCTGAGGGTTTGATGATGAGGTCTGGATCATTCTCCAGTTCCCTCTTGCCTTGCCTTGCTCTGTGGGAGATATTATGGCTCCTCTGTCTCGGGAGTTTGTCGAGATCAGCCGTGACTAAATCTACAAAGGTCATTGCATGTGCATTTGACGTGAGTGGGGGGAAGAAGGTAGATGGTTTCCTAAAAGTAACCTCTTTTTTCGTGGTCATAGGTGAAATACCTGTAGCTTCTAAACCCAACGCTATCATATCTTGTTCTAAATCAAGTTCCAAGGGGGCAGTGGTGTAGATGTTGAATCTTCCCTATGCTCATGTTTATTGAAATGATATTTGCAGAGAATTTTCCTCATGAATAAATGCAGATCTTTAATGATTTCAAAATTATCGGTGTGATGCGTTGGACAGAAATTAAGGCCTAGAAGTAAGAGTTCCCTTTGTTCACTCGAAAGTGTTTTGTGTGAGAGATTAATAATGTCCACATGAGATTCAGGTTGAATAGGAGAAGAATGATCAGATGGATCATCTAATGCAGTTGATGGGGAATGTAAGATCGGGGTTTGGGAAATAGTGGGGAAAATTTCAAGAGATTCATGATTCTCCATATGTTTACTGAGGTCCATTGTTTGCCTTTCCAAAGGATCACGTGCTTTCATTTTATCCAATTTTACTAGGTCTCTTTTCTGTTTGAGGCAATTTCTTCTCCTAAGGTTCCTCTTCCTATTTCTGCATTGCCTAAAAAAGCCCTTCTTTCAGGGGAATTTGGACGGTTCCCAGAATCAACCCTGGTGTGTTCATCTAATTGTCTGGCCTTAGACCTAGTGAACCTCTCTTCTTGTCTGGGGAACCTGTCTTTCCGTGGTGGACCTCTATTAAAAGAGGGCCTATTTGTTCTCAAGGAGTTACTCTGCAACCCAAATCTATCTTTCAGATTGCCAGGGCCTCTTTCCCTTGAGGAAGATGAGTCCGACGAGAAGGACTGTCTTGGTTCAAAATCTCTGCATGTGGGTCTCTGATTCAACTCAGGCCAGATGTATGCCCTGTTGTCCCTATATGCTGATTTGTCCCGTTGTAATTTAATTTCTTTAGTCTCTATTATGTCTTTATTGATTCTTTCTATAGATTCTTTCGTACTCTTATCCCTTCTTAGAAATAATTCCTCCTGCTTAAACTGATTTAAATCACTTATTTTCTCCTGTATCTGTTTATCCATCTCATGAAGTTGGTGTTGGTGATGTTCTATAAGGAGGGTCATTAAGTTTAAAGAGCATGTCTGTAAAGTTTGTTCCCACTTTTTTTAAAATCTAACGTTAATTGGCCAATTTGTGGGAAAAGTCTAAGCCTCAGACCTTTGGGTACTATCTGGTCGGATATATTCCCTTAGATATTGAATATCCCACCATGCTTTTGACTTTTTATATAGTAAATTATGTAAGGTATTAAATGCAGAGTGTAGAGATTCCTCCTTCTCAATGATTACTTTACTTTCCTGTCGGACTTGTGAAAGGCCAGACATCATTTTGTTCCAATTGTCGTTGGTCAAATCCGTCATAATTACAGAGTAAATTACACAAGGGAGAAAAAAAAAAAAAAAAAGGAAGGGGACCCAATGCTGTTGAGGATTGGGGGGGTACGTATAGGGTCTAGCAATCGACCCTGCCCAGTAATGTGTATAGCAATAGCTTAGCTGTTGTGGGTATCTCTCAACCCACTAATAACAACGACCCTCCCAATGTATATGAGAAGTGGTAGGAAAGAAAACAAAAAAAAAAAAAAAAAAAAAGGGGGGGGGTTATTTGGATAATTGTAGTAGCCATTTCATGTGGGCCCACCCCCCATACCAGCCCTAACCACTGGAGGGTGCTCCTGCTTCCAAGGGAGCACAATTATCCAAATAACTCCCCCCCCCCTTTTTTTTTTTCCTACCACTTCTCATATACGTTGGGAGGGTCGTTGTTATTAGTGGGTTGAGAGATACCCACAACAGCTATTGCTATACACATTAATGGGCAGGGTCGATTGCTAGACCCTATATGTACCCCCCCCCCCCAATCCTCAACAGCGTTGGGTCCCCTTCCTTTTTTTTTTTTTTTCTCCCTTGTGTAATTGAATCAGAGTTGAGTCTGAGTTGAATCAGAGACCCACATGCAGAGATTTTGAACCAAGACAGTCCTCCTCGTCGGTCTCATCTTCCTCAAGGGAAAGAGGCCCTGGCAATCTGAAGGATAGATTTGGGTTGCAGAGTAACTCGTTGAGAACAAATAGGCCCTCTTTTAATAGAGGTCCACCACGGAAAGACAGGTTCCCCAGACAAGAAGAGAGGTTCACTAGGTCTTGATTCTGGGAACCGTCCAAATTCCCCTGAAAGAAGGGCTTTTTTAGGCAATGCAGAAATAGGAAGAGGAACCTTAGGAGAAGAAATTGCCTCAAACAGAAAAGAGACCTAGTAAAATTGGATAAAATGAAAGCACGTGATCCTTTGGAGAGGCAAACAATGGACCTCAGTAAACATATGGAGAATCATGAATCTCTTGAAATTTTCCCCACTATTTCCCAAACCCCCGATCTTACATTCCCCATCAACTGCATTAGATGATCCATCTGATCATTCTTCTCCTATTCAACCTGAATCTCATGTGGACATTATTAATCTCTCACACAAAACACTTTCGAGTGAACAAAGGGAACTCTTACTTCTAGGCCTTAATTTCTGTCCAACACATCACACCGATAATTTTGAAATCATTAAAGATCTGCATTTATTCATGAGGAAGATTCAACATCTACAACCACTGCCCCCTTGCAACTTGATTTAGAACAAGATATGATAGCGTTGGGTTTAGAAGCTACAGGTATTTCACCTATGACCACGAAAAAAGAGGTTACTTTTAGGAAACCATCTACCTTCTTCCCCCCACTCACGTCAAATGCACATGCAATGACCTTTGTAGATTTAGTCACGGCTGATCTCGACAAACTCCCGAGAAAGAGGAGCCATAATATCTCCCACAGAGCAAGGCAAGCAATGAGGGAACTGGAGAATGATCCAGACCTCATCATCAAACCCTCAGATAAGGGGGGCAATATAGTGGTTATGGATAGAGCACAATACGAACGCATGTGTCTTAAAACTCTGAATAACACGGAGTGGTACGCGAGGGCCCCCATGTCCAGGCTCACGGAGGACTCTGGGGCTCACCACACTCTAATCCATCAAGCGGTGGAGGGGAGGGTGATCGACGCTGCGACTGGCTCGTTCCTTGAGGTCCCATGTCCGGTCACACCCACGTTTTATGCTCTACCTAAGGTGCATAAATCCATCACAGCACCCCCTGGTAGACCTATAGTGTCCGGCATGGGTTCTCTCACCGACCGGGCCATCACCATCTCCAGCCACTAGTATACCAATTACCGTCATATTTAAAAGACACGGGACATTTGCTCCGTGTCTTGGACGGTATGAGTGTTGCCCCGGGGTCTTTCCTGGTGGGCCTGGACGTGGAGGCACTATACTCAAGCATACCACACCAATTAGGCATTTTGAATGTTCACCTTTTTCCTGACAGACAGAGGTGGAGTTGCAGAGGCCTCAAGTGGAACTTGAGCATAAGGGACCGCCTCGAAGCACGCCACCATCAGGCCCACCAGCTGCATTCCCTGCCTGATGGAGGGATGATGACAAGATAGCAGGAACTGGACCTGTGCAATCAGACTGTCCACCTTCTGTTGACGAAGGAAAATCCTTCCCTGAACCGTATCCAGATTCATTCCTAGGAATGGAGTCACCAAGGAGGGGGAAAGCGAAGACTTGGGGTGGTTGATCACCCAGCCAAATGACTCCAGGGTGGACACCACCAGTTGAGTATCCAATTCTGTCTGATGTAGAGATTGGGAGGGGATGAGAATGTCGTCCAGATAAGGCAGCACACGGATGCCCTGAAACCTGAGCAGAGACATCACGCCAGCCAGCACCTTGGTGACCACCCTGGGAGCTGAGTCGAGACCAGAGGGCAATGCCACAAACTGGTAGTGTTGATCCTCCAGAGCGAGCCTGAGGAACCTTTGATGATCTGCAAATACAGGAATATGAAGGTAGGCAAGTCATGAAATCCCCTGGGCGCAGGGAACTGATGGCAGAGCGCAGAGTTTCCATGAGAAAGTGCATGCTCCTGACAAATTTGTTGAGGATCTTCAAGTCCAGGATGGGCCTGACTGACCCATCTTTTTTGGGTACTGTGAGTAGGTTGAAGTAGAAGCCCTTGCCTTTTTCTCTTAAAGGGACCTTTCAGATGACCCCCAGCTCCAGGAGGCCTTGCACTGCCTGCACTAGCTCCTGAGCTGACACAGGGTCCTGAGGAATCCGGGATCTGATGAATCTTGGGGACGGCCAGGCAGCAAACTCTATCTTGTAACCGGAGGACACTACCTTCTGAACCCACCGGTCTGAGACATGAAGCCTCCAGACGTGAGCAAAGTGCTGAAGCCGTCCCCCCACCCGGATGGGTGAGGGCGCCCCATCATGCCTGAGGGGGCTTGGGACAGAACTTAATATTGGGGCCCCAGGAGGAGCCAGGACGTCCACGTCCTCTGCCCCTACCCCAGAAGTCTCCCCGGGCCCAGTAAAGGAAACCCCCCTCCCTTGTCTAGCACCACGGTAGGGGGAGGAGAAGGAGCCCTGACCCCGAAAGGGCCAACACTGCCGCCTGTGCTGGGGTAACCTGCCTCCCTTAGCAAAAAGGTCCAGGCGGTCCCCAAACAGGCGTAGTCCTTTGAAGGGAAAACCAGTGAGGGCCTTCTTGGCAGCGTTGTCAGAAGCCCACTGGTGTAGCCAAACCGAGCGGCGTATAGCCACCACAAGGGCAGATGTTCTGGCACACATACTAATGGTATCGTCCAAGACACGAGTACAAAATTTACAAAAACATCACAACTAGAGAGTGCATTAAACACCTCACAAGGCAAATCATCAGGGGCACTATCAAGTATATTTTTGAGCCAGGTCCAAATGGCCACAGCAGTAATGGCTGAGGCACAGACCGGGCGCAGCGCCGTCCCCACACATGCAAAGGCATGGGACGCCAGATGGTCAATGCGCCGGTCCTCAGCATCTCGCAGGGTAGTAGAGTCAGGGGAGTGCATAACAGAGGTGTTAGATAACCCTAGGACCGGGGCATCCACTTCGGGAGGGGATGACCAACACTTTACCCCATCAGCAGGAAAGGGATACTTCCTATCCCAAATCTTAGGTACACCGGGAAGTCTACTGGGACGTTCCCATTGCTTGAGCACAACGTTATTGAAATGTGCTTGCTCAGGAAATTCCAAGCGTGACTTAGCGGTATGGAACAGTTCCCCCCTTTGCCTGGGAGCCGCAACAGGGGGAGAAATGGACTGAACCTCAAAAATATGGGCCAGCAATCTATCAGTATCATCCGGGGCCCAGGGGTCAGAGCCAGAATCGTCATGACTCCTGGGCCTCTCATCAGATGACCCTGAGTCGGAGAATAGCTCCCCTTCCAAAGGGGTATAGCCACAAAGATGCCAAAACTCAACAGTTTCCATAGGGAAAAGAGTGACATTAGGCGTTAAGTGTCGCTTTTTAGCAGGGGCCTTACGCGCCAAGGTATTAGCAATTAACTTTTCAACACTAGCCAGTCTAGAAGACACATCATGCTGAGAATCCCCACTTGTATACAACTCAGTAGGAGTGAGATTTAAGCTTGGGGGGGTAGGTGAAGTGAAACGAGGTGCAGGCCCAGCCACAGGAAGGCCAGAATGCACAGCAAGCACCTGCTCGGCACAAGATACACAGACCCGCGCCTTGTCAGCGTCAACATGAAACTCCCCACACGCTACACACAGCCGGGCATGTCCCGAAGGAACCCCGGTCACATTATCCTGAGATGCCTCCATATGGTGATTATAGCGGCATTATAGGCCGATAGGGATTAACGCTATACAGCAGCCCAGGATGCCCCAATAACCCGCTAGGGAAGTGGGAGTAATTACACTAGGCCTCACAAGTTAACCAACTAATAGAGGGCCGGGAGAAGCCAATGGATTCGCCCGTCTGAAAGACACAATCAAATGAGCCGTAAGCAGACAATAATAAAAAGGTGGTAACAAAGCCGCCCACGAGGGCACTTACGGACCGCGGTAGGTAGAGGTCCGTCACGCAGAAGCCGACCAAGCAGACAAAATGGCGTCGGTATACCTCGAGGGGCGGGCCCGCACAAGCAATGACGCGGAACGTGCCAGAGACAGGCCCCACCCCCCCGAAGAGTGCGAAGCTGACAAAAGGAAATGTAATAAAGCACAAAGCCAATACACGTATATACATACATACATACATACATACACACACACACACACACACCCCTCTTTCCCCCCGAAGGCTACAAGGAGAGTGAGGGAGGACATCGGCCACTTGACATAGGGCCCACCGATAGACAGGGGCAAGGGGCAGCAGTGCTGCCTACCATCACCAGACCAGCGCAGCCAAGGCTGGGAGGCAATTACTGATGGAGCGGGTGGGAATAGTCCTACAGGGCCGCAGGCTAATAGCCCCGCTCACCTGCGAGTAGAGAGAGACATTTCTTGCCCTTCGCAGTCCAGACTGCAGAGAAAATCTGGGGATTTGTGGGAGGTCCCTGGGTATTTGAGGGGCCGGGAGGAGCCTATTTTCGATGTCTCTGCAGTCCAGCGCCATCTGGCGGAGTAATACTCGATAGTAAGTATTCTATCTGGAGCAGGACGTACTGTATACTAAGAATGAGAGGGCCATCGTTATCCCACAAGCACACGTGCAATCACAATAATCCATAATAAGAGGGACTCACGACACCAACAGTAGCAGTTCAGCAACGGAGGGGTCCCAGGCAGGAAGGCAGTAGCTGCAGGACAAGATGGCGCAGAGAAGCCGACCACGCAGCAGATTCGACGCGATCCTCGAGGGGCGGGCCGCATAGCGATGACGCGAAAAACATCATCGTGCACCCCCCCCCCCCCCGTCCGGGCGGCGAGAAAACGAGCGCCCGCCCTCCAGGAAGCAGAACAATGGTGGGGACAACGTCCGCCATTGCCTCAGCAGCGGGGGCCCCACACGCAGACCGTGCGGCGCGCACAACGCGCGAGAGGTGTCCCCCCACTAACAGCGTATGTGTCATGATGGAGGGGAGAGGGAAGCTGGCAGCCAGACTCGAGGGAGCGAGGGAGGTAAGTATAAATGCAGCGCACACAGTAAAAAGTAAAGTCACAAACACGCACACAGCTGCAAAATAAAGCTTGTGGGACAGGTAGGGATATGAGACCAGTAGTCAATAATGTGCCCCCCCCCCCCCCCCCCCCCCCCCAGTAGGCTCACCATCAGCCTATGGCCGGCTACCCATTAATCAGGGTCTGCGGCCCAGAGTCTAGCTCTGCCAAAAAATGCCTGACCCCGGCATTCTCCCTACCGTCACAGTCAGGAATCAGTCGCGGCTGGGAGGCAAGAGTGGGTCTCACCATCCAATGATCTTCAGCAGCCAGACTGCAAGATGAACACTGGGAAATGATAGAGAGACACCTGCTCTTATAGGGGGCCGGAAGGAGCGACAGCTTTTGATCTTGCAGTCGAGCGCCCCCTGGGGGCGGAATACCCACATGTCATCACTTTGGGACGACCTGGACTGGATATAGGGAAAAGTAATTATACAATTACACCTACTCCTGATCTAATGCAAGCTAGAGAGAAGCTCCAGGGGCAATATAATCAGGTATATCTGAAGCATAGGGAAAGGCAGAAAGTCCTATTTTACAACTCTTCTAATTGTGTGAAAAAGTGTGGGAAACTCCTAGCTAGGGCTTAGCACCCAACGGTATTTGCCACATATGTCCCGTGCATAAAACAACTACATGGGGAGTCCACCTCAACCCCTTCCCGCCTAGTGGATGCATTCAGGGAATATTTCCAATCTCTATATAGTTTAAAACAAGACCAGGTTACTCCAATACATGGTGAACCATCTGTGAATTTTCTAAACTAAACCCTCCCTGTCATTCCTAGTGAGGAAGTAGACAACTTGGAAAAACCCTTCACTGAACCAGAAATCATGCGGGCACTCAATGAGACACCACAGAGTAAGAGCCGGGGGTTCGATGGATATACCCCAAAGTTGTACAAGCAGTTTGGACCCATCCTAGTTCCTTTCCTGACCAAAGTTTTCCCTTTCTCCAGACAGTCCCTAGAGCAGCAATACTCAACTGGCGGACCGGGGACCGTATGCGGACCTCGGCACCATATTTCCGGACCCCTGCCCTGAAAGCCCTGCACTCAAATTGCTTCTGTGTTGCTGTGCTCAGAGCCCCTTGATCAGCAATGTAGTGCTTAGTCCCCATGCCAGTGTCATGGCTCCCTGGTACCTAGCATTGCAATATGAAGTACTGCAGGGGTAGGAAGTGGCATTGCAAGGTACAGACAAACTTTGTTTCTTGGTCTCTTTGCCCCATCTAAACCTTTTCCCCCGCCCTAGCCCAGCCCTATCTATCCCTGTCCCACCATCTTGTCCCCCCAGCTCTGCCCCATTCAGCTCAGTCTCTCTGCCTCATCCATTCCTGTCCTCCCAGTTTTGCCCATTCAATCCTCTGGCCTCCCAGCTTTGCTAATCCATTATTCTTTCTTCCAGTTCTGCCCATCCATCCCTTCTCCCAGCTCTCTCTCTCTCCATCCCTCCCTGCCCTTCCTGTTCTGTCTATCCATCTTCCTTGCAGCTTCCCTCCCTCGAGCTCTATCTATCCATCCTTATTGACCTATCCAGACCTTATTGCCAGTTACATCTTGGGCCCTAGTCCACCCCTGTACATGGCCTGCACAGAATGCAAGGGGGTGTTAAAAAAAGCTCCTGTTTTTTTTGAGTGCCCAATAGGATTTTTGTGGTGGGGGGAGCAGCCTTTTTTAGTTTTGTTTGGGGAATCTATAACTCCTCCCCCAGTGTGCCGATTTCTAGCTATCTATCCCCCCCCCCCCCCAAACAGCCATCTGCCCGGACTTTCCCTGATAAATGTGCACATCAAGCTATTTGCGAAAGTTGTATCTTTGAAACTTCAGTCACTACTTCCGGGACTTATAGGCTTGGACCAGGTTGGTCTCATCCCGGGACTGGATGCTTGGGACAACACCAATAATCTCTTTAATTTGATATATACAGTATGTTAAAGGAAAACTCCCATTCTGGCATGTTTTTGGTGTTCTGCCTTCTTGTTTTCCTCTTTTAGAATGAAAACACATGGACTACAAGTCCAACAATTCTTCCAATGTAACAGGTGAACTATTTAGAAACATTGGCTAAGTCTAAGCAGCCTAATGACCTCTCAACACTTTGGTGTACATAGCTAAGGTAAACTGTTTTCTTTTACACGCAGCGTTGCAAACAAATAAAAAAAACTAACAGATGAGCTTAGCACATTGAAAACGTAATTTTGCCACACAGGAATGGAATATTTTTAAAAATTCCATCGAAAGTGGAATTACCCTTTCAAGCAAATCAAATATCTGCAGGCCTTTTTTCATGTGATGCAGAGAAGGCATAGGAGTGATAGGGTGAATGAATAATAGTTGCATATGTGATACATTGGATATTATGTGTACAACTTACTGAGCTATGTTGGTTTAAAAAAAAATCTTAATTTTTATGTACTGCACAAAACCTTACAATAAAAGTATTTGAATAAAAAATATGTCCAAGGCTGATGTGCTATTATTAAAAGTGCACTGGGGGTATCCCTAGCACATCGTGAGCCGAGTGGCTACTGTTACCATTGTCACATTGTACAGTGGAAGTTCTAAAGCGTACACTGTGAGTTTTATAATTCTAAGCACTGCCGCCTCTGTAAAACAGCAGCCAAGTTCCCTGTTTTTTAGGGACCATATTAATGCATAGCAAAACAGGCCGACTTTAAACAACGTTAATCGTTTGAAGTTGCATGTCAGTTACCTTACCTTGCTTTCCTTTATTTTGGCCTTGCACTGCAGAAAATACCAGTATGGGCTGTTCCTTCTCCCCTTGAACTTTTTCTGAAAACCCTTAAGCTCTCCATCTTCTTCATCTTCAACATAATGCATGTTCTTAAGATCTGGAGATGATTTTCTAAACACTGTTCTTGAGGAATTCCGCTCTGACAAAGTACCAAAGTGTTCCTCTTCTAAAAGTCTTACGTTGCCAGAATTTATAAGAGAATAATTTCTAGTCCATAATGCCGCCGGCTGCTGGTTTATTAAATGGCAGAACTTTGACAAATTCCAAATGTGCCCCACTGGAATCTGCCGGCATCCAGACTGGCCATGTAAAGGATATCTTAGAGCCAGGGAATGTAATAATATGCGTAGCATGTCTAGGTTTTATAATTGATAATCACTTAAATTTCAGCACCGGTAGCCTGCAAAGTAAAATAAAAAAGCCGTAAAGCAGTATGTATGTATATTATTATTAGTAGTATGTATTACAGAAGATATATATATATATATATATATATATATATATACACATACATACACACACTCTCTCTCACACACACACCAGTCGGCCTTCTATGATCCCCAGAATTTTCACTATCCTGGTGATTGGTTCTTTTACGCATGGATTCCTGATTTGGGATACCCTACTGGGTGGCACCTCCCCAGGTCATCCACTCAACTCACCTTACCGCCGCAGGCTCTTGTCCAATCGGTGCTTTATGCCATGCATATTAATAATGGCATAAAGATGCTGTTTTGGACTGAGCATCGGCCTAGGGTTTGCATACCTGGTTTTTGTGTGGAGTGCGTACCCCCTTGTGCCCAGCCTATCTGAATGGCTGGGCACAGGTGCGTGCACAGCTGTAGGGATACAATCGTGGGGAGGGAATGGGAAAAGGTAAGGAGTTTGCGGTCGAGGGGTTCACACAGTGGGGCATCCTGAATAGAGATGCCCCAGGGACAACGGTCCAGCCACTTTAAAAAGGGGTGTGTAGACTTTTTTTATCTATTGTATCTTTTAATCCTTTGCAAAGGTGTGAAAGACGACTAAGAGGATCAGAAAGACCCCACTGATCTAGTACAATGAGCAGCCACTTGGAAGGTTGTGTAAAAGAAAACTCCAATTTGGCATGGTTTTGGTGTTCATCCTTATTGTTTTCTTTCTTTGGGAATGTAAAAAAGGAAATTTGTACTCGCCCGTAAATTTCTTTTTTCATCTGCTTCCATTCCAGGGCACCACTAGTAGCAACCTGTGGGTTAATCTCAGCCACAGGCAGGGACTGCAAGACAGAAAAAAAACTAGCTCCTCTGGGCCTATATAAGGCACACAGAGGGGAGAAACAGTGCAACAAAACTAAAACATCTAGAAGGAGTCAACTAGCACCAACGCAGTTAAAACACAACAATGTGTTGCCCCAGGATGAAAGCAGATGAGAAACAAAATTTTCTGGTGAGTACATATATTTCCTCTTTCTCATCTCTTTCATTAAGGAGCACCACTAGTAGCAACACGTGGGACATCCCAACGCATTATCCTCATTAAGGGTGGGACAGTGCCAGAACAGCCAACAACCGACTGCGCCAACATAACCAAGAACAACAGTACTGACACCACTCGCTTAGACCCCGGAGAGGGTTTCTCACCCTCTGCAACTCCTTACACCCCAGAGTTGCATCGGCAGACATCAAGTCTATAAAAGGTGTGAATAGACGATCAGGTTGCCGCCTTGCAGACCTGTTCCACCGAAGCCTGTTGTTGGAAAGCCCAAGATGCGGCAATACCTCTGCTGGAGTGAGCAGTGACTTGGAAGGGCGCCTCCTTCCCCTTGCAGGCGTAGGCTTGTATGACTGCCTGACTGATCCATCTGCAAAGCAGCAGCCAGGCCCCTATTTGCCCTTCCGGGATCACGTACAAGACATCCGTCTTAAAGTCCCTCTCGAGTAGCGGTCAAGTAATTCTTTTCCTGACCACATTGAGAACATGTAGGAGGAGGGTAGCACTATCAATTAAGATAGAAAGAAGAGGGGGCGTGTCCTGGCAATGGTGGCGGGCAGACGTGTGTAGCCGAGCTCCCGTTCCCTTGACCCTGAATATAGCACCATAACATAGAGCGGAGACCCAAGAGCAAATGGGGAGAAAATACCATTTTGTGAGTACTCACCTGAAAAATGGATATTGTCAGTGTGCCACACACCCCGCTTCCCCTTTAATTCTTTCAATCGGGTTACTCCACCAGCAGGTGGCGACGTGCAGGGAGAAGTCTTGAAAACGAGTCCCTTCCGGCCTATATATACCTGGGACCTCCCACTGAATCACCAGTTATTTAAAAAGCAGAAAGACAAGGTACCAGGAAATCCAACAGTAACCTCAAAATAAAGAAAAGCTTCACCATATAAAGGATTCGGGATACCAAAAAGGGCGGGTGAAGCGGGGTGTGTGGCACACTGACAATATCCATTTTTCAGGTGAGTACTCACAAAATGGTATTATTCTCAGTGTGCCACACACCCCGCTTCCCCTTTAATTCTTATGATCGGGACATCCAAAAGCAGTGTCCGCAAGGGATGGGTATCCAAAGGCAAGGTGAAGCATAACTTAAACGACTGCAGTCTGCTGAACTTTGCGGCCAAACACAGCATCCGCTGAGGCCCGCACATCAGCCTTGTAAAACTTAGAAAAAGTATGAACAGAAGACCAAGTAGCGGCCTTACAAACTTGTTCAACAGAAGCTTGGTGCTGAAAAGCCCAAGACGCTCCAACGGCGCGAGTAGAATGAGCAGTGATACGAAAAGGGGGAACTTTCCCCTTAGCAGAATAGGCCGCAATAATGGCTGGACGTATCCATTTGCTAATGGAAGATTTGGCCGGCGCCAAACCCTTCTTAGGCCCACAGGGCACAACAAAAAAGGCATCAGTTTTACGAAAAGGAGAAGTAATAATCAAATAGTACTTAACACAGCGTACTACATCCAAACAATGCAAAACCCTCTCCTTGTCATTCTTAGGCTTAGGACACAGGGAGGGAAGAACAATATCTTGGTTCAAATGAAAAGCAGAAACAACCTTAGGAAGAAAGTCTGGTTTGAACCGAAAGACCACTTTGTCCTGATGCCTCTCAAAGTAGGGCGCCTGGATAGACAAGGCCGCCAACTCCGAGACACGCCGAACCGAAGTGATAGCTACCAAGAAGACAATCTTCTGAGTCAGGGTAGACAAAGCAATATCTTGCAAAGGCTCAAAAGGAGGAGCCTGAAGAGCAGAAAGTACCAAATTCAAGTCCCAAACAGGGAGTAATGGTTTCCTGGGAGCCCGCACATGCGCAACCCCCTGGAAAAAAGTTTTAACTAAGGGATGAAGCGCAAAATGCTTCTGAAAAAAAGATAGATAAGGCAGAAACCTGCCCTTTCAAAGTACTCAGCTGAAGACCAGAGACCAGCCCAGATTGTAAAAACTCCAGAATCCTGGAGACCGAAAAGACCCTACAAGGAAAAGATCTAACCTCACACCAAGTGATATAGGTTTTCCAAGTCCTATAGTAGGTGATAGAAGAAGACCTCTTTCGGGCACCGATCAGAGTCTTAATAACCGAGTCAGAAAGACCCTCCTCCTTCAAGATGGAGGTCTCAGCGGCCAAGCTATCAAAACCAGCGTTGGTAAACTGGGGTAAGACAGCCGACCCTGAGTGAGCAGATCGGACCAAAGAGGCAGAATGAGCTGATTCACTGTCAGCCAAACGATGTCTGCGCACCACACTTGTCTTGGCCGTCTTGGGGCCACGAGAATGGCGGACACCCTTTCCAGAACCAGCTTCCGTACCACCCAGCCTAGCATGGGTATCAGAGGAAACAGGTACAGAAAACCCGGGTTCCCCCGGCTCAGGGATAAGGCTTCCGCCGCCAGAGCCAGAGGATCCTGGGAGGGCGACACAAAGATCGGGAGCCTGCAGTTGTGAAAAATACCATTTTGTGAGTACTCACCTGAAAAATGGATATTGTAGGTGTGCCACACACCCCGCTTCACTTCTTAAATATTCATCACTTCATGGGTTAATCCACCGCAGGTGACGTAGTGCAGAGAGGAAGTCTTGTAACGAGCCCCCTTCCGGCCCATATATACCTGGTACCTCCCTTCAATCACCAGTATATTCAAAAAGCAGTAAAACAAGGTACCAGTATTCCACCAGTAACCTCCAAAATCAATTTTGATATAAATAAAAAAGGGCTTCACCATATAAATGCTTCGGTAATACCGAAAAGGGCGGGTGTGAAGCGGGGTGTGTGGCACACCAACAATATCCATTTTTCAGGTGAGTACTCACAAAATGGTATTATTCTTGGTGTGCCACACACCCCGCTTCACTTCTTAAATATTCATCACTTCATGGGACATCCAAAAGCAGTGTCCACAAGGGAAGGGCATCTCAAGGCCAGGTGAAGCATAACTTAAATGACTGCAGTCTGCAGAACTTTGCGGCCAAAAACAGCATCCGCTGAGGCCCGCACATCAACTTTGTAAAACTTAGAAAAAGTGTGAACAGAAGACCAGGTGGCGGCCTTACAAACCTGTTCAACAGAAGCTTGGTGCTGAAAAGCCCAAGACGCCCCAACAGAGCGAGTGGAATGAGCAGTAATACGAAAAGGGGGAACTCTTCCCTTAGCAGAATAGGCCGCAGTAACGGCCTGACGTATCCACTTGCTAATGGCAGATTTGGCTGGTGCCAAACCCTTCTTAGGCCCATGGGGCACAACAAAAAAGGAATCCGTCCTACGGAAAGGAGACGTGATAATCAAGTAGTACTTAACACAGCGTACTACATCCAAACAATGCAAAACCCTCTCTTTGTCATTCTTAGGATTAGGACACAAGGAGGGAAGAACAATATCTTGATTCAAATGAAAAGCAGAAACAACCTTAGGAAGAAAGTCTGGCTTGAACCGAAAGACCACTTAATCCCGATGCCTCTCGAAGTAGGGCGCCTGGATAGTTAAGGCCGCCAATTCTGAGACACGCCGGACAGAAGTGATCGCTACCAAGAAGACAATCTTCTGAGTCAGGGTAGACAAAGCAATATCTTGCAAAGGCTCAAAAGGAGGAGCCTGAAGAGCCGAAAGAACCAAATTCAAATCCCAAACAGGGAGTAATGGTTTCCTGGGAGGCCGCACATGCGTAACCCCCTGGAAAAAAGTTTTAACTAAAGGTTTAAGCGCCACACGCTTCTGAAAAAAGACAGATAAGGCAGAGACCTGCCCTTTCAATGTACTTAGCTGGAGACCAGAGTCCAGCCCTGATTGTAAAAACTCCAGAATCCTGGGGACCGAAAGGACCCTACAAGGAAAAGATCTTGTCTCACACCAAGTGATATAGGCTTTCCAAGTCCTATAGTAGGTGACGGAAGAAGACTTCTTCCGGGCACTAATCAGAGTCATGACTGAATCAGAAAGACCCTCCTCCTTCAGGATGGAGGTTTCAGCCTTCATCAAACCCAGCGCTGGTAAATTGAGGTAACACAATTGACCCTGAGTGAGCAGATCGGGCCGAAGAGGCAGAATGAACTGGTCCACTGCCAGCCAAACGATGTCTGCGAACCTTATTCGTTTTGGCCACTTTGGGGCCATGAGAACGGCGTACACCCTTTCCAGAGCCAACTTCTGAAGAACTCTGCCCAGCAAGGGCCACGGAGGAAACAGGTATAGAAATCCCAGAGCTCCTCAGTTCAGGGACCTGACGTCCACTGTCAGAGCCAGAGGATCCCGGGAGAGAGACACGAAGCTCGGGAGCCTGAGATAGAGATGAGGGGCCCACAGGTCCACCTCCGGAGTCTCCCATTGGAGACACAATAAGAGAACCACCCGAGGATGGAGAGCTTATTCTTCTAGGCGGGGAGAGCACTTGCTCAACCGGTCCGCTACCTGTTCCATCACCTCTGGAATGTAAACCGCCGAGAGACAGGGAACATGGAACACTGCCCATGTCTGGATCAGGGACATTTCTCTGATGGGTGGGTGGAACCCCACAACCTACGCACCCCCCAAACGGAACAGCAGAACCGTTTCCGGAATCTACGGAAGCCTCCATATGGTGATTTATGGTATTCGCAATAATGGGACTTTTAAGGCATAAGCCGACCTGGGATGCCCCCTTTATTTTAGTAATGTCCCGGAAGGGAGGATTTATATTTTTTTTTAAGTTTAGGTCCCCTTTAATAGAAACTATATATATATATATATATATATATATATATATATATATATATATATACTTATATATAGTCTATGTATATAAACATTCAAATCAACCCCAATAATTAGCCAGGCACATAGAGCCGGAGGGCTAGCATAAGCAGGGATCCCAGGATCTGCAAGGCAAGAAAACAACCATCAGATCCTTCACATGTGTATAACATAAAAGTATGGCACCAAGTGCCCTTAAATGGCGCCCCCTTGATAATAGTGATTTCTCACTGTATTATTAAACAATATCTCCCATTTAACGGCCCCAACGGGAGGGGCCGCTTACCTGTACCGCAATCAGCCGGTAAGCCTGCAGCCAGCAGCCATGAGCCGGCAGAAGACAAAGTGCGGCCGTGCGCCCACGTGCCTTCCTGTTTTGAAGGAAGCTGGGACGCTGGGCCCGCCGCTGACGCCGCATGACGTCGGCGCCGCGCCCCCGGCGCCGCGTCAGCGGGCCCGCCCCCCCCCTACGCTGATCAGCTGGAACACTTTACAGCTGATCACAGCACGCGCGTCCAGGCAGCGGAGGGGGGAGGGTAAAAACCGCATGTGCTGACTGACAGCTCAATGAATGCCAGGTGAGGAGAGGGGAGAGGGGGGAGGGGGTAGGGGGCCACAAGCAACCAACTGCCAGAGAGGTGGCCAGCCCATACCCAGCGCAAGCTGCCCTAAAGCAGACCCAAAATATACACATGCTACAGTGAATGTATAAACATGACATATATGTTAACACGCAGTGATACAGTGAAACACACATACTAAAGCACACCCTCACCACCCCCCCAATGGGAGAGAAAGGGGCTACGGGGACCCTCGGGACAGGGGCATCCCATTTCCGGATCACCATGCCGGTTCGCCGCATTGCCCCACGCATGAGGTCGAGCGGTAGGAGATAAGCTCCTAGGCACTTAAAGTGCCATCTACCATTTGCCCGGTGAACAGCCAAGGCTGGGAGGCTTCCTATTTCACCATAAAGGTATACAAACTCAAACCGGGCAGAAATAGACCAAAAGGGGGGTGGCGGGGTAAGAATACCCCGGCCTACCTGTAAGCAGGAGACTTCCAACTTCTGACTTGTCAGCAAGCAGAGAGAAAAAATACTGGTGATTGAAGGGAGGTACCAGGTATATATGGGCCGGAAGGGGGCTCGTTACAAGACTTCCTCTCTGCACTACGTCACCTGCGGTGGATTAACCCATGAAGTGATGAATATTTAAGAAGTGAAGCGGGGTGTGTGGCACACCAAGAATAAAGGGAAACAGGACCACCTCCGGTGTCCCCCACCGGAGCGGACTGCAGACTGCCGAGAGACAAGGAACATGTGCCTTCGCCCAGGTCAGGATCAGGGACTCCACTCTGAGGGCACCCAGACTGGAAGTCCCTCCCTGATGATTGAAGTAAGCAACCGTTGTTTGACTGTCCGAGCGTAGCTGAACCAGAAGGCCCAGACCATGATGGGACACAAGAGCAAGAACCAGACGGAAGGCTCAGCTCCAGAACAGACGGCCGAGGATTGGAAAGAAGGATCCAAGCCAACTCCTGAATCAGACAAACCTTGGACTGAGCGAGCAACACCCTGTGTTGACCGAAATCCGACCGCATTCCCAGAAAGGACACCACCCTGGCCGGAGCAAGGGACGGAGGTTTGAAAAACTTCAGATAAAGGACGGGGCAAGCTGACCCGTCCTTCTAGGGGACTGCGAAGAGAATGGTGTAAAAATTGAGGCCCATCTCTAAGTGTGGCACCGGCCGGATGACCGCCATTTCCAGGAAAAACCGTGAAGGAGGGCGAGACTCGAACTCCGGTTTGTAACCGGGCGACACCCCCTCCCAGATCTATGTGTCCGGAATCTCGCGGCCTTAAACCAGGGAGAAGTGTCGCAATCGTCCCCCCACCCGCAAGGGTGAGGGCAGCCCCTCATTGCTGAGCGGGCTTAGCAGTAGGTTTGGGCTTGGCGCCCCAGGACTGACCGGGACGGCCACGACCTCTTCCCCGGGACCAACCTACAGCCCCGGTAACAGGAAGGGAAGCCCCTCTGCCCGCTCTGGCTCCTCGAAAGGAGGGACTAAAGGAACTCGCACCCCTAAAGGAGCGACGAGGTTTCTTGAATTGAGGCAACTTACCATCCTTGGTAACAGCATCCAATTTCTCGCCAAAAAGGCGTAAACCTAAGAAGGGTAGCGCTGTAAGCGCCCTTTTAGAGTTAAGGTCCGCCGTCCACTGGCGCAGCCATATAGACCGACGAATAGCCACCAGCAATGCTGCTGTCCTGCTACTCGTCGCAAGAGCATCGTCCTGAGCAGTCAGGGCAAACGAAACCAACGACACTGCTTGAGAGAGCTAAACATATCACAAGCGGGATCAAGATCTGCGAGCAGATCCCTAATAATGGATCTAACAGCCAGCAGACGAAGCGCCGAAGCACAAATTGGCCGTAGTGTCGACCCGGCACTGATAAAACCATGGCGGGCCAATTGATCAGCCCGACGATCCTCACCATCCTTAATGGTAGTGGTGCCAGAAAGGTGCAACGCAGCCGGGCCAGTCAACCCCAACACCGGGGTATCGACTTCGGGGGGCACTGACCAAAGCTTCACCAAGTCCTCCGGAAAGGGATAACGCTTATCCCAATTAGGAGGAGTTCCAGCCAGGCGCGTGGGTTGTTCCCATTCTTTAAGGACAAGCTTCTCAAAGTGCTGGGGTACATCAAACAGCTCACCCTTTGGCAGAGGGACCACCGCAGGCGGATCCAAGGCCAAAACTTTAAACATTTGAGCCAAAATGGAAGGAGTGTCAAGGGACACCCCCACAGCCTGATCACCAGTAGTGTCAAACAATAGCTGGTCTGCAGGCTCATCCGACTCCTCAAGGAGTTCCCCCTCCTCATCAGGGGGACAATCGGAATAGTCCAAAAATACCATTTTGTGAATACTCACCTGTAAAATGGGTATTATAAGTATGTCACACACCCCACTTCAAACATTAATAATTACACTAGGGTTAACGCACCGCTAGGTGGCAGCATTGCAGAGAATCTCCAAAAACTTCAACAGGCCCCTCCCGGTCTATACATACCTGGTACCTCCCAAGAACCTCCCAGTATTAGAACAGCAGTAAGACAAGGTACCAGAACCAAACAATGTAGCCCTCAACGTAAAGAACTAAACTTCACCAAATAAAGAGCCAGGATACCGAAAAGGGCGGGTGAAGTGGGGTGTGTGACATACTTATAATACCCATTTTACAGGTGAGTATTCACAAAATGGTATTATTCTAAGTATGTCACACACCCCACTTCAAACATTAATAATTACACTAGGGACATCCAACAGCAGCGTCCAGAAAAGGGTGGGTATCCGAACAGGCAAAAACGCAGAAAAAACTCAAACCACTGCAGCCTGCAAAACCTTGCGGCCAAAAACAGCATCCGCTGAAGCCCGCACATCAACCTTATAGAACTTAGAAAAAGTATGAACAGAAGACCAAGTTGCAGCCTTACACACTTGTTCAACCGAAGCCTGGTGCTGAAAAGCCCAGGACGCACCAACCGCACGAGTAGAGTGAGCTGTAACTCGGAAAGGAGGATCCTTCCCTTTAGCCGAATAAGCACCAACAATGGCCTGACGAATCCATTTACTAATGGAAGATTTGGCCGGAGCCAAACCCCTCCTAGGCCCACATGGCACAACGAAAAAGGCATCAGTCTTACGAAAAGAAGACGTAGCACGTAGATAGTACCTGACACAACGTACCACATCCAAGCAGTGCAAAGCACTCTCCTTGACATTCTTAGGCTTAGGACACAAAGATGGAAGAACAATGTCCTGGTTAAGATGAAAAGCAGAGACCACTTTAGGGAGAAAATCTGACTTGTAACGAAAAACCACTTTGTCCTGATGATCCTCAAAATAAGGAGCCTGAATAGACAAAGCTGCCAACTCTGAAACACGCCGAACCGAAGTGATGGCCACCAGAAAGGCAACCTTCTGAGTAAGAATGGACAAAGCAAAGGCTCAAAAGGAGGAGCCTTAAGAGCAGAAAGAACCAAATTCAAATCCCACACTGGGAGCAAAGGCTTCCTAGGAGGCCGCACATGCGAAACCCCCTGGAAAAAAGTCTTGACCAAGGAATGACTAGCAAAAGATTTCTGGAAAAAAATAGACAAAGCAGAAACCTGCCCCTTCAAGGTACTCAGCTGAAGACCGGAGTCCAGCCCCGACTGAAGAAAATCCAAAATCCTAGACACAGAAAAGACCCGGCAAGGCAAAGACCTAGCCTCACACCAATCAATATAAGATCTCCAATACCTGTAATAGATGGAAGAAGAAGATCTCTTCCTGGCACTAATAAGAGTCCGAATGACCGCATCCGAAAGACCCTCCTCCTTTAAGATGGAGGTTTCAGCAGCCAAGCCGTCAAAGCCAGCGTTTGTAAACTGGGGTAACAGAGTTGACCCTGAGTGAGAAGATCTGGCCGAAGAGGCAGATCGAGCTGATCCACGGCCAGACGAACGATGTCCGCGAACCACACCCGCCTTGGCCACCTTGGAGCCACGAGAATGGCGGGAACTCCCTCCAGAACCAACTTTCGCAGAACCCTGCCTAGCATGGGAATCGGAGGGAACAGATAAAGAAACCCCAGGTCCCTCCAGCTCAGGGTCATGGCATCCACCGCCAGAGCCAGAGGGTCCCGGGACAGGGACACAAAGGACGGAAGCTTGTGATTGTGACGAGAGGCAAACAGATCCACCTCCGGCGTCCCCCACCGGAGACAAAGTGACCGAAACACCTGGGGATGGAGAGACCACTCCCCCCGACGGGACGCACACCGGCTCAGAAAATCCGCCTCTGTGTTTTCCACTCCCGGAATGTAAACTGCCGAGATGCAAGGAACCATGAGTCTCCGCCCAGACCAAAATCAGAGACACCTCCCTGTGGGCACCCAGACTGCGAGTCCCTCCTTGGTGATTGATGTAAGCAACCGCCGTCTGATTGTCTGAGCGAACCTGAACCGGCAGACCTCGTAAATGATGCGTCAAGCGAGACAGAACCAACCGGATGGCTCGCAATTCCAGAACATTGATGGGCAAGTGGGCCTCCTGAGGGTCCCACTGCCCCTGAAACCGAAAATCCTTCCAAAAACCTCCCCAGCCTGACAAACTGGCATCCGTGGTGACAGTTTCCCAAAGCGGAGTCAGAAACGACCTGCCCTTCAGAAGGTTGTCCGAGACCAACCACCACAGAAGGGACTGACGAACCCGAGGGGACAACCGGAAGGACCGATCCAACGACCCCGGACACCGGTTCCAAGACGCCAAAAGATGAAGTTGAAGAGTCCTCGTATGAAACTGAGCAAAGGGAACTGCCTCGAACGAGGCCACCATCAACCCCACCAGTCTCATCCCCAGACGAATGGACGGATGAGGATGGGAGAGGAGCAGCTGGACCAATTCCTGAATCATCAGAACCTTGGCCTGAGGGAGAAACACTCTGTGCTGGCAGGAGTCCAACGACATCCCCAGAAAGGTCACCACCCTGGCCGGAACCAGCGAGGACTTGGGGTAATTGATCACCCAGCCGAACCCCTCCAACATAGACACCACCGTGCTGGTGTCCCCCTCTGCTTGACTGAAGGAAGGAGCCATGATGAGAAGATTGTCCAGGTAAGGCACAATGTGAATCCCCTGAGCTCTGAGCAGGGCCATCACCCCCGCCAACACCTTGGTGAACACTCTCGGAGCAGAGGTGAGGCCGAATGGAAGAGCCACAAACTGAAAATGCCGATCCTCCACCACGAAACGAAGGAACCGCTGATGAGCAGGAAAGATCGGCACGTGCAGGTACGCATCCTTGATGTCTATGGACGTCATAAAGTCCCCCTGCCGAAGCGAACCGATCGCAGACCGCAGGGTTTCCATGCGGAACTTCCGGGGACGAATAAACCTGTTGAGAAACTTCAAATCCAGAATAGGACGGAAGGACCCGTCCTTTTTGGGAACCGTGAAGAGATTGGAGTAAAACCTGCGCCCTACCTCTGAAGAAGGAACCGGGCAAATGACAGCTAAATCTAGAAGATTCCTTACTGCCGCCAGGAGCCCCTGCGCGGCCAAAGGATCCAAAGACACCCGGGACCTGAAGAACCTTGGAGGAGGACGGGACTCGAACTCCAACTTGTAACCGGCCGAAACCACCTCCCGGATCCATCTGTCCGGGACCTCCTGGTCCCACACCCGGGAGAAAAGTTGCAACCGTCCCCCCACCCGAACGGGTGAGGGCGCCCCCTCATTGCTGGGTGGGCTTGGCAACCGGCTTGGGCTTGGCACCCCAGACGCGAGCGGGACGGCCACGGCCTCTGCCCCTGTTCCAACTGGCGCCCCTGGGGGCCGAGGAGCCCGCACCCCTACCGGCTCCGACTCCCCGAAAGGACGGATTGAAGGAGACCATCCCCCGAAAGGAACGGCGAAATTTCTTGCGCTGAGGTAACTTACCTCCCTTGGCAACAGAATCCAGCCTCTCACCAAAAAGCCTCAAACCCAAAAAGGGCAGAGCCATGAGTGATCTTTTAGAATTAAAATCAGCCGTCCACTGTCTCAACCACACACAGCGCCGGATAGCCACCAGCAAGGCAGTAGCCCTGCCACACATCAACATGGCATCCTCCTGAGCGGCCAGGATAAAAGACAAAAAAGAATTGCAGCGCTTGAGCGCAAGGGACTCATCACTGGAGGGCTCGAGATCCACCCCCAAGTCCCTGACAATAGACCTGACAGCAAAAGTCAAAAGAGCCGAAGCACAGACGGGCCTTAACACCGAACCCGCACATACAAAACCATGACGGGCAAGCTGATCAACCCGGCGATCCTCGCCGTCCCTGAGCGAAGTCGTGTCAGGGGAATGCACGACCGCCGTGTTGGACAGTCCCAAGACCGGTATCTACCTCAGGGGGGACAGACCAACGCTTCATCAATTCCGCCGGAAAGGGATACTTCCTATCCCAGCTAGACGGCACACCAACAAGACGTGTAGGTTGCACCCATTGCTTGAAAACAATTTCTTCAAAATGCTGTTGGCTGGGAAACTCCAAACGCTGCTTGGACACCCCAAAAAGCTGACCCTTAGGCCTAGGAGCAACCACAGGAGGCTCCAAATCCAAAACCTCAAACATCTGGCTCAGAATGGTAGAGGAATCGAGAGGGAGGCCGTCAGCCTGATCCCCCTCAGAACCCAGCAACTGCTGAACATCAGAATCTTCTTCCTCAATGAGCTCACCATCTTCACGGGGACGATCCGACCAATCCAGATCTCCCACAACTTCCTCATCTGAATCCGGCGGAGGCGGAGACAGATGCTTCCGCTTAGCTGAAGCCTTCTGAGCGGCTATAGCAGAAAACCGCTTCTCAAGGCTGGTCAAACGGCCACATACCTCAGCCTGCGAATCCCCGCCCAGGACAACGTCACACGGGGTCCGGAATAAGCGAGGGGGAGAGGGAGATGGCGCGGCTGACGAAGTGCTAGGCACCGGAGTACTGGACTGCCGTGCAATGTTCTGCTGTGCACAAGGGATACACAAAATGACATCATCTCCCTGGAGCGGAGTCCCACAACCCCCGCACACCTTGGATTGTCCCGAAGAACCATTCCCGGTATCTGTGGCAGCCTCCATGTGGTGAATTTTATGGTATTCGCAGAACCCAGGGATTTATGCGGTACGCGACCCGGGATGCCCCTTAATAACCTAACAATTGTCTAAAGATTGTCACAAGATCCTGACCCAGGGGAATAGCATAAAAAAACCCTTATAAAAATATATAAATATATAAATATATATATATAGTGCAATGAAAAACACCCCCCACGAGCCAGGTATATAAGACCGGGAGAGCCCTGCCAGACGGGATCCCAGGATCTGAAAGACACAAAGGGAGAGGGACAGGAGTCAATCCAGGCACAATAATACCTAAAACAACACACAACATAACATACAACCCCCCTCCCCCCCCCCCCTCATTAACCATAGACACAGGAAATGGTTAAAATACACAACCAGCACTATAAATATGTGCAGGAGCGAGGAGGCAGGAGGAGGAGGAGGAGGGGACGTAATACGGAGGGCCAGGCCACCAACATTATGTGAGCATCCCCCGCAAGAAAACTAAAACGCCTACCTGAGAGAGAGCACAGCGCAGCTAGGCACCGCAGAAGATGGCGGCCCGCAACACAGCTCAGAGACGTGAGGGAGGGGAAGACGAGCCCCGGGAGCGCGGGAGCCGAGAAGGCCCCGCCCCTCCGGGACAACCAATCAGCGCGCGGCCCCGCCCCCTTGCAGCGTCAGCAGGCAGAGACCGCGCTCAGACCTCTAAGACGGGACCGGCGGAGCAACCTGCCGGTTCCCAAGTGCGCACAAAGAACACAGACCCACACACTGATCTCCTCTGTTCCCCCCCCTGTGCAGACCGGACACGCAGGCTGCAAGCGCCGATCACGGCGCTCAGCCACAGGCCCCCCCGGCTCCTGAGGGGAGAGAACCATTCACGCAGACAGAGTGACAAGAAGGACACACAAGCAAATCCGCAATAAAAATTAGCCACAGTAAAACAGCGATAAGCCCTCACAATGCAGCAGCGCAGCAGCCACACTCACACAACATGTCACCGTCCCAAAACGCGCCCCACACCCCGGAATGTGGAATAACAAAAATCCCAGGGCTAGGCACATCCTGACCGCTAACCTCCTATTAAATGGGGGCATCCCACATCCGGATCACCACTCCGGGAATCCCGCTATGCCCCGCAATGAAGGGTCGAGCGGAGGAGCTAATCTCCTAGGCACCAATGGTGCCGGCTACCTTTTGCCCGGCCTACAGCCGAAGCTGGGAGGCTGCCAGTAAATAGATATACTCTCAAACAAGAGCCGGGCAGAAATAGACCACGGGGGGGGGGGGGGGGGGGATACCCCGGCTACCTGCAAGCAGGAGACTTCTTTCTTCTGTCTTGTCGCCACCTTGCAGAGAACAACACTGGGAGGTTCTTGGGAGGTACCAGGTATGTATAGACCGGGAGGGGCCTGTTGAAGTTTTTGGAGATTCTCTGCAATGCTGCCACCTAGCGGTGCGTTAACCCTAGTGTAATTATTAATGTTTGAAGTGGGGTGTGTGACATACTTAGAATAATTCAGGTACCTCACCCTCCGAGGCAGGTACTGCCGGAGCAAGGTGCTTCCGCTTAGCCGTAGCCTTCTGAGCCACTGAAGCGGAGATAATTTTCTTGAGGTTGGCCAACCGCGCATGCACCTCTGGATGCGAATCCCCATTTTTGACAGTGTCACACGGGGT
Source organism: Gastrophryne carolinensis (assembly GCA_027917425.1). NCBI lineage: Eukaryota > Metazoa > Chordata > Amphibia > Anura > Microhylidae > Gastrophryne > Gastrophryne carolinensis. The sequence continues at coordinate 126,151,115 of CM051240.1, read as the reverse complement.
CCGGACTAGGTTGGGGGGGATAGGAGATGACGGAAGTTACGAGGAGCCAGAAGCCGGAGCAACGGACTGGCGCGCAATGTTCTGCTGAGCACATGGAACGCATAATATGACATCATCGCCTGGGAGCGGAACCCCACAACCCCCACACAACCTGGATAGCCCTGAGGAGCCATTTCCGGTAACATTGGAAGCCTCCATATGGTGAATTTGCGGTATTCGCAACAACCCAGGGTTTTACGCATTAAACAACCCAGGATGCCCCTTTGTAATTAAAGTCCCGGAAGTGGGAGGATTTTCTTTTTAAAACCTAGGAAAATCCCAATTTAGAGACTAAGACTAGCCAGGTATAACAGACTGGGAGAGCCTGCAGTGAGGGAATCCCAGAATCCGTGGGGGAAAAAAGACCACAGTCAGCCCCCCAGCCACAATCATACATAGCCAATAAGGCAAACATATATGGCTAGCTTAAACATCTTGAATAAATATACATGACACATGTAATTTCAAGGCAAAGCAGAGTGCAAAAAAATCAGAGTACAAACCGGTATGAATACATATATATATATATATGCACTATATATATATATATATATATATATATATATATATATATATATATATACATAAACACATACACAAACACCAATATATATATCATAATGGTAATGTGCACTATCGCAGCCACTGGAGCACATATACCACCTATGTGATAAAATAAGTCAACCTATAAGAAGGATGACATAAACAATATCCCCCATAAGTAGAAATGCCCCAGGGAGAAAACGCTGCACAAGCAGCACATAGCATAAGAACGGCCCCACGTGCGCAATGGTGGGGCCGTTTACCTGTGAAATTTCTGCCGCATATTGCTCTTCCCCCACCGGCTGCAGCGTCCGGGTCTCTAAGGAGACCAGGGAAGCGAAGGGCGGGCCCGGAGACAGTGCGTCCCGGCCACGCCCCCTTTACACGCAGAGCGAGGCCGCAGAGAGCGCGGCCCCGCCCCCTAGTGACGCGGCTCGTCCAATGGCGAGCCACAGCCGAGAAAGAGAGGGAAATACAAAAACGTGCAGTAAAAAACAGGCCCCAGCAGCCCCAGCCACGCGCTGACACTGAAAACTACCAAGACCTTTTACAGTAAACGTAAAGCACTCATGCACACTACACCCCCCCCCCCCCCCCCTTAGCGAAGGGAGAAGGCCGAGCGGGAGAAGGTGACCTAAAGGGACATCGGGACAGGGGCATCCCAAATCCGGATCACCAGCCGGATAGCCGCATTGCCCCACAAGTGGGGTCGAGCGGAGGAGATAAGCTCCTAGGCACCTAAAGTGCCATCTACCTTTGCCCAGCCCGCAGCCTAGGCTAGGAGGCTTCCATTTAACTAAGCATAATAAACACACTAGAACTGGGCAGAAATACACCAAAAGGGGATGCCGGATTTTACCCCGGCTACCTGCAAGCAGGAGACTTCATTCTTCTGTCTTGTCACTTCATGCAGAGAGAAAAAACTGGTGATTCAGTGGGAGGTCCCAGGTATATATAGGCCGGAAGGGGCTCGTTTTCAAGACTTCTCCCTGCACGTCGCCACCTGCTGGTGGAGTAACCCGATCGTAAGAATTAAAGGGGAAGCGGGGTGTGTGGCACACTGAGAATAGAAGCCACGGAGAGGAGCCGGGGGAGACCAGGAGAAGAAATCCCCAAAAGCCAGGCTTTTAGATCTAAGCCTGGAGCTGGGAAACATTCCTGCATGCAAGATGGCAGCCGCTGATGATCAAGCATGGCAGCGACGAGACCAGCCAGCCAGTGCCAGTCGGAGAGAAGTGAAGAGAGTTCGCCACCGAGTAAAGAAGCAGGGTGTACCAAGATGGCGACCAGCGGCGAGGATGTAGGGAGGCCGCCGGCCACCACAGTTGACGTCACAGAAGTTGCGACCGCGGCCCAGAGGACAGGAACAAAGGTAGAGCGCTGGGGACAACACAAGTTGCAAATCAGCTGACAGGCTCGAGCTGAGAGGTCGAGAGGTGTGCCTGTTAAGCACCAAAAGAGGGGAGGAGAGGGGCGGAGGCACGAATACCAGCAAGAGAGTGGGGCGAAATGGAGGCTGCACCTGCTGACAAGAGGCCAGATATGGAGACACAGCAGGCAAACACTGGCAATAGGAATATGTAATTTTGGGGTGCCCGGCAGGAAGTGAAGCAACCCAATACTAAGCCCTCCAGAGGGAGTGGGCTGGAAAGGTTTTCTTACATACCCAAAACAGGCAGCAGCGACCTTCATGCCCGCTCAGTTCCCACCCAAGGCCTGCCAGTTGGGTCATCTACGTTACCACAGAGGCCGCCGAAAGAGAAGAGAAGAGGTCACCAAGCGGCACCAGACCTTATAGGGGGGCAGATCACACGGCCTCACACTCCGCCGATGCTGCTACCATCCTCCCCAGAAAGGCAAGGGGGCCCACAGAACAAAAGCCCCACTCCTTTGTCCTCGCCTGAACTGTGCCGGACCCAAACATCTCCCCTGGTCTAGTCAGAAAAATGGGACCCGGGCCCAAATGTAAATTCCAGCATACCATTGAACCCTCAGCTACCCACAACACCGTTCACCACAGTAACGTCTGAAAACAACATCCACCAAGAAACTCTTGCTTTTGAAGGGTCTGCCGACCAAAGTAGACATTGAGAGCCTTATAGCAAGATATGAAGAGGCAGTTGTCCAGCAGCAAGTCACGGAAGAGGACGAGAGAGTTGCCTCGCTGGAGACGGTGAGGGTAGAAACGATGAGTCGTGTCCAGGCCTTGGAAGAAAGATACGATAGACAGGAAGCCCTGTTGCAAGTGTTTCAGCTTTAAATGGACGATATTGAGAACAGAAATAGGAGAAATAATCTCAGGCTCAGGGGCATCCCGGAGGCCTCCCCCAGGGAGGACCTAAAACAGATCATCATCTCCATTTTCAACAGGGGGCTTGAGAGGGATCCTTCAACACCAATCGAGCTGGATAGGGTCCATAGGGCACTGGGCCCATCATAACCTAGGGACGTAATCTGTAGGGTGCATTTTTATACCCTGAAGGAAGAAATCGGGAGGAAGAGCTGGGCGGCAGGCCCGATCGAATTCGGCGGAACTCTTGTTAAAATCCAGCCGGATCTTTCCAGGCTAACCCTACAGATGAGGAGATCCTCGAAGCCCCCGTTGGAAGTAGTAGATAAAGCAGGAGCTGTGTATCGGTGGGGTTTTCCATCCCAAAAAAGTTGGAACAAATTTTTTTCTTTTTTCTATATGAGGTCTGCTAAAACCCCAGAGGATTATGAAGCATGTTTTTTTCCTATGAACTTGGCTTTTTGGTATCCTTTTTGTCTTTGATCAATACTTATATACTTAGTATATATATTTAATGTATAATAGACTATACTAAGCCCAATCATTCTGTGTGGTGTGCATCGTTTCAATCCTAATTTGTTGTTCTAGTGTACATGGGATCTGCTGTGGAGACAATCCCAGGAAGGATTAGCACCCACCTCCTTATTTGCTTTGTGTTTTGGTGTGCTAGTACCACTATTGTTAACTATACAGTCAAAAAAGATGGAAATGGGATCTCCCCACATTCTCATGGACGGGCAGAGTCAACATAATTAAAATGTCAATTCTGCCCAGACTCCTGTACCTGTTCCAGGCACTCCCGATCCACATCCCCATGCATTTCTTTAAGGACCTGAATAAGGCCTTTGTGAGGTTCGTGTGGCAAAAAAAGCCACCCAGGCTTAAAGTGGACCAACACCCAGGGGGGATCGGCCCGGAAATCTATAAGATTCCCGGACCGATCTCTCTTCCCGCGTCTCTCGCTTCCCTCTAGCAGGGCACGCTCCCGCGCCGGCCGTTTTGTGAATGGCCGGCGCAGGCGCGCTCCCAGTTAGAGGGAAGCGAGAGACGCAGCCAATGACAGCGCTCTGGTATGCGCGTCCAAGCGGCTTTGGACGCGCATACCAAAGCTGCTCTGAGCGCTGTCATTGGCCGGACGAGGTCACGTGGGAGAGGTGAGTTTGTGCGGCGATCGGGGGGGTTTCACACAGCGGGGCACCCCCGATCGGGGTGCCCCACCTAAGTGGACCAACACCCAGGATAGTCAAAATCCTGGGTGTTGGTCCACTTTAAGCTCCGGCTAATTTGCAGGCCCAGGAGACAGGGAGGTATGGCCCTACCAGACATTAGACTGTATTGGGCGGCAGTCCATCTGCAGCGGGTGTGTGAGTGGCAGAGGTCTCAGGAATCAAAGCGGTGGGTCCAACTGGAGCACACTGTAGCCCTGATGCCCCTGGATGTCGTGCCATGGAACTGGGACATACCCGGACTCCGCACAAGAGTGCACCCAACCATAACAGCAACCCTGGCTACCTTCCAGAGATTCAAGAGTCAGGATGAGATCTCCCCCTGGCCGTCCCTGCTGACATCACTGATAGACAACCCTCTCCTACCTATGAGCCGAGCTAGACAGCGCACTATAGGTTGGGAGGACATATGCCCATTAAGAAGCAGGGATCTAATTTCTGAAAATGGGTGGACCCCTCTAGAAGAGTTGAGAGCTAGGTGGCCCAATGTCAAACTAGATCCCTGGACTTCATCTACATCTCCAATCCTTCCTTTCCTTACTGGGGTTCAAGAGGGAGGGGTGTCGGAAACTCACTGAATTTGAAAAAATATGCGTAGACGGTGATCCCCCCTCCCATCTAATTTTAAACATTTACACCCTCCTAATGGCGGGACAGGGGTTGGTGCAACCTCCTTGGGGGGCTTGGGAAGCCGACCTCGGCAGGCCCCTTACGGAAGAACAGAGAGGAAAGATTGCGGCCCTAGCGTATAAGACCTCAATCTCCACAAGGGTGCAGGAGACCAATTACAAACTGATGACCAGGTGGTATTACACTCCGGACAGGCTTTGTAGAATGTTCCCTAGCACTGCCCCACACTGCTGGAGATGTAATAAGGAAAGGGGGATGCTGCTCCACATATTTTGGACCTGCCCCAGAATCCATGTTTATTGTCAGAAGGTCATTCCTGTTATATCAAAGGTCACGAGCATGCAGATACAGGAAGACCCGGCACTAATCTTGCTACACCTATCGGACATGTCGCTGGGGTCATACAGGAGGTCTCTACTGGCACACCTGCTTAATGCCGCCAAGCAAGTTGTCCCCCGCTACTGGAAATCAGAGTGGATACCACTGTTAAGGGACTGGATTGGTGAAGTCATGGCCATCAGAGAGATGGAGGACATGACACTCGCACTCCAAGATAGAGATGAGCAGTACAGGAACACCTGACTCCCTTGGGTACTCTTTCAGGAATCTGAGGCGTTCAGGGATCTTTTTGACCCTTGAGATCTCGGAGTTGAGCGGGGCTTCTGCCCATCAAGAAGGGGTGGTCAGCAAACAGGCCACGCCAGAAATGACAAAGCAGACAAGACAGCCCGGACCTTGAGCCACCCCCCCAACACCCCTTACCCCCTAGCCCCACCCCTCCAACACCCCTTACCCCCTAGCCCCACCCCTCCAACCTGATCCTTCCCCCCATAATTCTTGGGAACACCTCTCTTTATTACCCTCCCTTTCTTGAAGTCCAGTTTGGCATTTTCGAGTACAGTGCTTTATGGATACAGAAACGTTATGGCCCAGGGGGGGAAATGAAAGGCCCAAGGCGATAATGAGCCTAATGAAAGACCCATACAATGCCCTTCCCCCCCGGCCCCCGAGATACAGGTTAGGAGAAAGAAACCAGATTACAACACCTTGCCAGAGGACTGTAGGTTCATAGCCAACTGCTCCACGCAGTACTGTAGAAGCTTTAAGAGAATATTACGGTGTTTGCTATTTGTATTAGAGGATGAGATTCGGAGTCCTGCCTGTACACATCGACAGACGAACTGTATCCGTGTATGCCTTCCTGGATCTTTCCTGCTATACTTTCCATTGTAATGTGTTTATATTTGCTTAAATAAAGAATATAAAAAAAAAAATAAAAAATAAAAAAAAAAAAGATGGAAATACCTTTTTGTTGAAATCTCAGTGGGACCTTCCAAATCTCTTTGCCTTTTTAAAATGTGACCCAGTGCAGGTCTGGATCCCATCTAACGGGCCTTGGATGGTCCAGCGTGGATCACTAAGCGCCACTTTGGATCGGTGAAATTCTACCCTGGACTTCTCAGATAACAACCGTGCCCTTGGCCGGCTCTCCTTGGCCTTCCCCTGGTTAAACCCTCTGATTTAAATGTGTTAGCTAGATCGAATTTTGCCTTAGCCGCTGTTCATGGTGATCTCTTCTAGATGGGGTCATTGGACGGAGGGTCCCTGCCATCGAGTGGCCCCGACTAGAGTGGGGACATCGCACCCCCAATAGGCTGACCAGGATGGGACTGGTTGCCTGGCGGACCTGGTTTTCCTCTATATCCGTGTAGGATTCCTTAGTTGTTTGTTGTTTCGACCCACCCCTCCCGGTTTGCCCCCCTCCCCCCCACTTGTAACAGAGCAGAAGCCCTACTCAATACACTAATTGGCCCCGTGGGCGGCTCGGGTCTGAAATAAAAGTTTTGTTGCTCAACGTCAAAAGACCTAAATAGCCCTGAAAAGAGGTCCCTTGTCCTAAGAAATCTTAAAGGTTTGAAGGCCAAGGTTGCTATTTTGCAGGAAACCCACTTCAGGGCTAGCAACCCCCCCTCCTTCAGTAATAAAGCTTACCCGAGGGCATTTTACAGTCACTCCTCAGACTCCAGATCCCGGGGGGTTAGCATATTGGCAGCCCTCCCCTGGATATTAGTAGATCTCAAGAGAGATGGATCTTCCTCAAGGGGAGGATAAGCGCATGTGTATACACATTTGTTAATATCTATGCACCCAATACAGGTCAGATCCCCTTCCTTGAACGAGTGCTGGACTCCTTTACAGAGGGGGAATTGATCATAGGACGTGGCATTGGACCCACTCATTGATACGTCGAGGGGAATTCCCCATGAATCTTTTGCCAGGTTGAAGCGGCACAAAAAAGTACTAGCTCTCCATCAACTAGTGGATCCTTGGAGAATATTTCACTCGAGTGATCGGGATTACACCTTCTACTCCACGCCACATGGGTCATACTCGAGAATTGATTTTTTTCTTAGTCCCCCCATGCTTCATTATCCCGGATTACAGACACGGTCTCAGACCATGCCCCTGTCACACTTGCCATTTCTTGCCCCCACCCTATCCCGAAGTGCTGGTCTTGGAGGCTGAATGCTTCTCTGCTTGATGACCAAAGAGTGTTAGCTGAGGTCCAGAAGGAGCTTAGGGAGTTCTTCGAATTGAACACCACCGACGAGATTGGCCCTGGGGTCCTGTGGGAGGCGCATAAATGTTTCAATAAAGGAACTTTTAGAAAGTTGGGCACTAGAATCAAGAAGGAGAAGGTGGAAGGTGGAGAAGGTGGAATACACTCTTGAGCGCCTCAGAGAAATAGCGAACCTGGAAAGACTCCACAAAAAGTCATTGGTGACAACACACCTTGCGGCTCTGACCTCCCTTAGAGAGAGTCTGAAAACTCATTGCTGCGATAAAATGAAGGCCCAACTAGTCAAATGCAGAAAAGTTTTCTACGAGTCTGGGGACAAATGTGGTAGACTCTTAGCGAAAGCCCTACGAGCTGAAAGGGTAAAGACGTATGTCCCCAAGATCTTTAACGCAGAGAGATGGTTGGTTCACCTGACTACAGACATAGCTAAAGCCTTCCGAAAATTTTACTAGACCCTATAAAACCTACCTAAAGCACAGGGAGAAAAAATACAATTCTGTGATTACTCACCTGTAGAATTGGTATTATGAGTATACAGTACGTCCTGCTCCAGATAGAATACTTACACTTGGGTACTACTCCGCCAGATGGCGCTGGACTGCAGAGACATCGAAAAAGGCTCCTCCCGGCCCCTCAAATCCCACAATCCCCAGCATTGAAAAGCAGTTAATGAGAAGCCGGGAGAATAAAAACAACCCAAACTAGTAACTATAACAATGATACCTTGTAAAACTTTGAAAAGGTACGAACAGAAGACCATGTAGCAGCCTTGCAAACTTGTTCACAGAAGCCTGGTGCTGAAAAGCCCAAGAGGCACCAATAGCACAAGTAGAATGAGCAGTAAGGCGGAAGGGAGGATTCTTCCCCTTAGCAGAATAGGCCTGAATCACAGCCTGACGGATCCATTTGCTGATAGTAGACTTGGCAGGAGCCAAACCCTTCCTAGGACCAGAAGGGACCACAAAAAGAGCATCAGTTTTTCTGAAAGGTGCAGTAGCCACCAGATAGTACTTCAGACGCCTAATCACATCAAAAGAATGCAAAACCCTCTCCTAGCAGTACTAGGATTAGGGCACAATGACGGAAGAACAATGTCCTGATTCAAATGAAAGGCACACACGACCTTAGGCAGAAAATCTGGCTTGAAGCGGAACACCACCTTGTCCTGGTGTCTCTCATAGTAGGGGGGCTGGATGGAAAGCGCCGCCAACTCAAACACACGCCTAACAGAGGTGATAGCCACCAAAAAGACAACTTTGAGTGTAAGAATGGCCAGGGCAGCATCCTGCACAGGTTCAAAGGGAGCACCCTGCAAGGCTGACAAACACAAGTTCAAATCCCAAACAGGCACCATAGGCTTACGTGGGGGACGCACATGAGTAACCGCCTGGAAAAAAGTCCTGATCAGAGAATGCTGAGCAAAGGACTTCTGGAAGAAAACAGCCAGGGCAGAAACCTGACCCTTCAGAGTACTGAGTTGGGGCCCCATCTCCAACCCATGCTGCAGGAACTCCAGAATCCTGGGAATAGAGAACACACGACAGGGAAGAGACTTAGACTCACACCAGTCAATGTAGGCATGCCAAACCCTGTAGTAAATGGAAGAAGAAGACTTCTTCCTAGCCTTTATCATGGTCTAACAACTGAGGTAGACAGCCCCTTCTCCATCAAGATGGAGTTTGTAAACTGGGATGGCGTAAGGGACCCTGAGTGAGCAGGTCTGGCACCCTGGGCAGAACGTACTGATCTACTGCCAGCTGCGCCACGTCTGCGAACCACACGCTTCTTGGCCACCTGGGGGCCACCAGAATTGCTGGCACCCCCTCCAGAGCAATCTTGCGCAGAACCCATCCCAGCAGGGGGAATGGAGGAAAGACATACAGGAACTGAAAGTCCTGCCATGACTAGAGCATCCGTGGTCAAGGCCAGAGGATCCTGGGACAGGGAGACAAAGGCCGAGAGCTTGTGATTGTGACGAGACGCAAAATGATCCACATCTGGTTGGCCCCAACGGTAACACAGAGATTGGAACACCCTGTTGCAGAGGGACCATTCTCCCTGGCGAGAGGTCCCCCTGCTAAGAGAGTCTGCCAGCAGATTTTCCACCCCCGGGATGTACACCGCTGATATGCAGGGAACATTGGCGTCCGCCCAGGTCAAGGCTTCCCCCTTAGAAGCCTTGGGCACTTGGCAGAGCGCGAGGGGGCAGCAGAGGACCACTGGCAACACGTGCATGGCTGTAGCTTTTTATCTTTATCTTGATGTTGATTGATATGTTCCTATTGTTTGCAAGCCTTGAGTCTCTAATACCTTATTGAATACACTCCAGATCTTATAGGGTTAGTTGAACAGGCATCAACTTTGCACTTTACACGCCTGATTGATTTGTATTGTATTTGATTTTTTGCAGATTAGCACTTGTATATATTAAGGTTCAACTTTTAGATTAGTGAGAAATTACCTGGCACTATGCACTTTATATGATAGTCTATAGCACTTTCTGTACGTTTTTCTTTTTTTTTTATGCTTTTTTTCTGGTAATTTATTATATATTATTGTATTAATAGTTTGATATCCCCATCTGACCCTTTAGATCTAATTTAAACACTCTTGCAATACCAGCTAGGGGGCAGTAGAGGCCTGTTTTGCAATTTGATCATTATCATCTTATATATAATATTGTTATATCTTCGCCAGCACCTGTATTGGTTTGTCTTAGATAGAATAATATAAATTATTTAACTTGATATTTCTGTAGATAGATGTACAAATATTTCAAGATATCTCATCTGAGTAATCTGTTTTGTCCAGTGGTCATAGTGTTTTTTAAGTGTCTTGTGCATTTGTGTTGTATGTTTTAAGATTGAATTTTGTCACAGAATAAAATATTCTCATTTAATCTGGTGAAGTGCCCTATTTATATGGAATTCCAGGTTGTGGGTCTTGAGTTCTAAATAATTGTATTCTTGGAAATCCTGCTGCACCCACTAGTTTCCCTTTTTTCATTCAGTGGTGCCCTCACAGCTGAGATCTCTCAGTTCCTGGAGGGCCCTCCTGCTCCGGGTCCCTCCCTGATGATTGATGTAGGCAACTGCCGTCTGGTTGTCCGAGTGCACCTGAACAGGCAGGCCCTGAAGGTGATGCGTCAACTGAGCCAGAACCAACCTGATCGCCCGCAGCTCCACGACGTTGATAGGTGTGTGGGCCTTCTGAGGGCCCCACCTCCCCTGGAACTGCAGGGACTTCCAGAAACCCCCCCAACCTGACAGACTGTCATCCGTGGTGACCGTCTCCCAGGAGGGGGTCAGAAAGGATCTGCTCCCCAACAGGTTCCTGGGGTCCAGCCACCACGAGATGGACCGCCTGACCAGGGGGGAAAGCGCAAAGACCCGGTCCAGGGACGCAGGGACCTTGTCCCATACTGACAAGAGGTGGGGTTGCAGAGGCCTCAAGTGGAACTGAGCATAAAGGACCGCCTCGAAGCACACCACCATCAGGCCCACCAGCTGCATTCCCTGCCTGAGGGATGATGACAAGATAGCAGGAACTGGACCTGCCCAATCAGATTGTCCACCTTCCGCTGAGGAAGAAAAATCCTTGCTTGAACTGTATCCAGATTCATTCCCAGGAATGAAATCACCAAGGAGGGGGACAGCGAAGACTTGGGGTGGTTGATCACCCAGCCAAATGACTCCAGAGCGGACACCACCAGCTGAGTATCCAACTCTGCCTGATGTAGAGACTGGGAAGTGATGAGAATGTCGTCCAGATAGGGCAGCACGTGGATGCCCTGAAACCTGAGCAGACATCACTCCTGCCAGCACCTTGGTGAACACCCTGGGAGCTGAAGTGAGACCAAAGGACAATGCCACAAATTGGTAGTTTTGATCCTCCAGAGCGAACCTGAGGAACCTTTGATGACCTGGAAATACAGGAATATGAAGATAAGCATCTTTGATGTCCACAGACGTCATGAAATCCCCTGGGCGCAGGGAACTAATGGCAGAGCGCAGAGTTTCCATGCGAAAGCGTCTGCACCTGACAAATTTGTTGAGGATCTTCAAGTCCAGGATGGGCCTGACTGTCCCATCTTTCTTGGGCACTGTGAAGAGGTTGGAATAGAAGCCCTTGCCCTTTTCTCTTAAAGGGACCTTGCAGATGACCCCCAACGCCAGAAGGCTTTGCACTGCCTGCACTAGATCCTGAGCCGACACAGGGTCCTGAGGAATCCGGGATCTGATGAACCTTGGAGGGGGGGGGGGGGGGGGGGCAGACAGCAAACTCTATCTTGTAACCGGAGGACACTACCTCCTAAATTCCACCGGTCTGAGACATGAAGCCTCAAGACGTGAGCAAAGTGCTGAAGCTGTTCCCCCACCCGGATGGGTGAGGGCGCCCCATCATGCCTGAGGGGGCTTGGGAGAGGACTTAAACCGGACCTTCACCGTGATTTAATGAAAAGCCCAGACTCTTAAAAAACGGTTCCCCAGCATCTAAAATTAATATATTTTACGTTTTAGTCACTAACTTATTATTCTTTCCCCCACTGGGCTGCAACTCTGTTCAGGACTTTAGGATATGGGCGCCGCCATCTTGACTCAGAAGCATCACACTTACTGAGGAGAGGAGAGTGGGATATGGTACAGAGGGCGGGTTATAGCTGTGCTTTGCTCAGACAGAGCAGAGCTGGGGTCAGGTAAAGGTCAGCAGTCCCAGAATGCAGAGCAGCACAGTCAAAAGGAACTTCCTGTTTGCAGGCTGCCTGATAAGATGGCTGCTTCCATAAGCCGCCATCTTGGATGTTTAAAGGCTCATAACATGCAGTAGATGCAGGTAGGATGATTTTTAATGTGGACAATCTGTATGTACAGGGTGTGGGAAACATATAAGATAGACATATTCACAGTGAAGGTCCGCTTTAAGCTTGGAGCCCCAGGAGGAGCCAGGGCGTCCCCGTCCCCTGCCCTACCCCAAAAGTCTACTCGAGCCCCAGTAAAGGAAACCCCCCTCCCTTGTCTAGCACCACGTTAGGGGGAGGAAAAGGAGCCCTGACCCCGAAAGGGCCGAGACTGCCGCCTGCGCTGGGGTAACCTGCCTCCCTTAGCAAATAGGTCCAGGCGGTCCCCAAACAGGCGTAGTCCTTTGAAGGGAAAACCAGTGAGGGCCTTCTTGGCAGCGTTGTCAGCAGCCCACTGGCGCAGCCAAACCGAGCGGCATATAGCCACCACAAGGGCAGAGGTTCTGCCACACATTCTAATGGTGTCATCCAAGGCAGAGAGGACATAATTCACAAAAACATCACAACGAGTGCATTAAACTCCTCACAAGGCAAATCATCAGGGGCACCATCAAGGATACTTCTGAGCAGGGTCCTAATAGCCACAGTCGTAATGGCAGAGGCACAGACCGGGCGCAGTGCCGTCCCCACACATACAAAGGCATGGGACGCCAGCTGGTCAATGCGCCGGTCCTCAGCATCCCACAGGGTAGTAAAGTCAGGGGAGTGCATGACAGAGGTGTTAGATAACCCTAGGACCGGGGCATCCACTTCGGGAGGGGATGACCAACACTTCACCACATCAGCAGGAAAGGGATACTTCCTATCCCAAATCTTAGGTACACCGGGAAGTCTACTGGGACGCTCCCATTCCTTGAGCACAAGGTTATTGAAATGTGCTTGCTCAGGAAATTCCAAGCGTGACTTAGCAGTATGAAAAAGTTCCCCCCTTTGCCTGGGGGCCGCAACAGGGGGAGAGATAGAACCTCAAAAATCTGAGCCAACAGTCTATCAGTATCATGCGGGGCCCAGGGGTCAGAGCCAGAATCGTCATGACCCCTGGGCCTCTCATCAGATGACCCTGAGTCGGAGAATAGCTCCCCTTCCTCCAAAGGGGTATAGCCAGATAGTTGCAAAAACTCATCAGCTTCCATAGGGAAAAGAGGCACATCAGTGCCGCTTTTTTGCAGAGGCCTTACGCGCCAAGGTATTAGCAATTAACTTCTCAACACTAGCCAGTCTAGAAGACACATCAGGCTGAGAATCCCCACTTGTATGCAATTCAATGGGAGTGAGATTTAAGCTTGGGGGAGTAGGTGAGGCAAAACTAATCGCAGAGTCAGCCACTGGAAGACCAGATTGCAGTTCAAGCACCTGTTTGGCACAGGGTACACAGACCCGCACCTTGTCAGCGTCAACATGGGACTCCCCACAAGCTACACACAGCCGGGCTTGTCCCGAAGGAACCCCGGTCACATTATCCCGAGATGCCTCCATATGGTGATTATAGCGGCACAATAGGCCGATAGGGATTAACGCTATACAGCAACCCAGGATGCCCCAATAACCTGCTAGGGAAGTGGGAGTAATTAACACTAGGCCTCACAAGTTAACCAACTAAATAGAGGGAGTAGGGCTGGGAGAAGCCAAAGGGGTTCGCCCGTCTGAAATACATAATCAAAGGGGAGCCCTAAGTATACAATAATTAACAGCGGTAATAAAGCCGCCCGCGGTAGGTAGAAGCCGTCACGCAGCAGCCGGAACCAAGCAGAAAAATGGCGTCGGTATACCTCGAGGGGCGGGCCCGCATGAGCAATGACGCGGAACGCGCCAAAGACAGGCCCCACCCCCTGAAGAGCGCGAAGCCAACACGTGACAAGCAGCCAATGACGGCGCACCGGCGCCTGAGGCAACGCCGCCGCCAAACGCGGAACACAGGAAAAACGTGTGCCGCGGCAGCGGCGGCAATTTCAGCACAATAAATGAAAACAAGTCAGCACGGTGGCTGACACCAAACATAATGTAGTGAAGCATAAAAGCCAATACACGTATATACATACACACCCCCCCCCCTTCTCTTTCCCCCAAGGGCTACAAGGAGAGTGAGGGAGGACAGCGGCCACTTAATATAGGGCCCACCGATAGATAGGGGCAAACGGGCGGGAGGGGCATCCCATAGAGGCTCACCATATGCCTGTACCGCCTACCCTTTGGTGGGGGATTGCGGTGGAGCAGCGCTCCTAAGCACCTAACAGCGGTGCTGCCTACCATCACCCGACCAGCGCAGCCAAGGCTAGGAGGCAATTACTGATGGAACGGGTGGGAGTAGTAGTACAGGGCCGCAGGCTAATAGCCCCGCTCACCTGCGAGTAGAGAGAGCCATCTTTTTGTCCTTCGCAGTCCAGATTACAGAGAAGGTCTGGGGAATGTGGGAGGTCCCTGGGTATTTGAGGGGCCGGGAAGAGCCTATTTTCAATGTCTCTGCAGTCCAGCGCCATCTGGCGGAGTAGTACCCGAGTGTAAGATATTCTATCTGGAGCAGGACGTACTGTATACTAAGAATACAGGAGCAACGCATAGTCCAATACTTGAAAGAGTCGGGGATGCCTAGACACCCTGGAGGGGTGTTGAGGGAGCTAGAGGAGCCCATCTCACTGGTTGAGCTGCAGAGGGCAGTGACCAACAAGGCGGGGAGGAGGGCCCTGGCTCAGATTGCTTGAGCCTACAGTATTACAAAGTACTGTTTCCTATTCTTGCCCCTAAAATGCTTAAAGTTTTCGACTCCATTAGAAACGGGGGGACCCTCCCACCGGACTCTCTTAGGGCACATATCTCTTCCAAAAGAAGGTAAGGACCCAAACATCTGCGCTAGTTATAGACCAATCTCGCTCCTGAACACTGATATAAAAGTTATTTGCAAACATTTCAGCTTCCAGGATCGCATCCCACCTACACCATGTTATAGGCCTTAACCAGGTGGGATTCCTGCCGCACAGAGAGGCCAGGGACAACGCAAAGGTGTTGAACCTGATCCACTTTGCCCAGCAGAAGAAACTCCCCTCCCTTCTCCTCACCACCGATGCCAAGAAGGCGTTCGATCGTGTAAACTGGCAATTTATGCACGCCACACTCAGGCATATTGGCCTTGGCCCTAATGCACTTAGCTGGATCACAAGCCTGTACAGTTCGCCATCAGCGTCGGTGAGGGTGAACGGGGTGCTCTCGGATGCCTTCAGGATTCTCAATGGGACTAGGCAGGGATGTCCACTCTCCTCACTGATTTTTATCCTCACCATTGAACCCTTCCTTTTCAGGGTCCGTCGGAACCCGGATATCAAGGGTTTGGTAGGCCCAACAAATCACTATAAAGTAGCCGCCTATGCAGATGATTTAATTTTCTATCTGTCGGGTCCTGAAATATCCCTGCCTAACCTGATGGAGAAACTGAAGCGTTATGGGAGCTGTTGGATTACAAAATACCATTTTTTGAATACTCACCTGTAAAATGGGTATTATAAGTATGTCACACACCCCGCTTCAGATAGTCATTACACTTGGGTTATACTGACCTGTAGATGGCGATCTTGCAGAGATGTCAATAAAAAAAGGAAGACCCTCCCGGTCCATAAATACCTGGGACCTCCCACTCATTCCCCAGTATTAGAACAGCAGTAAGGAAACAAAGGGACCAGGAAGATCCAAAATAACCAGTAACAGTAAAAAAGGTTCACCATATAAAGGATCCAGAATACCAAAGGGCGGGGTGAAGCGGGGTGTGTGACATACTTATAATACCCATTTTACAGGTGAGTATTCACAAAATGGTATTATTCTAAGTATGTCACACACCCCACTTCAGATAGTCATTACACTTGGGACATCCAATAGCAGTGTCCATAAAGGGCGGGGATCCAAAACAAGGCAACAATGCACAAACTTAAACCACTGCAGCTTGCAGAACTTTGCGGCCAAAAACAGCATCCGCTGAGGCCCGCACATCAACCTTGTAAAACTTGGAAAACGTGTGAACTGAAGACCAAGTAGCAGCCTTACAAACTTGCTCAACAGAGGCCTGATGCTGGAAAGCCCAGGACGCCCCAACAGCACGAGTGGAATGAGCAGTAACACGAAAAGGGGGAACCTTCCCCTTAGCAGAATAGGCCCCAACAATGGCCTGGCGAATCCACTTACTAATAGAAGACTTGTCAGGAGCCAAACCTTTCCTAGGCCCGGAGGGCACCACAAAAAGGGCCTCAGTCCTACGAAAAGAGGAAGTAGCCATCAAATAGTACTTCACACAGCGAACCACATCCAAGGAATGCAAAACCCTCTCCTTGTCATTGCTGAGCTTAGGACACAAGGAGGGTAAAACAATGTCCTGATTAAGATGAAAGGCAGAAACCACCTTAGGAAAGAAATCTGGCTTGAAGCGGAAAACAACCTTGTCCTGATGCCTCTCAAAGTAAGGAGCCTTAATGGACAAAGCCGCCAACTCCGATACACGCCGAACGGAAGTGATGGCAACCAGAAACGCAACCTTCTGAGTAAGCGTAGAAATTGCAATGTCCTGCAAAGGTTCAAAAGGAGGACCCTGCAAAGCAGAAAGAACCAAATTCAAATCCCAAACTGGGAGCAAAGGCTTCCTAGGAGGCCGCACATGCGTAACCCCCTGGAAAAAGGTCTTAACCAGAGGATGAAGAGCAAAAGACTTTTGAAAGAAAACCGCCAGGGCAGAAAAATGCCCCTTCAGCGTACTAAGCTGCAAACCAAGATCCAGACCATGTTGCAGAAATTCCAAAACGCTTAGAAAACGCCCTGCAAGGCAAGGCCCGGACCTCACACCAATCAATATAAGACCTCCAAATCCTGTAGTAGATGGCAGAGGAAGACTTCTTTCTAGCCCTAACCAGAGTCTGAATGACAGCATCAGAAAGACCTTCCTCCTTCAAGATGGAGATTTCAGCAGCCACGCCGTCAAAGCCAGCGTTGGTAAATTGGGGTAGAG
This sequence comes from Gastrophryne carolinensis, assembly GCA_027917425.1. NCBI lineage: Eukaryota > Metazoa > Chordata > Amphibia > Anura > Microhylidae > Gastrophryne > Gastrophryne carolinensis. The sequence continues at coordinate 126,134,024 of CM051240.1, read as the reverse complement.
CAGTGGACCCTGAGTGAGCAGATCCAGCAGAAGGGGCAGATCTAACTGATCCTCTGCCAACCAAACCTGTCTTGGCCATCTTGGAGCCACCAAGATTGCGGACGCGCCCTCTAGGGCCAGCTTGCGCACCACTTTGCCCACCATGGGAAACGGAGGGAACAGGTACAGAAAACCCCAGATCCCTCCAGTTCAGAGACATGGCATCCGCTGCCAGAGCCAGCGGATCCCGCGAGAGAGACACAAATGCCAGAAGCTTGTGATTGTTACGAGAGGCAAAGAGGTCCACCTCCGGAGTCCCCCACCGGCGGCAAAGCGACTGAAACACCTTGGGGCTGAGCGACCATTCCCACCGGCGAGATGAACCCCTGCTCAGGTAGTCCGCCTCCGTGTTCTCCACTCCCGGAATGTACACTGCCGAGATGCATGGGACATTGCCCTCTGCCCAAGCCAGGATCAAAGACACTTCCCTGAGGGCACGCCTGCTGTGAGTCCCTCCCTGGTGATTGATGTAGGTGACCGCCGTCCGATTGTCCGACCAAACTTGAACCGGTAGGCCCCGCAACTTATGAGTCAAGTGAGCCAGAACCAACCTGATGGCTCTCAGCTCCAGAACATTGATGGGATCATGGGACTCCTAAGGCCCCCACAGTCCCTGAAACTGAAGATCCTTCCAAAATCCCCCCCAACCTGACAGGCTGGCATCTGTGGTGACCGTCTCCCAACGAGGGGTCAGAAAGGATCTGCCCCTCGTCAGATTGCTTGGTTTCAGCCACCACCGAAGGGAACGCCGCACCCGGGGGGACATCAGAAAAGACTGATCAAATGACAGCGGGGACCCGTCCCAGGCCGCCAAGAGATGGAGCTGGAGCGTCCTTGTGTGAAACTGGGCAAAGAGAACTGCCTCGAACGATGCCACCATCAATCCCACCAGTCGCATCCCCAGCCGGATGGACGGGCGAGGGATGGATAGGAGATGCTGAGTCAATTCCTGAATCAGAAGAACCTTGGGCCGGGGGAGGAACACCCTGGCCTGAGAAGTATCCAGAGGCATTCCCAGGAACTCCACCACCCTGGAGGGAGAGAGGCAGGACTTGGGATAGTTGATCACCCAGCCGAATCTCTCCAGGGTGGCTACCACAGTCCTGGTATCTAGCTCCGCCTGGCTGAAGCCACAATAAGAAGATCGTCCAGATAAGGCATGATGCGGATACCATGGGCTCTGAGAAGGGCCATCACCCCTGCCAGCACCTTGGTGAAAACCCTTGGAGCCAAGGTGAGGCCAAACGGAAGAGCCACAAACTGAAAATGACGATTTTCTACAAAGAACCTGAGAAATCTCTGGTGTGCCGGAAAGATTGGAATATGCAGGTAAGCATCCTTGATGTCTATGGACGTCATGAAGTCCCCTTGAGGAAGTGAGTAGACGGCTGAACGTAGAGTTTATATGCGGAACTTCCGGGGACGGACGAACCTGTTGAGCAACTTCAGATCCAGAATGGGACGAACGGAACCGTCCTTCTTGGGCACCGTGAAAATAGTAGCCCAGGCCCCGGTCCAAGGGGGGCACCGGGCAAATGACAGCCATGTCCAGAAGATTTGCTACAGCCGCCCGGAGCCCCCGCGCGGCCAGAGGATCTGAAGGCACCCGAGACCTGAAGAATCTGGGAGGGGGCCGGAACTCGAACTCCAGCTTGTAACCGGAAGACACCACTTCCCGAATCCATCTGTCCGAGACCTCTTGGTCCCAGACCCGGGAGAAGAGTTGCAGCCGTCCCCCCACCCGCAAGGGTGAGGGCGCCCCCTCATTGCTGAGCCGGCTTGGCAGCGGCCTTAGGCTTGGAGCCCCAGCTGTGTCCAGGACGGGCACGGCCCCTGCCCGGGTTCCAGGAATCACCTCTGGAGGAGGAGAAGGCCACTCCCCTGCCAACTCTGGCCCTACGAAAGGAAGGAGTGAAGGAAGCTGCCCCCCGAAAGGGACGTCGCTGGTTCTTACGTTGAGGTAACTTACCACCCTTTGCAACCGAATCCAATTTTTCTCCAAAAAGCCGCAACCCCACAAAGGGAAGGGCCGTAAGCGACTTTTTGGACACAAAATCAGCCGCCCAGTGGCGCAACCAAACCAACCGCCGGATAGCCACAAGCAAGGTCGAAGTTCTATTACACATCACCATTGTGTCATCCAAGGCGGCCAGCACAAATGACAAAAACAACTCACATCGCTTAAGGGCAGTGAACTCCTCACTAGCCGGGTCAAGCCCGGAAGAGGTCAACAGTCCTCTAACAACCGACCTAGCAGCTACTAATAAAAGCACCGAAGCACAAACAGGCCGCAAGGCCGACCCAACACTGGCAAAACCATGACAAGCCATCTGGTCAATGCGTTTATTCTCCCCATCCTTGAGAGTAGTGCAGTCCAGAGAATGCAAGATGGAGGTGCTGGACAACCCCAAAACAGGAGCATCCACCTCGGGAGGGGACGACCAGTGCTTCACCACGTCCACCGGAAAGGGATATTTTTTGTCCCAACCCGGCGGAACACCTGGAAGTCGAGTAGGCCTCTCCCATTCCTTGAGAATAATGCCATCAAAATGCTTTTGATAAGGGAATTCAAAGCGCGGCTTGGTCACCCCAAAGAACTCCCCCTTTTGCGGAGGAGCCGCTTCAGGAGGAGAAATGGCCAGGACCTCAAACATATGAGCCAGGAACTTAGAGGTATCCAAGGAATCCCCCTGACCCAGCTCGGTATCAGCACCAACAAACTGCTGATCATCAGACCCATCCGACTCCTCAAACAGCTCCCCTTCCTCTAGCGGGGAACAATCGAACCAATCCAGAGAGTCAAACTCATCCAAATCAAGGGCCTGCGTGGCTGTATACAAATGTTTTCTCTTAGCCGGGACCTTTTTGGCAACAGCACTAGAAAAAATTTTTCAAGATTGGCCAATCTGGCACACACCTCAGATTGCGACTCCCCACCCACATCACATGGGGTATGTATCAGGCGGGGGAGAGTAGGAGAAGGGACTGGCGGAGCAGAACCAGACGCCGGGGAGCCGGACTGCCGCGTAATAGTCCGCTGCGCACATGGTACACAAAGAAATACATCATCCCCCGCAAGGGATACCCCACACCCCAAACACTGCCTGGATTGTCCCGAGGGGAGCACAAGCCCAGTATCCGGGGAAGCCTCCATATGGTGATTTTTTAAAAAGTAAGTCACAATGACCAGGAGGGAATTACACAGTAAATGCTACCTGGGATGCCCCTTTAAGTCCCACGTGGGACCCCCCTTTAATAGAAAACAATGGTCCACCTGGAACACAAAAGACAGACACAGCAATCAGACCCTCATTATAGAGCAAAATGTCCAACATGTCAAAAAACAAACATTGCCGACAATCACACAGGGGGGCATGGAATTACAAGGCAAATGGGGCCCAGAAGGCCACTCACCAACCACAGTCAGCCGACCGACACACACGCGCCCGGCGGAGTATGAGAAAATGCGCGTAAGCAGAAGGAAGGCGGCGCAGTTCACGCGTCGCGCCCGGCCCCGCCCCCGTCGCTCCCAACCAGTAGCCGGGAACTAACAGCGGCGCCAGCAGCCCGGGGGCAGGCCGCAGGCGATCGCGCGAATGCCCGGCCCCGCCCCCCGCACCTGAGGGGAAGAAGTTCCCCCGCCACCATGGCTGACAAGAGGCCGGCGCCGGCTAAGTACAGTCAAAGCACAGTGAAACACACACGCACACAGCGGACAGTGCCCACACAAACACAACACATACTACAATTGAGTCAAGATGGGGGGGGGAGTAATATTGACCCAAACACTAATGTCTACAAGGGACAAGGCCCCCCCTCTCTAAGGGTATCCGGGAGAGGGGAAAACCACGCTAGGGTGGAAGGCAAGGGACAGGGCATCCCAAACCGGGGTCACCAACCCGGTTACCCGCCTACCCCTTGGTATGGGGTCTCACGGTGGAGCGTAGCTCCTAAGCACCTAGGGTGCCATCTACCCTTGCCCAGACCAGCAGCCTAGGCTGGGAGGAAAGGTAATTCAATAAGAGAATCCGGGCAGAAATAGATCAAATAAAGGGCCGGGAGTCATCCCGGCTACCTGCAAGGAGGAGACATCCATCTTCTGACGTGCTCGCCGTCTGCAGAGATGAGACTGGGGAATGAGTGGGAGGTCCCAGGTATTTAAGGACCGGGAGGGTCTTCCTTTTTTTATTGACATCTCTGCAAGATCGCCATCTACAGGTCAGTATAACCCAAGTGTAATGACTATCTGAAGCGGGGTGTGTGACATACTTAGAATAACTAATTTTCAAAAGTCCGAGGCACTAAACGTGATCATTCCTGCAAAAAGATTCACTAACATCCAGAGTTCATTCCCTTTCAAATGGGCCAAAGATAGTGTGGCATACCTCGGGACCAAAATAGGGGGGAAGAAGCTGAGGCTTAGCAGGAGTATTCTGACAAGAGATAAGGAGCGCGGGGAGGTCTTGGGTTCCCCGGCCCCGTCCTATACCATGCAGCAGTTCATTTGAATAGGGGAATAGATTGGTGTATTCTTGAGAATCACGTTTTCACTTTATCAGAAAAAAAAAAATCCTGGTGATGCCAAACAAAACCTCAATTTGCACCAGATTCCAGGGATGCAGCTATAAAATTCTCTCTAGATGGTATAGGGTGCCGGCCTTAACAAATGGTTTCCGGAAACTCCTGCTGAGTGTTGGAGATGTGGGACGACTACGGGTGATCTGATGCACACCGCTTGGTCTTGCTCTAGGCTCAAACCATATTGGGACACAATCAGGTGAGTGGCGGGGAGATTGTCAGACATTGATATCCCAAAGGACATGGTATAGATGGATAGAGTTCTCCGAATCCGATGAATGCAAGACCCTGCTGGAGAAACCTTAGGGATCTGCTTTTCCTCACCCTTCCCTCTACAAACCTTCCTCCCCTATTTTATGTCCTTTCCCCTTGTTAAATGGCATGATTGACGACATGTTTAAACATAGACGATAGAACACAGGACTGCCACTAGACAATTGAAACTCTGTCTTTATTGCTTGACTGCATTTACATTCTGTCAAATAACCTGTAAGTGTCATACTTCTTGATGCAGCACCAAAACTGGTGATCTGATCGAGAGTGCTGCTAGCTCCAAAATTTGCCAGATGGAGGTGGTCTCCACCTTCAAAGTGTTTGTGTCTTCAGGGAAGCCTCTGTCGTGAGTACAAAGGGAGCCCCTGAAGTGTCGATAGGACCAAATTAAGATCCCAGGGTAAATGGGTAAAGCCAAGACCTGGCCCTTAAGGATGCTGGGCTGTAAGCCCTTGTCCAGGCTGGAAGAACTCCAACATATTTGGTTACAGAAAACCTCCTCCTGCCTGATCGTGGAATGTTCGGCTGTCAGCAGCGACCTCACGGCCTCCTGAAGAGTCATGCCCTTCTGCACTGGAAGAAGGACCCATGCCGTCAAGTATCCAATGTCATACCTAAATAAGTCGCCACCATAGAGGGAACCCTCTGGAATTTGGGGTAGTTGATCACCCACCGTCTGAACATCCCGCAGTGCCTCTGCCAGAGATGGGGCTCAGATGAGCAAGTCATGCAGGTATGGGGTGATGTGCACTGCCACCAAACCGGTAATAAATGTGAATGTGTCTGTGTGTGTATATATAAACAGAGAGAGATATGTGTGTGTGATGTGTTTTTAGTAATAAAACCCACAGAGTGGTTGGATGGTTGGAAAGCAAAATAAACAAATCACATCAATATATCCCTAAGTAAGACAACTAGGTTCCTCTCCTGCTTATGTCCCCCCTCCCTTGGAATGTGTTCAGTCAGTATCATATAGCAGAAATGAGATTGGAATATTCTGAGAGAGGCTGTGATACCAACACCAGTTCCCTGGTAGGAGGGGTAGGGAAACCCCCTTTTCTGGGGCCTATAAACACGCATGGGGTACAATTGGCCGGTTTGATCAGAAGAATGATCAAGAGGTCTGTTCAACCTGTGCAATCGTCACATGCACACCCTACCTCTGCAGGCGTGCCATCACCACCGCCAAGACTTTCGTGAACACTCGCGGGGCAGTGGACAGTCTGAATGGCAGTGCCATGAATTGGAAATGTCGGGCGCCCAGTGCAAAGCAGTTATTGTTGGTGACCAGGGAAGATCATGACATGCAGATAAGCATCCATAATGTCCATTGTAGCCAGAAAATCGCCCTGTTGCAGCAACGCCACGACCAACCTTAAAGATTCTATGGGGAACTTCCTCACCTGAACGTAACTTTTCAGATTCTGGAGATCCAGGATCGGCTGAACGGACCCTTTATTTTTGGGTATGATGAATAGTATTGAGTAGAAGCCACAGCCCCGCTCTGGGGGGGGGGGGGGGGCACAGGTACTATAACTCCCCAGTTGCGTGGTCGAGAGCCATCGCGCTTACGGCAACGTGGGAAGACTTCGGCACCACAAACCTGTGTGGAGGCCTGCTCCTGAACTCGATCTTGTGCATGGAAGATACCCCTCCTGGACCCAGACGTCGGATATCAGTTCCCTCTACACCGGCACGTAGTGCAAAAGCCACCCCTCAATCCAAGCAGGTGAGGGCATCCCATCAACCCTGAGAAGGCTTGGTTGGGGGCTTGGGCCGGCTGGCTCATTGAAGTCTAGGTTTCACCTGTGGCTTTCACTTTTCCCGAAAAATTCTTGCAGTGTCTGGAGTCTGTCGAACCTCCGAATTTGCAGAAGGGATGTAAATCCGGCGACCTATGAAACAAGGTCCTCAGTTGACTTCCTACCCATGGCCTTCAGGACCAGGTCATCCAGAGCTCACCAAAAAAACAACCCCCCGCCCAACAAAGGGGAGGGCAGTAAGCATCAACTTTGAAGCAGTGTCCAACGGCCACTGTTAGCCAAGGTGACCAGCAAGGCAATCCATAGCGAAGATATTCTCCTGCTGCTTCATCCAGACCTTGCCTACCGTAACCGCCATAGATGTGGTGCAAGCTGGGTGCATGGCTGACCCCACCATGGAGAACGCATGCCGGTCTAGCTGGTCTAACCTCCTATCCACCGGGAACTTTCATTGTCTACTGGGAGTACATTTTCACCTGGCTCTGAATCACCCCAAGGTAGACAATGAAAGTCAATGGCAGTAGTCTCTCCTAAAAAAGGACTGATAATTCACACCTGGCTCTGAATTGACCCCATTGTTGCTATGGAAAACTGGTTTCTTTTGTAACACAGTGTTGCAAACCAATAGAAAGTTTAAAAAATAACAGCTTAGCACATTGGAGACATCATTTTTCCACACAATAATGGAAACTTTCAAAAATGCCATCAAAAGTGGAATTACCCTTTAATTCTACAGTAACTTTAGCAAACATCTATTATCCAAACAAATCACACTTTATTTTTTATATGATTTAACATGTCATTTCAGGAAGGTATTTGATCCTTCTTGATTACTTTAATTGCCCACTAAACCCATGGAGCCAAAAAGGATCAAGCAAAGCTTAGCTAAAATAGCACTCATGGACCCTTGGCACGTGAGTAATCCCGATTTTAGAGACTAGAGACTACACCCTCCCCCCCCCCCCCCATCACAAATATACAAGAAAATACTACAAATTCATTAAACATAGGTATTTTGAGACCGTGACAGGCAAAGAGGTATATCTCCCCAAGGTTATTTAACATACGTTCACTAGGGTATGTCCCATCTAGGTTTAACTGGATGGGAGATAAGAAATCCAGGATAGCTGTATCGCCTAGCAGTGGACAGTCTGCTAAGTCATTAAGTAGTATGTAATTAGTAGCTTCTGGCATGGATTTCAATGGAATGATATGCCTTACTATGAAGCCACCTGTCATTCCATTGCTGATTTTTCATTTGGCTCACAGGTGTTGTGTCCAACCTATTTACTAGCCTTTAGGGTGTATAGTGTGTGCGCACCAAGATGGGGATAAGCCTTGCCCTGAGACAGAGCTGATCTGAGAAAGGATCTGAGACTTGCTGGCTGCACTGGACTTTAATTTCATTTGAGGTAAGGGGTGGCCAGGAGTAGGTCACCTGTATAGTGAAGAAGCCCTGTTGTTTAGTCATCACCCAGACAGGAAGGATTTACTTCAAGTTATGCCTGAGTGTAAAGCCTGTACTTTATTTAATGCCACAAAGTAAAAGCAAGCAAGCCTGGTTTTATACTGAACTTATGTGTCCCTTGCTCTGACTGCTGAAAATACAATTCTGTGAAATACTCACCTGTAGAATTGGTATTATACGTATACAGTACGTCCTGCTCCAGATATAATACTTACACTTGGGTAATCCTCCGCCAGATGGCGCTGCACTGCAGAGACATGCAAAACAGGCTCCTCCCGGCCCCTCAAATACCCGGGGACCTCCCACAAATCCCCAGCATTGAAAAGCAGTGAACAAGAAGCCGGGAGAATTTAACCACCAAAACTGGTAATAACAACGATAACAATCACCATACAGGGGATCCAGAACAATGCAAAAACCAGGGTGGGGTGGAGCAGGACGTACTGTATACGCATAATACCAATTCTACAGGTGAGTATTTCACAGAATTGTAATATTCTAAGTATACAGTATGTCCTGCTCCAGATATAATACTTACACTTGGGAAATCCAATAGCAGTGTCCATAAAGTAGGGTGGGATCCCCAACAAAAAGGCAACAGCAGGCAGTTTAAACCACTGCCGCCTGCAAAACCTTGCGGCCAAACACAGCATCAGCTGAGGCCCTAACATCAACCTTGCAAAACTTTGAAAAGGTATGAACAGAAGACAAGTAGCGGCCTTGCAAACTTGTTCAACAGAAGCCTGGTGCTGAAAAGCCCAAGAGGCACCAATAGCACGAGTAGAATGAGCAGTAAGGTGAAAGGGAGGAACCTTCCCCTTGGCAGAATAGGCCTGAATCACAGCCTGACGAATACATAGTAACATAGTAACATAGTATGTAAGGCTGAATAAAGACTTTAGTCCATCCAGTTCAGCCTGTTTAACTCCTTCCAGTGGTCTAGTAGCCATAGCCGGAAATGTTATTACATGCCAGGAAGGCATCCAGGCCACTTTTGAACGTTTTTACTGTATCCTTCATAACTACCTCCTCTGGCAGCGAGTTCCATAGTCTCACTGCTCTTACAGAGAAGAATCCCCTCCTATGTCGGTGGAGAAAGCACCTTTCCTCTAACCTTAGTGGATGCCCCCGGGTTATGGTTACACTCCGGGGTATAAATAGATTGTGGGACAGATCCTTGTATTGACCCCGAATATATTTATACATAGTTATTAGATCACCCCTCAATCGTCTTTTTTCTAGACTAAATAAGCCTAACTTGGACAATCTTTCCGGGTACTCTAGCCCCCGCACTCCTTTTATTAACTTTGTTGCCCTTCTTTGAACGTGCTCCAGTTCTGATATGTCCTTCTTAAGCACAGGTGCCCAGAACTGTACACAGTATTCCATATGGGGTCTGACCAGTGACTTGTACAGGGGTAAAACGATGCTCTGGTCATGAGCACCCATGCCCCTCCTGATGCACCCCATGATCCTGTTTGCCTTGGCAGCAGCTGCCTGGCATTGATTACTGCAGTTGAGCTTATTGTCAACTAAAACCCCTAGGTCCTTTTCCATTGTTGTTTTACCAAGTGTTTCTTTATTTAGTGTGTAATCATGACACAGATTTCTCCTTCCCATGTGCATAACCTTACATTTATCTGTGTTAAACTTCATTTGCCATTTAACTGCCCATGCTTCCAATTTATCTAAATCTGTTTGTAGTTGCCTGTTGTCCTCCTTTGTTTTAATTACTTTACTCAGCTTAGTATCATCTGCAAAGATTGAGACTTTACTGTTTAATCCATACCCAATGTCATTTATATATATATTGAAGAGAATTGGTCCCAGAACTGACCCTTGTGGTACTCCACTAGTAACAGTGACCCAATCTGAGTGTGTACCATTGATAACCACCCTCTGCTTCCGATCACTAAGACAATTTCCCACCCATCTGCACACGTTTTCCCCCAGTCCAAGCATTCTCATTTTTTGTACCAGCCTTTTATGTGGCACAGTATCAAATGCTTTAGAAAAGTCAAGATATATGATATCCAATGACTCCCCCTGATCCAATCTTGAACTTACCTCCTCATAAAAGCTGATCAGGTTTGTCTGGCAGGAGCGATTCCTCATAAATCCATGCTGATATGGAGTAATAAGGTCATTTTCCCCAAGGTGCTCCAGGATAGTATCCCTTAAGAAACCTTCAAACAGCTTGCCCACCACAGATGTTACACAGATGTGAATCCATTTGCTAATAGTAGACTTGGCGGGAACCAAACCCTTCCTAGGCCCTGAAGGCACAACGAAGAGAGCATCAGTCTTCCTGAAAGCCGCAGTGACTACCAGGTAATACTTCAAACACCTGACCACGTCCAAGGAATGCAGAACCCTTTCCTTATCGTTGCTAGGATTGGGACACAATGAAGGAAGAACGATATCCTGATTCAAATAAAAGGCAGACACTACCTTAGGCAGAAAATCCGGCTTGAAGCGGAACACCACCTTGTCCTGGTGTCTCTCATAGTACGGAGGCTGAATAGACAGAGCAGCCAGCTCAGACACACGCCTAACTGAAGTAATAGCCACCAAAAAGACAACCTTGAGAGTAAGAACAGCCAGAGCAGCATCATGAATAGGCTCAAAGGGAGCACCCTGCAAGGCAGATAAAACCAAGTTTAAATCCCAAACAGGGACCATAGGTTTACGAGGGGGACGCACATGAGTGACCCCCTGAAAGAAGGTCTTAACCAAATGATGCTGAGCAAAGGACTTCTGAAAGAAAACGGACAGGGCAGAAACCTGACCCTTCAGAGTACTGAGTTTTAGACCTAACTCCAAACCATGCTGTAAGAACACCAGAAGCCTAAGGACTGAAAACTCCCTACAGGGAAGAGACCTAGACTCACACCAGTCAATGTAGGTACGCCATATATAATAGATAGCAGAAGAGGTCTTCTTCCTAGCCTGCACCATAGTACCTACCACCGAGGTAGACAAACCTTTCTCCATCAAGATGGAGGTTTCAGCAGCCAGGCCGTCAAAGCCAGAGTGTGTAAATTGGGATGGCTTAAACCGGACCTTCAGCGTGATTTAATGAAAAGCCCAAACTCTTAAAAAACGGTTCCCCAGCATCTAAAATTAATATATTTTATGTTTTTAGTCACTAACTTATTATTCTTTCCCCCACTGGGCTGCAATTCTGTTCAGGAATTTAGGACACGGGCGCCGCCATCTTGACTCAGAAGCATCACACTTACTGAGGAGAGGAGAGTGGGATAAGTTACAGGGGGGCGGGTTATAGCTGTGCTTTGCTCAGACAGAGCAGAGCTGGGGTCAGGTAAAGGTCAGCAGTCCCAGAATGCAGAGCAGCACACTCAGGAGGCACTTCCTGTTTGCAGGCTGCCTGATAAGATGGTGGCTTCCATAAGCCGCCATCTTGGATGTTTAAAGGCTCATAACATGCAGTAGATGCAGGTAGGATGATTTTTAATGTGGCCAATCTGTATGCACAGGGTGTGGGAAACATATAAGATAGACTCTTATTCAGAGTGAAGGTCCGCTTTAAGGAGCCCTGAGTTAGCAGATCTGGCGCCCCTGGCAGGTCGTACTGGTCTACTGCCATTTGTACCACGTCTGCGAACCACACTCTTCTTGGCCACCTGGGGGGCACTAGAATCACAGGTACCCCTTCCAGAGCAATATTGCGCAGAACCCTGCCCAGAAGGGGGAATGGTGGAAATACATACAGGAGCCGAAACTCCTTCCATGACATGGACAGGGCATCCGTGGCCAAGGCCAGAGGATCCTGAGACAGGGATACTTGGGCAGCTTGTGATTGTGACGGGATGCAAACAGGTCCACATCCGGTAGACCCCAACGATGACACAGGGACTGGAATACCCTGTTGCAGAGGGACCACTCCCCCTGATGGGACGTCCCCCTGCTCAGAGCGTCTTCTAGCAGATTCTCCGCCCCCGGAATGTACACAGCAGAAATGCATTGGACATTGGCCTCCGCCCATGTCAGAATCTGAGACACCTCCTGGAGGGCACCCTTGCTCCGGGTCCCGCCCTGATGGTTGATGTAGGCAACCACCGTCCTGTTGTCTGAGCGCACCTGTAACGACAGACCCTTCAGGTGGTGGGTCAACCGCTCCAGTACCAACCTGACTGCCCGTAATTCCAGAATGTTGATGGGTAAGTGGGCCTACTGAGGGCCCCACCTCCCCTGGAAGCGCAGGGACTTCCAGAATCCCCCCCCACCTGACAGACTGGCATCCGTTGTGACCGTCTCTCAGGAGGGGGCCAGAAAGGACCTGCCCCTTATCAAGTTCCTGTGGTCCAGCCACCACGCAAGGGACTGTCTGACCAAGTGGGGAAGCACACAGACCCCGTCCAAGGACGCTGGGTTCTTGTCCCACACTGACAGAAGGTGAAGCTGCAGAGGCCTCAAATGGAACTGAGCAAAGGGCACCGCCTCGAAGCACGCCACCATCAGGCCCACCAGCTGCATTCCCTGCCTGATGGAGGGCTGGGGGCACGAGAGCAGGAGCCTCGCCTGCGCAGTCAGAGCTTCCACCTTCTGTTGAGGAAGGAATATCCTTGACTGAACTGTATCCAGAATCATTCCCAGGAACGGAGTCACCAAGGAGGGGGACAGAGAGGACTTGGGGTTAATTGATCACCCAGCCGAAGGACTCCAGGGTGGACACTACCAGCTGAGTGTCCAACTCTGCCTGCCGCAGAGACCGAGAGGTGATGAGTATATCGTCCAGGTAGGGTAGCACGCGTATGCCCCTTAACCTTATCAGGGACATCACCCCTGCCAGCACCTTGGTGAACACCCTGGGAGCCGAAGTGAGGCCGAATGGCAAGGCCACAAATTAGTAATGATGATCTTTCAGTGCAAATCTGATAAACCTTTGGTGTCCTGGAAACACCGGGACGTGAAGGTAAGCATCTTTGATGTCTACGGACGGCATAAAGTCCCCTGGGCGCAGAGAGCCGATGGCCGAGCGCAGAGTTTCCATGCGAAAGTGCCTGTTCTTGACCAACTTGTTGAGGATTTTTAAATCCAGAATGGGCCTGACTGACCCATCCTTCTTGGGTACTGTGAAAAGGTTGGAATAGAACCCCATGCCCCTGTCTCTTAAGGGGACCTTGCAAATGACCCCTAGATCCAGGAGACCCTGCACGGCCAGCATCAAGACCTGAGCTGAAGCAGGGTCCTGTGGGATCCGGGACCCAATGAATTTGGTGGGGGGCCGCACAGCAAATTCTATCTTGTAGCCGGAGGACACTACCTCCTGAATCCACCGTTCTGAGACGTGGCGCCTCCAGACATGCTCGAAGTGCTGCAGACGTCCCCCCACCCTGACGGGCGAGGGTGCCCTTCATGCATGAGGGGTCTTTGGAGGGGCTTTGGGCTTGGACCCCCATGAGGAACCAGGATGACGTCCTCTGTTCCTGTGCCAGGAATCTGCGCGGGACTCAGCGAAGGACACCCCTTTTCCCTGTTTAGCCCCACAGTAGGGGATTGAAAGGGTGCCCTGGCCCCGAAAGGGCCTAGACTGCCGCCTGCGCTGGGGGAACTTACCTCCTTTGGCGAAGAGGTCTAGCCGGTCCCCAAACAGGCGCAGCCCCTTAAATGGAAGCCCAGTAAGGGCTTTCTTAGCAGCATTGTCAGCAGCCCACTGGCGCAACCAAAGCGCGCGGCGTATAGCTACCGCCAGGGCAGAAGATCTGGCACACATCCTAATAGCATCATCCGATGCAGACAGGATAAAGTTCACAAACACATCACAGTTAGACAGTGCATTGATAGTATCAGGTGGCAACTCATCTGGGCAATCGAGTGCATTCCTGACCATGGCACTGAGCGCCACAGCCGTAATGGCTAAAGCACAAACCGGGTGCAGAGCCGTCCCCCCAAATGCAAAGGCATAGCATGCCAATTGGTCAATACGCCGGTCCTCAGAATCCCGCAGCGTAGTAGTGTCAGGGGAGTGCATAATAGAGGTGTTGGATAACCCTAGAATAGGAGCATCGACCTCGGGGGGCGATGACCAGCACTTAACCATGTCAGCAGGGAAGGGATACTTCCTGTCCAAACTCTTAGGGATCCCGGGAAGTCTACTGGGTTGTTCCCATTCTTTAAGCATGAGGTTATTGAAATGGGTTTGCTCAGGAAATTCCAGACGAGCCTTAGCAGTATGAAAGAGCTCACCCGTTTGCCTGGGAGCCGCAAAAGGGGGAGAAATGGACAAAACCTCAAAAATCTGAACCAGCAGCCTGTCAGTATCATCCAGGGTCCAGTGCTCGGAACCAGACTCGTCATGACCCCTTGACTTCTCGTCGGATGACCCTGAGTCAGAGAACAGGTCCCCTTCGTCCGAGGGGGTATGGCCATATGGATGCAAAAACTCATCAGATTCCGTAGGAAAAAGAGCAGAGTCAGGGGTTAAATGCCGCTTCTTTGCAGTGGCCTTACATGCTAATGAATTAGCAATTTTTCAACACTGGCCAGTCTAGTAGCCATATCAGGATGAGAATCCCCGCTTGTATTGGGGGTTAAACTCAGGCTTGGGGGAGTAGGTGAAGTGAGGCGAGGTGCAGGCCCAGCCACAGAAGAGGCGGGAAGAACCGAGCGCCTGCTGTGCACAAGGAACACAGACCCGTGCATTGTCACCGCTGCTAGGTAAGACCCCACAAGCTACACACAGCCGGGCTTGCCCCGAAGGAACCCCGGTCCCATTATCCTGGGATGCCTCCATATGGTGATTAAACGGCACAATAGGCCAATAGGGATTGACGCTGTAAGCTACCCTGGATGCCCCAATAACCCGCGGGGAAGTGGGAGTAATTTTAATAGGCCCAACCGGGAGCTACACCGGGCCGGGAGAAGCCACCGGATACCACGGTCTGAAAGACATAAAGGGAACAAAGATGTCAGAGCCATGTGCAAGAAAAAAAAATCATGAAAATCGCCCGCGAGGGCACTTACAGACCGAGGGGGGAGGATGGTTTTCACCATGCGCGCGCGACTAGCAGTAAAATGGCGCCAAGTGAACTTCGAAGGGCGGGCCAGAGCTGGCAGTGACACGGAGCGCGCCAAGCCAGGACCCCGCCCCCCCCGGAGAGCGCGAAGCTCCAAACCCGTAGTCAGTATAAATAGCAAGGGAATGACACTTGAAAGGAATTGATCGAGTGGATTACTTCAGAAGAGCCACTACGACACTAAAGGAGACGCCGCAGCATCTGCACCGATACAAATAAAAGGGCAAACAGCAACAGCAAACTGTTTTGCATGTCTCTGCAGTGCAGTGCCATCTGGCGGAGGATTACCCAAGTGTAAGTATTATATCTGGAGCAGGACGTACTGTATACTTAGAATAACCTTGCTGTCTACCGCTAAAGAGCTGAAAACTCCCACATAAGTTGCAGGCAGCCTTAAACAGACATACACACATTAAAAAGGACATGCTGCAAGGAGCTGGCAGTTTATGTCCTGGGTAAAAGCTGTTAAAAAATGCTGCATAAAGAAGCTGCTGAAATAGAGGAGTTTATCAAACAATATGGACAGGTCATCCTGCAACAGAAACAAGCCCAGGCTGTACAATAACAAATGGTGATGCAGCAGCAACAAGTCAAATCTAAGCAGGATGAGATTCATTGCTTGCTGGTGGGGAAAATGCTGGTGCTGAGTGAGGCTGAGTGTGGCTGTCCTGCAGAAGACGGGAGGAAGTCCTGGCGTAGAAGGAACCACTAGTGTGCGAACCACTGCATGGCCTTCTGTACAGGCTTCAAAAAGAGGACACCCATGGATGATAGTCTTTGAGAGAGTACTAGAACGTGAGAGGATACCAGCCGATCACTGGGCAGATGTGGTGGCACCTTTGCTGATTGATGGGAGAACTCCAACCTAAGTGAGCAGGATGCTATAGACTACCTGAAGCGTAAAGGTGAGGTTCTTGCCAGACAGGTGAACATGAATGTGCGTGCAGGGCAGGTGCACAATTGGACTTTCTCTGGGAGGTTACCACCACAGTCACAGATGCATGACTTTATTCAACTTGTGAAAAAATGGTTGCAGCTCGAGGAGAGTGTGGTTATAGAGTTTCTTTGGCCCTTGCCTCAATTAACGCTGGGTTGGACAAGCAGGACCCTGAACTGGGGAGCCTTGTGGAGTGGTACAATGCAATGGAGAAGCTACCCCAGGCAACATGGTTCTGTCCCAGTGACAGCAAAACATGCAGATCCACCAGTAAGACTGTACCAACTTCTAGAAGGGTGAGAGATGTCATGAGTGGCTCAGATGGGCAGCAAGTAGCAGGGCCCAGCCAGTGCGGACTTGGGGTTTGGACAAGGGGCTCCAAACGGAGACCGGGGCCACATTTGGTGCTGGTGGTGCCAAGAACTTGGGCATATTGCTGCCAGTGGTCCCATAACCACTGAGCCTATGGAAGATCTTCAGCTGTGTTTCCCTGTTTGCCCAACAGTCACAACAGTTGGACTCTGGGAGCTCAGTAACTTTGGTGCTTAACCTGCAGCCTATAGTGGGCACATTGTAGGGGTACGGTGCATATGGTGTAGAAGCCCTAGAGTACCCCACTGCTGAGGTAACCATAGAAACTCCCTCTGGTGTTGTTTGTTACAAAGTGTGTGTAGTCGATAATGCACAATGTGATTCTGGGAAGAGAATTTCATCTATTCTGGGACTTACGGTAAAAAAAAAAAAAAAAAAGTTCCCATGACTAACAATTGTGTAGGGAAGGAGGTGAACCCTGAACCTTTTGACCTAGAGCGTGAAGTGCCAGCAGTAGGGGTGACCACTAATGATCAAGATACCTTTCCCCTAGCGGTGCAAGCAGGAGATATAGAACTTCCTGATATGCCAGATTTAGAGGTGTCACACAAAAATGACACTGCTCAGCTCCAGTGACTAACACTGCCCCAAAAAAGTTCCCATGACTAATGGAGGCTGGAGGTCAACCCTGAACCTTTTGACCCAGAGCGTGAAGTGCCAGCAATAGGGGTGACCACTAATGATCAAGATACCTTTCACCCAGCAGTGCTAGCAGGAGATGTAGAGAAACTTCCTGATATGCCAGATTTAGAGGTGCCACGCAAACATTTTGGGACTCCATAGCTCAGAGATACCACGCTGATGAGTGCTAGAGAGAATGTAAATGTTTTAAATAATTCTCCACAACTCCTAGGTGTTGACAAGGTGTACCTCCACATGCCTGTTAACCAGGATCTACTTTATAGAGTAGACCAGATATGTGGGGAAGTTGTTGAGCAACTGGTGGTGCTCCAATCCCTATCACAGGAGTATTTTATTACACACTAGGTACTTTACCTAGCCAAAATTGATCCAGAAGTAGTGGCCAAGAAGAAGCGCTGTGACCTGGTCGAGGCAGCGATCCTTCGCCACTGCCTCCTTAGCTTTGCCCCCTTAACCCTTTAACCGCCAGCCTACCTTGAGATTTTGTCACCCTTTGTTGCCAGACCATTTTGCACTCCCCATGTTCAACTGTGATTTTTGAAGGGATTTCCCAGGAAAGCGATATATTATATTTTTCAGCAGAGCCTGGGCGTTAACATGAAATGTCTTGTTTGTCATTTTCTAAGTGTATTCTCATTATTTGTGGGTGAAAATTGTGCAAAAAAATAAAAAAAAAAAATTTTTACAATTTGTAGTGTTTTTTGTAATAAAAAATGTAAGTTTGTCAATAAAATCTTATTGCGTGTGAAACCCCAATTTCTCCCGGTTACAGCGGTACCACATATGTATAGGTAGACACCCTTTCCTGCCCAGGAGACTCCCCCAAACTGAAACAGAGCTTTAGGAGATTTTCAGATAAAATACAACTATGCTATGCAATATGCGCACATTGCAGTTTTTCAAGAAAAACAACCCTTTACATTTGAAATAACCCCCGACAAACTATATATTTCCTAGAAGTATACACCTCAGGCTTTCTAGGCGTACCAGGCTTGTTGACATGGGTGCAGTTTTCTGGAAGTAATCCCTCAATGTATTCTTGCACAGGGTTTCCCTAAAAATGAATAAAAAAGCAGAATCAAAACCACATTCTCCTAAAAAAAACTATATGCAAACAAGAAAAAAACTGAAAATCTGAAAAAGCAACATCCCCCAAAGAGAACAATACCCAACATGCATAGGTTCTGTCAAGGAAAGAGTTGCCAAACACACCGAAGTAAAGCATGCGCATAACGGTAATTTTACTTCAAAATTTCAGCTCTGCGCACCTTGTGCTTTTTCTACCAAAACAACCCTTTACATTTGGAATATCCTCGATAAACCATATATTCCCTGAAAGTACACGTTAAGCTTTCTAAGCGTACCCAGCTTGTAGTGGGCTCATCTTTCTGGAAGTAATATCTCGAATAATTCTTAGGTTGCACAGGTTTTCACAAAAAAATGTATAAAAAAGAATAAAAGTTAAAAAAGAAACAAAAAAAAAAAATAGAGACACACTTTAAAAATAACTTTATTAAAAAAAAATAATTTTTTAATATTTTTTTTTAATACTTACCTCCCATCCATCCCTGTGTCCCACGCTAATCACTTAGGCTTCTGCTCTCCTGCTGCAGTTGGAAGCCTTTTATACCTACTGGGTTACAGGTAACATAGGGTTAATTTAAAAATAAAAAAAAATTACATGGGGTCCCCCCTATCCAGCCTGTGACCAGCTATGGGGGCTTGTAGAACAGGGCACAGGGGCCAGCTTTAGTGGCCCCTGGCCCTGCAGGCTACAAGCCGTCATAGCCTAGGGCCACGGCACTTCTGCCCCCCCCGGGCTTTGGGGAGGCAGGTAATTTGGGGGGCTAGGGGTTAATGGCAAGTCACCCGCTAGCCGCAGGCAACTTGCCAGACCCCCGAGCCTTGTGAACTGGTATAGGGGTCACATGGACCCCTTACCAGTTCACAAAGGGTTAAAAGTAGAAAAAACAGACTTTTTGAATTTTTTTTTTTTTTTTTTTTACTTTACTCACCGATCTTCGTCTCCTGTGTCCTGCGGCGATTAGATGAAGGTGACGGCTGGGCAGAGGAGGGGGGGAGGCAGGCGATCGGAGGATCGCCTACCTCCCTCCTCCTCTGCCCAGCCTTCACTGGCATGAACCAGGTGAACCAGCTGAACCGCCAGGTGCCCCGACGACACCCGGCGGTGACGTCATCGGCTAGAAGTAAAGATGGCGGCCACCATCGGAACCTATGGAGGGAGGAGGGCTGTTATGCCCCCCTCCAGAAGATGGAAGAGCAGGGGGGTGATCGGTACCCCCGCCCCATGAAGAGGAGAGCCGGAGGGCATGAAGGTAAGTAACTGTCATTTTTTTTTTTTTTTCGCAGGCAATCCCGACGGCTGCTGAAATGGGGGGGCACCCTATTTTGGGCACTCCCGTGCAGCCGGAGGAGCCCCAATGGGTGATCGGAGCCCCTCTGGATGAAGAGGAGACCCGGCCGGATCGAACGAAGGGTCAGGTAAGTGAATTTTTTTTTACTTTTTATGCTATTAGTGGGGAAAGTCAGGCACGTAAAATGTACGTGGCTGGCGGTTAACTGCAGGGGAGGCAGCCACGTAAATTTTATGTGGCTGGCGTTTAAAGGGTTAAAGGTGCGCGCATTTTGAATTTTACAACCAGTAAAACACATCATTGACATGTGGGAAAGCGCAATAAAAGAGCAATAAGAGGGAAAATACACTTTCCCGTCAATCTACGCTACTCTCTTACTCCCCCCCAGTCTCCCAACAACCCCCATCCCTGCCCTCGCATGCTGCAGTCCGCTGCAATCTTAGTGGCCGGATCCCTACCCTGGACCCACTTTGATTCTCCGCAGGACCCGGAGGGTAGGTTCCTTTTGAAAAGGGAGCACTCTTCTCCCAAAAAATTACCTGCTATTGTCCCAATTCCAACCAGTACAAATTCCTGCACTCAACATGCAGATAAGCTGACCTCCTTTATAGAGGGGGTAATTGTAGTGGCTAGGGGCCTTAATTTGGCCTTAGATACCTCCAGAGGGTCATCCCACACCCGCTTCTCTGCTTTAAAAAAAATAAGAACCTGCTCCTTAACAACCAATTGATGGATGCGTGGCGGACCCTTAACCCGAAAGGTAAGGATTAAACATTTTACTCTGCACCGCATAATTGGTATTCCCGAATTGGTTCCTGGGTATAGGGCATATAACACTCTCTTTAGATAAGTGGATGTCTCTGTGGAAAGCCCACAAGTGCGTGATCAGGGGGGGTTTTAATCAAGCATGGAGCAATCAAAATGTCAAATTAACCAAGGAAATAATTAAAATGGAAACCCTGCACAAACAAACCTTGTCTGGAGAGGGAGGGGCTAATCCGGGATTCCCTTACAGACATCTGCTTCAGTGAGGCGATGAGTATGGCATTGTGTGTTGTAGGGCACTGGCTAAGTCCCTCAGAACTCAGCGAAGCAAGTATTTCATCTCACTCATACATGGCTCCAAGGGGAATAGAAACCATCTGGCGACGGATATACCAAACACATTCAGGGAATTTTACGAAAATCTCTATAATTTGCCCCAAACCCGGTCCGCCGATTAACAGTATAACAGAGCCACTTATATTCAGGAGTCTGGCCTCCTCACACTAAAGCAAGAGGTGATAAATACGCTTGATAAGGAAATTGAATTGGACATATTTCTGAGGGCCATCAAAAACATGAAACATGGCAAAGTACCTGATCCAGATGGCTTTAATCTTAAACTGTGACCTAAACATTTTAAAATACAACTCTGTGAAGTACTCACCTGTAGAGTTGATATTATATGCATACAGCACGTCCTGCTCCAGGATAGTAAGAACATGTGGGTAATCCTCTGCCTCAGGTGCCGTGCACTGCAGACATGTAGAAAACAAGCTCCTCCCGGCCCTACATATACCGAAGGACCTCCCACAAATCCCCAGCATTGAAAAGCAGTGAGAATAGAAGCCGGGAGGAACAACCACCCAGAAAAACTGGTAATAATATTTATTGATAACAATCACCATACAGGGGATCCAGAACAAGTGAACCAGGGTGGGGTGGAGCAGGACGTGCTGTATGCATATAATATCAACTCTACAGGCGAGTACTTCACAGAGTTGTATTATTCTAAGCATACAGCACGTCCTGCTCCAGGATAGTAATAACATGTGGGACATCCAATAGCAGTGTCCATAAGCAGGGTGGGATCCCCAGGAAAAAACAAGGCACAGTGGACAGTAAAGGCGCTGTCACCCGCAAAACTTGCAACAGGCATGACATGAGCAAAGGCTCTAACGTCAGTCTCATAACAAGACCAGAAGGTATGAACAGAGACAAGCCATAAGTCTAGGAACTTAATCAACAGAAAAAACCCTGGTGCTGAAGGGCCAATGGAACCCAGGCACCAATATAACGGAATAAACAGAAAAAGGGGAGATTCTTTCCCCTAAAGAGAAATATAGGTCAGTGCAATGACCCAACCAGCCCAAAGGCAAGGAAACCTCGTGGCAAAACTTGTAACACCGCCTAAGGGAAACAGAACAAGTCACCCGACCAAGGCGGGAATACTGACCCCTAACTAACACGAAGCCAAGGCTTCACTCAGGATCAGGAGACATCCAAAAGGATTAATCCAAAGGCGCAATGGCGCTGGAAGGAGATATCAGGCGCATACATAAAGAGGCGCCTGTAGACACCAAGAGCATCAGTCCCCCTAAGGGCCATGAAAACCCTCATGGGGAAAAGTGCAACACCTGTAGAGGGAATGTAGCCCCTCATATTAGTATTATTAAGAATAAAGTCCATAGTTAGACTAAAGGACTAAAACAATGATCCTACAGACCACTTGGACCGGAGGCCCGTCGTAAGAAGGAACACCCCCAAGGTATGGGGTGCCAGTAGCCATATATATCTGTATATATATATATATATATATATATATATATATATATATATATATATACACACACATCGAGCCAAGGTTAAGTAACCAGATCCACCTTCTTAGGCACACGTCTGACGGAGTCAGGAGGCCCCAGAGAAGCGACCTGGACTACCAGGCAGCTCAGACAGCGTCAAGCAAAAGTCCCCGGGAAAATCCGCAGGGTAAAAATGAAAATTGATCCCCACAGTGACCATGGAACTACTTGGGAGATGCAGCTAAGCAATCCCCAAAGGAATTCCCCACGAGGGCGACAGAACCAGACTCCTGCAGGAAAGGCCAGGACAGAACCTCCACCTTCAGAGTCCCCAGATGGGGAGCCAACCCCAACTTACGCTGTAATGACTTTAAAGGCCCTGGGAACCGAGAACGTTTAACAGGGAAGAAACCAAAGCCCATGCCAATCAATATGGTTTACCACAAAAAAAACCCATAGACGGAGGAAGTGGAGGCTGGGGAGCTTGCCATACTAAGTCATCCAGAAGATAAGGCCCGTCTCCAAGGGGTGAATGAATCAGCTGTCAATCCCCAGACAGGAACCTTATATTGGGACAAGGGAAGGGGCCTGACAAGGGTAGAACCGCACTCCTGAGAGCGAACAGGTCAGCAGACTTCAGCAGAGGCATCTGCGAACCACAGCTCATAAGGCCACCCATGCCATCCATCTCACGGGACTCTCTATCAGGCCAACCGTGCGCAGAACCCCACAAGTAGGGTGATGAAGAGAAGGCATATAAATAACAAGTCTATGCCTAAAATACTCAGCCCCCCAGACCAGAGTCAGAATATTCTGGGACAGCAAAAACAAGGGCAGAGCCCCCGTGTTAGGAGGGAGACCCAACAGAGCCACGCTAGGCTCCCTGGGCGACACCAGGATAGCATAACCTGCCGCTAAGAGCATCCATTGAAGCGAATACCGCTGAGAAGCAGGGGAAATAGACCCCCGCCCAAGGCAGGATCAGGGACCCTTCAGAGGGAGCATCCTGCCTCAATCTTTAGACCAGTAGTAAAACAGGCCATTGTCATTCAACAGACCAGAAGTCCCCCAATAAACCGACCGATCCTAAAGGAGGAGAAGTCCAGCCATATAGAGTCGACGGAGGGCACACCGTTTCAACAAAACCAGCAGGTAAGATAGGGGACCCTACCTAGAAACCACGGGGATTGTGGAAGAAATCCCCCTCCCCCGCCAAACCTGCGAGACTAGGTACCCAGGGTGACCATTCACTGGAAGATGCTAGTAAGGAAGGGGGGTGCCCCCTGATGGGGCCCTTAAATATGAGAAGCTCGAGAGGAACCACCTTACCAAGGGGGCATGAGCACAGACCAAGCACCAGGGTGCTGGAACATATGTAAGCTCAATAACCTACTGTGCCGAAGAGCCCAAGGGCTCGGTATATAAGTGGCATCATCTTGATGTGCCGCCAACGGGCCCGCCAGCTGCCATCCCGCCTGGTGAAGGTAAGGCGCCAGTAAAGGGGGGCAGAGCCCCCCGTAACCAGGAGTCCCCTTATTGCCTGAGAAGAAGGCTTCAAGCCTGAACCGAATCCCAGGAATGGGGGATAGCGGATAAGGGACCATGAGGGATTGAGGTGACTGAGCAACCATCCAGTAGCTCCCAGGGGACACCGCTGGCCGACCAATCCACTCGGCCTGACGCAGAGACTGGGGAGTAAGGAAGACGACCCGGTAGGTCCTAACGCAGACGCCTCCCCCCAGGCGTGTCAGAGACATCACCCCCATTCGTGCCATGGCGAGTAGACTGGGAACGAAAGAGAGGCCCCAAATAATGCCTCAATCCGCAGGGTTGGTCTGCAACACTATCTAGAAATGGTCTTGGTGTCCAGCAGACACAAGGGAAACTAAGAAGATCTAGTACTTCACAAGAGGCCGGAAGCCCCCCCCCCCCCCCCCCCCCGCACAGGGGGCCCGTGACCCAAGAAAGAGGTGTCATATAGGGACTACCTGTGAAGGTAGAATTGCCAAGCCTGCCATAGGCCAACGTGGCACAGACTGCCTCATACTGTTGAGGGAGGGAGGAAGGATAATATAGAGGCCATAGCCCCATACCGTTAAGGGCAACCTGTAAGTAAGCCCAAACACTGTAGGCCCAGTCCGGCCTGCTCCAATTCCTGAAGGAAAGGCAGGGGATAGAAGCACCCTGACAATCACTGAGAGGGACCGCCCAGCAAACGCCATCCTGTGTCCAATTACATCCTGGAACCACCAGAAGGAGAAGGTATATTCCTGGATGGGAGACAGTTGCTGCAGCAGTACCTTCGCCCAGAAGGGCGAGGGTGCCCCTTCATGCTTGGGAGGTCTTGGCAGATTTGGACTTAGTCCTGCCAGAAGGCCCAGGGCGCTGCCTGCCCGCCCCATGGTGGAAACCACACCGAACAGTTGGAAGCACACCTCAGGTTCGCGTTTGACACTAACGGTGGAGGGGTGACCCTGCCTCGTGGAGGCCGGAGCAGCCTTCTGCGCAAGGGTGCTTTACCCTTTTTACCGAAAAGGTCCAAACGGGCCCCAAACAACCGCCGTCCTCTGAATGGAAGGCAAGTGAGAGCCTTTTTTGTAGCCTCGTCAGCACCCCACTGTCGCAGCCAGACCACGCGGCGAATAGCTACCACAAGGGCTGAGGTTCTAGCACACATCTTAATGGTGTCATCCAGTGCTGACAGAATAAACTTCACAAACGCTTCACAGCATTAAACACCCCCCAAGGGAGGTCCTCAGGGCGGTGATCTAGTATTTTTCTGACAAGAGTCCTGGTGGCCACCGCAGTGATGGCCGCGGCACAAACCGGGCGCAGAGCCGTCCCAGCACACGAGAAGGCGTGGGAAGCCTTCGGGGGCGGGGCTAATGACGTCACCGCCGGGTGTCATCGGGGCACCCGGCAGTTCTCCTCTCAGATGCCGGTGACGGCTGGGCGGAGAAGGAGGGAGGTAGGCGATCCTCCGATCGCCTGCCTCCCCCTTCTCTGCCCAGCTGTCACCTGCATCAGATCGCCGCGGGACAATGCATCTGAAGATCGGAGGTGAGTAAAGGTAAAATGTTTTTGTTTTTTTTTAAATAAACATATTTGAAAACCTGTGTGTGTCTTTTTATTTATACTGTTAACCCTTTGTGAACTGGTAAGGGGTCCATGTGACCCCTTATACCAGTTCACAGGGCTCAGGGGTCTGGCAAGTCACCTGCGCTAGCGGGTGGCTTGCCATTAACCCCTGGCACCCCCATTACCTGCCTCCCCAAAGGCCAGGGGGGGCAGAAGAGCCCTGGCCCACATAGGCTATGTGGGCTCGTAGGCTGCAGGGTGGGGGGGCCACATAAGCTGGCCCCCCCACTCTGTGCCTACAAGCCCCCATAGCTGGTCCCGGGCTGGTTACTTTGGGTAAGGGGGACCCCACGTCAATTTTTTTTTTGATTTTTAAGGGTTTTTAACCCTTAAAAATCAAAAAAAAAAATGGGGTCTCCCTCCCCTGGGAGGGGGGACCCTATGTCATTTTTTTCTCGATTTAACCCTTTGTAGTGTGGATGGTATTTGTATTTTTTTTGTGAATGTTATAAAATACTTGTTTCAGTTAGAGGGGTCTCCTGGGCAGGAACAGGGGGCTACCGATAAATATGTGGTACCGTTCTAATCGGTAGAAATGGGGCTTTCACATGCAATATGATTTTCCTTAATAGGAAGTCAGGAGTCAATTTTCTAAAAAATGTATTTATTTATTTATTTTTTTTTTTTTACTTAATAATATTGTAAAAAAAAAAAAAAAATTTACAAACAAGACATTTCATGTTAAAGCCTAAACTCTGCTGCCAAAAAATATATATATAATTTTCCTGAAAGTTCCAGCAAAAATGGCGCAAAACATGACGCAAAATGGGGAAAAATGGCCTGTCAACAGAGGGTGACAAAATCTCAAGCAGGCTGGCAATTAAAAGGGTTAATAGTACCTCTGCATGTTGGGTATTGTTCTGTTCGGGGGACCTTGCGCTTTCAGACTTAGCTTGTTTTTTCTGGTTTGCATATTTATATTTTAGGAAAAGGTGTTTTTTATTCAGCTTTTTTATAAATTTTTTAGGGAAACCCTGCGCAACCAAAGAATTCTTTGAGGTAATAATTCCAGAAAGATGAGCCCACTAGAACAAGTTGGGTACCCTTAGAAAGCTTAACGTGTGTACTTTCAGGGAATATATGGTTTATGGGGGATATTCTAAATGTCAAGGGTTGTTTTGGTTGAAAAATCGCAAGGTGCGCACTTTGTCTGCAGAGCTGAAATTTTCAAGTAAAATTACCGTTACGCACATGCTTTACTTTGGGGTGTTTGGCAACTCTTCCCTTGACAGTAGCTATGCATGTTGGGTATCGTTCTGTTCGGAGGTTGTTGCGTTTTCAGATTAAACTTGTTTTTTCTTGTTTGTATATAGTTTTTTTTAGGAAAATGTGGCTTTGATTCTGCAACCAAAGAATCCATTGAGGGATTACTTCCAGAAAACTATGGCCACATCAACAAGCCTGGTACGCCTAGAAAGCCTGAGGTGTGTACTTCCAGAGAATATATAGTTTGTTGGGGGTATTTCAAATGTAAAGGGTTGTTTTTCTGGAAAAACTGCAAGGTGCGCATATTGCGTAGCATAGTTGTATTTTATCTGAAAATCCCCTAAAGCGCTGTTTCAGTTTGGGGGAGTCTCCTGGGCAGGAAAGGGTGTCTACCTATACATATGTGGTACCGCTGTAACCGGGAGAAATTGGGATTTCACACACAATAAGATTTCATTGACAAACTTACATTTTTTATTACAAAAAAAACTACAATATGTAATTTTTTTTTTTTTTTTTTTTGCACATATTTCACCCAAAAATATTAAGAATACACCTAACAAATGACAAACAAGACATTTCATGTTAAAGCCCAGACTCTGCTGAAAAAAACAATATATCATTTTCCTGGGAAATCCCTGGAAATCCCTTCCAAAATCACATTTGAACATGGGGAGCGCAAAATAGTGCAAAATGGTCTGGCAACAGAGTGTGACAAAAACTCCAGGTAGGCTGGCACTTAAAGGGTTAAGCTTACAAGGCGATTCCCATTCTTGGGATATCCAGTTAGATAAAGGGCCAGCACACCATAGGTTAAATCATTAGAGTTGTATTCAATGATATACAGCAAGGTGAGGTATATACAAACCATTAAGCTGCATCAAAGTCCATACAAGTGGGTTGTTGATAGCAACCGTGTCCATAAGCCGACGTTTCGGGGGTGTAGCAAAACCCCCTTCCTCAGGGCAGACAAACAACCATGTGAAGGCAGCAGGAGGCCTTTTATAGAACAGAAATGCTGTGGTTCCCGCCTGACGTCATAATGACGTCAGCGGGTCAGCCTGTCATTCATAAATAGCTATTAGAGAGTTATAACTGTAATTAAGCAAATATATACTCACCCAGCCGTCGGAGCGTGCCACAGAGAGCACAGTGAAAGACCAGAACGTACCGACCAGGGGAAAACACTTCTCATCCCCCTCTCCCCTTTTTACTTTCACAACCTTCCCCCACCCCTGGTCTGTCCCCTCCCCCAGCATGTCACACGGATGTTTTCCCCTGGTCGGTACGTTCTGGTCTTTCAATTCCCCCTGCTCACTCACGGGTCCCTGTTTCTGCCTTTCCCCCGCTGATTTCCCTGGTCTCACTACCCCTTTCCTACTGCCTGTCTACTTATGCTCTCTAATCTTTCCTTCGTTTTTCCCTCTCTCTTTCTCCCTTTCTCCATCTTCCCTCTCTTTGCGCTCTTTCTTGCTCTCCCCTCCTCTCGTATTCTTCCACGTAATAGCCACAAGTTTATTGAATACAATGCTTCTACATTAACCACACCGAGCCGGGAGCTTTTAGCTCTCACCGCCAGTAAGGTGAGCTGACGGCGCAGGATCACTGGATAGGGCGCCGCTGACATGGTTTCCATGCCAGCGGACGCCCTGCAATGGTGACGTCTGCCCCTGCGAGCTGGCTGACTGACAGCAGGCGCGGCCTATCTGGTCGCCCCTGCTGTTCTGTCACCAGTTGCTGGGCAGATTTGGAGCCCAGCGTCATCTCCCCTCCCTGGGCAGACAGGGACGTCGCCGGTCAGAGCTGTGATCGGCCTCCGGCGGTGACGGAGCTGTGCTCTCTGTGGCACGCTCCGACGGCTGGGTGAGTATATATTTGCTTAATTACAGTTATAACTCTCTAATAGCTATTTATGAATGACAGGCTGACCCGATGACGTCATTATGACGTCAGGCGGGAACCACAGCATTTCTGTTCTATAAAAGGCCTCCTGCTGCCTTCACATGGTTGTTTGTCTGCCCTGAGGAAGGGGGTTTTGCTACACCCCCGAAACGTCGGCTTATGGACACGGTTGCTACCAACAACCCACTTGTATGGACTTTGATGCAGCTTAATGGTTTGTATATACCTCACCTTGCTGTATATCATTGAATACAACTCTAATGATTTAACCTATGGTGTGCTGGCCCTTTATCTAACTGGATGTAAAGCGGCGCCACCGCGGCCTTGGCACCCAATATATTTAAGGTAAGCGTGCACCTGCCCTCCTGGACTGTTCGAGACATTCTTGGGATATAAGATTCTGGAAATGTTCCTGTTCTAGGAACTCCAAGCGTGGCGGTGCTGTATGGAAACTCTCCTTCTTAGGCTTGGGGATCTCCCCAGGTGGGGAGATTGACAAAACCTCAAAAATCTTAATAAGAATTTCATTTGTGTCACACAGACCCCAAGAACCGGGCTCAGAATCATCACAGCCCCCGGGCATCCCGTTCGAGGAGCCCGAATCTGAGAATAGCTCACCTTCCTCAGAAGGGTCAGTGTCCTGCATATCAGCAGAGTCATCTGTATCGCCAGGAACCGGGGAGCCAGGAGGCGTCAGGGACTGCTTTTTACCAGGGACCATATGCTCCGCCAATCCAGAAAGCACCTGCTCCGCCGTGGGCAACACGCGCGGCACGGATTGCAGGTCATCCCCGCTCGAGTGGGACTCGTCATGAGTGATATTTGGGACCGGGGAGACGGGAGTAAGGAAGGGAGGTGCCTCCGTTGGCAAACCTGCCTGTTCAGCACACTGTCCGCAGGCCCGTGCCCTGTCAGCCTCAGCCTGGGGCTGACCACACACTGCACACAGCCGGTCATGTCCCGGAGGGACCCCGGTTACATAATTCTGAAATGCCTCCATATAGTGATTATTAAGCAGTATGACCGCAGGGATTTATGTAATAGGCAACCCTGGATGCCCCAAAAACCCGCTAGTAATGTGGGAGAATTTGTAAAGTGGACCCGCTGTAGTATATGTTAGGCCGGGGGAAGCCACCGAAGTCCTGGCGTCTGAAAGACATAATGGGACAAGAGGGGTGGAGTCAGTGCCATGCGCAGCCTTGAAGAAATAGAAACCATGCCGCCCCGGAGGGCCCTTACATGACCAAGGGAGGAGGCGAACCGCACCACGCGCGCGCGCGCAAAGATAGTGAAAATGGCGCCAAGAGAACCTCGAGGGGTGGGCAAGGCCGGGCTATGACGCGAAGTGCGTCATGCCGAGTCTCCGCCTCCCCCAAAGAGCGCGAAGCTCTGACCAACGGAAAAAATGAAGAGCAGTTAGAATAAGCGTACGTCTAAAATACTGACACGCTGGAATGATGCTGCCGACTAGGCAGTTTGTTAATGAAAACAACGGCGCGCACTGTATATCAAGGCGCGACACTGACCCCAATAATAAAAAAACAAGGTCTAAAAGTGAAGTTAGCACTGGGGCTGCCACACATACCCCCCCCCTTCTTTTCCCCCGAGTTACGGGAGGAAGCGAGGGGGAAGCGGACGGTGTCCATGGACTAAGTCTGTGAGGGGAATGGGCAAGATTGCGGGAGGGGCAACCACTAGAGGCTCACCATCGGCCTGACCGCCTACCCTATGGAGGGGGATTGCGGTGGAGCATGGCTCCGTTCAGCACACCAGGTGCTGCCTACCTTCACCCGACCCACGCAGCCCAGGCTGGGAGGCATATTTCTTCTGAAGAGGACGGGTGGAAATAGTCCCACAGGACCTTGGGCCGTAAGGCCCGCTCGCCTGCGAGAGCGTGATACTTCATGTCTTCGCAGTTCCAGCACTGCAGAGAAATCTGGGGATTTGTGGGAGGTCCTTCGGTATATGTAGGGCTGGGAGGAGCTTGTTTTCTACATGTCTGCAGTGCACAGCGCCTGAGGCGGAGGATTACCCACATGTTATTACTATCCTGGAGCAGGACGTGCTGTATGCTTAGAATATAAAATCATTACAGGATAGCACCATATATCCCATCCCTTATTCATTGGAACCAGCTGGGCTTCGTGCCATCAAGGGAGGGCAGGGACAATACCACGAGGGTAATCAACCTGATACATTGGGCACAATCAAAGAATATTGCCTAGGTCCTTCTCTCGATAGCCGCAGAGAAGGCTTTTGTTAGGGTTTATTGG
This sequence comes from Gastrophryne carolinensis, assembly GCA_027917425.1. Lineage (NCBI taxonomy): Eukaryota > Metazoa > Chordata > Amphibia > Anura > Microhylidae > Gastrophryne > Gastrophryne carolinensis. The sequence continues at coordinate 126,103,454 of CM051240.1, read as the reverse complement.
GACTTCCTGTTTGCAACTCTCAGACACATAGGTTTGGGGGAAAATCTGATCAGATGGATTTCGGCCTCCTACTGGTGCCCCTCAGCGTCTTTTATAGTAAATGACTAACCCTCCAGGCTTTACTTTAGCTAATGGCATGTGGCAGGGTTGCCTGCTCTCCCCTCTGATATTCATACTTGCCCTGGAACCATTCCTGCTCACCGTTAGGAAGAACCCAGATATATCAGGTATATGGACTGGGTGGGTCGAACACGAGGTTGCAGCCTACACAGATTATTTAATTTTTTTTTATAACCAAGCCCGAATCAACCCTTTCAGTCCTCCAAGCAGAACTCAAAACTTACCAAACACTTTCAAAATAAATTCTCAAAAATCCAGAGCTCTAAATATCAATGTCCCCTAGAAAAGACTAAAGCACATCTCAGAAAACTTTTTCTTAATCTGGGAGTGGGAGGCAATAACATATTTGGGAACACAAATACCGGCACTTCCCCAGAAAATCTACAGTGGAGGAGGACTTACAGAGATGGACCAGAGGTACCTTCACCTTGTTCGGTAGAGCAAACATTATAAAAATGAATATCTTACCCAAAGTACTATATCTTTTTCAAGCCCTACCGGTGGAGGTTCCTCATGCATTCTTTAAGTGGCTCACGGGACTATGTTCTAGTTTTGTATGGCCGGGGAAATCACATTGATTAGCGGACTTGCTTTCAGCTCTTCTTAAAGTGGACCAACACCCCAAGGTGATCGGCCCGGGAATCTATAAGATTCCCGGGCCGATCACCTCACACACCGCGGGACATCCGAGATCGGGATGTCCCGCGGGGTGTAAACCCCCCAAACACCCCGAAAAACCTTACCTCTCCAGCCGCTGCTTCCGCCGCCGCCTCACCCGCGCTCCTCTAGACGTGCGCGCGCCCGCGCCGGCCGTCTCTGAATGGCCGGCGCGGGCGCGCACACGTCAAGAGTGACGCGCGGGAGGCGCCGACGGGCAAGCTGCTTGTACGTCGCTGTCAATCAGCTTGTCCGTCGGCGCCGATTGGACGGCGCGGCCACGTGGGAGCGGGGAGAGGGTTTTGGGGGCTTTCTGGCGGGTTTCACACAGCCGATCGGGGGTGCCCCGGGGAAGTGGACCAATACCCAGGATAGTCAAAATCCTGGGTGTTGGTCCGCTTTAAGAGATTGGGGGCATTGGACTCCCTAAATGAAAACTCTTCCAGGCAGCTGCCCATCGGTTCGCACTATAGACTGGTGCAGGCACTCTAACCAAAAGCAGTGGACCCTGATTGAGCAGGCCGAATCCCCCACTTTCCTTCCAGGTGTTCCCTGGATCCCACTGAAATACTTCCCAGCACTTAATAAGCACTCTACAGTAGGTCCTACCAGAAAGATAGCAGCAAAATTATACCCCTTAACGTGTGGTGGGCATTACAACTGTCCCATTATCAAAACTCTATTACTTATGTGGTTCAAGCATCTAGAGCTTTAACCCTATTTGAAAAAATCTGCACAGGAGTGTGACACATTAAAGGAACCCTATCCAGCACATGCTCTCTGTTAGTGGGCCTTCCTGACTCCTTTGTGCCCCCTTTCATAGAGGGGTGGGAGAGGGAACTTGAAAGGGAAATCTCAGCTAATCAAAAGCAAACTATGTATCTGCTTGCACACAAATTTTCGAGATCAAATCGCTACCAAAAAGCTTCCTATAAAATTCTGACTAAATGGTACTTCGTCCAATCTAAGCTGTTGAGGATTTCCATCTACCTCCCCTCTATGCTGGAGATGCTCACAGACGAAAGGTACAATAATCCACATTATCTGGGAATGCCCCAGTTTGACAAAGTTCTGACCCAACATTAGGGAGATTGTGAAACTTTTGCCAGATGTTGACCTAAGCTATGACCTGGAAGGTTACCTTTTGAAGCTATTGCTCACTTCCATTCGGATTAGGGGGAAGTCCCTTTTGGCCCCCCTTCTGAATGAGGCTAAGACCTGCATCCCCTCCTGCTGGAAATCTCCAGATCCACCGACTACAGCTATGTCGACGGTCTGTAGCAGCAACGGCTTCTCTGCCCCGTCCAACCCACACTTTTTTTGTTCTCTTTATTCCTTCCTCCCTACCCTTTTTATTCTGTATGTTTCTCTCCTGTATCCTGTATCCTTTCCTATATAGTTCTCTCTCCTTTTCCGGCACACCTTAGGTGTGTTTCCGTTTCTACTCACAGCTCAGTTTACTACGTTTTAGTTTCTTAAAAGTAAAATGAGGAGGCGCGAGACGCAGGTCCGAAGTCCTAGAAAAGTCCTAGAAAAGTCCTAGAAAACGTCATTGTCTATAACGTGGTGACTATTAGACGTTAGGCGTGTTTAGGGTATAATGAGAATATTGTTACTGTGTTCTCAATGAGCAAGCCCCGAGGTTCAATGCTGGAAAAGCTGGACATTTCAGAACAAGGGGCTTCCCCATATCTGGTTGTTATTGCCGTCAGACTGTATGTTTTTGCTGATGATAAGCTGTGTTATGTGTCTCTTCAATAAAAATCGACAATTTAAAAAAAGAGGGAAAATAATTGTTCAGGCTCACCAGACAAAAACCTGGCGGAATTGCAAACACAGAAGTGTCAGCTCTTTTTATAAAACAAAAGTTGACACCACAAAGCGCCCCAAGACCCTGGCGCTTCCCTTACCATCCATATCCGTATGCAGCATAGCCGAGGATGCATTGCGGGTCCAGCTAGATCAGAGGAGTAAAAGGCCCCAGGAACAGACAGGGTTTCCAATACCCCAGCTTCCAAGGCATAATCCTTAAAAAACAAAAAAGTAAATGGGAGAAGAGTTCAGATACACCCTTCCAGTCCAGGTTCAACGGCAAGAAAGAAACTGGATTGGAGGAAGTCAGCCGGAAGAATATAGGCCTGGAGGAGGAGCCACACCTTTGTATTGCAATCCACGCCCTTCGCCCAATGGTGATTGGGACTCTGATTGCCCGAAGAAAATGAAAGCGAGAAAGGTGATTAGCAGGGATGGGAAGGATTGGGACTGCCTTTTGCCTCATGTAATGTTCATAATCCTTGATGTACCACAGTCCTTCACACGGTTTTTCCTGTTCAAAGCTAGTGTATGGCAGACACCCGCAGGGACTCCTTGACATTGCTAAGGAAACCTGGGAACAAGAGCAAACACCCTACCGAAGTTTAATAGAACATGTTGCTTCCATGCAGGACCAGATTGCAGCTGTTATGCCAATAGTCAGGGAGTAGCTAGAGCAGGTTTAAGAGGCTCAAAGCCGGGTCTGCAACCGGTTGGGTAAACGTAAGCGTTTTCAAGCAAGGTCATTGAGTGTTGGTTTAGATACCTACGGTCGAGAGAACATTCCTCCCCAAGTGGCAAGGGCCATATGAGATAATTAAATAAAATAAAGTGTAGCGGCCTATTAGAAGGAAGCCAGAACAGCTGTACCATGTGAATTTACTTAACCCTTTAAATGCCAGCCACGTAAAATTTACGTGGTTGCCTCTCCGCCACTTAAGTGCCAGCCACGTTAATTTTACGTGCCTGGCATTCCCCAATCACATAAAAAAAAGTTTAAAAAAAAGTCACTTACCTGACCCCTTGTTTGGTCCGGCCGGGTCTCCTCTTCAGCCAGCGGGGCTCCGATCGCCGATCGGGGCTTCTCCGGCTGCAGGGGAGGGCCCGGAATAGGGTGCCCCCCCCCATTTCAGCAGCCGCCGGGATTGCCTATTAAAAAAAAAAAAAAAAAAATGACAGTTACTCACCTCCGCTCCCGCCGCCTCTCCTCTTCATGGGGGGGGGGGGGGGGGCTCCGATTACCCCCCCCGGGTCTTCTGTCTTCTGGAGGGGGGCATAACAGCCCTCCCTCCGTCGCATCTTCCGATGGCGGCCGCCATCTTGGATTTTAGCCCCGCCCCTTCGGCGGGACACTGCATCTGAACATCGGAGGTGAGTAAAGTTATTTTTTTTTTTTTTTTCTAATAAACTATTAAAAAAACCTGTGTCTGTGTTTATTTTTTTATACTGTTAACCCTTTGTGAACTGGTAAGGGGTCCATGTGACCCCTTATACCAGTTCACAGGGCTCAGGGGTCTGGCAAGTCACCTGCGCAAGCAGGTGGCTTGCCATTAACCCCTGGCACCCCCATTACCTGCCTCCCCAAAGGCCAGGGGGGGGGGCAGAAGAGCCCGGGCCCACATAGGCTATGTGGGCTCGTAGGCTGCAGGGTGGGGGGGCCACAAAAGCTGGCCCCCCCACTCTGTGCCTACAAGCCCCCATAGCTGGTCCCGGGCTGGTTACTTTGGGTAAGGGGGACCCCACGTCAATTTTTTTTTTTGATTTTTAAGGGTTTTTAACCCTTAAAAATCAAATAAAATATGGGGTCTCCCTCCTCGATTTAACCCTTTGTAGTGTGGATGGTATTTGTATTTTTTTTGTGAATGTTATAAAATACTTGTTTCAGTTAGAGGGGTCTCCTGGGCAGGAACAGGGGGCTACCGATAAATATGTGGTACCGTTCTAATCGGTAGAAATGGGGCTTTCACATGCAATATGATTTTCCTTAATAAAATACATTTTTTATTTAAAATAAAGGAGTCAATTTTCTAAAAAAAATTTTTATTTATTTATTTATTTTTTTTACTTAATAATATTGTAAAAAAAAAAAAAAAAAAATTTACAAACAAGACATTTCATGTTAAAGCCTAAACTCTGCTGCAAAAAAATATATATATATAATTTTCCTGAAAGTTCCAGCAAAAATGGCGCAAAACATGGCGCAAAACATGACGCAAAATGGGGAAAAATGACCTGTCAACAGAGGGTGACAAAATCTCAAGTAGGCTGGCAATTAAAAGGGTTAATAGTGCCTCTGCATGTTGGGTATTGTTCTGTTCGGGGGACCTTGCGCTTTCAGACTTAGCTTGTTTTTTCTGGTTTGCATATTTATATTTTAGGAAAAGGTGTTTTTTATTCAGCTTTTTTATAAATTTTTTAGGGAAACCCTGCGCAACCAAAGAATTCTTTGAGGTAATAATTCCAGAAAGATGAGCCCACTACAACAAGCTGGGTACCCTTAGAAAGCTTAACGTGTGTACTTTCAGGGAATATATGGTTTATGGGGGATATTCCAAATGTCAAGGGTTGTTTTGGTTGAAAAATCGCAAGGTGCGCACTTTGTCTGCAGAGCTGAAATTTTCAAGTAAAATTACCGTTACGCACATGCTTTACTTTGGGGTGTTTGGCAACTCTTCCCTTGACAGTAGCTATGCATGTTGGGTATTGTTCTGTTCGGGGGATGTTGCGTTTTCAGATTAAACTTGTTTTTTCTTGTTTGTATATAGTTTTTTTAGGAAAATGTGGCTTTGATTCTGCTTTTTTATCCCTTTTTTAGGGAAACTCTTTGCAACCAAAGAATCCATTGAGGGATTACTTCCAGAAAACTATGGCCACATCAACAAGCCTGGTACGCCTAGAAAGCCTGAGGTGTGTACTTCCAGAGAATATATAGTTTGTTGGGGGTATTTCAAATGTAAAGGGTTGTTTTTCTGGAAAAACTGCAAGGTGCGCATATTGCGTAGCATAGTTGTATTTTATCTGAAAATCCCCTAAAGCGCTGTTTCAGTTTGGGGGAGTCTCCTGGGCAGGAAAGGGTGTCTACCTATACATATGTGGTACCGCTGTAACCGGGAGAAATTGGGATTTCACACGCAATAAGATTTCATTGACAAACTTACATTTTTTATTACAAAAAAAACTACAATATGTAAAATTTTTTTTTTTTTTTTTTTGCACATATTTCACCCAAAAATATTAAGAATACACCTAACAAATGACAAACAAGACATTTCATGTTAAAGCCCAGACTCTGCTGAAAAAGACAATATATCATTTTCCTGGGAAATCCCTGGAAATCCCTTCCAAAATCACATTTGAACATGGGGAGCGCAAAATAGTGCAAAATGGTCTGGCAACAGAGTGTGACAAAAACTCCAGGTAGGCTGGCACTTAAAGGGTTAAACCTTGGAAGGTCAGAGAGACTCTGTCCACAGAAAGTTTTTCTTGCAATATTACTACAGAAAAGCCAGTAATGATGATTAATGACCCTGGTACATCCTTCCCAGAAGTACGTATTTCTGAGTTCCTGTCCAAAGCCCAGAAGCAAGAAACAATACAATTCTGTGAAATACTCACCTGTAGAATTGGTATTATACGTATACAGTACGTCCTGCTCCAGATATAATACTTACACTTGGGTAATCCTCCGCCAGAGGGCGCTGTGCACTGCAGACATGCAGAAACAGGCTCCTCCCGGCCCTTCATATACCCGGGGACCTCCCACAAATCCCCAGCATTGAAAAGCAGTGAACAAGAAGCCGGGAGAATCCAACCACCAAAAACTGGTAACAACAACAGTAACAATCACCATACAGGGGATCCAGAAAAAAATGCAAAAACCAGGGTGGGGTGGAGCAGGACGTACTGTATACGTATAATACCAATTCTACAGGTGAGTATTTCACAGAATTGTATTATTATACAGTACGTCCTGCTCCAGATATAATACTTACACTTGGGACATCCAATAGCAGTGTCCATAAAGTAGGGTGGGATCCCCAACAAAAAAGGCACAGCAGACAGTCGAGACACTGTCACCTGTAACCTTGCCAACGAAGGCGACATGAGCAAAGGCTCCAACGCCAACATCATAAAAACCCTTGAGAGGGTATGAACCAAAAACCAATTAGCGGTTAGCAAACTTGTACAACAAAACCTGGTGGTGAAATGCAAAGGTTACCGAGTCACCAGTAGAATCAGAAGGTGAGAGAACTCATCACTTCAAAGGAATAGGCCTGAGTAACAGCCTGACAAGACCAAAAGCTAGCAATAGTCCAGGAAGAAGCCAATCTTCCCTCAGACCAGAAGGAAAAACTATCCAAGTAAAGGCTAGGCCAAGGGCCGCTTAACCCCTGGAAGCGGACGAGATCAGGCACATACAGAGGTAGGTGCCCACAAAACCCCAAGGGGCATCAGTCCCCCAAGGGACCAGAACAATCCAGGAAAAACATTTTAACACCTGATGAGGGAAAATAAATCCCCTTGTCTCAGAGTTACTAGGAATAAGGCACAGAAGAAAGGCAATGTCTAAAATACATGAGCCTAAGCCACCACCATAGGCAGAAGGTCCAGCTTAAGGCGGAGCACCACCTTATCCTGCTGCATATCAAGGAACGAGGGCTAGCGAAAATAAACCCCCCGCTCAGACACACGTCTGACTGAGCCAGCAGACCCAAGGGACAACGTTGAAGGCAAAAGACAGCCCGACAGCAACCTGAATCGGTCCAAAAGGAACGTCCCACAAGGCAAACGGAATAAAAAATTCAAATCCCAACAGGGACCATAGAATTAAGTGGGGCACTCAATGAGCAACCCCCGAAAGAAAGCTTAGCTTAACCAAGGGAAATAAGCAAAAGACTTCTGCCGGAAGGCGGACAGGGTAGAACCTGACCCTTCAGAGTACCGAGTTGGGGAGCCAACTCCAAGCCATGCTGTAATAACTCTAGAGCCCTGGGAACAGAGAATGCCCAACAGGGAAGAGACCTAGACTAACACCAATCCATATGGGTATGCCATACCTCATAAGAATGGAAGAAGAAGAAGAAGGAGAGCCCTGCTCTCAGACTTCCAATAGTCACGAACACAGAGGAGAGAAGCCTGTCTCCATAAGGACGGAAGAACCGGCAGTCAGGCCGGCTAGGCCAGAGACTGTAAAATTGGAGTGACGTAAAGGAGGCCCTGAGCGAAACAGGGCGACACCCCTAGCAGAAAGTACAGAACTACTACCCCAAGGTATTACATCTGCGAATCCACACTCCACTAGGCCACCCAGGGGCCACCAATATCAATGGTCCCTCTACCAGAACGATTCTGCACAGAACACCGTCTAGCAGGGGGAAGGGAGACCGGACATACAGGCCAGAATGTCCCATCATAAAAACACTAAAAACCCCATGACCACAGCCAGAGGAGCCAAGGACAGGGAAACGAGTGGCAAGAGCTTGAAATAGTGACGGGGCACCCAACAGATCCACACTGGTTGAACTTTCATAGTGGCCCAAGAATTAGCACATCCTGTCGCAGAGGGACCTCCACAGGAGCGAATACCAATGATATGCAGGCAACATTATCCGCCCCCCAGATCAGGAGCACATACCTTCCTGGGGGACCATCCTGTTCCAAGTCCCACACAGATGATTAAAGTAGGCCTGAAAACTCACTGTTTCAATACTAATAGGTGCAAGGACCTCCTAAAGGGCCCCACCTTCCCCACACCCGCATGGGGTTACAGAAGAAAACCTCCCCATCAACCTGATAGGTTGGCATCCACGGTGATCATCTCTAGGGAGGGCAAGAAGGGAACTGTCCCCAGACAGGTTCCTAGAGTAAATCCGCTCCAAGAGGGACTCCTAACCAAGGGGGAAGGCACAGATGATCCCACTCCAGGGATGCTGGGTCCCAGTCCAGTAATAAAAATAGAAGTTGCAGAAAAAGCCCCAGGTAGAGGAGTATAGGGGACTTCATCTAAGCAAGTCACCAAACGGGCCCACCAGCTGCATTCCTGCCTGGTGAAGGGACTGGAACAGCAAGGAGGGACTGAACCCATGCAACCAGATTGTCCACCTTATTGTTAAGGAAGGAAGATTCTCTCCTGAACCAAACCAAGATTCATCCCTAGGAATGGGGACACCAATCAGGAGGACAAGGAGGACTAGAAGTGAATGAACACCCATCCAAAGGACTCCCAAGTGACACCACCAGCCGAGTAGCTAACTCGACCTGACATAGAGATTGGGAAGCGAAAGGGACCACCTGGCAGGTCTCACCTGGGCGCCCCTTGGTCTCATCAGAGACATAGCCTCCATCAGTACCTTGGTGAGCACTCTGGAGGCAGAAGAGAGGCCAGATAACAAGGCCACGGGTTAGCAGCGTTGGACATCCAACACAAACCTGAAGAGCTTCGGAGTCTAGAAGACACGGGGAAGTGAGCATAAGTATCCTTGATCTCCCGTGAAGGCAAGGGCCCACTAGGCGCAAGGCGCCGGTGGCCCAACCCAGATTTTTCATGCAGAAACTGCCTGAAATAGTAGAAGTGCCGACAACCTGTGAAATCAGAAGGGCAGACAGACTCATCCTGCTGGAAGAATGTAAAGGGGTTGGTGTAGCGGCACCTGCCTCTGCCTGATAAGGGCAAACTGCAAGTGGCCTCCAGACCCCGCGGGCCGTGCAAGGCCTGCACCAGCAGCCGAACGTAGACAGGGACCAGTAGTACCCTAACAATCATGGGGGAGGCTGTGCAGCAAACTTTATCCCGTATTCGGAGGAAACTACCTCCTGTATCCACCAGAAAGAGGCACAATGCCTCCTGACAGGAGCAAGGTGCTGCGGTCATCCCCTTACCCAGGTGGGCGAGGGCGCCCCATCATGCTTGAGGGGATTTTTTGGAAGATTTAGGTTTAGCCCCGCCGGAGGGCCCAGAGGGTTGTCTGTTGCTCGTGGGGCAGGGGTCTGCACGAAGGCTCCGGGAGGACACCCCGGTTCTTGTTTAACGCTATGGTATGGAGGAGGAGGGGAGTCTCCATCCCGAGGGGGCCGAGATGGGTGCCTGCGCCGGGGTGATTTGCCCTTTTTTCCAAACAGGTCCAGACAGGCCCTAAACAGGCGATGCCCTCTAAAGGGGAACCTGGTAAGAGTCTTTTTAGCAGCATAGTAAGCACCCCACTCTCGCAGCCAGACCAAGCGACGCATAGCCACCACGAGGGCGGCGGTCCTCGCACACAATCTAATGGTGTCATCCATAGCTAAAATGATAAATCTTACAAATACATCACAACTGGAGAGTGCACTAAACACCTCCCAGGAGAGATCGTTAACGTGATGCTCAAGCATCTGTCCGATGAGGGTCCTGGCGGCCACTGCAGTGATGGCCGCGGCACAGACCGGGCACAGCGCCGTTCCTGCACAAGAAAAGGCGTGTGAAGCCAGCTTATCCATGCACCGGTCCTCGGCATCCCGAAGGGCCCTGTAAGCAGGAGCTGCAATAAAGGGGGGGTTAGGAACCCCAATGATCAGTGCGTCTACCACAGGGGGCGATGTCCAACAATCAACCATCTCGGGGGGGAAATGGTATTTCCAATCCCAGTCCTCTGGGGCCCCTGGAAGTTTACCGGGGTGTTCCCATTCCTCGAGTACAAGAGCATGGAAGTGAGCCTGCTCTAGGAATTCCAAGCGCGGTGTCGCTGTACGGAAATGCTCCCCTCTCGGCTTGGAAGCCGCGTTAGGGAGAGAGATAGACAGGGCCTTAAAGATCCTAATCAACAACCCAATGGTGTCAAACTGGTTCCAATCTTTATGGTCAGAATCGTCCTGACTCCTCAGCTCCTCAACCGATGAGCCCGAGTCAGAGAAGCGCCCTCCTTCAACTCCTCCGATCCTTTAGCAGAGGCAGAAACAGGGGGCGTCGAGGACCGCTTCATACCAGGGCCGCTTCTTACCCGAGCGCTTTGTCGACCCCGTAATAATCTGGTCAGCCTTAGGCAGTCTGGAAGACGCAGCCGGCTGCAACTCCCCACTAGTATGCGACTCAGCAGAAGCGAGATTTAAGCCAGGGGAAATAGGAGTGTTAGGGCGAGGAGCAGCCCCTGGCGATTCTGGTTGCAGGACCAGTACTTGCTCGGCACACGGTGCACAGATCGGTGCCCTGTCAGCACCAAAGCGGGAATAGCCACACGTTATACACCGCCGGTCTTGTCCCGGAGGGACCGCGGACACAAAATTCTGAGATGCCTCCATATGGTGATTATCAATGAAGTATAATACAGTAGGGATTTATGCAATAGGCAACCCTGGATGTCCCAAAGGCCCGCTAGGAATGTGGGAGAATGTTTTGTAAGCCCACTAGAGTTATGTTTGGCCGGGAGAAGCCACTGGAATCTTTGACGTCTGAAAGACAGAAGGGGAAAAAAAGAGGTGTCAGGGCCATGCGCCGCAGAACAAAATTACTAATGATGAAAATCGCCCGCGAGGGCACTTACTGACCAGGGGAGGAGAAGGACCGCCAACACACGCGCGCGAAGATCAACAAAATGGCACCGACCGAACCTCGGAGGGCGGGTCTAACCGGGCGTGATGCGGAGCGCGCCACGCCAGGTCCCCGCCTCCCCCAAAGAGCGCGAAGCTCTGAAGCAGCAGTTAAAGGCTTGAGAAGCCAAGCATAGAATATGCCAGTAAAGGCATCTGCTAGTGGATACTCGTAAAGTCTAAATACGCCGCCACCATTCTGACGCCCGTAGGCATGCACAAAAATTAGTTTCCTGCCCAAGATGCAGGATAATAAAGCTGGACGTGCTGTACACTATTGCATAGTAATTGAGAAGGGTCTAAAAACAACGGCGGCGGCCAGAATAGAAGGAGCAAGCAGCGCGGCTCTGACACCTAGTTGCCAGTCAGGGGCAAAAAGCAAGGCCATAAGCGTGACAATACCGTACACTGAGACCGCCAAACACACACACCCCCCCCTTCTTTTTTCCCCGAATACGCAGGGAAACGAGGGAGGACGGCGACCCTTTACACAGGGTCTACCTCTACACGGGGCATGGGGCAATAATGCGGGAGGGACATCCACTATGAGGTTCACCATCAGCCTAAACCGCCTACCCTTTGATGGGGGACTGCGGTGGAGCATGGCTCCGTTAAGCACACATAGTGCTGCCTACCTTTACCCGACCAGCGCAGCCCAGGCTGGGAGGCACATCACAAGGAGGACGGGTGGGAATAGTCCAACAGGGCCGCAGGCTGTAATAGCCCCGCTCACCTGCGAGAGAGTGATACATCAAGTCTTCGCAGTCAGCACTGCAGAGAAATCTGGGGATTTGTGGGAGGTCCCCGGGTATATGAAGGGCCGGGAGGAGCCTGTTTTTGCATGTCTGCAGTGCACAGCGCCCTCTGGCGGAGGATTACCCAAGTGTAAGTATTATATCTGGAGCAGGACGTACTGTATACTTAGAGTAAAAGAGCTAATTTGAACTTGCTTCCCGAGTTCCAGTCCTTGGGGCACCCCGAATTTGTATAGCCTGCTGTGTGATACCCCCATGAACCCCAGAAACACTCTCTCCTGATGACCTTGCCACGTCTGTGCGCTCCGGCTGCATTCCTGAATGGGCGACTCGGTCACACCACGGCTGCAAGGTGGGTGGGAGATGCGGCTGGCGGCGATTGACAGTGAGTGTGCCGCTCAGCCAATCAGCGCACTCGCTCTCACCCGAGTCTGTACCATGGGAGCGGAAGGAAGGTGAGTGAAATGGGGTGACACAGAGAGGAACAACGCAATTCATGTGTGTTATTCCTCTTTAAAGTTGATCAACAGTCTAAAAAGACTTAAAGTGGACCAACACCCAGGATTTTGACTATCCTGGGTTTTGGTCCACTTCAGGGGGGGCCCCTGAAACCCCCCAAAACTCACGTCACCACGCTCCCACGTAGCCACGGACAAGCGGGTGACAGCTGCGGACAAGACAGCGCGTTCGCCGCTGGCCCTTTGACAGTGCGCGTGCCCGCGCCGGCCATTCACAAACGGCCGGCGCACGCCTAGAGGGGCGCGCGGGATGCGGCGGCGGTGTGTTTTTTGGGGCTTTGGGAGGGGGTTCCTCACCGCGGGACATCCCGATCTGAGGGAGGTGATCGGCCCGGGAATCTTACGCCGATCACCCCTGGGTGTTGGTCCACTTTAAACCAGACCAACACAATGAACAGTGCTCATATGCATCCCTCCCCAGAACAATTTGGATTTCCCCTCTTGTTGTAAATTTTAGAACCAAAATGGCAGCTCATGCATTTTGATTTGATTTGCAGGCCGCCTACAAACAGGAGGGGCTTCCTGTTACTTTGCATAGTCAGTTATGTCAGTTGAATCCAGACAGCAGCATGGCTGAGATCCTGCAAGATGAAGCTTCAAAATGGCCGCTAGCTTTCATTTCCAACTGTGTCAGGCTGTTGGTCCGGTTTAATAAAATATAACATTATCACCGTACGCAATGTACGCATTCACTTGAAATCATACAGGGTACCCCTGTACCTTATATAGCTCTGATATGTATAATTTATAACATAAAGAATCTATAAAATAAAAAAATAATTCACAAATTAGCCTAAACCAGAGTTCTACTAATGTCAGAAACAAAAAACGAATTTTTGCTCAGGATTACAAGATCAGATAGATGAGTAATTAAAGCATTGAGCAGAATAAAAACTAAGCTTGTGTGAAAGTTGTCATGATATGAACAAGCATAAGTTTTATGTGTGTACAAGAGTTAATAATTATGGTTTGAAAAAAAAAAATTGTGCATGGGACGGTGGTCGACTATAGTGCCAAATTGCCATTTTCCCTGCAAAATGACATAGCAAGTGTTTAATCATTAATTATGAGACTGCTCGTATATGTAAACTCCTCCATGATTTGTTCAATAAAAACCCTCTGTGGCAGCTGCCAGGGAGAAGCCTTACCAGACAAGTGTGTCTTTGTTTCATAAGAAGCAGAGATCCTATTGATAATTTGCCAACCTTCATGCAACAAATTGGTCATTGAAGCCAGGCCAAAATATTGACCTATAGCTCGTAGACAAGCTATATCTAAAGAAATCAAAAATATGTTGGCCCTCGGACAAAAAATTAGTGGTTTAATCCAGCTGTCCCGATTCCAAAACCCAATGGTAAATTGCGGTTCTGCAACGATTTCTGAAAATTAAATGAAGTGTCAGAGTTTGACGCATACCCAATGCCTAGAGTTGATGAGTTAATTGAAAGGCTCAGACATGCTAGACACTTTCCTACAGTTGACCTAACCAAGGGATACTGGCAAGTGCCCCTCACGAACAGTGCTAAGGAAAAGACTGGGGCCACAGGGTTGACAGCAACGGTACTTGGGATGCGTAAGAGGAAGAGGTGTAATCAAACCCCAAGTGAACAAAGTAGAAGCAATCCAAACCTGGCCCCAGCTCTTAAACAAAAAAACTTAAGTTAGGTACCTGGTAATTTATTTTCTAAACATCCGAAAGGGTAGCATATGCTTGAGACCTCCGGGCTCCTCCCACCAAAGGGGAACACGTGACCACCAGATAGAATAAAATCTTGACTCCTCCTCAAATTCCCCAGTTGTTGTAGAAATCTGAAAGAGAGAAGAAAGAACAGACCCACAACATAACCTTTTTAAAACAACAGTCCACATTACATAAGGAAAGGGAGGGAAAATGGCGTTGCTGCCCTTTCGGATGTTTAGAAAAAAAGTTACCAGGTACCTAACTTAAGTTTTCTCAAAACATCCTTCGGGCAGCATACGCTTGAGAGATAGGTGAGTACTACCTCTTTGGGTGGGAAGAACAGCACGAAGGACACTTCTGCCACAACACTGAACTCTCTGAGAGAGAAGATCCAAGTGATAGGGCCTGCCCAGCCTTCTAGCTGAGGACCAAGTGACAGCTTACATATCTGTCCCATAGAGACCTCAGCATGCTCTATCCCAAATGTGTAACTGTGTAACTCTTTCTTAGAACAAGCAATGACTCAATTGGTATTGAATTATCCTGATAAGCCATTTTACTCATATTCTTCATCCATCTTGCCAATGTCTTTTAGACACCTTCTGGCCCTTTCTTGGGCCTGAAAGATCAAGAACGAGCTGTCAACTTCACTCCAATATTTAGATAGTTGAAGGTACTCTAATAGATGCGTTCTGACCTTCAAACACTCATTCCGAAGAATCTTTACTGACTTATAGATGGAAGGAAGATTTCTTGAGTTTCTTGATATCTTCACGAAACTTAAGCATAACAGGAATACCTATTTAGAAGGCTGAATGCACCTAAATTTGTGTGCAGAAGTGATAGCCACTAAGAACACCACCCTCCAGGCAAGGAATTTAATGTCCAAATCCTTGACAGGGAAAATACGAAGGGGATCTCGGAGCGAGAGAACCTCAGCTAGGTCCCATAGAGGCACGATCTCTGATGTTGCAAGCTTAGAATGCTTCACCGCCAGAAGAACAGCTTGGCAATAGAAAAGGAGGACAACCTCTTGTCCAAAAGAATACTGACAAGGACTCCCCTAGATTATCAGGGTGTTTACACTAACCCATTTCTTGAATCCCTGCTGTACAGAAAAAATCCAAAAAATCCAGCTCTGTATTCTCCAAGACCCTAAAGGTTTTCAGACCTTCATAAATCTTCCTGGATCAACTTTCTGCTTGACAAAATCTTGACGACCTTACTGTAATAACCCTCTTTTAAAAACTAAGGTGACTTCAGGCTCCATACTGCTAGTGTCCATAACTGTTGGTCTAGACAAAGCCCAGGACCCTGCAACAGTAAATATGTACATACTGGAATCTCCACAGATCCTAAATGGATAATTCTAGAGTAGAGAACCAAGATCTATTGGACCACCAAGAGCCAAAGCCAGTTGCTTGAGAATCTTGTTCAATCCCTCGGAATCATTGGACCGAAGGAAAAAAGCATAGGCGAAATTGAACTGCCACATCTGGATCAATGCATCCATCCTCATGCCGGATCTAAAGAGAAGAATTTGTTCAAATTGCAAACTCTTTGCATAGTGAATAGGTTCATCCTGGGCATGCCCTACAGATCACAGTCTGTTTGAACCTTTACTGTATTCAAACACCATCCCGATTCTTACATTAAGACCGACTCTGGAAATCCGCCACCTGATTTAAGGGTTTCTTCAGGTGTACTTGTCGACAAAGAGGTTCTCTATTGATCACAATAGCATCTGTGACGCCATTATCCACAATCGAGAGGATCTCGTTCTTCCTGGACAATGTATCTATGCCACTGAAGCTGAATTATCTGAACTTATCTGCACCTGCCAACCCTTAAAACACTTAAAACACTCACCTAGAGCCCACAAGGTTTTCTTAATGCTATCAGCTCCCTTAGATTAGAAAAGGACTGACTCAGGGCCTTGGACCATCTTCCTTGCCACATCCAATTTTTGCAATGGCTCCCCAGCCCCCAGCTGAGGCAACAGTAGTTACTTTCATAGCTTTGAGGTCCTTTAAGTTAGACCCTCCAAAATCGATCCTTGAATATTTTATCACATCTGGAATAGCGACCAACTCCTTTAATCCTTTTGGGATCCAATCCAATTTTTTTGAAGCTATGCCTTGATTGCGACTGACACCTTAATGACGGAAATGCTGACGTCAATAATACAAGAGCCTTCATCGTTTGTCCTGTTCACCGAGCCCGCATGCAGAAAAAAAATCAGCCGCGTCCTGAAGGTTCAAAGCCTTCTGAGGAGGTAGATTAGACTTCCCGAGGTTTAGGACCCAATCCAGGCTGGTAAGAAGATTTCAGGATGTGATTGAGATTCTTCAAGAATCTGTTTCTCAATTGGGCCAAAACACAACCGATCGTCCAGGTAGGCACATGCTTATTCCTCTCCGTCTTAGGACCTGCCAATGCTTCCTGTAAGATTCCCGGAGATGAACCAGCCCAATAAGAAGACAGAAAAAAAGTTTTAAGCGCCAGATCCGGTCTCCGTCCTTGCCAATCTTAAAAGACTGAGTCTGGGTACTCACTGGTATTAGCCCATAAGCAACCTTCAGTTCTATTGAGACCATGAAGGAGCCCTGTAGAAGCAAGTTTTTGACTGCATAGATTGCTTACATGTGATCTTTATGAAAGAAATGTTTGTACCAGACATTGAGAATAAGCTTCTTTAGGTTCAGAATAAAACTTCTTTACTAGAAAGATGTTGGAGCAAAAACCTGCCCCCTGCTGTAGATGGAGAATGAGGACAAATATTCCGCTTGAGGGGGAGTGGCTTGGCCATGAAGGAGTGAGGAAGCACCTCTGAGAGCTCTGCTGCAGCCCCTGATCCTATAGTTGATCTGAGCAACATAACCCCCCAAAACCTGCAAAATGAGGAGCGGAAAGAAGAGGAGAGCCGGGGGACCCACCAAGAAGCCCCCTAAGAAGGTTATTGATTCCTTTTTTAAGCCCCGAGACCCGGCGGGGCCGAGGGCCCCGAATAGCAAGATGGCACCTATCACATCCCGTGGAGGAGAGGAGCGCCAAGAAGGACCGGTGGCTGGAGGGGAGGTTGCGGAGCCATGGGGAGCCGGAGATGCGCCTCTTACCTTGCCCCTGCAGCCGGGACCGGGAGCTGTGATCGAGGGGGACGTCGCAGCTGCGTTCCGCCAGTGTGGAGGACGGATGTCACCTGGACGCTAACCCGCCGCTAAGGCGGGGAAGAGCCACCGAGAGACGCGGCGTGAGGAGCCGAGCCGACCCTGCCTCGGCCCCGCCTGAAGAATCAACTGGTGCGAGCGGCGGGGGCAGGTGAACAGCTTTCCCTTGAGGGAGAGTGATCCGCGGTGCCTCACACGGCGGGGCACTCAGAGCCCTCACACGTGCCTTCGCCGCCCAGGAGGGAGAATCCCTGCAGCTCCAGGGGCAGCCTGGGTGAAGAGCAGCTTGTGGGGGAGAGGGGAGTTAATAAGTACACCATCCCGGGATCCCTGCCAACACACAGTCCCTTGCCCTCTGGGATGGCTTCCCAGACCCAATCACAAATAATGAGCCCCACCTGGGGAGACTGTAATAAAAGAGTTGTGTGGGGGCGGATGTGCATCAGGATCCTGTGGGGACTACTCTTCCGCGCACGCCTGCTCAAACGCCATCCGGGGCCTCACACTTTGAGTGGTCGCCTGGCTCCAGCCTAAACTCCCCGGGCGGCTTGTCCCCGGTCCCGGGGTCCGCGGGTGGTGCCGAGGGCCTGAGACCTGCCGGTTCCGCCCAGGCTGATGGGGGTCCCTCCTGCTCCCTGTTCGGGATGCCCTTGTCCCAGGCTCCAGTCAGACAGCTGTTCCCGCAGCCAGCTATCGACCCCAGTCTCCGAGCTATTTTGCAGTGCCTCCCGACCAAAGCCGAGCTTAAGGCGGACCTGGAGGCAGTTGCGACTAGAATTGAATGGGCTCTACGCAGAGAAATAGAGGACCTACAACAAAAATCCTCTGCCTTGGACACTAAAGTCGCGTTGCTTGAAGACTCCCGCACAGACCATGAAACGCGCCTGGTGGCCCTGGAAAGAGCTCAAGAGCTTCACCATCAACAACTGATCGACCTCCAACTTCAAACAGACGACCTGGAAAATAGAAACAGGCGTAACAACCTGAAGATTCGAGGCATCCCTGAATCGGTCAGCTCGGAGGCGCTACGCCCATTGGCAACAGAAATGTTTAACTTCGTGCTGGGGAGACCACCAGATGCTGATCTGCTCATTGATAGAATCCATAGAGTGGCTGGTCGTCCGGCCCGGGGACCCCCAGAGACGTTTTGTGTAGAATTAATTTTTTTTACCATTAAGGAGGACATCCTACGCCTGGCCTGGGAAAGAGGACGGTTCGAATGGAAGGGCTCGCAAATCACGATTCTGCCGGATGTGTCACGCCGCACCCTGCAGATGAGGCGCATGCTCCGTCCTCTCCTCGACAAGATAAGGGAGGTCGGGGCCTCCTATAAGTGGGGCCACCCTTTCCATCCGATAGCGCGCAAGGACAACTCCACGTTCGCCCTCAGAAGCAAGGCGGATCTGCCGGGGTTGCTTATCTCCCTGGGCTCGGATCCTTTCCCGGTTCCGGATTGGCTGGCGGTTGACCCCCCCGCCCCCTCTTCCACAGCGGGCCCCCAGGAGGCCTCGATTGGGGCGGAGAGGGATCATAGATCACTAGCCCCACTCTTGTCTTTGCCTTGCTCCCCCCTCTGGTGACTACCGCTGTGTCTCCCCGTGGCCCCCCCGCCCCTGTGCTCCTGCGAACATTCACCGAGGAGGTACATGCTCCAGTTTGACTATGGGGCACAGTATTGATCAAAGTGTCTTGGTTCTCGGGCTGGGGCGGGGGGTTTGGGACATATATGCGGGCCCCCTCCTCTGGTCTGTGTGGCTGGGGCTGGGCCCCCCCCCCCCCCCCCGGTCCTGCGTGAATCTCTGCAGGCGGTGGGGGGTGGCGCGCCCGGCCGTGCTGTCCGGGGGGGGGGGTCTGTCCTGTTTTGTGGTCACGATGGGGGGGGTACCTCCCGGAGTTTAGGGAGTTATAATTGCTGATGTGGCCCATTTATGGTGATAGCCCTGAGGTTGTTTGCGGATACTACTCCCGCTTGTTTAAGATACGTTCCAGTGTATGGAGAGGGCTCCCAGGGGAGTTGCAGTTGATGCTTGTTGGGGGAGGGTGGCTATCTCCGGGCACGCGAGGTGGGGGTGGAGCCTAGTCATATACCAGGAGCAGATAGGGGCTGGCTCCTGAGTTGCGAGACCACTTTCCCCAATAACCATCCCACGCTGTCCTACTGGACCTTGACCAGCGGGCGGCGTGTGGTGTTCGGGGACTCTGTGCTCAGTATTCTTGTTCGCCTTCCTCTGTAAAGGAAAGGCTCATTAGGTTTCTTGCTCTAATCTTCACAAATTCTCTCTGTTTCTGTGACCCCCTTGGGGTACTAATGTTTTTCCCTGCTCCTATCCCTCTGTCTCACCCCCTTTCCTCGTTCCTTCTTGGAGTCTCGGTCCTTGGTTCCGATCCTGCGCCCCCGGTGCCTAGGTTTCTCCGCGGCCTTCTGCGATCCTTTGGCTGCTACACCTTGCCCCAAGCCATAATCCCAGACCACCGGCTAATATGGCAACTCTCAAGTTTTGTACCTTTAATGCTAAGGGGTTGAATATTCCTGAAAAGAGGGCAAAAGTACTTTACGGATTCCACAAAGAAAGGGTAGATGTCATCATGTTGCAAGAGACACATTTTTGTCGGGGGAAAATTCCAGAAATCCGAAACAGGTACTATGACAGATGGTTTCACAGACCCAATCCAGAAAACAAGTCTAAATGAGTGTCCATTGCACTTCATAAATCCGCCCCCCTATTTATTTCTTAAGTTCTCATTACATGAGGCCAGGTATACTCTCGCCAACTTGTATTTACCCAACCAGGACCAGGTGGAGGTAGGCCTGGGGATCTTACGTGTGCTGGAGGAGTTTGCGGAGGGCACTATAGTGTTGGGGGGAGATTTCAACCCGGTATTAGATCCGAGGTTGGATTCCTCCCACGGTAAGTCAGCGATATCCCACTCTGGGTTGGGCAGGCTCCGTGGGGCCCTCCGCGCCCTCCAGGTTGTAGATACCTGGAGAATTCAGCACGGGGGGGGGGGCAAGGGACTACACGTTCTTCTCCCATCCTCACAATACCTATAGCAGACTGGATTATATCTTTCTCAGTCACCATGCACATGTGCGTGACCCTGATGCCTCCATTGGGCAGATACTCTGGTCGGATCATGCTCCTGTCTTCTTGAGCCTCTCGATCCCGGAAGTGGTCCCTAGGTGCTACAATTGGCGTCTTAACAACAACTTGTTGAAAGATGCCTTGTGTCTAGTGGAAATAAAGACCACTATAGCTAACTTCCACTCTGACCATGCTGGTGACCCGACCCCGTTGCCATTTGCAGTGGGAAGCACTTAAATGTGTACTGCGGGGGGTCTTCATTAAGCACAGGTCCAGGCTCAAGAGGGAACGGGCGCGGCAGATTGGGATTGTTCTGGAGCGTATCAAGGCATTAGAAGAGGTGCACAAAACCTCCCCCGCCCAAACAGTTTTGAGAGAGCTTCTGGATGCCAGACAGAGCTTGAAGGGCCTGTATGACAGCGTTTCCTTAAATACAGGGATAGATGTAAGGCCCGTAGCTATGAACATTCAGATGAATGTAGCAGGATGCTGGCCCGGTCTCTCCACCCAAGGCAGGGCTGTGCGTTCATTCCCACCATTAGGGGGGCTGGGGGGTCAGAGGTTCATAAAACACCCCAGATAGCGAGCGAGTTCCCGGCCTTCTATTCCAAGCTCTATAACATCGAAAGCACCCCTGCCCAAGTACCACGACAAGCTGGGAGCGACCCACTGGTAGACTACATAAGGGAAACAGCTCTCCCGACGTTACCTCCAGAGGACAGTGATTCACTGGAAGATGCCTTCAAGATAGAGGAGGTAGTTCAGGCCATAAAGCATTCCCCGGCAGGTAAGAGTCCGGGCCCGGATGGATTCACTCCCCGGTTTTATAAAGTGATGGAATCTGTGATTGCCCCCTTCCTTGTCAGGGTGTTTAACTCGATTTCGAACCGCTGCCCCTTCCCGAGACAGGCCCTAGAGGCACACACTGCGGTCATCCCAAAGCCCGGCAGGGATAGCACCTTGCCGGGAAGTTACAGGTCGATCTCGTTGATCAATGTGGATGTAAAAATACTTGCTAAAATCATCGCTCTTAGAATTCAGCCGCTGCTTCCCTCGTTGGTCAGCCTGGATCAGGTGGGGTTTGTCTCGGGAAGGGAGGCGAGAGATAATACCATTAAGACTATATCCCTGATGCACCATGCGCAGTCGCGGGCCATCCCGGCCTGCGTGCTGGTGGTGGATGCGGAAAAAGCCTTCGACAGGGTGCACTGGGGGTTCCTGGGGGCTGCACTGGCTCAGGTGGGAATGGGCCCGGTCATGTTAGCTAGAATCATGGCCCTATACCATGACCCCACAGCAAAGGTGAAGGTCAATGGCTTCCTGTCGGGCCACTTCAGTATCCGGAACGATACTCGCCAGGGGTGCCCCCTATCCCCACTGCTTTATGTATTGGTGATGGAACACTTGACCAATGCCCTGAGGGCTAACCCTTCCATCAGGGGGATCTATTGTGGGGGAAAGGAGCACAAGCTCTCTCTTTTCGCTGATGATTTGCTTATGTATACAACCTCACCGCATATATCTCTGCCCTCTATTTTAACGGAGTTCAAGCGGTTTGGCGAACTCAGTAACTTTAAAGTGAACCTATCTAAAACAGAGATCCTAAATGTCTTACTGGATAAGCGGACTCAGCAACTCCTACAAGTGAACTTTCCCTTCAGGTGGCAGGGGGAGGCCATAAAATATTTAGGGGTCCAGTTTCCCTCGGACTTGGGGAAACTTTATAAACTTAACTACGCCCCTCTCCTCAACTCTACGGTCACCAACTTAAACCTTTACCATAACAAACAATACTCATGGCTAGGGCGCATAAATATTTTGAAAATGGACATCTTGCCCCGATTTCTCTACTTGTTTCAGGCAATCCCGCTGGCTCCGGAGCGTGGCTTCTTTAAGCTGCTCCAGGATGCCTTCTTTAAATTCATTTGGGCCAATAAGAGGCCCAGAGTGCGAAGGGCAACGCTCTGCAGGCCCAAAAATAGGGGGGGGGGGGGGGGGGGTCTTGGAGTCCCGGACCTCAAGCTCTATCATGCCGCATCAGTGTTGGTACGTCTTTCTGACTGGTTTCACCAAAAAGGAAATAAATGTTGGGTTGGTATTGAAAGGGATGCCTCCCCTCTGGGTCTGGCGGGCCTGCCTTGGGTGGATCCCCCACGCCGGCCCAGGAAGCAGGAGCTGCCCTATCTAGTGGGCCCGTTATTGGCTATTTGGGATAGGTTTTTGAGGCGGGGGGAGCTATCACTCAGACCTGGACCCTTCACCCCAGTATTCGATAACCCGGCCTTCCCACCGGGGTTGAACTCTAAGACATTCCTCCTTTGGGAGGTGACTCAGGACACTAGACTGGGAGACATAGTGTCGGGTACGGGTCCGCCTTCCCTTTCTGACTTGCGGATCCAGGGAGGGGATAGGAGTGTCTCCTGCATGCCCAGCTGGTTGCTTTTATTAGGTCCCATACCCCGGCCTCGAACCTCTCTCGCTCTCTCACGCCCTTGGAGAGGCTTCTGAAGGAACCAACGCCCCCTAAACATGTGATATCTAACCTATACCAGATCCTCCAGGGAGAAGGGGAGGGTCAGGAACCCCAGTTCTGTAGGAAATGGGAGGAGGATTTGGGGCAAACATTTGAATCTGGGGACTGGGAGAAGTCTTTTGCCCTTACCCACAAACTGTCTATGGCATGTAGGGCCCAGGAACGAAATTATAAAATCCTGGCAAGATGGTATCAATGCCCGTCAGACTTGGTAAAATTTGGGGGTGCGGAGTCTGGGGACTGCTGGCGGTGCGGGAGGGCCCCGGGGACCATGATCCACGTATGGTGGGAATGCCCGGTAGTGAAGACCTTCTGGGAGGGGGTGCTTGGAATCTATAAGCACTTGACGCTTGAAAATGTCCCGAACACACTGCAGGTGACTCTCCTTTCAATGATCCCAGGTCGGTGTCGGCGAACAAGAAGGGGCTGTTGAGGCACTTGCTTACAGCCGCTAGATCGGTGATCCCCAGACATTGGCGCACTAATGTTGCTCCCTCCCTGGTGGAGTGGTATGGAGAAGTGGAGAATATCAAAAGGATGGAGGAGTTGACATTAGAAAAGATTGATGAAGGAACCCAGAGGTTCCTTAAGACATGGACACTTTCTCCATCCCTTATGATCGCTGGGAGGAGTGGATACGGCAGCTTACGTGCTGAAAGGCCGACATGAGAAGGGATCACAAGAAGGGGATGGTCACCCCATAGTGCATGTAGTCCAGCGTGATATAGATGGTAGATGTTGGGTGTTGGACAATAGACCCCACTTGCCCATCATGAGTGTGTACCCCGAGATGAGGAAAAAGTTGGATCGGAACCCTGTAGGCTGCATATGTTTGTAAAGCTTTGTATTTGGTTGCCAGGTCGTCTTCGCCCTGTGATTCTTTATTTCCCTGTCTCTGTTTGTAAAGCTTTGTATTTGGTTGCCAGGTCGTCTTCGCCCTGTGATTCGTTATTTCCCTGTCTCTATTTATTGTTCTGTATAAAATGTTAAAATTCAATAAAGACATATTGAAGAAATTTTCCGCTTGACCCCAAGGCTAATAAACTTTTCCTGAAATAGCCTACCTTTCCTCTAGGCCCTTGGGCAGAGGGTGAAGACCAAAAGGATTTTGCAGGTTAAAGGAGAATTCCATGTGAAACCCTTCTCCTATAATGAATGGCCGTGTAAACTCTTTTAGCCTGGCCCGAATTAGAAGTCTGACGGCATTGATTCTAATGGTTTAGCCTGCTAGGTTCCAAGCATGTGGCACCCTTAAAGCTCCTTTCTCCTGCAGAGGTTGCAGAAGAGGAAAAAAAACTTCTGGTTCTCTTAGGGGCATACCTATTGAGAAAAAAGGAGCATCTAAAACAAATAAAACAAATAAAAATAGTTCTAGGATGGGCAGTCAGATCTCAATCCTGATTTCAAGAAACTGCCCCCCTAAATAGCATAAGGCCTCGACTTAGATCCAGTATCCATAGACTAGGCTCTAAACCAGAGATTGCAGTGCACGGAACTGGTCCGACTCATACAATGAGCCCAAAACTCACTGATTCAGTCCTGGTGTCTGACATTGATGCCATATTTGAAAAGAAAGGCTTCCAAATCTTTTCCCAGACAAGACCGTTCCAACCAACAATCTTAATTGTTGTATACAGAACTTGATTCCTAATTACACAAGTGGAAGCTAAAATAGGTCTAAAGAATTAGATTCCACTTGCCAGGCTTCTTAAACCAAGGAGTCCATGCTCCTGTCTAGAGGATGACTGAGTACCCCAAATGAAAGCTAATTCCGCCCCCTTAGACTCAAAAAAGGGGGGCAACCATAAGTAGGATATTTTTTCTATGAATCCTGTTAACAAAAGGATATCTCCATTTTATCAGGAATCAGAAAAAAAAATATTTTCGATAGATCCTTCTATTCCCGCAGAATCATGCTTTGAGAAAATTCTGGAAGGAAATGAATAGGATGAATCAGGAGGCAATTTAGGATGACCCATCCGTTTTAGACCTAGGGTATAACTCCTTTCCCTCTGCCCACATGAATAAGTAATCCATGTAAAAAAAAAAGTAAGCCTCCCAGGCAAAACGGGAGCTCCCTTAGACAAGGCTCCTGAGCCAGAGGCTTAGTGTTCGTTAAAGAGAAAAAAAATACAATTCTGTGAATACTCACCTGTAGAACTAGTATACAGTACGTCCTGCTCCAGATAGAATACTTACAATTCGGTAATACTGCGCCAGATGGCGCTGGACTGCAGAGACATTGAAAATAGGCTCCTCCCGGCCCCTCAAATACCCAGGGACCTCCCACAATCCCCAGAATTGAAAAGCAGTTAACGAGACGCCGGGAGAAAAAACACAACCCAACTAGTAACTATAACAATGATAACAATCACTATACAGGGGATCCAAGATAATGCAAAAAACAAGGGTGGGGTGGAGCAGGACGTACTGTATACGTATAATACCAATTCTACAGGTGAGTATTTCACAGAATTGTATTATTCTAAGTATACAGTACATCCTGCTCCAGATAGAATACTTACAATCAGGACATCCAATAGCAGTGTCCATAAAGTAGGGTGGGATCCCCAAAAGGTAACAGCAGACAGTTTAAACCACTGCCGCCTGCAAAACCTTGCGGCTAAAAACAGCATCAGCTGAGGCCCTAACATCAACCTTGTAAAACTTTGAAAAGGTATGAACAGAAGACCAAGTAGCAGCCTTGAAAACTTGTTCAACAGAAGCTTGGTGCTGAAAAGCCTAGGAGGCACCAATAGCACACGTAGAATGAGCAGTAAGGCAGAAGGGAGGATTCTTCCCCTTAGCAGAGTAGGCCTGAATCACAGCCTGATGGATCCATTTGCTGATAGTAGACTTGGCAGGAGCCAAACCCTTCCTAGGACCAGAGGGGACCACAAAAAGAACATCAGTTTTTCTGAAAGGTGCAGTAGCCATCAGATAGTACTTCAGACACCTAACCACATCCAAAGAATGCAAAACCCTCTCCTTAGCATTACTAGGATTAGGGCACAATGAAGGAAGAACAATGTCCTGATTTAAATGAAAAGCAGACACTACCTTAGGCAGAAAATCTGGCTTAAAGTGGAATACCACCTTGTCCTGGTGTCTCTCATAGTAGGGGGGCTGAATGGAAAGTGCCGCCAACTCAGACACACGCCTAACAGAAGTGATAGCCACCAGGAAGACAACTTTGAGTGTAAGAATGGCCAGGGCAGCATCCTGCAAAGGTTCAAAGGGAGCACCCTGCAAGGCTGACAAAACCAAGTTCAAATCCCAAACAGGCACCATAGGCTTACGTGGAGGACGCACATGAGTAACCCCCTGGAAAAAAATCCTGGAACAGAGAATGCTGAGCAAAGGACTTCTGGAATAAAACAGCCAGGGCAGAAACCTGACCTTTCAGAGTACTAAGTTGGAGCCCCATCTCCAACCCATGCTGCAGGAACTCCAGAATCCTGGGAATAGAGAACACACGACAGGCAAGAGACTTAGACTCACACCAGTCAATGTAGGCATGCCAAACCCTGTAATAAATGGAAGAAGAAGACTTCTTCCTAGCCTTTATCACGGCATCAACCACCGAGGTAGACAGCCCCTTCTCCATCAAGATGGAGGTTTCAGCAGCCAGGCCGTCAAAGCCAGAGTTTGTAAATTGGGATGGCGTAGGGACCCTGAGTGAGCAGATCTGGCACCATGGGTAGAACGCAATGATCTACTGCCAGCTGCACCACGTCTGCGAACCACACTCTTCTTGGCCACCGGGGGCCACCAGAATTGCTGGCACCCCTTCCAGGCAATCTTGCGCAGAACCCTGCCCAGCAGGGGGAATGGAGGGAAGACATACAGAAACTGAAAGTCCTGCCATGACATTACTAGAGCATCCGTGGTCAAGGCCAGAGGATCCTGGGACAGGGAGACAAAGGCCGGGAGCTTGTGATTTTGATGGGACGCAAACAGATCCACATCTGGTTGGCCCCAACGGTGACACAGAGACTGGAACACCCTGTTGCATAGGGACCATTTTCCCTGGCGAGAGGTCCCCCTGCTCAGAGAGTGTGCCAGGAGATTTCTCCCCCCCCCCCCCCCCCCGGGATGTACACTGCTGATATGCAGGGAACATTGGCCTCCGTCCAGGTCAGGATCAGAGACACTTCCTGGAGGGCCCTCTTGCTCCGGGTCCCTCCCTGATGATTGATGTAGGCAACTGCGGTCCGGTTGTCCGAGCGCACCTGAACAGGCCGGCCCCGAAGGTGAGTAGTCAACTGAGCCAGGACTAACCTGATCGCCTGCAGCTCCAAGACGCTGATAGGTGTGTGGGCCTCCTGAGGGCCCCACCTCCCCTGGAACCGCAGGGACTTCCAGAAACCCCCCCAACCTGACAGACTGGCATCCGGGGTGACCGTCTCCCAGGAGGCGGTCAGACAGGATCTGCCCCCCAACAGGTTCATGGAGTCCATCCACCACGAGAGGGACCGCTTGACCAGGGGGGAAAGCACACAGACCTGGTCCAGGGATGCTGGGTCCTTGTCCCACACTGACAAGAGGTGGAGTTGCAGAGGCCTCAAGTGGAACTGAGCATGAGAGACCGCCTCGAAGCACGCCACCATCAGGCCCACCAGCTGCATTCCCTGCCTGATGGAGGGATGATGACAAGATAGCAGGAACTGGACCTGCGCAATCAGACTGTTCACCTTCTGTTGAGGAAGAAAAATCCTTGCCTGAACTGTATCCAGATTCATTCCTAGGAATGGAGTCACCAAGGAGGGGGACAGCGAAGACTTGGGGTGGTTGATCACCCATCCAAATGACTCCAGGGTGGACACCACCAGCTGAGTATCCAATTCTGCCTGATGTAGAGACTGGGAGGTGATGAGAATGTCGTTCAGATAAGGCAGCACGCGGATGCCCTGAAACCTGAGCAGAAACATCACGCCAGCCAGCACCTTGGTGAACACCCTGGGAGCTGAAGTGAGTCCAAAGGACAATGCCACAAACTGGTAGTGTTGATCCTCCAGAGCGAACCTGAGGAACCTTTGATGACCTGGAAATATGAAGGATGACCTGGAATGAAGAATATGAAGGTAAGAATCTTTGATGTCCACAGAGGTCATGAAATCCCCTGGGCGCAGGGAACTGATGGCAGAGCGCAGAGTTTCCATGCGAAAGCGCCTGCTCCTGAGTGACCCATCTTTTTTGGGCACTGTGAATAGGTTGGAATAGAAGCCCGTGCCCTTTTCTCTTAAAGGGACCTTGCAGATGACCCCCAGCTCCAAGAGGCTTTGCACTGCCTGCACTAGCTCCTGAGCTGACACAGGGTCCTGAGGAATCTGGGATCTGATGAATCTTGGGGGCGGCCAGGCAGCAAACTATCTTGTAACCGGAGGACACTACCTCCTGAACACGACATGAAGCCTCCAGACGCGAGCAAAGTGCTGGAGCCGTCCCCCCACCCGGATGGGTGAGGGCACCCCATCATGCCTGAGGGGGCTTGGGAGAGAACTTAATCTTGGGGCCCCAGGAGGAGCCAGGACGTCCACGTCCTGTGCCCCTACCCCAGAAGTCTCCCCGGGCCCCAGTAAAGAAACCCCCCCTCCCTTGTCTAGCACCACGGTAAGGGGAGGAGAAGGAACCCTGACCCCAAAAGGGCTGAGACTGCCGCCTGCGCCGGGGTAACCTGCCTCCTTTAGCAAAAAGGTCCAGGCGGTCCCCAAACAGACGTAGTCCTTTGAAGTGAAAACCAGTAGGGCCTTCTTGGCAGCGTTGTCAGCAGCCCACTGGCGCAGCCAAACCGAGCGGCGTATAGCCACCACAAGGGCAGATGTTCTGGCACACATTCTAATGGTGTCATCCAAGGCAGATTGGACAAAATTCACAAACACATCACAACTAGAGAGTGCATTAAACACCTAACAAGGCAAATCATCAGGGACACCATCAAGGATACTTCTGAGCAGGGTCCTAATAGCCACAGCGCCGTCCCTACACATGCAAAGGCATGGGACGCCAGCTGGTCAATGCGCCGGTCCTCAGCATCCCGCAGGGTAGTAGAGTCAAGGGAGTGCATGACAGAGGTGTTAGATAACCCTAGGACCGGGGCATCCACTTCGGGAGGGGATGACCAACACTTCACCACATCAGCAGGAAAGGGATACTTCCTATCCCAACTCTTCGGTACACCGGGAAGTCTACTGGGACGTTCCCATTCCTTGAGCACAAGGTTATTGAAATGTGCTTGCTCAGGAAATTCCAAGCGTGACTTAGCAGTATGAAAAAGTTCCCCCTTTTGCCTGGGAGCCGCAACAGGGGGAGAAATAGACAGAACTTTAAAAATCTGGGCTAACAATCTATAGTAGTATCATCCGGGGCCCAGGGGTCAGAGCCAGAATCGTCATGACCCCTGGGCCTCTCATCAGATGACCCTGAGTCGGAGAATAGCTCCCCTTCCTCCAAAGGGGTATAGCCAGATAGATGCAAAAACTCATCAGCTTCCATAGAGAAAAGAGTGACATCATGCGTTAAGTGCCGCATTTTTGCAGGGGCCTTAAGCGCCAAGGTATTAGCAATTAACTTCTCAGCACTAGCCAGTCTAGAAGACACATCAGGCTGAGAATCCCCACTTGTATGCAATTCAATGGGAGTGAGATTTAAGCTTGGGGGAGTAGGTGAGGCGAAACGAATCAGCCACTGGAAGACCAGATTGCAGTTCAAGCACCTGTTTGGCACAGGGTATACAGACCCGCACCTTGTCAGCGTCAACAAGGGATTCCCCACAAGCTACACACAGCCGGGCTTGTCCCGAAGGAACCTCGGTCACATTATCCTGAGATGCCTCCATATGGTGATTATAGCGGCACAATAGGCCAATAGGGATTAACGCTATACAGCGACCCGGGATGCCCCAATAACCCGCTAGGAAAGTGGGAGTAATTACACTAGGCCTCACAAGTTGACCAACTAATTGAGGGCCGGGAGAAGCCAATGGGTTCGCCCGTCTGAAAGACACAATCAAATCAGCCATAAGCAGACAATAATTAAAAAGTGGTAATAAAGCCGCCCGCGAGGGCACTTACGGACCGCGGTAGGTAGAAGCCTGTCACGGAGAAGCCGACCAAGCAGACAAAATGGCGTCGGTATACCCCCGAAGAGCGCGAAGCCAACATGTGACAAGCAGCCAATGATGGCGCACTGGCGCCTGAGGTAACACCGCTGCCAAGCGCGGATCATAGGGGAAAAAAGGCGCGCGGCGGCGGCAATCTTTAAAGTATAATGTAAAGACAAGTCAGCACGGCGGCTGACACAAGGCATAATGTAATGAAGCATAAAGCCAATACACATATAAGCATACATTAAATGACAGACAGCTCAACCACGAAGGGACTCGAACCCTCAATCTTCTGATCCGAAGTCAGACGCCTTATCCATTAGGCCACGCGGTCCTTAAGGACACCCCCCCCCCTCTTTTCCCCCAAAGGCTACCAGGAGAGTGAGGGAGGACAGTGGCCACTTAACATAGGGCCCACCGATAGACAGGGGCGGGGGGCAATAGTGCGGGAGGGGCATCCCATAGAGGCTCACCATATGCCTGAACCGCCTATCCTTTGGTGGGGGATTGCGGTGGAGCAGCGCTACTAAGCTCCTAACAGCAGTGCTGCCTACCATCACCCGAGCAGCGCAGCCAAGGCTGGGAGGCACATTACTAATTGAACGGGTGGGAATAGTCCTACAGGGCCGCAGGCTAATAGCCCCGCTCACCTGCGAGTAGAGAGCCATTTCTTGTCCTTCGCAGTCCAGACTGCAGAGAAAATCTGGGGATTGTGGAGGTTCCTGGGTGTTTGAGGAGCCGGGAGGAGCCTATTTTCGATGTCTCTGCAGCCCAGCGCCATCTGGCGGAGTATTACCCGATTGTAAGTATTCTATCTGGAGCAGGACGTACTGTATACTAAGAATAATTTCCTTTTCCTTCCGAGTCAATGAATGCTACATTGACTCTCGAGTGGGAAAAAAATATAAGAGGACCTAATCACGGTCCCAATCGTGGGGAGAAATCCATGGGACCCATGTCCGGCTGGAAAAAACAACGTGACTCCCCCATCCCTTCAGGGAGCCTCTGGCCCAAAGCAGAGGATGAAATCTGGTTCTCAAGCTCCTATATTAGATAGAGAAATCAGATTGCTCTCTTTTAATCACAAAGGGTTTTTATATATGAATTTGAGCGTTTACTTTCCCACCTGGGACATAACCTGCTCTTCTTTTTGATAAAAATTCCTAAGAAGAGGATTTGAATACACTTGGGGTAAGTTTGAAAATGATGGGACATTAAAATGTAATAGGGGGAAGGCAAGCTATACCAAATATTAACCCCCCCCCGAAACAGCTCTCTATAATTCATAGGTAAAATATGACTTACCAGGGCAGAGCTGGGCCTCCTCCTTCCAGACTCGGCAGTCGACGGAGTATCTTTAACAGAAGTTTCGGTCCGCATTATGGATTTCTGCGGAAGTATCTTCCCATTGGATCTGACATAGGCTTCCACCATGTAGATATTCTCCGTTCAATCTGCCATCTCTGGTATGAGGCAATAAGGATTAGCCTCCTGAATCCGCCAAAATAGGGCAGGAGCAGAATCCCAATAATTATCATTAACCCTTTTCAAAAATACAATAGGAAAGGGAGGCCAATTGCACAAGATACCAAAACAACTGTGCTGCCCCTTTAAGGCCTAGCACGTGTTGTGGCTAAGCAGGATTATCCCGGCGCTGACTAATGACATCACAGCATTCTCGGGAGGAAGAAGCCTATTCCTACTCCCTGTGGGACACAGTCAAAATACGCTGTGCGCGCGCGTTCTGTCTCCAAGCACCTCCCGATTCCCAGCTCCGGACTGTCAGGGCGAAATCTCGTCATTCTCTCTCTTCCCCGCCTCTTAAAGGTAAAGTGTCCCAAAAATTTAAAAATTAAATTTAAGCTGAAAAAAGGTTCCCAGAGCAACCAATTCACCAGGGAACTTCCTCACAATAATAAAATAACATTCCATTACTAAAAATATATCCCTAATCTTTATCATGGGGTCTGGCCACCCCGGCTTCTTCCAAAACTCATCCTCAGTAAGAGGGAAAAACAGCTTACACCCCTTTGACAAAATTCAAAGAATGGGATCTGGCCTAGAATCCCTGAGGGTATCCCAGGCCCCTGGCATAGTAAGCCTACAGGACCGAGAAATGGACCATCCTGGTTCAGGAGCTAGTGATCTGGCACCTACCTCACGGAGGAACACAAAAACAACTGGGGAAATGAAGGAGGAGTCAAGATTTTAGCCTATCTGGTGGTCACGTGTTCCCCTTTGATGGGAGGAGCCCGGAGGTCTCAAGCATTTGCTGCCCGAAGGATGCTTTGAGAAACAAGAGCTTTTCTGGGAATAGCGGGGTATTACCACCTAGATTTCAAGGGAGTGATAAGCCTTACTATAGAGCCACCTGTCTTTCTTTTTTTGATTTAGCTTTCAGGCTCACAGGTGTTGTTTTTACTGGCCTAAAAGGTGTATAGTGTATATACACCAAAATGGGCAGAAGCCTTGCCCTGAGACAGAGCTGGTATGAGAAGGATCTGAGGCTGCACACTTTATGATTTAATATGAGGTAACACTAACTGTTTTACAGTTTGGGATGCCCTGGGGTAAAGCCAGCGACCAGCCTTGGAATCTTTTCTGCTTTAAGGGTTTAAAAACCCTTGTTGGGCTTTAAAGGTTAAAAACCTGTAAAAATTAGAGAAATTGCATGGGGTGAGGAGAGCACGCACAGCTGGGGATGTGGCAGAGTGTGCTCCCATTAATGTCACCTGACAAAGTCACAGCAGGTGGCTCACACAGCGGGGCATTCCAATTCTGGATGCCCCAGTGGCAAGGAACAAAACCCGGTAAAGGAGGGACACCTTGATGTCCTGTTAGCCAGTATAAAAGGCTTCCAGCAGCAGGAGTGAGAGCAGAAACCAGAAAGTTATCGGCGTAGGACACAGTGCTCGTGGATGGATCAGGCCAGGTAAATGTAAAAAAAAAAAAAAAAACGGTAACGTATTTTTTAGGAATCCTTCAGCTTGACCTTGTAGAGATATTATGCTCCACCCCCTGGGAGGAAACACAAAACAGGAACAGAGGTTAAAAGCCCCACCCCTTCCTCCCCACCTCAGTAATAGTAATAACATACACCAACCCTTGGATTATGGGCCGGTAATAAGCGGTCAAGCTGAAGGATTCCTAAAAAAATCCGTTACCAGTAAGTCTAACGGTGGTCTTTCCAAATCATCCTCCAGCTTGACCACATGGAAAGGATTAGGCAAGTAATTATACCTTAGGGATGGGAAGCTGCAGGTATCACAGTTCTACCGAAGGCCTGATGCTTTGTAGATAGCAAATCAAGTCTATAATGTTTCAGGAAGGTGTGGGGAGATGACCACATAGCTACCTTGCAGATCTCATCGATTGGAGCACCTGTCCTCTCTGCCCATTACGTGGCCATTGCCTTTGTGGAGTGAGCAGAACAGCATAAGTCTTTGCAACAGTCTGTTTTATCCATCTAGTTATAGTTGCTAATAACTGTTCTGCCATTCGCCAGTCTCTGGATCTTTCTAAATAAATGATTAGGGCTCTTCTTAAGCAAGTCTACTTTATCCGACAGCGTTGGAAGAACTATCTCTTGCCACCTGTTACCTGATGCCACTATTGTTGGCAAAAACAAAGGATTGGGTCTTAGAATTACTTTGTCTGGGAGTAGCGCAGTATGGCTCTGACAGTGCTTGAAGCTCACCCTCCTTCTGGTGTAATGGCTAGTAAAAAACAACATTTCATAGACAACCATTTCTATGAAACTTCCTCTAGTGGCTCAAAGGGAGGCTCCATTAAGCCTTTTAATACTATTGACAGGTCCCAGGTAGGGAAGCCCTTGAAGGGAGCTGGTCTTTTACGCAGGACTGATTTGAAAAAAAACATTTAACAAGTTAATTTTGTCTTCATTTACGTTGCAGAAAAACTGAATGCCGTGGCTTGAGTTTTCAGGGTACTTACAAACAGTCCCTTGTCCAAACCTTCCTTCAGAAAATCTATCACTGTGGCCATTTCCTCAAATTGTTAACTTCACAAAAAGAAGAAAATCGTTTCCACACCTTTCCGTAGATATTTTTGGTAGTTAACTTATGACTTTGTAGTAATGTCTCTGTCACTTTCAAGGAAAGTTCTTCCTTAATAGGGCCCTTTCAGGATCCGTGCTGACAGATGTAGTCTTGACGGATTTGATAGAATGGCTCCTAACTGGAATATCTGGGAGGCTCCATGATCCCTTTGTTGTCATCTTGATCAACTCTGCGAACCAAACTCTTTTTGGCGATGAGTATCACGGTCACCTCTTCCTGAGCTATGTTCCGGATCACTTGAGGCAGAATTCTGAAAGGGGGAAAAACGTAAGCCAGGTGAAAGTTCCATTTATGAATCAAAGCATCTATGGCTCCAGCACCTTCTTCCCTGACTAGGGAAAAGAAATTCACGCATTTTGAATACATTTTGATGGCAACAAGTATATTTGAGGATGACTCCATACACCTGCAATCAGGCTGAAGACTGCCTGATTCAAACACCACTTTGTCTGCAGGACTCTCCTGCGACTTGAGTGTTTAGGGTTCCCCTCAAATGAATTACTGTCAATGATTGTATCTGGCTTTGTAGGGGCAATATGATCCTGTGTGTTATGCCATTAATTTCCTGGACTTGGTTCCCCCTTGATGATTTAGATAGGCCACTGCTGTAGCGTTTTTTTTTTTTTTTCTTTTTTTAAGTACTGCTGTCCTGTATCAAGTCTGTGCACAATATAATCTTTTTATACACAATTATTGCTGTGATTCCTTTCGTTACCCACAACCTATAACCTACAGTGAGCAGTTATTGCTATATTAATCATTGTTTTTTTTTTATTGATGTTTTTTATAATAATAATTGTTTACAACATAATTTCCATAGCTTTGGCCAAAAAACTGCAAATAATGTCCATAGCAGAAACCATACCTACTAAATTAGCATTTCTAAAGACCACTTGGAAACAATCTCTGACTACTGCTAACAGAAAACAGGTCAAGGAAGGTAGACTCCAGTTACACCTGCTTCTGAATGATCAAGTTGAAAAAAAGTTGAGGTGGACTAGGCAGAGATACTATGTCAGATCTAAAAAAAACAGATACACCCCTAGCAAACAAACTGAAAGGTTACATACCTAAATCATCTTTCATATCACTTAAATCGGTCCAACAGCCTGGCACAGTTGGAAAAGAAAGGTAGCGGCCATTTTGGAGGCTCCTCTTCCAGCATCTCAGCCATGCTGCTGCCTGGATTCAACTGACCATGCATAGTAACAAGAAGCCCAGTAGCGCTTTCTGTTTGCAGGTGGCCTGCAAATGCATGGTCATGTTTTTGTTTTTTTGCTACAGTAGGGGATAGAAAAAGGCAAATTAATTTGTATGTGCAGCAATCTAAATTACCCTGGGGAGGGATGCAAAGGAGCACTGTTTGTTGTGTTGGTCTGGTTTAAGTTGGTCCGCTTTAGGGGACCAGGAGACACACCTGGTCTTTAAAAACTACCTAACCAAACTGTACTCCAATCCTACACAATCCTCAGAGGAAAAAGAAGATACAATTATTGCCAATTTACAGCTATCTTGTCTCTCTGAGATGGTGAGAGCCAACTTAGAATCTGATATATCTGCACTAGAGGTGCAATTAGCAATCAAATGCATGAAGCCCTCTAGAACCCTGGGCCCAGATGGCTATTCGGGCCTATATTATAAAAAGTTAGCTAACATAGCGACACCTAACCTAGTCAAATTATTTAATTCACTCAAAGATCAGCAAGTACTGGGATGTTCCTCTTTAGAGCCCCCGATATCCATGATAGCCAAGCCTGATAAATAAAGTGTGGTAGGGCAGAATTATAGACCAATACCGCTCTTACTCGTAGATTGACACATTTAATTGACTTGGCACACGAAGAAAAATACCTGGCATTCTATTATCTTTAGACATCCAAAAAGCTTTCAATATGCTCTCCTGGGACAATCTCTTCTAAATTCTTAAGAAATTGGGATTTGGAACTAACTTTCTTAGATAGGAGAGTGCCTTATGCCTTTCTTAGAGTGCCTTATGTCGGTAAAAGTGCAATATGTTGGATATACATCTGGATATATGGAATATTGTTCCTGGGGGAAGAGTCAGGGATTCCTCCTCTCTCCAATCCTATTTGTTTTGGCTATGGTGCCCCTGTACCTTGCTTATTCAGTATAACCCCGATGTTAGAGGTTTAGACTTATATCATCATAAAATGCATCTATTTGCAGGCAACATACTATTGACCATAACTGAGCCTCTCCGTCTATTTTTAAACCGGACCTTCACAATGATTTATTAAAAAGCCCAAACTCCTATAAAACTATTCCCAAGCATCTAAAATTAATATATTTTACG
Source organism: Gastrophryne carolinensis (assembly GCA_027917425.1). Lineage (NCBI taxonomy): Eukaryota > Metazoa > Chordata > Amphibia > Anura > Microhylidae > Gastrophryne > Gastrophryne carolinensis. The sequence continues at coordinate 126,067,071 of CM051240.1, read as the reverse complement.
TTTTTAGTCGCTTACTTATTATTCTTTCCCCCACTGGGCTGCAACTCTGTTCAGGACTCTAGTATACGGGTGCCGCCATCTTGACTCAGAAGCATCACACTTACTGAGGAGAAGAGAGTGGGATAAAGTACAGGGGGGCAGGTTATAGTTGTGCTTTTCTCAGACAGAGCAGAGCTGGGGTCAGGAAAAGGTCAGCGATCTCAGAATGCAGAGCAGCACAGTCAGAAGGCACTTCCCGTTTGCAGGCTGCCTGTTGTTCCATGAGCCGCCATCTTGGATGTTTAAAGGCTCATAACATGCAGTAGATGCAGGTAGGATGATTTTTTATGTGCACAATCTGTATGTACAGGGTGTGGGAAACATATAAGATAGACTCTTATTCAGAGTGAAGGTCCGCTTTAAGATACTGATGGTTTAACGATCAACCAGGAGAAATCTGTAGCTCACAACATGGGCCTAGCCCACAAACAACTAGAGGCCATTCAGAGAAATTTTTTGTTTAGATGGGCCCATCAATCTTTGAAGTACATTGGGATACAGATTGCTGCATCCTATCAACCTCTGTTTGCTGCCAATTACCCCCCTACCGCAATTACCATTCCGCGAACACTATATCTTAAAGTGGCCCAAAACCCACCGCGATCGGCCCAGGAATCTATAAGATTCCCAGACCATTTGATTCTCTCCCCCCAGGGCATCCAAAATCAGGATGCCCCGCTGTGTGAAACCCCCCAGGTCACCCGATACACTTACCTTGTTTCCTGGTCCAATGCATGAGCCGCATCCCCACTATACCTCTAGCAGGGCACGTGTCCGCACTAGGCATTTGTGAATGGCGCTCGGAGCATGCTGAATGGACGAGTGTCCACGAATGCTCCGTAGGACAAGGAGGAGGTGAGTTGACTTCAGCTATCTGGGGGGTTTCACGCAGCAGGGCACCCCCGATCGGGGTGTCCCGGGGAAAAGGACCAAAGCCCAGGAGTGTCAAAATAATGGGTTTTGGTCCACTTTAAGAACTGGATTACTGGTTTTCACAAGTAGTAATCCAGTCCACTTTAAGAACTGGATTACTGGTTTTCACAAGTAGTAATCCAGTGCAGTTCATGAGACCCCTAAACCAGTTCACAAGGCTTGAAAGCCTGGCAAATCACCTACAGCAAGTGGGTGACTTGGCATTAACCCCCAGCCCCATTACCTGCCTCCCCAAATCCCAGGGGGGTGCTGAAAAGGGGGACTTATAGCTTTCAGCACAGTAATGAACCAAGCCCCCCCCCTTGTCAAATAGTAAACTACCTGTATATAAAATTAAGGTGGTACTCACCCCGGCCCACCACATACTCAGCCCATTCTGGGATCCCATGTGTATCTCTGCAGCAGCATCCCTGCTCTGCATGCCTGTTGCCCTTACATTTTTCAGTGAGGGCAGAAAAGATGGAGTGAAGCAGGGCAAAGAAAATGGGGTGCAGCAGGGTGCCACCCCCTCCCCCAAATCCCGGGGAGGGGGGTTGGCAGATACGTCTGGAGCTATTTAGGCTTGTAGCGCTAAAGGTCCGGAGGCCACCAAAGCTGGCCCTTGTGCCCTGTTCTACAGGCCCTCATAGCTGGTCCCTGGGCTGGTTTTAAAGTGGCTTGAAACCCAGGGGGGGGATCGGCCCGGGAATCTATAAGATTACCGGACCGATCAGATCCCTCCCCGCGGGGCATCCGAAATTGGGGAGGAACCCCCCAGGAGGCCCACAAACCTTACCTCAGCCCCGTTCCATCGGCGCATGTGCGAGCCCAGAGGGGGAGACCCTATGTATTTTTTCTTAAACCGGACCTTCACCATGATTTAATGAAAAGCCCAAACCCTTAAAAAGCTATTCCCCAGCAGCTAAAATTAATATATTTAATGTTTTTAGTCACACACTTTATATTCTTTACCTCACTGGCCTGCAACTCTGTTCAGGACTCTAGGATATGGGCGCCGCCATCTTGGCTCAGAAGCATCACATACTGAGGAGAGAGGAGTGGGATAAAGTACAGGGGGGAGGGTTATGGCTGTGCTTTGATCAGACAGAGCAGAGCTGGGGTCAGGAAAAGGTCAGCAATCCCAGACTGCAGAGCAGCACAGTCAGAAGACACTTCCTGTTTGCAGGCTTCCTGATGTACCATGAGCCGCCATCTTGGATGTTTAAAGGCTTATAACATGCAGTAGATGCAGGTATGATGGTTTTTAATGTGGGCAATCTGTATGTACAGTGTGTGGGAAACATATAAGATAGACTCTTATTCAGGGTGAAGTCCCATCACTCAGCAGGTATAAAAGGCTTCCAGCAGCAGCAGAAGAACAGAAGCCAGAGGCATCGTCTTGGGTGCTCAGGGATACATTGATGGGAAGTATTAAAAAATAAAATAGCAGCCAAGGAACAAAGCCTGGGATAGCCAAACTCCTGGGTTTTGCTTTGCTTTGATGCAGAACACGAGAAACGTCGCTGGATTCCATAAGGTAAACATTTTGTATAGGGGCAGGGGGATTAAGAACAGAGACTACCCTCTAGCACCAACCATAATTTGCTCTTGGATAGAAGCTGCCTCCAGACAAGATGTATACCTACTGTATTCATCATAATTACGCGTTCGCAATTTCTTACCAAGTCTTCATTTTCCCCAGAATGCACCGTTTTAGAGGGCAAGAGATCACTTCCTGCTTCCCAGAGTGCCTCGCGTTAGGTCACTAGGCTGATTTCCTGCAAGTACCTGTGTTGATTTCACCGTGTGGTTGAGCGTGTTGCCTGCTGTGTGTACGGTACCGAGCGGCGAGAACAATGCAGGAGCTTATCGCCTGCGTCGACCATATTCGCTTTGATCTTGAACTAGCTGTGGAGCAGCAGCTGGGAGCGCAGCCCCTGCCTTTCCCGGGCATGGACAGTGAGTGTCAACTAAGGAACGGGCCAGGCCTTTGTGGGGGGTTGGTTGGAGCATGCAATAGTTAGGGCAATAAGAAAATGAAATTTTCTCCTTGAATAGTGGAACAAGCTGTCTGCATGAGTGATGAGTAAAATAGTGAGAACAAAGTACGCAGTTGCGTCTGATACTATCCATTGCAGTTTTTTTTTTTTTTGGCTACTGTAACCGGATGGACAACGTCTGTATTACACTTTTTAAAGAGGTACAACTCCCCAAGAAATTGACTTTCTTGGGAAGTGCTGCTATTTGAGGGGCTTCTTGATTCGTGTGTATGCCTACGGATCGCCCCAAAACTTCTCTTCCTGGTTCCCATGTTTATTGCTCAGCCAATCAGTGGCACTTGTTCGATCCAAAATTTCCTTAGCCTCACTGATGCATCTGCCTCTGTCTTACCAGGTCATTCAGAAAGGCCTGCCAGGGATGTGGTTGTGGTATGCCACAGATGCGGCTGTGGTGCTGGCTTGTGGAGGAGCTAGTAGGTGTGCCAAGGGATTGACACTCTAGGTGAGTAAATAGGCTATCACCTGGGTTTCGCACAACTGTGCATCTGAAATTGGGATGGGGAGGCGAGCTATAACTCAGACCAGGCTTTTGGTCTGCTTTAAAAAGACACAGGCACTCCCCTTCAATGCTCTTAAGACAGAGAATGGCAATTCCGGTGCCTTGCCCCTTGTGTCAGTCATTTATTGCAATGGAGGGGCTGATTGATTACTGATTAGTTATACCTGTATAACTTCAGTTATAATAAGTAAGTGTTTTTCCAAATCACCCTTCGCCTTGGCCACACAGAGATATTATGCTCCACCCCCTGGGAGGAAACACAAACATGAACAGAGGTTAAAAGTCCACCACTTCCTCTCTACCTCAGTTCTTTTAGTATCCTCTCTGGGGGAACTACTGGACAGAGTGTTCTGAAGACAGACGTTTTTTTATTTTCGTTTTTTGTTTTAAGCAACCCAGAACTTCTGGGCAGTACACTTTAACCTTTATTTTGTCACATACAGGGTGTACTCGCTTTGCTGACTTGGGGCCGCTAGGGTTTCATTACTCCCACATAGTCTGACCTCTCCACAAATGGTGAGATGTTGCCTTAAAGTGGACCAACACCCAGGATTTTGACTCTCCTGGGTTTTGGACCACTTCCCCTGGGCACCCTGATGGGGTATGTGAAACCCCCCAGATCTCCCGATAAAACTCACCCCGCTCCACATACATGGCCGCTCGTCCAGACGCTGAGCTATGCGCGTGAAAGCGACGTCTTAGCTCAGCGGCTTCGAGCATGCTGGCGGCCACATCTCGCGCTTCCCTCTAACAGGGAGCGCCCTGCTAGAGAGAAGCATGAGATGTGGCCGCGGCCCATGCATGCGCCATTGGACCGTGATTCAGGTAAGGTTTGCGTGCGTCCTGGGGGGTTTCACACAGCGGGGAGGGATTGGATCCTGCAGGGTTTTGGTCCACTTTAAAATCCCGGGCAGTTTCTCTTGCTACAGGTATGCCAGCCCTCTAAATTCGACCTCACACAGAATTCAGGTTGGTGAAATCATGGTTGCCTTTTTCCTCTTTGTGGGCGATTTCCCTGCAAATTTTTAAATTTGAGGCGGAGCCTAAGGCCAGGACCTGGCGTGCGACATCACTTCTGGTTTCGGAAAGAGCCACATGCAGCAACCGGAAGATACAGGAGGCATTTCTCCCTCGATCAGCAAGCAGGTCGGAGGGAGACAGGACTGTGGAACTGGCAGGCGGCGAAAAAGATCCAGTGGGGATCAGGCAAGGCAGCAGTCTGCTGCTACTCCCGTAGCAGAGAGCGTTGCTCCTAAAGCGACAGCACCAGAGGTGGACATCTTCCAAAATCCGGTGGAACTGTTGCCATGTGTTTTTGGGGTGGTGAGGATGGTGCAGGACGGTAAGATTAAGTTTACATTTCGTATGTCTTGTTAGTTTAGCCTGAAATGCCTAAAGATAAGGATGCTGAATCCCCCCAAACATAAGGTCAAAAAGTCTAAGCGTTGTGATCGTTGTCAATGTGTGCTTCCGGATACTTGGCCGAGTCTTCTGTGCCAGGAATGCAGGGAAGCAAAGAGGGATGCTGATACAGCTGCCATAATGGAGATCCTAGTAATAAAGCAGCAAGTTGCTTCAATACAGGAGACTCAGCGGAACAAAGTTAACCTAGTTTCAGAGGGTCTGGGAGAAGGTGTTTGGGCATCCTGTATGGCTAACACTCCTGATATTTTTTTGATATTGCTGCCAGCTAATGTGGAGCTAGAATCTGGTGAGGGGGAACCTTCCTCTCAGGATTCCTCTGGCGAGGAAAAACTGGATAATGAGGCACCAGATGCTGTGCATGGACTGTCAGTGGAAATCGAAAAACTATTAGGAGACCTATATGCAACCTGGGGAATTCAGGAGGAAGAAAAATCTGTTCAGGATGAATTTTACAAGATGTTGTTGGAAAAAAAAAGTCCAGTGTTTTTCCTGTCCACTCAGCCTTGATTAATAAATGGAAAAAGCCAGAGAACATTTTTTCTCAAAACATCCTTCGGGCAGCATACGCATGAGACCTCCGGGCTCCTTCCTTCAACTGGAACGCATGACCAGCGGCATAAAGTCTTGGCTCCTCCCTCCCTTCCCCAGTTCCTCCAGGAGAGGAATGTGACCTCTAGCTCCTGGACCGATGGTTCAGGTAAGTATATTCCGGTACTATGGGCCTGAGCAGGGGGTCCATTTCTCGGTCCCGAAGGCGATCCTTCTGCCTGGGGCCCGGGATACCCTGTGGGGTCATTGGCCAGATCCCATTCTTTGATTATATCAAAGGGGGGTAAGTGATATGTTGCCCTCTTGCTGAGGATGAATTATAGGAAGGATTTTTTACCATTTTGAGACAATGTTTTTGTATATTTAATGCACCCCTCTGCGCTCACTGAAGGGAGAGTTTGTGTGCCTGTTTGCATTTGCTATCAGCATTATGGGGCAGGTGTGCTGAACTAATGGAAAGCACCCCTCCCCCCTCCTCCCTCCTCCCTCCCAGAGTGAGTAGAAACACATGCTGCTAGTTAACTCTCATTAAGCTTCAACCTGCCAGGACTCACAGGCAGCCATTAATAAGATTGATTTTTTTTCTTTTTTTGAGCTATTGCTCCAGGTTTTTTAAAAGATTTCAGGTCTCTTCCTCCCAGACTGCTGATGTCACATCCCAGCACCTGTGGAATTTCCTGCCTTTCTTTCAAACACACGTGTTTCTTCTTTAAAGTGGACCAACACCCAGGATTTTGACTATCCTGGGTCTTGGTCCACTTCGGTGGGGCACCCCCGATCGGGGTGCCCCGCTGTGTGAAACCCCCCCAAACACCCGGAAAACTCACCTCTCCTCGCTCCCAGCGCCGACGGACAAGCGATTTGACAGCCGCTTGTCCGTGGCTCCTCCGCCGCCGCCTCCCGCGCGTCCCTCTTGACGCGCGCGCCCCCGCGCCGGCCATTCACAGACGGCCGGCGCGGGGGCACGCACGCCTAGAGGGGCGCGAGGGCGGCGGCCGGCCGCCGCCGAAACTAAGGTAAGGGGGTTTGGGGGTTTTGGGGGGGGTTTCACCCCGCGGGACATCCCGATCTCGGATGTCCCGCGGGGAGGGAGGTGATCGGCCCGGGAATCCGAGGGTGATGGTCCACTTTAATAGCACAGTGTTTTGGAGAAAAAAAAAAAAAAAATATATATATATATATATATATATATATATATATATATATATATATATACTGGCCTCCCCTTCCATTTTTGTTATGAAGGGTTAATATTTCAATATAGGATTTAGCTCCTACCCTATTGTAACAGGCTCAGGAAGCAAATCCATTGGTGCCTCATAACCAGAAGCCTGGCAGACCATAAGGATGACATTTATATCGATCCTGCTGAAGTTTCCTCCACAAATATGTCTCATGTGAACCAGGATTCATCCTGTATTTCCGTCGGCAGCCGATTCTGGAAAGAGGGGGCCCAGTTTTGTCCGGTAAGTCACTTTTATTTATTAATAGTGTCTATGGGCATGTTTAATTAAGTTTGGATATAAGTATCTCCCTTGTTTTGCTTATGTATCTTAGTCTTTGACCACAGACTAAAGCTCATTTGAAGTATACCTAAACCCGATTCTTCCAGACCTTTTTCATATAAGAAAAGTAGAAATGGTCCCAAGGAGGTACTACGCCTTGTGCATTACTGGTTGTAACCCCTCTGCCAATATTGTCCAGGCAGGGTTAGATAATGTTGTTACTATCCTTGTAGGTCAGATTAGACCTAATGTCCTCCTCACCTTGGGATCTCAAGGTTGCAGGGAGTTCGGGTAACCAGGTTGGTCTTACAGACTTTCAAAACCTGTTCTGATCCCATCTATTGTCTGGGGGGGGGGAAGGTTCTAGTCCCTCGGGGACATTTACCTTTGTTTCAAACCTTGGGATAAAGGATTCAGGTCCAAGGTGTAATTTTCCAAGGTGTAAGGTTGGGCTTTATCCTGATTTGGCATTTGACTCTTTCTTATGCCAGAAGTATTTTCTTAACCTATGTGCACAACACCCTAGGTGCGGCTGCTCTCATCTGCTCGGATTGTAGCGGTATAGGACTCGGTCAATATTTGGGTCCTGGGCAGGGGATATTGCCCTAAGTTGGAAATCCTTGGGGGGCAGGAGTTGCTTTTTGCTATCTCCTAAATAAGCTTATTTGATTCACTGCCTTAACTGGTTAGTAAGTGGAATCTTAATGGTTTAGATCTATGGCTGTTTATTTATGATGGGAAGTTTTACCTTCTGCTTCAACAATGTAAGGACTATCTGTTGAATAGGACTTGTCCAGGGGTATTATTATTATATGCATATTTTTATAGCGCCATCTAATTCCATAGCGTTTTACAAAGGAAGAATTCAGACAAGGTATAACATATAGTACAGAGAACTATACAATATGGATGCCACAGTTTAAAACCAGGTGTGTGAGCACAGGAGACAACAGGAAAGGGTATGGTTATATCCTTTCTTAAGTTTTGGCGGTTAGTGACAAATGTCATGAGATTTTGGGCAAAGAAATATGATTGTATCATATTCAGTTCACAGCATTCTCTGAGAACCTGGACCAGGGACTTTAGGTCAGAGTGAGCCTTGTGTAATATTCCTTTGGGAATTTTTGTTTTTGGGTAGATTTGTACACTGATAAATATAGGTATTTTTCTCCTGATCTGGCCCGCCTGTTGAAGAGAGTGATCATTAGAACTCCTTCTTTAAGCTGTTCCTTTCATTTGGGGATGCGGCTTAAGATTCCGGGGGGTACCTTCCTTCTCTACCTTATCTGTGGGAAAGAAGGATTTTTAAAGGGGTCCTCTCGGTCTGGAATCAATTTGCCCAAACCCACTGAGCTATGATGCCTTGTTTGGGTTGGTGCCTGGATACTTTGTGTTGCCCTCTCCATTCCAGGGGCATGAATGAGGGTTTCACATAGAAGTTACTTGTACCCTCAGTCGGACTCTTGGTTTCTCCTATACAAGTGGTGGAGGAAACATAAGTTATTCTGAAGTTGCTAGCATTGGAATCCAGGCGGTTAATATCCTAGTTTCCTTCTCCAGCAGAAATTTTTCTGGTGGTGGAGGCGTTGGAGGGAGTTTTTTATTCTCCTTATAGAATATGTCTCCATGTTCCATCAGATATTAGGTGTTTTTTTAGACATTATTTTAGGAGGAAGCTTGCTTCCACAAGGATTTTTTTCATCAAGACCTTAACAGATCTGGGAGATGTCTTGTCAGTTTCCAATGAGCATGGGGCTCTGTCTTGTGTCAGATTCTACCTACCACTAGGTTGTCTTAGCAGTAAGGAGAGAGCTGGATATGGTGCTCATTGATCCCTTTATGCTGGATTCAGTCTGAGAATACACATACCTCGTACTTATCAGATACTAGGAGGGGTCGGTGGCGGCTGATCTGAGCAATCTGCTACTTTTTTGTTGTGTACATTCCAGGGACAAAAATGCCTTTGAGCTTCAGTTTCATGTGTAGAGCTGTGGTCAGCTCGGTGAGATGTTAACCCTTAGTTAGTCGAATTCCCTCTGGATTATGATTTATGGTCAAGAAGTCAACAACTTCCTCAGACTCTTCTCCTTTCCCAGAGGATTTCGGCCATTTAGGAATTAGTGATTCCGGGTACACGGTCGGCACCTCCAGTGTCAAGAGCCAGGAGGGTATTAGAATGATTGGCTTTGCTTTCTTCCGGGTGAGGTAATATCACTTGCTTTAAGTACTATGATGGGCAGGTCCGGAGTAAATCCTGCGGCACCCGGTATGAGTGGCGAACGGCAACGAGTTCCATTGCTAAATAATAATAGATAAAATAAATGGTGCTTAGATCACCATGGTATGCTTGCACACACATAGGAATTCGTCTTCTGCTTTTAACCCATCTGTGCGGTGAGTGTACACGTGCCCAGAACGGTGGGATACCCTAATTTGGCATCCAGGGAGCAAATGCAGGGTTGGGTGCCTTGCTCGAGAGCACAACTGACCCTCATGGAGATCGGATGGAATCCTTCTGGGTTTATTAGGGACCTGAGTCTTCTTCAGCTTGTTTTGTAGGAAGGTTACATCAGGTGGCAGATTTTTTTCTGTACAACTCCGTTGAGGGAGTCAGTTTGGTAGGTCTATTCTAAGGTCTTCTAAGAGACCTCAGTCCTTGCATGGTATTCTGCTCTAGCCTGTACACTTATAGTTGGGGAGATTATCCTTTTAGGTCCCTAGGCCACCTATTGTCTGGGATTCTTTTCCTGGGATTACCTAGGTTGCCTTTAGCCCTAGGGGACCTGTAATCCTAGGGGACCTGTAATCCTAGGGGACCTGTGACCCTGGGGGACCTTTAATCCCAGCTGGCCTTTGTCTCTGGTTGGCCGTTAGCCCTGGTTGGCCATTAGCCCTAGTGGGGCCCTGGGGGGCTGGAGGCTGTTTTTGGCCCTGGGGGCTGTGTCTAGTTCTAGGCTGCTTATAGACACAACAGATATCTCTAGTCTGGAGTTGTCCCTAACTCTGGGCTAGTTCTTTTTCCCGTACATGGAACCTTGCTATTTTTTTATTCAGTTATATTCAGATGCTGAGAATTTTTTTCTACCAGTACTAAGCAATCCTCCTTGTTATACATGTTTTGGGCTAAACAGGTGAACTATTGTAGCCTCTTGGTCCTCAGCGAGATGGTTTTTCTGCTGAACTCTCGATAGATCTGCTGTCCTAGTAGGATCAGTCTTGTGGCAGTAGTTTCTTCCTTTCCATTCTTTCCCATTCAACGAGGTAATGCTCGCCTATCTCTCATGCGTATGCTGCCCGAAGGATGTTTTGAGAAAAACTAAGTTAGTTACCTGGTAACTTTTTTTCTAAACATCCGTAAGGGCAGCATACGCCGATTCCCTCCCTTGTGTATGTATTTGGGGGGTATTGTTTTTGTGTTATGGTGTGGAGTTGTAGGTCTTGTCTCCTCTTTCTCTTTCAGATCTCTACAACAACTGGGGAAGGGAGGGAGGAGCCAAGACTTTATGCCGGTGGTCATGTGTTCCAGTTGAGGGGAGGAGCCCGGAGGTCTCATGCGTATGCTGCCCTTACAGATGTTTAGAAAAAAAAGTTACCAGGTAACTAACTTAGTTTTTTTAATGCCAAGGGCTTTAAAGAGAAACTACCCCTTTTTAATGATCAGGACATAGAGCTTTGGAGCAAGTGTCCCAGGGTGGATGCATCATTGAGGCAGATGTCCAGGTCGGCAGACTTAAGTTTTGAAGACATGGGTAGAATACAGGATCCTATGGATCGTAAAATCGATATGCTGGCCAAGAGAGCCTATGATGCGGCCTCTTTTTCTTATAGACCCATCTTGGCATCTAATGGTATTTTAAGAACCATGATGGTCTGGCTTAATAACTTAAAAGTGTATATGGAAATTAATACTCCTGGGGAAAGCCTTCTGAAGGTTCTTCCAACCTTTTACAGGGCAGTCACTTTCCTTACTCATGCTTATTTAGAAAACATCAGGGCAACAGCAAAGTTTTCGGCTTTAGTTTCCTGTATTAGGAGAGCTGTGTGGTGTAAAGCCTGGTCATGTGATAAAATCTCTTAAGACTAAGTTGTGTGGGATCCCCTTCTGTGGTATCTTTTTGGAGAGCATTATTCTAGCGGGGAGCAGACTCTCCAGGTTTGTAGCCGCTTGGAGAAAAGTCACTCAGTCACTTTGTGCTACTGTCCCTGCAAGAGGGGTATTGATTAGAATTTTCCTCCCTCCCCCACTCCTCATTTTTAGTGACCAACTCCCAAGTGATCCAAAAAGAGATCCACTTTCCCCACAGTCAGGGGGTGAGGTTCTATTCTTAGGTTTTTCTGGTTCAGAAGCCTTCAGGAAAATTTCGAATGATTTTGAATCTGAAAAGAATAACCAAATTCTTGTTACAAGAGGTTTAGAATGGAGTCTAAACCTGGACTTCTGGATGCTTACCTTCATGTCCCCATTTCAACTGCTCACCGCAAGTACCTGAGATTTGCAGTTCAGTGGGACCAGGAGATCCTGCACTACCAGTACAGAGCCCTGTCCTTCGGCCTGTCCTCTCAGACAACAGGGAATCACAGTGATCCCTTATCTGGGTGATCGTCTTCTGCTAAACAAGTCAGAACAATTGCTCCTGGTAGATCTCAGAGACGCTGGTCCTGGAGTAGGTAATAAATATAGAGAAATCCACTCTTAACACCTAGTGAGCAATGCAAGTTTCTGGGATTTATGATATACAGCACACAGCAAAGATTTTTTGTTCTATAGGACAAGGAACAAAAGATCAGAGTGGAAGTTGAAAAGTTTATAGTGCCTCAGGTGTCCATAAAGCAGATCATGCAGGTGCTGGGTGTAATGACGTAATCAATTCCGGCAGTACCATGGCTCAACTTCACACAAGAGTGTTCAGGGGTTTCTTCTAGATTGATGGGACAGACATCAGGGGTCACTAGATCAACTTGTCCGTTTAAGTCTATTTGTCCTAGAGGATCTAAGATGGTGGACAAATCCACTAGTGCTAAAAAAGGAAAATGAGTGGAGACAGACCAACCCGTTGGTCATCACAACAGACTTAAGCAGTTGGGGATCCCATGTAAACAATCTACAGGTATAGGGAAAATGGACAATGTCCTTTGGAGGCCATGTCCTCAAACTACAGAGAGCTCCTGGCGGTCAAACTGGCTTTGAGTCATTTTCAGCAGGTTATTGCAGACAGAGGTAGTAGTAAGGTCAGACAGTGCCTCAACAATGCCTCAACAGTAGCCTAGTATCTAAACCATCAGGGCGGGACAAGGTCTCTTGCACTGATTAACCTGTCAAATGAAATCCTTCTACCCCTTCAAACACCGGTTCAGTCTCTGGTAGCCATCCATCTGAAGGGAACCCTCAACACTTTAGTGGATTGTCTAAGCCGAGTAAAGGTTCAGCAATCAAGAGTGGTGTCTGAACCAGGAAGTGTTTCATCAGATCATAAGTGTTTTGGGGCTTCTGCAGGTAGATCTGTTTGCCAGGGCCAGCAATTCAAAATGTTTTTTCTTGCTGGCAATGGGAGAGGGTGCACTAGCAGTGTATGCTCTAGCTCAGCGGTGGAGGTTTCACCTTGCTTACGCTTTTCCTCCTTTCAGAATTCTGCCACAAGTTATCAGGAAGATAGTACAGGAAGAGGCTCAGATCATCCTGATTGCTACTTTCTGGCCCAAGAGACGATGGTTGGCGGAGTTAAGAGGAATGGTGAACAAAGGTCCTTGGCGGCTTTCAGATCTTCCCAATGTTATTCATCAGGGCTACATTTTACACCCAAATTCTTCAAGACTTTAGCTGACGGCATAGATGTTGAAAGTTGTATCTTAAACAGTAAGGGCTGTCGAACAGAGTGATTGAAACTAGACAGCAGAAAATTAACCACTCAAAACATCTATAGAAAGGTATGGAAACATTTTTCTCCTTATTGTGAAGTTAACAAGTTGAAGAAAAAGATGGCTACAGACTCAGACTTCTGCCCTCTGTTTTTCTTGAACAGAAACAGAATTAACTTATCAATTGTTTTTTCAAGTCAGTAGGTAAAGGCCAGCTCCTTTTTTAAGGGTTTTCCTACATGGGATTTATCGATTGTATTGAAGGGACTGTTAGGGCCTCCCTTTGAGCTATTGGATGAGGTCCCAGAGAAGTGGGACTGATTAGAGCTTCCCTTTGAGCCGTTGGATGAGATCTCGGAGAAGTGGCTGTCTTTTTTTTAAGTTTTTTTTTTTTTTTTTTTTTGGCGTTTACTTCTGCACGAAGAGTCGGTGAACTGCAGGCCCTGTCGTCAAAGGAGCCTTATTGTTCGATACTCCCAGATAGTTTTGAGACCTAATCCTTTGTTTTTGCCAGAGATTGTGACTACAGCTAATAGGATGCAAGAGAGAGTTCTTCTGACACTACCAATTGGAGATGGCGAGGAAGAGGATCTCGCTATTAGATGTTAGAAGAGCTTATATTATTTATTTGGAAAGATACAGAGAATGGAGGCAGGCGGAACTATTCAATAACTTTCATTGGGAAAAATAAGGGTTTAGCTGCTTCTATAGCTAGGTGGTTTAAACAGACTATTGTACAGGCCTATGTGACTAAGGGGGCATCTCCCCCAGAAGTGTCTGCCCATTTTGCAAAAGAAATTCAACATCCTGGGCAGAAAGGACTGGGGCATCTTTGGATGAGATATGTAAGGCAGCAATGTGGTCTTCACCCCACACCTTCTTCACACATAGATTTCTATAGACTTACTATCTACAAAGCATCAGGCCTTCGGTAGAAGGGTACCACTTGCAGCTTCCCACCCCTAAGGTATAATGACTTGCCTAATCCTCTCCGTGTGGTCAAGCTGAAGGGTGACTTGGAAGAACCACCGCTGGCTTCCTGAAAAATCCATTACCGGTAAGTCTATCAGCTTGACCGCTTATTACCCACGCAGAGTCCAGGGTTTGATTTCATGTCCCCACTGTTAACCCCCCTGGAATTGCCTGTAATTGCTGGCAATCCCACGTCACAGGCATTTTAATACAAGATCTAGAGCTCTGACAACGAGTAGCGATCACATGCAGGCCATGGCCTGCTCCGTGGAATCAGCGATGAGCGTATACAGCTGATCCCTGAGGGTTTCACACATTCCAAAATTGGCATTCCATGGGAGTAGGGAATTGGACTACAGGGACATCTGAAAGGGGGTCTGGTCCACTTTAGTGAAGTACCATGCTAGAAACTTTGATTGTAATGGTGTACAGCACTAACCTAAAAGAAAACTGCCCAGTTTGCTTCCTGTGACTGATGACTGCAGCAAGGTTGCATACACCATCATCCTCTGCTGTTTGCACCCATACCTGCATCTTTAAACATTCCATGCCAGCAGGCGCCGCCCACGCTAAGGGGCATATCCAGTCTATTAGTCCTCTATCTACAGCCTGTGCTGGCAAGGTGAGGTGTGGTTTTTATATATTTGTTTCTCATTTAGTCATCTTCCTGGGCTGCAAACATGGAGAGGAGCACCACACACAGGAACAGGAAACTCCTGAACACCAGCTCAGAGGCCAAACTATTTCCCAGCACATTGGATGAGTATTTTCAGTCACAGAGATGGCTAGGGCCTGCTGACAGAAGGTTTTGCATCTCTGCGTTATTCGTTTAGAGATTTCCAATAAATATGCTTTGTTTTACAGAAGTCATTGTATTGCTTATAGCATGGTGATTCAAAGATTAGCATGCTCATATGCTAATTGTATGTGTTTTCCAAATGTACCAGCAGCAGCCTAGCTTGGAAATACTTTATGTAATAACTTCAGTGCCAAAGGGTCTATTTAGCAGAGTTGTATAGTGTCTGCTTCTATCTAAACCTGACTCTAGAAATTGATCTGTGCCCCCAACTCTCAATGCAGTCTGTCACTCAAGCCAGCTACTGAATCTGGCTTCCATATTGTTCCCAACTTTGATCCAGGATACCATTAAGCCAGGTGATACTTGGCTAACTAACACTTCTAGTGCCAGCTACTCGACTCTTGCATAGTAGCCTCTCCTACCCAAGTGCCAGCAATGTGGGACTCGTGTAGGTGAGTTTAAAGCCCCCCCACAGAACAAAAAGTATTAAAGTTCACCTGGCTCCAAAATGTAAAAAAAAAATTAAAAAGTTATAAAGTGCTCTCCATTTTTTTTTTTTTTTATTTAAATATTTTAAAAAAAACTGAAAAATAGAAAAATTACAAACAGGACATTTCATGTTTTTTTTTTTCCTGGAAATTCCTGCAAAAATCACAGTTAAACATAGCGCAAAATGTTGAAAAATGACCTGTCAACAGAAGGTGACAAAATCTCAAGTAGGCTGGCAGTTAACAGGGTTAAAAGTAGCTATGCATGTTGGGTATTTTTCTGCTCAGTGGACCTTGCACTTTCAGATCTAGCTTGTTTTTTCTTGTTTGCATATTGATATTTTAGGAAAATGTGTTTTATATTCTGCTTGTTTATATCCCTGTGCAACCATAGAATTCTTTGAGGGATTACTTCCAGAAAGAGGAGCCCACTACAACAAGCTGTGTATGCTTAGAAGGCTTAACATGTGTACCTTCAGGGAATATATATTTTGGCTATTTCAAATGTAAAGGTTGTTTTGGTTTAAAAAGTGCAAGGTGCGCACTTTGTCTGCAGAGCTGACACTTTTAAGTAAAATTACCCTTACACACATGCATTACTTTGGGGTGTTTGGCAAATTTTCGGCTGACAGTACCTATGCATGTTGGGTATTGTTCTGTTCAGGGTACCTTGCATTTTTCAGATTTTACTTGTTTGTTTTCTTGTTTGCATATATTTTTTAGGAAAATGTGGCTTTGATTCTGCTTTTCTTCATACATTTTTTTTTTTTTTTTTTTTTTTTTTTTTAGGGAAACTCTGTAACCAAAGAATTGAGGAATTACTTCCAGAAAACTGCTTTCACATCAACAAACCTGATACACCTAGAAAGCTTGAGGTGTGTCCTTTTACAGAATATATAATTTGTGAGGGGTATTTCAGATGTAAAGGGTTGTTTCTCTTGAAATCCTGCAAGATGCGCTTAGCATAGTTGCATTTTATCTGAAAATCTCCTAAAGCACTGTTTCAGTTTAGGGGAGTCTCCTGGGCAGGAAAGGGTGTCTAACAATACATATGCGGTACTGGTGTAACCGGGAGAAATTAGGATTTCACACGCAATAAGAATTTGGCAAACTTGCATTTTCTCTAATCGTCCTTCAGCATGACCCACCAAGAGAGGCTCCTCCCCCTGGGAGAAAACACAAACTGAACAAAGGTTAAAACCCCAGCCTTCCTCCCCACCTCAGTTTCTTGTGTTTCCTCCCTAAGGAACCACTGGACAGAGTGTGATAGGGTGTTGGTAGACTTCAGCCAATTTTTTATTTTAGTTGATTATTTTCCAAGTCATCCTTCAGCTTGACCACGTGGAGAGATTATGCTCCGCCCCCTGGGAGGAAACACAAAACAGGAACAGAGTTTAAAAGCCCCACCCCTTCCTTCCCACTTCAGTTCTTTGTGTTTCCTCCCTGGAAAACCTTGGGACAGAGTGTGTGCTGATGTTTTTCAGTAAACGGCCAGTTTGTTATTTTAGTTTGTTTTATAACCTCCATAGTTTGGAGTTAGCCAGCTGCACCAGATATAACCCACAGGCGACCCTGTTGGAGACTGGATGCACCTGGGGCTATATCCCTCATAGCACAGACAGTGCAAAATCCCTGTTTTTAATCCTGCTCTATAGGAAGCAGGTGTGCTGGTTGTTCTGCTGCTCTGGAAGTAATCCCTGAGAGAGGTTGCGGTTTGGGGAAATCGTTATTTGCGAGCTCTTTCCGGAGGTGTGGCGGTGACGTCATATGCGTCGTTTGCGGCAGGAAGCCGAAAACCGGAAATTCAACCAGCGTGGTTAAGCTGAGCCGGCGCGGGTAGCGTCGGATCAGTTTGAATTCAGGGACAGCGGCAGCAGCATCCCACGGGCCCCACCAATGCTGAGGCGCACACTGCAGTGGAGGCAGTCATGTCGGAGGCACCCGACGGAAGCCAGCACTCGGTAGGAGACACCTGCCAGCATGTATAGTGATGTGTTATATGTATATAATGCAGGGGTAGTATGCATTTTTTTTGCATATATTATATTATTTTTTTCTGGCCATATTGATATATAGGCATACAAATATTTTTTCCTTATGCATTGTATGGATATTGGTATATCACTGTATATTACTTACATATACATAACCATATATATGTATACATAACCATATATATGTATACATAACCATATATATGTATACATAACCATATATATGTATACATAACCATATATATGTATACATAACCATATATATGTATACATAACCATATATATGTGTACATAACCATATATATGTGTACATAACCATATATATGTGTATAATATATATCTCTCTATCTATCTCTCATTTGTGTATATAATATATATTTTGCAGTGGAAGGGGTCCAGCTAAATGTTTTTTTTTAACTTTGTTTTAGAGAGAGTCTAAACCTGAAGATAAAAAGCATATTAAGTCTACCAAGAAAACCAAAAGATGTGAAGTTTTTGTAGTACCACACTTCCAGATTCTTGGCAGTTGGCTCTGTGTATGGGGTGTGATAAAGCTAAAAGAGAAAATGATTCGGCTGCTATCCTCAGGGAATTTTTTTACCTTGAAGCAACAATTGGCTTCAATGGAAAATGCCCAAAGGGGATTTGTAACCCATGATCAATGGTCACTTGCTACTGCACCCATTCCTAATATCAGTACAGAGAGCCAAGATAGGGGAGTTTCATTAGTAGGGTTAAATGAGACTGATCCCTTAGCCCCGATACAAATTGAAGTTACTTAAGATCCGGGAGAAGAAGGGGAAGACCCGGAGTCCTCTCAAGATTCGCTGGATGAAGAAAGTCAGCCAGAGAGGGGGTATGTTAGTGCAGGCTCCCTTTCTGAGGACTTAGAATTGTTATTGAAAGATATTTACGATACATGGGGTATCAAGACAACCCTTTCACAGCAGGATGAAATGTATAGAGAAGTATTGATTAAAAAATCAGAAAGAGCCTTTCAAATCCATTCGGTTTTAAAGGATATGGGTAAAACTGAATGGGATAACCCGGAAAGAAAATTTTTTCTTCCTAGATCTTTAAAAAGAAAATACCCTTTTAAAGATCCCATCATGGATTTTTGGACAAAATTCCCTAAAGTTGATGCACCTGTTTTTCAAATGTCCAAAACCTCAGATTTAAGTTTTGAGGACATGGGTTCGCTACTATCCTATGGATCGTAAAGGAGAGCATGTTTTAAGAAGGGCTTGGAATGCTACTCTTTTTCGATTTAAACCAGCAATGGCTTCAGATGTAGTCCTAAAGAAGTATGTCCAAATGGATAGACAACCTTAAGGCTCATATTGGGAAGATCTATGTCTTTTCTAACACATGCTTGTCAGGAAATCATCGGGGCCTCAGCCAAAACTGCGGCTTTAATAGCTTGTGCCCGCCGAGCAGTTTGGTTGAAAACCTGGTCTGGGGACAGTAGTTCTAAAAATAGACTATGTGCAATCCCTTTTCAAGGAGGACGATTGTTTGGGGAAGACCTAGATAACATTCTGTCAAGGTCCACAGAATCGGAAAAAAGTTTCCTTCTAAAAAGACATTCCTTTAGGTCAGCTAATAAGGGCAGACCAACGACTATTCAGACCCACAGAAAGGCAGACACAAAGAAACGCTGGGTGCAGCCTAGGCCACAAAGGAGATATTCCTTGGTCAACAAGGCTCCGGAAGGGCCTAGGCAGCAGTCCTGACAACCCTCTTCAGGTGGGGGGGAAGACTTTCCAGGTTTGTACCCGCTTGAAAAGAGATTACCCGAGATCCGTTTGTATTAAAAACACTGGAAGAAGGGTATCCTTTAGAATTTTCTTCCCTTCCCCCATTTTCCTTCTTAGTGACTAAGTTGGCAAAAGATCCCAAAGGAATGCTTTCCCAATAGTGTTGCAGGAACTCTTACAGAAAGAGGTGATAGAAATAGTTCCGCCAAGTCTAATTCTGGAGGGCTATTACTCATGTTTTTCTAGTAATAAAGCCGTCTGGAAAGTGCAGGATGATTCTGAATCTGAAAAGATTAAACAGATTCATTCGGTACAAAAGATTCCGAATGGAGTCCATCTACTCGGTAAGGCGCACCCTGATCCAAGATGCCTTAATGGCCAATCTGGATCTTCAGGATGCATATCTGCACATTCCTATTCGGGAATCTCACTGCAAGTACCTAAGGTTTGCAGTACAGCTAGGCCACAGAACCTTGTATTTCCAGTACAAGGCACTTCCTTTCGGCCTATCATCCTCCCCCAGAATTTTTACAAAGATACTAGCAGAGCCAATGGCCTTCCTGAGGCAATTGGGAATCAACATCGTACCATATCTGGACGATATGCTGATTCTGAGCAATTCCAGAGAGACTCTGTTGGTGCATTTGGAAAAAGTGATAAAGATCTTAAGGGAACTGGGTTGGATAATAAATCTGGAGAAAGCCAGTCTAGTTCCTTCACAACAGTGCAAGTTTCTGGGGTTCTTAATAGACAGCACCCAGGGAAAGATATTTCTGCCAGAGGAAAAGGCTCTAAAGATAAAAGTGAGGTGATAACATTGGTAAAAGAACCAAAGACATCCCTAAGGGGAATAATGAAGGTGCTAGGGTTAATGACGGCAACAATTCCAGCAGTAACTGGACTCCGTTACATATGAGAGCACTGCAGGGATTCCTGTTAGAAAATTGGGACAAAAGTCAAAGGTCACTGGACCAGTTAGTGGAGTTAAACTCAATGGTCCTGAGAGAACTACTTTGGTGGACAGAGACCACGAATCTAACAAAGGGAGAGAATGGAGACCAATTCGGTGGTATTAGCCACCGATGCAAGCAGCTGGGGTTGTGGTGCCCATGTGGGGGTTCACCAAGCCCAGGGAAAATGGTCAAAGGTAATTTCAAGAAGGTCCTCAAACTTCAGTGAACTTCTAGCTGGAAAACCAACAGAAAATGTAAAATACGGATTTACGGTGTGGAGAGGGGAGGGGAGACTTGCTGCATATCTTTTGGTCATGCCCCGGGTTGAGGGAATTTGAGTAGGGTTAGATTGGTGGCAGAAAAAGTCTCGGGCTCGGAGGTCCCAGACGACCCTGCTTTGTGTCTCCTCCATAGGTCGGAGGTTCCAATTAAAAGGTACCGCAAGTCAATTACATGTCATCTGTTGAATGCCGCAAAGGCCTGCATCCCTCAGATGTGGAAGAGAAAAGATCCCCCCAAGCATACTTACATGGTTTCAGCGGGTGAATGACGTGATGAGGTTTGAGAACATGATGGCGTGCCCGGGACCTACGAGACGTTCGCCATCACATGGGGCGGCTGGATGGCCTTTTCTGAGTCGGCGGAAGGGAAGAGCCTTTTGGGCCTAATCTAGGTGATCCCCCGACCCAGCCCGGAGTTTCATCTCTCCCCCCTGTCCCCCCCCCCCCCCCTCCTTTTGCCCTCTCTTTTCTGAACCCTTCTGTTTTTTGAGAGTTTTGCGGCACATTGGACGCTGTGTGTAAGCAATGCTTAGTGCTCCCTGACAAAGATACCCGGAAAGCATTGAAATAAGACCAGAGATAAGATTTGTCGGTACTAGAGCTTCTTTATTGATCTGTTATGCTTGACATGTTACGCACTTCCATTGAGCAATTTTGTATGCATTATCGAGCCACTGTGTCGCTGGTTAAATTTTTTATTTTTTTTTCTTTGTCACTTGTTTTATGTTTATTATACTTGTATAAAAACCTGTCAATAAATAAAGAATATATAAAAATACGGATTTACGAGCACACTAGGGACATCAGAAAGAGAAATCTGCTCACCCAGTAGGAAGACACTGGGCAGCACACCATGGTGGATCTCTCACAGACATCCACTTCCAAGTACTCGATAGAGTACATAAACACCCACGAGGGGGGGACATAAGGAAACAAACATTACAGAAAGAGACCAAGTGGATATTCACTTTAAAAGCCCTCACCCCTCCAGGACTCGACGCAATTAGCTATGTCCCATTCCTAAAATTGACCAGAGTCATAAAACAATAGCCCCTAACACAAAGAATAAAATATACCCCCCACAACTTATACATATTTTAATCATAATTCATTTATATACAAACATACAAAATAACACTCAAAGTGTGTATTGCACAATGAGCACAAAAATGTAAAGAGAAGCGCTTTTTACCAAATGCCCAGTTTCAATAATGTAACAAGATAGGTAATAAGTTGGACCTTTAAAGCGGACCTTCACTCTAAATAAGAGTCTATCTTATATGTTTCCCACACCCTGTACATACAGATTGCTCACATTAAAAATCATCCTACCTGCATCTACTGCATTTTATAAGCCTTTAAACATCCAAGATGGCGGCTTATGGAAGCTGCCATTTTTGCAGGCAGCCTGCAAACAGGAAGTGCCTGCAGACAGGAAGTGACTGTGCTGCTCTGCATTCTGGGACTGCTGACCTTTCCCTGACCCCAGCTCTGCTCTGTCTGAGCAAAGCACAGCTATAACCCGCCCCCCTGTACCTTATCCCACTCTCCTCTCCTCAGTAAGTGTGATGCTTCTGAGTCAAGATGGCGGCGCCCGTATCCTAAATTCCCGAACAGAGTTGCAGCCCAGTGGGGGAAAGTATAATAAATTAGTGACTAAACATGTAAAATATATTAATTTTAGATGCTGAGGAATTGTTTTTTAAGAGTTTGGGCTTTTCATTAAATCATGGTGAAGGTCCGGTTTAAGTACTATATCTTATGAAAGTCTATTTCATTTTTCCTAGACATAGGCCAACATATATATCATTATAGTTATGAAAAAGCTATAATGACAATACGTTAACAAGGCGAATAAAACATAGAAATAGGACTAGCTAAAATACTGGTTTCTAATCTACAAAATGATGGTCCTTCGAGCCACAGACGAGGCCATTGGACGGCCCCAGGAGGCAGAGCCAGGCACACAGCACCGCGCCCAGAAATAAGCAGTGAGCCGGTTCCATACCGGGCATACTGTGCGCTGATCCGTGGCGCGCGGCTCTTGCTGGGCATCCCGCTTCCCCCGCCCCCAGTCGGGAGGACGGGTTCCGACTAACACACACAGGTAAGTTCATGTTGTTGTTTATTCATTAGGTTCCCCGTAGGCAAATACACAGCTTATAAATATGTGCTGACACAAAATTGCATTTTGATTTACAGCTCTTAAAGGGATCGCCACTTACCATACAAACCGGCACCAGGTAAAAACCATACCCTGTATTAGGCCACTAGATAAACACATAATCAGAATTAAGTCCTACCTCTGTCCAATTACAGCCAAACTTCGCTCCCTACGACTACTGATAAATGCTGATCCACTCACTATGAGGTAATCTAGAAAAACCTATACACATAGTGATATAATTTATACACATAACCTATATAGAATATATCTATAGGATAATGAAGATGTATGCAGCATAACTCAGGGCAACTGGTCAGCAAGCGCTTCTCTATAATCCAATATGCTAAAGGTATATATTATAAATAACACATATGTTTACACTGAGTTACGCAACACACAAATTACGCTTGCTACAAACTGTTCTATGTTGTGTATTACTAGAATGAAAGTGCACTGGTGAAGCTTTCTGCGAAACGTTTGCACATATCTTAACCCTTAACTTGCTACAATTGAGGAGAAACAGATTGTGTTTGCTACAAACTACATATCACTGACTAGCTACAAACTGCTAAACAGATAAATACATTGCTTGCTGCAAACTGTAAGACAGCAGATTGATTTATGACTAACAGTTTGGAAAATGTTGATATTCTTAGTATACAGTACGTCCTGCTCCAAATATAATACTTACAATCGGGTTATACTCCGCCAGATGGCGCTGGACTGCAGAGACATCGAAAATATGCTCCTCCCAGCCCCTCAAATACCCGGGGACCTCCCACAAATCCCCAGAAGTTCTCTGGTTGCGAAGGACGAGAAATTGGCTCTCTACTTGCAGGTGAGCGGGGCTATTAGCCTGCGGCCCTGTAGGACTATTCCCACCCGTTCCACTAGTATTATGCCTCCCAGCCTTGGCTGCGCTGGTCGGGTATGAGTAGGCAGCAACGCTGTTAGGTGCTTAGGAGCGCTGCTCCACGCAATCCCCCACCAAAGGGTAGGTGGTTCAGGCTTATGGTGAGCCTCTATCGGATGCCCCTCCCGCACTATTGCCCCTGCCTATCGGTGGGCCCCATTTAAGTGGCCGCCGTCCTCCCTCATCCTCCTTGTAGTCTTCGGGGGGAAAGAGGGGGGGGGGGGGGGGTGTATGTGTATAGATATGTATGTTATGCATTCTGTGTTTTACACTTTCTTTTCACATGCCTTTATACTTGTGTCAGCCGCTGCGCTGACTTGTCTTTACTGCTTTTTAAATTTGCCGCCGCCGCGCGCTGACTTTGTTCCGCCCTTGGCGGCGGCATTACCTCAGGCGCTGGTGCGCCATCATTGGCTGCTTGCCGTTCTTGCTTCGCGCTCTTCGGGGGGGGGGGGGTCCCGTCTTTGGCGCGTTCTGCGTCATCGCTGTTACTGGCCCGCCCCTCGAGGTATACCGACGCCATCTTTCCTGCTTAGTTGGCCTATGCGCGACAGACTCCTACCTACCGCGGTCCGTAAGGAGGGCACTTATCTCCTTCACTTTTGTTACGATGTACTTAAGGTCTTGTCTGCTTATGTCTTTCAGTCGAACCCTTCTTGGCTTCTCCCGGCCCTGTTTTAGTATATTACTTGTAGGCCTTGTAAAAATTATACTCCCACTTCCCTAGTGGATTATTGGGGCATCCAGGGTTGGTACATAGCGTTATTCCCTATCGGCGTATAGCGCCGTTATAATTGCCATATGGAGGCATCCCAGGATAATGTGACTGGGGTCCCTTCGGGACAAGACCGGCTGTGTGTAGCGTGTAGGCAGCCTCATGCTGACGCTGACAAGGCGCGGGTCTGTGTACCCTGTGCTGAGCAGGTGCTTGCATTGCAATCTGGCCTGTCAGGGACTGCACCTCGTTTCACTTCGCCTACTCAACCAAGCTTAAACCTCACTCCTACTGAGTTGCATACTAGTGGGGATTCTCAGCCTGATGTGTCTTCTAGACTGGCTACTGTTGAACAGATTATTGCGAAGTCCTTAGCGCGTAAGGCCCCTGCTAAGAAGCGGCACTTGGCGCCTAATGTTACTGTTTTCCCTATGGGAACTGAGGAGTTTTGGAATTTGTGTGGCTATACCCCATCTGATGAAGGGGAGCTTTTTTCTGATTCAGGCTCATCTGATGAGAGACCAAGGGGTCATGACGATTCTGGCTCTGACCAGTCTCTGTTGAGGCTCCCAGGCAAAGAGGGGAGCTTTTCCATACAGCAAAATCACGTTTGGAATTTCCAGAGCAGGCACATTTCCATAACCTTGTGCTCAAGGAATGGGAGTGCCCCAGTAAACTTCCCGGGGTTACAAAGAGTTGGGATAGGAAGTATCCCTTTCCTGCTGAGGTGGTTAAATGTTGGTCATCCCCCCCCCCCCCCCCCAGGTGGATGCCCCGATCCTAGGGCTATCTAACACCTCTGTCATGCATTCCCCTGTTTCTACTACCCTGCGGGATGCTGAAAACCGGCGTATTGATCAGCTGGCATCCCATGCCTTTGCATGTGCGAGGACGGCGCTGCGCCCGGTCTGTGCCTCTGCCATTACTGCTGTGACCACTAGAACCCTTATCAGAAATATACTTGATAGTGCCCCTGATTTGCCTTGTGAGGTGTTTAATGCACTCTCCAGTTGTGATGTTTTTTTTTTTTTAAATCGCACTGATTTTTATTGAGGATTTTTCGGAGTCATAGACATGGCATACATACAATTGGTAATGCAAATAAGACAACATACCATTGGGTCCAGGATGCAACCTGACCATCAAAGCTTCCAAGCAATGCATCTATGATCATTACAATATCCTACAGCTGCCTGTCCGGGACTCCTGCCATGGGATCCCGGGATTAAATCAGCCAAAGTAGCTATAACCCCAGACCTCTGCGACTCCAATGTTCTGCTACTCTGCCCATCCTCCGGTGTAATGTAGAACCTGGACTCTGCGGAAGCGTCCAAAGAGAGAACAGAGCCCCTAGAGGGCAGAAAGAGGGAAAGAGCGGAACCAACAACAGAGGGGCCAAAGGAGAGAAAAATCAAAAGAAAGAAAGGGAACATATAAAGGAAAGACAGAGAGGCCCCCGGGGGAGGGGGGGGGAAGCGGGGGGGACCAAACAGGGGGCCCGCGAAACCCCAGCGCCCCCCACTGCCGTACAGACTTTCCTCCTGACTCCACTAACAACCTGTATTCTTCAGTCCCGTTCCATTGCAGCCTTGTATTCAGGTGAGGACCTAAAATCAGCCCAGATAGACCAGACCTTCCTGTAGGCTTCAGCCCTATCCTGTCTCAGATGTAGAATTTCTTCCATTTCCTCTACATGGTTTAGTTGCTGCAGCCATTCTTTGACCGTTGGGGCTGACGGTGATTTCCATTTCCGAGGTATCACCCTCCGTGCCGCATTAGTGTATCCCTAGTGGTCCCAGATCACACTCGCCCGCTTTTTTCCTCTGCCAATTCAGTAAATAGAAGGCGGGGTCCCATTCAGGAGAGAGGCCCACTACCCTCTCAATCATACCATGAATGTTCTTCCAGAACGGGACAATATTAGGGCACGACCACCAAATATGCAACACATCTGCACCTTTCTGGTTGCATCTCCAGCAGGTGTCTGGGATAGCCGGGAACATTTTATGTAGCATCTTTGGGGTCCTGTACCATCTAGTGATTAATTTGTAATTAGTCTCCTGCGTAGAGGAGTTTGCCAAGCCCCTGTATGCCCTTTGATATATGCACTTCCAATCTTCTTCTGTCAAGTCTAGGTTCAGATCTCTCTCCCACTTTCCTTCCCAGGGTCTCCTCGGGGTAGGGCCCCCTTCCAGCAGCAGACCATATGTACGTGACAGGAGGTGGTTCCTAGGACCCTCTCCCAGGCAAGCTCTCAGTTGTGATGTTTTTGTACATTTTGTCCTATCGGCATTGGATGACACCATCAGAATGTGTGCCAGAACTTCTGCCCTTGTGGTGGCTATACGCCGCTCGGTTTGGCTGCGCCAGTGGGCTGCTGACAACGCTGCCAAGAAGGCCCTCACTGGTTTTCTCTTTAAAGGACTGCGCCTGTTTGGGGACCACCTGGACCTTTTTGCTAAGGGAGGCAGGTTACCCCAGTGCAGGCGGCAATCTAGGCCCTTTCGGTGTCAGGGTTCCTTCTCCTCCCCTTACCGTGGTGCAAGACAGGGAAGGGGGGTTTCCTTCCCTGGGGTAGAGGCAGAGGACGTGGATGTCCTGGCTCCTCCTGGGGTCCCAAAGCTAAATCCTCTCCCAAGCCCCCTCAGGCATGATGGGGTGCCCTCACCCATCCGGGTGGGGGGATGGCTGCAGCACTTCGCTCACGTCTGGAGGCTTCATGTCTCAGACCGTTGGATTCAGGAGGTAGTGTCCCCCGGTTACAGGTTGAAGTTTGCTGCCGATCCCCCTTCAAGATTCATCAGATCCCGGATTCCTCAGGACCCTGTGTCAGCTCAGGAGCTAATGCAAGCAGTGCAAGGCCTCCTGGAGCTGGGGGTCATCTGCCAGGTCCCCTTAAGAGAAAAAGGCAAGGGCTTTTATTCCAACCTATTCTCAGTACCCAAAAAGGATGGTTCTGTCAGGTCCACAATTTAATGTCAAGATTGATTTCTCCCACTGGGTAAATCAAACTGACCAATTGGTGACCCTCCCTTTTGTGGATAGAGGGGGTTTGGTATTGGCTGGTCCACTATAGACTACACAAGCAAAATTACAGGACTAGGTCCGGTCCTGGCTCAAACCCAACAGACCCAGCATGCCCACCACGCCTCTATATATAATTTAGGTTAATAACCATCCTTTATTTTGAAAAAGTGTTAAAATCTCACAATACAAGAAAATGCATAGATCTAATTTATATCGGTTTCCATTCATTTGGTATACAGTACCTATTTATAAAATATATACCATTTACATAGTTGTTTTTCAAAACAATACATCTGTGTATAATGATAATAACATTTCTTAAAACCAATGTGACTATTTTTGTCTTACTGGTCCGATGATCGGCCAGACAGGGCAGACATGTTTCGCCACGTAGGCTTCCTCAGTGCCCTAATGTACATGCCAGAGAAAAAAGGGGAGTATAATTTAGCATAAATGTAAATGAGTATATAGGTTTATGTATCACTTTGTTTGTATATCACTTAATTCAATATCATATCTTTTTTCCTTCCGGCACACTACAATAAAATATACAACATATGGAACATTTGTTCCTTAATCATACACCAAATCAAAGCCCAAAAAAATAGGGACCATTCTTATTTACCTGATTTTTATTATATCAGAGAATGTCAGGTCTTGGTGGAAATGAGGAGTCGCCACTTATCCCTCTTAATGTCTTTATCTGATTTCTTAATATTTAGTTCTAATCGTCTGTGTCCCCTCTGGGGTCCCATGATTGAAGATATCTAGAGATCCTGACCTATTAAAAAAGACCACAAATAGTGGTCATGTTGTTGATGATGGTGTTAGTGACCCATTACGAGAAAAGGGGGATTAAGAGGGGGGAAAAAGGAGAAAAGAGGGGATGGAGGGAGGAGGGGGGGAAGGTGAAAGACCCCCTTGTGGACTTATGTTCTCACTGTACTTAGAAATAGTATTAACATTGGGGTTACCTTAATTTCCGTGTGCTTACAGCACGGTGGATGTGCTCTCCCTTTATAGTGCAGCAGTATGAGGGCTTTCAGTTGTCTAAAAAAGGAAGTAGTATTGTCAGCTATTCATATTTCTATAGACTCTTTGAGTTAATCTGAGTCCCAGCTGGCCTATTGGCATGGCCGCCTTACCTCCGGATGGTGCCACCAAATCCCCTTCAGGAAAGACCGCAGTGCAGCCAGCGCGTTGTAAACTTAAAGTTCAGTGTGCCTGCGGGGTCTCCCCGCTACTCGCGCGGCCACCCGCTCCACATATAATTCACTGAATGAGTCGGCTGGGGGAGATGAACACCCTCCGTGCGCGCTGGCTGAGACGCGCGTGTGTCAGTGCCTCTTATTTAGAAGCACTGTAAGATAACTCCCGGTCAGCTGACCGGAAGTGACCTTGCGTGCCGTCCCTATGCTTGCTATTGTCTGCCTATGTGCGCCATTTTGTTGTGGCTCTGCCCTCCATATACATTATAGCCTAGCGCTTCAAATGCGCTCGATGTCATCTATTTCTTATGGGTAAAATTAGGATGCTAATGCCTTGGCTTTCATAGTGCCACCTAATTCTTACATTTTAGGTTAAAAAACCGTCTCAATAAGCTGTTCCTCCGCTTGCTGCTCATTACATATATACGCCATTTTTTCGTAGCCCTGACTCCTACAGTCAGATATTAAAGCGTTTTTTTGAGAGTACCCAGTATGCTTCCCATAAATAGAAATATAAATAAAAATGATTATCCCTCGGCCTGATCTAATACATAATGGCTATATCCGTGGACAAGTTCATTTCTAATCCATTTATTAGTTGGGGCAGTCCTAGCCTAATCTATGGTCTGTCTTAATCGGGTCTATCCTAGCTCAGTGGCCTACTTGATACATAGTAGCCATTGGGCATGTATTGCAGACAGTTCAAGCACAATTGGGCACTGCAGTAAATTCCTTTTTGACACTGCTGCCATTTTTAAGTAGGGAAACCATTGGTAAGTCCTCATATCCTCCTATTATATCCCTGACATTCACTGCCATCTTGTAGCTGCCACCTGGCCTCCCACATTATCCCATGCAAGATAATTTATTTTTTCATAAAAATGGAGCAAAGGTAAGTGTCTCATTTAGGCCTGGAAATGTATGTGCCTTGAGCCGAAATATCCAACGCGTCTCAATTTTCAAAGTGCCCTTTTCAAGATTCCCTCCTCTGATAGATGGATGTATCCTATCAAGGCCCTGACATTTTAGCGTGGCCGGATTGCTGTTGTGATATTTTTTGAAATGACGCCCTATTGAAGTTTTTTCATTATTACTTTTTATACTGTACTGGTGTTCATATATTCGTTTTGTAGGGGGGCGGTTTGTTTTTCCCACATAAAAGCCGCCACAGCCACAAGTGAATAGATAACATTACTTGTGTTGCAGTTGATGAAATGTCTCATTTTATATTTATCCTTGTTGAGTATTGTTTCTGTTCCCGATAAAAATATATTGGCACATACTGCAGTTTCCACATTGGTACGTGCCCCGAACTCTACAGCAATCACCTTTCTGCTGTTCAGAAAAATGGCTGTGTACCAATTTGTCCTTTAGGTTATTCGGTCGCCTGAAAATTATTTTAGGTTTCGAGGGTAAAAAAGTTCTTAGGAAGGGATCGTTTAAAAGTATGGGCCAATTTGTCTGAAGAATCTTTCGAATTGTGGCATGTGTGTCCGTGTAAGTGAGTATTAACGCTGGGCCAGTATCTTTTTTTTTTTTTTTTTTTTTTTTTTTTTGCAACTTTGGGTTTGTACAATAATTGCTGTCTATCACGATGGCGGGCTTTTCTATAGGCAGCTTTTAGAATCGACCTACTGTACCCCCGCGCTTGCAGTCTTGTCCAAATTTTTGTGGCTTCTGTTTTAAAAGTTTGTATGGAGGAACAATTACGGCGTGCCCGTATGAACTCGCCGTACGGGATGCTGCGCAGTAAATGAGCCGGGTGTGAGCTAGTTGCTCGCAGCATTGTTGGCTGATGTGTCCGATCTATATAGCACAGTACTGATTTGGCCTTGCTTATCCTTGTGTATTTCTAAGTCAAGGAAAGTGACGCAATTTTGATTCCAATGGCTTGTAAATTTTAGATTTAAATCATTACTGTTAAGCATGTGAACAAAATCATCTAGTTCCCCCTCCGGCCCCTCCCATATGACCAAGATGTCGTCAGTGTACCTGTGCCACGCCGAAACGTGGCACAGGTACTTGGCCATGTCGTCCTCAGCCCACAATCCCCTTTCCCACCAGCCCAGGTACAGGTTAGCAAACGACGGGGCACATGTCGTCCCCATCACTGTTCCCTGCACCTGGTGGTAGAGTATCCCATTAAAGAGGAACATATTGTGGGTGAGGACGAAGTTGAGGAGCCAGAGGAGGAAGAGATTATGATTGTGTTCTGCCACGTCCAGCTCATTCAGAAAAGTTTCTACAGCTCTCAAGCCCTTGTCGTGGGGAATGCTCGAGTATAGGGCCTCCACGTCCAGGGTGACTAGAAACGCCCCGGGATCCACCCACATTCCATCCAGGACACGTAGGATGTGACCTGTGTCCTTCACATAGGATGGCAGTCTCACGACCAGGGGCTGAAGGTGTTGGTCCACATACTCGCATTCTCTGTGAGCGCCTCTAACCCCGACACAATAGGTCTACCTGGAGGTGACACCAGAGATTTATGCACCTTTGGAAGGGCATAAAACGTTGGTGTTGTTGGGTGGGGCGCCTCCAGGAATCCAGCAGTACGGGAATCAATCACTCCCTGGTCGTGAGCCTGTTGTATTATGGCGTGGTATTCTCGGGCGTTAACTGCCAGCCTGGACGTGGGGGCCCTTACATACCAATCCTTATTGTTCAAAATTCGTAGACACATATCGATATACTGATCCTTGGACATAATTACTATATTTCCACCTTTGTGCGCTGATTTTATAATTAGGTCATTCTTTGACTCAAGTTCCTGAATGGCGGCTACTAGTTCCTGGCCCAGGTTTGAAGATTTATTTATTTTTTGTGGGAGTGCCTCCAAATTGGATACCGTTAAGTTAACAAATGTTGCTACATTGTGGTTAAAGTGGACCAACACCCAGGATTTTGACTATCCTGGGTCTTGGTCCACTTCGGTGGGGCACCCCCGATCAGGGTGCCCCGCTGTGTGAAACCCCCCCCGAACCCCCCAAACTCACCTCTCCCCGCGCCGACGGACAAGCCGCGGACAAGCGGCTCCTCCGCCGCCTCCCGCGCGTCCCACTTGACGCGCGCGTCCGCGCCGGCCATTCACAGACGGCCGCCACCGAAACTAAGGTAAGGAGTTTGGGGTGTTGGGGGGGTTTCACCCCGCGGGACATCCCGATCTCGGATGTCCCGCAGGGAGGGAGGTGATCGGCCCGGGAATCTTATAGATTCCCGGGCCGATCACCGGTGGGTGTTGGTCCACTTTAAGGCCTATAGGGGGATAATACGTAGAGGGCTTTTTAAATTGAGTTAATGGCTTTTCCCAGATGCAATGACCAGCCACCTCTAATCCTAAATCCATCATGTTCTGTTCCAACTGTGATTCTGATAATGTGGGTGGATCTCTCAGTCCACCAGGTGGTCCTTCCTTATCCATAAATTGAAAACGACAAAGTATTTTTCTAGCAAAGAGGTGGATATCTTTTGTTACATCGAACAAGTCCAAACCTTTCGATGGGCAAAAATTTCCACGTCGGAGCAATTGTTCCTGGTCCTTTGTTAGAGTAAAGTCGGTCAGATTAATGATATCCATCTCTGTTAGTTTTGGGTATTAACATCTATCGGTTCTGTAGTTATTGGTGAAATAATCTCAGATTCCTTTCTGTCTGTGGGATTGATAGGAATGGGGGGGGGGGCAGGGTTATTTGTGCCGCTTTCCTCTTGCCTTATTTCTGCGTTTATTGCGGCACGCATTGCGTTGCCGTCTAAAAAATCTCTCCTAGGTCTTTCTAATTCATTCTCCTCTTCGGGGGGGGGGGGGGGGGGTTATTTGATCCATTTTTCGTTTCTGTAAGTGTTTTTGCTGTTCTCCCTATTGTGAGCGAGGGTTGTCCCATCTTTGGGGACCTTGTTGATTCTCTCCTTGTCTATTAAAAGGGGGGAACTTTTTCACCCATGGCTGTTTCGTGTATCTTGAACCCCTTTCCCTCGAGGACGAGGTGTCTGAGGAATTGCCCTGCCTGTCAGGTCTTTCCCTTCTCCCCCTCTGGCTCTGTTGTGTGGTTGGCCATGCATATGCCTCATTATTTTTGTAGGCCTGCCTATCCCTAAATAATTTTTGCTCTTTGATCTGAATGATATCTTTATTTAATTTTTCAATGGACTCCTTAATTCCGGAATCCCTCTGTTTAAATTGCTCATCTTTTTGTTTTGTATGTAACTCTGCTATAATTGATTGTATTTGAACGTTTAATATTTCTAAATGTTCTGTATGATGATTTAGAAGCTTAATGAGTTGTAATGAACAGTTTTGTAGGGTCTCTTCCCACTGTTTTTTAAATTGGTCACTTGGATTAGGTAATTGAGGGAATAAACGAACCCTAAGACCCTTGGGTACTAAACCCTGGTCAATGTACTCCTGGAGATATTGAATATCCCACCATGTTTTGGACTTTTTTGCTAACGCCTTTATATAGCGAGTTGAACAATATATTTGTTCCTTTTTTTTCAATGGTGTCTTTATTAGATACCCTGCATTGGGTCAAATTTGTCATCATCATATCCCAGTCATTGGTCCCTAATTGGGTCATTTTGATGGTTAAATGTTGATTCGGTTTACTCAGTTCAAAAACAAATAATTGGTGCCAGTTTCAGGGGGTACAACCAAGAGGAAATATTTTATCCTCCTGACCTCTTAATAACCACAACTCAATGTCAAGATTGATTTCTCCCACTGGGTAAATCAACTCAATGTCAAGATTGATTTCTCCCACTGGGTAAATCAAACTGACCAATTGGTGACCCTCCCTTTTGTGGATAGAGGGGGTTTGGTATTGGCTGGTCCACTATAGACTACACAAGCAAAATTACAGGACTTGGTCCGGTCCTGGCTCAAACCCAACAGACCCAGCATGCCCACCACGCCTCTATATATAATTTAGGTTAATAAACAACCATCCTTTTATTTTGAAAAAGTATTAAAATCTCACAATACAAGAAAATGCATAGATCTAATTTTATATCAGTTTCCATTCATTTGGTATACAGTACCTATTTACAAAATATATACCATTTACATAGTTGCTTTCAGGTCAGGTCCATCCTAGACTTAAAGATCTTCAACAAGTTTGTCAGGGGCAGGCGCTTTCGCATGGAGACTCTGCGCTCTGCCATCAGTTCCCTGTGCCAAGGGGATTTCATGACTTCTGTGGACATCAAAGATGCTTACCTTCATATTCCTGTGTTCCCAGGTCCTCAAAGGTTCCTCAGGTTCGCTCTGATGGATCAACACTACCAGTTTGTGGTCTTGCCCTTCGGCCTCACTTCAGCTCCCAGGGTGTTCACCAAGGTGCTGGCTGGCGTGATGTCTCTACTCAGATGTCAGGGCGTCCGCGTGCTTCCCTATCTGGACGACATTCTCATCACTTCCCAATCTCTACATCAGGCAGAATTGGATACTGGTGGTGTCCACTCTGGAGTGTTTTGGATGGGTGATCAACCACCCCCCCAGTCCTCACTGTCCCCTTCCTTGGTAACTCCATTCCTAGGAATGAATCTGGATACAGTTCAGGCAAGGATCTTCCTTCCTCAACAGAAGGTGGACAGTATGATTGCACAGGCTCAGTCCCTCCTAGCTTGTCCCCATCCCTCCATCAGGCAGGGGATGCACCTGGGGGGCCTGATTGTGGTGTGCTTCAAAGCGGTCTCTTATGCTCAGTTCCAATTGAGGCCTCTGCAACTTCACCTATTGTCAGTATCGACAAGGACCCAGCGTCCCTGGACAGGGTCTGTGTGCTCCCCCCCCCCCCCCCCCGGTCAGGAGGTCCCTCTTGTGGTGGATGGACTCAAGGAACCTGTTGGGGGGCAGATCCTTTCTTGCCCCTTCCTGGGAGACGGTCACCACGGATGCCAGTCTGTCAGGTTGGGGGGGTTTCTGGAAGTCCCTGAGGTTCCAGGGGAGGTGGGGCCCTCAGGAGGCCCACACACCTATCAGTGTCTTAGAGCTGTGGGCAATCAGGTTAGTTCTGGCTCGCTTGACTACTCATCTTCGGGCCTGCCTGTTCAGGTGCGCTCGGACAACCATTCGGCAGTTGCCTACATCGATCATCAGGGAGGGACCTGGAGCAAGGGGGCCCTCCAGGAAGTGTCTCTGATCCTGATTTGGGCGGAGGCCAATGTCCCCTGCATTTCAGCTGTGTACATCCCGGGGGTGGAGAATCTCCTGGCGGACTCTCTGAGCAGGGGGACCTCTCGCCAGGGAGAATGGTCCCTATGCAGCAGGGTGTTTCAATCTCTGTGTCACCGTTAGATCCACATCTGGTTGGCCCCATTTGCGTCCCACCACAATCACAAGCTCCCAGCTTTTGTCTCTCTGTCCAGGGATCCTCTGGCCCTGACCTCGGATGCGCTAGCAATGTCATGGAAGGACTTTGAGCTCCTGTATGTCTCCCCCCCCCCCCCCCCCCCCAATTCTCCTGCTGGGCAGGGTTCTGCGCAAGATAGCTCTGGAAGGGGTGCCAGCAATTCTGGTGGCCCCCAGGTGGCCAAGAAGAGTGTGGTTCGCAGACGTGGTACAGCTGGCAGTAGATCAGTACGCTCTGCCCTTGGTGCCAGATCTGCTCACTCAGGGCTCACTACGCCATCCCAATTCACAAGCTTTGACAGCTTGGCTGCTGAAACCTCCATCTTGATGGAGAAGGGGCTGTCTTCCTCGGTTGTGGATACTTTGATTAAAGCTAGGAAGAAGTCTTCCTCTTCCATTTATTACAGGGTTTGGTGTGCCTACATTGACTGGTGTGAGTCTAAGTCTCTTCCCTGTCGTGTGTTCTCTATTCCCAGGATTCTGGAGTTCCTGCAGCATGGGTTGGAGATGGGGCTCCAACTCGGTACTCTGAAGGGTCAGGTTTCTGCCCTGGCTATTTTCTTCCAGAAGTCCTTTGCTCAACACCCTCTGATCAGGACTTTTTTCCAGGGGGTCACTCATGTGCGTCCCCCACGTAAACCTATGGTGCCTGTTTGGGATCTGAACTTGGTTCTGTCAGCCTTGCAGGGTGCTCCCTTTGAATCTGTGCAGGATGCTGCCTTGGCCATTCTTACGCTCAAGGTTGTGTTTCTGGTGGCTATCACTTCTGTCAGGCGTGTGTCTGAGTTGGCGGCGCTGTCCATTCAGCCCCCTACTATGAGAGACACCAGGACAAGGTGGTGTTTCGTTTCAAACCTGACTTTCTGCCTAAGGTAGTGTCTGCCTTTCATTTGAATCAGGATATTGTTCTTCCTTCTTTGTGCCCTAATCCTAGCAATGCTAAGGAGAGAGTTTTGCACTCTTTGGATGTGTAGGTGTCTGAAGTATTATCTGGTGGCTACTGCACCTTTCAGGAAAACTGATGCTCTTTTTGTGGTCCCTTCTGGTCCTAGGAAGGGTTTGGCTCCTGCCAAGTCTACTATCAGCAAATGGATCCGTCGGGCTGTGATTCAGGCCTATTCTGCTAAGGGGAAAAATCCTCTCTTCCGCCTTACTGCTCGTTCCACTCGTGCTATTGGTGCCTCTTGGTCTTTTCAGCACCAGGCTTCTGTTGAACAAGTTTGCAAGGCCGCTACTTGGTCTTCTGTTCATACCTTTTCTAAGTTTTACAAGGTTGATATTAGGGCCTCAGCTGATGCTGCTTTTGGCCGAAAGGTTCTGCAGGCGTCAGTGGTTTAAACTGTCTGCTGCTGATTTTTTTTTTGGGGTTGCCACCCTACTTTATGGACACTGCTATTGGATGTCCCGATTGTAAGTATTTGGAGTAGGACATACTGTATACTAAGAATAATACAATTCTGTGATTACTCACCTGTAGAATTGGTATTACGAGTATACAGTACGTCCTGCTCTAACCCACCCTTGGTTTTGCATTATCTTGGATCTTGGTGATATCATTGTTATAGTTGATAGTTGGGTTGTTTAATTCTCCCGGCTTCTCGTTAACTGCTTTTCAATGCTTGGGATTTGTGGGAGGTCCCCAGGTATTTTTGGGGCCGGGAGGAGCCTATTTTCGATGTCTCTGCAGTCCAGCGCCATCAGAATCCTGCCGCAAGTAATCCGGAAGGTGGCTCAAGAAAGAGCAAATGTGATACTCATAGCCCCATACTGGCCAAGAAGAGTATGGTTTGCAGAATTAACCAGAATGGTGGTAAAAGGTCCTTGGAAGTTGCCGGAAGTCCCAGACCTCCTTCATCAACAAGCAATACTTCACCCAAACTCAACAAGGCTTCAAATGACAGCATGGATCCTGAAAGGGCACTTCTGAGGAAAAAGGGGTGTTCACACAGAGTAATAGAAACGTTACTTCACAGCCGTAAGTTAACTACAAGAAAGATTTACAGAAAGGTATGGAAAACATTCTTCTTTTTGTGAAGGTAACAATCTGAAGGGAAAGGATATAGCTTCAGTGCTAGAATTTTTGCAAGAAGGATTTGAAAAGGGACTGGCAGTATGTACCCTGAGTCGAGCCTCTGCGTGATCAGTTTTCCTGGATTGTAAACTTAGACAAAATTAACTTGTTCGTTTTTTTCAAATCTATTGTATGTAAAAAGACATCTACATTAAAGGCTTTCCTACCTGGGACTTGTCTATAGTTCTAAAAGGCTTGTTGGAACCTACGTTTGAACCCCTAGAAGAG
Organism: Gastrophryne carolinensis; assembly: GCA_027917425.1. Lineage (NCBI taxonomy): Eukaryota > Metazoa > Chordata > Amphibia > Anura > Microhylidae > Gastrophryne > Gastrophryne carolinensis. The sequence goes on along the minus strand of CM051240.1, from coordinate 126,030,307 downwards.
GTTTCAGAAAAATGGTTGTCCATGAAATTTTGTTTCTCGATAGCGATAACATCTGCAAAAAGGGTGAGTGAGCTTCAAGCAATATCTATCAAAGAACCTTATTGTGTTATACTACCAGCTAAGGAAATCCTTAGACCCAATCCAATGTTTTTACCCAAAATAGTAATGTCGGACAACAGGTCGCAAGAGAGTTCTCCCGACCCTGCCTAATGCAGCTGGGAAGGAGGAAGATCTTTCGCTGCTTGATGTCAAAAGAGCGCTGATTATATATCTGGAAAGATCAAAAGACTAGCAAATGCTAGTAACTTTTAGTGGGAAAAACAAGGGGTCAGCAGCCTCTAAGGCTACTATTGCGAGATGGATAAAACAGACTATGGCAAAAACATATGAAATTAAGGGAGTGACACCTCCTGAAGTTTTAGCTCACTCAACAAGGGCTATGGCCGCATCATGGGCAGAGAGAACTGGGGCTTCTATTGATGAAATATGTAAAGCTGCCATGTGGTCTTTGCCCCACACCTTTCTTAAACATTATAGACTTGACCTACTGTCTGCAAAACCAGTCCTTTGGAAGAAGTGTACTCCTTGCAGCATCCCACCCCTAAAGTATAATTACTTGCCTAATACTCTCCAGGTGGTCAAGCTGAAGGATGACTTGGAAAAACCTCAGTTACTTACCGGTAACGTTCTTTTTAGGAATCCTTCAACTTGACCGCTTATTACCCGCCCAGTAGTCAAGGGTTGGAGTACGGTTACTGTTACATAACTGAAGTGGGGAGGAAGGGGTGGGGCTTTTAAACTCTGTTCCTGTTTTGTGTTTCCTCCCAGGGGGTGGAGCGTAATCTCTCCACGGGGTCAAACTGAAGGATTCCTAAAAAGGACGTTACCGGTAAGTAACGGAGGTTTTTCAGAATTCTAGAGGAGCCCTTGGCCCTAATCCGGGTGGAGTTTGCACAAGGTCTTTGGGCGGCCAGGATAATCCTGCATAGCCTGACTTTGCAATAGTGGTGCAATGTCTTTTTAAAAATCCTGGCATACGAAGCTATTTTCCACGTGTGCTTGCCTTTGTGGTACCCCAGGGTACTCATCAGAACATTCTGATCGGTAATTTCGTTACGCTAAAAAGTTAGAGAGAGGTGCAGGCAATTTCAGCAGCAGCCTTCCCACCTCAAACAAGATTTCCTTGGACAAAGTGGTAATGTAGAAATCTTATTATATTGACCTTTTTTTTTTTTTCGTATTCTGAATACAATAGGTTACGTATACATAAGACTTTATTTGATTATCTGTTTTAGCCTGAAACAGCTAAGGTTAAAGATAAGGACAATAACCCTGCCTCAATGCAGGATGCCCCTAAAACCTCTGATATTTAGCCTGAGGTATCCATTGTTGCCGCATCTACCCACTGACTTTAGTCTGGTCCACTTAAGAAGTGAGATCAGAAATAGGAGAAGTGAAGAGGATCCTTACTTGCAGGACTCCCTGGATGAGGATGTCCAGGATAGTCGGTCCAAAGGGGGCCCCAGAAGAGTTGGCAGGATTGTTTGATGATGATTACGAGGTTTAGGGAATCCCGTATGATAAGCCGCAGTCAATACAGGATAAGATGTACAGAAAATGTTTGGGGAAAAACTTCAACGTTTTTTTCCATTCACATTCGGCCCTTAAGGTGGGTATTAAGGCTGAATGGGAAAACTCAGGAAAAAAAAAATTCCCGTCCCACTTACAGGACATGGAACCATGGAGCAAGTGTCCAATATTGGATGTTCGGGCCGGCGGATTTAAGTTTTGATGACATGGGGGGATCACATATTGAAAACCTTCTTAAGAGGACTTGGCATGCTATCTCGTTTTACATTTAGACGGTATTCTCAGAAGCATGGAGTTATGGCTCAATCTCAAATGTTACATCGAGAGCGATACTCCTAAAAGAGTATCCTAGGAGACAGCTCTTAAGAGAATCTCTATCTAACTAATGATTCGGAGGGGGCCGGCAGAGCCACAACCTTAGTTTCCTGCGCTAGAAGGGCTCTTTGGCTAAAAACTTTTCCATGTTTTTCTAAAAACGTTTCCATGACCAAGCTTTATGGAATTCCCTTTCATGCCAATCTTATTAAGAGCGAGGTTTACCACTCGCTAAGTCCTGGCAACGTACACCTGGTCGGGGACAGTCTCTCCTGGTTCGTAGCTGCCTGGAGAGTAATTACCCAAAATAATTTCTGTGCTATGAACTCTAGAAGGGAGATATCAATTAGAATTTTTTTTTCCTATTCTTCCTTCCTAGTGACCAGGTTCTCAAGACCTCAGGAAGAGGGAAGCCTTCCCTATAGTACTGCAGGAGATTCTACAGAAATACATGATAGAAGCAGTGCCAGCACCCTCAGAAGGGAGGGGTTTCTACTCTTATGTATTTCTGGTTCAGAAGCCATCATGAAAATATCGAATGATTTTGAATACAAAGAGATTAAAGAAATACATTTAATACAAGAAGTTCAGGATGGAGTCAATTTACTCCATAAGGAACATTCTGATAGAGCATGCTATGAGGGTCGACCTAGAGGATGCCTACCTTTTTATATATCTATTCTGGACTCGCACTGCAAGTATCTGAGATTTGCGGTTCAGACACGCCAGAAAACTGCACTACCAGTACAGGGCACTGCCATTAGGCATATCCTCAGCTCCTTGAATCTTTACAAATATATTGGCGGAGCAAATGTCACACCTCAGGCAATAGGGAATCATAGTGTTTCCTTATTTGGGAGATCTACTTTTACTAAACAAGTCAAGGGAATCGCTCCTAGCAGATCTAGAAAGGTCCATGTCCTTACTGAACGATCTGTGATTGGTGATCAAGCTGGAAATATCTACTCTACCCAGTCATCTAGTCTCCCACAGGAAGATAGGTAGGATCAAAGTGGAGTCACAAAGACTCTTCAGTCTCTCAGGTTTCCATACTGGGTCATTGCTGGGTCTTGTGAGCGCAGCAATTCCTGCTATCTATGGGTACAGTTACACATGAGTACACTGCAGAAGTTCCATCTATCTCAGTGGGACAAGCAACAGGAGTGGCTGGATTGACTAGTCCAGTTACAAGTGAGTGTCCTAGAGGACCTCAGGCGGTGGACAGATCCAGGGGTGCTAGAAAGGGGAAGAAACTGGAGACAAAACAACCCAGTAGTCATCGCAACAGATGCCAGCAGCTGAGGTTGGGGAGCCCACCTGGACAGCCTGAGGGGAAAGTGGCCAAGTTCCTTGGCAGCCGGGTCTTCCTTCAGATTGTAAGAAAATTTGGTCTCCCGCAGGTAGATCTGTTTGCCACCGCCAGCAATTCAAAATGTGAGACATTTTTTTCACCTAGTTTATATTTTTCCTCCCTTCAGAATCCTTCCACAAGTAATCTGGAAGATAATGCAAGAAGAAATCAATGTTATCTGCATAGCGCAGTTTTGGCCAAAAATGGCCAGAGAAATGATTATCAGCTTGGTTCGGGGAACTCATAAAAATTGTGAAAAAGGGCCCCTGATGGTTTTTCTGAAAAAAAAAATATATATATATATATAATAATCCAGGGAAATCCTTCAAAAATCGCAGTTGTACACTTGTAGCGTAAAATAGTGAAAAATTATCTGGCACCATAGGGTGACAAAAGCTCTAGTTAGCCTGGCACTTAATCCTTTCCCTGCCAGCCTACCTGGAGTTTTTGTTGCCAGACCATTTTGCACTATTTTGCGCTCTACATGTTCAACTGTGATTTTTGAAGGGATTTCCAGGGATGTCCCAGGAAAATTATATATTGTTTTTAAGCAGAGTCTGGGCTTTAACACGAAATGTCTTGTGTTTTTTTTAGGTGTATTCTCTATATTTTTGGGTGAAATATGTGCAAAAAAATATTAAACTATTTTTTACGATTTGTAGTGTTTTTTGTAATAGAAAATGTACTGTATTTTTCGCCATATAAGACGCACCTGCCTATAGGACGCACCCTGGATTTGGAAGAGAAACATTTGAAAAAAAAAATATTCTGAACCAAATGATGTGCTAAAATACCCCCCACCAATCGCCCCATTATAGACAGTGTGCAGAATTCCCCCTCGATCACACCATTACAGACCCCATATTACAGGCAGTAAGCAGTATTCCACTTTAAAGGCAAGAAGGGGCATCCCACATTACAGGCGGTGTGCGGGCATCCCACATTACAGGCAGTGTGCGGGCATCCCACATTACAGGCAGTGTGCGGGCATCCCACATTACAGGCGGTGTGCGGGCATCCCACATTACAGGCGGTGTGTGGGCATCCCACATTACAGGCGGTGTGTGGGCATCCCACATTACAGGCAGTGTGCGGGCATCCCCCAATACAACTTATGCAACATTAAAATAATAAAAACAAACACCGTGTACTCCCCAGCATTCTTGCCGCTTCGCGCCACAGGTTTAGAGCAGGCCAATTCCCCCCGGGGGGGCTTGGCCTGTCCAAAGCATCCAATGATGCTAGCAGGAGTCACAGGCCACGCTCACCGGAACGGGCCCTCTGTGAACTTGCGGCTTACTGCCGCTTCCTGCCTCACCGCTTCTGTAAGAGTGTAAAGGGCGGTGGGGAGCGGCAGTTACCCGCAAGTTCATAGCCGATATCGGCTCGCTGTGAACTTGCGGCTGACTGACCCTCCCCACCGCCTCTGTAGGAGGCGGCAGGGAGCTGCGGCCTTGGAAGCGGCGGTTAGCCGCAAGGTCACAGTGAGCCGGTTCCAGCTTCTGGATGGGTGTGGTCTGTGTTGCCTGTCAGCGTCACAGGCCACGCCCTACCCAGGAGCTGGAACCAGATGGAGGCGGCAGGCAGCGATGACTACCAAGGCTGCGGGGGATCGACTGTGTGTTTTTTATTCTTAGTATACAGTACGTCCTGCTCGAAATCTAATACTTACAGTTGGGATATACTCTGCCAGATGGCGCTGGACTGCAGAGACATCAAAAATAGGCTCCTCCTGGCCCCTCAAATACCCGGGGACCTCCCACAAATCCCCAGAATTTCTCTGCAGTCTGGCTGCGAAGGACAAGAAATTGTCTCTCTACTCGCAGGTGAGCGGGGCTATTAGCCCGCGGCCCTGTAGGACTATTCCCACCCGTTACACTAGTAATATGCCTCTCAGCCTTGGTTGCGCTGGTCGGGTGAAGGTAGGCAGCACCGCTGTTAGGTGCTTAGGAGCACTGCTCCACCGGAATCCCCCACCAAAGGGTAGGTGGTTCAGGCTTATGCACTAGTGCCCCTTGCTCCTGCCTATCGGTGGGCCCTGTTTAAGTGGCCGCTTTCCTCCCTCATTCTCCTTGTAGCCTTCGGGGGTAAGGGGGGGGGGGTCTGTGTGTGTGTAAATGTGTATGCTATGCATTCTGTGTTTTACACTTTTTTTTCCATTCTGTTTAGTCTTGTCAGCCTTACTGTCTTTTTTTTAAATTGCTGCCGACTTGGTTCCGCGCTTGGCGGCGGCATTACCTCAGGCGCTGGTGTGCCGTCATTGGCTGTTTGCTCGTTCTGGCTTCGCGGGGGCGGGCCCATTTATGGCGCGCTCAGCGTCATCGCTGATACCGGCCCGCCCCTCGAGGTATACCGACGCCATCTTTAACCTGTTGGTTGGCCCATGCGCAACGGACCCCTACCTACCGCGGTCCATAAGTGCCCTCGCGGGCGGCTTTATATCTTTCTTTTTTATATATATATATATATATATATATATATATATATATATATATATATATATATAATTTATTTAGAATTTTCAATAAACTTTAAAAAAAGGACAATTACATGACATATGGATTGCAGGGTAACAATAAGAAATACAATCTGAGACATACAACCAACAGTGTACTAGTGCCTGGCAGGGGTCATGTGAAGGGCCAGTGACATTTCCCGGCTTTCATGACATTTAACTCAATCGCTGCTTGCTGCTGGTTCCACGGCAGGCAGGCCAATAGTTAGCTGTGGGCCATCGTGCGAACGTCTCTCAGGGACAACGGCAGTGTCCCCTCTGAACCTAACCTATTCCCAATCAATCCAATCACAGCAGCTTTTAGGCAGTTGTGGTATCTCTAGGCTGTCATTAATACAAAACTATACCTATAACGATTAGTCTAAGTTGAGGTGTTGGCTAGACAGTCAATGACTATCTAGGGGGAGGTAGAGGTATGGGAGGGGGGAGAGGGTGACAGCAGGGAGGGGGGGGAAGAGGGAAAAATACAAGTAGGGGAAGAAAGAAGTGGAGGAGATGCGGCGGAAAGAGGCAGGGCCGGTACCCATTGGTGGGAAATGTAACGTTGTATGCCCCTGTCCCTAGTAGATCCTTGTAGGCCTGCGACATTGTGAATTCTACCCAATAGGCCCACTTAATTATGTGTTCTTCCTCCGACTCTCTCTTGGCCGCTATCATCCCCTCGAATCTCTCAATTTCACCCACCCTATTCAGCCACTGTGTGATGCTCGGATGCGACTGGCTCTTCTAGCGCGAAGGGACACACGCCTTTGCGGCGTTAACCAATTGGGACACCACCGATCTCCGGTAGTTCTTGCCGGGCATGGCCGAGTGGTGGAGGAGGAAGAAAGCAGGGTCCCAAGGAATCTCTCTATCAGTCATGCATTGCACTACTTCTCTGACCCCCTTCCAGAACGATTGTAAGGCCGGGCACGACCAAAAAGTGTGCAGAAGGTCACCTCGTTCGGAGTTGCATCTCCAGCACAGCGGGGGGACAGACGGGAACCATTTGTTGAGCTGTGCCGGGACTCTATACCAACATATGAGCACCTTATAATTGCATTCTTTATATTTAGTGCATGTCGAGGTCCTGTGAGCCAGTTCAAGAATTTTCTTACGTTGGCTTTGGTGGGAATGTAAGTCCCAGGTTTTCCTCCCACTTGGCGAAGCATGGGAGGTCCCCCTGGTTTTGCGTGCTTAACAGGATTTTATAGGCAAGGGAGAGAGTATGTCTAGCAGGGCCCTCCTCCCCACACACACCCTCTCAAAGCTAGTTGGTTCCCTTAGCTGGTGAAGCTGGTGTCTAAGGGATTGCAGAAAATGATTAAGCTTTCTCCACTGCCACGCGTCCCACCTCGGGAGTCCATGTGTCTCGGCTAGTCTCTCCAGTAGCGTGAAGTCGCTTATGTGACTGAAGTGTTTGGCTCGGCAGATGCCCTTTCTGATCCACTGGTCGGCAGGCCTACCACCCATCCCAGGCATAAATTCTGGGTTTCCAAGTATCGGGAATAGAGGGGAAAGGGGGGGGGGGGAGACAGCTCGTCACGCTGAAGGAGCTTGTGGCACACCTTAAGAGTAGCCCCTATTGTTGGGTGTAGCAGCTCTTGTCTCACAGCCTGCTTTGCTACCCATGGGAGGCCACTCAGCGGGACCCACTGTTTGTGCTCAGCATGTCTGTTCCAGTCAACCATCCTAGTAAGGTGGGTTGTGGCGTAGTACATTCCCGGGTCTGGCACCCCTAGCCCTCCCTCCTCTTTGAGTCTAGTCAGTAAGCTTCTGCTAATCCATGTATCTATATCTTTGGTGAAGGTTTTCAGGAGTGGGGGGGGAAGTTAAGTTAAGTTCAAATAGCCTACTCGGGGACCTTCCTATTTTCGCACCCAGGTACGTGATATGAGCCCGTGCCCATTTAAACGGGAAAGACTGACTGAGGTTGGTTTCCCTATCCGCCGGTAGATTTATGTTAAGGATCTCCGACTTCTGCATATTTATCCTATAGCCGGAGAGGCCACTGTACGTCTCAAGTTCAATTAAATTTGGGAGAGAAATTTCCGGGCTAGTCACAAAGAACAGCAAGTCATCTGCGTACGCCGCTATTTTGCAGTGTCCAGAGGGCAGGTGTATGCCCTGTACGCTCTGGTTATCTCTAATGTAACAGAAGAGAGGCTCCAGCGTTAAAATGAATATCAGAGGTGACAGAGGGCACCCCTGCCTCGTCCCATTACCGATGCTGAAAGCTTCTGAAGTCGTACCCATTGACTCCCACTACTGTGGAGGGGCCATGGTATAGGCTCGTTTATCAAGCCTAGCATGTTATCCTTCAGACCAATGTGCCTTAGAACTCCAAACATAAAATCTCATTGCACTCTATCGAATGCTTTTTCAGCATCTGTTGATAGGAGGAGCGTGGGGAGATTGCGTTGGGCTGCCAGGTAAAAAGGTTCAGTGTCTTTGTGGTGTTATCACGGGCTTCCCTATAGGGCATAAATCCAACCTGGTCTAGGTGTATAACATGGTGGAGGTGCGTAGCTAAGCGGGATGCTAATATTTTCGCAAAAAGCTTAATATCGGCATTCAGGAGAGATATTGGCCTATAGCTAGAGCTAAGTGTGGGGTCTTTACCTTCCTTCGGTATTACTGCGATTCGCGCCGATAGGCTATCTCTTGGGAATGTGTTGCCTGAGCCCATTGAGTTGAATACCTCCAACATTCTGGGTGATAGCATCTCTGCAAAAGTTTTGTAGTAAATCCTGTCCAGTCCCGGGGCTTTCCCTGTGGCCGAATCTTTCAATGCTTTGGCTAACTCCTCGTGGGAGATCGGGTCCTCTAGTTCGTGCAGTATCTCCGGCTTTATATCTTTCACTTTTGTATACTGTGTGCTTACAGGTCTTGTTTGCTTATGTCTTTCAGGCGGGGCGAACCCTTTTGGCTTCTCCCGGCCCTGTATTAGTACATAACTTGTAGGCCTTGTAAAAATAATACTCCCACTTCCCTAGCGGGTTATTGGGGCATCCGGGGTTGCTATATAGCGTTATTCCCTATCGGCGTATAGCGCCGCTATAATCACCATATGGAGGCATCCCAGGATAATGTGACCGGGGTCCCTTCGGGACAAGGCCAGCTGTGTAGCGTGTGGGCAGCCTCATGCTGACGCTGACAAGGCGCGGGTCTGTGTACCCTGTGCTGAGCAGGTGCTTGCATTGCAATCTGGCCTGCCAGTGGCTGCACCTCATTTCACTTCACCTATTCCCCCAAGCTTAAATCTTACTCCTGAGTTGCATACTAGTGGGGATTCTCTGATTGTCTTCTAGACTGGCTACTGTTGAGCAGTTGATTGCTAAGTCCTTAGCGCTTAAGGCCCCTGCTAAGAAGCGGCACTTGATGCCTAATGTCACTGTTTTCCCTATGGGAACTGAGGAGTTTTGGAATCTTTGTGGCTATACCCCGTCTGATGAAGGGGAGCTCTTTTCTGATTCAGGCTCATCTGATGAGAGACCAAGGGGTCATGGCGGTTCTGGCTCTGACTCCTGGGCCCCGGATGACACTGACAGATTGACCCAGATTTTTGAGGTTCTGTCCATCTGTCTCCCTGTTGCGGCTCCCAGGCAAAGAGGGGAGCTTTTCCATACAGCAAAATCACATTTGGAATTTCCCGAGCAGGCACATTACCTTGTGCTCAAGGAATGGGAGCGCCCCAGTAAACTTCCCGGGGTTCCAAAAAGTTGGGATAGGAAGTATCCCTTTCCTGCTGAGGTGGTAAAGTGTTAGTCATCCCCCCCCCCCACCGAGGTGGATGCCCCGATCCTAGGGCTATCTAACACCTCTGTCATGCATTCCCCTGACTCCACTACCCGGCGGGATGCTGAGGACCGGCGCATTGACCAGCTGGAATCCCACGCCTTTGCATGTGCAGGGACAGCGCTGCGCCGGGCTGTGCCTCTGCCATTGCTGCTGTGGCCACTAGAACCCTTATCAGAAATACGCTTGATAGTGCCCCTGATGATTTGCCATGTGAGGTGTTTAATGCACTCGTGGTGGCTATACGCCGCTCGGTTTGGCTGCGCCAGTGGGCTGCTGACAACGCTGCCAAGAAGGCCCTTGCTGGGTTTCCCTTCAAAGGACTGCGCCTGTTTGGGACCAACTGGACCTTTTTACTAAGGGAGGCAGGTTACCCCAGCACAGGTGGCAATCTCGGCCCTTTCGGGGTCAGGGTTCCTTCTCCTCCCCTTACCGTGGTGCCAGACAGGGAAGGGGGGTTTCCTTTCCTGGGGCCCGAGGAGATTTCTGGGGTAGGGGCAGAGGACGTGGACGTCCTGGCTCCTCCTGGGGTCCCAAAGCAAAATCCTCTCCCAAGCCCCCTCAGGCATGATGGGGCGCCCTCACCCATCCGGCTGCAGCACTTTGCTCACATCTGGAGGCTTCATGTCTCAGACCGGTGGATTCAGGAGGTAGTGTCCTCCGGTTACAAGTTGGAGTTTGCTGCCGATCCCCCCTCCAAGATTCATCAGATCCCGGATTCCTCAGGACCCTGTGTCAGCTCAGGAACTGGTGCAAGGCCTCCTGGAGCTGGGGGTCATCTGCCAGGTCTCCTTAAGAGAAAAAGGCAAGGGCTTTTATTCCAACCTATTCTCAGTACCCAAAAAGGATGGTTCTGTCAGGCCCATCCTGGACTTGAAGATCCTCAACAAGTTTGTCGGGGGCAGGCGCTTTCACATGGTAACTCTGCGCTCTGCCATCACTTCCCTGCGTCAAGGGGAGTCATGACTTCTGTGGCCATCAAAGATGCTTACCTTCATATTCGTGTGTTCCCAGGTCATCAAAGGTTCCTCAGGTTCGCTCTAATGGATCAACTCTACCTATTTGTGCCTTGCCCTTTGTCCTTACTTCAGCTCCCAGGGTGTTCTGGCCAAGGTGCTGGCTGGCGTGATGTCTCTGCTCAGATGTCAGGGCATCCGCGTGCTTTCCTATCCTGGACGACATTCTCATCCCTTCCCAATCTCAACATCGGGCAGAGTTGGATACTCAGCTGGTGGTGCCCATTCTGGAGTCATTTGGATGGGTGATCAACCACCCCAAGTCCTCACTGTCCCCTTCCTTGGTAACTCCATTCCTAGGAATGAATCTGGATAAAGTTCAGGCAAGGATCTTCCTTCCTCAGCAGAAGGTGGACAGTCTGATTGCACAGGCTCAGTTCCTCCTAGTTTTTCCCCATCCCTCCATCAGGCGGGGGATGCAGCTGGTGGGCCTGATGGTGGCATGCTTCGAAGCGGTCCCTTATGCTCAGTTCCACTTGAGGCCTCTGCAACTTCACCTATTGTCCGTATGGGACAAGGACCAAGCGTCCCTGGACATGGTCTGTGTGCTCTCCCCCCTGGTCAGGAGGTCCCTCTCGTGGTGGATTGACTCAAGGAACCTGTTGGGGGTAGATCCTTTCTTACCCCTTCCTGGGAGACGGTCACCGCGGATGCCAGTCTGTCAGGTTGGGGGGGGGTTTCTGGAAGTCCCTGCAATTCCAGGGGAGGTGGGGCCCTCAGGAGGCCCACATATCTATCAATGTCTTGGAACTGCGGGCGATCAGACTAGTTCTGGCTCAGTTGACTACTCTCCTACGGGGCCTGCCTGTTCAGGTGCGCTCAGACAACCAGACGGCAGTCGCCTACATCAATCATCAGGGAGGGACCCGGAGCAAGGGGGCCCTCCAGGAAGTGTCTCTGATCCTGACTTGGGCGGAGGCCAATGCCCCTTGCATATCAGCTGTGTACATCCCGGGGGTGGAAAATCGCCTGGCGGACTCTCTGAGCAGTGGGACCTCTCGCCAGGGAGAATGGTCCCTATGCAGCAGGGTGTTTCAATCTGTGTCGCTGTTGGGGCCAACCAGATGTGGATCTGTTTGCGTCCTGCCACAATCACAAGCTCCCAGCTTTTGTCACTCTGTCCCAGGATCCTCTGGCCTTGACCTTGGATGCGCTAGCAATGTCATGGCAGGACTTTCAGTTCCTGTATGTCTTCCTTCCAATCCCCCTGCTGGGCAGGGTTCTGCGCAAGATTACTCTGATAGAGGTGCCAGCAATTCTGGTGGCCCCCAGGTGGCCAAGAAGAGTGTGGTTCGCAGACGTGGTGCAGCTGGCAGTAGATCAGTACGCTCTGCCCTTCGTGCCAGATCTGCTCACTCAGGGCTCATTACGCCATCCCAATTTACAAGCTTTGACAGCTTGGCTGCTGAAACCTCCATCTTGATGGAGAAGGGGCTGTCTTCCTCGGTTGTGGATACTTTGATTAAAGCTAGGAAGAAGTCTTCCTCTTCCATTTATTACAGGGTTTGGTGTGCCTACATTGACTGGTGTGAGTCTAAGTCTCTTCCCTGTCTTGTGTTCTCTATTCCCAAGATTCTGGAGTTCCTGCAGCATGGGTTGGAGATGGGGCTCCAACTCGGTACTCTGAAGGGTCAGGTTTCTGCCCTGGCTATTTTCTTCCAGAAGTCCTTTGCTCAGCACCCTCTGATCAGGACTTTTTTCCAGGGGGTCACTCATGTGCGCCCCCCCACGTAAGCCTATGGTGCCTGTTTGGGATCTGAACTTGCTTCTGTCAGCCTTGTAGGGTGCTCCCTTTGAACCTGTGCAGGATGCTGCCTTGGCCATTCTTACGCTCAAAGTTGTATTTCTAGTGGCTATCACGTCTGTCAGGCGTGTGTCTGAGTTGGCGGCGCTGTCCATTCAGCCCCCCTACTATGAGAGACACCAGGACAAGGTGGTGTTTCGTTTCAAACCTGACTTTCTGCCTTTCATTTGAATCCGGATATTCTTCCTTCTTTGTGCCCTAATCCTAGCAATGCTAAGGAGAGGGTTTTGCACTCTTTGGATGTGGTTAGGTGTCTGAAGTACTTTCTGGTGGCTATTGCACCTTTCTGGAAAACTGATGCTCTTTTTGTGGTCCCTTCTGGTCCTACGAAGGGTTTGGCTCCTGCCAAGTCTACTATCAGCAAGTGGATTCGTCAGGCTGTGATTCAGGCTTACTTTGCTAAGGGGAAGAATCCTCCCTTCCGACTTACTGCTCATTCCACTTGTGCTATTGGTGCCTCTTGGGCTTTTCAGCACCAGGCTTCTGTTGAACAAGTTTGCAAGGCCGCTACTTGGTCTTCTGTTCATACCTTTTCCAAGTTTTACAAGGCTGATGTTGGGGCCTCAGCTGATGCTGTTTTTGCCCGAAAGGTTCTGCAGGCGGCAGTGGTTTAACCCTTTAAGTGTCAGCCTTCCTAGAATTTTTGTCACCCTTTGTTGCCAGACCACGTTTCACTATTTTGCGCTACATATTTTCAACTTTGATTTTTGAAGGGATTTCCTGGAAAATTGTATATTGTTTTTTTCAGCAGAGTCTGAGCTTCAACATGCAATATCTTGTTTGGCCTTTTTTAGTGTATTCTCAATACTTTTGGGTGAAATATGTGCAAAAAAAATAAAAAAAAAAAATTTTATTGCGTGCGAAACCCTAATTTCTCCCGCTCACAGCGGTACCATATATGTATTGGTAGACACTCTTTCCTGCCCAGGAGACTCCCCCAAACTGAAAAGGCGCTTTAGGAGATTTTCAGATAAAATACAACTATGCTACGTGCTAAGTGCACCTTGCAGTTTTTCCAGAAAAACAACCCTTTAAATTTGAAATACCCCCCACAAATTAGATATTCTCTGGAAGTACACACCTCAAGCTTTCTAGGCGTACCAGGCTTGTTGACATGGGTGCAGTTTTCTGGAAGTAATCCCTCAATCAATTCTTTGGTTGCACAGAGTTTCCCTAAAAACAGCCCTTTACATTTGGAATATCCCCCATAAACCATATATTCCCTGAAAGTACACATGTTAAGCTTTCTAAGCGTACTGAGCTTGTTGTAGTGGGTTCATCTTTCTGGAAGTAATCCATTGAAGAATTTTTAGGTTGCACAGGGTTTCCCTAAGAAAAATTATAAAAAAAAATTATAAAAACAGAATAAAAACTGTTTTCCTAAAATATCAATATGCAAACAAGAAAAAACAAGCTAAATCTAAAAGTGCAAGGTCCCCCAAGCAGAACAATACCCAATATGCATAGGTACTATTAACCCATTCAATTGCCAGCCTACTTGAAGTTTGTCACCCTCTGACAGGTCATTTTCCCCATTTTGCGCCATTAACTGTAATTTTTGCTGGAATTTCGAGAAAAATTATGCATATTTTTTGCAGCAGAGTTTAGGCTTTAACATGAAATGTCTTGTTTGTAATTTTTCTACTGTTTTTTGAATATTTTTGCGTTAAACAAAAAAATAAATAAAATATTTTTTTAGACAATTGTCTCCTTTATTTTAAATTAAAAAATTTGTTTTATTAATGAAAACCATATTGAATCTGATAGCCCCATTTCTCCCGATTACAACGGTACCACATATGTATCGGTAGCCCCCCAAACTGAAAAGAGCACTTTATAACATTTACAAATAAAATACAACTACTATCCACACTATAAGCATAAGGGGTTAATTAAAAAAAAAAACATATGGTCCCCCCTCCCACATATGCAAAAAATTGGGTCCCCCCCCCCCCCCCCCCCTCCCCCGGGAGGGAGGACCATGTCGTGTTTTTGTTTTTTTTTTTTAAATTAACCCCTTATGTTTATAGTGTGGATAGTAGTGTGGGGGGGGGGGGGACACCCATTTTATTTTATTTTTAAGGGCTAGGGTTAGGCTAACCCTAACCCTTAAAAATAGGCGTACCAAGCTTGTTGATGTGGGTGCAGTTATTCCAAGTATGTCTCACACCCTGCTTCGGAAGTTTAATTAAACGTGGGTTATGGTCCAGTAGAGGCGAACTTCTGCAGAGATGACATAAATACCTGGGACCTCCCACACATTCCCCAGTCTTCGTCTCTGCAGTCGGCGAGCAAGTCAGAAGATGGCTGTCTCTTCCCTTGCAGGTAAGCCGGTTTTACACCCGGCCACTTTTGTCCCCATTTCTGCCCGGACCTGGTTTAAACTTGTACCCCTATGCCTCCAAGCCTGTAGGTCCGGGTGAGGGTAGGGTGCACCTTAGCAGGTGCTCTACTAGGAGCCATGCTCCTCCGTGAGACCCCATAAAAGGGGGTAGGCGGCTACCAGGTTGGTGATCCTGGTTTGGGATGCCCTGTCTGTTTTTCCCCTTCACTGCTCTGGTGGTTTGGGACCCCCCTTCCATTACTCCCTGTTCCCGCAATTGAGGGGGGCGTTTTTTCCCTTTTCCTGGTTTTAAACTTGTTTTCATGTGTATGCTTGTGTAGTAGGATGTGTGTGTGTGCTTGGAGTGCTTTTACACATGACGGGCGGGCCGGCCGCCGGGGCTGGCTCCGCAGTATGAAGGGGAGCTTCGCTCCGTTCCATTCCTGTCAGGGAAGGGGGCCATGCGCTCGGTGCGCCGGCGAGGGCCCGCCCCCCCGTTACTGGCACCTTAGTAGCGTAATTCCCACTGGTCATTGAGACTACCATAAAAAATCCCCATATGGAGGCTTCCCAGGATACTGGGCTCGGGATCCCTTTGGAGCAACCCCGGCAGTGTGTGGTTTGCGGGGGGATGATGTGCTTCTGGGTCAGCTCCGCCGGTCTCATCACCTACACCCCCACGCCTGGCTTGACCCCAAGTGATGTCATTAGCGGGGAGTCGCAATCTGATGTCTGTGCTAGACTGGCCAACATTGAAAAATTGATTGCTAGCTCTGCGGCCAGGAAGGCCTCAGCTAAAAGGCATTTGGCACCGGCTGTGCCGGGTTTTGATTATGAGGAATATGACTCCTTTGACTGGTCTGATTATTCCCCGCTGGAAGAAGGGGAATTGTTTTCATATTCATTGTTTAAGGGGTGTTTTTTGGATCATTCATGGGGGGTATTCACAATAGAGTTGTTTTTTATTGGTTATAACATGTGATAAGGATTTGTATAATAGGGGGATATGGTTCAGGTCCTCTTTAAAATGGACCAACACCCAGGATTTTGACTATCCTGGGTCTTGGTCCACTTCGGTGGGGCACCCCCGATCGGGGTGCCCCGCTGTGTGAAACCCCCCCGAACCCCCCGAAAAACTCAACCTCTCCCAGCGCCGACGGACAAGCGGCTCCTCCGCCGCCTCCCACGCGTCACTCTTGACGCGCGCGTGCCCGCGCCGGCCATTCACAGACGGCCGGCGCGGGCGCGCGAACGTCAAGAGGGGCGCGAGGGAGGCGCCGCCGAAGATGAGGTAAGGAGTTTGGGGGGGTTTCACCCCGCGGGACATCCCGATCTCGGATGTCCCGCGGGGAGGGAGGTGATCGGCCCGGGAATCTTATAGATTTCCGGGCCGATCACCCGTGGGTGTTGGCCCACTTTAAGTGCCGGCACAAATACTTAAACCGGACCTTCACCATGATTTAATGAAAAGCCCAAACTCTTAAAAAAACAATTCCTCAGCATCTAAAATTAATATATTTTACATGTTTAGTCACTAATTTATTATACTTTCCCCCACTGGGCTGCAACTCTGTTCGGGAATTTAGGATACGGGCGCCGCCATCTTGACTCAGAAGCATCACACTTACTGAGGAGAGGAGAGTGGGATAAGGTACAGGGGGGCGGGTTATACCTGTGCTTTGCTCAGACAGAGCAGAGCTGGGGTCAGGGAAAGGTCAGCAGTCCCAGAATGCAGAGCAGCACAGTCACTTCCTGTTTGCAGGCACTTCCTGTTTGCAGGCTGCCTGCAAAAATGGCAGCTTCCATAAGCCGCCATCTTGGATGTTTAAAGGCTTATAAAATGCAGTAGATGCAGGTAGGATGATTTTTAATGTGAGCAATCTGTATGTACAGGGTGTGGGAAACATATAAGATAGACTCTTATTTAGAGTGAAGGTCCGCTTTAAGTATGTATATGTAGAGAGATTTTTTCTCCCTGCACAATACAGACTTGTATTTTAATAGAATTTGATTAGTTTACAGCATTAGAACAGACACATACTATGCATATAAATAAGATATCCCATTAGTGGGAGTTTTGAGATATTTTGATGATATGATAGGGGATTAGCATTACTGTTTTTAAATGTTTTTGTGCTTTGTGTATTTGTATGTAAGTGTTTTTATGAAATTTCATGTGTAAATAAAAGTGATTTATGTTTTTGAGGATATAGGTTTGCGAGGATATAGGTTTCCTCCCCTAAGGGAGGAAGGTGTGTTTTTTTCCATGTACACTCCCAAACTAGTCATGTGTAGTAGAACCTCGGCCTTGCTTGTGGCTATACGTCGATCGGTTTGGTTGCGCCAATGGGCGGCTGATATTGCTGCGAAGAAGGCGCTTACAGGGCTACCCTTCTTGGGTATGCGTTTGTTTGGAGATAAGTTGGACTGTGGCGAAAGGAGGTAAATTGCCGCAACGCAGAAAGCAGCGCCGGCCTTTTCGGGGGGCAGGCTCCTTTAATCCTTCCTTTCGTGGCTCTTGAGCAAACAGGGGAGTTGCTTACTCTGCGTTCAGAGGTGATTCCTGGTGTAGGGGCAGAGGACGTGCCCGTCCCAGGACTGCCTGGGGTACCAAACCCAAGGCTGCTGCCAAACCATCTCAGCAATGAGGGGGCGCCCTCACCCGCACGGGTGGGGGGACTGTTACGGCTCTTCGCCCAGGTCTGGATCCGGGAGGTCATGGACAACTGGATCCTGGAAGTGGTCTCTTCCGGGTACAAGCTTGAGTTCGAGCTCCGGCCTCCTCCCAGATTTCTTGGGTTCCTTCGGACCCTTGGGCCACGCAGGGGCTTTTCTTGGCAGTGCAAAACCTTCGGGACATGGGGGTAGTCTGCCCGGTACCCTTCACAGAGAGAGGTCGGGGCTAAAAAGGATGGCTCCATAAGACCCATTCTGGATCTAAAGATTCTCAACAGGTTCATCAGAACCAAGAAATTTCGCATGGAGACTCTGCGCTCGGCCATCGACTCCCTTCGTCCAGGGGACTTTATGACGTCCATAGACATCAAGGACGCTTACCTTCATGTGCCAATCTTCCCGGGACACCAACGATTTCTCAGATTTGTGGTGGGAGATCAGCACTATCAGTTTGTGGCTCTTGCTTTTGGGCTGACCTCTGCACCAAGGGTGTTCACAGGTATAATGGCCCTTCTCAGAGCCCAGGGCATTCGCATTGTCGTATCTGGACGACCTTCTCATCACAGCATCCTCTCTCGGTCAAGCGGAGCTGGACACCAGGTTGGTGGTGTCAACGCTGGAGAGGTTTGGTTGGGTGATCAACTATCCCAAGTCTTCTCTCTCCCCGTCAAGGGAGGTTTCTTTTCTGGGCATGAATCTGGATACCATTCAGACCAGGGTGTTCCTATCTCCGTCGAAGGTGGAGACGGTTCAAGATCTGATACGTCTTCTTCTGTCCATCCCTCGCCCGTCCTTCCGGCAAGGGATGAGGCTGGTGGGATTGATGGTGGCCTGTTTCGAGACGGTTCCTTTTGCTCAGTTTCACATGAGGCCTCTTCAACTCCCATCTGTTATCGGCTTGGGACAGATGCCCTCTGTCCTTGGATCAGTCATTTGTGATGTCTCCCCTGGTCCGGCAGTCTCTTCAGTGGTGGCTGGAACCGAGGAATTTGCTGAGGGGCAGATCTTTTCTGGCCCCTTGTTGGGAGACGGTCACCACGGACAGCAGCCTGTCGGGCTGGGGGGGTTTCTCGAAGGAACATCAGTTCCAGGGGCTGTGGGGTCCTCAGGAGGCGCACATCCCCCATCAACATCCTGGAGCTGAGGGCAATTCGGTTGGTGCTGTCGCATCTGACGCATCATCTCCAAGACTTACCGGTTCAGGTTCGATCAGACAATCGGACTGCGGTCGCTTACATTAATCGCCAAGGAGAGACTCGCAGCAGGAGTGCCCTTAGGGAAGTGTCTGATTCTTGCATGGGCCGAGAGCAATGTTCCATGCATCTCGGCTGTGTACATTCAGGAGGTAGAGAACCTGGAAGCGGACTCTGAGCAGGGGGTCCTCTCGCCGAGGGGAATGGTCCCTCAACTACGAGGTATTTCTATCCATTTGTCACAAGTGGGGGTTCCCGGAGGTGGATCTCTTTGCCTCCCATCACAACCACAAGCTCCCTGCTTTTGTGTCTCTGTCCCAGGATCCTCTGGCTCTGGCAGTCAATGCCATGTCCCTTGCCTGGCGGGATCTGGGTCTCCTGTATCTGTTTCCCCCCTTCTCCATGGTAGGCAGGGTGGTGCGCAGGCTGGTTCAAGAGGGGGTGCCAGCGATCTTGGTGGCCCCAAGGTGGCCAAGACAGGTGTGGTTTGCAGACGTAGTCCGGCTTGCGGTCGATCAATTCAGGCTGCCTCTGGTTCCGGATCTGATCACACAAGCTTTGTTACCCCAATTTACAAACGCTGGCTGACGGCGTGGCTGCTGAAACATTCATCTTAAAGGAAAAGGGTTTGTCTGAAGCCGTTGTCCAGACTCTTGTCAGGGCTAGGAAGAAATCTTCCTCTAATGCGCTCTTCATCCTTTAGTTAAGACCTTTTTTTCAGGGGGTCACTCATGTGCGCCCTCCTCGCAAACCCATGTTGCCTGTTTGGGATTTAAATTTGGTGTTGTCTGCCATTCAGGGTCCTCCTTTTGAACCAGTGCAGGATTCTGCACTATCCATTTTTTCCTTTAAAAGTTGCCTTTTTGGTGGCTATCACCTCTGTTCGACATGTTTCTGAGTTGGCTGCTCTGTCCATTCAGGCCCCCTATTTTGAGAGACATCAGGACAAGGTGGTTTTCCGTTTTAAACCAGACTTCTTGCCAAAGGTTGTCTCTGCCTTTCATCTCAATCAGGACATTGTGCTTCCTTCATTGTGTACTAAACCTAGCAATGACAAGGAGAGGGCCTTGCACTCTCTGGGCATTGTTAGATGTGTAAAGTACTATCTGGTGGCTACTTCACCATTCCGGAAGACGGACGCATTTTTTGTGGTGCCCTCTGGGCCCAAGAAGGGTTTGGCGCCCGTCAAGTCTACCTTTAGTAAATGGATTCTTCAGGCCATTATTAGGGCCTATTCTGCTAAGGGGAGGGATCCCCCTTTCCAGATCACTGCTCATTCTACTCGTGCTGTTGGGGCTTTCTGGGCTTTTCAGCACCAAGCCTCTGTTGCACAAGTTTGTAAGGCTGCTACTTGGTCTTCTGTTCATACTTTTTCAAAGTTTTATAAGGATGTGCGGGCCTCAGCGGATGCAGTTTTTGGCCACAAAGTTCTGCAAGCTGCAGTGGTTTAATTTGTACACTATTGCCTGTTGGGATCCCCACCCTTTTTGGACACTGCTATTGGATGTCCCACGTGTAATTAATACTTCCGAAGCAGGGTGTGACATACTTGGAATAATACCATTTTGTGATTACTCACCTGTAAAATGGGTATTATAAGTATGTCTCACACCCTGCTTCGTCCCACCCTGAGTTGTATCTTGGATCCTCTATATGGTGAAACTTTTTTCTCATAGATTTTATTGGCTTCCTGGTCCCCTTACTGCTTTCTTATACTGGGGAATGTGTGGGAGGTCCCAGGTATTTATGGACCGGGAGGGGCTTCTTTTTTCTAGTCATCTCTGCAGGAGTTCGCCCTCTACTGGACTATAACCCACGTGTAATTAATACTTCCGAAGCAGGGTGTGACACATACTTATAATACCCATTTTACAGATGAGTAATCAAAAAATGGTATTTTTTGGAAGCGATCCCTCATTTAATTCTTTGGTTGCACAGGGTTTCACTAAAAACAAAGAATTAAAAATGCTGAATCAAAGCCCAAAAAAAACTATATGCAAACAAGACTGAATAAGGAAAATCTGAAAGCAACATCTCCGAACAGAACAATATCAACATCCATAGGTACTGTCAAGGGAAGAGTTGCCAAACACTCCAAAGTAAAGCATGGACCTATTGGTAATTTTACTTGAAAATTTCAGCTCTGCGGACAAAGTGCACTTTGTCTACCAAAACAGCCCTTACATTTGGAAGCAAGGTCCCCCGAACAGAACAATACCCAATATGCATAGCTAGGTTTAACTCTTTTTTTTTTTTTTTTTTTTTTTTTTTTAATTGTCCGCCTACTTGAGATTTTTCACCATTTTGTGGTATGCTTAACCAAGATTTTTTTTTTTTTTTTTTTTTGCTCCTGAGTTTAGGCTTTAACATGAAGTCTTGTTTGTAATTTTTCTACTGTTTTTTGTAAAATATTTTTGAATAAAAAACATGTTATTTTTATTAAAGAAACCCATATTGCATGTGAAAGCCCCACTTCTCCCATTCTCCCATTTCTTTCCCATTGGCCTTTGAGGAGGCAGGTAATGAGGGAGCTCAGGGTTAATGGCAATGTAACTTGCCAAACCCAGACCCTTGTGAACTGGTATGGGGGTCTCGTGGACCCCTTATCAGTTCACAAAGAACTAACAGAAACACACCACACAAATGGCATTTTTTTTTTTTTAAATTACTTTGTCAGCTCCTGTGTTTCTTGCTGATGCGGTGATCACTGGACAGAGAAGGGAAGAGGGAGGAGATCGGAGGTTTTCCTGCCTTTCTCCTCTGCCCAGTGATCACTGGGCATCTGAGAGCAGAACTGCCGGGAGCCAGGATAACGCCTGCCAAAAGGGCGGGGCTAGACGTTAAGATGGCGGAGCACATCGGGAAGCAGGGGGGATAGGGCATGTCGAGCCCTCTCCTGAAGAGACTTACCAGTTGGGTGGGGAAGCAGCTGTTGGAAGGCCACTTGGTTGTCTGGATTGTAGGGGGTATTGATTTGGCAAAGGATGATTTTTAAAGAGGAGCACTGGCCTAAAGTCTATAAAATCTATAAGGACCTTAGTGGGACATCCAGGTTTGTAAACTCGGCCAGTGATCCCATGGTGCATGCGTGCCCACTCGCCTCCAATTGAGGCTGCATACACAAGCCAGGAAGTGGCTGGCAAGGTGAAGCGGCCAGCAGTGCATGCTCCGTTTAGATTTACTTGCCGCTCTCGGCCAGAGCTGCTGCATAGTAAAAAAGGGAATGGAAAGCAAATGCCGGCATTATGCGATCTCAGGGATTTTGGCCCTCGGATGCATCCCTAATCAGGAGAGACATCACAAATTCCCTGGAGAGGGAGGAATAATGCATGCATTGGTCTCTAAAGCAGAACAAAGTGTCGTGCGGCTGGCCCTATGGCATCCTGAATTAGGATGCTCCTCCAGGGTGTCAATAAACGCTCACCCAACCCCCGGTCCAACGGCCCTTGCACAGGCTCCCCATTGAAGTCAATTAGAGCACTTTGCTGAAGGATATAAACACGGATTGGACAAGAGCCTGTGTATGCACCATTGGACCGAGGAGATGTGGGTTTTACTGGGGGAGTTTCACACAGTGGACCATGGGGCATTCGGGAGGCCCCAGGGCTTGGAACAAAACCTTGGAATATCAAAATCCGGGGTTTTGTTCTACTTTAAAGTGGAAATCTAGTCACCCAGTAACCCCCTCCTTGCCCCCCCCCCACCTTTCTTTGGCACTGAGGCGGGGGTTACAATAAAACAAACTCACCCCAGATCCTGCACTGTCCACACGGCAATCCAGGCAATGCCATCTTTGATCTGCTGCACAGAGCAGCTTTTCCTGCTCTATCGCAGCCCTGTCCGCCCATCCACTCGGTCTGATTTCTCTTTTCCACTAATGATTTACCCTATCTTTTACATATGGTACATTTCTCCATGGACATTGAGGATAGGATTGTTACCCCCACATCTAAACATTATGGGTTTTACCTGTTTTGTTCCAGAATCCCCTATGTCTTTTTCCTTATTCATAAGTTGCATAAATAAGCTATTCTTAATGAATAGAGAGACCCGGTAAAGAAGGTATTTAGATCGGAGGCTCCTAAGAGGCGTTATCCTTTCTCTGAAGAGGATTCTCTCGCTATATCTCTTGGGATAGATGTTCTTAGTTGGATGCACAGTTTGCTAAGGTTTCTAAGGGAGTGGGTTTGGCCTTTTGGCATCCTCAAGGACCCGTTAGGCAAGAGCATGGATTCCCTTTTAAAAAAGGGCCTGGCAGGCAGAATCTTGTTCTCTGAAACCTGTGTCGCTAGGAATTTGAATTATTCACACCAGCAGCTTAAGTATGTTAAAGCAGACTAGTAATGAAATATTAAATGTTTTACCTATTCTGTTTTCACCTGCCTCCTTTTTGTTGGATGCTATAGCTTAATCCCTAAGATTTTTGGCCCAAATCATGGCTCTGACCAATTCAGTTTGCAGGATCATGTGGCTTCGTACTTGGTCAGGGAACACAAACTCTAAGGTTTAGCAAGAAGCTCCTTTTTGGTCCGGAGCTAGAGAAAGCATTAGATAGGTCAGATTACTAGGAGTAAGGATTTTAAGAGTAGATTTTCTAATCAGTCCTCATTTATACGTTTTCTTAACAGGGATTCATTCTGAGGTGTCTCTTCTGCTAGAAGGGACAGGTTGAGAGGATCCACCATGTTGGTACCGAGCAATCTGGCTCTAAGAATCAATGACGCCGTGTCCCTTATAGGGGCACGGCTACAACCCTTTCACATTTGGTTGGAAGCCCTACTAGCTTTGCCCTTTTAATTCTTCTCTCCCAAGGAGCAGGGAGAAACGACTGGCTATCAGGAACAGCCTAGATTCTGTGTCGGACATGGGGGTGATTGTCTCAGTTCCCTGTCAGTAGTGCGGTAAGGGGGTTCTATTCGATCGAATTTCTAGTGAAGAAGACTTCGGGAGATTCCGGTTCATTCTCAGCTTAAAGAAACTTACTCTCTCGGTACATTACAGGCCTCAGGCCTTTCTGCATGGAATCCATCTTCTCTGTCAGGAATCTGCTCCCGCCGGGTTCCTTTATGGTCCCAGTAGACCTGAAGGATGCTCAAATTTTCCTGAGATTTGCAATAAAAGTAGGCGACCAAACCCTCCACTTTCAATATGTTTGTCGTCCCTTTGGTCTGGCATCAGCTCCTAGGATCTTTACCAAGGTTCTAACTGAATCTCTGGCATATTTAAGGAATCGTGGCTTATTTGGACGATCTCCTACTATTCTTAGTATACAGTACGTCCTGCTCCAAATAGAATACTTACACTTGGGTTATCCTCCGCCAGATGGCGCTGCACTGCAGAGACATGCAAAACAGGCTCCTCCTGGCCCCTCAAATACCCAGGGACCTCCCACAAATCCCCAGATTTCTCTGCAGTGCTGGCTGCAAAGACATGAAGTATCACTCTCTCGCAGGTGAGCGGGGCTATTAAAGCCTGCGGACTATGCCCACCCGTCCTCTTGTGATGTGCCTCCCAGCCTGGGCTGCGCTGGTCGGGTGAAGGTAGGCAGCACCATGCGTGCTTACGGAGCGCTGCTCCACCGCAGTCCCCCACCAAAGGGTAGGCGGTATAGGCTGATGGTGAGCCTTTATGGATGCCCCTCCCGCATTATTGCCCCATGCCCCGTGTAGCGGTGGGTCCTGTACAAAGGGCCGCCATCCTCCCTCATTCTCTCTGTAGCCTTCGGGGGGAAAGAAAGGGGGGGGGTGTCGGTGTATCGTGATTACGTGCATATGGCCTTTTTGTAATGTCTTTTGGACTAGTAGATGTGGTGTCTGCTGCCGCCGGGCGGCGGCTTTACGCTTCTGCGTTATCATTGGCTGCTCTTCTGTGGGCTTCGCACCCTTCAGGGGGGGCGGGGCCTGGATTGGCGCGCCCTGCGTAGCGGCCCGCTCTGGCCCGCCCTTCGAGGTACTCTCGGCATTTTGTCAGCGCACGCACGTGTGGCGATTTTACTTACTGCGGTCCTTAAGTTTTATGCTCATTGTAGTGTGTTTGGTTCTGACACCCCTTCGTCCTGTCTGTTTCAAGAGCTATGTGCTATGAGCCGTTCATCTTAACGACACTTGTAACAGAGGAGTGCAGCCTAGTCATCCTATATATAAGGATCAATGGCCGCTGTTCTGAGGACAGACGGGTGTAACCATTGACTTCTCCCGGCCCGGTGTAATTGATAGTTGGGCCTTGTATAATTACTCCCACTTCCCTAGTGCGTCATTGGGGCATCCAGGGTTGCTTATAGCATAAATCCCTACTGGCATATTGTGCATAATAATCACCATATGGAGGCATCCCAGGATGGGTTTCCGGGGTTCCTTTGGGACAAGACAGGCTGTGTGTAGCGTGTGGGAAGCCTCATGCTGACGCTGACAAGACACGAGTCTGTGTACCCTGTGCTGAGCAGGTGCTTGCATTGCAATCTGGCCTGCCAGTGGCTGCACTTCGTTTCACTTCACCTACTCCCCCAAGCTTAAATCTCACTCCTGTTGAGTTGCATACTAGTGGGGTTCTCAGCCTGATGTGTCTTCCAGACTGGCTACTGTTGAACAGATTATTGCGAGGTCTTAGCGCGTAAGGGCCCTGGTAGGCGTCAGGTACCGCTTCTTAATGTTACCTTTTTCCCTATGGGAACTGAGGAGTTTATGAATCTGTGTGACTATACCTCGTCTGATGAAGGGGAGCACTTTTATGATTTCAGGCTCATCTGAGAGACCAGGGGGTCATGACTATTCTGGCTCTGACCCCTGGGCCCCGGATGACACTGACAGATTTACCCAGACCTTGAGGTTCTGTCTATCTCTCTCCCTGTTGAGGCTCCCAGGCAAAAAGGGGAGCTTTTCCATACAGCAAAATCACGTTTGGAATTCCAGAGCAGGCACTTTTCCATAACCTTGTGCTCAAGGAATGGGAGCGCCCCAATAAACTTCCAGGGGCTCCAAAGATTTGGTATAGGAAGTAACCCTTCCTGCTGAGGTGGTTAAATGTCGGTCATCCCCCCCCCCCCCCTCGTGGCGGCTGCCCCGATCCTAGGGCTATCTAACACCTCTGTCTGCGTTCCCCTGATTGTACTACCCCGCGGGATGCTGAGGACCGGTGCATTGACCAGCTGGCCTCCCACGCCTTTACATGTGCAGGGACGGCGCTGCGCCTGGTCTGTGCCTCTGCTGTGGCCACTAGAACCCTTATCAGAAATATGCTTGATAGTGCCCCTGATGATTTGCCTTGTGAGGTGTTTAATGCACTCTCCAGTTGTGATGTTTTTGTAAATTTTGTCCTATCAGCATTGGATGACCCCATCAGAATGTGTGCCAGAACGTCTGCCCTCGTGGCTATACGCCGCTCGGTTTGGCTGCGCCAGTCGGCCGCTGACAATGCTGCCAAGAAGGCCCTCGCTGGTTTTTCCCTTTTAAAGGACTGCGTCTGTTGGAGACCGCCTGGACCTTTCTTGCTAAGGGAGGCAGGTTACCCCAGCGCAGGCGGCAACCTCGGCCCTTTGGGGTCAGGGTTCCTTTCCCTCCCCCTACCTTGATGCAGTACAGGGTAGGGGGGTATCTTTCCCCGGGGCCTGGGTAGAGGCAGAGGATGTGGACGTCCTGGCTCCTCCTGCGACCCCAAAAGCGAAATGCTCTCCCAAGCCCCCTCAGGCATGTTGGGGTGCCCTCACCCATCCACGTGGGGGGGATGGCTGCAGCACTTCGCCCAGGTCTGCAGGATTCATGTCTCAGACCGGTGAATTCAGGAGGTAGTGTCCTCCGGTTACAAGTTGGAGTTTGCTGCCGATCCCCTTCCAAGATTCATCAGGTCCTGGATTCCTCAGGACCCTGTGTCAGCTCAGGAGCTAGTGCAAGCGGTGCAAGGCCTCCTGGAGCTGGGGATCATCTGCCAGGTGCCTCTAAGAGAATAAGGCAAGGGCTTTTATTCCAACCTATTCACAGTACTCAATATGGATGGCTCTGTCAGGTTCATCATGGACTTAAAGATACTTAACAAGTTTTTGTCAAGGGCAGGCGCTTTCGCATGAAGAATCTGCGCTCGGCCATCTGTTCCCTGTGCCAAGGGGAGGTCATGGCTTCTGTGGATATCAAAGATGCTTACCTTCATATTCCTGTGTTCCCAGGTCATCAAAAGTCCCTCAGGTTCACTCTGATGGATCAACATTACCAATTGTGGCCTTGCCCTTCGGCCTCACTTCAGCTCCCAGGGTGTTCACCAAGGTGCTGGCTGGCGTGATGTCTCTACTCAGATGTCAGGGTGTCGGCGTGCTTCCCTATCTGGACGACATCCTCTTCACTTCCACAGTCTCTGCATCAGGCAGAGTTGGATACTCAGCAGGTGCTCCCCATTATGAAATCATTTGGATGGGTGATCAACCACCCCAAGTCCTCTGTCCCCTTCCTTGGTAACCCCATTACTAGGAATGAATCTGGATACAGTTCAGGCAAGGATTTTCCTTCCTCAGCAGAAGGTGGAAAATCCGATTGCACAGGCTCAGTCCCTCCTAGCTTGTCCCCATCCCTCCATCAGGCAGGGAATGCAGCTAGTGGGTCTGATGGCGGCGTCCTTCGAAAAGGTCCCTTATGCTCAGTTCCAATTGAGGCCTCTGCAACTTCACCTATTGTCTGTATGGGACAAGGACCCAGCGTCCCTGGACAGGGTCTGTGTGCTCTCCCCCCTGGTCAGGAGGTCCCTCTTGTGGTGGATGGACTCAAGGAACCTGTTGGGGGGGCAGATCTTTTCTTGCCCCTTCCTGGGAGACGGTCACCACGGATGCCAGTCTATCAGGTTGGGGGGGGGGGGTTCTGGAAGTCCCTGCGGTTCCAGGGGAGGTGGGGCCCTCAGGAGGCCCACACACCCATCAATATCTTGGAGCTGCGAGCGATCAGGTTAGTTCTGGCTCGCTTGACTACTCATCTTTAGGGCCTGCCTGTCCAGTTGGGGCTCGGACCCAGATGGCAGTTGCCTACATCAATCATCATGGAGGGACCCGAAGCAAGAGGGCCCTCCCAGGAAGTGTCTCTGATCCTGACCTGGGTGGAGGCCAATGTTCCCTGCATATCGGCGGTGTACATTCCGGGGGTGAAAAATCTGCTGACAGATCCTCTGAGCAGGGGGGACCTCTCGCTAGGGAGCATGGTCCCTCTGCAACGGGGGGTTCCAATCTCTGTACCACCGTTGGGGACAACCAAATGTGGATCTGTTGCGTTCCATCACCATTACAAGCTCCCTGCCTTTGTCTCCCTGTCCCAGGATCCACTGGCCTTGGCCATGGATGCCCTAGCAATGTCATGGCAGGACTTTCAGCTCCTGTATGTCTTTCCTCCATTCCCCCTGCTGGGCAGGGTTATGTGCAAGATTGCTCTGGAAGGGGTGCCAGCAATTCTGGTGGCCCCCAGGTGGCCATGGAGAGTGTGGTTCGCAGACGTGGTGCAGATGGCAGTAGACCAGTACGTTCTGCCAAGGGTGCCAGATCTGCTCACTCAGGGCCCCTTACACCATCCCAATTTACAAACTATGGCCTTGACGGCCTGGCTGTTGAAACTTCCATCTTGATGGAAAAAAGGGCTTGTCTGCCTCGGTGGTTGATACCATGGTGAAGGCTAGGAAGAAAACTTCTTCCATCTATTACAGGGTATGGCGTACCTACTTTGACTGGTGTGAGTCTAGGTCTCTTCCCTGTCGGGTGTTTTCAGTCCCCAGGGTTCTGGAGTTCTCACTGCATGGTTGGAGTCGGGACTCCAACTCAGTACTCTGAAGGGTCAGGTTTCTGCCCTCTCTGTCGTCTTTCAGAAGTCTTTTGCTCAGTATTCTTTGGTTAAGACTTTCTTTCAGGGGGTTACTCAGGTGCGTCCCCCACGTAAATGTATGTCCCTGTTTGGGATTTGAACTTGGTTTTGTCTGCCTTGCAGGGTGCTCCCTTTGCTCCTTTTCAGGATGCTGCTCTGGCTGTACGTACCCTCAAGGTTGTCTTTCTGGTGGCTATTACTTCGGATAGGCGTGTGTCTAAGCTGGCTGCTCTGTCTATTCAGCCCCCATACTTTGAGAGACACCAGGATAAGGTGGTGTTCCGCTTTAAGCTGGACTTTCTGCCTAAGATGGTGTCTGCTTTTCATTTGAATCAAGATATTGTTCTTCCTTCATTGTGCCCTAATCCTAGCAACGCTAAGGAAAGGGTTCTGCATTCCTTGGATATGGCCAGGTGTCTGAAGTATTACCTGGTAGTCACTGTGTCCTTCGGGAAAACTGATGCTCTTTTGGTGTTCCCTTCTGGGCCCAGGAAGGGTTTGGCTCCTGCCAAGTCTACTATTAGCAAATGGATCTGTCAGACTGTGATTCAGGCCTATTCTAAGGGGAAGAGTCCTCCCTTCCGCCTTACTGTTCATTCTACTCGTGCTATTGGTGCCTCTTGGGCTTTTCAGCACCAGGCTTCTGTTGAACAAGTTTGTTAGGCCGCTATTTGGTCTTCTGTTCATACCTTTTCAAGGTTTTACAAGGTTGATGTTAAGGCCTCAGCTCATGCTGTCCTTGGCCGCAAGGTTTTGCAGGTGACAGTGGTTTAAACTGTCTGCTGTTGCCTTTTTTGTTGGGGATCCCACCCTACTTTATGGACACTGCTATTGGATGTCCCAAGTGTAAGTATTCTATTTGGAGCAGGATGTACTGTATACTAAGAATAATACAATTCTGTGAAATACTCACCTGTAGAATTGTTATTATGAGTATACAGTACGTCCTGCTCCACCCCACCCTGTTTTTTTTGCATTATTCTGGATCCCCTGTATGGTGATTATCAGTTGGTGGTTAAATTCTCCCGGCTTCTTGTTCACTGCTTTTCAATGCTGTGGATTTGTGGGAGGTCCCTGGGTATTTGAGGGGCCGGGAGGAGCCTGTTTTGCATGTCTCTGCAGTGCAGCGCCATCTGGCGGAGGATAACCCAAGTGGAAGTATTATATCTGGAGCAGGACGTACTGTATACTTATAATATCAATTCTACAGGTGAGTATTTCACAGAATTGTATTTTTTGCCCCAACGGAGAGAAAGTACTCCATGATCTATTTGTAACAAGGGATTTGTTGCTTCAGCTAGTATGGGTTCTGAATTATGAAAAGTCCAGCCTAGTTCCGTCTCAGGTCATGAGTTATCTAGGTTTTGAGATCAATACAATCATTTAGAATATTTTCTTGCCTTCTTAGAAAATAAATATCTTTCAGAAAGCCGTTTAATCTTTGTGCTCCAGTCAGACGGCCCCGGTGAATCAAGTTATGAGGGTCTTGGAGTTTTTGACCACAGTCTTGCCGGTGGTAAGCTGGAGTCGGCTACATTTAAGGACTCTCCTGCTACCCATCTTGAGCACTTGGGACAAGTCTGGATCTCGTAAAGAGTTTGCCTAAGTAATGGTTGTGCGAAAACAGATTTGTCCGTGGTCTAGCTTGAAAAGATCCCAAGGAGAAAATTGTGATGATGGACGCCTCCTTGTGGGGTTGGGAGGCCCATTGCGGGTCCTTGACTGCACAGGTTAAGTGGTTCAAAAGGCTGAGTTAAGTAACATCAAACTTAAGGGAGTTGATAGTGAAAAAATAAGCCTTGTTCACCTACTCGCCCCAACTGAAGGGTCGTCTCACTCAGATCGGGATAGACAACGTAATGACTATGACATACTTGAATCGTCGGGGGGGGGGGGGGGGGCGCGCGCGCGCTCGCTATCAGCCATTCATCTGAAGGGTTGCAATAAAGACATCGAAAAATAGGCCCCTCAAATACCCAGGGACCTCCCACAAATCCCCAGAATTTCTCTGCAGTCTGGACTGCGAAGGACGAGAAATGGCTCTCTACTCGCAGGTGAGCGGGGCTATTAGCCTGTGGCCTTGTAGGACTATTCCCACCCGTTCCATTAGTTATATGCCTCCCAGCCTTGGCTGCGCTGGTCGGGTGATGGTAGGCAGCACCGCTATTAGGTGCTTAGGAGCGCTGCTCCACCGCAATCCCCCACCAAAGGGTAGGCGGTTCAGGCTTATGGTGAGCCTCTATGGGATGCCCCTCCCGCGCTATTGCCCCTTGCCCCTGTCTACCGGTAGGCCCTATATTAAGTGGCGGCTGTCCTCCCTCATTCTCCTTGTAGCCTTTGGGGGGAAAAGGGGGGGGGGGTGTAACTGTGTATGCTATGCATTCTGTGTTTTACACTTTATCATTTATTGCCTTGCGTCAGCTGCCGCGCTGGCTTGCTTTCCTTTTTACTGTCTTTCAAATTTGCCACCGCCGCGCGCCCTTTGTGACACTATGTTCCGCGCTTGGCGGCGGCATTACCTCAGGCGCTGGTGCGCCGTCATTGGCTGCTAGGCACGTCCTGGCTTCACGCTCTTCGGGAGGTATACCGACGCCATCCTTAACCTGCTTGGTTGGCCCCTGCGTGACGGACCTCTACCTACCGTGGTCCTTAAGTGCGCTCGCGGGCGGCTTTATATTCTTTTATTACTGTGTGCTTATGGTCTTTAATTCTTATGTCTTTCAGGCTGGGCGAACCCTTTGGCTTCTCCCTGCCCTTTATTAGTTATATAACTTGTAGGCCTTGTGTAATACTCCCACTTCACTAGCGGGTTATTGGGGCATCCGGGGTTGCTGTATAGCGTTAATCCCTATCGGCCTATAGTGCCGCTATAATCACCATATGGAGGCATCCCAGAATTATGTGACCAGGGTTCCTTCGAGACCAGACCGGCTGTGTGTAGCGTGTGGGCCGCCTCATGCTGACGAGGCACGGGTCTGTTACCTGTGCTGAGCAGGTGCTTGCATTGCAATCTGGCCTGCCAGTGGCTGCACCTCGTTTCACTTCGCCTATTCCTCCAAGCTTAAATCTCACTCCTACTGAGTTGCATACAAGTGGGGATTCTCAACCTGATGTGTCTTCTAGACTGGCTACTGTTGAGAAGTTGACTGCTAATACCTTGGCGCGTAAGGCCCCTGCTAAAAAGCGGCACTTAACGCCTAATGTCACTCTTTTCCCTATGGAAACTGAGGAGTTTTTTAATCTTTGTGGCTATACCCCGTCTGATGAAGGGGAGCTTTTTTCTGACTCAGGCTCATCTGATGAGAGACCAAGGGGTCTGGCTCTGACCCCTGCGCCCCGGATGACACGGACAGATTATTTACCCAGATTTTTGAGGTTCTGTCCATCTCTCCCTGTTGCTGCTCCCAGGCAAAGGGGGGAGCTTTTCCATACAGCAAAATCACGTTTGGAATTTCCCAAGCAGGCACATTTCCATAACCTTGTGCTCAAGGAATGGGAGCGCCCCAGTAAACTTCCCGGGGTTCCAAAAAGTTGGGATAGGAAGTATCCCTTTCCTGCTGAGGTGGTTAAATGTTGGTCATCCCCCACCCCCCACCCCCCGAGGTGGATGCCCCGGTTCTAGGGCTATCTAACACCTCTGTCATGCATTCACCTGACTCTACTACCCTGCGGGATGCTGAGGACCCGGCGCATTGACCAGCTGGCATCCCACGCCTTTGCATGTGCGGGGACGGCGCTGCGCCCGGTCTGTGCATCTGCCATCACTGCTGTGGCCACTAGAACCCTTGATAGTGCCCCTGATGATTTGCCTTGTGAGGTGTTCAATGCACTTTCCAGTTGTGATGTGTTGGTAAATTTTGTCCTCTCTGCCATGGATGACACCATCAGAATGTGTGCCAGAACATCTGCCCTTGTGGTGGCTATACGCCGCTCGGTTTGGCTGCGTCAGTGGGCTGCTGACAACGCTGCCAAGAAGGCCCTCACTGGGTTTCTCTTTAAAGGACTGCGCTTGTTTGGGGACCGCCTAGACCTTTTTGCTAAGGAAGGTAGGTTACCCCAGCGCAGGTGGCAATCTAGGCCCTTTCGGGGTCAGGGTTCCTTCTCCTCCCCTTACCGTGGAGCCAGACAGGGGAGGGGGGTTTCCTTTCCTGGGACCCGGGGAGATTTCTGGGGTAGGGGCAGAAGACTTGGATGTCCTGGCCCCTCCTGGGGTCATAAAGCAAAATCATCCCCCAAGCCCCCTCAGGAATGATGGGGCGCCCTCACCTATCCGGGTGGGGGGACGGCTGCAGCACTTTGCTCACGTCTGGAGGCTTCATGTCTCAGACCGGTGGATTCAGGAGGTAGTGTCCTCCGGTTACAAGTTGGAGATTGCTGCCGATCCCCCTCCAAGATTCATCAGATCCCGGATTCCTCAGGACCCTGTCAGCTCAGGAACTGGTGCAAGCAGTGCAAGGCCTCCTGGAGCTGGGGGTCATCTGCCAGGTCCCCTTAAGAGAAAAAGGCAAGGGTTTTTATTCCAGCCTATTCACAGTACCCAAAAAAGATGGTTCAGTCAGGCCCATCCTGGACTTAAAGATCCTCAACAAATTTGTCAGGGGCAGGCGCTTTCGCATGGAAACTCTGCGCTCTGCCATCAGTTCCCTGCATCAAGGGGATTTCATGACTGTGTACATCAAAGATGCTTATCTTCATATTCCTGTATTTCCAGGTCATCAAAGGTTCCTCTGGTTCGCTCTGATGGATCAACACTACCAGTTTGTGGCGTTGCCCTTTGGTCTCACTTCAGCTCCCAGGGTGTTCGCCAAGGTGCTGGCGGGCGTGATGTCCCTGCTCAGATGTCAGGGCGTCCGCGTGCTTCCCTATCTGGACAACATTCTCATCCCTTCCCATTCTCATCCCTTCCCAATCTCAACATCAGGCAGAGTTGGATACTCAGCTGGTGGTGTCCACTCTGGAGTCATTTGGATGGGTGATCAACCACCCCAAGTCCTCACTGTCCCCTTCCTTGGTAACTCCATTCCTAGGAATGAATCTGGATACAGTTCAGGCAAGGCTTTTCCTTCCTCAACAGAAGGTGGACAGTCTGATTGCACAGGCTCAGTTCCTCCTATCTTGTCCTCATCCCTCCATCCGGCAGCTGGTGGGCCTGATGGTGGCATGCTTCGAAGCGGTCCATTATGCTCAGTTCCACTCGAGGCCTCTGCAACTTCACCTATTGTCAGTATGGGACAAGGACCCAGCGTCCTTAGACGGGGGTCTGTGTGCTCTCCCCTCGGGTCAGGAGGTCCCTCTTGTGGTGGATGGACTCAAGGAACATGTTGGGGGGCAGATCCTTTCTTACCCCTCCCTGGGAGACGGCCACCACGGATGCCAGTCTGTCAGGTTGGGGGGGGTTTCTGGAAGTCCCTGCGGTTCCAGGGGAGGTGCTCAGGAGGCCCACACACCTATCAATGTTTTGGAACTGCGGGTGATCAGGTTAGTTCTGGCTCACTTGACTACTCACCTTCGGGGCCTGCCTGTTCAGGTGCGTTCGGACAACCAGACGGCAGTTGCCTACATCAATCATCAGGGAGGGACCCGGGGGCCCTCCAGGAAGCGTCTGTGATTCTGACTTGGGCGGAGGCCAATGTCCCCTGCTTATCAGCTGTGTACATCCCGGGGGTGGAAAATCGCCTGGCAGACTCTCTAAACAGGGGGACCTCTCGCCAGGGAGAATGGTCCCTATGCAGCAGGGTGTTTCAATCCCTGTGTCATCGTTGGGGCCAACCAGATGTGGATCTGTTCGCGTCCTGTCACAATCACAAGCTCCCAGCTTTTGTCTCACTGTCCCAGGATCCTCTGGCCTTGACCTCCGATGCTCTAGCAATGTCATGGCAGGACTTTCAGTTTCTGTATGTCTTCCCTCCAATTCCCCTGCTGGGCAGGGTTCTGCGCAAGATTGCACTGGAAGGGGTGCCAGCAATCCTGGTGGCCCTCAGGTGGCCAAGAAGAGTGTGGTTCGCAGACGTGGTACAGCTGGCAGTAGATCAGTACGCTCTGCCCTTCGTGCCAGATCTGCTCACTCAGGGCTCACTACGCCATCCCAATTTACAAACTCTGGCTTTGACGGCCTGGCTGCTGAAACCTCCATCTTGATGGAGAAGGGGCTGTCTTCCTCGGTTGTGGATACCTTGATAAAGGCTAGGAAGACGTCTTCCTCTTCCATTTATTACAAGGTTTGGCGTGCCTACATTGACTGGTGTGAGTCTAAGTCTCTTCCCTGTCGTGTGTTCTCTATTCCCAGGATCCTGGAGTTCCTGCAGCATCTGGTTGGAGATGGGGCTCCAACTCATTACTCTGAAAGGGCCGGTTTCTGCCCTGGTTATTTCCTTCCAAAAGTCCTTTGCTCAGCACCCTCTGATCAGGACTTTTTTTTCCAGGGGTTCACTCATGTGCGCCCCCCACGTAAGCCTATGGTGCCTGTTTGGGATTTGAATTTGGTTTTGTCTGCCTTGCAGGGTGCTCCCTTTGAACCTGTGCAGGATGCTGCCCTTGCCATTCTTACGCTCAAGATTTTCTTTCTGGTGGCTATCACTTCTGTTAGGTGTGTGTCTGAGTTGGTGGCGCTTTCCATTCAAGCCCCCTACTATGACACACACCAGGACAAGGTGGAGATTTCTGCCTAAGGTAGTATCTGCTTTTCATTTGAATCAGGACATTGTTCTTCCTTCTTTGTGCCCTAATCCTAGTAATGCTAAGGAAAGGGTCTTGCACTCTTTGGATGTGGTTAGGTGTCTGAAGTACTACTTGCACCCTTCAGGAAAACTGATGCTCTTTTTGTGGTCCCTTCTGGGCCTAGGAAGGGTTTGGCTCCCGCCAAGTCCACTATCGGCAAATGGGTCCGTCAGGCTGTGATTCAGGCCTACTCTGCTAAGGGGAAGAATCCTCCCTTCCGCCTTACTGCTCATTCCACTCGTGCTATTGGTGCTTCTTGGGCTTTTTCAGCACCAGGCTTCTGTTGAACAAGTTTGGAAAGCTGCTACCTGGTCTTCTGTTCATACCTTTTCAAAGTTTTACAAGGTTGATGTTAGGGCCTCAGCTGACGCTGTTTTTGGCCGAAAGGTTCTGCAGGCGGCAGTGGTTTAAACTGTCTGCTGCTACTTTTTTCTTGGAGATCCCACCCTACTTTATGGACACTGCTATTGGATGTCCCACGTGTAAGTAATCTATTTGGAGCAGGACGTACTGTATACCAAGAATACAATTAGTGATTACTCACTTGTAGAATTGGTATTATGAGTATACAGTACGTCCTGCTCCAACCCACCCTTGGCTTTGCATTATCTTGGATCCCCTGTATGGTGATTGTTATCATTGTTGTAGTTGATAGTTTGGGTTGTTTAATTCTCCCGGCTTCTCGTTAACTGCTTTTCAATGCTGGGGATTTGTGGGAGATCCCCCGGTATTTGAGGGGCCGAGAGGAGCCTATTTTTCGATGTCTCTGCAGTCCAGCGCCATCTGGCGGAGTAATACCCATATGTAAGTAATCTATTTAGAGCAGGACGTACTGTATACTCATAATACCAATTCTACAGGTGAGTAATCACAGAATTGTATTTTTTGCAGCTGGGAACACTCGCAAGCTGAAGACTTGTGTGCGATTTTTTTCTCTAGATCCCTTCAACCCAGCTCTTGGAATTGACTCATTTGCCCACAATTTGGCCCTTTGGTCTATTCTATGCATTTTCTCCAGTCCTTGAATACTTTTCAACAAGTTATACGGTCAGCCGGCCTTGATTTTGCTTCTCTCCCCTTGGTGGCCAAAGAGACTCAGCACTGAAAACTGTCCATTCAGAAATCTTGGGAGCTTCTGGGGAGACCAAACCTGCTATTCCAGGGACCAGTGCTTTGTCAAGATTCCCAGAGGTGTGGACACTGAAGTCGCCATGCTTCTAAGAAGGGTTTTTTTCAGACAATGTTATCAAGAACCTACTGTCCTGCAGGAAGGAGGTGACAAGGAAGTTTTATTTGAAAGTCTTGAAAACCTTTTTAAAACATGGAAGACTCAGAATAGAAGACCTTCCTTCCAGTTATACCCAATTTCTTTCAGGAGGGAGTCCATTTGAGTCTCGGTATCAGTACTCTGAAGGTCCAAGTTGCAGCTCTTTCGGTATTTTTGGATAAGCGATTTATCATCATTTTCATTGGTCAGACGCTCTTTTCTGGCAGTTATGCGTTCTAGACCAATTCGCGTGAAACTAGTACCTCAATGTGATGTGGCTAGGGTCCTGACGGCTATGATGGCTTCGCCTTTTGAACCAGTTTTGGATTTGCCTATTAAATATCCCACATGAAGGGTATTTTTAGTGGCAATTACTTCTGCCTGCAGAATTGGTGATATCCAAGCCTTATCCTGCCATCACCCCTTCAGGTTTCCCAGGATTGTGTGGTTTTAAGAGTGGACCCCTTTTTTATCTCTTCTGACTTTCATCAAACACAGGAGATTGTTGTTCTGTCAGCAGATATTAAAGATTCTTATGTGGATAAATCGTTGGACATCAGAACATGTCTTTTGGAATACCCTTGTCAAACAAAGGATTGGAGGAAGGCGGATAGCTGCTTCATTTCATATTCAGGTCCTAGAAAGGGTCATCGGGTGTCTAAGACAACATTGGCCAGTTGGATAAAGAGCGCATCCAGTTTGGCCTATAACGGATTCCCCCTGTAGGACTGTGCTTCAGGCAGCCTTTCTCGCGTATGCTGCCCTAAGGATGTTTTGAGAACTTAAGTTAGTTGCCTGGTAACTTCTTTTCTAAACATCCGAAAGGTCAGCATACAGGTTTCCCTCCCTCATCATTGGATTCATTATTCTAAGTATGTCACACACCCCACTTCAATCATTAAATATTACACTTGGGTAACTCCACCAGCAGGTGGCGACGTGCAGAGAAGTCATGAAAAACGAGCCCCTCCTGGTCTATACATTCCTGGTACCTCTCACTCATTCCCCAGTGTTTCTTCTCTGCAAGATGGCGACAAGACAGAAGAAAGAAGTCTCCTGCTTGCAGGTAGCCGGGGTAACACCCCGGCCCCCCCTTTCTGGTCTATTTCTGCCCAGTCCTTTTTTGTTTGCCTAATAGATAACAATAGAAGCCTCCCAGCTTAGGCTGCTGGCTGGGTAATGGTAGATGGCACCTAATGGTGCCTAGGAGATTAGCTCCTCCGCTAGACCCCACACGTGGGGCAACGCGGTTATCCGGCCTGGTGATCCGGATTTGGGATGCCCCGTCCCGCTGTCACCTTATTGGTGCTGTCCCTGTCCCCCGCTTGGTCCCTTTCTCCCTGCGCTAGAAAGGGGGGGGGGGGGGCGCTATGTGATTACTAGTACTTGCTGAGTGTGATTGCTGTGTGTTTGTGCTTGATTGTATTTTTATTTTACTGACATGAGGTGGATTTTGGAGAGCCTCCCCACCTCAGGCGGTGGGCAGTTGTATGGTGCCTCCTGACTGTACTACTATTTCGTGCCTGGGTAGGTTCTGCCTTGATGGGGGGCGGGGTTTGGGCGGCGCGTTTTGTCACTTTTCCGCCCGCTCCCATTTTGCACAGGTTTTTGGTAAGGTGCGGAGGTGAGGCTGGGCGCCATGTGTGTGCGGTGCCCGCTGCCTCCACTTGTGTGGTGTTATGCGGCTGTCTGGCGGGGCCGCGTCTCGCGCGCGTCCGGGAAGGGGGCGGGGCCGGAGCGCTTCGCGCACTTGAGACGGCCCGCCCTTCTTCTTCTCTTCCTCGTTCATTCTTCCCCCCCCCCCCATCTTGACGCAATCGCATACTGCGATGGGAGTACGCTGCCTTCTGCCGCCCTGGTGAGTTTATTCTTGTTGTGGGGCACATGTACGCTGTTGATGTAGCGCTTTTGGAAGTATTCCCTCAATGAATTGGTAGCCGGCTGCACGGTCCAGCGGTTAGAGCATACGCTTATGGAGTTTGTTCCCCGACGGTGCCGGTTCTAATCACACTCTGTCCTTATGTTTTAATATGTTTTTAATATGTATGCATTTAGTTGCCCGTTGGTTTTTGTTGTGCATAATTTGCATTTTTTATTCCTGTGCTGCTGCATGTTTGTCTATGGGCCATGGAGTGAATGTCGTCTTTTCCATTGCAGATCCTGGGTTCCCATACTGAAGGGGTCTCCCGGTTTTTAGATGCTTGGCTAGTTGGGGTACTGTCCCTTTATAATTACAAATCCCCCCACACGGGACATTTAAAAGGGGCATCCCGGGTCACTTATGGCATAAATCCCTGGGTAATTGCGAATACCATAATTTCACCATTATGGAGG
This sequence comes from Gastrophryne carolinensis, assembly GCA_027917425.1. Classification (NCBI taxonomy): domain Eukaryota; kingdom Metazoa; phylum Chordata; class Amphibia; order Anura; family Microhylidae; genus Gastrophryne; species Gastrophryne carolinensis. Next base: position 125,991,608 of record CM051240.1, on the reverse strand, counting down.
CTTCTAGTATAACGGAAACGGCCCTTGGGGCAATTCAGGCTATTTGGGGGTTGTGGGCTCCTCTCCCAGGGGATGCTGTCATAATATAATATGCATTCCATGTGTACGGTGGAATATTAAGCGCCAGTCCGGTACTCCGGCTTCTGGCTCCTCGCCGCCCGTGTCATCACCTACCCCTCCCCGCCAGTTCCGGACCCCATGTGACGTGGTCATGGGTGGGGATTCGCATTCCGAGGTGTGCGCCGGGTTGGCCAGCCTTGAGATAACATTTTCCGCGGTGGTTGCTCAGAGGGCCCCGGCTAAGCGGAAACACTTTCCCCCGCTCCGCAGGGTCACGATGTTGATGTGTTTGAGTCCTTGGACTGGGCCGATTGCCCCCCGGCTGAGGAGGGGGAGCTCTTTGAGGATTCGGATGAGCCTAATGTCCAACAATTGCCCGGCGCTGCGGGTGACCAGGTTGCTGGGGTGGCCTTCGACACTCCTTCAATATTGGCTCAATTGTTGTGTCGGTTCCTACGCCTAAGGGTGAGTTAATTGACGTGGACTGGCCACGCTTGGAATTCCCAGTCCACGAATTTTTGAGGATGTCATACTTAAGGAATGGGTGCAGCTTACCCGTTTTGCTGGTGTTACGCCTAGTTGGGATAAAGAGTATCCTTTCCCGGCTGACTTGGTTAAGCGATGGTCTTCTTCCCTGTGGTCGATGCTCCGGTTTTGGGGCTGTCCAACACGGCTGTGTTGCACTCTCCTGACTGTACTACTATTTAGGATGGTGAGGATCGCCGGAGTGACCAGCTGGCTAGCCACGCCTTTGTCGGTTTTGGTTCGGTTTTGTGGCTGGTTTTTGTGCTTCGGCACTTTTGATGTTGGCTGCAAGGTCCTTTATCAGGGACTTGCCGTCGGGCCTTGATCCTGTTTGTGAAGAGTTTGAGGCTCTCAAGCGTTGTGAATCGTTTGTTCTTGCCGCTCAGGTTGATGCCACGGTGATGTGTAGTAGGATCGCGGCCTTGTTGGATGGCTATCCGGAGGTTGGTGTGGCTGCGGCAATGGACTGCTGGTCTTTTTTATTTAAAAAAAAAAAAATAAATAAAAAAATCATCATGACTCTTCCCTTTTTTTTTTTTTAGTGTTTGTGACGTTTTGGTGAGAAATTGGATTCTGTTGCCAGGGGAGGTAAGTTGCCTCAGAGTAAGTGACTATGCCATTCCTTTCAGGGGGGGCGGCTTCTTTTAATCTCTCCTTTCGGGGAGCCAGAGCTGGCAGGGGCGCGGCCTTTCCCTGTTTTTCGGGGTGCCGGTTGGAACCAGGGTAGAGGCCGTCCCGGTCACTCCTGGGGCTCCAAGCCAACACCCGCTGCCAGGCCCGCTCAGCAATGAGGGGGCGCCCTCATCCATGCGGGTGGGGGGACGATTGCGACACCTCTCCCAGGTAAGGGACCAGGCGGTCTCGGTTAGATGGATTCGGGAGGTGGTGTCGTCCGGTTACAAGCTGGAGTTCGAGTCCCGACCTCCTCCAAGGTTTTTCAGGTTTCATGTGCCCACAGATCCTTTGGCCACGCAGGGGCTCCTGGCGGCGGTAAGAAATCTTCTGGACATGGCAGTCATCTGCCCGGTTCTGTCCTCTGTTGTGGGCCTCGGGTATTATTCGAATCTCTTTACAGTGCCTAAGAAAGATGGATCGGTGCGTCCTATCCTGGATCTGAAGTTCCTCAACAGGTTTATACGTTCTTGGAAATTTCGCAGGGGAACTCTGCGCTCTGCCTTCACTTCTTTTCGGCAGGGGGACTTCATGACGTCCGTAGACATCAAGGCTGCCTGCCTTCATGTTCCTATCTTTCCGGCTCATCAGGCCTTATCTCGGCTCCAAAGGTGTTCACCAAGGTTCTGGCCGTAGTGATGGCCCTTCTCAGGGCTCAGGGGATTCGCATCGTGCCTTATCGGGATGACCTTCTCATCATGGCTCCTTTCTTCGGTCAATCGGAGACGGACACCAGGTCGGTGGTGTCCTCTCTGGAGAGTGACGGCTGGGTGATCGACTATCCCAAGTCCTCCCTCACTCCGGCCAGGGTGGTGTCCTTCCTGGGGATGTCCTTGGATTTTTGTCAACACAAAGTGTTTCTGTCTCAGCCCACGGTTCTCTCGATTCAGGAATTGGCGCAGTTTCTTATATCCAATCCTTGCCTGTCCGTCCGATTGGGGATGAGACTGGTGGGGTTGATGGTAGCCTCCTTCGAGGCGGTGCCCTTTGCTCATTTTCGCACAAGGACGCTTCAGCTTCATCTTTTGGCGTCTTGGGATCGGCGACCGCGGTCGTTGGATCGGTCCTTCCGGATGTCCCCTCGGGTTTGGCAGTCTCTTCTGTGGTGGGTGGTCTCAGACAATCTTCTGAAGGGTAGGTCATTTCTGACCCCGCTTTGGGAAACTGTCACCACGGACGCCAGTTTGTCAGGATGGGGAGTTTTCTGGAAGGATCTTCGGTTCCGGGGGCGGTGGGGCCCTCAGGAAGCCCACTTGCCCATCATTGTTCTGGAGTTGAGAGCCATCAGGTTGGTTCTGTCTCACTTGACGCAGCATTTACAGGACCTGCCGGTTCAGGTTCGGTCGGACAATCGGACGGCGGTTGCTTACATCAATCACCAAGGAGGGACTCGCAGTCTGGGTGCTCACAGAGAGGTGTTTCTGATTCTAGTTTGGGCAGAGACTCATGTCCCTTGCATCTCGGCAGTGTACATTCCAGGAGTGGAAAACACGGATGCGGACTTTCTGAGCCGGTGTTCGTCTCGCCGGGGGGAATGGTCTCTCCATCCCTGGGAGTTTCGGTCGCTTTGTCTCCGGTGGGGGACGCCGGAGGTGGATCTGTTTGCCTCTCGTCACAAGCTTCCGACATTCATGTCGCTGTCTCAGGATTCTCTGGCTCTGGCGGCAGATGCCATGTCCCTGAGCTGGAGGGACCTGGGGTTTCTTTATCTGTTTCCTCCGATTCCCATGCTAGGCAGGGTGCTGCGAAAGTTGGTTCTGGAAGGAGTTCCCGCCATTCTCGTGGCCCCAAGGTGGCCAAGGCGGGTGCGTTTCGCAGACATCGTTCGTCTGGTGGTGGATCAGTTCGATCTGCCTCTTCGGCCGGATCTTCTCACTCAGGGCCAACTGTGTTACCCCAGTTTACCAAAGCTGGCTTTGACGGCTTGGCTGCTGAGACCTCCATCTTAAAGGAGGAGGGTCTTTCGGATTCGGTCATTCGGACTCTTATTAGTGCCAGGAAGAGATCCTCTTCTTCCATCTATTATAGGTCTTGGAGATCTTATATTGATTGGTGTGAGGCTAGGTCTTTACCTTGCCGGGTCTTTTCTGTTTCTAGGATTTTGGAATTTCTTCAATCAGGGCTGGACTCTGGTCTTCAGCTGAGTACTTTGAAGGGGCAGGTCTCTGCCTTGTCTATCTTTTGCAAGTCATCCTTTGGTCAAGACTTTTTTCCAGGGGGTTTCGCATCTGCGGCCTCCTAGGAAGCCGTTGCTCCCTGTTTGGGATTTGAATTTGGTTCTCTCTGCTCTTCAGGCTCCTCCTTTTGAGCCTTTGCGGGATATTGCTCTGTCCACTCCGACTCAGAAGGTTGCCTTTCTGGTGGCCATCACTTCGGTTCGGCGTGTTTCGGAGTTGGCAGCCTTGTCTATTCAGGCTCCTTATTTTGAGAAACATCAGGACAAAGTGGTTTTTCGTTTCAAGCCAGACTTTCTCTCTAAAGTGGTTTCTGCTTTTCATCTGAATCAGGACATTGTTCTTCCCTCCTTGTGTCCTAGACCTGGGAATGACAAGGAGAGGGCGTTGCATTGTTTGGATGTGGTACGTTGTGTCAAGTACTATTTGTGTATTACGTCTTCGTTTCGTAAGACTGATGCCTTTTTCGTGGTGCCCTGTGGGGCTAGGAAAGGTTTTGGCTCCGGCTAAGTATTCCATTAGTAAATGGATTCGTCAGGCGGTTATTGGGGCCTACTCTGCCAAGGGGAAGGATCCCCCTTTTCGTGTTACTGCTCATTCTACTCGTGTGGTTGGAGCATCCTGGGCTTTTCAGCACCAGGCTTCTGTTGAACAAGTTTGTAAGGCTGCTACTTGGTCTTCGGTTCACATTTTTTCCAAGTTTTATAAGGTTGATGTGCGGGCCTCAGCGGATGCGGTTTTTGGCCGCAAGGTTCTGCGGGCTGCAGTGGTTTGGGTTTTGCATTATTGCCTGGTTGGATACCCGCCCTTTTCTGGACACTGCTGTTGGATGTCCCAAGTGTAATATTTAATGATTGAAGTGGGGTGTGTGACATACTTAGAATAATACCATTTTGTGAATACTCACCTGTAAAATGGTTATTATAAGTATGTCACACACCCCACTTCACCCGCCCTTTTGGTATCCCGGATTCTTTATAGGGTGAAGTTTTCGTTTACAGTTTGAGGGTTTTTTCCTGGTACCTTGTTTGAATACTGGGGAATGAGTGAGAGGTACCAGGAATGTATAGACCAGGAGGGGCTCATTTTTCATGACTTCTCTGCACGTCGCCACCTGCTGGTGGAGTTACCCAAGTGTAATATTTAATGATTGAAGTGGGGTGTGTGACATACTTATAATACCCATTTTACAGGTGAGTATTCACAAAATTGTATTTTTTCATGCTTAATTACCTGTTTTGGTCTCTCTTGTACTTTGCAGATCTCTAAAACAACTGGAGGCTGGGGGAGGAGCCAAAGTTTTTTTATTCTTCTCTGGTGGTCATGTGTTCTACCTAGGGGCGGATCCATAAAGTCTCAAGAGTATGCTGCCCTTTTAGATGTTTAGAAAATGGGTCGGCTGTTTACCAGGTAACTTACGTTTTTTTTCCTCCCCCTCTAGAATCCGGAGCTGCTGTTTGTGAGTTCTTTCTGAAATCTGCTTGCGGCAAAGGTAAATAATGTGCCAAATGTGTTTCTACCTAAATGGAATTTGATGTTTATATTTTTTTTTTACATGTTTCTTTGTACTTTAAAATATTGTGGAACTTAGAGCAGAGGTGGGGGGGGGGGGTGTATATGTCTTCTTAAACCAGACCAACAGCCTGGCACAGATGGGAAAGAAAAATCCCCAAATCTCACTTGCCTCATTTACATAGTGATACTTAAACTGGACCTTCACCATGATTTATTGAAAAGCCCAAACCCTTAAAACATGATTCCCCAGCATCTAAAGTTAATATATTTTAAGTTTTTAGTCACTTATTATTTTTTCTCCCACTGGGCTGCAACTCTGTTCAGGACTTTAGGATACGGGTGCCACCATCTTGACTCAGAAGCATCACACTTACTGAGGAGAGGAGAGTGGGATAAAGTACAGGGGGGCGGGTTATAGCTGTGCTTTGCTCAGACAGAGCAGATCTGGGGTAAGGAAAAGGTCAGCAATCCCAGAATGCAGAGCAGCACAGTCAGAAGGCACTTCCTGTTTGCAGGCTGTCTGATGTTCCATGAGCTGCCATCTTGGATGTTTAAAGGCTCATAACATCCTGTAGATGCAGGTAGGATGATTTTTAATGTGAGCACTTTGTATGTACAGGGTGGGGGAAACATATAAGATAGGCTCTTATTCAGAGTAAAGGACCGCTTGAAGCATTGTTGGCACTTAAAGCGGTCCTTCATTCTGAATAAGAGCATAGCTTATATGTTTCCCACACCCTGCACATACGGATTGCTCACATTAAAAATCATCCTACCTGCATCTACTGCATGTTATGGGCCTTTAAACATCCAAGATGGCAGCTCATGGAACATCAGGCAGCCTGCAAACAGGAAGTGCTGCTCTGCATTCTGGGACTGCTGACCTTTTCCTGACCCCAGCTCTGCTCTGTCTGAGCAAAGCACAGCCATAACCCGCCCCCTGTACTTTATCCCGCTCTCCTCTCAGTAAGTGTAATGCTTCTGAGTCATGATGGTGGCGCCCGTATCCTAAAGTCCTGAACAGAGTAGCAGCCCAGTGGGGGAAAGAATAAAAGGTGACTAAAAACTTAAAATTTATTAATTTTAGATGCCGGGTAATCGTTTTTAAGGGTTTGGGCTTTTCAATAAATCATGGTGAAAGTCCGGTTTAATTTTGCTGCTGCATCCACTCAAAGCTAAAAACTCTGCTTCACTGCTTTTTCTAGTGATGGCAACTATTTTGGAGCTTTCTTTCCCAGCATCTCAGCCATGCTGCTGTCCGAATTCAACTGCCATAACTGATAATGCGCAGTGACAGGAAACCCAGCAGCACTCCTGTTTGTAGGGGCCTGCAAAGGCATAAGCCACCATTTTTTGTTTTTGAAATTTACCACAGCATGAGTTAGAGGTAAATTAATTATTCCAAGTATGTCTCACACCCTGCTTTGGAAATATTAATTAAACGTGGGTTATAATCCACAAGAGGGCGCTTTTACTGCAGAGATGGCAAAAAAAAGAAGCCCCTCCCAGTCCATAAATACCTGGGATCTCCCACACATTCCCCAGTATAGTCTCTGCACTGAAGGCGATGACAGTCAAGATGATGGCTCTTCTCTCCTTACAGGTAAGCCAGGGAACACCCGGCCCCCATTTTGTCCTATTTCCACCCGGACCCTCTTTTAAATGACATTAAGCCTCCCAGCTACGGCTGCAGGTCCGGGTGAGGGTAGGTAGGTAACACCTATTAGAGGTGTTTGACTATGGAGCCATGCTCCACCGCAAATCCCCCCACCAAAGGGTAGGCAATTGTCAGGTTGGTGATCCTGAAGTGGGATGCCCTGTCCGTTTTTAAAGCCCTCACTACATAACCTAAATGTAGTGATCGGCTTCCCCCCTTACCCCCTGTTCCCGGTTGGGGGGTGGGGGGAGCGGTATGTATATTGGATATATATGTATTTATTATTGTGAATGTTTTAAGTGTGTGTGTGTGTTTACTATAGCACTGGCGCCGTCCAGTGCGGCTTCCATCTTCTCTGCATAAGATTCCTGTCACGTCGCAGCCGGCTTCCACATGGTGGGGAGCTCGGCTGGTTGTATGCTCTGCGGGGAGGGAGGCGGCGTGGCCCAGTGCTTGGCACACTGCCCGCCCCCTTCGCTCCCTCTTGTCTTTGACCACCGACGGAGGTCCGGCTCCCGTTTGACTGGGGAGCGCGGCTGCCTCGTAGGTCCTCGGCATTGATAGGGGGCGTTGCCTAGTGCTCGGCGCTACTCTGGCGGCCGCTCCTTTGGCTCTTAGTATGGAAAGACTCTGTGCTTGGAGGGGGCGGGGCCTAGCGCTCGGCGCGATGTACAGACGGTCCGCCCTCCTTCGCTCTCTTCTTCTGTCCCCTTCTGGTCGCCATCTTGTCACCCATAGTGTGGGTGAGTGATTGTCTAATTTATGTGCATGTATTTTATGTGGGTACATTACCTTTTTGTCATGTGCTTCCTCTGTGGCTTGGGGGCTGCATTGTATGATAATTGTATTTTAGATATATAATTATTTATATATGTTATGCGGGTGATGATTTTGTCCTCCGGGGGAACTTCCCAATTTAGCGCTTCCCCTGGTCCTGTGGCCTTTTCCTAATTTTAAGGGTGCATAATGCCATCTCATAAATTACCTTATAGAAAAATCCTCCCACTAACGGACATTTAAGGGGCATCCCGGGTAGCTCAACAGCGTAATTCCCATTGGTCATTGCGACTACCAAAAATCACCTTATGGAGGCTTCCCAGGATTCTGTGTTCGGGGTCCTCTTGGGACAACCCCGGCTGTGTGTGCTATGTGGGGCATCCCTTTTGGGGGATAATGTGCAAATTTGTATACCTTGTGCACAACAGGCTCTTGTGCGGCAAGTCGGGCGGACGGTTCTATCCCGCTGGCCTCATCACTTACACCCCCACGCCTGGTTATGACCCCAAGTGATGTATGCGCAAGACTGGCCAACATTCAAAGAATGATTGCTAGCTCTGCGGCCAGGGAGGTCCCGGCAATTGGCGCCCGTGGCGGCGGCCTGTGATTATGCTGATTTGGAACCATTTGACTTGTCTGTTCCCCGCTCGAGGAAGGGGAACTTTTCCCAGACTCTGACTCATCTGAGGATCGGCAGTACCCCGGCGCTGATGCCGGTCCAGAGCGCGGGGATACTGTCGACACCCATAGGCTCCTTACTCAAATTGTTGAGGTACTTGCCATTTCACCTCCTGCGGAGCCCCCTCCGCAACGGGGGGAATTTTTTGGGACCGCCAAACCCCGTTTGGAGTTCCCGGATCTGAAGCACTTTAACAATCTGATCCTTAAGGAATGGGAAAAGCCTAGCCGGCTCCCTGGTGTTCCTCACGGGTGGGTTAGGAAGTATCCCTTTCCTGTTTGATGTGGTTAAACGCTGGTCGACACCCCCAGAGGTCGACGCGCCCGTCCTGGGATTGTCCAATACTTCAGTCGTGCATACCCCAGATTCCACTACCTTGATGGATAGTGAGGACCGACGTCTCGATCAATTGGCTTCACATGCCTTTGCTTGTGTGGTTTTCGGCCTTGCGTCTGGTTTGCTTCTGCGCTCACGGCCGTGGCTACTAGAGCTCTGATTAGGGGCCTTTTGGATGGTTCCCAATTGGATCCTTGCAGTGAGGAGTTTACAGCCTTGACTCATTGTGAGATGTTAATTGCTTTTGTCTTAGCCTTGGATGATACTATATCCGTATGTGTAGCAGGACCTCGGCATTGCAGGTTGCTATACGTCGGTCGGTCTGGTTGCGCCAGTGGCCGGCCGATTAATGCTGCTAAGAAGGCGCTCACAGGACTTCCCTTCGTGGGTCTGCGCCTGTTTGGTGATCGTTTAGACTCTGTTGACAAAGGGGGTAAGTTACCTCAACGCAAGAAGCAGCGCCGGCCCTTTTGGGGTTCGGGCTCCTTCAACTCCTCCTTTCGTGGTTCTCTGTCAGGCAGGGGAACGTATTTCACTGCATTCCGAGGAGATTCCTGGGGCAAGGGCAGAGGACATGCCCGACCTGGGACTTCCTGGGATACTAAACCCAAATCCGTTGCCAAGCCCGCTCAGCAATGAAGGGGCACCTCACCCTTGATGGTGGGGGGACGGCTGCAGCTCTTTGCTCAGGTCTGGTCCCTAGAGGTCAGACATCTGGATCCGGGAGGTAATTTCCTTCGGGTACAAGCTGGAGTTTGCATGCCGGCCTCCTCCCAGATTCATCAGGTCTCAGGTTCCGTCGGACCCACGGGTGGCACAGGGTCTTTTTCTGGCGGTGCAAAACCTTTGGGATATGGGGGTAGTTTGTCCGGTTCCCCCCACAGAGAGAGGTTTGGGTTTCTATTCCAACCTCTTTACGATGGTTCCATAAGATCCATTTTGGACTTGAAAACTCTCAACCGGTTCATCAAAACCAAAAAATTTCGCATGGAGACTCTGCACTCTGCTGTCGACTCACTGCGTCCGGGGGACTTTATGACCTCAATAGATATCAAGGACGCTTGCCTTCATGTGCCGGTCTTCCCGGGACACCAAGGGTTCCTCAGGTTCCTGGTAGACAACCAGCACTAACAGTTTGTGGCTCTTCCCTTCGGGCTGACTTCGGTGCCCAGGGTGTTCACCAAGGTTTTGGCGGGCGTGTTGGCTCTTCTCAGAGTCCAGGGCATTCGTATCTTGCCTTACCTGGACGACCTTCTCATTACGTCATCCTCTCTCCACCAGGCGGAGCTGGACACCAGAACGGTGGTGACGGCGCTGGAGAGGTTCGGGTTGGTAATCAATTACCCCAAGTCCTCTCTATTCCTGTCAAGGGTGGCTTCGTTCCTGGGCATGATTCTGGATACCATTCAGACCTGGGTTTTTCTTGCGCCCTGTTGGGAGACGTTCACCACGGATGCCAGTCTGTCAGGCTGGGGAGGCTTCTGGAGGGAACATCCGTTCCAGGGGCTGTGGGGTCCTCAGGAGGCCCATATCACCATCAACATTCTGGAGCTGAGGGCGGTTCGGTTGGTGCTGTCGCAACTGACACATCGCCTTCAGGGCTTACCAGTTCAGGTTCGCTCCGACAATTGGACAGCGGTCGCTTACATCAGTCACCAAGGAGGGACTCGCAGCAGGAGTGCCCTCCGGGAGGTGTCTATGATTCTTGCTTAGGCCGAGAGCAATGTTCCGTGCATCTCAGCAGTCTACATTCCAGGGTGAAGAACCTGGAAGCGGACTCCCTGAGCAGGGGGACCTCTCGCCGGGGGGAATGGTCCCTCAGCAACAAGGTATTTCTATCCCTCTGTCGCAGGTGGGGGAGGCTGGAGGTGGATCTGTTTGCCTCTCGTCACAATCACAAGCTTCCGGCATTTGTGTCTCTGTCCCAGGACCCTCTGGCTCTGGCAGTGGATGCCATGTCTCTGTCCTGACGGGAGCTTGGTCTCCTGTATCTGTTTCCTCCCTTTCCCATGGTGTTCAAGGTGGTACGCAAGCTGGCTCAAGAGGGTGTGCCAGCAATCCTGGTTGCCAAGACAGGTGTGGTTCGCAGACGTCGTCCGGCTGGCGGTCGAACAATTCAGGCTGCCTCTGGTTCCGGATCTGATCACACAAGCTTTGTTACCCCAATTTACAAATGCTGGCTTTGACGGCGTGGAACCTTCATCTTAAAGGAAAAGGGTTTGTCTGAAGCCGTTGTCCAGACTCTTGTCAGGGCTATGAAGAAATCTTCCTCTAATATCTATTACGGGACCTGGCGGACCTACATTGATTGGTGTGAGGCTAGGGCCTTTCCTTGTCAGGTGTTTTCCTTTCCTCGGTTTTTGGAGTTTCTTCAGCATGGTCTGGACATGGGTTTTCAACTTGGCACCCTTAAGGGGCATGTGTCCGCTCTGGCGGTTTTCTTTCAGAGAACTTTCGCTCTTCATCCTTTGGTTAAGACCTTTTTTCAGGGGGTCACTCATGTGCGCCCTCCTTGCAAACCCATGTCTGTTTGGGATGTAAATTTGGTGTTGTCTGCCCCTCAGGGTCCTCCTTTTGAACAAGTGCAGGTTGCTGCACTATCCATTTTCACCTTAAAAGTTGCCTTTTTGGTGGCTATCACCTCTGTTCGACGGGTTTCTGAGTTGGCGGCTCTGTCTATTCAGGTCCCCTACTTTGAGAGACATCAGGACAAGGTGGTTTTCCGCTTTTAAACCAGACTTCCTGCCAAAAGTTGTCTCTGCCTTTCACCTCAATCGGGACATTGTGCTTCCTTCATTGTGTCCTAAACCTAGCAATGACAAGGAGAGGGCTTTGCACTCTCTGGATGTCGTTAGATGTGTAAAGTACTATCTGGTGGCTGCTTCACCATTCCGGAAGACGGACGCCTTCTTTTGGGGTGCCCTCCGGGCCCAAGAAGGGTTTGGCACCCGTCAAGTCTACCATTAGTAGATGGATTCGTCAGGCCGTTATTAGGGCCTACTCTGCCAAGGGGAGGGATCCCCCTTTCCAGATCACTGCTCATTCTACTCGTGCTGTTGGGGCTTCCTGGGTGCTTCAGCTCCAGGTCTCTGTTGAACAAGTTTGTAAGGCTGTTACTTTGTCTTCTGTTCATACTTTTTCCAAGTTTTATAAGGTTGATGTGCGGGCCTCGGCGGATGCTGTTTTTGGCCGCAAAGTTCTGCAAGCTGCAGTGGTTTAATTTGTGCACTATTGCTGTCTCCTCCTTGCAGGTAGCCGGGTTAACCCGGCCTTTTGTTTCTATTGCTGCCTGAACCTTTTTTAATTTAAACTATAGCAGTATGCCTTTGTTTCTATTGCTGCCTGAACCTTTTGTTTCTATTGCTGCCTGAACCTTTTTTAATTTAAACTATAGCAGTATGCCTCCCAGCCTAAGCTGAAGGTCCAGGCAATGGTAGGCTTCACCTTATGGTGTATATGGGAGCTTGCTCCCCCGTGAGACCCCATACAAAGGGGTAGGTGGTGTCCGGATTGGTGATCCTAGCTTGGGATGCCCCGTCCCTCTTACCCTTTCACCTATTGGTTTGGGTTCTACCCCCTACCGTGTCCTTCTTTGCGCCTTGGTGGGGGGGAGGCCTTTTCTCCTGTGGGTTGTTTTACTTTGTTTGGGGGAAAAGGTGTGTGGATTGTGTGTGTGTGTTTGTATGTGTTTTTGCGGCCGTAGTTGCTGGGCCGGTTTCACTTTCAACAGGTGCAGTTAAGGAGGGGGCGGGGCCGGGCGCTCGGCGTGCTCGTTGTGGCCCGTCCGCCCCCCTCGAGGCCGGCTTCTCTCAAGCACTCTTTCCGGCCTCGCTGCCTGCTTTGCTGCTCTCCCTCTCATTCCCTTGCTGCTGTGAGGGTTGACGGTCGCTGCGGTGAGTGGATTTTATTTTTCACCATTTTTAACTGTCTTATATGCTGTGTGATGTGCATGTTGACACTTATGTCTGTTCTCATGTCTTCTAGGTGGGATCCCTTCTTTTGAAGTTTAAAGAAGGAGTTCTCCTGGTCCTAGGGTCCCTTAGAGTTTAATTTAGGGTTCCCAAAAAAAAAAATAATCCTCCCACTTGGGACCTGAAGGGGCATCCCGGGTAGCTTAATAGCGTAAATCCCTCTGGTCATTGCGACTACATTAAAATCATCATATGGAGGCTTCTCAGGATACCGGGCTTGGGCTCCCCTCGGGGCAACCCCGACAGTGTTTGGGTTGTGGGGCGTCCCTTGCGGGGGATAATATACTTGTTTGCATACCTTGTGCTCAGCGGGCCATAACGCAGCAGTCGGGGTCCCGGCCTCATCTCCTTCCCCACCCTGCCTTATCCGTACCCCTAGTGATGTTGTCACAGGTGGGGAGTCGCAATCTGATGTATGTGCCAGACCGGCTAATATTGAGAAATTTATTTCTGGCTCTGTTGCCAGAAAGGCCTCGGCTAAGCGAAAGCATTTGTCTCCAGCCGCGCCGGCCTTTGAGTTTGATGATTATGATTTCCTTGACTGCTCTGATTATTCCCCGCTAGAAGAGGGGGAATTATTTGAGGATTCTGAGGCTTCCGAAAATCAGCAGTTTGTTGGTGCTGATACTGAGCAAGGGCAGGGGGATGCTGTGGATACCCCGAAGATCTTGGCTCACCTTTGAGGTTCTGGCAATTTCTCCTCCTGAGGAGGCCGCTCCTCAAAAAGGGGAATTCTTTGGGACTTCTAAGCTGCGCCTGGAGTTCCCAAATCAAAAGCATTTTGATGGCATTATTCTTAAGGAATGGGAGAAGCCTACTCGGCTTCCAGGTATTCCTCAAGGTTGGGATAAAAAGTATCCCTTTTCGGTGAACGTGGTAAAACGATGGTCGTCCCCTCCCGAGGTGGATGCCCCGGTGCTCGGGTTATCCAATACTTCTATTTTGCATTCTCCTGACTCCACCACTCTCAAAGATGGTGAGGATAAACGCATTGATCAGATGGCTTGCCACGCTTTTGCTAGTGTCGGTTCAGCCTTGCGGCCTGTTTGTGCTCCGGCGCTTTTGGCAGTTGCTACCAGGTCTGTGGTTAGAGACCTGTTAAGTACCTCCAGGCTTGACCCGGCTAGTGATGAGTTTGCTGCCCTTAAGCGGTGTGAATTGTTCATGTCCTTTGTGCTTGCCGCCTTGGATGACACCATGGTCATATGTGGTAGAACCTCGGCCTTGCTTGTAGCTATTCGGCGGTCGGTATAGTTGCGCCACTGGGCGGCTGATTTTGTGGCCAAAAAGTCACTTACAGCACTTCCCTTTGTGGGATTGCGGCTCTTTGGAGAAAGATTAGATTCTGTCATGAAAGGAGGGAAGTTACCTCAGCGTAAGAGGCAACGTTGTCCCTTTCGGGGGGCGGCCTCCTTTAACCCTTCCTTTCGTGGTGCCAGAACTGGCAGAGTTTTGGCCTTCTCTACCCTCAGAGGTGATTCCTGGAGTAGAGGCAGAGGTCGTGCCCCTCCAGGTCACAATTGGAGTTCCAAACCCAAGCCCGCTGCTAAGCCAGCTCCGCAATGAGGGGGCGCCCTCACCCCAGACGGCTGTGGCATTTCTTCCAGGTCTGGGACCAGGAGGTCTCAGACAAATGGATTCTGGAAGTGGTGTCTTCCGGTTACAAGCTGGAATTCGAGATCCGGCCTTCTCCCAGATTCTTCAGGTCTCAAGTGCCTTCGGATCCACTGGCTGCACAGGGGCTCCGGGCAGCAGTAAGTTATCTGCTGGACATGGCTGTCATTTGCCCAGTGCCTTTCGCGGAAAGGGGCTTGGGATTCTATTCCAATGTATTCACAGTGCCCAAGAAGGACGGCTCCGTTCGACCCATTTTGGATCTGAAGCTCCTCAATTGGTTTATCCGCTTCAGGAAGTTTCGCATGGGAACCTTGCGGTCAGCCGTCTATTCTCTTCGTCAGGGGCACTTCATGACGTCCATAGACATCAGGGATGCTTATCTGCATGTACCTGTCTTCCTGGCACACCAGAGATTCCTCAGGTTCGTGGTGGAAGATCAGCATTTTCAGTTTGTGGCCCTTCCATTCGGGCTTACCTCGGCTACGAGGGTGTTCACCAAGGTATTGGTGGGGGTGATGGCCCTCCTCAGAGTCCAGGGCATTCGCATTGTACCATACCTGGACGACCTTCTCATTTTGGCTTCCTCTCTCAGCCGAGCGGAGCTAGACACCAGAGTGGTGGTATCCACGCTGGAGAGGTTCGGTTGGGTGATCAACTATTCCAAGTCCTCCCTCTCCCCATCCAGGGAGGTTTCGTTTCTGGGCATGACTCTGGATGCCTTTCAGGCCAGGGTGTTCCTTCCTCAGCCTAAGATTCTTCTGATCCAAGATTTGATTCGGCTTCTGCTTTCCAATCCTAACCCGTCTTATCCGGCTAGGGATGAGGTTGGTAGGTCTGATGGTGGCTTCCTTCGAGGCAGTCCTTTTAGCCCAGTTTAACATGAGGACGCTTCAGCTCCATCTTCTAGCGACTTGGGACAAGTGTCTGCTGTCATTGGATCTGTCTTGTCTGCTGTCTCCCCGGGCTCAGCCGTCCCTTCAGTGGTGGCTAGTATCAAGCAATCTGTTGAAGGGCAGATCCTTTCTGACCCCTTGTTGGGGAAACGGTCACCACGGACGCCAGCCTGTCGGGCTGGGGGGGGGGGGGGCTTCTGGAGGGAACATCAGTTCTAGGGGTTATGGGGGGCCTCGGGAGGCTCATACCCCTATCAACGTTTTGGAGCTACGGACCATTTGGTTGGTTCTCTCTCGCTTGACTCTTCTATTGCAGGGATTGCCAGTTCAAGTCCGATCGGACAATCGGACGGCGGTCACTTACATCAATCACCAAGGAGGGACTCGCAGCAGCAGTGCCCTCAGGGAGGTATATCTGATCCTTGTTTGGGCAGAGAGCAATGTCCCATGCATCTCAGCCATTTACATCCCGGGAGTGGAGAACACGAAGGTGGACTCCCTGAGCAGGAGATCCTCTCGCAGAGGAGAGTGGTCTCTCAGTTCCAAGGTATTCCAGTCCCTTTGTCACAAGTGGGGGACTCCGGAGGTGGATCTCTTTGCCTTACGTCACAGTCACAAGCTTCCTGCCTTTGTGTCTCTGTCTCAGGATCCTCTGGCCCTGGCAGTGGATGCCATGTCCCTGGCTTGGAGGGAACTGGGGTTTCTGTACCTGTTCCCCCCTTTCTCCATGGTGGGCAAAGTGGTGCGCAAGCTGACTCTAGAAGGGGCACCAGCAATTCTGGTGGCTCCAAGGTGGCCAAGACGAGTGTGGTTCGCATACGTCGTGCGGCTGGCAGTAGATTAGTTTTATCTGCCTCTTCTTCCGGATCTTATCACCCAGGGTCAGCTACGCTACCCCAATTTACCAACGCTGGCTTTGACGGCGTAGCTGCTGAAACCTCCATCTTAAAGGAGGAAAGGTCTTTCTGATGCGGTGGTTCAGACTCTTGTTAGAGCTAGGAAGAGATCTTCCTCTAACGTCTACTATAGGACTTGGAGATCTTATATTAACTGGTGCGAGGCTAGGGCCTTGCCTTGTAGGGTGTTTTCTATTCCCAGAATTCTGGAGTTTCTTCAACATGGTCTGGACTCGGGGTTCCAGCTTAGTACTTCGAAAGGGCAGGTTTCTGCCCTGGCGGTTTTCTTTCAAAGGTCTTTTGCTCTTCATCCCCTGGCTAAGACATTTTTCCAGGGGGTTACTCATGTGCGGCCTCCTAGAAAGCCCTAGCTGACGGTTTGGGATTTAAACTTGGTTCTGTCGGCTCTCCAGGGGCCTCCTTTTGAGCCAGTGCATGATATTGCTCTTTCTCTGCTTACTCAGAAAGTTGCCTTTTTGGTGGCTATTACCTCTGTTCGGCGTGTCTCTGAGTTGGCGGCCTTGTCTATTCAGGCTCCTTACTTGGGAGGCACCTGGGCAAGGTAGTTTTCCGTTTTAAGCCGTATTTCCTTCCTAAGGTGGTTTCGGCCTGCCACCTCAATCAGGATGTGGTTCTCCCTTCCTTGTGTCCTAAGCCTAGTAATGACAAGGAGAGGACCTTACATTCTCTTTTCATGTGGTTCGATGTGTGAAAGATTTGGTGGCTACTTCTCCTTTTCGTAAGACGGACGCCTTTTTCGTGGTGCCCTCCGGGCCCAGGAAAGGTCTGGCGCCCGCTAAGTCTTCCATTAGTAAATGGATTCGACAGGCCATTGTTGGGGCCTATTTCTGCCAGGGGGAAGGTTCCCCCTTTTCATGTTACTGCTCATTCTACTCGTGCTGTTGGAGCATCTTGGGCTATTCTTAGTATACAGTACGTCCTGCTCCAGATTACTTACACTTGGGTTATCCTCCGCCAGATGGCGCTGCACTGCAAAGACATGTAAAACAGGCTCCTCCCGGCCCCTCAAATACCCGGGACCGCCCACAAATCCCCAGATTTCTCTGCAGTGCTTACTGCGAAGACATAAAGTATCACTCTCTCGCAGGTGAGGGGGGCTTTTAAGCCTGCGGCCCTGTTGGACTATTCCCACGCGTCCTTCGTGTGATGTGCCTCCCAGCCTGGGCTGTGCTGGTCGGGTGAAGGCACCATGCGTGCTTATGGAGCGCTGCTCCACCGCAGTCCCCCACCAAAGGGTAGGTGGTATAGGCTGATGGTGAGCCTTTATGGGATGCCCCTCCCGCATTATTGTCCCATGCCCCGGTAGTGGTGGGTCCTGTACAAAGGGCCGCCATCCTCCCTCATTCTCCCTGTAGCCTTCGGGGGGAAAGAAAGGGGGTGGGGATGCGGGTGTCAGTGTATCGTGATTACGTGCATATGGCCTTTTTGTAATGTCTTTTGGACTAGTATATGTGGTGTCTGCCGCCGCGCTGACTTGTCTTTTTTACTACTGCAAATGCCGCCGCCGTGGCGCGCATCTTTTTCCTTCATTTGGATGTTCTGCGGCAGCGTTACCTCAGACGCTTCTGTGTTATCATTGGCTGCTTGTCTGTGGGCTTCGCGCCCTTCGGGGGGGGGGCGGGGCCTGGCTTGGCGCGCCCTGTGTCGCGGCCCGCTCTGGCCCGCCCTTCAAGGTGCTCTCGGCGCCATTTTGTCAGCGCGTGTGATGGTTATACTTACCACGGTCCTAAGTGCCCTCGCGGGTGTTTTTATACTCATTGTAGTGTGTTTGGTTCTGACACCCCTTCGTCCTGTCTGTTTCGAGAGCTATGTGCTATGAGCCATTCATCTTAACGACAGCACTTGTAACCGAGGAGCGCAGCCTAGTCATCCTATATATAAGGATCAATGGCCGCTGTTCTGAGGACAGACGGGTGTAGCCATTTACTTCTCCTGGCCCGGTGTAATTGATAGTTGGGCCTTGTGTAATTACTCCCACTTCATTGGGGCATCCAGGGTTGCTTATAGCGTAAATCCCTACTGGCATATTGTGCATAATAATCACCATATGGAGGCATCCCAGGATGGTTTACCGGGGTCCCTGTGGGATAGGACCGGCTGTGTGTAGCGTGTGGGCAGCCTCGTGCTGACGCTGACAAGGCACGGGTCTGTGTACCCTGTGCTGAGCAGGTGCTTGCATTGCAATCTGGCCTGCCAGTGGCTGCACCTTGTTTCACTTCACCTACTCCCCCAAGCTTAAATCTCACTCCTGTTGAGTTGCATACTAGTGGGGTTCTCAGCCTGATGTGTCTTCCAGACTGGCTACTGTTGAACAGATTATTGCGAGGTCTTAGCGCGTAAGGGCCCTGGTAAGAAGCGGTACCTGACGCCTAATGTTACCGTTTTCCCTATGGGAACTGAGGAGTTTATGAATCTGTGTGACTATACCTCGTCTGATGAAGGGGAGCTCTTTTCTGATTCAGGCTCATCTGATGAGAGACCAAGGGGTCATGACGATTCTGGCTCTGACCCCTGGGCCACGGATGACACTGACAGATTATTGACCCCGACCTTGAGGTTCTGTCTATCTCTCTCCCTGTTGAGGCTCCCAGACAAAAAGGGAAGTATTTCCATACAGCGAAATCACATTTGGAATTCCAGAACAGGCACATTTCCATAACCTTATGCTCAAGGAATGGGAGCGCCCAGTAAACTTCCCAGGGCTCCAAAGATTTGTTATAGGAAGTAACCCTTTTTTCTGCCGAGGTGGTTAAATGTTGGTCATTTCCCCCCCTCGTGGTGGCTGCCCCGATCCTAGGGCTATCTAACACCTCTGTCTACATTCCCCTGATTCTACTACCCTGCGGGATGCTGAAGACCGGCGTATTGATCAGCTGGCATCCCACGCCTTTGCATGTGCGGGGACGGCGCTGCGCCCCGGTTTGTGCCTCTGCCATTACTGCTGTGGCCACTAGAACCCTTATCAGAAATATGCTTGATGGTGCCCCTGATGATTTGCCTTGTGAGGTGTTTAATGCACTCTCCAGTTGTGATGTTTTTGTAAATTTTGTCCTATCAGCATTGGATGACACCATCAGAATGTGTGCCAGAACTTCTGCCCTCGTGGTGGCTATACGCCGCTCGGTTTGGCTGCGCCAGTGGGCCGCTGACAATGCTGCCAAGAAGGCCCTCACTGGTTTTCCCTTTAAAGGACTGCGTCTGTTGGATACCGTCTGGACCTTTCTTGCTAAGGGAGGCAGGTTACCCCAGCGCAGGCGGCAACCTCAGCCCTTTGGGGTCAGGGTTCCTTTCCCTCCCCTTAACGTGATGCAGTACAGGGTAGGGAGGTATCTTTCCCCGGGGAGATTTCTGGGGTAGAGGCAGAGGACGTGGATGTCCTGCCTCCTCTCGGGGTCCCAAAAGCTAAATCCTCTTCCAAGCCCCCTCAGGCATGATGGGGCGCCCTCACCCATCCGGGTGGGGGGACGGCTGCAGCACTTCGTTCAGGTCTGCAGGATTCATGTCTCAGACCAATTCAGGAGGTAGTGTCCTCCGGTTACAAGTTGGAGTTTGCTGCCGATCCCCTTTCAAGATTTATCAGGTCCCGGATTCCTCAGGACCCTGTGTCGGCTCAGGAGCTAGTGCAAGCAGTGCAAGGCCTCCTGGAGCTGGGTGTCATCTGCCATGTGCCTTTAAGAGAAAAAGGCAAGGGTTTTTATTCCAACCTATTCACAGTACCCAAAAAAGTATGGTTCTGTTAGGCCCATCATGGACTTAAAGATACTCAACAACTTTTGTCAGGGACAGGCGCTGTCGCATGGAGACTCTGCGCTCTGCCATCAGTTTCCTGAGCCAAGGGGATTTCATGACTTCTGTGGACATCAAAGATGCTTACCTTCATATTCCTGTGTTCCCAGGTCATCTAAATTCCCTCGGGTTCGCTCTGATGGATCAACATTACCAATTTGTGGCCTTGCCCTTAGGCCTCACTTCAGCTCCCAGGGTGTTCACCAAGGTGCTGGCTGGCATGATGTCCCTGCTCAGATGTCAGGGCGTCCACGTGCTTCCCTGTCTGGGCGACATCCTCATCACTTCCCAGTCTCTACATCAGGCAGAGTTGGATACTCAGCTGGTGGTGTCCACTCTGGAGTCATTTGGGTGGGTGGTTATCCACCCCAAGTCCTCACTGTCCCCTTCCTTGGTAACTCCATTCCTAGGAATGAATCTGGATACAGTTCAGGCAAGGATCTTCCTTCCTCGTGAGAAGGTGGACAATCTGATTGCACAGGCTCAGTCCCTCCTAGCTTGTCCTCATCCCTCCTTCAGGCAGGGGATTCAGCTGGTGGGCCTGATGGTGGCGTGATTCGAAGCGGTCCCTTATGCTCAGTTCCACTTGAGGCCTCTGGAACTTGACCTATTGTCAGTATTGGACAAGGACCCAGCGTCCCTGGACAGGGTCTGTGTGCTCCTGCCCCCCCCCCCTCCCCTGCGGTTCCAGGGGAGGTGGGGCCCTTAGGAGGCCCACACATCTATCAATGTCTTGGAGCTGCGAGCGATCGAGTTAGTTCTGGCTCGCTTGACTACTTATCTTCAGGGCCTGCCTGTTCATTGGCGCTCGGTCAACCAGACGGCAGTTGCCTGCATCTATCATCGGGGGGGGGGGGCACGGAGCAAGAGGGCCCTCCAGGAAGTGTCTCTGATCCTGACCTGGGTGGTGGCCAATTTCCCCTGCATATCAGCGGTGTACATTCCGGGGGTGGAAAATCTGCGGGCAGATCCTCTGGGCAGGGGGACCTCTCGCCAGGGAGAATGGTCCCTCTGCAACAGGATGTTCCAATCTCTGTTACGCCATTGGGGCCAACCAGATGTGGATCTGTTAGCGTCCCGTCACAATCACATGCTCCGGGCCTTTGTCTCCCTGTCCCAGGATCCTCTGGCCTTGACCATGGATGCTCTAGCAATGTCATGGCAGGACATTCAGTTCCTGTATGTCTTTCCTCCATTCCCCCTGCTGTGCTGGGTTCTGCGCAAGATTGTTCTGGATGGGGTGCCAGCAATTCTGGTGGCCCCCAGGTGGCCAAGAAGAGTGTGGTTCGCAGACGTGGTGCAGACGGTAGTAGTCCAGTACGTTCTGCCAGGGTGCCAGATCTGCTCACTCAGGGCCCCTTACGCCATCCCAATTTACAAACTCTGGCTCTGACGGCCTGGCTGCTGAAATCTCCATCTTGATGGAGAAAGGCTTGTCCGCCTCGGTGGTTGATACCATGGTGAAGAATAGGAAGAAAAACTTCTTCTTCCATCTATTATAGGGTATGGCGTACCTACCTTGACTGGTGGGAGTCTAGGTCTCGTCCCTGTCGGGTGTTTTCAGTCCCCAGGGTTCTGGAGTTCTTACAGCATGGGTTGGAGTCGGGACTCTGCCTCAGTACTCTGAAGGGTCAGGTTTCTGCCCTGTCTGTTTTCTTTCAGAAGTCTTTCTGGGGGTCGCTCATGTGCGTCCCCCACGTAAACCTGTGGTCCCTGTCTGGGATTTGTACTTGGTTTTGTCTGCCTTGCAGGGTGCTTCCTTTGTACCTATGCAGGATGCTGCTCTGGCGGTTCTTGCCCTCAAGGTTGTCTTTCTGGTAGCCATTTCTCCGGTCAGGCGTGTGTCTGAGTTGGTGGCTCTTTCTATTCAGCCCCCATACTTTGGGAGACACCAGGACAAGGTGGTGTTCTGCTTTAAGCCAGATTTTCTGCCTAAGGTAGTGTCTGCTTTTCATTTGAATCAAGATATTCTTCCTTCTTTGTGCCCTAATCCTAGCAACGCTAAGGAGGGGGTTTTGCATTCCTTGGATGTGGTCAGGTGTTGAAGTATTACCTGGTGGTCACTGCGTCCTTCGGAAAAACTGATGTTCTTATTCTCAGTGTGTCACACACCCCGCTTCCCCTTTAATTCTGACGATAGGGTTATCCTCCAGCAGGAGGCGATGTTGCAGAGAGAAGTCTTGAAAACGAGCCCCTCCTGGCCTACATATACCTGGGACCTCCCACTTAACACCCAGTGTTTTCTCTCTGCAAGATGCGACAAGACAGAAGAAAGTCTCCTGCTTGCAGGTAGCCGGGGTCATACCCCGACATCCCCCCATGGTCTATTTCTGCTCAGCTCTTGTTTTGTTCACTTAGTTGATATTGGAAGCCTCCCAGCCTAGGCTGCTGGCTGGGCAATGGTAGACGGCACCTCATGGTGCCTAGGAGCTCATCTCCTCCGCTCGTCCCCACGCGTGGGGCAACGCGGTTATAAAATATATATATATATATATATATATATATATATATATATATATATATATATATATATATATATATATATATATATATATATATATATATATATATATATATATATATATATATATATATATATATAATTTTAGGTGATTGATTGTCATTTTACCTTGGGTATTTAATGTTAGTATTGTTTGTGCGTGTGTGTGTTTACGCTTGCTGCATACCTTTTGTACTTTCTGGAGGCTGATTGTGGGCTCTTCCTTACAGGTCCGGGGATTCCCGTGCTGCGGTGGGTCTCCCGGTCTGATATACCTGGCTAGTCTTATTTTAAAAAAAAAAAAAAAAATCCTCCCTCTCCCGGGACTTTAATTATAAAAGGGGCATCCCGGGTTGCTTAATGCGTAAATCCCTGGGTTATTGTGAATGCCATGATTTCACCATATGGAGGCTTCCGACATTACCGGAAACTGCTTTTCGGGACTATCCAGGCTGTGTGGGGGTTGTGTGGCTCCGCTCCCAGGCGATGATGTCATAATATGTATTCCATGTGCACAGCAGAATATTGCGCGCCAGTCCGGCACTCCGGCTTCTCGCAACCTCCGTCATCTCCAACCCCCCCACCTATTCCGGACCCCGTGTGATGTTGTCAAAGGTGGGGATTCGCAATCCGAGGTGTGTGCGCGGTTGGCCAGCCTCGAGTAGATAGTCTCCGCCGCGGTGGCTCAGAAGGCTGCTGCTAAGCGGAAGCACCTTTCTCTGGCATCACCTGTTCCGGAGGAGGTGGTGTTGGAAGTGTTGGATTGTCCCCCGGCTGAGGAGGGGGAGCTCCTAGAGGAGTCGGACGAGCCTGCAGACCAGCTATTGTTTGGTACCGCTGGCGATCAGGCTGCGGGGGTGTTCCTTGACACTCCTTCCATTCTTACTCAAATGTTTGAGATTTTGGCTTTGGATCCACCTGAGGCGGTCCCCCCGCCAAAGGGTGAGTTGTTTGATTTACCCAAGCCGCGTTTGGTGTTTCCCAGACAACAACACTTTGTGAGGGTTGTCATTAAGGAATGGGAACAACCTACGCGCCTTGTTGGAGTTCCTCCTAGTTGGGATAAGCGTTATCCTTTTCCGGAGGATTTGGTGAAGCTTTGGTCTGTTCCCCCTGACGTCGATGCCCCGTGTTGGGGCTGTCTAACACGGCTGTGTTGCACTCCCCTGACATTACTATCATCAAGGATGGGGGAGGATCGTCGGATTGATCAATTGGCTCGCCATGGTATTATCAGTGCTGGATCGGCACTGCGGCCGGTTTGTGCTTCGGCGCTTCTTTTGATGGCTGTCAGGTCCATTGTTTAGAGATTTGTACGCAGATCTTGATCCCACTTGTGATGAGTTCTTTTCTCTCAAGCAGTGTGAGTCCTTTATTTCCTTTGTCATGACTGCCCAGGACGATGCACTTGCGATGTGTAGCAGGACCGCGGCCCTGTTGGTTGCTATTCGTCAGTCGGTGTGGCTGCGTCAGTGGACGGCGGACTTTAGCTCTAAGAAGTCGCTTACAGCCCTTCCTTTTGTAGGTTTGCGCCTGTTTGGCGACAAATTGGATTCAGTTACCAAGAGGCCGTGTCGTTCCTTTCGGGGAGCGGCTTCTTTTAGTCCCTCCTTTCGGGGAGCCAGAGCGGGCAGAGGGGCCTCCTTTCCCGCTACCAGAGGTGCAGGTTGGACCCGGGGGAGGGACCGTCCCGGTCAGTCCTGGGGCGCCAAGCCCAAGCCTGCTGGCAAGCCCGCTCAGCAATGAGGGGGTGCCCTCACCCGTGCGGGTGGGGGGACGATTGCGACACTTCTCCCAGGTTTGGGACCAGGCGGTTCCAGACAGATGGATCCGGGAGCCGGTTACAAACTGGAGTACGAGTCTCGCCCTCCTTCACGTTTTTTCCGGTCTCGGGTGCCCACCGACCCTTTGGCCGCGCAGGGGCTCCTGGCGTCGGTGAAGAATCTTCTGGAAATGGCGGTCATCCGGCCGGTGCCGCACTTGGAAGTGGGCCTCGGGTATTACTGCAATCTCTTCACAGTCCCCAAGGAGGACGGGTCGGTGAGCCCTGTTCTGGATCTGAAGTTCCTCAACAGGTTCATCCGTACACGAAAGTTTCGCATGGAAACTCTGCGATCAGCCATCAGTTCTCTTCGGCAGGGGGACATGACGTCCATAGACTTCAAGGATGCTTACCTTCATGTTCCCATCTGCCAGGCTCATCAACGTTTTCTTCGGTTCGTGATGAAGGATCGGCATTTTCAATTCGTGGCACTTCCGTTTGGCCTTACCTCGGCTCCAAGAGTGTTCACCAAGGTGCTGGCAGGAGTGATGGCCATTCTCAGAACTCAGGGCATTCGTATCGTACCTTATCTGGACGATCTTCTCATCATGGCTCCTTCTCTCAATCAATCGGAGACGGACACCAGGACGGTGGTCTCCACGCTGGAAAGCTTCGGTTGGTTGATCAACTATCCCAAGTCCTCACTCGCCCGGGCCAGGGTGGTGTCCTTTCTGGGAATGCGGTTGGATTCTTGTCAACACAGGGTTTTTCTGCCCCAATCCAAGATTTTTCTGATTCAGGAATTGGCTCGGTTCCTTATTTCCAATCCTCGACCGTCCATCCGTCTGGGGATGAGAATGGTAGGGTTGATGGTTGCCTCTTTCGAGGCAGTGCCTTTTTGCTCAATTTCACACAAGGACGCTTCAGCTTCATCTGTTGGCGTCTTGGGACCGGCGACCATGGTCGTTGGATCGGCCCTTCCAGTTGTCCTCCGGGGTCCGGCAGTCCCTTCAATGGTGGTTGGTCTCGACCAATCTCTTGAGGGGCAGGTCTTTCCTGACTCCTTTGGGAAATTGTCACCACGGACGCCAGTCTTTCGGGATGGGGGGGGGGATTCTGGAAGGATCTTCAGTTTCGGGGGCAGTGGGGGCCTCGAGAGGCCCACTTGCCCATCAGTGTTCTGGAACCGAGAGCCATCCGTCTGGTTCTTTTTCATTTGACTCAGCATGTTCTGGGCCTTCCGGTTCAGGTTTGCTCGGACAATCGAACAGCGGTTGCTTACATCAATCATCAGGGAGGGACTCGCAGTCTGGGGGCCCTCAGAGAGGTGTCCCTGATCCTGACCTGGGCGGAGGCCCATGTTCCTTGTCTCTCTGCAGTTTACATTCCGGGTGTGGTAAACGGGGAAGCGGATCTGTTGAGCAGGTGCTCTTCCCGTCTGGGGGAATGGTCTCTCCATCCTCAAGTTTTTTGGTCTCTGTGTCTCCGGTGGGGGACACCGGAGGTGGACCTATTTGCCTCTCGTCACAATTGCAGGCTTCCGACCTTCGTGCGCTGTCTCAGGATCCTCTGGCTCTGGCGGTGGACACCATGTCTCTGAGCTGGGGGGAACTGGGCTTTCTGTACCTTTTTTCTAGGCAAGGTGGTACGGAAGCTGGCTCTGGAAAGGGTGTCCGCCATTCTCGTGGCTCCAAGGTGGCCAAGGCGAGTATGGTTCGCAGACATCGTTCGGCTGGCGGTGGATCAGGTCGTTCTGCCTCTTCGGCCCGATCTGCTCACTCAGGGTCGGCTGTGTTACCCCAATTTACCAACGCTAGGTTTGACGGCTTGGCTGCTGAAACCTTCATCTTGAAGGAGGAGGGTCTTTCTGACTCGGTTGTTAAGATTCTGATATGTGCCCGGAAGAGGTCTTCTACCATCTACTATAGGACTTGGAGAGCCTATATCACTTGGTGTGAGGTTAGATCTTTGCCGTGTAGGGTCTTTTCGGTTTCCAGGATTTGGGATTTTCTGCAATCAGGGCTGGACTCTGGTCTCCAGCTGAGTACTTTAAAGGGGCAGGTTTCTGCCTTGTCTATCTTTTTTCAGAAGCCTTTTGCGCTTCATCCTTTAGTTAAAACCTTTTTCCAGGGGGTTACGCATGTGCGGCCTCCCAGGAAGCCATTGCTCCCTGTTTGGGACTTGAATTTGGTTCTTTCTGCTCTTCAGGCTCCTCCCTTTGAGCCCTTGCAGGATATTGCTCTTTCTACCTTGACTCAGAAGATTGCCTTCTTGGTGGCAATCACTTCGGTTCCGCTTGTCTCGGAGTTGGCGGCCTTGTCGATTCAGGCGCCCTACTTTGAGAGGCATCAGGACAAGGTGGTTTTTCGTTTCAAACCGGACTTTCTTCCTAAGGTTGTTTCTGCTTTTCATTTGAATCAGGATATTGTTCTTCCCTCCTTGTGTCCTAAACCTAAGAATGACAAGGAGAGGGTTTTGCATTGTTTGGATGTGGTACGCTGTGTTAAGTACTACTTGCTTATTACTTCTCCTTTTCGTAAGACTGATGCCTTTTTTGTGGTGCCCTGTGGGCCTAGGAAGGGTTTGGCTCCGGCTAAGTCTTCCATTAGCAAATGGATTCGTCAGGCGGTTATTGGGGCCTTTTCGGCCAAGGGGAAGGTTCCCCCTTTTCGTATCACCGCTCATTCTACTCGTGCTGTTGGGGCGTCCTGGGCTTTTCAGCACCAGGCTTCTGTTGAACAAGTTTGTAAGGCTGCTACTTGGTCTTCCGTTCATACTTTTTCTAAGTTTTATAAGGTTGATGTGCGGGCTTCAGCGGATGCTGTGTTTGGCCGCAAGGTTCTGCAGACTGCAGTCATTTAAGTTATGCTTCATTTTGCTGTCGGATACCCACCCCTTGTGGACACTGCTTTTGGATGTCCCTATCGTCAGAATTAAAGGGGAAGCGGGGTGTGTGACACACTGAGAATAATACCATATTGTGAGTACTCACCTGTAAAATGGATATTGTCAGTGTGTCACACACCCCGCTTCACCCGCCCTTTTTGATATCCTGGATCCTCTATATGGTGAAGCTTTCCTTTATTTTATTTTGAGGTTACCGTTGGATTTCCTGGTACCTTGTCTTACTGCTGTTTAAAATCACTGGGTGTTAAGTGGGAGGTCCCAGGTATATGTAGGCCAGGAGGGGCTTGTTTTCAAGACTTCTCTCTGCAACGTCGCCTCCTGCTGGAGGATAACCCTATCGTCAGAATTAAAGGGGAAGCGGGGTGTGTGACACACTGACAATATCCATTTTACAGGTGAGTACTCACAAAATGGTATTTTTGTGGTCCCTTCTGGGCCCAGGAAGGGTTTGGTTCCTACCAAGTCTACTGTTAGCAAATGGACCCATCAGGCCGTGATTCAGGCCTATTCTGCTAAGGGGAAGAGTCCTTCCTTTTCGCCTTACTGCTCATTCTACTCGTGCTATTGGTGCCTCTTGGGCCTTCCAGCACCAGGCTTCTGTTGAACAAGTTTGCAAGACTGCTACTTGGTCTTCTGTTCATACCTTTTCAAAGTTTTACAAGGTTGATGTTTGGGCCTCAGCTCATGCTGTTTTTGGCCAAAAGGTTTTGCAGGCGGCAGTGGTTTAAACTGTCTGCGGTTACCTTTTTTGCTGGGGATCCCACCCTACTTTATGGACACTGCTATTGGATGTCCCAAGTGTAAGTAATCTATCTGGAGCAGGACGTACTGTATACTTATAATATCAATTCTACAGGTGAGTATTTCACAGAATTGTATTTTTCAGCATCAGGCTTCTGTTGAACAAGTTTACAAGGCTGCTACTTGGTCTTCCGTTCATACTTTTTCCAAGTTTTATAAGGTTGATGTGCGTGCCTCAGCGGATGCTGTTTTTGGCCGCAAAGTTCTGCAAGCTGCGGTATTTTTAGTTTGCATTATTGCCTTTTTGGGATCCCCACCCATTATGGGCACTGCTATTGGATGTCCCAGGTGTCATGAATATTCGGAAGGGGGGTGTTTGACATACTGGGAATAATACCATTTTGTGATTACTCACCTGTAAAATGGTTATTACAAGTATGTCACACACCCCGCTTCATCCCGCCCTTTTTTGGCTTTCTGGGATATATGGTGAACCTTTTTCTTTGCTGTTTACATTTGGCTCTTCCTGGTCCCTTTACTGCTGTTTTATACTGGGGAATGGTGGGAGGTCCCAGGTATTTATGGACCGGGAGGGGTTCCTTTTTTTTCATGTCATCTCTGCAAGATCGCCCTCTACAGGACAGTTACCCAAGTGTCATGAATATTCGGAAACGGGGTGTGTGACATACTTGGAATAATTCCATATTCTAAGTATACAGTACGTCCTGCTCCAGATATAACTTACATTTGGGTATTCTCCGCCAGATGGCGCTGTGCATGCAAACACAGGCTCCTCCTGGCCCTTCATATACCCAGGGACCTCCCACAAATCCCCAGATTTCTCTGCAGTGCTGACTGCGAAGACATGAAGTATCACTCTCTCGCAGGTGAGCGGGGTTTTTACAGCCTGCGGCCCTGTTGGACTATTCCCACCCGTCCTCCCTTGTGATGTGCCTCCCAGCCTTGGCTGCGCTGGTCGGGTGAAGGTAGGTAGCACCATGTTTGCTTAACGGAGCCATGCTCCACCGCAGTCCCCCACCATAGGGTAGGCGGTTAGGCTGATGGTGAGCCTCATAGTGGATGCCCCTCCCGCATTATTGCACCGTGTAGCGGTGGGCCCTATCCAAAGGGTCGCCATCCTCCCTCGTTTATGGCCTTAGTATTGTCCTTGACTTGTAACTTGGTGTCAGAGCCGCGCTGTTTGCTTTTTTATCTGCCGCCGCCGCGCTCGTCTCTTTCCTCATTGGATGTGCTGCGCCGGCCGGCGGCGTCGCCCCAGATGCTGCGGCGTCTCCATTGGCAAAAATCATCTATGCTATGTGTGTCATACACTCTGCTTCTCTTTACAATATTTTCTACTGCCTTAGAGCTTCGCGCTCTTCGGGGGGCGGGGGCCTGGTTTGGAGCGCTCCACGTCACGGCCGGCTCTGACACGCCCTTCGAGGTTCGCTTGGCTCCATTTTTGATGCTAGTCGTGCACGCGTGGTAACGGCCCTCCTCCTACCTTGGTCTGTAAGTGCCCTCACGGGCGATTTTCATGATTCCTATTACTGCGCATGGCTCTGACACCCCTTTATTCCCATTATGTCTTTTAGCCAGTTAAATCCAGTGGCTTCCCCGGCCTGGGTTAAATTATAGCGGGCCTTGTAAAATTCTCCCACCTTCCTAGCGGGTCTTTGGGGCATCCAGGGTTGCCTATTGCGTAAATCCCTGCTGGCATATTGTGCCTAGATAATCACCATATGGAGGCATCTCAGAATTATGTGACCGGGGTCCCTCTGGGACAAGACCGGCTGTGTATAGCGTGTGGTCAACCCCATGCTGATGCTGACAGGGCACGGGTCTGCGCACCATGTGCCGAGCAAGCACTGGCCCTGCAATCAGGCTTGCCAGTGGCTGCACCTCGTTTCAATACACTTGTTTCCCCATGCTTAATTCTCACTCCTGCTGAGTCGCATACAAGTGGGGATTTGCAGCCTGCTGTGTCTTCCAGCCTGCCTACGGCTGATCAGATTATGGCGAGGTTGTCAGGGCGCAGGGGCCCTGGTAAGAAGTGGCCCTTGACGCCTCCCGTTTTCTGTTGTCCTATGGGAACTGAGGAGTTGACTACTCCGTGTGACTATACCCCTTCTGATGGAGAGCTGGTCTCTGACTCAGGCTCATCTGATGAAAGGCCGAGGAGTCATGGCGATTCTGGCCCTGAATACTGGGGCCAGTGTGAGATTTGTTGATTAAGGTCTTTAAGGTCCTGTCTATCTCTCCCTGGTGAGGCCTCCAAGCTGAGAGGGGAGCGTTTCCATACAGCGACAGCGCGCTTGGAATTTCTAGAGCAGGCTCGTTTCCATGCTCTTGTAATCAGGGAATGGGATTTCCCCAGTAAATTCCAGGGGTCCCAGGGGACTGGGATAGGAAATACCCTTTTCCCCCTGAGGTGGTCAATTGTTAGTCATCACCCTCCGTGGTGGATGCGCAGATCGTAGGGGTTTCTAACCCCCCCCCCCCCCTTATTACAGCCCCTGCTTATAGTACCCTTCGGGATGCTGAGGACCGGCGCATTGACCTGTGGCCTCCCACGCCTTTTCTTGTACAGGGACGGCGCTGCGCCCGGTCTGTGCCGCGGTCATCACTGCAGTGGCAGCTAGAACCCTCATCAGAAAGATGCTTGATCATCACCCTGCGTATCTCCCCTGGGATGCGTTTAATGCATTCTCCAGTTGTGATGTATTTGTAAAATTTATCCTATTAGCACTGGATGACACCATTAGAATGTGTGCAAGGACTCCTGCCCTTGTGGTGGCTATACGTCGCTTGGTTTGGCTGCGACAGTGGGGTACTGACGATGATGCTAAAAAGACTCTTACTGGGCTTCCCTTTAGAGGGCAACGCCTGTTTGGGGCCGTCTGGACCTGTTTGGTAAATGAGGGCAATTCACCCCAACGTAGGCGGCCGTCCCGGCCCCTCGGGCCAGGGTAACCCCTCCCTACCATAGTGTAAAACAAGAACCAGGGGTGTCCTTCCTGGGGGCTCGTGCAGACTCCTGCCCCAGGAGCGGCATATAATGCTCTGGCCCCTCTGGCGGGGCTAAGCCCAAGTCTTCCACCAACATACCCTCAAGCATGTTGGGGCACCCTTGCCCGTCTGGGTGAGGGGACGGCTGCGGCACCTTGCTCATGCCAGGAGGTATCACGCCTCAGACTGGTGGATTCAGGAGGTAGTGCCCTCCGGACACAAGATAGTTTGCTGCGCGGCCTCCCCCAAGATTATCGGGTCCCGGGTGCTCCTGGTCCCTGCCTCTGTTCAGCTGCTGGTGCAGGCCATGCAAGGCCTGCTGGGTCTGGGGGTCTCTTGCTGATTGCCCTTAATTGGCAGGGGCCGATAAACTAACCTTTCCACAGTTCCCAAAAAAGGATGGGTCAGTCTGGCCCAATCTGGTCCCACAGCTTTTCAGCAATTCGTCAATTACAGGCGGTTTCTGCAATGGAAACACTGCGCTCGGCCATCGGCTCCTTGCGCGTCGGGGGCTTCTTGCCGTCTGTGGAGCTCAATGCTGCTTATTTTTACTTCCCTGCATCTTCTGGACACCAAGGTTCTTCAGATTCGCGTTGGTTGACCAACACTGATAATCGTGACCTTGTCATCTGGCCTCTCTTCAGCTCCCAGAGTGCTCACCAGGGTGCTGACGGGGGTGTGGTTTCTCATGAGACCAAGGGGCGTCCGCGCGATGACCTACCTGGACGTCCGCATCACTTCCCAGTCTCTACGTCTGGCTACGTTGGATACTCGGCTGGAGGGTGTCCATTTGGGAGTTATTTGGAGGGGTGATCAAACACCCCAAGTCCTTATTATCCCCTTCATTGGTAACTCCATTCCTATGAATGATTTTTATACAGTTCAAGCAAGGATCTTCCTTCTTCAGCAATAAAGTGGACAATCTGGTTGTATGGGCTCAGTCCCTCTTAGCTGTCCCCGTCCCTCCACCAGGCAGGGGATGCAGCTGGTGGGCCCACTGGTGGCGTACTCCGAAGAGGCCCCTTATGCTCAGTCCCCCCTGGGGCCTTCTGCAACTTCTCCTTTTTGTCCTACGGGACAAGGACCCAGCATCCCTGGAGCAGGGTGTGTGTGCCTTCCTCCCTGGTGAGGAGGTCCCTCTTGTAGTGGATGAACTCAAGGAACCTGCCTGAGGGCAGTCCCTTCTTGCCCTTTCCTGGGTAGACAGTCACCATGGATGCCAATCTATCAGGTTGAGGGGGGTCTTCTTCTGGAAGTCCTTATGGTTCCAGGGGAGGTGGGGCCCTTAGGAGGCCTATACACCTATCAATGTTTGAATCTCTGAGCGTTCAAGTTAGTTCTAACTCGCTTGCCTACTCCTCTTCAGGACCTGCCTGTTCGGGGGAGCTAGGCCTAGCTGACGGCCTTTGCCTACATTGAATATTCGGGGAGGGACCCGGTGCAGGAGGGTCCTCCGGGAAGTGTCTCCGATCCTGATCTGGGTGGTGGACAATGTTCCCTGCATATCAGTGGTATTCGCTCCGGTGGAAGTCCCTCTGCGACAGGATGTGCTAATCCTTGTGTCACTATGAGGTCCAACCATTGTGGATCTGTGTGTGCCCCGTCACTATCACAAGCTCTCGGCCCTTGTTTCCCTGTCCCAGGATTCTCTGGCCGTGGTCATGATGATTTAGTAATGTCATGGCAGGACATTCTGTTCTGTATGTCTTTCTCCATGCCTCCTGCTAGGCAGGGTTCTGCGCAAAATTGCTCCGGAAGGGGGGACCAGTGGTTCTGGTGGCCCCCGGGTGGCCTAGTGGAGTGTGGTTCGCAGACGTGGTACTGAGGACAGTAGATCTGTGCGTTCTGCCAGGAGTGCCAGCTCTGCTCACTCAGGGCCCCTTTACATCACCCCAATCTACAGACTCTGGCCTGGACGGCCTGACTGCTGAAACATCCATCTTGATGGAGACCGGCTTATCTGTCTTGGTGATTGAGACTATGGGAAGACTAGGAGCAAACTTCTTCTTCTTCTTCCATCTATTATAGGGTATGCGTACCCATATTGATTGGTGTGAGTCTAGGTCTCTTCCCTGTCGGGCGTACTTTGTTCCCAGGCTTCTAGAGTTATTACAGCATGGGTTGGAGTTGGAATTCTCCAACTCGGTACTCGGAAGGGTCAGGTTCTGCCCTGTCTGACTTCCTGTAGAAGTCTTTTGCTCAAGTTTCCTTGGTTAAGGCTTCTTTCAGGGGGTTACTCATGTGCGTCCCCCACGTAATTCTATGTTCCCTGTTGGGATTCGAATTTATTCTGTTTGCCTTGCGGGGTGTTCCCTTTGGACCTATTCTGGATGCTGTCTGACCTTACCCTCAAGTTGTCCTTCTAGGGACTGTTACTTCAGTCAGCCGTGTGCCTGAGCGAGCGGCTCTGTTTAGCTAGCCCTCGTTCATAGATATATACACCAAGATGAGGTGGTGTTCCGTTTTACGCCGGACCTTCTGCCTAAGGTGGTGTCTTATGCTCATGTATTCAAGACTTTGTCTTTCTTCTGGGCCTTATTCCTAGTATCGCTGAGAAAAGGGGGTCTACATTCCCTCTACAGGTATTGGAAGTGTTTTTCCTGGATTGTCTCTCGTCCCTTAGGGGGACTGTTGCCCCTTGGGGTTTGCGGGCGTCTCCATCCTGTATGTGCCTGGTTTCGTCTGATTCCAGGGATTATGCGGCCTTTGGCCTGGTCTTTACTTGGATGGGTTGTCCCTTCTGGTCCTAGAAAAAGGTTTTGGCTTCTGCCAAGGCTGCTGTTAGCTTTTGGACTTGTCAGGCTGTTACTCAGGCCTGTTCTTTTAAGGGGAAGAATCTTCTTCTCGCCTTATTTCTGATTCTACTTATGCTTCGATATCTTTGGGCCTTTCGGCACCAGGTTTCTGTGGAACAAGTCTGCTAGACCGCTACTAGTTCTCTGTTCATAACTTTTCAAAGGTTTTTATGAGGTATTATATCTGGAGCAGGACGTACTGTATACTTAGAATAATACAATTCTGTGAAATACTCACCTGTAGAATTGGTATTATACGTATAGAGTACGTCCTGCTCCACCCCACCCTGGTTTTTGCTTTATTCTGGATCCCCTGTATGGTGATTGCTATCATTGTTGTTATTACCAGTTTTTGGTGGTTAGTTTCTCCCGGCTTCTTTTTCACTGCTTCTCAATGCTGGGGATTTGTGGGAGGTCCCTGGGTATTTGAAGGGCTGGGAGGAGCCTGTTTTTGCATGTCTGCAGTGCACAGCGCCATCTGGCGGAGAATACCCAAGTGTAAGTATTATATCTGGAGCAGGACGTACTATATACGTATAATACCAATTCTACAGGTGAGTATTTCACAGAATTGTATTTTTGTGATTTCTCACCTGTAAAATGGGTATTATAAGTATGTGTCTCACCCTGCTTCGTCCCACCCTGAGTTGTATCTTGGATCCTCTATATGGTGATTTTTTTTCCTTGTTCATGTTGTTAATTTTATTATTGACTTCTCCTGGTCCCCTTACTGCTTTCATATACTGGGGAATGTGTGGGAGGTCCCAGGTATTTATGGACTGGGAGGGGCTTCTTTTTTGCCATCTCTGCAGTAGTGCCCTCTTGTGGACTATAACCCACATGTAATTAATATTTCCGAAGCAGGGTGTGAGACATACTTAAAAATACCATTTTGTGATTACTCACCTGTAAAATGGGTATTATATGTGCAGCAATCCAAATTTGCTCTTCAAGTGGACCTTCACTCTGAATAAGAGTCTATCTTATATGTTTCCCACACCCTGTAAATACAGATTGCTCAGATTAAGAATCATCCTACCTGCATCTACAGGATGTTATGAGCCTTTAAACATCCAAGATGGCGGCTCATGGGACATCAGGCAGCCTGCAAACAGGAAGTGCCTTCTTGACTGTGCTGCTCTGCATTCTGGGATTGCTGACCTTTTCCTGACCCCAGCTCTGCTCTGTCTGAGCAAAGCACCGCTATAACCCACCCCCTGTACTTTATCCCACTCTTCTCTCCTTAATAAGTGTGATGCTTCTGAGTCAAGATGGCGGCACCCGTATCCTACAGTCCTGAACAGAGTTGCAGCCCAGTGGGGGAAAGAATAAGTGACTCAAAACCTAAAATATATTCATTTTATATGTTCATCTTATAGATTCCCGGGCCGATCACAGGAGGGTGATGGTCCACTTTAAGTAATTTTTTTTTACTGCTGGTCCACTTTAAATTTAAACCTGTACTCTAATTAAACCCATATATGTATACACATGTATAATATGTTTCCCCAGACTCCATTCACAGTCCTTTTTCTTGTGTCCATTTGTCATTCAGCATTCACCTGGACCCTTGACACTGTAATGTCCCCTTCTGACTTAAAGGGACACAGAAGGCAAATGCAATTGTTAAACTATTGTGTCAGGCTAAGTTTGGCACTGTCCTAAGAGTTTTTTTAAGTTGAAAAAGTAATGGCTGAGATATCGAAGTTTACACCTTATTTTAAAATATTTGGCCCTTGGCTCTGTGATGCCGCTTAACAATCGGCTTCCTGCACCCGGTGGTGTGGGTTGCCTTTCGCAAGTCTACCAGTTGCACGCTTGGGGGCATACGGTACCTCTACATTAGCAGTGATAAAGACAAAAAAAAACAAAGGGGGGGAAGGGGTGGATACGGTCACCCAACATCACACCAGTAACCCTCTTCCCTCCGAGGATTCAGTGTACTCAATCCATCAGAACCATGTCGCCACAAACCCCTCTGTCTTCTCTAGAGGAGGTAAGATTCTCGAAGCGCATTATATCATTTACTTTCCTGACCCATAGTGCTATACACGGGGGTTCTGCAGATTTCACACTAGTGGGATACAGGCCTTGGCCGCATTTAACAAATTACACAGTACAGACTTGCGGTATTTTTTAACCGGGTCTTCTGTCAAGTGAAGGAGTCATAGCGCCGGATCGCCAGGCACCTCTGTCCCCGCTACTTTTCCCGCCATTTGTCTAACCTTCTCCCAGTACCCCTTGTGTAAAAGATCCCCTATTCCCTCACCACACCACCAGCATTCCATGGGAATCTCAGGGCACTATTTATTCATCAGCGTCGGCACACTATATTTACCCTTGTATTTAGTACAAATTAAGGTATTCCAAGTATGTCTCACACCCTGCTTCGGAAGATTAATTACACGTGGGTTATGGTCCAGTAGAGGGCGAACTTCTGCAGAGATGACTAGAAAAAAGAAGCCCCTCCCGGTCCATAAATACCTGGGACCTCCCACACATTCCCGTCTTCGTCTCTGCAGGACGGCGAGCAAGTCAGAAGATGGCTGTCTCCTTCCTTTGCAGGTAAGCCGGGTTTACACCTGGCCAATTTATCCCTATTTCTGCCCGGACCTTATTTTAATAGATTACTATGCCTCCCAGCCTCGGCTGTAGGTCCGAATGAGGGTAGGTTACACCTTAGTGGTGTACTAGCTAGGAGCCATGCTCCTCCGTGAGACCCCCAACAAGGGGTAAGCGGATACCAGGTTCGGGATCCTGGTTTGGGATGCCCTGTCCATTTTATCCTTTCACTACTCTGGGTAGTTTGGGACCCCCCCTTCCATTACTCCCTGTTCCCGAAACTGTAGGGGGGGGGGCTGTCCCTTCTCCCTTATTATCCTTGAGTGTTTTGATTGCTTGAGCTCTTGCGTGTGTATGTTGTGTGTTAGCACAGTACTGTTATCGTGCGGCCGCGTTATGGAGCCGGCCGCCGGGCTGGCTCCGCAGTATGGAGGGGAGAGCTTCAGGGGAGGGGGCGGGTCCGGGTGCTCGGCTTGCTGGCGGAGGCCCGCCCCCTGTCTCTGGCGCCCTTTTTGTGGTTCCCAGCCAATGGCTGGGAACCGCTGTCTCCGGCGGAGGTAGGGAGGGGGCGGGGCCACACGCGGCGCGCGAATCCGCGCTTGCCTGCTTTCCTTCCTTCCCTCAGGCTTGTGCTCGGTCGTCATTGCTCCAGGTCTCAGTGAGTGCCCTGCGGGGCTTGGTTTTGTATGATTGCACTGTATTTTGGATTGGAGTGTTTTGCCTTGTTTACGGGTTCCCTATAATTATGTCTTTCAGGGGGACTACCTGACCTTGATAAAAAGGGGATTATCCCGGTCCTAGGGTCCCTTGGCTAAATTTAGGGTCTTACAAATCCTCCCACTGACGGATTTTTTTAAGGGGCATCCCGGGTAGCTTAGTAGCGTAATTCCCACTGGTCTTTGCGAATACCATAAAAAATCACCATATGGAGGCTTCCCAGGATACCGGGCTCGAGATCCCTTCGGGGCAACCCCGGCAGTGTGTGGTTTGTGGGGTATCCCTTGCGGGGGATAATGTGCTTATTTGCATTCCATGTGCTCAGCAGGCCATTACGCGGCAGTCCGGGTCCCAGGCGTCTGGGTAAGCGTCGCCAGCCTCATCACGCCTGGCTTTGACCCTAAGTGATGTTGTTATTAGCGGGAAGTCGCAATCTGATTTCTGTGCTAGATTGACCAACATTGAAAAATTGATTGCTTGCTCTGCGGCCCGGAAGGCCCCAGCTAAGAGAGGGCATTTGGCACCGGCTGTGCCGGGTTTTGATTATGAGGAATATGACTCCTTTGACTGGTCTGATTATTCCCCTCTGGAAGAAGGGGAATTGTTTTCAGAATCTGAAGGCTCTGAGGATCAGCAGTTCCTGGATGCTGATGCTGGGCAGGAGCGTCGGGATACTGTTGATACCCCCAGACTTCTGGCCCATATTTTTGAGGTGCTTGCTATTTCCCCTCCTGCGGAGGCCCCTCCGCAAAAGGGGGAATTTTTTGGGGCCGCTAAGCCTCGCTTGGAGTTTCTGGATCCGAAGCATTTTGACAAATTAATTCTTAAGGAATGGGAAAAGCCCAGCCGGCTTTCCGGTATCCCTCAGGGGTGGGATAGGAAGTATCCCTTTCCTGTGGACACAGTGAAGCATTAGTCGTCACCCCCAGAGGTCGACGCTCCGGTTCTGGGATTGTCCAACACATCAGTTGTGCACTCTCCAGACTTCACTGCTCTAAAGGAGTACTCTTGATCAAATGGCGTCACATGCCTTTGCCAGTGTGGGTTCGGCCTTGCGTCCCGTGTGTGCTTCAGCTCTCATGGCTGTGGCTACCAGATCTGTAATTAGGGGCCTGTTGAATGGTCCCCATCCTTTTTTATTTTTTTTTTTTTTTTTTTTTTTTTTTATATATATTCTTTATTTAGAATATATCGGTACAAGAGAAAGGTACAAGACATTCAGGCATTACAAATGAAATTAATCAATAAACTTGTACTGGAATAGACAATAAAGGAAATCTTACAGGCATCCCTGAGAGTTTGTTGTTATTATTATTAACGGACGCCGCCAATATGTCGTCACCTCACCTGGACAGACCAGGGAGGCCTCTCCCATAATCTCGACAGTGTCTGGCGTCCCCAATTCTGTCTTAAATTCGTAAACAGGAAAACAGTCCGAAGAGGGGGACAGGAAGTGGGAGAAAGGGCGGTGGAAGGGATAAGGAAAGTGCGAAAAGGGGACAATTCCATCCCCCCAGGTTCACAGAGCTACTTCGGCAAGAGCCTTATAATCAGGGGAGTACACGAATGAGTGCCACCCAGCCCATCTACGGTTATGTGCCTCAGACATCTCATTGCGCTCGGCAATTATGCCCTCATACCTCTCCATCTCCGAGACCCTATTGAGCCACAGGGCTACGCTAGGCGGCTCTATCTTTTTCCATTGCACAGGTATGCACGCCCTCGCTGCATTAATCAATTGACCCAGGATGGATCTCCGGTACCTCCTTGCGGGCACCTCCGAGTGGTAGAGAAGGAAAAAGGCCGGGCCCTCCGGGAGCGTCTCCCCCAACGCGCGCTCCGCAGTCGCCTTGACTGTTGACCAAAAACTAGTCACCTTTGGGCAGGACCAGAAAATATGAAGGAGATCCCCTCTCTCCTGGCCACATCGCCAGCAGAGAGGAGACACCTCTGGGAACCACTTATGCAAGGTAGCGGGCACCCGGTACCACCCAGTAAGTATCTTGTAGTTGCATTCCTTGTACCTAGTACATCTAGCAGAGTCGTGTGCCAAGCCAGCCACCTTGGTCCATTGCTTGGTTGTGAAAGAGGTACCCAGTGCTTTCTCCCATCTTCGGATAAAGGGTGGTGCCTCCATCTCATCCGGGTCGATCAGCATTTTGTATGTCATAGAGAGGACATGCTGGATCGGGCCTTCCTCATCACAGAGCCTTTCAAATAAGGTAAGTTCCCTGACTCCCAGAGCCTGCCTCTGAATAGACAATAGGAAGTGCCTCAGCTGTAACTCCTGCCAGGCATTCCATCTAGGTAGACCTCTGAAGTCTGCAATGGCAGCAAGCGGTTCCCAGGTGCCACCGCGCTGGAATAGCCTAACCCTGCCTAGCCCTCCCTCTATCCATCTCTCAGCCGTCCCACCCGACAGTCCCGGTGGGAACGCTGGGTTTCCCAGGATCGGGTAAAGCGGAGAAAAGTCAGGAGAAATGTCACTGCGGGACCGAGATTTCTGGAAGACCTTAATGGAGGACCCTATGGTCGGATGTTTCATCAATGCTCCCACGTGCTGTTTTGCCAACCAGGGTAGGAATCTCAGGGGGATATGGGTGTTGCCCTGCTCAATCTGCACCCATTGTTTGTGTTGTGAGTGTCTGCACCAGTCAACTATCCTGCATAGGTGCGTAGCAGCATAGTATAAGCTGGGTTCTGGGAACCCAATCCCCCCGTTTTCCTTTGTCCTCCTAAGGACCTTTCTGCTAACCCTGGGACTCCGTCCAAGCCAGATGAACCTGGCAAATAGGGCTCCCACTTTTTGCAAAAAGGAGTCCGGGATATCCAGCGGAAGAGCCTGCATCAGATACAAGAGGCGAGGTAGCAGATTCATTTTCAGGGCATTACATCTCCCAAACCAGGATAGTTTCTTTAGAGCCCAAGCCTCTGTGTCTCTGACAAAACTCTGCAGAAGTGGGGGGGAAGTTTAGTGGGAATATTTTATCCAGTGTCTTACCAATTTTAGTACCCAAGTAGGTAATATGCTCACCGGCCCATTTGAAAGAAAAGGTGTTTTGGAGGTTAAGCTCCCTATTTCTTTCCAAATTAAGATTTAAAGCTTCAGATTTTTGTAGATTAATTTTGTAATTTGACACGTCCCTGTAGGCATCCAGCTCTCGCATCAGATTAGGGAGGGTAACTTCGGGACAAGACACAAAGATGATCAAATCATCCGCATACGCCGCCGTTTTATAGTGACCGGAGGGGAGGGGAACCCCCTTGATGCTGGGATTTGCCCTCACTCTGCAAAGAAATGGTTCCAAGGTCATAATGAAGATGAGTGGCGAGAGCGGGCAACCCTGCCTTGTCCCATTCCCGATGCTGAAAGGTTCCGACAAAAGGCTGTTAACTCTCACTACTGCAGAAGGATGCTGATAGAGGCTGGTGATCCAGGATATCATATTGGACCCTAGGCCCACGTGTCGCAGGACTCCTAGCATGAAGTCCCACTGTACCCTGTCGAAGGCCTTTTCAGCATCGGTGGCAAGGAGAACCGAATGGTCCCCATCTTAAAGTGGACCAACACCCACGGGTGATCGGCCCGGGAATCTATAAGATTCCCGGGCCGATCACCTCCCTCCCCGTGGGACATCCCAGCAGAATTTTTGCCCCCTACTGGACCATAACCCACGTGTAATTAATACTTCTGAAGCAGGGTGTGAGAAATACTTATAATACCCATTTTACAGGTGAGTAATCACAAAATGGTATTTTGATGTGGTAGCAATAGTATTATTCTTAGTATACAGTATGTCCTGCTCCAGGAGGAATACTTACACTCGGGTATTACTCCGCCAGATGCCGCTGGACTGCAGAGACATCGAAAATAGGTTCCTCAAATACCCATGGACCTCCCACAAATCCCCAGATTTTCTCTGCAGTCTGGACTGCTAAGGACGAGAAATGGCTCTCTACTCGCAGGTGAGCGGGACTATTAGCTTGCGGCCCTGTAGGACTATTCCCACCCGTTCCATTAGTAATATGCCTCCCAGCCTTGGCTGCGCTGGTCGGGTGATGGTAGGCAGCACCACTGTTAGGTGCTTAGGAATGCTGCTCCACCGCAATCCCCCACCAAAGGGTAGGCGGTTCAGGCTTATGGTGAGCCTCTATGGGATTCCCCTCCCGCACTATTGCCCCTGCCTATCGGTGGGCCCTATTTAAGTGGCCGCTGTCCTCCCTCATTCTCCTTGTAGCTTTCGGGAGGAAAAGAGGGGGGGGGGTGTCAGTGTGTATGCTATGCATTTACGTGTGTTAGACTTATACTTTTATTTCATTTGCCTTGTGTCAGCCGCCGCGCTGTCTTGCTTTACTATGACTGTATTTAAAATTGCCGCACCTTTTCTGTCACTATGTTCTGCGCTTCGCGGCGGAGTTACCTCAGGCGCCGTCATTGGCTGCTTGTCACGTGCTGGCTTCGTGCTCTTCGGGCCGGGCCCGTCTATGGCGCGTTCCGCGTCATTGCTGATACCGGCCTGCCCCTCGAGGTATACCAACGCCATCTTTGTCTATCTGGTTGGCTTAGGCGCGACGGTCCTCTACCTACCGCGGTCCGGAAGTGCCTTCACGGGCGGCTTTATTATCACCTCCTTATTACAGTCTGCTTACGGCACCCTTTTATGTCTTTCAGGCCGGCGAATCCATTGGCTTCTCCCAGCCCTCTATCAGTTGCTAACTTGTTAGGCCTAGTGTAATTACTCCCACTCCCTAGCAGGTTATTGGGGCATCCAGGGTTGTATTATAGCGTTAATCCCTATCAGCCTATAGTGCCGCTATAATCCCCATATGGAGGCATCTCAAGATGTGACCGGGGTTCCTTTGGGACAAGCCCGGCTGTGTGTAGCGTGTGCTACTCATGCTGATGCTGGGTCTGTGTACCTTGTGCTGAGCAGGTGCTTGCACTGCAATCTGGCCTTCCGGTGGCTGGGCCTGCACTTCGTATCACTGCACCTACCCCCCCAAGCTTAAATCCCACTCCTACTGAGTTGCCTACAAGTGGGGATTCTCAGCCTGATGTGTCTTCTAGACTGGCTACTGTTGAGAAGTTGATTGCTAATACCTTGGCGCGTAAGGCCCCTGCAAAAAAAGCGGCACTTAACGCCTAATGTCACTCTTTTCCCTATGGAAAATGAGGACTTTTGAAATCTTTGTAGCTATACCCCCTTCGGATAAAGGGGAGCTTTTCTCTGACACAGGGTCATCTAATGAGAGGCCAAGGGCTCATGACGATTCTGGCTCTGACCCCTTTTTGAGGTTCTGTCCATTTCTCCCCCTGTTGCGGCTCCCAGGCAAAGGGGGGAACTCTTCCACACAGCTAAATCACGTTTGGAATTTCCGAAGCAAGCGCATTTCAATAACCTTGTGCTCACGGAATGGGAGCACCCCAGTAAACTACCCGGGGTTCCAAAAAGTTGCGATAGGAAGTATCCCTTTCCTGCTGATGTGGTAAAGTGTAAGTCATCCCCCCCCCCCCCCCCCCGAGGTGGATGCCCCGATCCTAGGGCTATCTAACACCTCTGTCATGCATTCCCCTGACTCCACTACCCGGCGGGATGCTGAGGACCGGCGCATTGACCAGCTGGCGTCCCATGCCTTTGCATGTGCGGGGACGGCCCGGTCTGTGCTTCTGCCATTACCGCTGTGGCCACTAGAACCCTTATCAGAAATATACTTGATAGTGCCCCTGATGATTTCCCTTGTGAGGTGTTCAATGCGCTCTCCAGTTGTGATGTTTTTGTAAAATTTGGCCTCTCTACCTTGGATGACACCATTAGAATGTGTGCCAGGACATCTGCCCTTGTGGTGGCTATACGCCACTCGGTTTGGCTACGCCAGTGGGCTGCTGACAATGCTGCCAAGAAGGCCCTCACTGGGTTTCCCTTCAAAGGACTACGCCTGTTTGGGGACCGCCTGGACCTTTTTGCTAAGGGAGGCAGGTTACCCCAGCGCAGGCGGCAGTCTCGGCCCTTTCGGGGTCAGGGCTCATTCTCTTCCCCCTACCGTGGTGCTAGACAAGGGAGGGGGGTTTCCTTTACTGGGGCCCGGGGAGATTCCTGGGGCAGAGGACGTGGGCGTCCTGGCTCCTCCTGGGGCCCCAAGGCAAAATCCTCTCCCAAGCCCCCTCAGGCATGATGGGGCGCCCTCACCCATCCGGGTGGGGGGACGGCTTTAGCACTTCGCTCATGTCTGGAGGCTTCATGTCTCAGACCGGTGGATTCAGGAGGTAGTGTCCTCCGGTTACAAGATAGTTTGCTGCCTGGCCGCCCCCAAGATTCATCAGATCCCGGATTCCTCAGGACCCTGTATTAGCTCAAGAGCTGATGCAGACAGTGCAAGGCCTCCTGGAGCTGGGGGTCATCTGCAAGGTCCCTTTAAGAGAAATGGGCAAGGGTTTCTATTCCAACCTATTCACAGTCCCCAAAAAAGATGGTTCAGTCAGGCCTATCCTGGACTTAAAGATCCTCAACAAATTTGTCAGGAGCAGGCGCTTAAGCATGGAAACTCGGCGCAGGGAACTGATGGCAGAGGGCAAAGGGGATTTCATGACTTCTGTGGACATCAAGAAAGCTTACCTTCATATTCCTGTATTTCCAGGTCATCAAAGGTTCCTCCGGTTTGCTCTGGAGGATCAACACTACCAGTTTGTGGCATTGCCCTTTGGTCTCACCTCAGCCCCCAGGGTGCTCACCAAGGTGCTGGCTGGCATGATGTCTCTGCTCAGGTATCAGGGAGTCCGCGTGCTTCCTTATCTGGACGACATTCTCATCACCTCCCAATCTCTACATCAGGCAGAATTGGATACTCAGCTGGTGGTGTCCACCCTGGAGTCATTTGGTTGGGTGATCAACCACCCCAAGTCCTCACTGTCCCCTTCCTTGGTGACTCCATTCCTAGGAATGAATCTTGATACGGTTCAGGCAAGGATTTTCCTTCCTCAACAGAAGGTGGACAGTCTGATTGCACAGGTTCAGTTCCTGCTATCTTGTCGTCATCCCTCCATCAGGCAGGGGATGCAGCTGGTGGGCCTGATGGTGGCGTGCTTCGAGGCGGTCCCTTATGCTCAGTTCCACTTGAGGCCTCTGCAACTTCAACTATTGTCAGTATGGGACAAGGATCCAGCGTCCCTGGACAGGGTCTGTGTGCTCTCCCCCCTGGTCAGGAGGTCCCTTTTGTGGTGGATGGACTCAAGGAACCTGTTGGGGGGCAGATCCTTTCTTACCCCTTCCTGGGAGACGGTCACCACGGATGCCAGTCTGTCAGGTTGGGGGGGGGGGGTTTCTGGAAGTCCCTGCGGTTCCAGGGGAGGTGGGGCCCTCAGGAGGCCCACACACCTATCAATGTCTTGGAACTGCGGGCGATCAGGTTAGTTCTGGCTCAGTTGACTACTCACCTTCGGGGCCTGCCTGTTCAGGTGCGCTCGGACAACCAGACGGCCGACCCGGAGCAAGGGGGCCCTCCAGGAAGTGTCTCTGATCCTGACCTGGGCGGAGGCCAATGTCCCCTGCATATCAGCTGTGTACATCCCCGGGGGTGGAAAATC
Source organism: Gastrophryne carolinensis (assembly GCA_027917425.1). NCBI lineage: Eukaryota > Metazoa > Chordata > Amphibia > Anura > Microhylidae > Gastrophryne > Gastrophryne carolinensis. The sequence continues at coordinate 125,947,454 of CM051240.1, read as the reverse complement.
ACCTGACGGACTCTCTGAGCAGGGGGACCTCTCGCCAGGGAGAATGGTCCCTATGCAGCAGGGTGTTTCAATCTCTGTGTCACCGTTGGGGCCAACCAGATGTGGATCTGTTTGCGTCCCGTCACAATCACAAGCTACCGGCCTTTGTCTCCCTGTCCCAGGATCCTCTGGCCTTGACCACGGATGCTCTAGCAAGGTCATGGCAGGACTTTCAGTTTCTGTATGTCTTCCCTCCATTCCCCCTGCTGGGCAGGGTTCTGCGCAAGATTGCTCTGTAAGGGGTGCCAGCAATTCTGGTGGCCCCAGGGGCCAAGAAGAGTTTGGTTCGCAGACGTGGTGCAGCTGGCAGTAGATCAGTACACTCTGCCCATGGTGCCAGATCTGCTCACTCAGGGCTCACTACGCCATCCCAATTTACAAACTCTGGCTTTGACGGACTGGCTGCTGAAACCTCGATCTTGATGGAGAAGGGGCTGTCTTCCTCGGTTGTGAATACCTTGATAAAGGCTAGGAAGAAGTCGTCTTCTTCCATTTATTACAGGGTTTGGCATGCCTACATTGACTGGTGTGAGTTTAAGTCTCTTCCCTATCGTGTGTTCTCTATTCCCGGGATCCTGGAGTTCCTGCAGCATGGGTTGGAGATGGGGCTCCAACTTAGTACTCTGAAGGGTCAGGTTTCTGCCCTGGCTGTTTTCTTCCAGAAGCCCTTTGCTCAGCATTCTCTGATTAGGACTTTTTTCCAGGGGGTGACTCGTGTGCGTCCCCCACGTAAGCCTATGGTGCCTGTTTGGGAATTGAACTTGGTTTTGTCAGCCTTGCAGGGTGCTCCCTTTGAACCTGTGCAGGATGCTGCCCTGGCCATTCTTACTCTCAAAGTTGTATTTTTGGTGGCTATCACCTCTGTTAGGCATGTGTCTGAGTTGGCAGCGCTTTCCATTCAGCCCCCCTACTATGAGAGACACCAGGACATGGTGGTGTTTCGCTTCAAGCCAGATTTTCTGCCTTTCATTTGAATCAGGACCTAGTTCTCCCTTCTTTGTGCCCTAATCCTAGTAATGCTAAGGAGAGGGTTTTGCATTCTTTGGATGTGGTTAGGTGTCTTAAGTACTATCTGGTGGCTACTGCACCTTTCAGAAAAACTGATGCTCTTTTTGTGGTCCCTTCTGGTCCTAGGAAGGGTTTGGCTGTGATTCAGGCCTATTCTGCTAAGGGGAAGAATCCTCCCTTTCGCCTTACTGCTCATTCTACTCGTGCTATTGGTGCTTCTTGGGCCTTTCAGCACCAGGCTTCTGTTGAACAAGTTTGCAAGGCCGCTACATGGTCTTCTGTTCATAACTTTTCAAAGTTTTACAAGGTTGATGTTAGGGCCTCAGCTGACGCTGTTTTTGGCCGAAAGGTTCTGCGGGCGGCAGTGGTTTAAACTGTCCGCTGTTAACTTGGGGATCCCACCCTACTTTATGGACACCGCTATTGGATGTCCCGAGTGTAAGTATTCTTTCTGGAGCAGGACGTACTGTATACTAAGAATAATACAATTCTGTGATTACTCACCTGTAGAATTGGTATTATGAGTATACAGTACGTTCTGCTCCACCCCACCCTTGGTTTTGCATTATCTTGGATCCCCTGTATGGTGATTATCATTGTTATAGTTGATAGTTGGGTTGTTTTATTCTCCCGGCTTCTCGTTAACTGCTTTTCAATGCTGGGGTTTGTGGGAGGTCCCTGGGTATTTGAGGGGCCGGGAGGAGCCTATTTTCGATGTCTCTGCAGTCCAGCGCAATCTGGCGGAGTAATACCAGAGTGTAAGTATTCTTTCTGGAGCAGGACGTACTGTATACTCATAATACCAATTCTGCAGCCAGTCGTGGAGTCCAACCGGCACCATTCCTTCTCCTGTTAACTAAGGGATGGTGCACCAAGAAAAAAGGGGAAAGGGAATAAACCGCACCGGCCGACAATAAATGAATAATATAAATACAGTGCGCACACACTGGGGTAAGAACACAATGTGTATAATTGAACTAGTATAGCCCTACAAGGAGTCCCACCACTCCTAACCTACCCCTATAATAATAAATGTGTGGCACCACTGTTTAAGTTTCCAAACATTAAATATTTTATTGGAAAGTACATCTACACTTAATGAGACATATTAAAAACATATAACACATTTAGACAAAGCCTTGAAGGAAGAGGGGGTATAAGATGGCAAACACTGCTATTTCATGGCCAATAAGAATAAATATATATACCATTCCAATTATAGATAAACCAAAACCTGGCTGATAAAAGTGCTGAAATCTAACCTAAAAAACTATAAATAAGCTAATCATTTGATATCAATATATACAAGAAAATTGCTAGTGCATGTCCTGGCTCCTCCTGGGGCTCCAAGCTTAAGTCCTCTCCCAAGCCCCCTCAGGCATAATGGGGCGCCCTCACCCATCCGGGTGGGGGGACGGCTTCAGCACTTTGCTCACGTCTGGAGGCTTTATGTCTCAGACCGGTGGATTCAGGAGGTAGTGTCCTCCGGTTACAAGATAGTTTGCTGTCTGCCCCCCCAAGATTCATCAGATCCCGGATCCCTCAGGACCCTGTGTCAGCTCAGGATCAAGTGCAGGCGCTGCAAAGCCTCCTGGAGCTGGGGGTCATCTACAAGGTCCCTTTAAGAGAAAGGGGCAAGGGCTTCTATTCCAACCTTTTCACAGTGCCCAAAAAAGATGGGTCAGTCAGGCCCATCCTAGACTTGAAGATCCTCAACAAATTTGTCAGGTGCAGGCGCTTTCGCATGGAAACTCTGTTTCAGGGCATCCGCGTGCTGCCCTACCTGGACGACATTCTCATCACTTCCCAGTCTCTACATCAGGCAGAGTTGGATACTCAGCTGGTAGTGTCCACCCTGGAGTAATTTGGCTGGGTGATCAACCACCCCAAGTCTTCTCTGTCTCCCTCCTTGGTGACTTCATTCCTGGAAATGAATCTAGATACAGTTCAGGCAAGGATTTTTCTTCCTCAGCAGAAGGTGGACAGTATGATTGTGCAGGTCCAGTTCCTGCTATCTTGTCATCCCTCCATCAGGCAGGGAATGCAGCTGGTGGGCCTGATGGTGGCGTGCTTCGAGGCGGTCTCTTATGCTCAGTTCCACTTGAGGCCTCTGCAACTCCACCTCTTGTCAGTATGGGACAAGGACCCTGCGTCCCTGGACCGGGTCTTTGCGCTTTCCTCCCTGGTCAGGCGGTCCCTCTCGTGGTGGCTGGACCCCAGGAACCTGTTGGGGGGCAGATCCTTTCTGACCCCCTCCTGGGAGACGGTCACCACGGATGCCAGTCTGTCAGGCTGGGGGGGTTTCTGGAAGTCCCTGCAGTTCCAGGGGAGGTGGGGCCCTCAGGAGCCCACACACCTATCAATGTCTTGGAGCTGCGGGCGATCAGGTTGGTTCTGGCTCAGTTGACTCATCACCTTCGGGGCCTGCCTGTTCAGGTGCGCTCGGACAACCAGACGGCAGTTGCCTACATCAATCATCAGGGAGGGACCCGGAGCAGGAGGGCCCTCCAGGAAGTGTCTCTGTTCCTGACCTGGGCGGACGCCAATGTTCCCTGCATATCGGCGGTATACATCCCGGGGGTGGAAACTCTGCTGGCAGACTCTGAGCAGGGGGACCTCTCACCAGGGAGAATGGTCCCTATGCAGCAGGGTGTTTCAATCTCGGTGTCACCGTTGGGGCCAATCAGATGTGGATCTGTTTGCGTCCCGTCACAAGCTCCCGATCTTTGTCTCCCTGTCCCAGAATCCTCTGGCCTTGGCCACGGATGCCCCAGCAATGTCATGGCAGGACTATCAGCTCCTTTATGTCTTTCCTCCTTTCTCCCTGCTGGGCAGGGTTCTGCGCAAGATTGCTCTGGAGGGGGTGCCAGCAATTCTGGTGGCCCCCAGGTGGCCAAGAAGAGTGTGGTTCGCAGACGTGGTGCAGCTGGCAGTAGATCAGTACGCTCTGCCCAGGGTGCCAGACCTGCTCACTGAGGGTCCCATACGCCATCCCATTTTACAAACTCTGGCTTTGACGGCCTGGCTGCTGAAACCTCCATCTTGATGGAGAAGGGGCTGTCTACCTCGGTTGTGGGTACTTTGATAAAGGCTAGGAAGAAGTCTTCCTCCTCCATTTATTATAGGGTTTGGCGTGCCTATATTGACTGGTGTGAGTCTAAGTCTCTTCCCTGTCGTGTGTTCTGTATTCCCAGGATCCTGGAGTTCCTGCAGCATGGGTTGGAGATGGGGCTCCAACTCAGTACTCTGAAGGGTCAGGTTTCTGCCCTGGCTGTTTTCTTCCAGAAGTCCTTTGCTCAGCATTCTCTGATCAGGACTTTTTTCCAGGGGGTTACTCATGTGGGTCCCCCACATAAGCCTATGATGCCTGTTTGGGATTTGAACTTGGTTTTGTCAGCCTTGCAGGGTGCTCACTTTGAAACTGTGCAGGATGCTGCCCTGGCCATTCTTACTCTCAAAGTTGTCTTTTTGGTGGCTATCACCTCTGTTAGACGAGTTGGCGGTGCTCTCCATCCAGCCCCCCTACTATGAGAGACACCAGGACAAGGTGGTGGTCCGCTTCAAGCCAGACTTTCTGCTTAAGGTTGTGTCTGCCTTTCATTTGAATCAGGACATTGTTCTTCCGTCATTGTGCCCTAATCCTAGTAATGCTAAGGAGAGGGTCTTGCATTCTTTGGATGTGGTTAGGTGTCTGAAGTACTATCTGGTGGCTACTGCACCTTTCAGAAAAACTGATGCTCTTTTTGTGGTCCCTTCTGGTCCTAGGAAGGGTTTGGCTGTGATTCAGGCCAGGAAGAATCCTCTCTTCCGCCTTAGTGCTCATTCTACTCGTGCTATTGGTGCCTCTTGGGCTTTTCAGCACCAGGCTTCTGTTGAACAAGTTTGCAAGGCAGCTACTTGGTCTTCTGTTCATACCTTTTCAAAGTTTTACAAGGTTGTTAGGGCCTCAGCTGATGCTGCTTTTGGCCGTAAGGTTCTGCAGGCGGCAGTGGTATGACCTGTCTGCTGTTACCTTTGGGGATCCCACCCTACTTTATGGACACTGCTATTGGATGTCCCGAGTGTAAGTATTCTATCTGGATCAGGATGTACTGTATACTAAGAATAATACAATTCTGTGATTACTCACCTGTAGAATTGGTATTATGAGTATACAGTACGTCCTGCTCCACCCCACCCTTGGTTTTGCATTATCTTGAATCCCCTGTATGGTGATTGTTATCATTGTTATAGTTTATAGTTGGGTTGTTTAATTCTCCCGGCTTCTCGTTAACTGCTTTTCAATGCTGGGGATTGTGGGAGGTCCCTGGGTATTTGAGGGGCCGGGAGGAGCCTATTTTCGATGTCTCTGCAGTCCAGCGCCATCTGGCGGAGTAATACCCAAGTGTAAGTAATCTATCTGGAGCAGGACGTACTGTATACTCATAATACCAATTCTACAGGTGAGTAATCACAGAATTGTATTTTTCAGTCCTTTCAGATTCCTCATAACCAGCAATCTCTTTTTTGGGCTGTACATGCACATTGTATTGAGCAGGGCTGTGGAGTCAGAGTCGGAGTCGAGGAGTCTGAGTCGGAGGAAATTTTTGGTACCTGGAGTCGGCAAACAATGCACCGACTCCGACTCCTACTAAATTTTGATTTAGCAAGTTTTAATGTCCCAATTCACAAAAAGTTATAATTAATGACTTCTCTATTGTAAGAATAAAGACCAATGCAAGCAGTGCCGCACGTAACCGCAAAACGAACACGTTAAAGTGGACCAACACCCAGGATTTTGACTGTCGATCGGGGGTGCCCCGCTGTGTGAAACCCCCCAGAAACCCCGCAAAACTTGCCTCTCCTCGCTCCCACGTGACCGCCACTGCCAATCCCCGCCGACGGACAAGAGAGCACTGCCGCCGCCTCCCGCACGTCACTCTTACAGGGCGTGCGCCCGCGCCGGCCATTCACAAACGGCCGGCACGGGTGCGCGTCCTTGCAGAGGGACGCGCGGGAGGCGGTGGCGGGCGCCGCTGGATCATGGATAAGATGGGGATTTAGGGGTTTCTGGGGGGTTTCACACAGCGATCGGGGTGCCCCGCAGTCAGGGGTCTGATCGGTCCCGGGAGTCTTATAGATTCCCCGGGCCGATCATGGGAGGGTGTTGGTCCACTTTAAGTGACCGTGAAGAAGCATGCTTTTCATGTGCTTCGCTATATGGCACGCAACGCACAATTAGAAGCGGCAATACTTATACTTTGCATAGTGTTGTGTTCTGCTGTTACAGGGAACCCATGGGTAACCTAGCCTCTCACTGATAAGGGATTAAGTAAATATGTTTTTTGCAGGACTAGATAAGTGAAGGGAATGGAGGATCAATAGTTCAAGTCTGAAGCTGTACCATTGGAAAAACTGCTGTCATTCAGCAAAAGGCTATAAAAACTTGTAAACTTTGATTGTTAGCTTAAACTTTAAACATGACTATGGGATTCTATAAAGGCCCCTTTCTGGATCCTCCCACTGCCCTATCTTCAGCAGAAGATCAGCACACAGAAAGAAGAAGGCAGCTTCTGCTCAACTACCTCTCTCTGCTAGAAGTAATGACATGTATGTTGCCTTTCTTTCCTTCAAGGAATGTATAAAATACATTCACATATTAATACAGAGGAGTCGGGGAGTCGGAAGTACAAAAAACTGAGGAGTCTGAGTCGGAACATTTATCTACCGACTCCACAGCCCTGGTATTGAGAGATATCAATTTAATTTCAGACTTCTTGGTGCCCCGGAGCACCTCCTGGAAACTGGCCCCTCCTCAGTGCGTAGCGAGCTGGTAGGGTGAGAAGGTTCCCGGTGTGTCCCAAGATTACAAGATAACAACCAAATTCCATATTATCTTCTGCGGATATAATCTGGCCACCCTATTGAGGGTAAGGTCTTTCAACAGTGAGCCGTGGCCGGAGCAGGCACTACCTGCTCTTGGACACCTCTGTAGCTTATACTATTAAGCAGCAAACAAAGCAGCTCTACAAAAGCATAACCCTATGCCCAGCATCCTGGGACAAACAAAGCAACCATAGCTAATCGTCCTGCCAGTGTCCCAAGTCAACGACACTAGCAGCCTGGCCCGACCCGCCTATCCGAAAAAGGTAAGCAGAGAAGGCTGTTAACAGGGGCCATCTTCTGGTCAAACCAGTGCAGTAGTAATGGCCCTTAAGCCTCTGCATCATAGGGCCTCGCTTGTTCCCGGATGCGTTGCTGGCCCCTAGAACCTCTAATGTCTAGCCCCCGAGAAGCGCACAGGTGGCTGGGCCAGGTTGGTTGCCAGCTAACCCGGGACAATAGGATCATATTGTAGAAAGGTGAACAAATCCTCCTGGTCCAGGGCTGCTGTCAGCAGGAAGATGTTGCGTTCCTTCCTAACTGAGGTAAAGGGGATACCGCCATCTGTATGAGCACCCTTAGCACTCGCCTCATCTGCAGGGTCCTTCTCAATAGGTCCTGTAAGATTCCAAAATCGATACTGCCTTTTTCCAGGTCCTGCGTGCCATGTCCTCCTTCAGCGTGAAAAGGTGCACGCTTGCAAACCACGTCCCTAGGGTCTGAGGTGTCAGGGCTCCGTGGGCCAAGCGCCCTGTGTACTTAAAAATTGACGTCACGATTCGCTTCAAATTCTCTTCCGCCGAGGTCTCTGGAATGCCTCTCTGATGCAGATTGTTTCTACGACTTCTGTTTTTTTAGTTCTATGTGGAGCAGATTAGCTCTGAACAGCGCTTCTTATGTGTCACACCTTTCTTCCAACGCCCGCAGACGGCTGACTGTTCAAGTGTGTCCACTCTCGTCTCGACTGCCGATATTTGTTGTTTGACTACCGCCAGCTCTCTTCTAGTGCAGAGTCAGCAGCCTCCTGAGCTGTGTACCACCCCTCACATGAACCGCTCCAGCTCCCCTGCCGCAATCTTCTTTCCCCTTGCCTCCTCCGGAGAGTTGCACTGCTTTGCCAGTTGGGGGGCGGGCGCTCTTGGTACACCCTCCTCTTTTGCTCTTCACGTCTCCTCCCGCACTTGCTAAAGCTCAGGGGTTTACCGAGAACGTGGGCCCCTCTCCGCTTGAGACCTCTGACGAGGAGAAAGCGGAGGATCGCCGCCTCACCTTTGAAGGAACTTCTTGCTGCGCCGTTCCGGGCGCCATCTTGCTGACCGGCTCGCCTCTCCCTCCGGACTCCTCCTCTGGGCTGCCGCTCTGCTATGCCTCCAGGAACCTTCTGGAACCCTCTCCTCTCCTTCCACTCTGTTGCCTCGACATCTCTCTCTGGCATCCTCTGCTGCTCGATAATTGAGCTGTCCTGGCCAGGGAACACAGGAGCTCGCCTCACGGCCTGCTTACTCCATTTCCAGAACATGCACCCGGATTTGTCTATTTTTTATCTGTTTGAGCTGGTGCCGCGCTTATTCCTTGATTTAGAGAGGTGACATTTAAAAGAGCACTATTGCGAAAAAATGGGCATGCACTACGATTTTGGTGCCCTCAGGTGAGGGGAAGAGGCAAATGTGGGAGATATTTCTGGGTTGGAGACAGGATGTAGCTAGTGAGAGAGAGGAGTCTAGTACAATGCCAAGGCATTGTGCTTGGGGAGTTGCAGTAATTGTGAGATTATTGACAAATAGTTGGTGTGGAGGCAGTAGGAGAGTTTGTACGAAAACAACAACTTGATCTTGTCCAGGTTTTAGTTTAAGGGCGTTAAATGACATGAATGAAGAGATGGCTGTCAGTGAGTAACATGGGTTTGGAGAAAAGACTGGGCTGTAGAGGTAGATTTGAGAGTGTCTGCATATAGGTGGTGATGTAAGCCAAATAAGTTGAGTTGTTCAAGACCATAGGTGTAGACTGAGATTAAGAGCGGTCCAAGAACAGAACTTTGTGGAATGCCAACAAAGGGCGGGGGGAGAGGGGACACACAAAGTGCTGTCTGAGATGTAAGAGGAGATCCATGAAAGCGTACAGACTTGAATTCCCAGGAATTCCAGAATGTGGAGTAGAAAAGGATGGTCAACCGTGTCAAATGGATAGGTCAAAGATAAGGAGGAGTAGTGGCCTTTATATTTGGCTGTTAATAGATGGTTACTTTGGTGAGGGCAATTTCAGTAGTGGTTGGCGTGGAATCCGGATTGAAGAGGATCTGGTAACGAGTTTTCAGAGAGGTTTTGATTTAATGGGAATAATGCATGAGAATTTCACTTTGCCTAGCCACCAGCTAGGAAAACAATGAAAGTCATTTGACAAGACATTTTTACTACAATTGCCTTGACTTTCATTGTCTCCCTATTTGGTGATTAAGTAACAGTGAAATTTTCATGTTTTTCTCATAAAGTGAATTTACTACTATATATTTTCAACTTTTATTGGATCAAGGCCATAGCGTGCCAATTTTGAGTGGAAGTGCTGTTCCAGAAGTTTAGATGAAAAAGTAGTAGTGATATCTGGTGAGGGCAGATGGGTGCAAAGAGTATTTTTTTAAGTTTTGGGGTTATGTCTGTGTGTGTTTGAATAGTAAATGGAAGATGCCAGATGAGCGAGAGAGGAATAGTTATGTGACAGCCTGTGTTGGGGATAAGGACAGTTGTGGAGTAAGGTTGGATAGGGGTATGGTCTAGGGGCTAAATAGTGAGATGAGCCTTAGCGATGAGGAAAGATTGTTTTTGGGGTTGATTAAGAGCCAGATGAGAATTCACACTCCTTTTTAGGAGAGCCACTGGCTTTTATTGTCTATCGGGTGTAAATTTACACCTGGCTCTGAAACGGCTCCAAGGTAGACAATGAAAGTGCCTGTTTTCTCTCCTCCGAAGAAAAAAGTGAGAATTCTCACCTGGCTCTGAATCAACCCTTTTGTTGTGATAGCAAAGTGAAATGGGTTAGGGAAGTTAAAACCACCATGATTTATTGAAAAGCCCAAACCCTTAAACAATTCCCCAGCATCTAAAGTAAATTTATTTTACGTTTTTAGTCACTTATTATTCTTTCCCCCACTGGGCTGCAACTCTGTTCAGGACTTTAGGATACTGGCACTGCCATCTTGACTCAGAAGCATCACATTTACTGAGGAGAGGAGAGTGGGATAAAGTGCAGGGGGTGCGGTTATAGCGGTGCTTTGCTCAGACAGAGCAGAGCTGGGGGTCAGGAAATGGTCAGCAGTCCCAGAATGCAGAGCAGCACATTCAGAAGGCACTTCCTGTTTGCAGGCTGCCTGATGTCCCATGAGCCGCCATCTTGGATGTTTATAGGCTCATAACATGCAGTAGATGCAGGTAGGAGGATTTTTAATGTGAGAAATCTGTATATACAGGATGTGGGAAACATATGAGACTCTTATTCAGAGTGAAGGTCTGCTTTAAGGCATAGTTACGTGAGCTGAAGGTACTTCTGCTGGAACCCAAATTTCAGAACTGCAGCAGAGCTTGCGCTCCAGTCTTCAGCCCAGTGTGAGTCAGTGTATGCAACTTATGGGCTTAATGGTAGCATCCTTTAAGGCAGTCCACATCAAGGCTCTGCAGTTTGCCATTCTGCCCCATTGGGATTGGCCTTCCCTGGTCTTGGACAGATTGTTTACCATGGGGGTGGGGTTGGTTCTATCATCCCCTGGAGAAGTAACTGTAGTCTTGAGTCAAGGTTGCTCGTTCCTGATGGTCCAGTGGACTGTGATCACCACAGACGCAAGTCGGGGAGGATTATGGAACCAGTTAAGGGGTGGTTGTCATTGAATGTATTTCAGCAGGCTAATGGGCCTCCCAATCAGAATTCAATCATACAATATGACGGAATTTGTCTTCCAAACAGAAGAGATCTGCTGTCGCAAGACCCGCTATTTCCACCCCAACTCGCTGGCTTTGATGGTGTGGCAATTGAATCCTAGATTCTGCGATTAGTGGTCACTTTGATTTGGGGCAGAAAGGCCTCTTCGGCCTAGATCTATTACTTAACATGGCGAGCTTGTGATTTGTGTGAATAACAGCGCACTTTTCCATCCCTCACATTTTTGGATGATGGGTTGCACTTAAGCTCCTTTTTTCAAAGCAAAACAAAATCCACAGTCTGTCCTGGTATCTAAAAGCTTCCAGGGCTTTCTGCTGGTCTTCCACCCCTCTCCCTTGTGTGAACCCCCTTCCAATGTGTCCAAAATCACTCACCTTTCCCTTCTCCACTGGTGCATGTGCGGGCTCTCGTCCAATGAGGACCGTCTGCCGTGACTGTCATTCGGCATACTGCTCTTTGTTAATGGGGAATTTGCCACTGAAACACGGAAGAGTTGAGTCAATAGCGGCTTTCTGGGGGGTTTACACAGCGGGACATCCCAATTCAGGATGCCCAGAGGAACCGGAACAAAACCTGGGAAAGTCGAATTCATGGGTTTGTTCCAGTGTAAGGGCCACTTTTCTTCCCCATCTCCCCCCTCAGAGTACAACTCCCTTTTATTTACGGAGTTCCTTTACTGGTGGAAGGCTAGGAGGTGGAGTGGGTAGTTGTTTGTCAGTGGATTTTTCCGGGCAGCATACACCTGAGACAGAGTCCCACCCACTATACATGGAACACGTGACCACCAGAACGACATAAAACTCCTCCGTTGTTTTCATGTTCCTCCGTGCCAGACAACCAGCTCCTGAACCAGGAAAGAAAGTTTAGGTAAGTAACCGGCGCTGTGGGCTTTGGCAGGCAGGTCAATTTTCCGGTCCTGGAGGTGTAACTTGCCAGGGGCCTGGAACACCCTCAGGTTCTTTAGGCCAGTATTCCGTTCTTTGATCTCCATAGGAGACAAAAGAGGGTAATCATTTATTTCCCTCTTTTTGAGGATAACTAGAAGGCTGGGACTGCCATTCCCATTTTTTTTTTTTTTTTTTTTTTTTTTTTTTACAATTTTTTTGGGGGGGGGGGGGGAGGAGTGATTTTGTTTTTACTGTGTGTACCTTTTTTTAAGAGGCAGGGAGGAGAGAAAGCAAAAACTGAACAGCCGTTTCTCTTCTCCTCCGTCTGTCCCGGTGCTTGATCTGTGCGCCTCACCTCTTTAGCAGGCAGCAGCGCGGCTTCAGGCTGCGGCTGCCCCGGCCCTCGCAGCACCTCCAGGCAGCCGATCTTCGGTCCGACGGCCGCCTCTCCCTCAGTCCGCGGCTCCCCGGCCCGCAGATTCTGGATGGCCGCATCTACTTCCAGCCGGTGGCATGATCTCCTACGGGTGCTCCCCTTTCGACGTCCTGGGCGGCTCCTGGCTTCCAGATCCGGTACCGGAACACATCCAGGTAGGATTTTTTTTTGCACAATCGCGCGCCGTACATTATTTCTTTTAAAGGGAGGATATGTTTGGTGGCTTCTCCACCCCGCAGCAGTGACGTTATTCCCATGTGCCGCCGGTGCCGACGTTAATTGTGCTGGGATAAAGGCAGCACATAGAGCGAGGCCAGTTATAATCGTACGAAAAAACAGTTTGATTCGGTCACAGGAGGGTTACAATTAATTTACTTTAGGGGGGTTAGGAATCGATTTCCCTTTACCTCAACCCAGAATCAAGACATTTGTATCTTTGAACCATTCTGGGCAGATGGGAAATTCACCCTTGGATCTGGTGGACCTAAATCCATCAGTTATGCCGCCAGCTGCTGATTCTGGAAAGAGGTCCAGCTCTGCCCTGGTAATTGGCTATAAATTATTTTTTAGGGCATGTGCTTTGGGTTAGCGGCTCCTTTTGCTAAGGTTTCGAAGGGGGTGGATTTAGCATTTGAGGATTGGGGTACTCAAAGACCCTTTAGATAAGAAAATGGATTCACTGCTTAAAAGAGCTTGGCAGGCTGAATCTAACACATTCAGGCCAATTCTGGCTTCTAACTCTTTTATCAGGAATTTGGGGTTTTGGCTTCAGCAGTTAAATGACTGTCTTTCTGTTTGGAGCAAACTAGTAGGGAGCAATTCTCAAGCCTTACCTATTTTTCAGCTACAGCTTTTATTATGGATGCTATGGCTGAGTCTGCCAAGTTTTTGGCGGTGACCAATTCAGTGCGCAGGACTCTATGGTTGAGGACCTGGTCTGGTGATAAAGATGCGCCTTTGTGCTATGCCCTTCAATGGGCAGTCTCTTTTTGGTCCGGAATTAGAACGGGTTTTGGACAGGTTGGCTGATAGGATAAATGTTTTCCTACCTGGTTAAAAGGTCTGGTTAATAGATTTCATACCCAGTCTTCTTTTAGGCACTTCTTTCTTAACAGGGAAGCATCTAGAAGAACCAGGGGTTCCTCCTCTTCCGCTGCAACCTCCGCTGGGAGAGGAAGAAGGATGCTTATTGGCAGGTCCAGATGAGTGGCCCTGGCCCAGTCCTTTCTAAGGTTTGTGATAAAGGTCAGAGACCAGATTTTTCACTTCCAATTTGTCTGCCTCCCTTTCAGCCTGGCATCAGCTCCCAGGCTTTTTACCAAGGTTTTGGCAGAACCTCTGGCATATCTGAGGCAGAGAGGAATTGGCATTCTGGCTTACCTAGACAATCTGTTGCATTTTGCCCCATTGAGGGAGAAACTGCTTCAGGATCTCAGTTGCACATTGCAGCTATTAAAACAACTTGGTTGGGTTCTGAACCTAGAGAAATCGAGCCTTGTCCCCTCTTTCAGGTGATGACTGACTTGGGGTTTGAGATCAAGACCATTCATCAGACAATAATTTTGCCCTCTCAGAGGATAGTGACCCTCCAGGAAGCCGTCCGGTCTCTCTGCCAGTCCCTCATCATCGGTAAGACAGGCAATGAAGGTTTTGGGGTATCTGACATCAGCGTTTCCTGCAGTAAGATGGGGTCAATTATGTTCAAGGACTCTACAGATGCACATTCTGGACAGTTGGAATGGGTCCAGAGAAGGTTTGGAAGATGTGATTCTAGTACCCAGACAGGTGAAAAATTCTCTGGATTGGTGGTTAACCAGGGACAGATTTGTCAGTGGTCTAGCTTAGAGGGACCCCCAATGAAAGGATAGTGACTACGGATGCTTCAGCTTGGGGGGCTCACTGCTAGGCTGGGACAGTTCAGGGGAAATGGTCCAATGCTCTGAGTCAGTCTTCATTGGACTTGAGAGAATTGATTGCAGTGAAGGAAGCATTACTGGCATTGGCACATCATCTGAGGAATAGTCATGTCCAGATAAGATCGGACAACGCCACTATGGTGGCATATCTGAATCGTCAAGGGGGAAACAAGGTGTGTCTGATTGTCTGTAGCAACCGAGATTCTGCTGTGAGCATAACAAAACTTGATATCTGTCAGCAGTTCATCTGAAGGGAATTTTAAATCAGGTAGTGGATTCTGAGTCGATTCCCACTAAGGGAATTGGAATGGTCGATGAATCCAGGATTGTTCAAGCAAATTAGAGAGGCTCTCCAGAGGTGGATCTATTTGCATCAGCGAAGAATCACAAGTTGAAGTACTTTTCATTAAATCCAGCGGATCCGGCCTTGGGAGTGGATGCACTGGCTCACGATTGGAAGTTCAGCCTAGCTTGTGTTTCCCCCAGTTTGGTTGCTCCCGCTGGTATTGAACAAGATATTCAAGGAACCAACCACAGTTTTACTGGTAGCCCCCTGGTGGCCCAAGAGATTGTGGTTTTCAACTCTGGTGATTTTTATCCACCCAGGAGCCATGAAGACTCCTAGTAATTCCATAGATGTTGTCACAGGGACCAGTTCTATGCCCGGACCCTCAAAAGTTGAACCTGACGATGTGGACCCTGAAGTCCTACTTTTAAAGAAAAGATATTCAAGAAAGCTTATTGATACTCTACTCTCAAACAGAAAAATGGTGACTAGGAAAATGTATTTAAAGGTATGGAAAACCTTTAAGTCTTGGAGAATATAGAATAAAAAATCATCATCAAGGCTTCCAGTTATTCCTGACTTTCCTTTCCATTTTACTTTAGGACATCAGGATAACTCAGTAACGATAGGGTTAACTTCTCATCCGAAGGGCGTGGACTGCAAGTAAAAAGGCGTGTCTCAGCCTCCAGGCCTATATCCTTCCGGCTGACTTCCTCCACTCCAGTTTCTTTCTTGCAGTGGGACTGGACTGCAGGGCTCTTTCTGGACTCCTCTGCCATTTATTTGTTTTTAAGATTATACATGGGAAGTGGGGACAAGACCCTGTCTGTCTTCCTAGGTCCCTTATGCTCCTCTAATCTGGATGGACCCACTATGCGAGTCAGGATGGTAAGGATAAGTGGGGGTGCTTTGGGGGGGGGGGGGTCTTTCATTGAAAAGCAAATCAGTGAGGGTGACCAGGAAAATGTATTTCCCCTCTTTGATTGCTCTTTCCCACGTGTTAAATGTGTAATTTACTGGTTGGTTAATGGGGCAGAGCTAAGGCGGCAGCGAGGAAGGGTCTCATCTGTTTTTCCCAGCTGCCTTCGATGAAACATTTTTGGCTAGACGAGGTGTCTCGCACCACCGGTTCTTCTTCGGGTCACAGCGCGTTTATTCTCATTTTTTATGTCGGCCTTCTGATAGGTTGACTTAATATATCACATAACTGTGGGATTTGGGCTCCAGTTGCTGTGTTATTACACATTACCATTCTGATATGAATGTATATGGATATATATATATATTGGTGTTTGATGTATTCATACCGGTATGTACTCTGATTTTTATTTTTGCACTTTTGGCTTTGCCTTGAAATTGCATGTGTCATGTGTATTTATTCAAGATGTTTAAGCTAGCCATATATGTTTGCCTTATTGGTTATGTATGATTGTGGTGCATTCTGGCTGGGGGACTGACTGTGGTCTCTTTTCCCCCACAGATTCTGGGATTCCCTCACTGCAGGCTCTCCCGGTTCTGTTATACCTGGCTAGCCTTATTGCTGTAAATTGGGTTTTGTCCTAAGGTTTAAAAAAAAAAAAAAAAAAAAAAAAAAAAAATATATATATATATATATATATATATATATATATATAATATATCAAAATATATAATATAATATATATATACCCTGTTTCCCCGAAAATAAGACATGGTCTTAGATTAATTTGTTCCCCGGAAATATGGCACAGCGTGCGTCTCCTCCACCTCCCTGGAGCTCCCCCCTTACGTGCCCCGTCATTACGCCCCCCTAGTGGTTACAATACAATTTTCGGGGGATGACTTATATAACGATATCCTCCGAAAGCAGGCACTAGGCCTTATTTTCGGAGGATGTCTTATTTTCGGGGAAAAACCCACGGTTGTTGCGAATACCATAAAATCACCATATGGAGGCTTCCGACAATACCGGAAATGGCTCTTCGGGGCCATCTAGGCTGTGTGGGGGTTATGGGACTCCGCTCCCAGGCAATGAGGTTATATTATGCATTCCTTGTGCAAAGCAGAATATTGTGCGTCAGTCCGTCGCTCCGGCTTCTGGCTCCTCACAACTTCCGTCATCTCCTACCCCCCCCCTCCCTATTCCGGACCCCGTGTGACATTGTCAAAAGTGGGGATTCGCAATCCGAGGTGTGTGCGCGATTGACCAACCTCAAGAAGATAATTTCCGCCAAAGTAGCTCAGAAGGCTACAGCGAAGTGGAAACGCCTTTCTCCGGCAGCTCCTGCTTCGGAGGATGAGAGGTGCGAAGTTGTGGATTGGTCCGATTATTCCTTGGACGAGGAGGGGGAACTCCTTGTGGAGTCGGATGAACCTGCAGACCAGCTAGAGATTGATGCTGTTGGTGATCAGGCTACAGGGGTATCCCTTGACACCCCCTCCATTTTGGCTCAAATGTTTGAAATTTTGAATTTAGATCCACCTGAGGCAGTCACCCTGCCAAAGGGTGAGTTGTTTGATGTGCCTCAGCCGCGTTTGGTGTTTCCCAGGCAACACCACTTGGAGAGGGTTGTGCTTAAGGAATGGGAACAACCCACGCGGAATCCCTCCTAGTTGGGATAAACGCTATCCCTTTCCGGAGGATTTGGTGAAGCTTTGGTCAGTTCCCCCTGACGTTGATACCCCTGTGTTAGGGCTGTCTAGCACGGCTGTGGTACATTCTTCTGACACCACTGCCATTAAGGATGGTGAGGATCGTCGGATTGATCAATTTGCTCGCCATGGTTTTATCAGTGCCGGATCGACGCTGCGGCCAGTGTGTGCTTCGGCGCTTCTTCTGTTGGCAGTTAGATCCATTATTAGGGATCTGTGCGCAGATCTTGATCCCGCTTGTGATGAGTTTAGTTCTCTTAAAACAGTGTGAGTCATTTATTTCCTTTGTCTTGTCCGCTCAGGACGATGCTCTGGCGATGAGTAGCAGGACAGCGGCAATGCTGGTGGCTATTCGTCGGTCAGTGTGGCTGCGCCAGTGGTCGGCGGACTTGGTCTCTAAAAAGGTGCTCACAGCACTTTCTTTATTGGGTTTGCGACTGTTTGATGATAAAATTGATTCAGTTGCAAAAGGTGGTAAAATGCCTCAATGCAAGAGGCCTCGTCGCCCCCTTCGGGGTGCAAGTGCCGTTAGGCCTTCCTTTCGGGGATTTAGAGCGGGTATGGGGGTTTCCTTTCCCGCTACCAGAGGTGCAGGTTGGACCCGGGGGAGGGGCCGTGGCCGTCCCACTCAGTCCTGGGGCGCCAAGCCCAAACCTGCTGGTAAGCCCGCTCAGCAATGAGGGGCTGCCCTCACCCGTGCCGGGGGGGGGGGGGGGGGGGCGATTGCAACACTTCTCCCAGGTTTGGGACCAGGAGGTTCCGGACAGATGGATCCAGGAGGTGGTTTCGTCCAGTTACAAACTGGAATTCGAGTCTCGCCCTCCTTCACGGTTCTTTCGGTCTCGGGTGCCCATCGATCCTTTGGCCGCACAGGGGCTCCTGGCGTCGATAAGGAATCTTTTAGAAATGGCGGTCATCCGGCCGGTACCGCGCTTAGAGATGGGCCTCGGTTTCTACTCCAATCTTTTCGCAGTCCCCAAAAAGGACGGGTCGGTTCGTCCCGTCCTGGACCTGAAATTACTCAACAGGTTCATACGTATTCGGAAGTTTTGCATGGAAACTTTGCGTACGGCCATAGACATCAAGGATGCTTATCTTCAGGTTCCCATCTGCCAGGCTCATCAACGTTTTCTTCGATTCGTGATGAAAGATCAGCATTTTCAATTCGTGGCACTTCCGTTTGGCCTTACCTCGGCCCCAAGAGTGTTCACCAAGGTGCTGCCAGGGGTGATGGCCATTTTCAGATCTCGGGGCATTCGTGTCGTACCTTAACAGGACGACCTTCTCATCATGGCTCTGTCACTCAATCAGAGACAGACACCAGGATGGTGGTCTCCACGCTGGAAAGCTTTGGTTGGGTGATCAACTTCCCCAAGTCCTCCCTCGCTCCGGCCAGGGTGGTGTCCTTTCTGGGTATGCAGTTGGACTCTTGTCAACACAGGGTGTTTCTCCCCCAGTCCAAAATTTATCTGATTCAGGAGTTTGCTCGGATCCTACTTTCCAATCCTCGGCCGTCCATCCGTCAGGGGATGAGGCTGGTAGGGTTGATGGTTGCCTCGTTCGAGGCAGTTCCTTTTGCTCAATTTCACACGATCTGTTGGCGTCCTGGGACCGGCAGCCTCGGTCGCTGGATCAGCCCTTCCAGTTGTCCTCCCGGGTCCGGCAGTCCCTCCAATGGTGGTTGGTCTCGGCCGATCTCGTGAAGGGCAGGTCTTTCCTGACCCCTCTTTGGGAAATTGTCACCACGGACGCCAGTCTTTCGGGATGGGGGGGATTCTGGAAGGAGCTTCAGTTCCAGGGGCAGTGGGGACCTCAAGAGGCCCACTTACCCATCAATATTCTGGAACTGAGAGCCATCCGTCGGGTTCTTGCCCTTCTGACTCAACACGTTCTGGGCCTTCCAGTCCAGGCTCGTTCAGACGATCGAACAGCGGTTGCTTACATCAATCATCAGGGAGGGACTCGCAGTCCGGGTGCTCTCAGGGAGGTGATCCTGTCCTGGGCGGAGGCCCATGTTCCTTGTGTCTCGGCGGTGTACATTCCAGGGGTGGAGAACCAGGAAGCGGACCGGTTGAGCAGGGGCTCTTCCTGTCTGGGAGAATGGTCTCTCCATCCTCGGGTTTTTCGCTCACTGTGTCTCCGGTGGGGGACCCCGGAGGTGGACCTGTTTGCCTCTCGTCACAATTGCAGGCTCCCGAACTTCGTGTCGCTCTCCCAGGATCCCTTGGCTCTAGCAGTGGACGCCATGTCCCTGAGCTGGGGGGATCGGGGGTTTCTGTACCTGTTTCCTCCGATACCCATGCTGGGCAGGGTGGTTCGGAAGCTGGCTCTGGAAAGGGTGTCCGCCATTCTCGTGGCCCCAAAGTGGCCAAGGCGAGTGTGGTTCGCAGACATCGTTCGGCTGGCAGTGGACCAGTTCGTTCTGCCTCTTCGGCCCGATCTGCTCACGCAGGGTCGGTTGTGTTACCCCAATTTACCAGCGCTGGGTTTGACGGCCTGGCTGCTGAAACCTCCATCTTGAAGGAGGAGGGTCTTTCTGACTCGGTCGTTAAGACTCTGATCAGTGCCGGAAGAGGTCTTCTTCTATCATCTACTATAGGACTTGGAAAGCCTATATCGCTTTGTGTGAGATTAGATCTTTTCCTTGTAGGGTCTTTTTGGTCTCCAGGATTCTGGAGTTTTTACAATCTGGCCTGGACTCTGGTCTTCAGCTAAGTACGTTGAAAGGGCAAGTTTCTGCCTTATCTATCTTTTTTTTCAGAAGCGTTTTGCACTTCATCCTTTAGTTAAAACTTTTTTCCAGGGGGTTATGCATGTGCGGCCCCCCAGGAAACCATTACTCCCTGTTTGGGACTTGAATTTGGTTCTTTCTGCTCTTCAGGCTCCTCCTTTTGAGTCTTTGCAAGATATTGCTTTGTCTACCGTGACTCAGAAGATTGTCTTCTTGGTAGCTATCACTTCGGTCCGGCGTGTCTCGGAGTTGGCGGCCTTGTCTATTCATGCGCCCTACTTTGAGAGGCATCAGGATAAAGTGGTCTTTCGGTTCAAACAAGACTTTCTTCCTAAGGTTGTTTCTGCTTTTCATTTGAATCAGGATATTGTTCTTCCCTCCTTGTGTCCTAAGCCTAAGAATGACAAAGAGAGGGTTTTGCATTGTTTGGATGTAGTACGCTGTGTTAAGTACTATTTGATTATTACTTCTCCTTTTCGTAAAACGGATGCCTTTTTTGTTGTGCCCTGTGGGCCTAAGAAGGGTTTGGCACCGGCCAAATCTTCCATTAGCAAATGGATACGTCAGGCCATTATTGCGGCCTATTCTGCTAAGGGGAAAGTTCCCCCTTTTCGTATCACTGCTCATTCTACTCGTGCTGTTGGGGCATCTTGGGCTTTTCAGCACCAAGCTTCTGTTGAACAAGTGTGTAAGGCCGCTACTTGGTCTTCTGTTCATACTTTTTCTAAGTTTTACAAAGTTGATGTGCGGGCCTCAGCGGATGCTGTTTTTGGCCGCAAAGTTCTGCAGACTGCAGTCATTTAAGTTATGCTTCATTTTCGCCGTCGGATACCCATTCCTTGTGGACACTGCTTTTGGATGTCCCAATCGTGAAGATTAAAGGGGAAGCGGGGTGTGTGGCACACTGAGAATAATACCATTTTGTGAATACTCACCTGAAAAATGGATATTGTCAGTGTGCCACACACCCCGCTTCACCCCGCCCTTTTCGGTATCCCGGATCCTTTATATGGTGACGCTTTTCTTTATTTTGAGGTTACCTTTAGATTACTGGTACCTTGTCTTTCTGCTTTTTAAATCACTGGTGTTAAGTGGGAGGTACCAGGTATATATGGGCCGGAAGGGGGCTCGTTACAAGACTTCCTCTCTGCAACTGCGTCACCTTGCGGTGAGTAACCCAATCGTGAAGATTAAAGGGGAAGCGGGGTGTGTGGCACACTGACAATATCCATTTTTCAGGTGAGTACTCACAAAATGGTATTTTTTAGGCCAGAGACATTGGAACAATTTTCGGCTAGGCGAAGGGCCGAGCAACTGACACCACCACTTCGCTACCCGCTGCCTCTGGAACGATTTTGGCTAGGCAAAGCGCCGGGCACCACTGATGCCACCGCTTCACTACCCGCTGCCTCTGGGGCCATTTCGGCTAGATGAAGCGCCGATCACCACTGACGCCGCCGCTTCGCTACCTGCTGCCTTTTGGAATGATTTCGGCTAGACACAGCGCCAAGCACTGCCCACCTCGCCAGTGCATGTTTTTTTTATTTTTTTTTAAATTGTAATTTTTATTGAAGAGACGGGCATTGCAGACAAGCTTCATCAATGCAAGCATGGCAGAACAATACAGCACAACTGAAATTACATTAGTTGGCAACACACAATAGGGCGACCTCGTCCAGGGGATAAATAGCCAAGAGGGGGTTTCACAGCTGGAGGGACAGTCCTGCCCCATCCAGAGCCTCAGAAACCAGTTGAACACCCGGCCCCTCTACAAACGGCTGCTATTAAACTCCTCTGTCCCAACTACTGCTTACTCAACTTTATAAGCTTTGGTCCGCAACCCCAGCCTCCACGTTTTTATTTTTTTTTTTCTTTTTTTTATGCATACACATCAAAACTAGAAACAAAACACACGACCTAAAAGAATACCAAGAAAGAAAATGAGAAAAAGAAAGAAGGCGGGGGAGGGAGGGACGGAGAGATGGGATGGGGGCAATGGGGTGAGGGAGGCTCGCTTAAAAGCATTTTGGCCTCATTTCTGAAGCAAGCCAAGGTAATAAGCCGATAGGGTAAACTGATCCCAAGCGCACCAGATCTCCCTGTATTTGTCAAAGGTATCCCTCATTGAGGCCGTTAATTCCTCCATCCTACATATGTCTCTCACCCTAGAGAGCCACATAGCTGTTGGAGGATCGGATGACTTCCAACACGCCGGGATACAAGACTTTGTGGTGTTCAGCAGTGGGGCTAGGAGGGATTTACCCCTCTTGCGAATAGAGGTGGGAGCCAAATTCAGGAGATAGCAGGCCGGGTCCACCCCCAGATCAATCCCAGTCAGGAGTAGCACTATTTTCCGGACATTGCCCCAGAACTTTAGTGAGGCCAGTACATTCTCAAAAAACGTGAACCATTGTGCCCCTTTTGCGCGAGCGCCTCCAACACGCCTGCAAGAGGGGAACATCTTTGCCAGCCTAGATGGCACCTAGTACCAACGGGTCAGAATTTTATACGAGGTTTCTTGATACCTGTTAGAGATGATTTGTGAACCAGCTGAAACTTGTTTAGTTCCCTCTCCCATCCCTCCACGCAAGGGGGCACAAACGAGTCTGGGGGACCAATAAGCAGGGAGTAGGTGTACAACAGCGCCCTCTGAAATGGCCTACCCTGGTGCAGAGTCGCTCAAAAGGAGTCAGTGGTCTATCAGCCTCGCCCGACTGGTCCGCAGATTTCTGGTAATGTGACAGCTGGAGGGCCCGCCAAAAATTAAGTGGCTGCAGAAAATGTTGAGCTGCCAGATCCTCTGCCCCCCTCCCGCATATGCAAGATCCTATAGCAATTCCTTTGAACCCACAAGCGGAAGACACCGTCAGACTGGCTTACCGGGAAGCCCGGGTGCCCTATCACTGGCGTTAAAGGTGACAGGGAGGGGGAGATATCCGGCCTCGGGGAGACCCTCGCCAACATCTTCCTCGTGGGACCTATTGTTGGGTGCTTATTGAGTATTTGAAGCGGGCCCAGCGGGACCCATGGGAGTCCCGGAAGGAATGCAAGCAAGGCCTCCTGTTCAACGTGTGTCCACTGTTTCAGCGAGGAATGCCTGCATCTATTGGAAGGTCCTGGAAGAGATATAACACTCTGGGTAGTATATTCATCTTAATAATATTCACCCGGCCGAACCAGGTAAATGCACCCTTGTTCCACTTCCGGAGATCCTCTTCCACCCTCCTCAACAATGGGGGGAAAGTTGAGATAGTAAATCTTCTGAAGCCGGGCCGAAATTTGTGTCCCCAGGTAAATCACCGCCTCCCTCTCCCATTTGAAGTGGAAGGTTTAGAAATCTTCAGCCCTTAACATTACCGTTCCTCCCAAAAGATTGGAGCAGATCTCGGATAGTTTATTTTATAGTTCGACACAGCCTGGAAGTCTCAGAGCTCCGCCATCAAAATAGGCAGAGTTGTTTCTGGCTTAGTGACAAAAAAGATCAGGTCGTCGGCATACGCTGCCACCTTGTGCTCAACATGACCAACAAGTATTCCAGCAACATCCGGGTTCTTCCTGACAGTGCGTAAGAATGGTTCTAGTGTTCGGATGAAAATCAACGGTGAGAGCGGGCATCCCTGGTTAAATGACTTTGATTGGTTTGATGACTTGGAGGGGAGCCCGTTTACTATGACGGACGCAGAGGGGCATGTGTAGGAGGCCTTGATCCAGTGGGTCATATTTTCCCCAAGGCCAATATGACTGAGGGTTGCAAACAGAAATTCCTCTTGAACAAAGCCAACTTGTTCCCAGTGAACCAGATGAGGGATGAGAGTCGCCAGTCTGTCTGCAATTATCTTGTTGAATATCTTTGGCTCACAATTCAGCAAAGAAATGGGCCTATTACTGCCACACTGCGTCGGGTCCTTGCCTGCCTTCGGGATGATCGTGATGTGTGCTCGGAGTGTGTCTCTGGACAGGGGGCAACCATCTTTCAGGGAGCCGAATGAGGCAATGAACTGAGGGCCGAGTAGTTGGGCAAACTCCTTGTAATAGCCCAGGTTAAAACAGTCTGTGCCCGGCGCCCGTCCCGGCTTAGTGCCTTTAATGGCCCTCAGGTATTCCTCCATCTCAATCTCCCCTTCGAGGGTGCAAGTTACCTCTTTTTGGAGCCTAGGGATCCCCGACTCCTGGATATAGGAAGCAATACGATTCAGGTGGGTAGTCGAGTGCTCCTGTGGCAGATTGTACAGGCTTACATAAAACTCCTTGAAGACCTGCACTATGTCAGACCTCGGGTGTTTCCTGTCCCCCTTGGAATCCTGTATAACTGGGATAAAGTTCCTCCCATGCTGAGCTTTCAGCGCCCTCGCTAGGGATTTACCCGACTTATTGCCATATTCATAAAAGAATCTCCGACTCCTAGCGGCACATTTTTTAGCCTCAGTGAGGCAGATGTCTCTAAGAGACTCCTGGAGGCTCACCAATTTGGCCCCTAGTTCCCTGTCCAGAGTCCGCTTGTGCCTAGAATCGATGACCAGCATCTCCTGGGTCAGCCGAGCAATCTGGTTGATTCTTTGTTTTTTAAGGCGCGACCCATGTTTAATCAGCAGGCCCCTGACCACGCACTTGTGGGCCTCCCAGACAGACATCCGTGAGACCCCTCCGCGACGTTTATGGAGAAGAATTCAGTGATGGCCCTATGTATATCGGCCCTAACCTCGGGGGTCCTGTAGGAGCGAATTGTGAAGTCTCCATTGGCCCCTGAGGGGTGGGGTGTCGGGGATGGAGAGGGTAACTGAGACAGGTGCGTGGTCTGAGATGGTTATCTGGCCGATGTCCATGCTGACCACCAAGTGTAAATATTTGTGTGGGACCAGGAAGAAGTCTATATGTAAGTGTTGTGTGGTGCAGGGATAAACGTATAGTCTCTCTCCCTGAGGTTGTGTCCACCACGCATCCATCAACTGGTTCCTCTGGAGTAGGGACTTAATTTTTTTTAAGCATAGAAAAGGAAATGTGGGAGATCCCCCTAGAGGTGTCCAACCCAGGATCCAGGGCTACGTTAAAGTCCCCCCCCCCCCCCCCCCCACCAGATGGACCCCTTCTGCAAAGGCCACAAGTTTCCCTAAAGTAGAATAGAGAAACTTGTGTTGATTGGAGTTGGGGCCTTAACATGTTGCTAGGGTAATTTTTTAGGGAGTAAAGTGTTCCCTTTACAAAGAGAAACCTTCCCTCAGGATCCAAGAAAGTCTCAAGGTGTGTCCAAGGTAGAGCCCCCGCCAGGAGAATGGCGACCCCTCTAGATTTTGAGTCCGGGGAAGAGCAAAGATATTGAGTTTTAAAGTAACGGTTGGTGAGGTTATGGGACCTGCCTGCTTTGTGGTGAGTTTCCTGTAGGAACGCAATCTTGAGTGTGCAAGCGCTTCACTTCCCTGAGGGTGGAGGATCTCTTATAAGGGGAGTTCAGAACCTGGCATTGAGGGATGTGCACTTTACCTTGGACATTCTGATATACTAAGGAAAACACCGGCTTCAATTTTTTAGAGAACGACCTGTGCTCCGCGTATCAGAGGCAGGGGGTAGGTGAGAATGCAGAGGAGGGAGGGATGGGCCTGAGGGGGTGGGAGACGAAGAAGGGTAAAGTGCAGTAAGGAAAGAGAAAGAGATATAGCTATAAGGAAAAAAAACACCAGACAAAAATAAGAGAAAAAAAAAAAAAACGAAAGACCAAACACGTAGCTAAGCACAATACACACCAACTTCTACAAAATAGTAACTACAGGGATGAGAAGAAGAAAAAAAAACCCTGTAACTAAGCGGGGACTAAACTTAACTTATCCCTAAACGTGAGCCCCTCCCCACCTGGCCGAAGCTGAGCAGAGGGGGGAGAGAACCTAATGTGGGTACGCGACAAGCCGAAGGAGACTGCGGGGCCCCCCCAACCAACCACCCCACCCGCTAACAGATACCCACCCGGCTATACCGCCCGCGCGGAGCACAAAAAACGATGAGATTACCCACCCAATAAATAATATTCTGAGGTGTCCCCTGTCCCCCACGTCAACGATCCGCCAAGTCCCGCAATCGCGGGCCGGAAGTTAATCAAAGCACAGCTGGTCAAATAACGGAGGGGCCAGTGGGAAATCAGCTTTCCTATAACAACCAACAAAGAGCATGGCAGGGAGAAGAAAAAAATTTGTTGAAAGGATATCTCGAGGAAGTCTTTTTGCATTAGGTCTCATTATCTTGGGCCTGTGGCGTTTCTTCTGTGTGAGGAACTCGCGCCCCTTGCCTGTCGTGCCCCCCGGCGGTGCCCATCTCTAGCATGTGGCGGGGGGAGCCAGCGAAGAAGGAACCAAGCCAGTCCGGCACCTCAATTGGCGCAGAGTCCAGGAAAGTGAACAGTTCAGGGAGATCCGCCAGGGATCTCAGGGCAAAAACTCGCTGGTTTCTCTGCACCAGCAGATGGAACGGATATCCCCAGCGGTAGGAGGCGCCACATTCCAGGATCTTCCCCAGCAGAGGCCTCAAGAGGCGCCTCATGTAAAGGGACCGCCTAGAAACGTCTTGGAAGATCTGCAGAGTCGCCCCGTCAAAGGTTATCCGATCCCTCTCTCGTGCCTTCCTGAGGATTTCTTCCGAAGTAATGCAGGTGGCAGACGACATCACGAGGCCGATTGGGGTCGTCTGGTACGGGCCCAAGGGCTCTGTGAAGACGGTCAATCACGATTTCCGCACTAGGCGAGCGGTTTAAGATCTCGTTAAACGCCGGTCACCCTATGAAGTAGCTGATCCGGACCAGTGGCCTCCGGTAAGCCCCTCAATCTGATATTGTTCCGGTGGCTCCTATTTTCCAGGTCGTCCAGATGTAGGACCGCGGTTTGAGATATGAAACGCTGGATTGCCATATTTTCTTTTTAAGGCTTCTATTCTTTGTATGGCCAAGAGGTGGGACTGCTCCAGACCCGACACTTTAGGGTCTAGGTTGCCTACGGCGCCCTGCAGATCCGAAATGTCCTTCTTAAAGTGGACCAACACCCCAAACTCCTTACCTTATCTTCGGCGGCGGCCGGCCGCCGCCGCCGCCTCCCTCGCGCTCCTGTAGGCGTGCTCGCGCCCGCGCCGGCCGTCTGCGAATGGCCGGCGGGGGCGCGCGCGCGCCGAAAGTGACGCGAGGGAGGCAGCGGCGGCGGCTGCCGCTTAGACGTTCCTGATCCTCGCTTGTACGTCGGCGCGGGGAGAGGTGAGTTTTTCGGGGGGTTAGGGGGGGTTTCACACAGCGGGGCACCCCGATCGGGGGTGCCCCACCGAAGTGGACCAAGACCCAGGATAGTCAAAATCCTGGGTGTTGGTCCACTTTAAAGGAGCTCTCAACCCTCAGGATGAAGGATTCTAGGTCCGCCTTGGTAGGAAGGGCTTTGAGTTCCACCCTAATATCAGCTAGCACCCCTTCAGGACAATCCTGAGAGCGGGGGTGGGGTCTTGCAGGAACACCCGGGCTCCCCTCTCGATAATCACGCTTGGCAGCAAGAACGGCTCTAACCGACGTCACATCAGCTTGCGCCGGAGTAGGCCCTCGCTGAGCTGGAGGTGGTGCTTCCATATGGCGTGAAGGGCCCGGATGTTGAGAATAGGATGTACTGCGCTGGCTTGGACCACTTTGATGCAAGAAGGCGGAAGGCCCCAAGTCTTACCTCCAGATGTGCTTCTGGATTGCCAAGCAGGGGAGGGGAGGGCGAGCGCGGGTGCCCCTGGAGAGGACCATGCCCCGCCCGGGCTCGAAGGGGAATCCCGTAGCAATTGCGAGTTTGGGCTGGGTGGGGACACGCCACGCACTCCCAGACCCCCCTCAGCGTCGAGGAAGCAGAGGCCGGGCATCCCATCCAGCCAGTGCTGAGCCTGCTTTGTGGGGACGACCCCTCGGAGCCTGATGATGAGGAGGCCCCAGCAGGGTGCTCCGTGTTGCAGTCTTTGATGCACCCACTGCTCTCCAGGGCTGTGGGCATCCCCACAGCTGCGGGGGTCACCTGGGATCAGGCTTTCATTGTGGAGACTGGGGCACTTGTTGTGGAGAGTGGGGGAGGAGGCCCCCTCTGAACTATTTGTAACTCATCCCCAGGGCGCAGGGCGGCACTGCATTGTTGCACCCGGACCGGGGAGCCAGGCCGCAGCTGCCATAACTCGGCAGTGTCTCGCTGCGACACCCAGTGGCTCACCTCCCTGGCCGCAGCGCGAGAATCCCCCGCCTCCTCTCCGACCTCTGACGAGGAGGAGACACTCTCCCGCGGCTCCAGCCGCCGGCTCTTCACTGGCGCGCCACCAGCAGCTGACAAGCGGGGCTCCGCATCCAGCACAAGGCCCGACACCTGCTGCCCTCTCTCATTCACTTCACCTCCTCCCGGAGCTGTGGCATGGCATCCCGATGGGGCCTCTTCGCCTGGACCAGCACCCCCAGAGCTGGGGTCAGCCTGCTCCCGGGCCGGCTGGGAAGCTTCAGCCACCTCCCGGATTATGTGGCTACTCATCTTCCCGACGCGCCGCCGCCATCTTGCCTCTCGCAGTGTCTTCTCCCCTTGGCCTGTCAGCAGCGAGGTAGGAGCTGATTTTGTGAGTTTTTGGGGGCGAGATAACCCTCTGCCCCCTCTGCTTCTTCGTCATTCTCCGCTGGGTTGGTCTGGGTGGGTTAATGCTCAGAAACAGTGGGCATTAACAGTCGGCTGGAGGGAACCCACAAAGATGCGACTTTACTCCTCCATGCCCGGCCACGCCCCCCGCTAGTGCATGTTTGCTAGGGTTGTTGGCGAGCAGAAAGGGCCATTTCTGAGCCACTGCACAGCCACCCTTAAGCGGACCTAAACCTTTAGGTGTGTCATTTTGTTTGTTTTATTATAATTTTATTTTCTTTGGTTTGTGGGGATGGGTGTTAGGGAAAAGGGGAGGGGGGGAGATAGGAGTATTAGGGAAAAGGGGAGGGGGGGAGATAGGAGTATTAGGGAAGAGAGGAAAGTATGTTTACTATGTTTGGTTAGAGCATTCAATGGGGTCTGGCACCTCTGAGCTGTAAGTATTTAGGGTGGGAGGTTTTTGGGGCCTTAACCCATTAGGTGAGTATGATGCCACCCTTCTGGGTTTTTTGTGGGTCCTAAAATTGCCAGTATCCTTGCTCCAGAGATGTATCCAGTATCTCTCAATTTAAAATGTGGTTGTGTTTTATTCAAACTTTGTCATACAGTGCATACATATACAGAAACAATTTTCTTTTCAATACATATAATTTGTGCAGTTTCTTGGGGGTTTGCCCCAGTGCCCTTAGGCTTTTACTTGACCGTAAAGTCCTTTTTGTTAGATCTGCAGGGTTTATTAACCCTGCCACTGATGTTTGTAGCAAGATGGTACCCTTGTTGTAGCAAGTATCTTTTTGGTATGGATGCGTTTCGCCCCTTAGGCTTCTTCAGTCTACTGTTTATCCTATTTAGAGATCAGGGTAATGCATTCATATGTGGTTGTCTATAAGTTTAGTTTTATACAGAAGAAAAACTTTTTTTAAAATATATATCACAGTTTAGCTGCTGTTTGGAGGTGCTTGCTGCTATAGGTACAGGATGTGGAATGTGGCTCCTTGGTTTTCTTTGGTTTCAATCTTTTTATTGTAATTTTTGTTATAACAACTGGATTGTACAACATAATAAAGTGTCACAAAGAAAAAAACTAGATACAAGCATCGGTTCTGTTAAGAGGTTTCCAGTCACACTTAACTACTTTCGATTGTCAACACTCACGTTCCCTCAATTATCTACGCTAGTAATCAGTATCAAATGCTGTCATCCAAGTGATCGGATTGACGCTATCTGCTACGTGATGGTCATATCGCGGACCAGTGGGCCGGGGGAGAAGCCCCGTCCCATCCAGTCTCAGATTTAGCGCATCACCGCCCCCTTCTTCAGTTTGAGGGGGTGTGCGGGTCGGGAATAGAGACGAGGGGGGGGAGGGGGAGAGGGGAAGAGGAGGAAGGGAATAAGAGGGGGAGAGAAAAAAAAAAAAAAAGGGGATAGATCTAAGGTCAGAGAAGGCTAGAGCCATCCCTCACTGCAGCAGGGCGTTCCCTATATCTGGGAACGAGTATTCCACCCACGGGCCCCAAACTTTCATGAATTTTACGTGCGAGTCCTTTAAGATACTGGTCAGTTTTTCATTGATAAAGATCCCGTTCAGCCGTTCTTTTACCGCCTGAAACGGAACACTGGCCTTCTTCCAGGAGCTTGCAATCGTCAATTTTGCGGCCAACATAACCTGGGTCAACAGGGCGTGTTGGGATTTGGTAATGCCTACCGGTTTTACATGTAGCAGTGCCACCCAGGGGTCCCTGCGCACATTGGCATGCAAAAGGGTGTGAAGCAAGCTAAAGACCCTTGACCACAACCTTCTAACCTTCGGACACTCCCACCAGATATGCATGACCGAACCTTCTACGGGACAGCCCCTGAAGCAAGGCGCCGGGTACCCAGGGACTGCCCTAGCTATGCGTGATGGTACTAAGTACCATCTTGTGAGCATTTTATACGCTGCCTCCTGTGTAGTTATATTTATGGAACATTTGTTGATCCCATCCCAGATCTCTGTCCAGCCCTTTCTGTCCCTCACCAGATTCAGGTCCTTCTCCCATCTAATCATGTACCCATGCTTCGAGCCAGTAGGTAGCGCTGTGAGATGAGCATAGAGCATGGATACAAGGCCGTGTGTGGGGGTCCCCTGCAAGCAAGCCCTCTCGAATGCAGTAGCATCTGCCCCTGGGGTTTTATGTTTGAGTAGGGGAGCGAGCCAGTGGCGAATCTGAAGGTACCTGTACTGTTCAGTCGCTGGAGCGTTTACCTTCGCCATCAATGCAGGCCAGGAGATCATTCTCTCCCCATCCATTAGATGGTGAATTCTGCTGATGCCCGCCCGCTCCCACCAGGCAAACGCTTCTGGGTTCTCATTTCCCGGTGGGAACCACGAGTTCTTGACCCATCTCATTACTGGGAGATGTGGTGAGATCAGACCCCCAGAGTACTTTATTCCATCCCACACTCGAAGGGAGTGACACAAGATCGGGCTTTCTATACGAGGTCTGAACTGCGGTGGGATCCATATTAAGCTGTCCACTGGGGTGGGATCGCATGCAGGGGCTTCCAGGGATACCCAGAGGGGTGTCTCCATCACAAGGTGCAAACTATGGAGCTGAGCTATTTGCGCTGCCTGATAGTACCTGTTTATACACGGCGCCCCCAGACCCCCCTCCCGCCTGTGTCTACCCTCGGTCTAGTGCTTCCCCATATAAACTTCATGATACTATTTTGCATACACTTGATCTGGTGCGGGGGGATATGCACCGGGAGTGTCCTGAAATAATACAGCATTTTGGGCAGCAGTGTCATTTTTACAGCGTTTATCCTCCCTATCCACGAGATCTCATGCCCCCGCCATGAGTCCAACAAAGATTTCAGGGTTCTGAAGAGGGGGGGGTAATTTGCCTGATATAATGAGTGGTATTGAGGTGTGATATTGATCCCTAGATATGAAAGTGCCTCTGGAGCCCAGCGAAAGGGGAAATTAGACTGAAGATCTCCCAACGCCTGGGTGGGGATGTTCAAATTTAGCCCCAGTGACTTCTCCTTATTAGCCTTAAGACCTGAGATCTTAGAAAAATCCTCCAAGAGCCTGAGCATATTGGGTAGGGAGGTGTGTGGTTGCGAGAGGATCAACAGAATGTCATCTGCAAATAAGCATGCTTTGTGATGGTACCCAGCCAGTTCCACCCCCCTAATATTTGGGTTTGCCCGGATGGCGATCGCCAACGGTTCCAGGGCCAATACAAACAACACCGGGGAAAGCGGGCATCCTTGACGCGTACCCCTGCCAATCAGGAACGAGTCTGAGAGGTAACCCCCATATTGCACCCTGGCTGATGGAGATGAGTATATGGACCGTATCCACCCGAGGAAATTGTCCCCAAAACCCCATCTTTGAAGGGAGTAAGTCATGTAGTCCCATGATATGGAGTCAAAAGCTTTCTGAATATCAAGCGATAAAAGAAAGCTATGAATCCCTCTGCGCTGGACTAATTCAATCAGGTGGAGTAACCTGCGAATGTTGTCCGAGGCTTGTCTACAGGGAACAAAACCGACCTGATCCCTGCCTACCAAAGTCCCCAGAAACCCATTGATTCTAGTGACCAGAACCTTCCCCAAGATTTTAAGATCAACGTTGAGGAGCGAAATAGGCCTGTAGTTCTGTGGGTTCGAGTGGTCCTTATCTGGCTTAGGAATCATGGTTATGAACGCTGCCAAAGAGGTCTGATTAAATATACTTTGTCCCCTAAGGGAATTAAACATTTTAACTAGGTGAGGGGCTAATTAGGCTGCATATTTTTTATAGTATAAGGCAGTGAAGCCGTCGGGTCCCGGTGCCTTATATACTTTGAGACCCTTGATTGCCTCCAACACCTCCCGGACAGTGATCTCGGAGTCCATGCGATCCTTACAGGCATCAGGCATTCTAGGGAGTGGGATTGAATCGAAAAATTTGGTTGCTAAATCCCGGGGGAATGTTTGAGGTGCCTCGTAAAGTTTGCCTAGCAGTTTTCTAAAAATGTTGACAATTTTAAGGGGATTAGCTGTGAGTGTTCCCTCAGGGGTCTTAAGCGTGATCGGAGCTTGCTTCGGCCCTGAGTATCGCAACTTATTTGCCAGAGGAGCATCAGGTTAGTTAGCTCTTGCATACATCCTCTGCTTACCCCACCTAAGCTTCTTTTCAGCTATCTCGTCAAGCGCCAGATTGAGTTGTATGCTAACCTCATCCACTTTCTTCTTAATTGCCCTGATGGGATTTGCTTTCCAGTCCCTCTGCAACTGTTCTAAGCTGGCTGTTAAATGGGCTATTTTTTCAGTTCTACGCTTTTTGAGGGATGTTGCTAGGGAAATCAGGCTACCCCTTATGACCGCTTTATGCGCCTCCCACACCCTCACTGCGGTAGCTGTATTGACATTTTCTGCAAAGTAGTTTTTAATAAATTGCAGAATTTGCTCCTGTGAGTCTTTATGCGTTAGTGGCGAGTCATTTATCCTCCACTTAAAGGGCTTGGGCGTTGGGGGAGACGCAGTGAACTGCATTGCAACTGGGGCATGATCAGACCAGGGCGTGACCAGAATATGGCTCCTGCTAACCATAGGGACAGCGCTCTGGGGAACCATAATATGGTCGATCCTGCAAAATGAATTATGGGGGTTTGAGTAAAAGGTATAATCTCGTTTTTTGGGGTTCAGCTCGCGCCAAATATCTACTAAGGACATATCCCTCAGCAGAGCGCTAATGCGGTGCGGAGATTGCTGCGCTGGTGAGGAAATAGAGGAGGGGCTGTTACCCTGAGGAAGTGATCTGTCCACTTTGCGGTCCAATGCGATGTTGGAATCCCCAGCCACAACTAGTATGCCCTTACCATGCTCTCTAATCTTTTTCAAAAGGTGGGAAAAAAAGTTGGTCTGGTGAGTGTTTGGGGCATAATAGGACACAAACGTCATTTGAGTGTCACCTAAGTGGCCTACTAAGATCAAGTATCGCCCCGTTGGGTCCGCTATACAGGTCTCACTCTTGAACGGAACGTTTCGCCGAAACGCTATTGCAACACCCCGGGTTTTCTCCGTGTAGCTGGCCAGAAAGAAGGTAGGGTACTGTGGACTCAAATATTTTGGGGCACTTGTGGCCGAGAACCTCGTCTCCTGGAGACACAAGATGTCAGCTTGTACTTGCTTATTATAATGAAACGCCTTGGTTCTTTTGTGAGGGGAGTTAAATCCCTGAACATTGTGGGAGAGCAATTTAAAGTTAAGGTTAGCACCTGCATGCAAG
This sequence comes from Gastrophryne carolinensis, assembly GCA_027917425.1. Taxonomy (NCBI): domain Eukaryota; kingdom Metazoa; phylum Chordata; class Amphibia; order Anura; family Microhylidae; genus Gastrophryne; species Gastrophryne carolinensis. The sequence continues at coordinate 125,913,865 of CM051240.1, read as the reverse complement.
TTTTGAGACTGGCTCATTTCACTGATTTCAAGGGGGGCGGGAGAAAGAAAAAGGAAAAAAAAAAAAAAGGGGGGGGAGAAAAGGAAGAAGGGGCAAGGGGTGAAGGGTAGGCTAGGTAACTTAGCTAAGTACCTAAACTAGGATCTAGGGCCCACGCCTGGAGATAGCTCGTCTGAGTGGAGGAGAGAAGGGGTTAGGGAAAATGCGTGGGGGTACAAGTGACTCCGAGGGAGTCCAAAGTGTGCCTTCCGGGGGGGAAACACTCCTCCGGAAGTTTTAGGTTTCTAGAGGGGGTCGCCTCTGAGCGGGGAGCCGCCTATGCTAATGTAGTTGAAGGCAACGGCACGAGGCAGGCGCACTGACTGGCGGAGTAAGGGGGGGGAGGGGTGCACTAGCAGGAGTGACCTACAATGGGGCTGCTATTGCCTAGCTTGTGATGGGGTCTCTGTTGACTAGCCCCCACCCCGCGGAGAACGCCCGAGCCCCGTCAGATAGAAGCAGGGAACCAGCGAGGGTCCCGCAGGTTCATCCCCTCGGTTCCGTTATCCGGGACTCGTACCATGCCAAAAGCGGCAAGGGAGGCTCGGGGTCCCCCACCCGGCTAAGGACCAGACAACCCGCCCCACTGCGGCCATGCTCATGAAGTCAGGACCTAAGGTCTGGATGATAACCAACAATCTTATTAATAGCTAACCATAGCAACGGCAAATATTCAACAAGTCACTTCGGAACCTTAAGAGAAAACATCAGCATCTATCACATCTTGCATATACTAACATTGGGTGCAACCCGCAAAATGGAAATTGGCTCCGGCCGACGGGGCACCAGGCCCGCTGATCACAGCCTGTCGTTGGGGCCTCTAGATACTCCCGACAGCCCCCTGTGGTACAGCTTAGTCTGTCAGGGTCGAGGCCGCCCCGACGGCCAGGGCCAAGCAACAAACCCTGTTCAGCCCACCCCCACACAAATGGGAGTGCAGACTAAAAAGGGGTCAAAAAACATAGTAAACAGGATGCATATATTCAAGTGCAAATCTGGGGTTGTCCGACGCCCACCGGCCAAGGAGAGCACATAAGATATACGATCTCCTATCCCCCAGTGGGAGGCAGACGTCCCCTTAAAATTTTAACTATCACCTCAAGGCAGTCCGTCCAGCTCCAGGTATAGCTGAAAAACAAGAAAATAGAGAAAGGAAAAAAAAAAAAAACTGTCCATCCTGAGGGTTCCTGAAAGAGAGAAGCCCCCCAGGAAGGTAGGGAGAAAAATTCCCAAATGAATCATGCGGACGCCTGGCCCTCGGGTACCCTCCTCATTAGCAACGAACTGTTCGGTTGTCCAACCATGCTCAGCCGTTGTCAAGGCGGTGGGCTTTTGCAGTACGCGTTGAGGCCGATGTGGGATAAGGGCGCTAGCTACTGGACCGTTGGTCCCGTCGTATGGTTCTCGGACGTTGCTCCCGAGGTGGCCCAGGTGTAGATGGCATTTCAGCTGCTGTGGTCAATCCCAGGCGGTCTAACAGCTCGGAGGCCTCCTCTGGCGTTGATATTGCGTGCGAGCGACCCATATATGTGAATGATAGCCTACAAATGGGGCTTCCCGTTCAGACTATCTGATGCGATTTGAGAATCAGGAGATGGGGCTTCAGCAGGCGGCGTTTCTGTAGCGTCACTGGAGCTAGGTCCGAGTAGATCTGGTATTTGTGGGTCTGGAAGACTAGGTCGTTATGGGCCCTGGCAGCCTGAGCGATCATTTCTTTGGTGTTATAGAAAGTGAATTTAGCGATAATGTCTCTGGGCTGACCATCCGCTCTAGGGGGACCCAGGGCACGGTGGACCCTATCCATTTCCAAGCGCTCAATTGGGATTGCTGGGACTAATTCCTGAATTAAGGCTGTGATAGTGGACTTAAGATCGATGATGGATTCTGGCAACCCTCTAAAACGCAGGTTGCTGCGCCGGGACCTGTTCTCCAAATCCTCTATCTTTTGGAGGGCTAGGGACAACTCAGCCTTGTTGTTCTGTATCTCAGCGTCCTGTTCCTCTAGTACTGAGGTAGTGTCGGTCATCTGGTGCTCCAGCTTTGATTGCGGGACTTCAGGTCTCTTAGCTCCATTTTAAATGTGGCGGATAATTTCTCAGTGGCCGTTCCTAGCTCTTGCTGCAAAACAGACTTAAATCTTTCCAGCAACTCCGCATCTCTTATACCGGGGTTAGCCTGCGGGAATGGTGGGTGCCCCGGGGTCGCCATCTGGGATTCTAGCTGCGATTCAGACTGCGAATCCAGCAGCTCTGGTGATGGTATCGGGGAGGGAGAGAGCTGCGGCCTGGGTGTTCGCCCCGCAATGGTCGCCATCTCAGGGTTTGCAGCGCGTGTCGAGGGCCTGGGGGTTTGTGCCGACCTACCCCGATCCTTGCGCCCCATTCGCTGCCCAGGCGTGCCCCAATTATACTGAGGGGTAGGTGTCCCCGGGGTCTCTGCTGCTGTGACACTGGTGACTCTGGGGATGTGTGGTGCTTGGCCAGGAGACTTTATATATGGGTTGCAGCCTCTTTCATGGGTTCTGCCAAGGGCCCGGGTGACCTTGCTGCTGTCGCTGCTACTGGCTCCCTATGCCTGTCAGGCACTTCCCAGGCGCTCCCAGTGTCCCCGAGTGTCAGACCCACCTCTGCCCAATGCTTCCTGGGCGCTGCTGCTTGATTGCTGGTCGGGTGCTGGCTGGCTCAGGGTGAGGGTCAGCAGGTCGCGGCCGCCATCTTGGGACTGGCGTCTGGTGAGAGGTGCTGCTGCGCTGCGGGAGGTCAGCTCTCCCTGTCCATCCCCCAGTCTCCGGGTGTCCCAGGGCGGTGAGGAGCCAGCAGAGGGCCGCCGCTGTTCAGGCTGGAGCGCCGGTCGGGTGCTAGCCGGCTCAGAGCAGGGGCCGGGAGGTCGCGGCCGCCATCTTGGAATCGGCGCCTGCCGAGGTATGCTGCTGCACTGCGGGAGGTCGGCTCCTCCTGCCCCCCCTCCGATTTCTGGATGTCCCCAGGGGGTTCCCCGACCTGGATGGCCCGAAAACGCCACCGCTGAGGCTCGCTGACAGGCGCTGCTCCCCGCTCAGTGAGGAGCCGGATCAAGCAGCAGCCATCATGGTCGGCTGCTCACGAGCGCCCCGGCTCCTTGGTTTTCTTTAACAAGTTAACCTTTATGGGAGTCAGATAGTCTCAATACACTGAGACGTAGTCCTAAAGTGCTGCCCTTTAGAGTGAATTGTAATCAAGTTTTACCTTTTAGGTTCCTGGCGCCTTTTTCCAGGATACCCTCCTGCAGAGAGTGGGGGTACATGCTGTATGCATCCTGTTTGTTTGTTTTTGTTTTTTTGTATAATCTGTTTTTATTTAAAACAAACAAGCAGAAGCATGACACAGAGGAGAGCCCCTGATACAGTACAGTGTGATTATCATGACATATCAACCGAAGAGCGCCTTAACCGAGTGAGGTTCAAAGCATCTAAAATAAAAATCACAACTAGCCTCAAGGGCCACCAGAACTGCCCCACAACTCTCAAAGCTCCACTAAGCCAGACACATACCTAGATATTATGGAGTAACATGCACCCCAGCTGCACCGAACAGGGGCAAAAAAAAGAAAGGGGGGAAAAGGGAAGGGCAATTTACTCCATGAGATCCGTTGACCTAGTCCACTTGAGCTCCCATTACGGCGCTGCAGCACCCTGACTAGAGCACCTCCCCCTTGAAGCTACGCTAGAAGTTTTCTTGTCTAGTTAAAGCGGACCTTCACTCTAAAGAGTCTATCTTATATGTTTCCCACACCCTGTACATACAGATTGGCCACATTAAAAAGCATCCTACCTGCATCTACTGCATGTTATGAGCCATTAAACATCCAAGATGGCGGCTTATGGAAGCCGCCATCTTATCAGGCAGCCTGCAAACAGGAAGTGCCTCCTGACTCTGCTGCTCTGCATTCTGGGACTGCTGACCGTTACCTGACCCCAGCTCTGCTCTGTCTGAGCAAAGCACAGCTATAACCCGCCCCCCCCTGTACCTTATCCCACTCTCCTCTCCTCAGTAAGTGTGATGCTTCTGAGTCAAGATGGCGGCGCCCGTATCCTAAATTCCTGAACAGAGTTGCAGCCCAGTGGGGGAAAGAATAATACTTAAAAGGAGCAGTATCGCGAACATTTGCATTCAAAAAGATAAATAATTAAATAGCCACACAATAGCTTCTAACACGTGTATAAATAATGTGGCGATAGAAAAGAAAAAACATGTATGCCTTACTTTGAAATTGTAAAATGAAAATGGCTCAGTCCATTTGCTGAATGGGGGGATCTGCTGTTTTTTATTCAGTGAGGTGATTGAGAGCTGCCACTGGTCTCCTAGCAACAGGCACAGTAAACTTGCTCCAGCTTTCTTCCCAGGGCAGCAATGTACACGGCAGTAACAGCTCTGTGTGTGTGTGAGGTGCGGCTTCTGTGATGAGACCACCAGGTGACATATATATATATATATATATATATATATATCATTCCTACTAAATAAATGACTAAAAAAATCTACTTTGATTGCACAATCATCATATATATATATGCACAATCATCATATATATATATATATATATATATATATATATATATATATATATTAAAGTGGACCAAAATCCACCCTAGATTATATGAACCTCCAGGGCAGGCATACTTGCTCCAGATTCGGGATGCCCCACTGTGTCAAATCCCCCAGGTCACCTGAAAACTCACCTTCTTTCCCGGTCCAACAGCACATGCGAGAGCCGTGGCTGCATCCTCGCTATACTTTTAGCAGGGCGCGTGCCCGCGCCAGGCATTTGCGAATGTTTAGCACAGGCAACCATGTTAAAGGGTAGCAGGGGATGCGGCAGACGGCGTGCTCGGATCTGCTCGCCTTAGACGAAGGGGCGGCAGTGAATCCGAGTGCGCTGACAGCTGCGCATGTGCTGTAGGACCGTGAAAGGGTGAGATCGGGCAACACAGTGGGGCATTCCTATCAGGGCGCCCAGGGGGTAAGGAACAAAACCCAGGACAGGCAAAATCCTGGGTTTTGGTCCACTTTAAAGTGGAACAAAACCCTGAGTGGCCAACCCTGGAGTCTAAAACCTAAAAGAATTCCCTTGGCGCATCGCAATACGGGATGCCCCAGTGTGTGAAACACTGCCCGGGTCGCCGCAATGCTCACCTTTTCCCTGGCTCCCATGGTGATATAAATAGCTGCAGCCGCATCCTCAGCATCTCCGGGATGAGGCACGCTCCCATGGATAGCCATTCAGAGAGGCTGGGTGCCCAGGGATGCTGCCGCTCCAGGTTCTCGTTGCCAAACTCTGTGTGCTATTAGATGACAGCCTGTGCATGCCCAATGGGACAGGGAAAGGTATATTTTGACAGCTGAACTGGTGGGGGTTCACTTAGTTGGGATGCCCCTGGGGCAAAAAAAAGACTGGGGCTAGTGAATGGTTTTGTTCTGCTTGAAACACACAAAGCTGGAAAAAAGAGAAAATGGGAATCGGAAAGATACTGCAGACAGCAGCAAAGGTAAAAAGAAAGAAAAATTGACAAAATAAATAATCTGTAGAGCAACATAAAAATAGAAAAATCCAGAAAAAAAGTAAAAAAAAATACAGTTCTTAGCTGGGCTCGAACCTTAGACCCTCTGCATCATATCTAAATGCTCTACCTGATGAGCCATTCAGCCAGCTGATAATGAACTACACTTTATAAGGTGACATATCTGAAACAATGTTGCATAATGCAGTCACTATTTCATCCTGCAGTCTCTCTTCTCTAGTCCCAGCCGGACAGTAAAGACACACACACCAGCTACCTTCTGGCCGGCACCATGCAAACACACACACACAGCAGCCATCTCCTGGCCGGCCAGCAAAGACACACACAGCCATCTCCCAGCCAGCAAAGACACACACACGCAGCAGCCATCTCCCAGCCAGCACACACCACACATAGCGTCCTCAACGCTGCGCTCCTTACATAGAAGTGGCAGGGAGCCGTTCTCCCCCCGCACAGCACTTGGTATAGCCTGAAGTGACGGAGCCCGTCAGTGAGACACATTTTAAAACAGCTGCCATTCTGCAGCAGCACAATCTACAACTTTTTTGGAAACACATATTGCCTTCTGATTACTATATGTACTCACATGGAAAGTACATTTTAAATCTGTGTTCCAAGATAAATTTCGCGATACTGCTCCTGACTAAAAACGTAACCTATATTAATTTTAAATGCTGGGGAACCATTTTTTAAGAGTTTGGGCTTTTCATTAAATCACGCTGAAGGTCTGGTTTAAGCATGACTCTAAACCTTTCTGAATCCTGCAAATCTTCCCAGCAGGCCCAGGTCACTGTAAATTTGTTCCTAAGCCCCTTGTCTCCTAGGATAAGTTCTTCCACACGCCAAATCCGTTCCAGCTCCGCCACCCACTCCCGCAAGGAAGGAATCCCCTGTGTTTTCCAGTGTCTGGGGATCTCTGCCCTTGCAGCTGACAAGAAGAAGTATGTTTGTCTTGAATTGTGATGAGGGTCCATCCCACTGAGGGGAGTTCCTGACCACTAAACCGGTGACATCTGCATAAATGCTCAGCACCCTATCCCAAAAGGAACGGATAGCCGGGCAGCCCCAGTGCTCCTGTTTTTTGGCTGTGCTGGTTGGTTGTGGTCATTCTAATATGGGCCCCTTTGGCGCATTTTATATAGCACCTGCAGCGTTCTTGTAAGCCACATCTGCCGGTTTGGAACCTGAACTTGGTTTTATCAGCTCTTCAGGGTCCTCCTTTTGAACCATTGGCAGATACTTCATTAAGTATATTGACCCTTAAAGGAGCAGTATCGCAAATTTTTCTTGGTGACTTATATTCAAATGGTACTTTGAATGTAGGTAAGTGTTGGAGTAAGAATTTACAAATTTAGAAAAAAATGATGTCTGTGTTGTGCAGCTGGAGACTAATAGCTCATGTTTGTCTGCTGAGTGTCGGGGCCGACACTCTGGCCTGTTCCACGCTGAGGAGAGGGGGCAACAATGTAACAAAGTAATCGGCTGTTCAGTACTGGCAGCCGTCCAGCATAATATTGCAACATTGCCTGACCAGAACTCATATATTTAAAACCTAGAGAAAAGCTCTAGAAGTCATTTATCTCATTGGTAAATTCAATGTCAGTTTGAACCAGAGTGTCATTGGTTCGAATTTCAGACTCACCAGTTTGTTTGTTTTTTTTTGGGGGGGGGGGGTTATTTCAGAATTGGATTTTTATGTTTACATCCTGTTTTTTTGCTCTAAACATTTTTTTATTTTGACAGTTTTCCCTTCATGTTGGCTCTGCTGCAGAATCTTTCAGTTTACCATTTTCTCTTTCATATTCTTATTTTTCATTTTCCATATGATCTTTCAGCTTTGTGTGTTTCGAGCTAAGCCCAACCCAGGATTTTCACTATCTGGAGTTTTGTTTTGTGCCCCTAAGGGCATCCCTACTTGGGATGCCCTGATATGTGAAATCCCCAAGTTCGCCTGTGAAAACGTACCTTTCCCTGTCCCACAGTGCATGCTCGGGTCCTCATCCAATCAGCGCTGTTTGCAGGTAGATGGGGAGCCTGAGCAGTAACCTTCCTGGCCGCCCGGCCTGTCTAAATGACTATCTGCGTGAGCGCGCCAGAAAGGGGGGGATCTGTGGTTATCCAGGGGTCGTTTCACACAGTGGGGCATCCTGATTTAGAATGCCCAAGGGGGGAGGTCAATGGCTGGGTCTTATAGACGTCAGGGTCGGCCACTCAGGGTTTTGTTCCACTTTAATACCTTTTAGATTTTCCTGCACAGTTATTCAAAGAAGAATTTCAGTCATTTTCAGTCAGTTTAGTTTATTTTGTATAGATTTTACACATTTGAGTCACCTGGTCTCATAACAAAAGCAGCACCACACACACACACACACACACACACACACACACACACACACACACACACAGCCGTTACCACTGATTACAGTGTCAGCCTCTGAGGTAAAGTGTTGCTAGGAGACCAGTGGGCTAAATGAAGCAGCTCACTAAATACAACCCAGCAGATCCCCCTATTCAGCAAATGGACTGAGCCATTGCCATTATACAATTTAAAAGAAAGGCAGATAGAAAAAGGAAAAAATATCGCCACATTATTTATACACATGTTAGAAGCTATTGTGTGGCTATTTAATTATTTATCTTTTTTAATGCAAATTTCGCGATACTGCGATACTGCTCCTTTTTAAGGTTATCTTTTTTTAGTGGCAATAACCTCAGTAAGGAGGGTTCCTGAATTAGCCGCTTTATCAGTTAAGTCTCCTTATTTAGTGTTATAAGGACAAGGCCGTCTTCTGCTTTAAACAGGATGTTCTTCCTAAAGTGGTTTTCATCTTAATGAAGAGGTGAATTTGCCTTCCTTATGTCCTACTCCAGTGTCCGATAAAGGATTCTTCATTCGCTGAATGTAGGGAAAGCACTAAGATACTTTCCCACTACTAGACAATCTTTCCATAGGTTGGACTCCTTATTTGTCATAGCCGAGGGTCCACAGAAAGGTCTTCCACCATCAGTCTACCATCAGCCAATGGCAAAAAAAGGGGGTTGGGGAACCAAGCCTCGATAACCCCTAGTAAGGGAGCACCACCATGTAAGGTAAAATAATCACTTTATTAGGAGTACATACAAAAATACACATAACACTAAACACATTTAAAAACCATTGCGGCGCCTCCAATCTTCTCAACCTCTAAATGACCCACTATGACAAATTTCCAAAAGTTCAAGAGAATCAAAAAACCGTGTATAAATATGATCATGGACCCATATGGAGAATCAATATCCTATCCTGAACATATCTATAAATCCCTATATACATGTGCTTTGCAATATGCAACAACAAGTGGCTGAAACAATATATTATACCCTTTTTAAAAAAAAAAAACTAGTTCATTACCATTATCCAAAAAAGGTATTTTTCTCAATGCACCACTTAACTAAATTTTGTATATTTACAGTATATGTGTGTAGGTGTGCCTTAGAGGAATCCCCAAAAGAGTATATCCAAATACAAGCACACAATATATGTGGCCCCAGCTGCCACCGGGGGCGACCTCAGGCACCACCAAATCAAATAACTTAAATCAAAAATATATCATAAATAATCAATATTTATTAATGGTTATATATACACCATCACATATATATTTTTTAAAATAAGAATCCAATAGCAGGGACACAGACAATCATCCCTTTCCCCCTTATGAAAGATAGATCCCTATCACACAATGTATAGTACAAAACTGAATAAAGTGACTAGTGCAATGTTAAAGTGCTAGATACTAATCTACAAAAGTGCTACAGTGCTTATTCTAAGTATGTCACACACCCTGCTTCAAGACATTCATTACATGTGGGTATACTGACCTGTAGATGGCGATCTTGCAGAGATGTCATTAAAAAAAGTAAGACCCTCCCGGTCCATAAATACCTGGGACCTCCCACTCATTCCCCAGTCTTTCATCTCTGCAGACGGCGAGCAAGTCAGAAGATGGATGTCTCCTCCTTGCAGGTAGCCGGGATGACTCCCGGCCCTCTATTGTTCTATTCCTGCCCGGATTTTTTTATTTGTGTTACTTGCCTCCCAGCCTAGGCTGCTGGTCCGGGCAATGGTAGATGGCACCCTAGGTGCTCAGGAGCTCCGCTCCGCCGTGAGACCCCATAACAAGGGGTAGGCGGCTAACCGGTTTGGTGACCCCGGTTTGGGATGCCCCGTCCCTTGGCTTCCACCCTAGCATGGATTCCCTTATGGATTCATCTTTATTACTATAGCGTGTGTGTGGTGATTTACTGTACTTGCTTTACTTAGACCGGCGCCGGTGGTCCCGCGGCGCCGGCCTCCGGCGTTTGTCATGGCGTCTATGGCGCCCAAGAGGAGCTTCTTCCCCTCGGGGCGCTCGCGCCTGCGGCCCACCCCCGTGCTGCGGGTGCCGCGTTTCTGCCCGGGAGGGGCGGGGCCGGGCGCGAACCACGCCGGCCCGCCCTTCCTCTGCCTACACGCCTTCTCCTCCATGCTGCTGGCGTGCAGGAATCGGGAGTCAGTGACGGTTGGGTGAGTGGCCAGTGGCCCATTAGTTTGCTTATGGATCATGCCTCTCCTTGGGGCTGCTTGGCAATGCTTCTGTTATTAACCCCTTTTGGAGCTATTTTGGTCTGATTGTGTGTGTGTGTTCCAGGTGGACCAGCGTTCCTATTAAAGGGGGGTTCTCCCTGTCCTAGGGTCCCGGGTTAAATTTAGTTGTCTAAAAATTCCTCCCACGCGGGACTTAAAGGAGCATCCTGGGTTGCATTACTGCGTAATTCCCTCGGGGCACTATATATATATATATATATATATATATATATATATATATATATATATATTATAATTTTATTAAAAATCACCATATGGAGGCTTCCCGGATACTGGGCTTGTGCCCCCCTCGGGGCAATCCAGGCTGTTTGGGGTGTGGGGTATCCCTTTTGGGGGATGATGTATTTCTTTGTGTACCCTGTGCACAACGGTCTATTACGCGGCAGTCCGGATCTCAGGTCGAGGAAGGGGAGCTGTTTGAGGAGTCTGAGGGCTCCGATGACCAGCAGTTTGTGGGTGCTGATACCAAGCAGGGCCAGGGGGGAGTCCTTGGATACCTCTAGGGTCCTGGCTCATATGTTTGAGGTCCTGGCTATTTCTCCCCCCGAGGCGGCTCCTCCGCTGAAGGGGGAGTTCTTTGAGGTGACCAAGCTGTGCTTGGAATTTCCTTATGATGGTATCATTCTTAAGGAATGGGAGAGGCCGACTCGGCTTCCGGGTGTCCCTCCGGGTTGGGACAAGAAATATCCCTTTCCGGCGGACGCAGTGAAGCACCGGTCGTCCCACCCGAGGTGGATGCTCCCGTTTTGGGGTTGTCCAGCTCCTCAATCCTGCATTCTCCGGAGTGCACTACTCTCAAGGATGGTGAGGATAAACGCATTGACCAGATGGCTTGTCATGGTTTTGCCAGTGTTGGGTCGGCCTTGCGGCCGGTTTGTGCTTCAGCGCTTTTATTGGTAGCTGCCAGGTCGGTGGTTAGAGGACTGTTGATCTCTTCCGGGCTTGACCCGGCTAGTGAGGAGTTTGCCGCCCTTAAACGATGAGTTATTTTTGTCCTTTGTGCTGGACGCTTTGGATGACACATTGGTGATGTGTGGGAGAGCTTCGGCCTTGCTTGTGGCTATCCGGCGGCCGGTTTGGTTACGCCAGTGGGCGGCTGATTTTGTGTCCAAAAAGTCACTTACGGCCCTTCCCTTTGTGGGGTTGCGGCTCTTTAGAGAGAAATTGGATTAGGTGGCCAAGGGAGGTAGGTTACCTCGGCGTAAGAAGCAGCGTTGCACCTTTCGGGGGGCGGTTTCCTTCACTCCTTTCCTTTCGTGGGGCTAGAGTTGGCAGGGGTTCGTACAGAGGTGACTCCTGGTCCAGGGGCCGGGCCCGTCCAGGACACAGTTGGGGCTCTAAGCCTAAAACCGCTGCCAAGCCTGCTCAGCAATGAGGGGGCACCCTCACCCTTGCGGGTGGGGGGACGGCTGCAGCTCTTTTCCCGGGTCTGGGTCCAAGCGGTCTCGGACAGGTGGATTCAGGAAGTGGTGTCTTCCGGTTACAAGCTGGAGTTTGAGTTCCGGCCCCCTCCCAGATTCCTCAGGTCTCGGGTGCCGTCAGATCCTCTGGCCGCTCAGGGGCTTCGGGCGGCAGTAGCAAGTCTCTTGGACATGGCTGTCATCTGCCCGGTGCCCCGCTCAGAATGGGGCCTGGGCTTCTATTCCAATTTGTTCACGGTGCCCAAGAAGGACGGTTCCGTTCGTCCCATTCTGGATCTGAAGTTGCTCAACAGGTTCGTCCTTCCCCGGAAGTTCCGTATGGAAACTCTGCGCTCGGCCATTCACTCACTTCGTCAGGGGGACTTCATGTCGTCCATAGACATCAAGGATGCTTACCTGCATATTCCTATATTTCCGGCACACCAGAGATTTCTCAGGTTTGTTGTGGAAAATATCGACATTTTCATTTCGTGGCTCTTCCGTTTGGCCTTACCTCGGCTCCAAGGGTTTTTACCAAGGTGTTGGCAGGAGTGATGGCCCTTCTCAGAGCCAGGGGTATCCGCATCGTGCCAGGGGCAGGTCATTCCTGACCCCTCGGTGGGAGACGGTCACCGCGGATGCCAGCCTGTCTGGTTGGGGGGGGGTTTGGAAGGATCTTCAGTTTCAGGGACTGTGGGGGCCTCAGGAGGCCCACGATCCCATCCGTGTTCTAGAGTTGAGAGCCATCAGGTTGGTTCTGGCTCACTTGACTCATCAGTTGCGGGGACTTCCGGTTCAAGTTCGGTCGGACAATCGGACGGCGGTCACCTACATTAATCACCAGGGAGGGACTCGCAGCAGGCGTGCCCTCAGGGAAGTGTCTTTGATCCTGGCTTGGGCAGAGAGCAATGTCCCATGCATCTCGGCGGTGTACATTCCGGGAGTGGAGAACACGGAGGCGGACTCCCTGAGCAGGTGCTCATATTGCCGGGGGGAATGGTCGCTCAGCCCTAAGGTGTTTCGGTCACTTTGCCACCGGTGGGGGACTCCGGAGGTGGACCTCTTTGCCTCTCGTCACAATCACAAGCTTCCGGCATTTGTGTCGCTCTCGCGGGATCCGCTGGCTCTGGCAGCGGATGCCATGTCTCTGAACTGGAGGGATCTGGGGTTTCTGTACCTGTTCCCTCCGTTTCCCATGGTGGGCAAAGCGGTGCACAAGCTGGCCCTATAGGGCGCATCAGCAATCCTGGTGGCTCCAAGGTGGCCAAGAAAGGTTTGGTTCGCAGACGTGGTAAGGTTGGCAGAGGATTAGCTAGATCTGCCCCTTCTGCCGGATCTGCTCGCTCAGGGTCCACTGCTCTACCCCAATTTACCAACGCTGGCTTTGACGGCTTGGCTGCTGAAACCTCCATCTTGAAGGAGGATGGTCTTTCTGATGCTGTCATTCAGACTCTGGTTAGGGCTAGAAAGAAGTCTTCCTCTGCCATCTACTATAGGATTTGGAGGTCTTATATTGATTGGTGTGAGGTCCGGGCCTTGCCTTGCAGGGTGTTCTCTATCCCTAAGGTTTTGGAATTTCTGCAACATGGTCTGGACCTAGGTTTGCAGCTTAGTATGCTGAAAGGGCATGTTTCTGCCCTGGCTTCAGGTTCAGTCCCATACCAGGGCCTGATCTTTCCACAATAAATTTGCCAGATTGAATATTACGCCTTTTGCACAAGTCATTTTGTTCAAATGAACTTATACTTGTGGGGTATTATTTTATTGGGCACTGCTTTAAACATACGAACAGTAATGAATTTGGTGTCCCTGTTTAGACAACAGAGAAAATACAATATTCTAAGTATGCAGCACGTCCTGCTCCAGATAATAATTCATAACAGATGGAATTACCTCCGCTAGAGGGCACTTGACTGCAGAGATGGCAAAAAGAGGCCCCTCCCGGTCCCATATATACCCGGGACCTCCCACAAATTCCCCAGTTCCTTCTCTGCAGTCGCCTGTGAAGGTCAGAAGATGGCTTCTCTTCTCGCAGGTGAGCCGGGTTTAGCAGCCCTTGACCCTGTAGGACTATTTCCACCCGTTCCACCTTTTGCTTATGCCTCCTAGCTTTGGCTGCGCTGGTCGGATGATGGTAGGCAGCACCTACCACTGGTGCTCTGTTACGGAGCTTGGCTTCGACCGCAATCCCCACCAAAGGGTAGGCGGTGCAGGTTATGGTGAACCTGAGTTGGGATGCCCGTCCACTTATTCTAAGCATACAGCACGTCCTGCTCCAGATGTAGTAATAACATGTGGGTAATCCTCCGCCTCCGGCGCCGTGCGCTGCAGACATGTAGAAAACAAGCTCCTCCCGGCCCTACATATACCGAGGGACCTCCCACAAATCCCCAGAATTCTCTGCAGTGCTGGAACTGCGAAGACATGAAGTTTCACGCTCTCGCAGGCGAGCGGGGCTTTACAGCCCGAGGCCCTGCGGGACTATTTCCACCCGTCCTCTTTGTAGAAGAATATGCCTCCCAGCCTGGACTGCGTTGGTCGGGTGAAGGTAGGCAGCACCGTGTGTGCTTAACGGAGCCATGCTCCACCGCAATCCCCCACCATAGGGTAGGCGGTTTAGGCTGACGGTGAGCCTCTAGTGGATGCCCCTCCCGCATTATTGCCCCGTACCCCGGGTAGTGCTGGACCCTGTGTAAAGGGTCGCCATCCTCCCTCATTTCCCCAACTAGTTAGGGGGAAAAGAAAGGGGGGGGGGTATGTGTGTGGCGGTCCCGGTGTACCAGTATCTCACGCTTATGGCCTTATTTCTGCCCTTCATTAACATTGAAATGTCAGAGCCGCGCTGCTTGCTCGTTATTCGGTTTTCGGCTGCCGCCGTATGTCTTATACATAGTTTGCTGCGTCGTCTAGAGGCTGTGGCGCCTTTTCCTTACTAGATGTAACAGTTTTTCTACGAATCCTTAAGTGTGATTGTATCCTTGCCTTGCCATTACCTCAGAACTTGAATTGGCGCGCTCCGCGTCACGGCCGAGCATCGAGCCCGCCCTTCGAGGTTCGCTGGGTGCCATTTTGTTCTTCGCGCGCGCGGTGGCGGTTCCCCTCCTCCCTTGGTCTGTAAGTGCCCTCGCGGGTGACTCCTTTTTATATGTTGTTCCAGCTGCGCATGGCTCTGACACCCACTCTTCTCATATCTTTCAGACGGCAAGATTCGGGGGCATCTCTCGGCCTGATATATCTTAAACGGGTTCACATTTAAATTCTCCCACATTCCTAGAGGGTCTTGGGGCATCCAGGGTTGCTTAAATCCCTGCTGGCATATTGCTTAGATAATCACCATATGGAAGAATCTCAGAATTATGTGTCCGGGGTCCCGCTGGGACAAGACCGGCTGTGTACTGCGTGTGGACAACCCCATGCTGATGCTGACAGAGCACAAGTACTGGCCCTGCAATCAGGTTTACCAGTGGCTGCACCTTGCTTCAATACACCTGTCTCCCCGTGTTTAAATCTCACTCCTGAGGAGTCGCACTCGAGCGGGGATGACAAGCAGGTGGTGCCGCGCAGGCTACCTACGGCTGAGCAGGTGATGTCTAGTCTGGCGGAGCGCTTGGGCGCTGGAAAGTAGCGGTCCCTGATGCCTCCTGGTTCTATATTTCCCGCTGAAACTGAAGAATCTGCTGCTATGCAGGACCTTGATCCTTCTGATGAAGGTGAAATTTTCTCAGGTTCCAGTTCCTCAGACGAGATACCTTGGAGCCGTGACAATTCTGGCCCTGGTTCCTGGGGCCTGTGTGACACTGATGAATTACTCATTAAGATCTTTGAAGTACTATCCATCTCTCCTCCGGGAGAGTCTCCCAAGCCCAAGAGGGAGAGTTTCCACACGGCGACGCCGCGCTTGGAATTTCTGGAACAGGATAATTTCCAGGCTCTTATATCTAAGGAATGGGAATCACCTTGTAAACTTACAGGGGTTCCGGGGGTCTGGGATTGGAAGTACCCTTTTCCCCCTGATGTGGTTGACTGTTGGTCAGTCCCTCCCGAGGTGGATGCACCTATTATTGGGGTTGCTAACCCTCCCTTCATGACAGCCTCTACTCATCGTACCCTTCCGGATGCTGAGGACCAGCGCATTGACAGACTGGCTTCCCACGCCTTTTCGTGTGCAGGGACGGCTCTGCGCCCGGTCTGTGCTGCGGCCGTCACTGCGGTGGCCGCCAGGACCCTTCTTCGGAAGATACTTGACCACCAGCCGGAGGATCTCCCTTGGGAGCTCTTTAATGCACTGTCTGATTGTGATGTTTTTGTGAGGGTTATTCTCTCAGCGATGGATGACACTATTAAAATGTGCGCTAGAACCTCTATTCACCGCCTGCTTTGGCTGCGACAGTGGGGGGCTGACTATGATACTAAAAAGGCTCTTACTGGCCTGCCTTTTAGAGGACGACGCTTATTTGGGGCCCAGTTGGACCTTTTTGGAAAAAAAGGTAAGGCACCCTCGCGCTGAAGGCCGTCTCGGCCTCCCAGGGGCAGGGACACCCCTCCCCCTCTCTACGTTGGTGTCAAGCGCGAACCAGAAGTGTGCTTCCAACTTTTTGGAGTGGAGGCCCGCCCCAGGGGGGGCAGGCAACGCACTGGAACCTCCGGCAGGGCGAAGTCCAAATCTGCCAAAACCGCACAAGCATGAAGGGACGCCCTCGCCATGCTGGGCGAGGGGACTGCCGCAGCACTGGGCTCCTATCGCAGGGCACCATGCTTCTTTCAGGTTGTTGCAGAAGGTAGTCCCCCTGGATGCAGAATGGAGTTGCTGGGCGGTCCCTTTCTAAGGTTGTCAGGGTTCTTCTAGTCCCGGTTTTCCCTTCGGGGGTTGAGGCAGGCAGAGTTCGGCGTGCAGGGTCCGGGCTCTCTTACAGGTTGGCCCTTGACTTGTGTTTGCATCCACATTTCCTTTTCCCTCTGGGATGAAGCAGTCTGACCCGGGATGGCTTTCTGGGCCTAGCATTTATACTTTCACAGGCAGTTCCTACATGGTATGTACCTGTTGGGCCGCAGGCGCTCTTGTCCAGTGGACCTCATGATGCCTGTGAGGTTCTATAATCCTTTGTTAGTCCCCTGTGCCTTCAGGACACCTAGGCCATTTCCAGCCAGTGTTGAAGGTCCAACTCTGCGGATTGGGGTATTGTTTTTGGCTCCTCTCCTGCTCCCAGACGGCTCACCAAGGCGAGTATGGGAGTGGTGTCTTGGACGTGCCCGTGTGGCGTCCGCGCTAGTTTCTACTTGATTGTCCTTCTTTGCTTCCTATTTTTGCATCAGGCCGTGTCTATTGACTTGTGGCTCCTTTTGGGAGTCCTGTGGATTGGTGCTCAGGCACATCACTTGGTGTCCCCTGGTTCGGTATCTCCCTACGGGGTGGCATTTAGAGGATAGCAGGATCTGCTATATGTGGACTTATTATGGAAAGGGCCTTGCCCTCTTTGATGTCACACTACCTTCACCTTGCAGCTGGTGGCCTGTTGGTGGTGGCCCAGATGCTGTCCCTTATTCTCAGAAGCCCTTGGGCCCTGCGACACCTTAGGTTACTTATCCTGGACAGGGTTCCAGCACCCCTGGAACTAGGTCAGTACGCTCCCTCTTGTTACGGGGGTTCCTTTTGAGGTTGTAAATTCAAGGAAGATGTCTGGGACCATTCCTTTCCTTCTTGCTTCTCCCTGTAGATGGTCACCATGGGTACCAAGTCTTACAGGTTGACTGGGGGGTCTTATTCTTCTGAAATCCCCCGTGGTCCCTAAGGGGGGGCCCTTAGGGGATCCATCTTCTCACTGTTTTTCGGGTGACACATTGAGCGTTTGGTGGGCTCTGATTTGCTGGACTACTCCTCTTCAGAACTTGTGCTTTTTGGGGACTCTCGGTCAGTCTGAGGACAGTGGCTTGTCCTTTTTTATCTGTGAAGGTCTCGGAACAGGTTGACCCTTCAAGAAGGTTCTGATCTAAGTGGGGGTTTACATTCCTTGCACTTCATTGGTATTAGCTTCGATGGCTGTCCTACTGTGGCAGGAGGTTCTATTCTAATGTCTCACTGCGTCCCTACTGGTGTGGCCCTGTGGTGCCCCTTTGCTATTACAGGGACTCTGTCCTGGGTTATTGTCCCAGAACTCTCTGGCCTTGGTCATGAGGGCCTAGTATTGTTTCTGTCAGGACATTATATTCTATATGTCTTAGCTTCTTTCACCCGGCTAGGCGGGGTTCTGCATAAGATTGCTGTAGAAAGGAAGAACCGTTATGCTGGGGGCCCTGGGTGGCCCAGCTGGGTGTGGTTCGCAGATTTTCTGCTGAAGACAGTTGTACTGTATGCCCTCTCAAGAGGGCTGTTCTGCCTATTCAGGCTCCTTACTACGTCGCCCCTACCTACAGGCCTTTTAGGCGATTGGTCAGTTTGCTTTTCACCCTATTGGAGATGGGTATCTCTGGGTGTCTTTTCTCTATTGGAGGGCTAGGCCTAGCTCCCTCCTTTTCTTCTCGCTTTTCTGCCGGCTATGTTGGAGTATGTTCTAGTTTGCTTTGCTTGGACTAGCTCTCTCTCCTGCGGGATGTTCCCTATTCCTGGGTCCTAGAGTTATTATAGCACGGTTGAAGTTGGCTTCCCAACTCAGTTCTCTGAAGGTTTTCAGGGCTCGCCCTGTTCGCCTACTGCAGAAGTCTAGTTCAATCTTCTGTGTTGAGCATTCCTCAGGGGTTGCTCAGGTGCGTCCCCCAGGGAATTCTATGCTCTCTTTTGGGGGGGTTACTTATCCGGATGCCCTGCTAAGGGTTACCTTGGGTCTTATTCAGGTTCTTGTCTGAACTGTTCCTTCCCTCATATCGCTCTTCTGGGGCGGTTGCTTCAGTCAGAAGTGTGCCATAAAGGATGACTCTGTTAGCGGTCCTAGTCATTGTGTGTATATATATGTTTATATATCTGTACACCATGAGGTGAGGGTGTTCCGCCTTACACCGAATTGGGTCCAGGCGGCGGTGGTGGTGTTCTCCTTTATTCCAGACTCTCCGGCCTCTGGGCTATTGTCTAGATTACTCTGAGCTAAAGGGATCTGTATCCCTCAACAGGTGTTGGGAGATTTCCTGGTCTGTCTCTTGTCCCTGGTAGGGATTATGCCCTTTGGGGCTTATAGGTGTCTCCATCCTTATGTACCGGATCTAATTGCTACCACGGGTGTAGGTGCCCTTTGGATTGGTCTTGCTCGGTTGTTTGTCCTTCTGAGCCTAAAGTAAACGTTTCGGCTCTTGCCGAGTCTTGTTAGCGTTGTTTTTCAGTATTCCTGCTGGTCTCGCCTGAGACCTGGGTTCATATTCCCCGATGGGGAGAGTTCTAAGGTTGCCATGGCTACCCTTTTTTGCAGTAGCATGGTTAGGCTGTTACTCTGGCCTACTCATTTAGGGGAAGATTCTTCTTCTCTTTTGGTTTTTGTTCTCTTACTACTTGTGCTTGGCTTGGGCCTTTCAGCACTAGGTTCTGTTGAGCAAGCTGGCTAGTCCGCTGCTTGTGTTCAGTTCCTCCTTTACAAGATTTCAAAGGTTGAGTTAGAGCATTGCTCTCGTTGCTCTTGGTAGCATGGTTGCGGGTGACAGCGCTTTTACTGTTAGCTGTGCCTTTTTCATGGGGATCCCACCCTACTTTATGGACACTGCTATTGGATGTCCCACATGTTATTACTATATCTGGAGCAGGACGTGCTGTATGCTTAGAATAATACAATTCTGTGAAATGCTCACCTGTAGAATTGGTATTATACGCATACAGCACGTCCTGCTCCACCCCACCCTGGTTTCACCTTGTTCTGGATCCCCTGTATGGTGATTGTTATCATTGATATTATTGCCATTTTCTGGGTGGTTGGTTTCTCCCGGCTTCTCTTTCTCACTGCTTTTCAATGCTGGGGATTTGTGGGAGGTCCCTCGGTATATGTAGGGCCGGGAGGAGCTTGTTTTCTACATGTCTGCAGTGCACGGCGGCGGAGGATTATCCACATGTTATTACTATATCTGGAGCAGGACGTGCTGTATGCGTATAATACCAATTCTACAGGTGAGCATTTCACAGAATTGTATTTTTGCCCTCCCATGCCCTGGTCTTTGGTGGGACCCCTTAACGGTCATCCACTCTCTCTCCTTTTTCCTTCGGGAGGGGGGGGTGTGCATGTGAGTTTCTCCTTTTTGTTGTGTTACACTTCTTCCTTTTTCCATTCCTAGGATTCTGGAGTTCCTTCAGCATGGTTTGGATCTGGGACTTCAGCTCGGCTCGCTCAAGGGGCACGTTTCTGCCTTGGCTGTCTTTCGCTCAACATCCTCTGATCAAGACCTTCTTCCAGGGGGTTGCTCATGTGCGTCCCCCTCGCAAACCTCTGTTGCCAGTTTGGGACTTGAATTTGGTTTTGTCTGCCCTTCAGGGCCCTCCATTTGAGCCTGTGCATGAGGCTGCTCTGTCTATTCTTACTCTTAGAAGTTGCCTTTTTGGTGGCTATCACCTCGGTCAGGCGTGTTTCGGAGTTGGCGGCCCTTTCTATTCAGGCCCCCTACTATTCTTGGTGTGCCACACACCCCGCTTCACTTTTAAATATTCATCACTTAATGGGTTAACTCGCCGCCAGGTGACGTAGTGCAGAGAGGAAGTCTTGTAACGAGCCCCCTTCCGGCCTATATATACCTGGTACCTCCCTTCAATCACCAGTATTTTTCTCTCTGCTTGACGACAAGACAGAGGTTTGAAGTCTCCTGCTTACAGGTAGGCCGGGGTTTTCTTACCCCGCCACCCCCCTTTTGGTCTATTTCTGCCCGGTTTGAGTGTGTATACCTTAATGGTGGAATGGAAGCCTCCCAGCCTAGGCTGCTCACCGGGCAAATGGTAGATGGCACTTTAAGTGCCTAGGAGCTTATCTCCTACCGCTCGACCTCATGCGTGGGGCAATGCGGCTATCCGGCATGGTGATCCGGAAATGGGATGCCCCTGTCCCGAGGGTCCCCGTAGCCCCTTACTCTCCCGTTACGGTCCCTTCTCCCTTCACTATTGGTTATGCATTTACTTTTATTCAGCATGTGTATACCTTTGGTTCATTTGGTTTAGGTCTGCTTGAATGGCAGACCGCGCTGGGTAGGTGGCTGGCCGCTTTTCTTAGCAGACTATTGCTTTAGTGGCCCCCTACCCCCTTCCCCGCTGGCATTGTATGTACTCTATTTGCATAGGCTGCGCTATGCGGTCTTTATTTGTCCTCCCCCCTCCGCTGCCTGGGCGCACGTGTAGTGGCCCATCTGGTGTAATCTCCAGCTGAATGGCTGTACTGATTGGCGTAGGGGGGCGGGTCCCGGTGACGCGGCATCGGGGGCGCGGCGTTTTGCGGTGGGCCCAGCATTCACTTCCCTTCAAAGGAGGAGGTCGCGTGGGCGCGCGGCCGCACTTAGTCTTCTGTGCTGTGGCTGCTGGCTGCAGTCTTGCTCTCCGGCTGCTGCCTTCGCTGGGCCAGGTAAGCGGCCCCACCCGTTGGGGCCGTTAAGCGGGAAGTGCATATCTTTTTGTATTTGATATGGTGGGGAGTCATATTTTATTAGGGGGCATGATTTTGCTCATGTTTAAAGGCACTTTGGTGCCATGCCTATATGATTCTTATACACATGTGAGGATCTGATTGGGGTTTCTTTTTCCTTACAGATCCCGGGGTCCCTGCTTATGGTGGCCCTCCGGCTCTATGTTGCCTGGTTATTTATTGGGATATCTATTAATGCATGTATATATATATATATATATATATATATATATATATATATATATATATATATATATATATATATATAGTTTATTAAAGGGGACCTTAACTTAAAAAAAAATAAATAAATAAATAAAAAAAAAAAGAAAAAATCCTCCCTTCCGGGACATTTACTAATAAAGGGGCATCCTGGGTTGGCTTATGCCTTAAAGTGGACCAACACCCAGGATTTTGACTATCCTGGGTTTTGGTCCACTTCGGCGGGGCACCCCCTGTGTGAAACCCCCCAGAAAGCCCCAAAATCTTACCTGTCCCCGCTCCCACGTGACTGGACGGTCCAATCCCCGCCAACGTCCAGGCGGGGATCAGGAACGTCCAAGCGGCTGCCGCCGCCTCCCTCGCGTCACTTTCGGCGCGCGCGCGCCCCCGCCGGCCATTCGCAGACGGCCGGCGCGGGCGCGAGCACGCCTACAGGGGCGCGAAGATCAGGTAAGCGATTTGGGGTGTCTGGGGGGGTTTCACCCCGCGGGACATCCCGATCTCGGATGTCCCGCGGGGTGGGAGGTGATCGGCCCGGGAATCTTATAGATTTCCGGGCCGATCACCTCTCGGTGTTGGTCCACTTTAAAAGACCCAAGTATTGCGAATACCATAAATCACCATATGGAGGCTTCCGTAATTTCCGGAAACGGTTCTGCTGAGCCTTTCGGGGGGTGCGTAGGTTGTGGGGTTCCACTCCCAGCTGATGATGTCTTTATTTGCATCCCTTGTGCAAAGCAGACTATTGCGCGCCAGTCCGTTGCTTCGGCTGCGGGCCCATCGCATCCTTCATCATCTCCTACCTCTCCCTCCCTGTTCCGGACCCCGCATGACACTGTCAAAAGTGGGGATTCGCATTCCGAGGCGGCGGCACAGCCCAGCCCGCGGAAAGTAGTGCCCGTTAAAGCAGCGTTAAAGGCCGCTGCAAAACGGAGGCACCTGACTCCGGTACCTTCGGCTCCACAGGACGAGCTATGTGAACCTGTGGAATGGTCCGATGGATCCCCGGACGAGGTTGAATTCCTGTTGGAGTCAGATGAGCCTGCAGGTCAGCTTGAGGCTGATGTGATTGGCGATTGGTCGGAGGGGGTTGTTTTTGACACCCCCTCCATTCTGGCTCAAATGTTTAAAATTTTGAATTTAGATCCACCTGAGGAGGCCGCCCTGCCAAAGGGTCAGTTGTTTAAGGAGCCTCACCCGCGTTGGGTTTTTCCCAGACAACACCACTTTGAGAGGGTGGTTCTTAAGGAATGGGAACATCCCACGCGGTTATTTGGAATTCCTTCCAGTTGGGAAAAGCGTTATCCTTTTCCGCCAGAGTTGGTAAAGCTTTGGTCTGTCCCTCCTGACGTCGATACCCCTGTGCTAGGGCTCTCCAGCACGGCTATGGTACAGTCTGCTGAGACCACTGTCCCTAAGGATGGGGAAGATCGTCGGATTGACCAATACGCTCGCCATGGTTTTATTTATTCCGGGTCAGCGTTGCGCCCGGTATGTGCTTCAGCCCTTCTTCTATTGGCAATTAAGTCCTTAATTCAGGGGCTATATGAGGATCTTAATCCCGCTTGTAAACAGTTTACTGCGCTTAAGCAGTGTGAATCTTTTGTGTCTTATGTCCTGGCCACTCAGGACGATGCGCTGGCTATGAGTAGCAAGGCAGCGGCTATGCTGGTGGCTATTCGCAGGTCAGTATGGCTGCATCAGTGGTCAGCGGACGCGGCTTCTAAAAGGGTGCTTACAGCTCTCCCCTTTTTGGGGTTGCGTCTGTTTGGGGAGAAAATTGATTCAGTCGCAAAGGGTGGTAAGATGCCACAACGCAAGAGGCCTCGTGTCCCCTTTAGGGGGGCAGGTTCCGGTAGGCCCTCCTTTCGAGGATTCAGAGCGGGCAGGGGTGCTTCCTTTCCCGCTACCAGAGGTGCAGGTTGGACTCGGGGGAGGGGCCGTGGCCGGCCCACTCAGTCCTGGGGCACCAAGCCCAAACCTGCTGATAAGCCCACTCAGCAATGAGGGGCTGCCCTCACCCGTGCGGGTGGGGGGACTATTGCGACACTTCTCCCAGGTTTGGAACCAAGTGGTTCCAGGCAGATGGATCCAGGAGGTAGTGTCGGCCAGTTACGACCTGGAATTCGAGTCTCACCCTCCTTCACGGTTCTTTCGGTCTCGGGTGCCCATCGTTCCTTTGGCTACGCAGGGGATCTGTTAGAGATAACGGTCATCCGGCCGGGGCCGCGCTTAGAGATGGGCCTCGTTTTTCTACTCCAATCTTTTCGTAGTCCCCGAGAGAGATGGGTCGGTTCATCCCGGCCTGAACTCTCATCAACAGAGTGTTTCTTCCTTTTGCCCAAATTCACACGAGAACGCTTCAGCTTTTTCTGTTAGCGTTTTGGGACCAGCAACCTCAGTCGCTGGATCAGTCCTTCCAGTTGTCCTCCCGTGTACGGCAGTCCCTCCTGTGGTGGTTGGTCTCGACCAATCTTGTGTAGGGCAGGCCTTTCCTGACCCCCCTTTGGAAAATTGTCACCACGGACGCCAGTCTGTCGGGATGGGGCAGATTCTGGAAGGAGCTGCAGTTTCAGGGGCAGTGGGGACCTCAAGGGCCCCACTTACCCATCAATATTCTGAAACTGAGAACCATCCGTCAGGTGCTTGCTCTCCTGACTCAGCACGTTCTGGGCCTTCCGGTCCAGATGTGTTCAGACAATCAAACAGCGGTTGCTTACATCGGTCTTCAGAGAAGGACTCGCAGTCTGAGTACTCTCAGAGAAGTGTCCCTGATCCGGACCTGGGCAGTGTTCCATGTTCCTTGTCTCTTGGCGGTTTACATTCCAGAGGTGAAGAAACAGGTAGCGGACCGGTTGAGCAAGGGCTCTCCCCGTCTGGAAGAATAGGCTCTCCATCCTCGGGTGGTTCGCTCACTGTGTCTCCAATGGGGGACCCCGGAGGTGGACCTGTTGGCCCCTCATCACTATCACAGGCTCCCGAACTTCGTGTCGCTCTCCCAGGATCCTCTGGCTCTGGCAGTGGACGCCATGTCCCTGAGCTGGGGAGTTCTGTGATTTCTATACCTGTTTCCTCCGATGCCCATGCTGGGCAGGGTTCTTCAGAAGTTGGCTCTGGAAAAGGTGTACGCCGTTCTCGTGGCCCCAAGGTGGCCAAGACGAGTGAGGTTCGCAGACATCGTTCGGCTGGCAGTGGACCAGTTCGTTCTGCCTCTTCGGCCCGATCTGCTCACTCGGGGTCAATTGTGTTACCCCAATTTACCAGCGTTGGGTTTGATGGCCTGGCTGCTGAAACCTCCATCCTGAAGGAGGAGGGTCTTTCTGATTCAGTCATTAAGACTCTGATCAGTGCCTGGAAAAGGTCTTCTTCCATCACCTACTATAGGACTTGGAAAGCCTATATTGCTTGGTGTGAGATAAGATCTTTTCCTTGTAGGGTCTTTTCAGTCTCCAGGATTCTGGAGTTTTTACAATCAGGGCTGGACTCTGGTCTCCAGCTAAGTACGTTGAAAGAGCAGGTCTCTGCCTTATCTATCTTTTTTCAGAAGCGTTTTGCGCTTAAACCTTTAGTTAAAACTTTTTTCCAGGGGGTTACGCATGTGCGGCCTCCCAGGAAACCTTTACTCCCTGTTTGGGATTTGAATTTGGTTCTTTCTGCTCTTCAGGCTCCTCCTTTTGAGCCTTTGCAAGATATTGCTTTGTCTACCCTGACTCAGAAGATTGTCTTCTTGGTAGCGATCACTTCGGTCCGGCGTGTCTCAGAGTTGGCGGCCTTGTCTATCCAGGCGACTTACTTTGAGAGGCATCAGGATAAGGTGGTCTTTCGGTTCAAGCCAGACTTTCTTCCTAAGGTTGTTTCTGCTTTTCATTTGAACCAAGATATTGTTCTTCCCTCCTTGTGTCCTAATCCTAAGAATGACAAAGAGAGGGTTTTGCATTGTTTGGATGTAGTACGCTGTGTTAAGTACTACTTGATTATCACGTCTCCTTTTCGTAGGACGGATTCCTTTTTTGTTGTGCCCCATGGGCCTAAGAAGGGTTTGGCTCCAGCCAAATCTACTATTAGCAAGTGGATACGTCAGGCCGTTACTGCGGCCTATTCTGCTATGATGTGCGGGCCTCAGCGGATGCTGTTTTTGGCCGCAAGGTTCTGCAGACTGCAGTCATTTAAGTTATGCTTCACCTGGCCTTGAGATGCCCTTCCCTTGTGGACACTGCTTTTGGATGTCCCATTAAGTGATGAATATTTAAAAGTGAAGCGGGGTGTGTGGCACACCAAGAATAATACCATTTTGTGAGTACTCACCTGAAAAATGGATATTGTTGGTGTGCCACACACCCCGCTTCACTCCCACCCTTTTCGGTATTACCGAAGCCTTTATATGGTGAAGCCTTTTTATTTATATCAAAATTGATTTTGAGGTTACCGGTGGAATACTGGTACCTTGTCTTTCTGCTTTTTAATATACTGGTGATTGAAGGGAGGTACCAGATATATATAGGCCGGAAGGGGGCTCGTTACAAGACTTCCTCTCTGCACTACGTCACCTGGCGGCGAGTTAACCCATTAAGTGATGAATATTTAAAAGTGAAGCGGGGTGTGTGGCACACCAACAATATCCATTTTTCAGGTGAGTACTCACAGAATGGTATTTTGAGAGACACCAGGACAAGCCTGACTTCTTGCCTAAGGTTGTCTGTCTTCCATCTCAATCAGGACATTGTGCTTCCTTCCTTGTGCCTCCTTCCTTGTGCCCTAATCCTGGTAATTCCAAGGAGAGGGCCTTACATTCCCTGGAAGTGGTCAGGAACTTGAAGTTCTACTTGGTGGCTACTGCACCTTTCAGAAAGACTGATGCCTTGTTTGTGGTTCTGTCGGGTCCCAAGAAGGGCCTGGCTCCTGCTAAGTCTACTATTAGCAAATGGATTTGTCAGGCTATTTTTGGGGCCTACTCTGCTAGGGGAAAGGATCCTCCTTTCCGTGTTACGGCTCATTCTACACGTGCTGTTGGGGCCTCCTGGGCCTTCCAGAGCCAGGCTTCTGTTGAACAAGTTTGTAAGGCTGCTACTTGGTCTGCTGTTCATACCTTTTCCAAGTTTTACAAGGTTGATGTTCAGTCCCCAGCGGATGCTGTTTTTGGCCTCAAAGTTCTGCAGGCGGCAGTGGTGTGAACTGCGCGTTGTTGCTTTTTGGGATCCCACCCTATTTATGGACACTGCTGTTGGATGTCCCATCTGTTATGAATTATTATCTGGAGCAGGACGTGCTGCATACTTAGAATAATACAATTCTGTGATTACTCACCTTGTAGAATTGGTATAAGTATGCAGCACGTCCTGCTCCACCCCACCCTGTTTTGCATTATCTTGGATCCTCTGTGTGGTGATTATCTCTGTTAACGTTGTTAATTATCATTGGCTTCTCCTGGTTATCCTTACTGCTTTTCAATTCTGGGGAATTTGTGGGAGGTCCCGGGTATATATGGGACCGGGAGGGACCTCTTTTTGCCCTCTCTGCAGTCAAGCGCCCTCTAGCGGAGGTAATCCCATCTGTTATGAATTATCTGGAGCAGGACGTGCTGCATACTTACAATACCAATTCTACAAGGTGAGTAATCACAGAATTGTATTTTTTGTACATGTGCTATAAAATGGTTTTCCCTTCATTATCCATACAGGGAAACCACACCTGCCCAAGGTTTTTTTGTGGCTGTGCCTAATCCTTGGAATTTTGACGAAGTCTTACATGGGCCATTGAAATTCTTTTAGCCTTTTTCAGTTGATAAATGTAGTAGTATTTGGGCATTCATCCCAGGGATCTTGACTACCTTTGTCATGGGAATGCTACTGCCTGTCTGGGTCTTGTACTTGAGATGGGCTGAAGCCACAACTCTCCTCCTGCTCCTAGGCCAGCCTTCCAGTTACTAGTTAACGTCAACAGTTAAAATGTGGTGTTCCTGTATGGGCAACTAAGGAAAAATATAGTGTCTTTATTTCTCTTCCTATTTTTCGGGACACTTGGGGACCTCTCCCACCCTGTTTGTCTTGACTTTGTTGGGTGTCATTGTTGCCTTTGCCATGACTACTATACTATAAAGCGAAAGCCCAGTCTCTGGACAATCCCTGTTCACCCTCTCCTGTTTTAAAAGCAGGATGGGGGTGTCATGTTTACAATGGAAATAAAGAGAAAAAGCCTTACCTCACCGGGATCCAGCATTGTTTATCTGGCGCTCTGGTTTCTGGTTGCTGGTAGCTAGCTCATGGAGAAAGTGTGATAACTCAGTCTGGATCATACAGTTGTAATAAATATTTTAAACTCTGCAGTGGATAAAAATGGTTGCTCAGGTGTATACTAGCCACATCAAGCGTCAGGTCCTGCAGTTCTCCACTGCTACCTCCCAGGTATTTTAGGGATATCCAGTATCTGCGGCAGCCATGGATGGTCCACACTGCTAATAGTTCCCTGATTGAAAGGGAAATGCTGCAGATAGGATTTCAAGCCATCATTGGGTAGGGGGAAGCTGTTCCCGGGTGGTGGCTGGCATGAAAGCAGTAGTTAAAAAGTAGCCTATGCTAGGTGTCACTTGGCAGCACCCCTGCCTATTACCCAGCAGGAATATAGAGGGAGAAGGACTCTTTGGCCCCCCCAAGTGATCCCCTTAAAGTGCCAATAGGAGGTGATATCAGAAATGTATGTGGGGAGGGGCTAAACTAAAATCCTTTAGTGATCCCCATCCCAGAATACTAGCGATCTGCTGTTAAAGTGATCATAGCAGTCACAGTCTGTGAACATATGGGCTGCGGCTTCTCTGCTCACCCTGTCCCGCCTCCAGCTGTCATTATTTCAGGCCAGACCTCCTCACCCATTAACCTGGGACCTCTTTTCTGTGGGGGCTGAGGGTGCTTTTTGGGCTACCTAGCCCACACAACTGATGTTGAAGGAAAACAAAAATGCTAACAATTGGGAACAGGAATTCTCCATGTCGCCACCATTATTCCATCTCTGAGGAGGAGGACTTCTTGCCTTGTAAGTTCAGGTTACCCACTGAAATCCTCAGGGTGGCGAAGACCTTTAACCCTGCTAATGCCAGCCATATAAAATTTATGTGGCTGCCTCTCCTCCCGTAAAACACCAGCCACATACATTTTATGTGCCTTGTTTTCGCTCCTGCTAGTGGCTCAAAACAATATTGGATTCCCTGCCCGCCCTTATGGCTTCCGCAGAAGGCCGGAAATGGACGTCATCCCGCTCCTGGCCCAAGAATCTTCAGCTGCGGTGATCAGTGGATGAGTGGTGGACTTTGATCACCTGCCTCCCCCCCCCCCCCCCCCCCCCCCCGCCACCGATCACCGCATCTGTCATTGGATCGGCGAGGGGGATTGTATTGGGGTTCTATTTTTTTCCCACTTATATAGTTTCTCCTCCCCCAAAGAAATACTACGCTCTGATTGGCCGACACAGTCACTTCGGTACTGGCATTGGGCGTTCATTAATGTGTAAGGGGCATCTGCAATCGCTGTGCCTCCCTGCACTCGAAATGACACCCATTTTATAAAGATGGGGGAAGTTCCAGGTTAAGACCTTTATGATGGGGGGGGGGGAGAAGAAGCCGCAAGTTTCCTATTGGATGAGCTGTGAATTCCACACATGTGTAGCTATTAAAGTGTGCCTATACCCAGATAAGATTGATTCAGTTAGAAGCTAAACTGTCACATAATGGCAGTTAGGTTGTAGTGCTTTCAGATTTACTGCTGTTATAACTAATAAGACTGATCCCAAATGCTGTGCTGTGTGTACTACAACTGAATGTATCTACACTGAACAGCACCCAGTGGCAGGGATGCTCGGCCAGGGAGCATTATGGCCATCTGCATCCAGCTTGTGGTTTGCAAAGGCTTTAGTAAAAGAAAAAAAAGAAACTGGTTGTTTTGGGGCTCTGGGCTGGGGATAGAAGGCGATTACATGAGTTTCCTTTCTGGTTATATGATCACTTAAACTGTACCACAACTGATGCAGCTCTGCTAGGTAAGTTTCAGTATCTCTAATAAAGGACTTACTGATGGTGTGATGGGTAGGCTAAGTTAGTTTAGGGTCCCTTTTCTGACACAGTTGCAAAGGTGAGTGTAGGTCTGTTTTTAAAAGAATGAAGCATTTCGGCTGGAAATCTGGAACCTGATCTATCTAGTTGTGGTCTAAATGACCTTCCATTAGAACAAACTGGCCCCCTCAAATAGGTTCCTTCAAGCAGGCCTATCCGATTCTTCACTTTAGGAAGCAAGCCCAGCCAACAATTAGGGGGCTTCAGTCTCTGCTTTTGGTATGAGGTGCAGACAGGGGATACCCACAACCTTCACTCATAGGTACTAACACCACACCCCTAAATTCATATTTAACCATCCCCACATGCTAGTAATTAACATGCCAATTGGCTTACCAACCCATTTAAGCTTCCACCAATGCTAGGTATACAAATATACAGATACTATTTAATTTCTTCTGCCAAAGATTTCACCCAGAGGTGATGTATAATCAATATTACTGTGCTGCTCCATGCCACGAGTGCCACCTCTATTTGCCAATTCACCCCTCCTATATCACTCTTTGACATGTAAAGGCAGTGGAAACGGGGTACAGTATAGATGGGTTGCAGTTATATTGACCTCTCCCACTTTCCCCGCAGCAGGTCAGGGGCCACATCAGATAGCTATGAGGGCCACAGGTTGGGCACATGTGGTTTAGATCTATGATTACCATGAAGCATTAATTTTGTTTTATTCTTAGTATACAGTACGTCCTGCTCCAGAAAGATTACTTGCACGTGGGTATTACTCCGCCAGATGGCGCTGGACTGCAGAGACATGGAAAACAGGCTCCTCCCGGCCCCTCAAATACCCAGGGACCTCCCACAAATCCCCAGAATTTCTCTGCAGTCTGGACTGCGAAGGACGAGAAATGGCTCTCTACTCGCAGGTGAGCAGGGCTGTTAGCCTGTGGCCTTGTAGGACTATTCCCACCCGTTCCATTAGTAATATGCCTCCCAGCCTTGGCTGCGCTGTCGGGTGAAGGTAGGCAGCACCGCTGTTAGGTGCTTAGGAGCGCTGCTCCACTGCAATCCCCCACCAAAGGGTAGGCGGTTCAGGCTTATGGTGAGCCTCTATGGGATGCACCTCCCGCACTATTGCCCCTGCCTATCGGTGGGCCCTATTTAAGTGGCGGCTGTCCTCCCTCATTCTCCTTGTAGCCTTCGGGGGAAAAGAGGGGGGGGTGTAAATGTGTATGCTATGCATTCTGTGTTTTACACCTTATAATTTATTCTTTCTGCCTTGTGGAGGCCGCTGCGCTTTCCCTTACTGTTTTCAAAATTGCCAAACAAGACTGAAGTGGACGTGTCCAATTACACACCTTTCTCCAAAAAGGAGCACCAATATCAATATGGATACAAAATTCTTTATTATGAAAAAGGAGATATTAAAATACACAAAAACACACTGGACAATTAAAATCACATGGATGACCCCATGGTCACAATAATATTAATGAAAAAACCCCCTAAGGGGAACAATGCATCAAAAGACCCTATGTGCACTTATTAGATCCTATTATAACAGTTATTTTATGCCGGCATAAAAATTGTATGTGTAAACCCTCAAAGTGTAAAACCTCTAATAAATATCAACTCTTAACAATACCTCATATGTGAAAATGAATAAAAAACTAAATTCCACAGAAAATATATTGGCAGACTCGCCCAGTTCAAACAGTTATAAGTGAATGGAAACAATAAAGATATACTCAAAGTGCACGTGTGCGTGCTAAATGACACCAGCAAACCTGAATATTCAAGAATAAAAAATGGCACATAGTCAGCATCACAGGGTCATCAAATATAAATCACCGCGCCCGCAACTCCCATGTTGCTTCAAGGTGAGGGTTAGTATCCAATGTCTATTCCTACCCTTAAATAGTGTTGTCCCATCCTCTGATTCATATCAGCTGTAACAAATCAGCCGGCATTTGCTTACATCCTGTTATGGCGCTGAGCATTCTGGGAAACCATCGTCATCGATTACATGCGCATCACTGTTGTCTAGGAGACGTGCTGGTGCAGAGCCGTCCCGCCCCTCCCACCCACTGAGCCAGCCCACACTCACTGTGTCATCATCCCAGCTGCAGCATAATCAAAGCATAGTGTGCTGCAAACACAGGCAGATCCATCCATCCTGCTCAATCCTTATTGACAGACACAGCCCATAGAGCTGATAATGTCTAAGCGCATATGCACATTACTGCTAGGAGGAAAATGACTGTCAGTAAACGAGCCGCCCCCCTCCCACCCCCAGGTATTCCACACCAGCTACGTCACCTGTGAGTCTAGCGCAGGGTCTGAATACACATTGTAACAGACCTATGGACAGATACATCCATCCATCCCACTCCATCCCATATGTTAACCGTAACGCCATGACCCAGTATCGGGTATCGCATAACTAACCCTTAATCTATTTTATTTGGGGAACTAAAAGGGAGGAAATTTATGATGCCTTATACTACATAAACCTAATCTTCTCCAAAACTATTTACAATTATATACAATGTGTGCTCATTAAACTGTACAGCATGGCCAACAATTACTCCAATAAACATCTATATAGTTCTATCTATAAATCGCCTGTCAGGGAAAAAAATTGGGAAGGAAGTAGAGAGGGAAAAAAAAGAGGGGGGGGAGGGGAAAAAAGGGGGGGGGAAGGGGAAAACACAACAACAAACGGGGGAGAAAAGAAAAAATCAAGGAAAAGAGACCAATGTGCCTTCAAGAGGTTTAGCCCCACTATATCCATATTAAAGTAGCGTTGTTTCAACTTCTTCATATGCTGCCTGTCCCAAATATATCATGTAATGCTGAATGGTCCACATCACGACATCAGTTGAACAATTGATAATGTGCCAGATGGAGCCGAATATTGAAATGCCAGCGTTGTCAATTCCGGTGCTGCTCCTGGGGAGACCTTTGTGCAAAAAACTCTGTGCTATATAAAAAAACATATTACATAGTGTAAGTGCATGTGCATAAAAAAATGTATATAAAACAAGTGTCCATCTTCACAAATAGTGAAGGGTCAACCAAAACAACTATACGAATGTGAATAACCAAAAACTACCTAAATAGTGTCTCCATGGAAACCCATGGTAAATAAGACACCCTCTACCCCTGAGAAGGGGGGAGGGGAGAGAATAAAGTGTGAAAAAGATATAATATGAAGAAAAATTGTGAAGAGGAATATGTATCGCCATCTAAAGCCAATACTGAAACCCCCCCAAAAATTTTTTTACATAAAGTGTCCTGAACCGCTCACCCAAAAGTGGACCAGACCGTATCTGGCTACTCCTATCTAAAAAAACACCATCAAAGTATGTCTATGATTGGCCCAAAAACGGAACAAAGGACCAATCTTCATTGAGTCCAATCGGTGCTCTGGTATTCAACTGAAAGATCCAGCGCAGTTCACGTTTTAACAATCTTTGTTTAAGATCTCCTCCCCGTGGGCCAAGACGGACCCTCTCAATACCTGTAACTCGTAATGAGGAACAATCACCCCTATGCACCTCCAAAAAGTGTCTCGCCACTGGGGAAATTGTCTTACCTGCCTCCACATCGCGTTTAGCCAATCTGATATTAGAAAGGTGTCCCTGGATCCTTGTCCTCAGAGAGTTTTGAGTCTCCCCAATGTACAGCTTAGGACACGAGCAACTCAGCTGATAAATAAGTGACCGAGTCCTGCAATTTACAAAAGAAGAGATTTTATAATCTCGATTAGTACAGTTATCATGAACAACCCCCGTCTTCTCAACAAATTGGCAGATTGAGCAACTTCCACACGGAAAACAGCCCTTGGTCCCTAAATCATCTAACCAGGTGCCAATAGGTGATAGATGGCTCCTGGACAATTTGTCCCTTAAATTGGGGGCCCTCCGGGCAGTCATTTGTACCTTATTGCCCACAATGGTCGATACACCAGGGTCCGTTGTTAAAACATGCCAATGATTGGACATGACCTTCCTTATGCGCTGCCATTGTTTACTATAGTCCGTGATAAATCTGACAGGCTGAGTGCCATCAGTTGTGTCCCTTTGTTTATTCCTGGGTCGCAACAGGTTTGACCTAGTTGCTTGTCTGGCCCGCCGATAGGCATCATTAACCACCTTCGTGGGATACCCTCTAGCACAAAACCTTTCACTCAAATTGGTGGCTTGTTTCTCAAAGGTTAAATCATATGTGCAATTACGGCGTGCTCTTAAAAACTGCCCATACGGAATGGCATTCTTAACATGCATGATATGTGAACTTTCATAGCTCAAAAGGCTATTTACCGCAGTCGGTTTTCTGAATAAGTCCGTACTGATCGTACCATCCATTTCTAAGGTCAAACGTAGATCCAAAAAGGTAACCTCTTTGGGAGAAATGTCAACCGTCAATGTCACATTCAGATCATTATTGTTCAATTCTTCCATAAATTCTTGACGAATGCTGGATGGTCCCTGCCAAAGGATTAAAATATCAATAAATCGAAACCACCCCACAATGTGGGGGTGGAAACGATCAAAATCAGAATTGAAGACTACACGTTCCTCCCACCAGCCCAAAAAAAGATTTGCAACTGAGGGTGCACACTTGGCTTTCAAAATTGCCGCCGGCGCTGGTGCGCCGTCATTGGCTGCTTGTCACGTCCTGGCTTCACGCTCTTCGGGGGCGGCGGGTTCCGTCTATGGCGCGCTCCGCGTCATCGCTGATACCGGCCCGCCCCTCGAGGTGTACCGACGCCATCTTTAACCTGCTTGGTTGGCCCATGCACGACGGACCTCTACCTACCGCCGTCCGTAAGTGCCCTCGTGGGCGGCTGTATTTTTCTACTTTCTATTACTGTGTGCTTACGGTCTCCTCCTCTTGTGTCTTTCAGGCTGGGCGAACACTTTGGCTTCTCCCGGCCCTGATTAGTTATTAACTTGTTAGGCTTTGTGTAATACTCACACTTCCCTAGCGGGTTATTGGGGCATCCGGGGTTGCTGTATAGCGTTAATCCCTATCGGCCTATTGTGCCGCTATAATCACCATATGGAGGAATCCCAGGATAATGCGACCGGGGTTCCTTCGGGACAAGCCCGGCTGTGTGTAGCGTGTGGGCAGCCTCATGCTGGCGCGGGTCTGTGTACCCTGTGCTGAGCAGGTGCTTGCATTGCAATCTGGCCTGCCAGTGGCTGCACCTCGTTTCACTTCACCTACTCCCCCAAGCTTAAACCCCACTCTTACTGAGTTGCATATTAGTGGGGATTCTCAGCCTGATGTGTCTTCTAGACTGGCTAGTGTTGAGAAGTTAATTGCTAATACCTTGGCGCGTAAGGCCCCTGCTAAAAAGCGGCACTTAACGCCTAATGTCACTATTTTCCCTATGGAAACTGAGGAGTTTGGGAATCTTTGTGGCTATACCCCGTCTGATGAAGGGGAGCTTTTTTCTGACTCAGGCTCATCTGATGAGAGGCCAAGGGGTCATGACGATTCTGGCTCTGACCCCTTGGCCCCGGATGACACTGACAGATTACTGACCCAGATTTTTGAGGTCCTGTCCATATCTCCCCCTGTTGCGGCTCCCAGGCAAAGAGGGGAGCTTTTCCATACAGCAAAATCACGTTTGGAATTTCCCG
This sequence comes from Gastrophryne carolinensis, assembly GCA_027917425.1. Taxonomy (NCBI): domain Eukaryota; kingdom Metazoa; phylum Chordata; class Amphibia; order Anura; family Microhylidae; genus Gastrophryne; species Gastrophryne carolinensis. The sequence goes on along the minus strand of CM051240.1, from coordinate 125,878,753 downwards.
AGCAGGCACATTTCCACAACCTTGTGCTCAAGGAATGGGAGCGCCCCAGTAAACTTCCCGGGGTTCCTCAAAGTTGGGATAGGAAGTATCCCTTTCCTGCTGATGTGGTAAAGTGTTGGTCATCCCCTCCCAAGGTGGATGCCCCGGTCCTAGGGCTATCTAACACCTCTATCATGCATTCCCCTGACTCTACTACCGTGCGGGATGCTGAGGACTGGCGCATTGACCAGCTGGCATCCCATGCCTTTGCATGTGCGGGGACGGGGCTGCGCCCGGTCTGTGCCTCTGTTACTGCTGTGGCCACTAGAACCCTTATCAGAAATATACTTGATAGTGCCCCTGATGATTTGCCGTGTGATGTTTTTGTAAATTTTGTCCTCTGCCATGGATGATACCATCAGAATGTGTGCCAGAACATCTGCCCTTGTGGTGGCTATACGCCGCTCGGTTTGGCTGCGCCAGTGGGCTGCTGACAATGCTGCCAAAAAGGCCCTCACTGGTTTTCCCTTCAAAGGACTGCGCCTGTTTGGGGACCCCCTGGACCTTTTTGCTAAGGGAGGCAGGTTACCCCAGCACAGGCGGCAATCACGGCCCTTTAGGGGTCAGGGTTCCTTCTCCTCCCCTTACCGTGGTGCCAGTCAGGGGAGGGAGGGGGGGTTTCCTTTCCTGGGTCCCGGGGAGATTTCTGGGGTAGGGGCAGAGGCCGTGGACGTCCTGGCCCCTCCTGGGGTCCCAAAGCAAAATCATCCCCCAACCCCCTCAGGCATGATGGGGCGCCCTCACCTATCCGGGTGGGGGGACGGCTGCAGCACTTTGCTCATGTCTGGAGGCTTCATGTCTCAGACCGGTGGATTCAGGAGGTAGTGTCCTCCGGTTACAAGTTGGAGTTTGCTACCTGCCCCCCTCCAAGATTCATCAGATCCCGGATTCCTCAGGACCCTGTGTCAGCTCAGGAGCTAGTGCAAGCAGTGCAAGGCCTCCTGGAGCTGGGGGGTCATCTTCCAGGTCCCCTTAAGAGAAAAAGGCAAGGGCTTTTATTCCAACCTATTTACAGTACCCAGAAAAGATGGTTCAGTCTTGCCCATCCTGGACTCGAAGATCCTCAACAAGTTTGTCAGGGATAGGCGCTTTCGCATGGAAGCTCTGCCATCAGTTCCCTGCGCCAAGGGGACTTCATGACTTCTGTGGACATCAAAGATGCTTACCTTCATATTCCTGTATTCCCAGGTCATCAAAGGTTCCTCAGGTTCGCTCTTATGGATCAACACTACCAGTTTGTGGTGTTGCCCTTTGGTCTCACTTGAGCTCCCAGGGTGTTCACCAAGGTGCTGGCTGGCGTGATGTCTCTGTTCAGGTATCAGGGCGTCCACGTGCTTCCCTATCTGGACGACATTCTCATCACTTCCCAATCTCTACATCAGGCAGAGTTGGATACTCAGCTGGTGGTGTCCACTCTGGAGTCATTTGGATGGGTGATCAATCACCCCAAGTCCTCACTGTCCCCTTCCTTGGTAACTCCGTTCCTAGGAATGAATCTGGATACAGGTCAGGCAAGGATTTCCCTTCCTCAACAGAAGGTGGACAGTCTGATTGCACAGGCTCAGTTCCTCCTATCTTGTCCTCATCCCTCCATCAGGCAGGGGATGCAGCTGGTGGGCCTGATGGTGGCATGCTTCGAAGCGGTCCCTTATGCTCAGTTCCACTTGAGGCCTCTGCAACTTCAACTATTGTCAGTATGGGACAAGGACCCAGCGTCCCTGGACGGGGTCTGTGTGCTCTCCCCTCGAGTCAGGAGGTCCCTGGTGGATGGACTCAAGGAACCTGTTGGGGGGGCAGATCCTTTCTTACCCCTCCCTGGGAGACAGTCACCACGGATGCCAGTCTGTCACGTTGGGGGGGGGGGTTCTGGAAGGGGTCCTCAGGAGGCCCACACACCTATCAATGTCTTGGAACTGCGGGCGATCAGGTTAGTGCTGGCTCAGTTGACTACTCGCCTTCGGGACCTGCCTGTTCAGGTGCTCTCGGACAACCAGACGGCAGTTGCCTACATCAATCAGAGAGGGACCCGGAGCAAGGGGGCCCTCCAGGAAGCGTCTCTGATCCTGACTTGGGCGGAGGCCAATGTCCCCTGCATATCAGCTGTGTACATCCCGGGGGTGGAAAATTGCCTGACGGACTCTCTGAGCAGGGGGACCTCTCGCCAGGGAGAATGGTCCCTATGCAGCAGGGTGTTCCAATCTCTGTCACCGTTGGGGCCAACCAAATGTGGATCTGTTTGCGTCCCGTCACAATCACAAGCTTCCAGCCTTGTCCTGTCCCAGGATCCTCTGGCCTTGACCATGAATGCTCTAGCAATGTCATGGCAGGATTTTCAGTTTCTGTATGTCTTCCCTTCTGCTGGCTGCTGAAACCTCCATCTTGATGGAGAAGGGCTGTCCTCCTCAGTTGTGGATACTTTGATAAAGGCTAGGAAGAAGTCTTCTTCTTCCATTTATTACAGGGTTTGGCGTGCCTACATTGACTGGTGTGAGTCTAAGTCTCTTCCCTGTCGTGTGTTCTCTATTCCCAGGATTCTGGAGTTCCTGCAGCATGGGTTGGAGATGGGGCTCCAACTCAGTACTCTGAAAGGGCAGGTTTCTGCCCTGGCTGTTTTCTTCCAGAAGTCCTTTGCTCAGCACCCTCTGATCAGGACTTTTTTCCAGGGGGTCACTCATGTGCGCCCCCCACGTAAGCCTATGGTGCCTGTTTGGGATTTGAACTTGCTTCTGTCAGCCTTGCAGGGTGCTCCCTTTGAACCTGTGCAGGATGCTGCCCTTGCCATTCTTACTCTCAAGGTTGTGTTTCTGGTGGCTATCACTTCTGTCAGGCGTGTATCTGAGTTGGCTGCGCTGTCCATTCAGCTTCCCTACTATGAGAGACACCAGGACAAGGTGGTGTTTTGTTTCAAGCCAGACTTTCTGCCTAAGGTAGTATCTGCTTTTCATTTAAATCAGGACATTGTTCTCCCTTCTTTGTGCCCTAATCCTAGTAATGCTAAGGAAAGGGTCTTGCACTCTTTGGATGTGGTTAGGTGTCTGAAGTACTATCTGGTGGCTACTGCACCCTTCAGGAAAACTGATGCTCTTTTTGTGGTCCCTTCTGGGCCTAGGAAGGGTTTGGCTCCTGCCAAGTCCACTATCAGCAAATGGATCCGTCAGGCTGTGATTCAGGCCTACTCTGCTAAGGGGAAGAATCCTCTCTTCCGCCTTACTGCTCATTTCACTCGTGCTATTGGTGCTTCTTGGGCCTTTCAGCACCAGGCTTCTGTTGAACAAGTTTGCAAGGCCGCTACTTGGTCTTCTGTTCATACCTTTTCAAAGTTTTACAAGGTTGATGTTAGGGCCTCAGCTGATGCTGCTTTTGGCCAAAAGGTTCTGCAGGCGGCAGTGGTTTAAACTGTCTTCTGCTACTTTTTCTTGGGAATCCCACCCTACTTTATGGACACTGCTATTGGATGTCCTGGAGCAGGACGTACTGTATACTAAGAATACAATTCTGTGATTACTCACCTGTAGAATAGGTAGTATAAGTATACAGTACGTCCTGCTCCACCCCACCCTTGCTTTTGCATTATCTTGGATCCCCTGTATGGTGATTATCATTGTTATAGTTGATAGTTTGGGTTGTTTAATTCTCCCAGCTTCTCATTAACTGCTTTTCAATGCTGGGGATTTGTGGGAGGTCCCTGGGTATTTGAGGGGACGGGAGGAACCTGTTTTTGATGTCTCTGCAGTCCAGCTCCATCTGGCGGAGTAATACCCACGTGTAAGTAATCTTTCTGGAGCAGGACGTACTGTATACTCATAATACCAATTCTACAGGTGAGTAATCACAGAATTGTATTATTGTCATTCTAGTGCCCAAAAAGGCTGTATAGATTGGTCTAGTCCTAGAATAGATAGCTTGCTATTGTGACACCTAGTGCTTGGAGTCTTCCTGGTCTGCCTTGTTATCCTTGGGGTGAGGTGGTTCTTGCAGGCGGCACCATCTCGTGAAGTGCGAGGGACGGCATCAGCTTGGAGCCAGGTAAGTGATGCAAAATAGAAGTTGCTTCTCCTATGAATCTTCTATTCTTCAATAAAAAGGAATTTCCTCTTCTTCATCGCTGCTGCTCCAATGATGTTTTGCTCTGTAAAATTCCAAGATCAAGTACCGCATGAATGGGATGATGACAGACTGCCCCTGCTATGTCATGGCAGTGCACATGCCATTCACTGCAATATGAGGCACCCGAGGGCACGCATGTGCTTGGGCCCTGATTTTAGGAGCAGGTGAGGTTAACAGAGCCAGATCTATGAAGCAGCTGTGGGATAAAACTGGTGATTATGTTTCTTGTCAGCCTGTACAGAGATTTTAAAAGGAAAAGGTGCATGCTTATTGCTACTATGGGCTCAGATTGGCTCCAAATCCACTTATATATCATTTTTATTTAACTGAAATGGTGGTCTCTTGCAGGAGGCATGTGTCCCTTTCGACACATAAGTGGAGAGAAGACTGTGGTCTGCAAGCACTGGTTGAGAGGTCTTTGTAAGAAAGGTGACCAGTGCGAGTTCTTGCATGAGTATGATATGACAAAAATGCCAGAATGTTATTTCTACTCCAAGTTTGGTAAGGAACATTATTTCTATTATTTTTTTTTATTTTAACTGCTAGAGGTAATTGTTTATATAACTGTCAATTTTTTTAGATGACTCATGTCTTCTTTTCCTTAGGTCTTTGGATGTGATTTGTCCTACTTAGGAAATCACACGTTTCATAAAACAATAGGTTGAGATGTTCCCGGCCAAATCAGTCTTGCATGCAAGAATTCATACTTTCGCGCGTAATTCAGACACACGTTTGAGACAATCTTGCATGTACAAGAAAGCTGTGAGTGAATTCTTCTCATCATCCCAGCTTTCTCACCTCTTCTATTCCGGGGCACCACCAGTAGCGTGGGTTAATCTCATCCGTAGACAGGGACTGCAAGGTATAAAAAATAGCTCCTCCAGGCCTATATAGGGCAGGGTTCTTTTCTTGCAGTCGCAAGGGACTGTGACAATGTCTGGATATTTTTATTTATTTATTCTAAGTATGCAGCACATCTTGCTCCAGATAGTATTCATAACAGCTGGGATATATATCACAAAAAACGCAGAGCTAATGAAAAGTTCATTCAATCAGAGCATGAGGCCTCTAGCCACAGCATCCCTCGGTGTATGTATCAATCTTTTGAACACGTGGGCCCACCACCACCAGGTTTATGCTCTTACCAGATGTCCCAGCTTTAATGGCATGAATGAATCAAATATAGTTCCGTCTCCAGTAGCATCCAAATCAGATACAGGCTCCTGCCCAATAACTAGTAGCACCACTTCAGGTCTTAGAGTTCAAATCAAAGATTCTCATAGATAAGCTCCCACAAACAAGGCAAGCAGCATGTAGGGAAGACACAAAATGCGAAGACTAGTGTAATATTGCTAAAAAAAATGTATTACTAAAAAGCAGTGGCAAATGCACTCACAAAAGTGTAATAAAAACCAGCATAAAATATCCAGCAAGGCCAATAACAGTGGATCTCACCGCTCGGCGATGCCCCCTGGACATCTCGCTCTAGCTGCTGACTCTCTGAAAGGGTTTCACAGGTGTGGCACTTGCTTTGGGTGTAAAACCACCCGGTGTACACAGAAATCGTTTAGAACCTTTCAAAATGTTAAAACTGGCAAAGAGTTTGAAATTGCAGATTTGATCACTTGCTGCACCAAAAATGTGGTCTACCTTTTGTGGTGCCCCTGCAAAATGATGTATGTAGGTCGCACCACAAGGGAATTAAAAATTTGGATCCGAGAGCACATGTATAATATAAGACGTGGTTATGAAAATCGTAGTGTCTCATCTCACTTTAAATCTGTCCATTCCTCTGATCCTAACCTATTGTCATTTATGGGACTGGACAAGGTGAAGAGCCATTGGCGGGGTACACATTTAGTGAGGGAACTCTCAAAAAGGGAAGGATATTGGATCTATTCCCTGGATACACTATCCCCTGGGGGATTAAACATAGAATTTGACCTGAATTGCTTTTTGGATACTTCCTAATTGTTGTTTTACATTCATTTGATATTTTATATGTACTATTGTGAAGTGGATCTCATTGCTTTTGGCTCAACAGACTATATGGCCTTTTAGGACAGTGCTTTTTAATATTTTTTATTGATATACAGCTATCTGGCTGTTATTTAGTTCTGCTTTTAGTTGAACTCAGCCTGCTTGCTTTGAATTGCGCAGCAGGTGGCGCACCTGAGTTATTTCTAAAAGCTTAGCCTTTTTTTCTATTTTGTTACACAGACTCAGCCTTTCTGTTTTTAAGTTGCCAGCAGGTGGTGCATCTGCGCTAGTACAGCGCAGCTGCATCCCTGATTCATGGCTGACATGAACTTGCTTGAATTTATTATGCTTTGCTGGAGGGAATCTGGAGGTTCAGCCCCTCCCCTTGGGTGGATTTAACCAATCGCCTGCTCTCTTACATTATTACCTCCCCATGGGTGGCTTTAACCAATCGCCTGCCCTTTTACATCTTAACCACCTCTTGCCTGCAGCTTTGATTGCTGATCAAATGAGAGGAAGTTGTTGCATCCGGAATTTGACCCCGGAAGTATTTCCCCTCCATCTTCCTATTTAAAGCGGACCTTCACTCTGAATAAGAGTCTATCTTATATGTTTCCCACACCCTGTACATACAGATTGTCCACATTGAAAATCATCCTACCTGCATCTACTGCATGTTATGAGCCTTTAAACATCCAAGATGGCGGCTTATGGAAGCCGCCATCTTATCAGGCAGCCTGCAAACAGGAAGTGCCTCCTGACTGTGCTGCTCTGCATTCTGGGACTGCTGACCTTTACCTGACCCCAGCTCTGCTCTGTCTGAGCAAAGCACAGCTATAACCCGCCCCCTGTACCTTATCCCACTCTCCTCTCCTCAGTAAGTTTGATGCTTCTGAGTCAAGATGGCGGCGCCCGTATCCTAAATTCCTGAACAGAGTTGCAGCCCAGTGGGGGAAAGAAAAATAAGTTAGTGACTAAAAACTTAAAATATATTAATTTTAGATGCTGGGGAACCGTTTTTTAAGAGTTTGGGCTTTTCATTAAATCACACTGAAGGTCCGGTTTAAAATTGGTATGGACTTTTTACTTTATTACCCTGGTTAAAGCCGTTACTACAGCGGTGAAACGCGTTGGGATTTGGACCTTTTATCTACCTTCTTGCAGCGGGAGCTGCAGATTCTTTTATGGCTGATGTTTGCTGCGCCGAGCGGTGAGATCCACTGTTATTGGCCTTGCTGGATATTTTATGCTGGTTTTTATTACACTTTTGTGAGTGCATTTGCCACTGCTTTTTAGTAATAAATGTTTTTTTAGCAATATTACACTAGTCTTCGCATTTTGTGTCTTCCCTACATGCTGCTTGCCTTGTTTGTGGGAGCTTATCTATGAGGATTTTTGATTTGAACTCTAAAGAAGACCTGAAGTGGTGCTACTAGTTATTGGGCAGGAGCCTGTATCTGATTTGGATGCTACTGGAGACGGAACTATATTTGATTCATTCATGCCATTAAAGCTAGGACATCTGGTAAGAGCATAAACCTGGTGGTGGTGGGCCCACGTGTTCAAAAGATTGATACATACACCGAGGGATGCTGTGGCTAGAGGCCTCATGCTCTGATTGAATGAACTTTTCATTAGCTCTGTGTTTTTTGTGATATATATACTTTTACAGATTGGGAATTCTGCACACGTTGAGCTTCTTAATTACCATTTATAATCCTTTAACCTGTTCTTAGCGCGGTGTCTTACGGACCTAGATTTATAGGCACTGTAAAAATTTTTACAGCTGGGATATAGTCCACAAGAGGGCGCTTTACTGCAGAGATGGCAAAAAGAGGCCCCTCCCGGTCCATATTTACCCGGGACCTCCCACTAATTCCCCAGTTTCTTCTCTGCAGTGGGCTGCGAAGGATAAGATGATGGCTTCTCTTCTTGCAGGTGAGCTGGGCTTTACAGCCCTGGGCCCTGTAGGACTATTCCTTCCCATTCCACGTTTATTATGCCTCCCAGCGTGGTCGGGTGATGGTAGCCAGCACCTATTAGAGGTGCTTCATTGGAGCTTGCTCCACTGCAAATCCCCCACCAAAGGGTGTTTAATGGGCTCCTTACTCCCCCTTCTCCCATTATACTGCTCGAGGGGGGGGGGGCACGGGGTGAGTGCCTTTTTTGTGTAAGTGTTTTTTGTCTTTGACATAACGGTTGTGTGTTTTGATGCCTTTCTTGACTCTCTCCTCGGCTCTGCTCCTCTCCCCTTCATTTTTTGAATCGCCCACTCACTCAGAGACCTGATGGCTGCTGATTGGCTGTGGGGTGGCTGGCTTCAGCCTGTAACCCCGCGCTTCCTGGAGGGGGTGTGGCTTAACACTGGGCGCACTCCGCGGTGTCCCTCATGCGGCCAGCCCCTTCAGAGCCCTGCAGCGCCATCTTGTCTCTCCTGCCAGATCGATTGCAAGCTCTTCGGCGGTCTGTGAGTGCCCTTGCAGACCCCCCTTTTTTATATTTAATTGCTTTTCACTCCTGTTTAATTAATGCGGGTATTGTCTTTTTATGCCTTTCAGGCGGGAAAACCAATTAGAGGTTTCTCCCGGTCCTGTGCCTTCTATTAGTCTAGCTACTACATTAGAGGCCTAAAAAACAATAAAATCCTCCCACTATCCTAGCGGACAGTTAAGGGGCATCCCGGATAGCTGCACAGAGTAATTCCCTTTGGTCATTGTGACACCAAAAATCACCTTATGGAGGCTTCTCAGGATATTGTGATCGGGGTCCCATCTGGGCAAGTTCGGCTGTGTGTGGGTCATCCCCTGTAAGCGATGATGTGCGGGTCTGTGTACCCTGCGCCCAGCAGGCGCTTGCGCGGCACTCTGGGCTGCACTTGTCTGGGCCTGCGCCCACCATGTCTTCTCCCACGCCCCCTCGGTTGATCGTGACCCCCAGTGAGATTAACACTAGTGGAGAGTCTCAGCCTGATGTGTCTTCCAGGCTGGCCAACATTGAGAGGTTGATTGCTAGCTCTGTGGCCCGTAAGGCCCCAGCTAAAAGACATTTGGTGCCTGCTGCGTCTGCCTTCCCTATGGAGACGGAAGAATTCCTTGATTTGTCTGACCATACCCCGCTTGAGGAGGGGGAATTCTCAGATTCGGAATTCTCTGATGATCAGCAGTTCCCTGGCGCTGATGGCAGCTCAGAGCATTGGAATGCTGATGACACCCATAGACTTTTGACTCAAATCTTTGAAGTACTTTCCATTTTTCTCCCTGCTGCGGCACCCAGGCAGCAGGGGGAATTGTTTGGTACTACAAAGCCACGTTTGGAATTTCCAGAACAGGCTCATTTCCATAATATGGTTCATAAGGAATGGGAGCGACCTAGCCGGCTCCCTGGTATTCCTAAGGGATGGGATAAAAGGTACCCTTTTCTCCCGGATGTGGTTAAATGTTAGACAACCCCAAGACCGGAGCAGCCACCTCAGGTGGCGTTGACCAATACTTCTGTGGTGAAGGATAGTGAGGACCGACGTATTGACCAGCTGGCTTCCCATGCCTTTGCGGGATCGGCCCTGCGCCCGGTCTGTGCTTCTGCTATTACTGCTGTGGCCCTTAGGACTCTGGTCAAGGGCCTGTTAGAAGGCTATCCTTATTCTTCCAGTGCCGAATTTAGAGCCTTATCACAATGTGAGATGTTTATTGCTTATATTCTGTCTGCCTTAGATGACACCATTAGGATGTGTAGCAGGACCTCGGCTCTGGTTGTCTATTCGCCGCTCGGTCTGGCTGTGCCAGTGGGCAGCTGACAATGCTGCTAAGAAGGCTTTCACAGGGCTACCCTTTAAGGGGCTACGCCTGTTTGGTGACTGGTTGGACCTTTTTGCAAAAGGAGGTAGGTTGTCCCAATGCAAGAGACAGCTGCGGCCCTTTCGGGGTTCAGGGTCCTTTACCCCCTCCTTTCGTGGATGCAGGTCAGGGAGGGGGGTACCCTTTGTGGGGCACAGGGGGGATTTCTGGGGCAAGGGTAGAGGCCGTGCCCATCCTGGATCCTCCTGGGATCTAAGCCCAAATCTGTCATTAAGCCCGCTCAGCCATGAAGGGGGCACCCTCACCCTTACGGATGGGGGGACAGCTGCGGGTCTTCGATCATTTCTGGGGACAACAGGTCTCAGACAGGTGGATTCTGGAGGTTGTGTCCTCCGGCTACAAGCTACAGTTCGCGGCACGGCCCCCTCCATGATTTCTCAGGTCTCGGATTCCTCTAGACCCATTGGCCGCGCAGGGTCTATGTCAAGCTGTACAGAAATTATTGGGTATGGGGGTCATCTGTCCAGTCCCTCTGGGGGAGAGAGGTCAAGGTGGTTGTTCCACTCTTTTCACTGTGCCCAAAAGGGATGGCTCCATCAGGCCCATCCTGGACTTAAAGCTTCTCAACAGGTTCATCAGAACCAGATGCTTTCACATGGAGACCCTGCGCTCCGCGATCAGCTCCTTGCGCCCAGGGGACTTCATGACCTCCATAGACATCAAGGATGCTTACCTTCATGTGCCAGTCTTCCCAGGGCATCAGCGGTTCCTCAGGTTCACCCTAGAGGACCAGCACTACCAATTTGTGGCACTTCCCTTCGGTCTCACATCAGCCCCCAGAGTCTTCACCAAGGTACTGGCGGGAGTGATGGCCATCCTCAGAGCCGGGGGCATTCGCATCCTTCCTTATCTGGACGACATTCTCATTACATCTCATTCTCTCCAGCAGGCGGAGTTGGATACCCAGATGGTGGTAACGGCCCTGGAAACGTTCGGATGGGTGATCAATTATCCCAAGTCCTCCCTCTCCCCGTCCAGGGTGACCCCCTTCCTGGGCATCAATCTGGATACCATTCAGGCCAGGATTTTTGTTCCTCAGCAGAAGGTGGATTCTCTTCAAGCTCTGGTTCATTCCATGCTGTCCATCCCTCGTCCTTCCATCAGGCAAGGGATGCAATTGGTAGGACAGATGGTGGCCTGCTTCGAAGCAGTCCCTTACGCTCAATTTCACATGAGACCCCTTCAGCTCCATCTCCTTTCAGTCTGGGACAAGAGTCCTCTGTCTTTGGATCAGGCCTTTGTTCTCTCGTCTCTGGTTCGGCGGTCCCTCCTGTGGTGGCTGGACTTGAGGAATCCTTTGGGGGGGGCAGATCCTTTCTGAGTCCATGTTGAGAGACGGTCACTACGGATGCCAGTCTTTCAGGTTGGGGGGGGGCTACTGGAGAGCATTCCAATCCCAGGGGCTGTGGGGCCCTCAGGAGGCTCACGCTCCGATCAACGTCCTGGAGCTGAGGGCGGTTCGGTTGGTACTGGCACAGTTGACTCCTCACCTTCAGGGTCTGCCGGTACAGGTTCGTTCCGATAGTCGGACGGCGGTCGCCTATATCAATTGGGGAGGGACTCGGAGCAAATGTGCCCTCCAGGAGGTCTTGGCCTGGGCCGAGACCAATGTCCCGTGCATCTCAGCAGTTTATATTCCGGGAGTGGAGAATCTGGAGGCGGATTCCCTGAGCAGGGGGACCGCTTGCTGGGGGGAATGGTCCCTCAACAGCGAGGTCTTCTTATCCCTTTGTCACCAGTGGGGGAGGCCAGACGTGGATCGGTTTGCTTCTCGCTGTCCTCTCTCTGTCCTAGCAGGGTCTCAGTCTCCTGTACCTCTTCCTTCAGTTTCTTCTTCTGAGCAAGGTTCCGCGCAAGTTGGTTCATGAGCGGGTACCAGCCATTCTGGTGGCCCCCAGGTGGCCAAGACAGGTGTGGTTCGCCGACGTCGTGCGGCTGGCAGTAGATCAGTGCGCTCTTCCCTTGGTTCCGGACCTTCTCACTCAAGGACGGCTCTGTTATCCCAATTTACAAACGCTGGCTTTGACGGCCTGGCTGCTGAAACCGCCATCCTGAAGGAGGAAGGCCTGTCTGATTCGGTGGTTCAGACTTTTATCAGCGCTAGGAAGAAGTCCTCCTCCACTACTTTTACTATAGGACCTGGCGGGCCTACATTGACTGGTGTGAGTCTAGGGCCTTTCCCTGTCGTGTGTTCTCCATTCCTAGGATCCTGGAGTTCCTGCAACATGGTTTGGATATGGGTTTTCAGCTCACCACCTTGAAGGGTCATGTGTCCGCCTTGGCTGTTTTCTTCCAGAGGTCATTCGCCCCACAATCCTCTGGTCAAGACCTTCTTCCAGGGGGTCACTCATGTGTGCCCCCCCCCCCCCCCACAAACCCATCGTACCGGTCTGGGATTTAAATTTGGTTTTGTCTGTCCTTCAGGGTCCTCCTTTTGAACCTGTGCAAGAGGCTGTCTTGTCTCTCCTTACCCTGAAGGTTGCCTTTTTGGTGGCTATAACCTCTGTCCGGCGTGTTTCTGAGTTGGCGGCTCTGTCTATTCAGGCCCCCTACTTTGAGAGACACCAGGACAAGGTGGTTTTCCGCTTTAAACCAGACTTCTTGCCTAAGGTTGTCTCTGCCTTCCACCTCAATCAGGACATTGTGCTTCCTTCTTTGTGCCCTAATCCTGGTTATCCCAAGGAGAGGGCCTTGCACTCTCTGGATGTTGTCAGGAATTTGAAATTCTTCCTGGTGGCTACTGCTCCTTTCAGAAAGATGGACGCCTTGTTTGTGGTACCCTCGGGTCCCAAGAAGGGTTTGGCTCCTGCTAAGTCTACTATTAGCAAATGGATTCGTCAGGCTATTGTTAGGGCCTATTCTACTAGTGGAAAGGATCCTCCTTCCCGTGTTACTGCTCATTCTACCCATGCTGTTGGGGCTTCCTGGGCCTTCCAGCACCAGGCTTCTGTTTGCAAGGCTGTTACATGGTCTTCTGTTCATACTTTTTCCAAGTTTTACAAGGTTGATGTTCAGGCCTCAGCGGATGCTGTTTTTAGCTGCAAGGTTCTGCAGGCGGCAGTGGTTTGAACTTTTTGGGATCCCCACCCGTTTATGGACACTGCGAGCAGGAGCAGGACGTGCTGCATACTTAGAATAATACAATTCTGGGATTACTCACCTTGTAGAATTGGTATTATAAGTATGCAGCATGTCCTGCTCCATCCCACCCTGATTACTTTATTCTTGGATCCTCTATATGTTGATGATTGTTCCTTGTTAACGTTGTTGAATTTGTTATTGGCTTCTCCTGGTTCACCTTACTGCTTTTCTATACTGGGATATAAGGACTGGGAGGGGCCTCTTTTTGCCATCTCTGCTGTAAAGCGCCCTCTTGTGGAGGTAAACCCAGCTGTTAGGAGCAGGACGTGCTGCATACTTATAATACCAATTCTACAAGGTGAGTAATCACAGAATTATATTTTTCCCCTCTTCTTCTTTTTCTTCTTCTTTTTCCCCTCCATCTTCCTTTTTCCCTTCTTCTTCCTCTTCTTCCTTTTTCCCTTCTTCTTTTTCCCTTCTTCTTCTTTTTCCCTTCTTCTTTTTCCCTTCTTCTTCTTTTTCCCTTCTTCTTCTTTTTCCCTTCTTCTTCTTTTTCCCTTCTTCTTCTTTTTCCCTTCTTCTTCTTTTACAAAGTTTTTATTGGTGGTTTGCAGAATAGTAGCGCATACAAGATAGGCATAGACAAGGTTATAGGAGCACAGGAATAAAGTAAACATTACATATCCATGCAGATGTTCCAAAACGTGGATTTCACCAGTGATATTATCTAAACTTTAAAAAACATCTATGTGGATTCAGCGAAGAAGAGTATTCTAAACGGTATAAGGTCTGGCACAGCCACAGAAAGTAAGTAAGTGACCGTCCGTATAGAGAAAAGAGAAAAAAAGAAAACTTTATGATTAACTGAATACTCATAAAATACTATCATGGTGGCATCTAATAATTTTACAGATGGGCCTTAAGGCAATAGTGATAGGATGTGCAAACATTTTTAAGGGTACGACAGACAAACAGTAGGGTAGTAGGGTGGGGATGTGGGGGAGAGGGAGGGTATAAAGAGGTAGGTGGGTCTAGAGAATTAAAAGAGGTCAATCTACTAAAGAGGCTCAGGCGGGTAAGGTAAAAGTGCTCTAAACTGGGAATATAGGGTCAGTTCCCCTTCTTCTTCTTTTTCCCTTCTTCTTATTCTAAGTATGTCACACACCCCGCTTCAAACATTAATAATTACACTTGGGTTAACCCACCTGTAGGTGGCGACGTTGCAGAGAAGTCTTGAAAAACGAGCCCCCTCCCGGTCTATACATACCTGGGACCTCCCACTTATCTCCCGTTCTTCTCTGCAAGATGGCGACAAGACAGAAGAATGAAGTCTCCTGCTTGCAGGTAGCCGGGGTAATACCCCGGCCCCCCTTCTGGTCTATTTCTGCCCGGCTTGTTTTGTTTTATTTGCCCCTTAATTGTGTAGCCTCCCAGCTTAGGCTGCCGGCCGGGCAAGGGTAGACGGCACCCTAAGGTGCCTAGGAGCTTGCTCCTCCGCTAGACCCCATACTATGGGGCAACGCGGTTATCCGGCCTGGTGATCCGGATTTGGGATGCCCCGTCCCGTTGCCCCCTATGGGTATTTGCCCTGTTTCCCGCTTGGTTCCCTTCTCCCTGCGCTAGTAAGGGGGGGGGGGGGGGCTGCGTTTGTATGCTTGGTACATGTTGTTTGTGTGCTTCTCCACCTCATGTGTTTGACTGATTTATTGCGGCTGGCGCGGCCGGTGGGGGGCGGTCTGTCTGACCGGTTCTCTTGTTTGGGTTGGGGCTCTGGTGAGCCCCCTCTGGCTGAGGAGTGGGCGCCATGTCTGTTAGGCGCCCGCTGATTAAGGCGGCTTGTACTTCAGGAGGGGGACGGGGCCGCGGCCCGCACTGTGCTGATTCTTGGAAGGGGGGCGGGGCCGGAGCGATTGGCGCTCTTGGTGGGCCCGCCCTTCTTCCCCTTCCTTCCTCCTTGTTTCTGGCTGTGGGACGGACGGCTGCTGCTGCGGCTGTCCTCGGCGCCGCCATTTTGCAGATCGGCTTTTTAAGGTAGTCCGTGTATTCTAGTTAAGGTGGTATGTTTTCATTTGCTGGTAATTTCTGCTTTTTTACTGGGACATTAAAGCTTGCTTCTTATGTCAGGGCGCATCTGACAGTAACCCCTCAAGGATTGGGGTTTTTCTGGGTGCCGCCCGTGTCATCTTTACCTATCAGCAAATATTGGAATACTTGACCTTCGCACTGCAGCTGGGTACTTTGCCCTTGTGTGTATACATTTGTATATTTATATTTATTTATATATTCTAAGTATGTCACACACCCCGCTTCAGAATATCCATAACATGTGGGTAATACCGACCTGAAGGGGCGTTCCTGCAGAGATGATAGCAAAAAAGAAAGCCCCTCCCTGATCCATAAATACCTGGGACCTCCCACTCATTACCCAGTTTTCCATCTCTGCAGACGGCGAGCAAGTCAGAAGATGATGGCTCCTCCTTGCACAGGGGGATTTCAGGTAGCCGGGGTAACTCCCGGCCCGTTATTTATTTATTTCCATTTGGACCTTTTTCCCCAGAAATCCATATGCCTCCCAGCCTCGGCTTTGGGTCCAGGCGAGGGTATTTCAGCACATTAGGTGCTCAGGAGCTATGCTCTACCGTGAGACCCTATATGAGAGGGTAGGCGGTATTACCGGGTTGGTGACCCCGGTTTGGGATGCCCTGTCCCTTACTTTCATACTATGTCCCTCCCAGGATCCCCTTCCATAGGTGGGGTGGGGGAGTGTTCGTTTTTATAAATTCATTAGTTTATTTATATGGACAGCTTACATGAGTGTGTGTGTGTGCGTGTGTTTTCACTTTAAATACAAAGCGCTGCAGCCTGTGCGGTGCTGGCTGCCTTCTTCCCTCCTTCCTCCCTTCCTCTCTGTTAATGGCGGAGGTTTTCACCTCACGCCATGTTGCTGTGGGGGGGGGGGGGGCGGGTGCCGGACCGTTGGCGGGGCCGGGACTTGTCCCTCCCGTTTTTCCCTTGTGTGTTTGTCAGTGTGTTTTTACTTGGCCGGGCCGGCGACCGCTTCTTACTATTGCGGCGCCGGCCGGCTCTGAGCACTTTTTTTTTCCTGAGGTGATTTCAGCTCCCCTCACGCAGGCTGGGGGGGGCGGGGCCGGAGTGACGACGCGTCACCGCTCCCCGCCTCCTGCCCTCGCTGGTGCCACTGCGGAGCTCTTGGAGGGGAGGGGGGGGGCGTGGCCCGGCCTCGCGCGTGTCCCGCGCTGGCCACGCCCCCTTCTCCCTCTCTGACTGCAGCCCTGCCTGTTGCTGTGGAGCGTCTGGATCTTCCCTCACGGTCGCCATTTTGGTCATTGGCCTCTGGCCATTCTTTCTTCCTGTTTGATTGTTGTCTTTTTTCATTAGCCTTATCTAAAAACAGTCCTTCTGTTCTGTTTTTCAGATGGTGGTTCAGGAAGTTCGCCAGTAGCATTTAGGGGGTCCCTCCTGATCCTTATCTCTGGGTTAATTGTTTGCCATAAATCCTCCCACTCGGGACATTAAAGGGGCATCCCGGGTTGTCTAACGGCGTAATTCCCTGGGTCATAGCGACTTTTCCTAAACAAAGTTCACCTTATGGAGGCATCCCCAGATACTGGGCTCGGGGCCCCTTCGGGGAATCCCCGAAAGTGTATGTTATGTGGGGTATCCATTTCTGGGGACGATGTACTTCTGTGTATACCATGTGCACAGCAGACCATCACGCGGCAGTCCGAACCACAGGCGTCTGGGTCAGCACCGCCGGTCGCTTCATCTCCACCTCCCGATTTGACACGCGCCCCGTGCAAAGTCGTCATGGGCAGGGAGCTGCAATCTGAGATATGCGCCAGATTGGCTAACCTTGAAAAAATTATCTCTGGCTCGGTTGCCCGTAAGGCTCCGACTAAGAGAAAGCATTTGTCGCCGGCTCCGCTGGCGGAGGACCTGGAGGATGTTAATAATCTGGATTGGTCTGACTATTCCCAGCTAGAAGAAGGGGAAGTTTGAGGATTCTGATTTTTCGGACGATGAGCAGTCCTTTGGCACTGATGCCGAGCTGGGGGATTTGGGGAGATCCTCTGATACTCCCCACGCTCTGGCTCTGATGTTGGAGGTGTTGAATATTTCCCCTCCTGAGGAGGTGTCACAGCAGAAGGGTGAATTGTTTGAGGAATCCAAGCCGCGCTTGGAATTCCCTACACAAAGGCATTTTGACAAAATTATTGCCAAAGAATGGGACAGGCCGGCTCGGCTCCCTGGCATCCCTCAGGGATGGGATAGGAAATATCCCTTCCCTTCGGAGGCAGTTAAGCGCTGGGCATCTCCCCCCGAGGTGGATGCGCCGGTTTTGGGGTTGTCCAATTCCTCGGTTTTAAATAGACCTGATTGTTCTATTCTCAAGGATGGAGAGGATAAACATATTGACCAGATGGCTTGTCATGGTTTTGCTAGCGTTGGGTCAGCCATGCGGCCTGTTTGCGCATCGGCGCTGATGGTGTTGGCTGCTAGGTCCGTGGTTAGGGACCTGTTGACCTCTTCCGGGCTGCGTCCCGGTAGTCCTGAGTTCCTTAGCCTCAATGGTGTGAGCTGTTTTTATCTTTTGTGTTGACAGCCTTGGATGACACTTTGATGATGTGTGGTAGAACGTCGGCGCTGCTGGTCACTATTCGGCGTTCGGTGTGGCTGCGCCAGTGGGCGGCAGATTTTATGTCCAAAAAGTCACTAACGGCTCTACCCTTTGTTGGGTTACGGCTTTTTGGAGAGACATTGGACTCTGTCACCAAGGGTGGTAGGTTACCCCAACGCAAGAAACAACGTCGCCCCTTTCGAGGGGCGCCTTCCTTTACCCCCTCCTTTCGTGGGGCCAGATCTGGCAGGGGATTTGCATTCCCTTCTTCCAGAGGAGATTCCGGGAGCAGGGGCAGAGGTCGTGCCCGTCCAGGATTCAGTTGGGGCTCTAAGCCCAAGCCGGCTCAGCAATGAGGGGGCGCCCTCACCCTTGCGGGTGGGGGGAAGACTGCGACTCTTTTCCCAAGTTTGGGATCAAGAGGTCTCGGACCGATGGATCCGGGAAGTGGTGTCTTCCGGTTACAAGCTGGAGTTCGAGCTCCGCCCCCCTTCCAGATTTTTCAGGTCTCGGATGCCTTCAGAACCTCAGGCGGCGCAGGGGCTTCTGTTGGCAGTGCAGAACCTTCTGGACATGGCTGTCATTTGCCCAGTGCCCCCTTCGGATCAGGGCAGGGGTTTTTATTCCAATCTGTTCACGGTACCCAAGGACGGATCGGTCCGCCCCATCTTGGATCTGAAGTTTCTCAACAGGTTCATCCGGCCACGGAAATTCCGCATGGAAACACTACGTTCGGCCATTCACTCTCTTCGTCAGGGAGACTTTCTGACGTCCATAGACATCAAGGATGCTTATCTACACGTTCCAATTTTTCCAGCACACCAGAGGTTTCTCAGGTTTGTGGTGGAGGATCGGCATTTTCAGTTTGTAGCACTCCCTTTCGGCCTCACCTCGGCCCCTCGGGTGTTCAAGGTGCTAGCGGGGGTGATGGCTCTGCTACGGGTTCAGGGCATCCGCATTGTGCCCTATTTGGACGATCTTCTGATCATGGCCTCCTCCTTCAACCAAGCGGAGTTGGATACCAGAATGGTGGTGTCCACCCTGGAGAGGTTTGGTTGGGTGGTCAACCACCCCAAGTCTTCTCTCACTCCGTCCAGAGTAGTGACCTTTCTGGGAATGTCTCTGGACACTTCGCAGGCCAGGGTGTTTCTGCCTCAGGCCAAGATTCTTTTGATTCAGGAATTAGCTCGGCTTCTCTTGTCGGCCCCTCGTCCGTCCATCCGGCTAGGGATGAGGCTGGTGGGGTTAATGGTGGCTTCATTCGAGGCAGTTCCCTTTGCGCAGTTTCATACGAGGACGCTTCAGCTTCATCTGTTGAAGGTTTGGGACAAGTCTCCTCTATCGTTGGATCAGTCCTTCCTGATGACTCCCTGAGTTCGTCGATCCCTGCAATGGTGGCTGGGGTCAGCCAATCTGTCGCAGGGCAGATCCTTTCTGGCCCCGTGTTGGGAAATTGTCACCACGGATGCCAGTCTGTCAGGTTGGGGGGGTGTTTGGAAGGACCTCCAGTTTCAGGGTCTGTGGAGTCCGCAGGAGGCTCACGAGCCCATCAATGTTCTGGAGTTGAGGGCCATCAGGTTGGTTCTGTTTCGCTTGACTCATCAGTTGAGAGGCCTGCCAGTTCAGGTCCGGTCGGAGAACAGGACGGCGGTTGCTTACATCAATCACCAAGGGGGGACTCGCAGCAGGAGTGCCCTCAGGGAAGTGTCTTTGATTCTGGACTGGGCGGAGAGTCACGTCCCGTGTATCTCAGCAGTCTACATTCCGGGAGTGGAGAACACGGAGGCGGACTTGCTGAGCAGAGCCTCCTCTCGTCAGGGGGAGTGGTCTCTCAGTCCCACGGTGTTTCGTTCGATATGTCTCAGGTGGGGGTTCCCAGCGGTGGACCTCCGTTTCCAATGGTAGCCAGAGTGGTGCGCAAGCTGACTCTGGAGGGCGTGTCGGCGATTCTAGTGGCACCAAGGTGGCCAAGGCAAGTTTGGTTCGCAGACCTGGTAAGACTGGCAGAGGATCAGTTCGTTCTGCCTCTTCTACCGGACCTGCTCACCCAGGGTCGGCTGCGCTATCCCAATTTACCTTCGCTGGCTTTGACGGCGTGGCTGCTGAAACCGCCATCTTAAAGGAAGAAGGTCTTTCTGACGCGGTGGTTCAGACTCTCATTAGTGCCAGGAAGCGCTCTTCCTCTACTATTTACTATAGGACTTGGAGGTCCTATATTGACTGGTGTGAAAGTAGGTCTTTCTCTTGTCGGGAGTTTTCCATTTCCAGAATCCTGGAGTTTCTTCAACATGGTCTGGATTTGGGGCTTCAACTTAGTACCTTGAAGGGGCAGGTTTCTGCCCTGGCGGTGTTTTTTCAAAGGTCATTTGCTCTTCATCCCTTAGTCAAGACCTTTTTCCAAGGAGTTACGCATGTACGGCCTCCTAGGAAGCCCTTTGTTCCAGTTTGGGATTTGAACCTGGTTCTTTCTGCTCTTCAGGGTCCCCCTTTTGAGCCTTTGAATGAGATTGCTTTGTCTTCACTTACCCAAAAGGTGGCCTTTTTGGTGGCCATCACTTCGGTTAGGCGTGTTTCTGAGTTGGCAGCTTTATCCATTAAAGCTCCGTACTTCGAAAGGCATCAGGACAAGGTTCTTTCGTTTCAAGCCGGATTTTCTTCCTAAGGTGGTCTCTGCCTTTCATCTGAATCAGGACATTGTTCTGCCTTCTCTATGTCCTCATCCCAGCAACGACAAGGAAAGGGCGCTGCATTCCTTGGATGTAGTCCGTGTTGGATGTAGTCCGTGTTGGATGTAGTCCGTCTTCTTCTTCTTCTTTTTCCCGTCTTCTTCTTCTTCTTTTTCCCGTCTTCTTCTTCTTCTTTTTCCCGTCTTCTTCTTTTTCCCGTCTTCTTCTTTTTCCCGTCTTCTTCTTCTTTTTCTTTTTCCCGTCTTCTTCTTCTTTTTCTTTTTCCCGTCTTCTTCTTCTTTTTCTTTTTCCCGTCTTCTTCTTCTTTTTTCCGTCTTCTTCTTCTTCTTTTTTTCCGTCTTCTTCTTTTTCCCGTCTTCTTCTTTTTCTTTTTCCCATCTTCTTCTTTTTTTCCGTCTTCTTCTTTTTCCCGTCTTCTTCTTCTTTTTCCCGTCTTCTTCTTCTTCTTCTTTTTCCCGTCTTCTTCTTCTTCTTCTTTTTCCCGTCTTCTTCTTCTTCTTCTTCTTTTTCCCGTCTTCTTCTTTTTCCCGTCTTCTTCTTTTTCCCGTCTTCTTCTTCTTCTTTTTCCCGTCTTCTTCTTCTTCTTCTTTTTCCCGTCTTCTTCTTCTTCTTCTTTTTCCCGTCTTCTTCTTCTTCTTCTTCTTCTTTTTCCCGTCTTCTTCTTTTTCCCGTCTTCTTCTTTTTCCCGTCTTCTTCTTCTTCTTTTTCCCGTCTTCTTCTTCTTCTTCTTTTTCCCGTCTTCTTCTTCTTTTTCCCGTCTTCTTCTTTTTCCCGTCTTCTTCTTTTTCCCGTCTTCTTCTTCTTTTTCTTTTTCCCGTCTTCTTCTTCTTTTTCTTTTTCCCGTCTTCTTCTTCTTTTTCTTTTTCCCGTCTTTTTCTTTTTCCCGTCTTTTTCTTTTTCCCGTCTTCTTCTTCTTTCTCCTTCTTTCTCTTTTTCCCGTCTTCTTCTTTTTCTTCTTCTTCTTCTTCTTTTTCTTCTTCTTCTTCTTTTTCTTTTTCCCGTCTTTTTCTTTTTCCCGTCTTCTTCTTTTTCCCGTCTTCTTCTTCTTTTTCCCGTCTTCTTCTTCTTCTTTTTCTTTTTCCCGTCTTCTTCTTCTTCTTTTTCTTTTTCCCGTCTTCTTCTTCTTCTTTTTCTTTTTCCTGCCTTCGTCTTTTTCTTTTTCCCGTCTTCTTCTTTTTCCCTTCTTCTTTCTCTTTTTTTCCCGTCTTCTTCTTTCTCCTTCTTTCTCTTTTTCCCGTCTTCTTCTTTTTCTTCTTCTTCTTTTTCTTCTTCTTCTTCTTCTTCTTCTTTTTCTTCTTCTTCTTCTTTTTCTTTTTCCCGTCTTCTTCTTCTTCTTTTTCTTTTTCCCGTCTTCTTCTTCTTTTTCCCGTCTTCTTCTTCTTCTTCTTTTTCCCGTCTTCTTCTTCTTCTTTTTCTTTTTCCCGTCTTCTTCTTCTTTTTCTTTTTCCCTTCTTCTTTTTCTTTTTCCCGTCTTCTTCTTCTTTTTCCCGTCTTCTTCTTCTTCTTCTTTTTCCCGTCTTCTTCTTCTTTTTCTTTTTCCCGTCTTCTTCTTTTTTCCGTCTTCTTCTTTTTTCCGTCTTCTTCTTCTTCTTTTTCCCGTCTTCTTCTTTTTCCCGTCTTCTTCTTCTTTTTCCCGTCTTCTTCTTTTTCCCGTCTTCTTCTTCTTTTTCTTTTTCCCGTCTTCTTCTTCTTTTTCTTTTTCCCGTCTTCTTCTTCTTTTTCTTTTTCCCGTCTTTTTCTTTTTCCCGTCTTTTTCTTTTTCCCGTCTTCTTCTTTTTCCCTTCTTCTTTCTCTTTTTCCCGTCTTCTTCTTCTTTCTCCTTCTTTCTCTTTTTCCCGTCTTCTTCTTTTTCTTCTTCTTCTTCTTCTTTTTCTTCTTCTTCTTCTTTTTCTTTTTCCCGTCTTCTTCTTTTTCTTTTTCCCGTCTTCTTCTTCTTTTTCCCGTCTTCTTCTTCTTCTTCTTTTTCCCGTCTTCTTCTTCTTCTTTTTCTTTTTCCCGTCTTCTTCTTCTTCTTTTTCTTTTTCCCGTCTTCTTCTTCTTCTTTTTCTTTTTCCTGCCTTCGTCTTTTTCTTTTTCCCGTCTTCTTCTTTTTCCCTTCTTCTTTCTCTTTTTTTCCCGTCTTCTTCTTCTTTCTCCTTCTTTCTCTTTTTCCCGTCTTCTTCTTTTTCTTCTTCTTCTTTTTCTTCTTCTTCTTTTTCTTCTTCTTCTTCTTTTTCTTTTTCCCGTCTTCTTCTTTTTCTTTTTCCCGTCTTCTTCTTCTTTTTCCCGTCTTCTTCTTCTTCTTCTTTTTCCCGTCTTCTTCTTCTTCTTTTTCTTTTTCCCGTCTTCTTCTTCTTTTTCTTTTTCCCTTCTTCTTTTTCTTTTTCCCGTCTTCTTCTTCTTTTTCCCGTCTTCTTCTTCTTCTTCTTTTTCCCGTCTTCTTCTTCTTTTTCCCGTCTTCTTCTTCTTTTTCTTTTTCCCGTCTTCTTCTTTTTTCCGTCTTCTTCTTCTTCTTTTTCCCGTCTTCTTCTTCTTTTTCCCGTCTTCTTCTTCTTCTTCTTTTTCCCGTCTTCTTCTTCTTTTTCTTTTTCCCGTCTTCTTCTTCTTCTTTTTCCCGTCTTCTTCTTCTTTTTCTTTTTCCCGTCTTCTTCTTCTTTTTCCCGTCTTCTTCTTCTTTTTCTTTTTCCCGTCTTCTTCTTTTTCCCGTCTTCTTCTTCTTCTTTTTCCCGTCTTCTTCTTCTTTTTCCCGTCTTCTTCTTCTTTTTCCCGTCTTCTTCTTCTTTTTCCCGTCTTCTTCTTCTTTTTCTTTTTCCCGTCTTCTTCTTCTTCTTCTTTTTCCCGTCTTCTTCTTCTTTTTCTTTTTCCCGTCTTCTTCTTCTTTTTCCCGTCTTCTTCTTCTTTTTCTTTTTCCCGTCTTCTTCTTTTTTCCGTCTTCTTCTTCTTCTTTTTCCCGTCTTCTTCTTCTTTTTCCCGTCTTCTTCTTCTTTTTCCCGTCTTCTTCTTCTTTTTCTTCTTCTTTTTCTTTTTCCCGTCTTCTTCTTCTTTTTCTTTTTCCCGTCTTCTTCTTCTTTTTCTTTTTCCCGTCTTTTTCTTTTTCCCGTCTTTTTCTTTTTCCCGTCTTCTTCTTTTTCCCTTCTTCTTTCTCTTTTTCCCGTCTTCTTCTTCTTTCTCCTTCTTTCTCTTTTTCCCGTCTTCTTCTTTTTCTTCTTCTTCTTCTTCTTTTTCTTCTTCTTCTTCTTTTTCTTTTTCCCGTCTTCTTCTTCTTCTTCTTTTTCCCGTCTTCTTCTTCTTCTTTTTCTTTTTCCCGTCTTCTTCTTCTTCTTTTTCTTTTTCCCGTCTTCTTCTTCTTCTTTTTCTTTTTCCTGCCTTCGTCTTTTTCTTTTTCCCGTCTTCTTCTTTTTCCCTTCTTCTTTCTCTTTTTTTCCCGTCTTCTTCTTCTTTCTCCTTCTTTCTCTTTTTCCCGTCTTCTTCTTTTTCTTCTTCTTCTTTTTCTTCTTCTTCTTCTTTTTCTTTTTCCCGTCTTCTTCTTTTTCTTTTTCCCGTCTTCTTCTTCTTTTTCCCGTCTTCTTCTTCTTCTTTTTCTTTTTCCCGTCTTCTTCTTCTTCTTTTTCTTTTTCCCGTCTTCTTCTTCTTTTTCTTTTTCCCTTCTTCTTTTTCTTTTTCCCGTCTTCTTCTTCTTTTTCCCGTCTTCTTCTTCTTCTTCTTCTTTTTCCCGTCTTCTTCTTCTTTTTCTTTTTCCCGTCTTCTTCTTCTTTTTCCCGTCTTCTTCTTCTTTTTCTTTTTCCCGTCTTCTTCTTTTTTCCGTCTTCTTCTTCTTCTTTTTCCCGTCTTCTTCTTCTTTTTCCCGTCTTCTTCTTCTTCTTCTTTTTCCCGTCTTCTTCTTCTTCTTCTTTTTCCCGTCTTCTTCTTCTTCTTCTTTTTCCCGTCTTCTTCTTTTTCCCGTCTTCTTCTTTTTCCCGTCTTCGTCTTCTTCTTTTTCCCGTCTTCTTCTTTTTCTTTTTCCCGTCTTCTTCTTTTTCTTTTTCCCGTCTTCTTCTTTTTCTTTTTCCCGTCTTCTTCTTTTTCTTTTTCTTTTTCCCGTCTTCTTCTTCTTCTTTTTCTTTTTCCCGTCTTCTTCTTTTTCTTTTTCCCGTCTTCTTCTTCTTCTTTTTCTTTTTCCCGTCTTCTTCTTCTTCTTTTTCTTTTTCCCGTCTTCTTCTTTTTCTTTTTCCCGTCTTCTTCTTTTTCTTTTTCCCGTCTTCTTCTTTTTCTTTTTCCCGTCTTCTTCTTTTTCTTTTTCCCGTCTTCTTCTTTTTCTTTTTCCCGTCTTCTTCTTCTTCTTTTTCTTTTTCCCGTCTTCTTCTTCTTCTTCTTCTTTTTCTTTTTCCCGTCTTCGTCTTTTTCTTTTTCCCGTCTTCGTCTTTTTCTTTTTCCCGTCTTCTTCTTCTTCTTCTTCTTTTTCCCATCTTCTTCTTCTTCTTCTTCTTTTTCTTTTTCCCGTCTTCTTCTTCTTCTTTTTCCCGTCTTCTTCTTCTTCTTTTTCCCGTCTTCTTCTTCTTTTTCTTTTTCCCGTCTTCTTCTTCTTTTTCTTTTTCCCGTCTTCTTCTTCTTTTTCTTTTTCCCGTCTTCTTCTTCTTTTTCTTTTTCCCGTCTTCTTCTTCTTCTTCTTTTTCTTTTTCCCGTCTTCTTCTTCTTTTTCTTTTTCCCGTCTTCTTCTTCTTTTTCTTTTTCCCGTCTTCTTCTTCTTTTTCTTTTTCCCGTCTTTTTCTTTTTCCCGTCTTCTTCTTTTTCCCGTCTTCTTCTTTTTCCCGTCTTCTTCTTCTTCTTTTTCCCGTCTTCTTCTTCTTTTTCCCGTCTTCTTCTTCTTTTTCTTTTTCCCGTCTTCTTCTTCTTTTTCCCGTCTTTTTCTTTTTCCCGTCTTCTTCTTCTTTCTCCTTCTTTCTCTTTTTCCCGTCTTCTTCTTTTTCTTCTTCTTCTTCTTCTTCTTTTTCTTTTTCCCGTCGTCTTCTTCTTTTTCTTTTTCCCGTCGTCTTCTTCTTTTTCTTTTTCCCGTCGTCTTCTTCTTTTTCTTTTTCCCGTCTTCTTCTTCTTTTTCTTTTTCCCGTCTTCTTCTTCTTTTTCTTTTTCCCGTCTTTTTCTTTTTCCCGTCTTCTTCTTTTTCCCGTCTTTTTCTTTTTCCCGTCTTCTTCTTTTTCCCGTCTTCTTCTTTTTCCCGTCTTCTTCTTTTTCCCGTCTTCTTCTTCTTTCTCCTTCTTCTTCTTCTTTCTCCTTCTTCTTTCTCTTTTTCCCGTCTTCTTCTTTTTCTTCTTCTTTTTCTTTTTCCCGTCTTCTTCTTTTTCTTTTTCCCGTCTTCTTCTTTTTCTTTTTCCCGTCTTCTTCTTTTTCTTTTTCCCGTCTTCTTCTTTTTCTTTTTCTTTTCCCCGTCTTCTTCTTCTTTTTCTTTTCCCCGTCTTTTTCTTTTTCCCGTCTTCTTCTTTTTCCCGTCTTCTTCTTTTTCCCGTCTTCTTCTTCTTCTTCTTCTTTTTCCCGTCTTCTTCTTCTTTTTCTTTTTCCCGTCTTCTTCTTCTTTTTCTTTTTCCCGTCTTTTTCTTTTTCCCGTCTTTTTCTTTTTCCCGTCTTTTTCTTTTTCCCGTCTTCTTCTTTTTCTTCTTCTTCTTTTTCTTTTTCCCGTCTTCTTCTTTTTCTTTTTCCCGTCTTCTTCTTTTTCTTTTTCCCGTCTTCTTCTTTTTCTTTTTCCCGTCGTCTTCTTCTTTTTCTTTTTCCCGTCTTCTTCTTCTTTTTCTTTTTCCCGTCTTCTTCTTCTTTTTCTTTTTCCCGTCTTTCTTTTTCCCGTCTTTTTCTTTTTCCCGTCTTTTTCTTTTTCCCGTCTTTTTCTTTTTCCCGTCTTCTTCTTTTTCCCGTCTTCTTCTTTTTCCCGTCTTCTTCTTTTTCCCGTCTTCTTCTTCTTTCTCCTTCTTCTTTTTCTTTTTCCCGTCTTCTTCTTTTTCTTCTTCTTCTTTTTCTTTTTCCCGTCTTTTTCTTTTTCCCGTCTTCTTCTTTTTCTTTTTCCCTTCTTCTTCTTCTTCTTTTTCTTTTTCCCGTCTTCTTCTTCTTCTTTTTCTTTTTCCCGTCTTCTTCTTTTTCTTTTTCCCGTCTTCTTCTTTTTCTTTTTCCCGTCTTCTTCTTTTTCTTTTTCCCGTCTTCTTCTTCTTCTTCTTCTTTTTCCCGTCTTCTTCTTCTTTTTCTTTTTCCCGTCTTCGTCTTTTTCTTTTTCCCGTCTTCTTCTTTTTCTTTTTCCCGTCTTCTTCTTCTTCTTCTTCTTTTTCCCGTCTTCTTCTTCTTCTTCTTCTTTTTCTTTTTCCCGTCTTCTTCTTCTTCTTCTTCTTTTTCCCGTCTTCTTCTTCTTTTTCCCGTCTTCTTCTTCTTTTTCTTTTTCCCGTCTTCTTCTTCTTTTTCTTTTTCCCGTCTTCTTCTTCTTCTTCTTCTTTTTCTTTTTCCCGTCTTCTTCTTCTTTTTCTTTTTCCCGTCTTCTTCTTCTTCTTCTTTTTCTTTTTCCCGTCTTCTTCTTCTTCTTCTTTTTCTTTTTCCCGTCTTCTTCTTCTTTTTCTTTTTCCCGTCTTCTTCTTCTTTTTCTTTTTCCCGTCTTTTTCTTTTTCCCGTCTTTTTCTTTTTCCCGTCTTCTTCTTTTTCCCGTCTTCTTCTTTTTCCCGTCTTCTTCTTTTTCTTTTTCCCGTCTTCTTCTTCTTTTTCTTTTTCCCGTCTTCTTCTTTTTCTTTTTCCCGTCTTCTTCTTCTTTTTCTTTTTCCCGTCTTCTTCTTCTTTTTCCCGTCTTTTTCTTTTTCCCGTCTTCTTCTTTTTCCCGTCTTCTTCTTTTTCCCGTCTTCTTCTTCTTTCTCCTTCTTTCTCTTTTTCCCGTCTTCTTCTTTTTCTTCTTCTTCTTCTTCTTCTTTTTCTTTTTCCCGTCGTCTTCTTCTTTTTCTTTTTCCCGTCGTCTTCTTCTTTTTCTTTTTCCCGTCTTCTTCTTCTTTTTCTTTTTCCCGTCTTCTTCTTCTTTTTCTTTTTCCCGTCTTCTTCTTCTTTTTCTTTTTCCCGTCTTTTTCTTTTTCCCGTCTTTTTCTTTTTCCCGTCTTCTTCTTTTTCCCGTCTTCTTCTTTTTCCCGTCTTCTTCTTTTTCCCGTCTTCTTCTTTTTCCCGTCTTCTTCTTCTTTCTCCTTCTTCTTTCTCTTTTTCCCGTCTTCTTCTTTTTCTTCTTCTCTTTCTTTTTCCCGTCTTCTTCTTTTTCTTTTTCCCGTCTTCTTCTTTTTCTTTTTCCCGTCTTCTTCTTTTTCTTTTTCCCGTCTTCTTCTTTTTCTTTTTCCCGTCTTCTTTTTCTTTTTCTTTTTCCCGTCTTCTTCTTCTTTTTCTTTTTCCCGTCTTTTTCTTTTTCCCGTCTTTTTCTTTTTCCCGTCTTCTTCTTTTTCCCGTCTTCTTCTTTTTCCCGTCTTCTTCTTCTTCTTCTTCTTTTTCCCGTCTTCTTCTTCTTTTTCTTTTTCCCGTCTTCTTCTTCTTTTTCTTTTTCCCGTCTTCTTTTTCTTTTTCCCGTCTTTTTCTTTTTCCCGTCTTTTTCTTTTTCCCGTCTTTTTCTTTTTCCCGTCTTTTTCTTTTTCCCGTCTTCTTCTTTTTCCCGTCTTCTTCTTTTTCCCGTCTTCTTTCTCTTTTTCCCGTCTTCTTTTTCTTTTTCCCGTCTTCTTTTTCTTTTTCCCGTCTTCTTCTTTTTCTTTTTCCCGTCGTCGTCTTCTTTTTCTTTTTCCCGTCGTCGTCTTCTTTTTCTTTTTCCCGTCGTCTTCTTCTTTTTCTTTTTCCCGTCTTTTTCTTTTTCCCGTCTTTTTCTTTTTCCCGTCTTTTTCTTTTTCCCGTCTTCTTCTTTTTCCCGTCTTCTTCTTTTTCCCGTCTTCTTCTTTTTCCCGTCTTCTTCTTTTTCCCGTCTTCTTCTTCTTTCTCCTTCTTCTTTCTCTTTTTCCCGTCTTCTTCTTTTTCTTCTTCTTCTTTTTCTTTTTCCCGTCTTTTTCTTTTTCCCGTCTTCTTCTTTTTCTTTTTCCCCGTCTTCTTCTTTTTCTTTTTCCCCGTCTTCTTCTTTTTCTTTTTCCCCGTCTTCTTCTTTTTCTTTTTCCCGTCTTCTTCTTTTTCTTTTTCCCGTCTTCTTCTTTTTCTTTTTCCCGTCTTTGTCTTCTTCTTTCTTTTTCCCGTCTTTGTCTTCTTCTTTTTCTTTTTCCCGTCTTTGTCTTTTTCTTTTTCCCGTCTTTGTCTTTTTCTTTTTCCCGTCTTTGTCTTCTTCTTTTTCTTTTTCCCGTCTTCTTCTTTTTCTTTTTCCCGTCTTTGTCTTCTTCTTTTTCTTTTTCCCGTCTTTGTCTTCTTCTTTTTCCCGTCTTTGTCTTCTTCTTTTTCTTTTTCCCGTCTTCTTCTTCTTCTTATTCTTTTTCCCGTCTTCTTCTTCTTCTTTTTCTTTTTCCCGTCTTCGTCTTCTTCTTTTTCTTTTTCCCGTCTTTGTCTTCTTCTTTTTCTTTTTCCCGTCTTTGTCTTCTTCTTTTTCTTTTTCCCGTCTTTGTCTTCTTCTTTTTCTTTTTCCCGTCTTTGTCTTCTTCTTTTTCTTTTTCCCGTCTTTGTCTTCTTCTTTTTCTTTTTCCCGTCTTTGTCTTCTTCTTTTTCTTTTTCCCGTCTTTGTCTTCTTCTTTTTCTTTTTCCCGTCTTCTTCTTTTTCTTTTTCCCGTCGTCTTTTTCCCGTCTTTGTCTTCTTCTTTTTCTTTTTCCCGTCTTTGTCTTCTTCTTTTTCTTTTTCCCGTCTTTTTCTTTTTCCCGTCTTTTTCTTTTTCCCGTCTTTTTCTTTTTCCCGTCTTCTTCTTTTTCCCGTCTTCTTCTTTTTCCCGTCTTCTTCTTCTTTCTCCTTCTTCTTTCTCTTTTTCCCGTCTTCTTCTTTTTCTTCTTCTTCTTTTTCTTTTTCCCGTCTTCTTCTTTTTCTTTTTCCCGTCTTCTTCTTTTTCTTTTTCCCGTCTTCTTCTTTTTCTTTTTCCCGTCTTCTTCTTTTTCTTTTTCCCGTCTTCTTCTTTTTCTTTTTCCCGTCTTCTTCTTTTTCCCGTCGTCTTCTTCTTTTTCTTTTTCCCGTCTTCTTCTTCTTTTTCTTTTTCCCGTCTTCTTCTTCTTTTTCTTTTTCCCGTCTTTGTCTTCTTCTTTTTCTTTTTCCCGTCTTTGTCTTCTTCTTTTTCTTTTTCCCGTCTTTGTCTTCTTCTTTTTCTTTTTCCCGTCTTTGTCTTCTTCTTTTTCTTTTTCCCGTCTTCTTCTTTTTTCTTTTTCCCGTCGTCTTCTTTTTTCTTTTTCCCGTCGTCTTCTTCCCGTCGTCTTCTTCTTTTTCTTTTTCCCGTCTTCTTCTTCTTTTTCTTTTTCCCGTCTTCTTCTTCTTTTTCTTTTTCCCGTCTTTTTCTTTTTCCCGTCTTTTTCTTTTTCCCGTCTTTTTCTTTTTCCCGTCTTTTTCTTTTTCCCGTCTTCTTCTTTTTCCCGTCTTCTTCTTCTTTCTCTTTTTCCCGTCTTCTTCTTTTTCTTCTTCTTCTTTTTCTTTTTCCCGTCTTCTTCTTTTTCTTTTTCCCGTCTTCTTCTTTTTCTTTTTCCCGTCTTCTTCTTTTTCTTTTTCCCGTCGTCTTCTTTTTCTTTTTCCCGTCTTCTTTTTCTTTTTCCCGTCTTTTTCTTTTTCCCGTCTTCTTCTTTTTCCCGTCTTCTTCTTTTTCCCGTCTTCTTCTTTTTCCCGTCTTCTTCTTCTTTCTCCTTCTTCTTTCTCTTTTTCCCGTCTTCTTCTTTTTCTTCTTCTTTTTCTTTTTCCCTTCTTCTTCTTTTTCTTTTTCCCGTCTTCTTCTTTTTCTTTTTCCCGTCTTCTTCTTCTTTTTCTTTTTCCCGTCTTCTTCTTCTTTTTCTTTTTCCCGTCTTCTTCTTCTTTTTCTTTTTCCCGTCTTTTTCTTTTTCCCGTCTTTTTCTTTTTCCCGTCTTCTTCTTTTTCTTTTTCCCGTCTTTGTCTTCTTCTTTTTCTTTTTCCCGTCTTTGTCTTCTTCTTTTTCCCGTCTTTGTCTTCTTCTTTTTCTTTTTCCCGTCTTCTTCTTTTTCTTTTTCCCGTCTTTGTCTTCTTCTTTTTCCCGTCTTTGTCTTCTTCTTTTTCCCGTCTTTGTCTTCTTCTTTTTCTTTTTCCCGTCTTCGTCTTCTTCTTTTTCTTTTTCCCGTCTTCTTCTTCTTCTTTTTCTTTTTCCCGTCTTCTTCTTCTTCTTTTTCTTTTTCCCGTCTTTGTCTTCTTCTTTTTCTTTTTCCCGTCTTTGTCTTCTTCTTTTTCTTTTTCCCGTCTTTGTCTTCTTCTTTTTCTTTTTCCCGTCTTTGTCTTCTTCTTTTTCTTTTTCCCGTCTTTGTCTTCTTCTTTTTCTTTTTCCCGTCTTCGTCTTCTTCTTTTTCTTTTTCCCGTCTTCGTCTTTTTCTTTTTCCCGTCTTCGTCTTTTTCTTTTTCCCGTCTTCGTCTTTTTCTTTTTCCCGTCTTCGTCTTCTTCTTTTTCCCGTCTTCTTCTTTTTCTTTTTCCCGTCTTCTTCTTCTTCTTTTTCTTTTTCCCGTCTTCTTCTTCTTCTTTTTCTTTTTCCCGTCTTCTTCTTCTTCTTCTTCTTTTTCTTTTTCCCGTCTTCTTCTTCTTCTTCTTTTTCTTTTTCCCGTCTTGTTCTTCTTCTTTTTCTTTTTCCCGTCTTGTTCTTCTTCTTCTTTTTCTTTTTCCCGTCTTGTTCTTCTTCTTCTTTTTCTTTTTCCCGTCTTCTTCTTCTTCTTCTTTTTCTTTTTCCCGTCTTCTTCTTCTTCTTCTTTTTCTTCTTTTTTCCCGTCTTCTTCTTCTTCTTCTTTTTCTTTTTTTCCCGTCTTCTTCTTCTTTTTCTTTTTTTCCCGTCTTCTTCTTCTTCTTTTTCTTTCCCTTCTTCTTTTTCTTCTTTTTCTTCTTATTCCTAGTATTTCACACCCCCCACTTCCCGATATCCATAACACTTGGGAACCCGGCCTGTAGAGGGCGATCTTGCAGAGATGACATGGAAAAAGGAGCCCCTCCTGGTCCATAAGTACCGGGTTCCTCCCACTATTCCCCAGTCTTTTCCTCTCTGCAGTCTGGGAAGCATTCAGAAGATGACTCTCCTTCAAGCTGCAGGTAGCCGGGTTTGCTCCCGGACCTTTTTTTGTCTATTTCTGTCTGATACTCTTTAAACCTGTTTGGTTATATTGTATGCCTCCCAGCCCTGGCTGTATGGTTCAGGCAAAGGTAGATACATACACCTTCTGGTGTATACAGGAGTTTTACTCCTCCGTGAGACCCAAATGTGGGTAGGCGGTGTCCGGGTTGGTGATCCCCGGCTTGGGATGCCCTGTCCCTCTTGCCCTTTCACCTATTTGTGTGGGTTCCCCCCCCCTGCAGTGTCTCTCCGTGCCCCTTGGGGGGAGGAGGGGGGTGGCATTTCTCCCATAATAAAGCTAAAAAATCACATGGGAAAAGTGTGTGTCTGTGTGTTTTAGCACTGTTCAACAGCACAAGTATCGCAGGAAGCTCAGCTTGTGGCAAGTCTTTGCTTTTAAAATAGATGGTGTAATCTTCAAATTCGGCCATTGTTGATTTTCAGCTGGTTATTCACTCAATGGTATTTTAGCTCCAGCTCTGTCTAGAGAGACAACACCTTGATTGCACAGGCTGGCGTTTCTTTGTAAACACTCTCCTGTGCTGAGTTGCCTCACCTATGCTTGTGTGCAAGCCTAACTGCTGCTAAAGCCATTACTTGTGGCTGGAGCAGCTGGCCTGTTGTCCAGCCTTCTTTGGAGCATTGACTCTGGATATGCTGGGTTTTGACTACTGAAGAAAATCTGTCTTATAGACACACAGATACATGTATTGTTTTGAGTGATGTGTATGTTTGGCTTATGTCCTCCTGCCCTTATGTTCAGGTTTTGTGTTCCACTTTAAGGTGGACCTGGATTCATGTTACCTGGCTCTATGTGTTAAAGACCAACAACATAGAAACATAGAAGGTTGACGGCAGAAGGAGACCTTATGCTCCATCTAGCCGGCCCTTAAATAGTCCTAAGGGATTTAAAAAAAAAAAAAAATCCTCCCACTTGGGACTTGAAGGGGCATCCCGGGTAGCTTTAACAGCGTAATTCCCTCTGGTCATTGCGACTACCTTAAAGATCACCACATGGAGGCTTCCCAGGATACCGGGCTTAGGCTCCCCTCGGGGCAGTCCCGGCAGTGTGTGGATTGTGGGGTATCCCTTGCGGGGGATAATGTACTTGGTTGCATACCTTGTGCTCAGCAGACCATAATGCAGCAGTTGGGGGCCCAGGCATCTGGGTCTGTGGCCCTGGCCTTTTCTCCTACCCCACCCCGTCTTATCGGTGCCCCAGATGATGTTGTCACAGTTGGGGAGTCGCAATCTGATATGTGTGCCAGATGGCTAATATTCAGAAAGTTATTTCTAGCTCTGTGGCCAGAAAGGCCTCGGCTAAAATAAAATAAAAAAATAACAATTTTTGAAGAAAAAAAAAAAAACTCCCACTTGGGACTTGAAGGGGCATCCCCCTTGCGTAAAACCTAGATATACTTGGCGACTATAAACAATTATAGGTATAATACTAAGCATCATATGGAGGCATTTCAGGTTAATGGGCTTGCAATTCCCTTGGCACAGACTCGGCAATGTTTTGGATGTGGGGCATCCCTTGTTTGGGATAACGCAGTTCTTGCGTCCCTTGTGCACAATAAACCATTATGCAGCAAACTGGGGCCCAGGCCTCAGGGTCTGCGGCTACTGCCTCTTCTACTCCGCCGTGTCTTGTCCGTACCCCCAGTGATATTGTCATGGGTGGTGAGTCGCATTCTGATTTATGTGCCAGATTGGCTCATCTTGAAGGATTTATGTCTACCTCTGTGGCTAAGAAGGCATCAGCTAAAAGAAAGCATTTGACTCATGCCGTCTTGGCAAGTGAGTTGGACAATTGCGATTCCCGGGCCGATCACCTCCCTCACCGCGGGACATCCGAGATCGGGGACTCCCCCCCCCCCCCCCCCCCCCCCAAAAAAAAACCCAAAAAACTTACCTCATCATCGGCGGCGGGTGCCCCCCTGAAGTGGACCAAAACCCAGGATAGTCAAAATCCTGCGTGTTGGTCCACTTTAAACGTTGGTCTTCACCTCCTGAGGTGGATGCCCCTGTACTTCCTGACTCCACTACACTCAAGGATGGAGAGGACAAACGTATTGATCTTTTTCCAATGTAGGCTCGGCCTTGCGGCCTGTTGGCGATTCTGCGCTTATGTCGGTGGCTATTAGGTCTGTTGTGAGAGACCTAATGAATAACTCAGGGCTTGATCCGGCCTCTGATGATTACGCCACTCTTAAGCGTTGAGATGTTTGCATCTTTTGTACTTTCTGCTTTAGATGATACTCTGCTCATGTGCAGCAGAACCTCTGCCTTGATGTGTGGGTGGCGGATGTTGCAGCCAAGAAATCGCTTACAGCGCTTCCGATTGCGCCTATTTGGAGAAAAATTGGGTTCTGGAAGTAGTTTCTTCCGTTTACAAACTGGAATTTGAGTCCCGGCCTCCTCCCAGATTTTTCATGTCCCGGATGCCGTCAGATCCGGCAATTGCGCAGGGACTACGGGCAGCAATAGCGAATCTGTTAAACATGGCTGTCATCTGCCTAGTGCCTCCGGCGGAAAGGGGTTTGGGGTTTTACTCCAACCTATTCACGGTACCCAAGAAGGACGGCTCTGTTCGGCCTATCCTAGACCTAAGGAGACTCAATCAGTTTATCCGTTTCAGAAGATTCCGCATGGAGTCTCTGCGATCAACGATCGATGCTCTCCGTCAGGGGGACTTCATGACATCCATAGACATCAAGGATGCTTATTTGCACATTCCTATTTTCCGGGTCACCAGAGATTTCTCATGTTCTCGATAGAAGACCAGCATTATCAATTTGTGGCCCTGCCATTTGGCCTTATCTCGGCCCCAAGAGTCTTTACCAAGATGCGGGCAGGAGTGATGGCTATATTCGGGGTCCAGGGCATCCGCGTTATGCCTTTTCTGGACGATCTTCTTATCGCGGCCTCCTCCCTCGAACAATCAGAGTTGGACACCAGGATGGTGATCTCTACGCTAGAGAGGTTCGGATGGGTAATAAGTTACCCCAAATCCTCTGTCCGTCCAGGGAAATTCCCTTCCTGGGCCTGATTCTGGAATGGTTCTGATTCAGGACTTGATTAGTCTATTCTTGCCCAACCCTCGTCAGTCTATCTGTCTAGGGATGAGACTAGTGGGATTGATGGTAGCTGCATTCGAGGCAGTCCCGTTTGCCCAGTTTCACATAAGGACACTTCAGCTCTTCCTCTTGGCAAAGTGGGACAGGTGCCCACTATCATTGAATCAGACTTGTCTGTTGTCTCCCCACGCTTTGCAGTCCCTTCAGTGGTGATTAATATCGCACAACCTCCAGAAGGGCAAGTCATTTCTGACTCCGCGTTGGGAACTGGTTACCACGGATACTAGCCTGGTAGGCTGGGGGGGCTTCTGGAAGAAGCATCAGTTCCACGGATTGTGGGGGCCTCAGGAGGCTCATTCTCCAATCTATGTATTAGAGCTTCGGGCCATACGTCTTGTTCTACTTCGACTGACCCATTTCTTACTGGGTCTGCCAGTTTAGATTCGGTCAGACAACCGAACAGCTGTTGCATACATCAATCACCAGCAGTTGGGGTGCCCTCCGGGAAGTGTCTCTGATCCTTCAGTGGGCAGAGATCAATGTTCCCTGCATATCAGCAGTTTACATTCCGGGGATAGAGAATGTGGAGGCAGACTCCCTGAGCAGGGGATGTTCTCGCCAGGGAGAATGATCTCTCAATCCAAGGGTCTTTCAGTTCCTCTGTCACAAGTGGGGGACTCCACAGTTGGACATGTTTGCTTCTCGCCACAATCACAAGCTGCCAGCTTTGTGTCTCTATCCCAGGATCCTCTGGCAGTGGCAGCGGATGCCATGTCTCTGGCCTGGAAGGATCTGGGGTTCCTATATCTGTTTCCCCCATTCTCCATGATCAGCAAGGTGGTGCGCAAGTTAGCACTGGAGGAGGCGCCAGCAATTCTGGTGGCGCCAAGACGTCTGTGGTACGCAGACGTCGTAAGGCTGGCAGTAGTTCGTTTCCATCTGCCTCTTCTTCCAGATCTCATCACTCAGGGTCAACTTTGTTACCCCAATTTACAAACGCTGGCTTTGACGGCATGGCTGTTGAAGTCTCCATCTTGAAAGAAGGTCTTTCTGATGCTTTTTTTCAGACTCTTATTAGAGCTAGGAAGAAGTCTTCCTCTGTCATTTATTACAGGACTTGGAGGTCCTATATTGATTGGTGTGAATCCAGGGCTTTGCCCTGTAGAGTATTTTCTATTCCTAGAATTCTGGAATATCTGCAACGAGGTCTGGATATGGGATTCCAGATTAGTACTTTGAAAGGGCAAGTCTCTGCCTTGGCTATTTTCTTTCAAATGTCGTTTGTTCTTCATCCTTTGGTTAAGACCTTTTTCCAAGGAGTTGCGCATGTTCGGCCTCCCAGAAAGCCTATGCTTCCTGTTTGGGACCTTAACCTGGTGCTTTCAGCTATGCAGGCTGCTCCCTTTGAGCCTTTGTAGGATATTCCTCTTCCTATTCTTACTCAGAAGGTTGCCTTTTTGGTTGCTATTACTTCTGTCTGCCGAGTTTCTGAACTGGCGGCTTTGTCTATTCAAGCCCCTAATTTTGAGAGGCGTCAAGATAAGGTTGTTTTCCGTTTTTAAACCGGATTTCCTTCCTAAGGTGGTGTCTGCTTTCCACCTAAATCAGGATATAGTTCTTCCTTCCTTGTGTCCTGAACCTAGTAATGACAAGGAAAGAGTCTTACATTCTTTGGATGTAGTTCGCTGTGTTAAGTATTATTTAGTTACTACCTCGGCCTTCCGCAAGACGGATGCCTTTTTGTTGTGCCTTCTGGGCCCAAGAAGGGTTTTGCTCCTGCCAAATCTTCCCTTAGTAAGTGGATACGTCAGGCCATCATTGGGGCCTATATGGCTAAGGGGAAGGTTCCCCCTTTTCGTGTCACCGCTCATTCTACTCGTGCTATTGGAGCTTCTTGGGCTTTTCAGCACCAGGCTTCTGTTGAACAAGTTTGCAAGGCTGCTACTTGGTCTTCTGTGCATACTTTTTCTAAGTTTTACAAGGTTGATGTGCGGGCCTCAGCGGATGCGGCTTTTGGCCGCAAAATTCTGCAAGCTGCAGTAATTTAAGTTATGCATTATTCCTTGGGGATCCCCACCCACTATAGACACTGCTATTGGATGTCCCAAGTGTCATGGATCTTTGGAAGTGGGGTGTGTGACATACTAGGAATAATACCATTTTGTGAGATACTCACCTGTAAAATGGTTATTACGAGTATGTCACACACCCCACTTCCCCCGCCCTTTTTTGTTCTAAGGGATCCTTTATATGGTGATTATTTTCAAACTATTTTCTATTATTGAATATAATTGGCTCTTCCTGGTTCTTCACTGCTTTTTAAAAAGACTGAGGAATAGTGGGAGGAAACCCAGTACTTGTGGACCAGGAGGGGCTCCTTTTTCCATGTCATCTCTGCAAGATCGCCCTCTACAGGCCGGGTTCCCAAGTGTCATGGATCTTTGGAAGTGGGATGTGTGACATACTCCTAAAGCGCTGTTTCAGTTTGGGGGAGACTCCTGGGCAGGAAAGGGTGTCTACCAATACATATGTGGTACCGTTGTAACTGGGAGAAATGGGGCTTTTACACGCAATAAGATTTTATTGACAAACATACATTTTTCTTCCAATCCATTCCAGGGACTCCTTACACTTGGGATAACCACCTTGCTGATCACGTGACTGCAAGAAAGAAAACAGGTGTGGCCCCTCCCGGCCCATAAGTAGCAGCTGCCTCCTAACAAAGATCAGTTTTTTCTTTCTTGCAGTGACTGTGAAGGTTCAGGAAAATAGCTCTCAAGGATTGGCAGCAAGTGGGGGATTGCAACCTGTCTGCTTCCTGCGTAAGCCTTATTCTAAGTATAAAGTACGTCCTGCTCCAGATATAATACTTACACTTGGGTTATCCTCCGCCAGAGGGCGCTGTGCACTGCAGACATGCAAAAACAGGCTCCTCCCGGCCCTTCATATACCCAGGGACCTCCCACAAATCCACAGATTTCTCTGCAGTGCTTACTGCGAAGACATGAAGTATCACTCTCTCGCAGGTGAGCTGGGCTATTAAAGCCTGTGGCCCTGTTGGACTATTCCCACCCATCCTCCTTGTGATGTGCCTCCCAGCTTGGGCTGCGCTGGTCGGGTGAAGGTAGGCAGCACCATGCGTGCTTATGGAGCGCTGCTCCACCGCAGTCCCCCACCAAAGGGCAGGCGGTTTAGGCTGATGGTGAGCCTCTAGAGAATGCCCCTCCCGCATTATTACCCCATGCCCCGTGTAGCGGTGGGCCCTGTACAAAGGGTCGCCATCCTCCCTCGTTCCCCCCGTAGCTCGGGGGGAAAGAAAGGGGGGGGGGGTGTGGTGGCCTCAGTGTTGTGTGATTACACGCTCATGGCCTTAGTGTTGTCCCTTGACTTTTAGACTGGGTGTCAGACGCTGCGCTGTTCGCATTCTTATTGTGTATCTTCCTTTATTGAATGTGCTGCGTTGCGGCAGCGGCGCTTCAGACGCTGCGGCGTCTTCATTGGCAAATCACTTTTCTTAGTGTGTCATACACTTCGCTTCTCCTGACAACAGGACTACTGTCTTCGAGCTTCACGCTCTTCGGGGGGGCGGGGACCTGGCTTGGCGCCCTCCGCGTCACAGCCTGCTCTTGCCTGCCATTTTGATGCTAGTCACGCGCATGGTAACGGTCCTCCT
Organism: Gastrophryne carolinensis; assembly: GCA_027917425.1. Taxonomy (NCBI): domain Eukaryota; kingdom Metazoa; phylum Chordata; class Amphibia; order Anura; family Microhylidae; genus Gastrophryne; species Gastrophryne carolinensis. The sequence goes on along the minus strand of CM051240.1, from coordinate 125,840,468 downwards.
CCTCCCTTGGTCTGTAAGTGCCCTCGCGGGCAATTTTCATGTGTTTTGCCTTTTGCCCATGGCTCCGACATCCTTTATTCCCATTATGTCTTTCAGACGGTTGAATCCTGTGGCTTCTCCCGGCCCGGTGTAATTGCCAGTTGGGCCTAGTATAATTACTCCCACTGCCCTGCGGGTCATTGGGGCATCCAGGGTAGCTTACTGCGTCATTCCCTACTGGCCTATTGTGCCTATTAATCACCATATGGAGGCATCTCAGGATAATGTGACCGGGGTTCCTTCGGGACAAGTCCGGCTGTGTGTAGCTTGTGGGGTCTCACCTGTCAGCGGTGACAATGCACGTGTCTGTGTTCCTTGTGCACAGCAGGCGCTAATGGTACTTCCCGCCCTCCTGTGGCTGGGCCTGCACCTCGCCTTACTTCACCTACTCCCCCAAGCCTGAGTCTAACCCCCAATACAAGCGGGGATTCTCATCCTGATATGGCTGCTAGACTGGCCAGTGTTGAAAAATTCCTTAGCGCGTAAGGCCACCGCAAAGAAGCGGCACTTAACCCCTGACTCTGCTCTTTTCCCTATGGAGTCTGATGAGTTTTTGCATCTATATGGCCATACCCCCTCGAACAAAGGGGAGCTGTTCTCTGACTCAGGGTTATCTGACGAGAGTCAGGGGGTCATGACGATACTGGTTCTGATCACTGGACCCCGGATGATACTGACAAACTGCTGGTTCAGATTTTTGAGGTTTTGTCCATCTCTCCCCCTGTTGCGGCTCCAAGGCAAAGGGGTGAGCTATTTCATACTGCTAAGGCTCGTTTGGAATTTCCTGAGCAAACCCATTTCAATAACCTTGTGCTTAAGGAGTGGGAACATCCCAGTAGACTTCCCGGGATCCCTAAGTGTTTGGACAGGAAGTATCCCTTTCCTGCTGACGTGGTCAAGTGCTGGTCATCGCCCCCCGAGGTCGATGCTCCTATTCTAGGGTTGTCCAACACCTCTATTATGCACTCCCCTGACACTACTTCGCTGCGGGACTCTGAGGACCGGCACATTGACCAATTGGCATGCCATGCCTTTGCATTTGGGGGGGCGGCGCTGCGCCCGGTTTGCGCTTTGGCCATTACTGCTGTGTCACTCAGGGCCATGGTCAGGAACGCACTTGATGGCCCAGATGAGTTGCCACCTGATACTATTAATGCGCTGTCTAACTGTGATGTGTTTGTAAGCTTTATCCTGTCTGCATCGGATGATGCCATTAGGATGTGTGCCAGATCTTCCACCTTGGCGGTAGCTATACGCCGCGCGGTATGGTTGCGCCAGTGAGCTGCTGACAATGCTGCTAAGAAAGCCCTTACTGGGCTTCCATTCAAGGGGCTACGCCTGTTTGGGGACCGCCTAGACCTCTTTGCAAAAGGAGGTAAGTTACCCCAGCACAGGCGGCAGTCTCGGTCTTTTTGGGGCCAGGGCCCCCTTTCAACCCCCTACCGAGGGGCTAAGCAAGGAAAAGGAGTGTCTTTCGCTGGGTCCCGCGCAGATTCCTGGCACAGGAACAGAGGACGACGTTCTGGACCCTCTTGGGGGTCCAAGCCCAAAGCCCCTCCCAAGACCCCTCAGGCATGATGGGACGCCCTTGCCCGCCAGGGTGGGGGGACGGCTACAGCACTTCGAGCACGTCTGGAGGTATCACGTCTCAGACCGATGGATTCAGGAGGTAGTGTCCTCCGGTTACAAGATAGTTTGCTGTGCGGCCCCTCACCAGGTTCATTGGGTCCCGGATCCCACAGGACCCTGCTGTAGCTCAGCTCTTGATGCTCGCCGTGCAGGGTCTCCTTGATCTGGAGGTCATTTGCAAGGTCCCCTTGAGAGACAGGGGCAAGGGCTTCTATTCCAACCTTTTCACAGTACCCAAGAAGGATGGGTCAGTCAGGCCCATTCTGGATTTAAAAATCCTCAACAAATTTGTCAAGAACAGGCACTTTCACATGGAAACTCTGCGCTCGGACATCAGCTCGCTGCGCCCAGGGGACTTTATGACGTCTGTAGACATCAAAGATGCTTACCTTCATATCCCGGTGTTTCCAGGACACCAAAGGTTTCTCTGATTTGCGCTGCTGGATCAGCATTACCAATTTGTGGCCTTGCCATTCGGCCTCACTTCGGCTCCCAGGGTGTTCACCAAGGTGCTGGCAGGGGTGATGTCCCTGATGAGGTCAAGGGGCATACGCGTGCTACCCTACCTGGACGACCTTGGTCAGACAGTCCCTAGCGTGGTGGCTGGACCACAGGAACGGATGCCAGTGTATCAGGTTGGGTGGCATCACGTCACAATCACAAGCTTCCGGCCTTTGTCTCCCTGTGTCAGGATCCTCTGGCCTTGGCCACGGATGCTCTGTCCATGTCGTGGAAGGAGTTTCGGCTCCTGTATGTCTTTCCGCCATTCCCCCTGCTGGGCAGGGTTCTGCGCAAGATTGCTCTGGAAGGGGTGCTAGTGATTCTAGTGGCCCCCAGGTGGCCAAGAAGAGTGTGGTTCGCAGATGTAGTACAAATGGCAGTAGACCAGTACGTCCTACCAGGGGTGCCAGATCTGCTCACTCAGGGCTCCTTACGCCTGTTTTACATGTCTCTGCAGTGCAGCGCCATCAGGCGAAGGATAACCCTAAGTGTAAGTATTATATCTGGAGCAGGACGTACTGTATACTCATAATTACAATTCTGTGAAATACTCACCTGTAGAATAGTTATTTTTGAATGGGTGCAGGATGAAGTCATCCATCCCGCCCACGAAAGGCAGGTTAGCGATGGGCGACAGCAGAAATGGGGTAGAGGGCCTATTTTAGGCCCTCTCCCCCACCATGGAATGCCTGGGGGGGGGGCGATCAGAGGCCCCCCTGGGTGAAGAGAAGACCCGGCTGGATCGATTAAGGGGCCAGGTGAGTTTTTTGTCCTTCTTTTTTTTTTTTTGTTTCATAGGACTTTAAAGTCAGCTACGTGAGTCTCACGTAGCTGGCACTTATTGGTTGAAGAGGCAGCTACATGAGACTCTCGTAGTTGGCACTAATAGGGTAAGGGCCTGTTTAGGCAGACTTGCCTTTGTACTGCCTAGTTTTTATCACCTAAAACAGTTGCAGGGTGCTGGAGACTTCCATGTGTATTTTACCATAGAGAATAACTTACAACTGCCCTGTACTAGTTGTAAAGCAGCGTGAGGTGGTTTCATAAAGCAGATTTGTTTTCCAGGTCTTGCAGGATTTCTTTGAATCATTTTAACCTTTCTATTGTTTACGTGGATGCCTCTACGACTGTTAAACGCCAGCCACGTAAATTCTACGTGCCTGGCTTTCCCCCTGCTAGTGGCCAAAGTCAAAAACAAGGCCACTCACCTGACCCCTTGTTCGATCTGGCCGGGTTGCCTCTCGCTGCAGTCGCGCCCGCCGGCTTCCTCCGCACCGCCGTGTGCGGCGCTGTCTGACATTAGAGACGGGAGAGGGGGGAGTGCACGCTATGGGCCGCCGCCATGACAGGCGGATTCAGGAGTGTCACGATCACACTCTTATCAGCCCAGCCAATACGCTAGAGAGAGTGTGATGGTACAAGGGTTAAGAGCCACCAGACCCCTGGGCATGCACTACTAGTCCCAGCAGGTCATCAATTAACCCTAATAAACGTGTTTCACCAGAGCTTCCTTCAGGAAGGTGAGCTCATATATTTAGAGATCAAAGGCTAGAGCTGATTAATTAAACATTTAATCTGATAAAAAGGTATCACAGTGCTGGATGTAATTTTCAACAATAAAATGACATACAAAAATACAGAGAGTATACAGCAAATAACAGTTCAAAAATAAAGTCCTTACGCAGTCCTTTTTGGTGGAGTTTCCCGTGGTTGCTCGTTGCTTGGGACCGATGTTATGTCCCAGGTTCCTTCTTAGGTTATGTTCCAAAAGCATGTGTCCCCTTAGCATTTATTTAGCTAATTTTTGGAGGGAAACGGTTTACATGACATCCTCCATCTCCCTGGAATTCCTAAGGGCGGGGCATTCCTCTCCCAGGTCTCCTTATCTGAGAGACATCCTGCTGCTTCAAAGAGCCATTTGACTTCCCCCCATAAAACTGTGTGTGCATGTAGGGGGGGTTTATGACGCAGGAGGGAAAGTTACTCTGGCAGAGTGGTCAGCTAAGGTCTAATATATACACATATATACACTCATAATACATATGTTTATTCCATAATCAGGCCTGGGCATGACACCTCCCCCTTTATGTTGCGAGGTGGGGATAGCGACCCACAGTCACTTTCCCCAAAGCGCACACTCGAGGAACTTAGAGGTCCCCAGTTGCTCTCATTCCTTGTGCCACCGGGATCCACAGTAGTGGGTCCAGGCGGGCAGGGGCCTGCAGGGGGGAGTCTTTCTAAACACTGGGACTTCCAGGCCTAATGTTGGCACCTGGGGGGCTGTGCTCGAGGCAGGAAGGGACACACCATCACCAGGGAAGAAGCCCAGGGGCATGACTCTAGTTTTCCATTGCATCTGAATTATTGGGCAACACCGGTATTTGGCTGTCCATGTTCCCAGGAAATCCATCTTTTCCAGTGCCTGATGCAGGCGTTGGAAGAGGGACTCCTGTAATCGGGACACCAGCAGCCATGTTTCCCACGTGTTGGCGAATAAGATGAGGGGGCCCGTATGTGGCCGGAATGACCCTCATGTTAGGCCAAGGCTTAGTTTGCCCCATCTCCCCTGATCCTTCTTGCCTCTCCCTCAGCTTTGACACAGGCTGCCCTGGATCTGCGTCACGTGGCAGATCCCAGGAGCCAGGGATTGTTCCCTTTGCCACAGCCCCAGCTTTGGGACGATTCAGGAACTCTGCTGTTAGCCGTAGGCCCTCCTGACTCGGCCCAAATGCTTGGTCACCTTGCTTTCCAGGGGAGCTGGAAGCTAGGCTGCTGCCTCCCAGGGTTGTCCGTCTAGAGCGCTGGCTGCAAGGTGGCACTACAAGTCCCAGTCAACTGCCTTTCTCTCTCCTGGGGCCCTAGCATGTCTTTGGAAAGGGACTCCCAATACAGGATATTGTTTTTCCAATATACCCGATGCCCATCTGTGTTAGCACCTGGCAGCTCAGTACGCTGTCTTAGAACTTCAAGGGAAGGATCACTGCGCAGAGCCTCCCGGAAATGTTCATTGCCCTCCCCCCATCTTGTGGCATCAGGGGACACATTTCCCTCAGGTGAACTAGCATCTCCACCCTCCTCTGCTTTTGGCTTGTGAGTCATCGCCATCCTCCCTTCTTTTTACAGCTGCAGCCCTGGCACACTGCTGACGTGTAACCACTGCCACCATTGATATGCCTCCCGGGGGTCTACCTTCCTCCCCCTCAGTCCGGGACATAACGTTACCGGCATCATACAAATGCACATCACTCCTTCCTTCCTCCTCAGCCATCTCAGGCTTACAGGATGGGGACACATCACTCACTGCTGGTCCCTCATCCTTACATGTCACCAGGGGCCCACCAACCACTCCCCCTAGCCCATCTCCGCTAGGTTTTGACACAGGCAATTCATTAGCATTACATTTTACACTACACCCCGTTTCATCTTTGGAAGACATAACTGGTTCAGTCACAGGTAAACATTTATCAGCCCCCTGTACTCCCTCCCAGTTATCACATTTCACAGTGTCCCCCCAAAGTCTCGTACAGTACCTTAGAACGATCAGGGCTGTCTCCTAGCCCCTGTGGTGTGCATGCAGTGTCCTCTGGAGCACAATGGCATAGCATACGACCCAAATCACTCCCCAGCAGAACACTGACAGGGATGTCCTCAGAGACCCCCACCTCCCACAAACCTTTGCCTGTACCCCAATCCAGGTACACACGGGCCATGGGCACAGCGGGTCGCACACCTCCAATTCCTTTTAAAGCCATGGTTTTCCCAGGGATAATGTCCTCGGTATCCACCAATTCAGGCCGCACTAAGGTAAAGGAGGCTCCCGAATCACGTAGACCCATGGTCACTCGGTCACCCACAGTTACGCTCTGCAGGTTATCCGCTCTTTTCTCCACTGTTCCAGACACCAGAAAAACGGCTGGGTGTCTTTCAACTGCCGGTGGAGAATTCTTTTTGTTGGGGCAGGTGGCACTCAGGTGCCCAATCTTATTGCATCTGTAACATCGGCGGGTGTCCCCCTGACCCGATGTGGTTCCTGTTGCTTTTGGTGTGGATGGCAGGAATCTCCCAGTTGGCCTACTGGCACTCTGTGGGTGTGCAGCTCCCTTCCAGGTACTTGATCCAGCTTGTGCAGAACCACGTTTCGCTGTTGGTGCACGGTTATTAACAAAGTCATCTCCTAGTTCTGCTGCTTCTGTGACTGTCTTGGACTTGCGGTCCAAAATCCACTCTCTGGCTTCACAGCTCCTTGTTTGGAGGAACTGATCCAGGACCATCAAGTCCTCCAGGGCCTCATAAGTGGTGACTTGTAGACCCCCAGTCCATTGCCTGAATGCAGTCCTTAGCTGACCTGCATGTTCAGTGCAGCTTCCTGTGGCACTCTGTTGTAAAGTCGTAAACTTCTTCCGATAGGTCTCTGGAGTCAGATTAGCGCTTTTTAGCAGGGCAGATTTTATTGCCTCATAGTCCTGGTCTCTTTCAGAGGGAAAAGAAGCAAACCCATCCAGTGCTTTTCCTCGCAGCCGTGGGGTTAGGTATCGTCCCCACTGCTCTTTAGGAAGATGAAACTGCCGGCAAACCTTTTCAAATCCTCTCAGGAATATGTCCAAATCACCATCTTTCTCCATCATGGGGAAATGTTCCAAGCGGGGTTTGTGGTCACCTTCACCCTGCACATCACTGCGTGCGGATAAAACGTCCCCTCTCAGCCTCAGGACCCCCAGTTCATGTCTGCGCTGGGCCTCTTTCTGCCGCCTCTCTCTCTCTTTCTGCAGCTCGTGCCTGGGCCTCTTTCTGCTGTTTGGTACTGGAGAAGCAACTGGAGTTTAATATTAGCATCCACATCTCCAAGGTGTTGTAAAGCAGTCCGCATATAAGAGTCCAAGGCTTCATGTGGAGTACTGTCCTGATGGGGAGTAATGTGGTGTCCCTCATTCTCCGCTGTAGGACTTAGCCTCACATGACTCAGCTCTGCTGCACGGGCATCATTTTCCACAAGATCGGCAGTAAGCTGTTCCTTGTTCTTTCCCACTGTAGGGATCTCCTTTTCTTGGCACATTAGCTCCAGTGCGGGCTTGGACTGCTTGCGACATGCCTCCATATTTCCGATATGAAGCAGAGAGAATAAAACAACAGATGGGAAGGACAGAACGGTCTTGCACTCTTTTTGGTATGTCACTTAGATCAGCACTGAGCTCTGTCTTTGGAATTTACACACAATAAGATGTATGCATTTTCTTTCAGTGCTAGGATTTTCGGGTAATATCCAGCAAGCACTAAAAATCTCTAAATATGTCCCGACGCTGCCACCAGTTGTCACGATCACACTCTATCAGCCCAGCCAATACGCTAGAGAGAGTGTGATGGTACAAGGGTTAAGAGCCACCAGACCCCTGGGCATGCACTACTAGTCCCAGCTGGTCATCAATTAACCCTAATAAACGTGTTTCACCAGAGCTTCCTTCAGGAAGGTGAGCTCATATATTTAGAGATCAAAGGCTAGAGCTGATTAATTAAACATTTAATCTGATAAAAAGGTATCACAGTGCTGGATGTAATTTACAACAATAAAATTACATACAAAAATACAGAGAGTATACAGCAAATAACAGTTCAAAAATAAAGTCCTTACTCAGTCCTTTTTGTTGGAGTTTCCCATGGTTGCTCGTTGCTTGGGACCGATGTTATGTCCCAGGTTCCTTCTTAGGTTATGTTCCAAAAGCATGTGTCCCCTCAGCATTTATTTAGCTAATTTTTGGAGGGAAACTGTTTACATGACATCCTCCATCTCCCTGGAATTCCTAAGGGCGGGGCATTCCTCTCCCAGGTCTTCTTATCTGAGAGACATCCTGCTGCTTCAAAGAGCCATTTGACTTCCCCCATAAAACTGTGTGTGCATGTAGGGGGGGTTTATGACGCAGGAAGGAAAGTTACGCTGGCAGAGTGGTCAGCTAAGGTCTAATATATACACACACATACACTCATAATACATATGTTTATTCCATAATCAGGCCTCGGGCATGACAAGGAGGGAGGCGTTTCTTCATAGCAGAGGATCTTCTGCTGACGCGCTGCGGGCGGGGCCCGGCGTCGGCGCGTAGCTGACGTCGCTCCGGTGCCAACCCCCCCCCCCCCCCCCCCCCCCCGAGGATCCTTCGAGAAGGCGCTGTGTGGCCAGACGCGCTGCTGCTACTACTGCTGCTGTGCTGGGAGCCAGGTGCTCAGGCTTTTCTTGCTGCGGACACTGCGGTGATTCCTCCTGTTCGGTTGCGGTGTTGCGAGTCCCTCTTTTGATTCTGGTTGCACATATGCCATATGTGTTTTATGTTAAGGCTGACATGGGGCTTCTCTCTTTTTTGTCTAGATCGTGGGCTAAGGTTGAGGGTTGTGGTTCCTCCCGGTCCCCCTTTTTAATTAGAGGGATCGATTATAGGCTTAGGCCCGTTAGCGTCTAGTAGCCTTATTGAATTTTACTATTCTTAATCACCATAATGGAATGGAGGCATCAGGGGATAGTGAGCCGGGGGCCCCGTTTGGGCAGGACAGGCTCTGCCCCTTGTGCAGAAGGAATCCTCTGGGCGGATTCAGCGCTATTTGTCCCACTTGCGCCAGAGGCATTGTTTTGGACCATGAGCGTGCGGTCGACCCTGACCCCAGCCCTGTATTGCCATCGGCCTCTCCGGACCCTCCGCTGCTGCATTCAGCCCCTAGTGAAGGGGGAGCCAGCAAGGGGTCTCATTCTGATTTTGCACATAGGCTTTTTAGTCTCGAGAAGCAGATCTCGTTGACAGCTCCTAAGAAAGCCTCGAGTAAGAAGCGGCATCTGGAGCCGATTTATTCGGATGACTATCTTTTTGATTGCTTGGGTTCTGCGGAGGAAGGTGAGTTCTCAGATGATTCATATCGTCGCCTGACAATGCTTCCTTGCGTGACCCTGCAGACAAACGCATGGATCAGCTGGTATGCCATGCGTTCACCTTTGCTGGTGCTCTCTTTCGCCCTGCGTGTGCCTTGGCAATCGTTTCTTTAGCCAACAGGAGAAAGGTGAGACACCTTGTGCCTAGAGCTAAGGCTCGCAAGCGGGCGGAGGAGTATAAGGAACTCAAGAATTGCTTTGATTTCATCGTCTTTGTTGTTACCGCCATGGATGATGTGGTCAGGCTTGGCGCCAGAATTTTGGCCTTGCTCGTTGCCCTCCGCCGCTCGCTCTGGTTGAAGTAGTGGTCAGCTGATGCGGCTGCCAAGAAGTCCCTCACAAGTCTACCTTTTGTGGTAAGCCGGCTGTTTGGGGAGTGCCTGGACCTTTTGGTGAAGGATGGTAGACTCCCTCAGAGAAGGAAAGCGCTCGGCCCTTTCGGAACTCCTCTTCTTATCGGTCCTTTCGAGGATGAAGAGGATCTTCGTTTCCAGGTGGCCGCAGAGATACCTGGGGCAGAGGTAGGTCCCGCAGCTGACCCAACTCCTCCTGGGGAGCCAAGTCCAAACCCCCTGCCAAGCCCACTCAGGCATGAGGGGGCGCCCTCACCCATCTGGGTGGGGGGATGGCTTGTGCGGTTTGCTAAGATCTGGAAGCGTCACGTTTCGGATCGGTGGATTCAGGAGGTAGTATTACAAGATAGAGCTGGCAGCCAGGCCACCCACAAAATTCCTCCATTCAAGGATATCTCGAAACCCGCTAAAAACTCAAGCTTTGAGAACGGCTGTTCAACACCTCCTGCAGATAGGTGTGATTTGCCCTGTACCCCGGCAAGAACGGGGTCAAGGATCCTACTCCAACCTGTTCACGGTTCCCAAGAAGGACGGAGCGCTACGGCCGATCCTGGACCTGAAGGGTCTCAACAGGTTTGTAAGAAGAGTCAAACCATTCCCCATGGAAACATTACGGTCGGCGGTGAGATCGCTTCGGCCCGGCGACTTCATGACCACGGTGGACATTAGGGACGCTCATCTGCACATCCCGTTTTTCCAGAAGTTCCTGAGGTTTGCGCTGGAGGATCAACAATACTAGTTTGTAGCACTCCCATTCGGGATATCCTCAGCCCCCTGTGTGTTCACCAACGTGCTGGCGGGCATCATGGCTATCTTGAGGAGTCAGGATATTCGTGCGTTACCCTATCTGTACGATTTGGTAATTTCGGCAGGCCGAGAGCGATACTCGGACATTGCTGTCAACTCTGGAAGCCTTCGGTTGTGTAATCAATTACCCCAAGTCATTTATCAGTCCGTCAACAGTGAGATCTTTCCTGGGAATGACGATAGACACCGCTCAGGTCAAGGTTTTTCTGCCACAACAGAAGTTTTTGGGTCTCCAGACGCAAGTGCAGGCCTTGCTGTCTTGTCAGCAGCTGTCGGTATGTCTGGGGATGACATTGGTGGGCCTAATGGTGTCATGCTTCGAGGCTGTACCCTTCACCCAATGTCACATGAGACCTCTACAATTGAACCTGCTGACCGGCTGGAATCGGTCGCAGGAGACTCTGGAACAAGGTTTTTCACTGTCCCCCTTGCCAGGCAGTCCCTCTTGTGGTGGTTGGACTCCCCGAATCCGCTGGTGGGCAAGTCCTTTCTGACTCCCTATTGGGAGATAGCTACCACGGATGCCAGTCTGACAGGCTGAGGAGGCGTTTTGCAGACACAGAAGATCAAGGGTCAGCGGGGTCCGCAGGAGAACCGGTTACCCATACATCTCATCTGGTTAGTTCTTCTACGCTTGGCTCCCCATTTTAGAGGCCGTGCGAACCAGGTTCGCTCGGGCAATCAGGCTGCTGTGGCCTACATCAACCACCAGGGCGGGATTCGGAGCAAGAGATCCCTCAAGGAGGTAACCCAGATTCTTACTTGGGCAGAGGAGAATGTTCCCTGCATCTCTGCGGTCTACATCCTCGGGTTGGAAAACCAGGAGGCAGACTCCCTGAGCAGGAGTGCCTTGCGCCTGGGGAATGGTCCCTCAGCAGCGAGACCTTTCGGCCTCTGTGTCTCCGCTGGGGTCAGCAGGACGTGGATCTGTTTACGTCCAGACACAACCACAAGCTTCCAAGGTTCGTCTCCCTCTCAAGAGATCCTCTGACCATTGCAACAGACGCCCTGGCGATTCCTTGGACGGAGTTCAAATTTCTGTATGCATTCCCTCCATTTCTGCTCCTGGGCGGAGTGCTGTGCAAGATAGCCCAGGAAGGGGTACCAGCCATCCTGGTGGCTCCTCGCTGGCCGAGAAGGAGTTGGTTTGCAGACATAGTCCAGATGTCAATAGATCACTACATCATGCCCGACGACCCAGTGCTTCTCACACAGGGGTCGCCGCGGCACCCCAATTTACCGATGCTGGCTTTGACGGCCTGGCTACTGAAACCTCAATCCTGATGAAGGGGTTCTCGGCCAAGGTTGTTCATACAATGATTCAGGCACGGAAGAAATCTTCTTCCATGATATACTACAGAGTTTGGCGGGCCTATATCGCTTGGTGCAAAGCCAAGAGCCTTCCTTGCTGAAAATTTGCTATTTCTAGGATTCTGGAGTTTTTACAACACGGCTTAGACTTGGGTCTCCAGCTAAGCACCCTCAAGAGACATTTTTTTCCAGCGATCCATTGCCAACCATAGGTTAATCAAGACTTTTTTTCCAGGGAGTTACCGATGTCCGGCCACTGCGTAAGTCAGTATTACCGGTGTGGGACTTGAATTTAGTACTATCTGCTCTCGAAGGTCCTCCCTTCGAGCCATTGAGCGATGCTGCATTGTCTATGTTGACTCTCAAACTCACTCACCTCGGTGCGTTGTGTATCAGAGCTGGCCGCGCTTTGTTGCACAAGGATAAGGTGGTTTTTCGTTTTAAACCTGATTCTTGTTTTTCTTGGGCCTCCCGGCCTGCCCTCTTTTGTTGAGTACTGCTTTTAAACCACTGGGGAATGATAGACCTGCAAAAATCAGTTCAACATCACACAAGATAGTGAAAAATGACTTGTCAACAGAGGGTGACAAAATCTCAAATAGGCTGGCAGTTAACAGGGTTAAAAGTACCGATGCATGTGGGGTATTCTGCTCCGGGGACCTTGCTCTTTCATATTTAGCTTATTTCTCTTGTTTGTCTATTGATATTTTAGGAAAATGTGTTTATTTTGCTTTTTTATTCATTTTTTTTTTTTTTTGCACTGTGCAACCAAAGAATTCTTCTAGGGATCACTTCCAGGAAGATGAAGCCACTACAATAAGCTGGGTACGCCTAGCTTAATGTGTGTACTTTCTGGGAATATATGGTTTGTGGGCGGTATTCCAAATGTAAAGGGTTGTTTTGGTTGAAAATGTGCAAGGTGCGCACTTTGTCTGCAGAGCTGAAATTTAAGTAAAATTACTGTTAAGTGCATGTTACTTTGGAGTATTTGCCAACTCTTCCCTTCACAGTACCTATGCATGTTGGGTATTATGTTCGGCGGTACTTGCTTTTTCAGATTTAACTTGTTTTTCTTGTTTGCATATTGTTTTTTTAAAGAAAATGTGCCTTTGATTCTGCTTTTTTTACTCATTTTTTTTATTGAAACCCTGTGCAACCAAAGAATTGAGGGATTACAGTACTTCCAGAAAACTGCCCACGTCAACAAGCCTGGTACACCTAGAAAGCCTGAGGTGAGTACTTCCAGAGAATATATAATTTGTTAGAAGTATCTTAAATGAAGAGGGTTTTTCTTGAAAAGTGTTTTAGTTTGGGGGAGTCTCCTGGGCAGGAAAGGGTTTCTACCAAAACATGTGGTACCAATGTAGCTGGGAGAAATGGAGCTTTTACATACAATAAGATTTAATTGAAAAACTTACATTTTTTTATTACAAAAAGCAGTATGATTTTTTCCAAGTCATCCTTCAGCGTCACCACCTGGAGAGATTATGCTCCACCCCCTGGGAGGAAACGTAAACATGAACAGAGGTTAAAAGCCCCACTCCTTCCTCCCCTCCTCAGTTCTTTGTTTCCTCCCTGGAAATCTGTTGGACAGAGTGTGCCAGTTTGTTATTTTAGTTTTTTTTTCGACTTTCAAAGTACTGGAGTAGCCCGCTGTCCTGGACAATTTCCAGAGAAGTTCATTTGAGGTCTGGGCACAGCCAGGGCTTGCATATGCGTTAGTTGTGCAGTGTATCTTAAAATCCCAACAGCAGAGTCAATTGTGGGTATGCTGTTCCTTTAAATTGAAGGATATCGGCTGGATGTCTGTATATACGGATTCCCTTGTATTTTTTTAGTCAACTTTATTTTTGTATATTTTTTAATTGAGAACCTTCCCTCCAAAAAATGTACAATTTGGGGGTGGGGCCAGTGATGCGGCATCTGACATAATTTACAGTTTCAGCAGGGAGGATGAAATCCGGAAATGGAAGGCGGCATTTCTCACCTGGCCGCCATTTGGAGCTCATGGAGACACGGGAGCATTTCGGCATCCCTACAAGTAAAGAGGACTTGACTGTTCTGAAATGTCGGTCATTGCTTCTGACAGTGAGGCCCTGAAAAAGGCCCAGCAACTGGTAGGACAATATTCTCAGTGTGTCACACACCCTGCTTCCCCTTTAATTCTTACGATCGGGTTACTCCACCAGCAGGTGGCGACGTTGCAGAGAGAAGTCTTGAAAACGAGCCCCTTCCGGCCTACATATACCTGGGACCTCCCACTTAACACCCAGTGTTTTCTCTCTGCAAGATGCGACAAGACAGAAGAAAGAAGTCTCCAGCTTGCAGGTAGCCGGGGTCAGACCCCGGCATCCCCTTTTGGTCTATTTCTGCCCAGTCAATTGTTTATATGCCAAGATAGTTAACGGAAGCCTCCCAGCCCAGGCTGCTGGCTGGGCAACGGTAGATGGCACTATATGGTGCCTAGGAGCTTATCTCCTCCGCTCGTTGCGTGGGGCAATGCGGTTATCCGGCATGGTGATCCGGATTTGGGATGCCCCTGTCCCGGTGTTCCCCTTGGCCACCTTCTCCCGCTTGGTCCCTTCTCCCTTCACGTGGGGGGGGGGTGGCTTGTATGGGGAGCTTGTTACACTTGTGGTGATTGTGTCTGTGGGGAGCGCTGGCAGCTGGCGGGGTCAGCACCGCTGGCGGGCGCGTGTCCCAAGCTGCTGGGGCTCCTTGTAGTGTTTTTTACTAAAACTTCTCCTGCTTGGCTGTCTTGTGTATGGGGCGTCTGTTGGCGCCCGTTTACACGCGGCGCCGCCATTCGGCGGGCCGCGCTGCTCGTGTTTAGGGGGCGGGGCCGCGCTCTCTCGGCCCACGCCGTTTGGCTCCGGCGGGGCCGGAGCGCTTCGTGCGCTGAGCCCGGCCCGCCTTCCTCCCTCTTCCTCATCCGGAGCCTCACTACACGGAGGCACTCAGCGACAGCCCAGCGGTCCCTAGCTCGGCTGAGGGCGCCGCCATTTAAACAGGTTTTTTGTTTGTTTGTCTTGCTTGTTTGTGCGGTGCATGCGTTTGAGCAGTTAACCCTGTCATTTTTGTACAAGCTTCCCCTCTGGGAGGCATATATTAGTTATACATGTATATGTATATATTTTTCTCATGGGCTGCATATACTTTAGGCTTTTGTATATATTGTTTATATTTTTACTGTTACATTCTGTTTGGTGTATGTGTGTGCGCATGCTGGCAAAACTTTCTTTGGGGGACTGATTGTAGTCTCTTTTTCCTTACAGATTCTGGGGTCCCCTCACTGCAGAGGCTCTCCCGATCTGATATACCTGGCTAGTCTTATTTTCCAAATTGGGATTCTCCTAGGCTTAAAAATCCTCCCACTCCCGGGACTTTAATTATAAAGGGGGCATCCCGGGTTGCTTAATGCGTAAATCCCTGGGTTATTGCGAATGCCATAATTTCACCATATGGAGGCTTCCGACATTACCGGAAATGGCTCTTCGGGGCTATCCAGGCTGTGTGGGGGTTGTGGGGCTCCGTTCCCAGGCGATGATGTCATAATATGTATTTCATGTGCACAGCAGAATATTGCGTGCCAGTCTGGCATTCCGGTGCCTGGCTCCTCACAACTTCTGTCATCTCCTACCCCCCCCCACCTATTCCGGACCCCGTGTGACGTTGTCAAAGGTGGGGGTTCGCAATCCGAGGTGTCTGCACGATTGGCCAAACTCGAGAAAATAGTTTCCGCCGCGGTGGCTCAGAAGGCTACGGCTAAGCGGAAGCACCTTTCTCCAGCATCGCCTGTTCTGGAGGGTGAGGTGTTTGAAGTATTGGATTGGTCCGATTGTCCCCCTGCTGAGGAGGGGGAACTCCTTGAGGAGTCGGACGAGCCTGCAGACCAGCAATTGGTTGGTACCGCTGGCGATCAGGTTGCGGGGGTGTTCCTTGACACTCCTTCTATTTTGGCTCAAATGTTTGAAATTTTGGCTTTGGATCCGCCCGAGGCGGTCCCCCCGCCAAAGGGTGAGTTGTTTGATGTGCCTCAGCCGCGTTTGGTGTTTCCCAGGCAACACCACTTTGTGAGGGTTGTCCTTAAGGAATGGGAACCCACGCGCCTTGTTGGAGTTCCTCCTAGTTGGGATAAGCGTTATCCCTTTCCGGAGGATTTGGTGAAGCTTTTGTCTGTTCCCCCTGACGTCGATGCCCCTGTTGGGGCTGTCTAACACGGCTGTGTTGCACTCCCCTGACACTACTACCATTAAGGATGGTGAGGATCGTCGGATTGATCAATTGGCTCGCCATGGTTTTATCAGTGCTGGGTCGGCACTGCGGCCGGTGTGTGCTTCGGCGCTTCTTCTGATGGCGGTTAGGTCCATTGTTAGAGATTTGTACGCAGATCTTGATCCCACTTGTGATGAGTTCGCTTCTCTCAAGCAGTGTGAATCGTTTATTTCCTTTGTCATGTCCGCCCAGGACGATGCGCTTGCAATGTGTAGCAGGACCACGACCCTGTTGGTTGCTATTCGTCGGTCGGTGTGGCTGCGCCAGTGGACGGCGGACTTTAACTCTAAGAAGTCGCTTACAGCTCTTCCGTTTGTAGGTTTGCGCCTGTTTGGCGATAAATTGGATTCAGTTACCAAGGGTGGTAAGTTGCCTCAACGCAAGAGGCCTCGTCGTTCCTTTCGGGAGCGACTTCCTTTAGTCCCTCCTTTCGGGGAGTCAGAGCGGGCAGAGGGGCCTCCTTTCCCACTACCAAGGGTGCAGGTTGGAAGCGGGGGAGGGGCCGTGGCCGTCCCGGTCAGTCCTGGGGCGCCAAGCCCAAACCTGCTGGTAAGCCCGCTCAGCAATGAGGGGGTGCCCTCACCCGTGCGGGTGGAGGGACGATTGGGACACTTCTCCCTGGTTTGGGACCAGGAGGTTCCGGACAGATGGATCCGGGAGGTGGTGTCATCTGGTTACAAGCTGGAGTTCGAGTCTCGCCCTCCTTCCTGGTTTTTTTCCGGTCTCGGGTGCCCACCGATCCTTTGGCTGCGCAGGGGCTCCTGGCGCCGGTAAAGAATCTTCTGGAAATGGCGGTCATCCGGCCAGTGCCGCACTTGGAGGTGGGCCTCGGGTTTTACTCCAATCTTTTCACAGTGCCCAAGAAAGACGGGTCTGTTCGCCCCGTTCTGGATCTGAAGTTCCTCAACAGGTTCATCCGTACTCGGAAGTTTTGCATGGAAACTCTGCGATCGGCCATCGGTTCTCTACGGCAGGGGGACTTCATGACGTCCATAGACATCAAGGATGCTTACCTTCATGTTCCCATCTGCCAGGCTCATCAACGTTTTCTTCGGTTCGTGCTGAAGGATCGGTATTTTCAATTCGTGGCTCTTCCGTTTGGCCTTACCTCGGCTCCAAGAGTGTTCACTAAGGTGTTGGCAGGGGTGATGGCCATTCTCAGATCTCAAGGCATTCGCATCGTACCTTATCTGGACGACCTTCTGATCATGGCTCCCTCTCTCAATCAATCGGAGACGGACACCAGGACGGTGGTCTCCACGCTGGAAAGCTTCGGTTGGGTGATCAACTTTCCCAAGTCCTCCCTCGCCCCCGGCCAGGGTCACCACGGACGCCAGTCTTTCGGGATGGGGGGGATTCTGGAAGGATCTCCAGTTTCGGGGCCAGTGGGGACCTCGAGAGGCCCACTTGCCCATCAATGTTCTGGAACTGAGAGCCATCCGTCTGGTTCTTGTTCTTTTGACACAGCATGTTCTGGGCCTTCCGGTTCAGGTTCGTTCGGACAATCGAACAGCGGTTGCTTACATCAATCATCAGGGAGGGACTTGCAGTCTGGGGGCCCTCAGAGAGGTGTCCCTGATCCTGACCTGGGCGGAGGCCCATGTTCCTTGTCTCTCGGCAGTTTACATTCCGGGTGTGGAAAACAGGGAAGCGGATCTGTTGAGCAGGTGCTCTTCCCGTCTGGGAAAATGGGCTCTCCATCCTCAAGTTTTTCGGTCGCTGTGTCTCCGGTGGGGGACACCGGAGGTGGACCTGTTTGCCTCTCATCACAATTGCAGGCTTCCGACCTTCGTGTCGCTCTCCCAGGATCCTCTGGCTCTGGCGGTGGACGCCATGTCTCTAAGCTGGGGGGATCTGGGGTTTCTGTACCTTTTTCCTCCGATACCCATGCTGGGCAAGGTGGTACGGAAGCTGGCTCTGGAAAGGGTGTCCGCCATTCTCGTGGCTCCAAGGTGGCCAAGGCGAGTATGGTTCGCAGACATCATTTGGCTGGCGGTGGATCAGATCGTTCTGCCTCTTTGGCCCGATCTGCTCTCTCAGGGTCGGCTGTGTTACCCCAATTTACCAACGCTGTGTTTGACAGCTTGGCTGCTGAGACCTTCATATTAAAGGAGGGTATTCTTGGTGTGCCACACACCCCGCTTCACTTCTAAATATTCATCACTTAATGGGTTAACTCGCCGCCAGGTGACGTAGTGCAGAGAGGAAGTCTTGTAACGAGCCCCCTTCCGGCCTATATATACCTGGTACCTCCCTTCAATCACCAGTATTTTTCTCTCTGCTTGACGACAAGTCAGAAGATGGAAGTCTCCTGCTTACAGGTAGGCCGGGGTTTTCTTACCCCGCCACCCCCCTTTTGGTCTATTTCTGCCCGGTTTGAGTGTGTATACCTTAATGGTGGAATGGAAGCCTCCCAGCCTAGGCTGCTCACCGGGCAAATGGTAGATGGCACTTTAAGTGCCTAGGAGCTTATCTCCTACCGCTCGACCTCATGCGTGGGGCAATGCAGCTATCCGGCATGGTGATCCGGAAATGGGATGCCCCTGTCCCGAGGGTCCCCATAGCCCCTTTTCTCCCCCGTTACGGTCCCTTCTCCCTTCACTATGGGGGGGGGGGGTTGAGGGTGTGCTTTTAGTATGTGTGTTTCACTTGTATCACTTTATTTCAACATGTGTGTATGTTCATGTTGTGCATTAAGTTTATTCAGCATGTGTATACCTTTAGGTCTGCTTGAATGGCAGACCGCGCTGGGTAGGTGGCTGGCCGCTTTTTCAAAGCAGACTTTTGCTTTAGTGGCCCCCTACCCCCCTCCCCCCTTCCCTGCTGGCACTGTATGTAATTTATTCGCATAGGCTGCGCTGTGCGGTCTTTATTGTCCTCCCCCCTCCGCTGCCTGGGCGCACGTGTAGTGGCCCATCTGGTGTAATCCCCAGCTGAAAGGCTGTACTGATTGGCATAGGGGGCGGGTCCCGGTGATGCGGCATCGGGGGCGTGGCGGCGGCATCGTGCGGCGGGCCCAGCATTCACTTCCCTTCAATGGGGGAAGTCACGTGGGCGTCCGGCCGCACTTGGTCTTCTGTGCTGTGGTGCTGGCTGCGGTCTTGCTCTCCGGCTGCTGCCTTCGCTTGGTCCAGGTAAGCGGCCCCACCTGGTGGGGCCGTTAAGTGGGAAGTGCATATCTTTCTGTGTTGGATATGGTGGGGAGTCATATTTTATTAGGGGGCATGATTTTGCTCATCTTTAAAGGCATTTTTGTGCTATGCCTATATGATTCTTATACACATGTGAGGATCTGATTGTGGTTTCTTTTGCCTTACAAATCCCGGGATCCCTGCTTATGGTGGCCCTCCGACTCTATGTTGCCTGAATATTTATTGGGATATTTATTAATGCTTGTATATATATATAATCTATATATATATATATATATATATATATATATATATATATATATATATGTTATTAAAGGGGACCTTAACTTAAAAAAAAAAAAAATCCTCCCTTCCGGGACATTTACAAATAAAGGGGCATCCCGGGTTGGCTTATGCCTTAAAAGACCCAAGTATTGCGAATACCATAAATCACCATATGGAGACTTCCGTTATTGCCGGAAACGGTTCTGCTGAACCCTTCGGAGGGTGCGTAGGTTGTGGGGCCCTACTCCCAGCTGATGATGTCTTTATTTGCATCCCTTGTGCAAAACAGACTATTGTGCGCCAATCCGTTGCTTCGGCGGCGGGCCCATCGCATCCTTCATCATCTCCTACCTCTCCCTCCCTGTTCCGGACCCCGCATGACACTGTCAAAAGTGGGGATTCGCATTCCGAGGTGGCGGCACAGCCCAGCCCCCGGAAAGTAGTGCCCGTTAAAGCAGCGTTAAAGGCCGCTGCAAAACGGAGGCACCTGACTCCGGTACCTTCGGCTCCACAGGACGAGCTATGTGAGCCTGTGGAATGGTCCGATGGTTCCCCGGACGAGGATGAATTCCTGTTGGAGTCAGATGAGCCTGCAGGTCAGCTTGAGGCTGATGTGATTGGCGATTGGTCGGAGGGGGTTGTTTTTGACACCCCCTCCATTCTGGCTCAAATGTTTAAAATTTTGAATTTAGATCCACCTGAGGAGGCCGCCCTGCCAAAGGGTCAGTTGTTTAAGGAGCCTCAGCCGCGTTGGGTTTTTCCCAGACAACACCACTTTGAGAGGGTGGTTCTTAAGGAATGGGAACATCCCACGCGGTTATCTGGAATTCCTTCCAGTTGGGAAAAGCGTTATCCTTTTCCGCCAGAGTTGGTAAAGCTTTGGTCTGTCCCTCCAGCACGGCTATGATACAGTCTGCTGAGACCACTGTCCCTAAGGATGGGGAAGATCGTCGGATTGACCAATACGCTCGCCATGGTTTTATTTATTCCGGGTCAACGTTGCGCCCGGTGTGTGCTTCAGCCCTTCTTCTATTGGCAATTAAGTCTTTAAAGTGGACCAACACCCGCGGTCCTCACACACCGCGGGACATCCGAGATCGGGATGTCCCGCGGGGTGAACCCCCCCTGAACACCCCAAATCCACCTACCCGGCCGCCGCCGCCTCCCTCGCGCCCCTCTAGGCGTGCGCGTGCCCGCGCCGGCCGTCTCTGAATGGCCGGCGCGGGCGCGCACACTTCAAGAGGCGCCGACGGGCAAGCTGCTTGTACGTTGCTGTCAATCAGCTTGTCCGTCGACGCCGATTGGACGGCGCGGCCACGTGGGAGCGGGGAGAGGTGAGTTCTGGGGGGTTTCACACAGCGGGGCACCCCCGATCGGGGTGCCCCGGGGAAGTGGACCAATACCCAGGATAGTCAAAATCCTGGGTGTTGGTCCACTTTAATTCAGGGGCTATATGAGGATCTTAATCCCGCTTGTAAACGGTTCACTACGCTTAAGCAGTGTGAATCTTTTGTGTCTTATGTCCTGGCTGCTCAGGACGATGAGCAAGGCAGCGGCTATGCTGGTAGCTATTCGCAGGTCAGTATGGCTGCGTCAGTGGTCAGCGGACGCGGCTTCCAAAAGGGTGCTCACAGCTCTCCCCTTTTTGGGGTTGCGTCTGTTTGGGGAGAAAATTGATTCAGTCGCAAGGGTGGTAAGATGCCACAACGCAAGAGGCCTCGTGTCCCCTTTAGGGGGGCAGGTTCTGGTAGGCCCTCCTTTCGAGGATTCGGGGTGCTTCCTTTCCCGCTACCAGAGGTACAGGTTGGACTCGGGGGAGGGGCCGTGGCCAGCCCGCTCAGTCCTGGGGCACCAAGCCCAAACCTGCTGATAAGCCCACTCAGCAATGAGGGGCTGCCCTCACCCGTGCGGGTGGGGGGACTATTGCGACACTTCTCCCAGATTTGGAACCAAGTGGTTCCAGGCAGATGGATCCAGGAGGTAGTGTCTGCCAGTTACGACCTGGAATTCGAGTCTCGCCCTCCTTCACGGTTCGTTCGGTCTCGGGGGCCCATAGTTCCTTTGGCCACGCAGGGGCTCCTGGCGTCGGTAAGGAATCTGTTAGAGATAGCGGTCATCCGGCCGGTGCCGCGCTTAGAGATGGGCCTCGTTTTCTACTCCAATCTTTTCGCAGTCCCCGAGAGAGATGGGTCGGTTCATCCCGGCCTGAACTCTCATCATCACAGAGTGTTTCTTCCTTTTGCCCAGGTTCACACGAGAACGCTTCAGCTTTTTCTGTTAGCGTTTTGGGACCAGCAACCTCAGTCGCTGGTTCAGTCCTTCCAGTTGTCCTCCCGTGTACGGCAGTCCCTCCTGTGGTGGTTGGTCTCGACCAATCTTGTGTAGGGCAGGTCGTTCCTGACCCCCCTTTGGGGAATTGTCACCACGGACGCCGGTCTGTTGGGATGGGGCAGATTCTGGAAGGAGCTGCAGTTTCAAGGCAGTGGGGACGTCAGAGGCCCCACTTACCCTTCAATATTCTGAAACTGAGAACCATCCGTCAGGTGCTTGCTCTCCTGACTTAGCACGTTCTGGGCCTTCTGGTCCAGATGTGTTCAGACAATCAAACAGCGGTTGCTTACATCGGTCTTCAGGGAAGGACTCGCAGTCTGAGTACTCTCAGAGAAGTGTCCCTGATCCTGACCGGGGCGGTGTTCCATGTTCCTTGTCTCTCGGCGGTTTACATTCCAGAGGTGAAGAAACAGGTAGCGGACCGGTTGAGCAAGGGCTCTCCCCGTCTGGGAGAATAGGCTCTCCATCCTCGGGTGGGTCGCTCACTGTGTCTCCAATGGGGGACCCCAGAGGTGGACCTTTTGGCCCCTCATCACTATCACAGGCTCCCGAGCTTCGTGTCACTCTCCCAGGATCCTCTGGCTCTGGCAGTGGACGCCATGTCCCTGGGCTGGGGAGTTCTGGGATTTCTATACCTGTTTCCTCCAATACCCATGCTGGGCAGGGTGCTTCGGAAGTTGGCTCTGGAAAAGGTGTCCGCCGTTCTCGTGGCCCCAAGGTGGCCAAGACGAGTGAGGTTCGCAGACATCGTTCGGCTGGCAGTGGACCAGTTCGTTCTGCCTCTTCGGCCCGATCTGCTCACTCAGGGTCAATTGTGTTACCCCAATTTACCAGCGCTGGGTTTGATGGCCTGGCTGCTGAAACCTCCATCCTGAAGGAGGAGGGTCTTTCTGATTCAGTCATTAAGACTCTGATCAGTGCCCGGAAGAGGTCTTCTTCCATCACCTACTATAGGACTTGGAAAGCCTATATTGCTTGGTGTGAGAGAAGATCTTTTCCTTGTAGGGTCTTTTCGGTCTCCAGGATTCTGGAGTTTTTACAATCAGGGCTGGACTCTGGTCTCCAGCTGAGTATGTTAAAAGGGCAGGTCTCTGCCTTATCTATCTTTTTTCAGAAGCGTGTTGCACTTAAACCTTTAGTTAAAACTTTTTTCCAGGGGGTTACGCATGTGCGGCCTCCCAGGAAACCTTTACTCCCTGTTTGGGATTTGAATTTGGTTCTTTCTGCTCTTCAGGCTCCTCCTTTTGAGCCTTTGCAGGATATTGCTTTGTCTACCCTGACTCAGAAGATTGTCTTCTTGGTAGCGATCACGTCGGTCCAGCGTGTCTCAGAGTTGGCGGCCTTGTCTATCCAGGCGCCTTACTTTGAGAGGCATCAGGATAAAGTGGTCTTTCGGTTCAAGCCAGACTTTCTTCCTAAGGTTGTTTCTGCTTTTCATTTGAACCAAGATATTGTTCTTCCCTCCTTGTGTCCTAATCCTAAGAATGACAAAGAGAGGGTTTTGCATTGTCTGGATGTAGTACGCTGTGTTAAGTACTACTTGATTATCACGTCTCCTTTTCGTAGGACGGATTCCTTTTTTGTTGTGCCCCATGGGCCTAAGAAGGGTTTGGCACCAGCCAAATCTACCATTAGCAAGTGGATTCGTCAAGCCGTTACTGCGGCCTATTCTGCTAAGGGAAGAGTTCCCCCTTTTCATATCACTGCTCATTCTACTCGCGCCGTTGGGGCGTATTGGGCTTTTCAGCACCAAGCTTCTGTTGAACAAGTTTGTAAGGCCGCCACTTGGTCTTCTGTTCATACTTTTTCTAAGTTTTACAAAGTTGATGTGCGAGCCTCAGCGGATGCTGTTTTTGGCCGCAAGGTTCTGCAGACTGCAGTCATTTAAGTTATGCTTCACCTGGCCTTGAGTTGCCCATCCCTTGTGGACACTGCTTTTGGATGTCCCAATAAGTGAAGAATATTTTAAAGTGAAGCGGGGTGTGTGGCACACCAAGAATAATACCATTTTGTGAGTACTCACCTGAAAAATGGATATTGTTGGTGTGCCACACACCCCGCTTCACTCCCACCCTTTTCGGTATTACCGAAGCCTTTATATGGTGAAGCCTTTTTATTTATATCAAAATTGATTTTGAGGTTACCGGTGGAATACTGGTACCTTGTCTTTCTGCTTTTTAATATACTGGTGATTGAAGGGAGGTACCAGGTATATATAGGCCGGAAGGGGGCTCGTTACAAGACTTCCTCTCTGCACTACGTCACCTGGCGGCGAGTTAACCATTAAGTGGTGAATATTTAGAAGTGAAGCGGGGTGTGTGGCATACCAACAATATCCATTTTTCAGGTGAGTACTCACAAAATGGTATTTTTTCTGACTCGGTTGTTAAGACTCTGATCTGTGCCCGAAAGAGGTCTTCTTCTACCATCTACTATAGGACTTGGAGAGCCTATATCGCTTGGTGTGAGGTCAGATCTTTGCCTTGTAGGGTCTTTTCGGTTTCTGGGATTCTGGAGTTTTTGCAATCAGGGCTGGATTCTGGTCTCCAGCTGAGTACTTTGAAAGGGCAGGTTTCTGCCTTGTCTATCTTTTTTCAGAAGCCTTTTGCGCTTCATCCTTTAGGTAAAACTTTTTTCCAGGGGGTTACGCATGTGCGGCCTCCCAGGAAGCCATTGCTCCCTGTTTGGGACTGCTCTTCAGGCTCCTCCCTTTGAGCACTTGCAGGATATTGCTTTGTCTACCTTGACTCAGAAGATTGCCTTCTTGGTGGCTATCACTTCGGTTCGGCGTGTCTCGGAGTTGGCGGCCTTGTCGATTCAGGCGCCCTACTTTGAGAGGCATCAGGACAAGGTGGTTTTTCGTTTCAACCCGGACTTTCTTCCTAAGGTTGTTTCTGCTTTTCATTTGAATCAGGATATTGTTCTTCCCTCCTTGTGTCCTAAGCCTAAGAATGACAAGGAGAGGATTTTGCATTGTTTGGATGTAGTACGCTGTGTTAAGTACTATTTGATTACTACTTCTCCTTTTCGTAAAACTGATGCCTTTTTAGTTGTCCCCTGTGGGCCTAGGAAGGGTTTGGCTCCAGCCAAGTCTTCCATTAGCAAATGGATTCGTCAGGCGGTTGTTGGGGCCTATTCGGCCAAGGGGAAGGTTCCCCCTTTTCGTATCACTGCTCATTCTACTCGTGCTGTTGGAGCATCTTGGGCTTTTCAGCACCAAGCTTCTGTTGAACAAGTTTGTAAGGCTGCTACTTGGTCTTCTGTTCATACTTTTTCTAAGTTTTACAAGGTTGATGTGCGGGCCTCAGCGGATGCTGTGTTTGGCCTCAAAGTTCTGCAGACCGCAGTCGTTTAAGTTATGCTTCATTTTGCCTTCGGATACCTATCCCTTGTGGACACTGCTTTTGGATGTCCCGATCGAAAGAATTAAAGAGGAATTGGGGTGTGTGACACACTGAGAATAATACCATTTTGTGAGTACTCACCTGTAAAATGGATATTGTCAGTGTGTCACACACCCCGCTTCACCCGCCCTTTTTGGTATCCTGGATCCTCTATATGGTGAAGCTTTTCTATTTTTGGTGTGCCACACACCCCGCTTCACTTTAAAATATTCTTCACTTATTGGGTTAATCCACCGCCAGGTGACGTAGTGCAGAGAGGAAGTCTTGTAACGAGCCCCCTTCCGGCCTATATATACCTGGTACCTCCCTTCAATCACCAGTATTTTTCTCTCTGCTGGACGACAAGTCAGAAGATTGAAGTCTCCTGCTTACAGGTAGCCGGGGTCTTACCCCGGCACCCCCCTTTTGGTCTATTTCTGCCCGGTTTTGAGTGTTTATACCTTAAAGGTGAGATGGAAGCCTCCCAGCCTTGGCTGCTCGCTGGGCAATCGGTAGACGGCACTATTGGTGCCTAGGAGCTTATCTCCTCCGCTCGACCCCCTCTTTTGGGGGCAATGCGGCTATCCAGCATGGTGATCCGGAAATGGGATGCCCCTGTCCCGAGGGTCCCCTTAGCCCCTTACTCTCCCGTTACGGTCCCTTCTCCCTTCACTATGGGGGGGGGGGGGGGGTATAGAGGGTTGTGTATTATGTATGTGTTTCACTGTATTACTGTCTTTTACATATGTGTGTTCACTTTGTGCATAAGAACAGACTGCACAGCATGGTGCACTCAGTTATTTCTGGAGCTCTTCGGGCAGATCCTTTTTTAGTATTGGCCAGTATTTTGGTCAGCTTTAGGGGGGCGGGTGGGGCGGACCGCGCTCAGCAGGTTGGCTTGCCGCCTCAGTCTGCAGCCGCCTCCCCCCCTTCCCCGCTGTCTCCGTGCGGCAGCCTGTGTGGCTGCGCTCATGCCTTTCCTCCCCCCTCCTCCGCCGCCTGTCTTTGTGTAAACCAGCGCAGCTGGTGGCAATCCCTGATTGAATTGGCGCTGACCGGGCTGTAGGGGGCGGTTCCCTGTGACGCGGGGGCGTGGCGCCGGCGGTAGCGTCGCTCGGCGGCCCCAGCCTCACTTCCTTCCTGTCTTTGTAAAAGGAGGTCACGTGGGGGGGACGCGCGCTGCAGCACGTTTTTGTTTATCTTTGGCTGCTGCTGCTGCTGCATCGTCCCTCCGGTCCTGCGTTCGGCCCTGTCAGGTAAGCGGCCCCACTCTTGTGGGGCCGAGAGTGGGATTTTTTGTCCTTATTCTTTTATTATGGGGGCAAGCTTTTAAGGAGGCATTCTTATCATTTATTATTGTTATAATTATGATTGTGCATAAGACATGCTGGATGTGTTACACTCATATGGGGATCTGATGGTTTGTTTCTTTCCTTTCAGATCCTGGGATCCCTGATTATAGCGGCCCTCCGGCTCTATGTTGCCTGGCTAGTCTTTCTTTTTAGAGAAAAGAAAATGGGGATATTTTTTATATAAAATGTACACATATAATATATATATTCTTATATATATATATATATATATATATATATATATATATATATATATATATATATATATATATATGATTATTAAGGGGGACCTTTCTTTAAAAAAAAAATAATAATAATATAAAAACCCTCCCTTCCGGGACATTTTCTATAAGGGGGCATCCCGGGTTGGCTTATGCCTTAAAAATCCAAGTAATTGCGATACCATAAATCACCAATATGGAGGCTTCCGTTATTGCCGGAAACGACTCTTCAGAGCCGTCCAGGGGGTGTGTAAGATGTGGGGCTTCGCTCCCGGCTGATGATGTCTTTATTTGCATTCCTTGTGCAAAGCAGAGCATTGCGCGTCAGTCTGTTGATCCGGCTGCTGGGCCGTCGCAACTTCCATCATCTCCTGCCTCTCCCTCCCTGTTCCGGACCCCGCATGACACTGTCAAAAGTGGGGATTCGCAATCCGAGGTGGCGGCAAGGTTGGCCAGCCTCCGGAAAGTATTGCCCGTTAAAGCAGGGTTGAAGGCCCCTGCAAAACGGAAGCGCCTGACTCCGGTACCTTCGGCTCCACAGGACGAGTTATGTGAGCCTGTGGAATGGTCCGATTGCTCCCCGGACGAGGAAGAATTCCTCTTGGAGTCAGATGAGCCGGCAGATCAGCTTGAGGCTGATGCGATTGGTCGGCGGGGGTTGCCCTTGACACCCCCTCCATTCTGGCTCAAATGTTTGAGATTTTGAATTTAGATCCGCCTGAGGCTGTCACCCTGCCAAGGGGCCAGTTGTTTAAAGAGCCTCAGCCGCGTTTGGTTTTTCCCAGACAGCACCACTTTGAGAGGGTGGTCCTTAAGGAATGGGAACATCCCACGCGGTTATCTGGAATCCCTTCCAGTTGGGAAAAGCGTTATCCTTTTCCGCCAGAATTGGTAAAGCTTTGGTCCATCCCTCCTGACGTCGATACCCCTGTGCTAGGGCTCTCTAGCACGGCTATGGTACAGTCTGCTGAGACCACTGTCCCTAAAGATGGGGAGGATCGTCGGATTGACCAGTATGCTCGCCATGGTTTTATTTATGCTGGGTCAACGATGCGACCGGTGTGCGCTTCGGCCCTTCTTCTGTTGGCGGTCAGATTGGTAATCCAGGGGCTATACGAGGATCTCAATCCCGCTTGTAAAGAGTTCACTGCGCTTAAACAGTGTGAATCTTTTGTGTCCTATGTTCTATCCGCTCAGGACGATGCGCTGGCTATGAGTAGCAAGACAGCGGCAATGCTGGTGGCCATTCGTCGGTCTGTATGGCTGCGACAGTGGTCGGCGGATTCAGCTTCTAAAAAGGTGCTCACAGCTCTCCCCTTTTTGGGGCTGCGTCTGTTTGGGGAGAGAATTGATTCAGTCGCAAAGGGTGGTAAGATGCCACAACGCAGGAGGCCTCGACGCCCCTTTAGGGGGGCAGGTTCTGGTAGGCCTTCCTTTCGAGGATACAGAGCGGGTAGGGGGGCTTCCTTTCCCTCTACCAGTCGTACAGGTTGGACTCGGGGGAGGGGCCGTGGCCGTCCCGCCCAGTCCTGGGGCTCCAAGCCCAAACCTGCCGGTAAGCCCGCTCAGCAATTAGGGGCTGCCCTCACCCGTGCGGGTGGGGGGACGATTACGACACTTCTCCCAGGTTTGAAACCGGGAAGTTCCGGACAGATGGATTCAGGAGATAGTGTCGTCCGGTTACAAGCTGGAATTCGAGTCTCGCCCTCCTTCACGGTTCTTTCGGTCTCGGGTGCCCATCGATCCTTTGGCCGCACAGGGGCTCCTGGCATCGGTAAAGGATCTGCTAGAGATGGCGGTCATCCGGCCGGTACCGCGCTTAGAGATGGGCCTCGGTTTCTACTCCAATCTGTTCGCAGTCCCCAAGAAAGATGGGTTCGTCCCGTCTTGGACCTGAAGTTACTCAACAGGTTCATCCGGTTTCGGAAGTTTCGCATGGAAACCTTGCGTACTGCCGTCGGCTCTCTTCGGCAAGGGGACTCTTCATGTTCCCATCTGCCACGCTCATCAACGTTTTCTTCGATTCGTGATGAAGGATCAGCATTATCAATTCGTGGCACTTCCGTTTGGCCTTACCTCAGCTCCAAGAGTGTTCACCAAGGTGCTGGCAGGAGTCATGGCCATTTTCAGATCTCGGGGGATTCGTGTCGTACCTTATTTGGACGACCTTCTCATCATGGCTCCGTCGCTCAATCAATCGGAGACAGACACCAGCATGGTGGTCTCTACGCTGGAAAGCTTTGGTTGGGTGATCAACTTCCCCAAATCCTCCCTCGCTCCGGCCAGGGTGGTGTCCTTCCTGGGGATGCAGTTGGACTCTCATCAGCACAGAGTGTTTCTTCCCCAGTCCAAAATTCTTCTGATTCAGGAGTTGGCTCGGGTCCTACTCTCCAATCCTTGGCCGTCCATCCGTCTGGGGATGAGGCTGGTAGGGTTGATGGTTGCCTCCTTCGAGGCAGTTCCTTTTGCTCAATTCCACACGAGGACGCTTCAGCTTTATCTGTTGGCGTCTTGGGACCGACGGCCTCGGTCGCTGGATCAGCCCTTCCAGTTGTCCTCCCGGGTCCGGTAGTCCCTCCAGTGGTGGTTGGTCTCGACCAATCTCGTGAAGGGCAGGTCTTTCCTGACCCCCCTTTGGGAAATTGTCACCACGGACGCCAGTCTGTCGGGATGGGGCGGATTCTGGAAGGAGCTGCAGTTCCAGGGGCAGTGGGGACCTCAAGAGGCCCACTTACCCATCAATATTCTGGAACTGAGAGCTATCCGTCAGGTGCTTGGTCTCCTGACTCAGCACGTCCTGGGCCTTCCGGTTCAGGTGCGTTCAGACAATCGAACAGCGGTTGCTTACATCAATCATCAGGGAGGGACTCTCGCAGCCTGAGTGCTCTCAGAGAGGTGTCCCTGATCCTGACCTGGGCAGAGGCCCATGTTCCTTGTCTCTCGGCGGTATACATTCCAGGAGTGGAGAACCAGGAAGCGGACCGGTTGAGCAGGGGCTCTCCCCGTCTGGGAGAATGGGCTCTCCATCCTCGGGTGTTTCGCTCACTGTGTCTCCGATGGGGGACACCGGAGGTGGACCTGTTTGCCTCTCGTCACAATCGCAGGCTCCCGAACTTCGTGTCACTCTCCCAGGATCCTCTGGCTCTGGCAGTGGACGCCATGTCCCTGAGCTGGGGGATCTGGGATTTCTATACCTGTTTCCTCCGATACCCATGCTAGGCAGGGTGCTTCGGAAGTTGGCTCTGGAAAGAGTGTCCGCCGTTCTCGTGGCCCCAAGGTGGCCAAGGCGAGTGTGGTTCGCAGACATCGTTCGGCTGGCAGTGGACCAGGTCGTTCTGCCTCTGCGGCCCGATCTGCTCACTCAGGGTCGATTGTGTTACCCCAATTTACCAGCGCTAGGTTTGACGGCCTGGCTGCTGAGACCTCCATCCTGAAGGAGGAGGGTCCTTCTGATTCAGTCGTTAAGACTCTGATCAGTGCTCGGAAGAGGTCTTCTTCTATCATCTACTATAGGACTTGGAAAGCCTATATCGCTTGGTGCGAGATAAGATCTTTTCCTTGTAGGGTCTTTTCAGATTCTGGAGTTTTTACAATCAGGGCTGGACTCTGGTCTTCAGCTTAGTACGTTGAAAGGGCAAGTTTCTGCCTTACCTATCTTTTTTCAGAAGCGTGTTGCGCTTAAGCCTTTAGTTAAAACTTTTTTCCAGGGGGTTACGCATGTGCGACCTCCCAGGAAACCTTTACTCCCGGTTTGGGATTTGAATTTGGTTCTTTCTGCTCTTCAGGCTCCTCCTTTTGAGCCTTTGCAAGATATTGCTTTGTCTACCCTGACTCAGAAGATTGTCTTCTTGGTAGCTATCACTTCGGT
Organism: Gastrophryne carolinensis; assembly: GCA_027917425.1. Classification (NCBI taxonomy): domain Eukaryota; kingdom Metazoa; phylum Chordata; class Amphibia; order Anura; family Microhylidae; genus Gastrophryne; species Gastrophryne carolinensis. The sequence goes on along the minus strand of CM051240.1, from coordinate 125,810,072 downwards.
CCGGCGTGTCTCAGAGTTGGCGGCCTTGACTATCCAGGCGCCTTACTTTGAGAGGCATCAGGATAAAGTGGTCTTTCGGTTCAAGCCAGACTTTCTTCCCAATGTTGTTTCTGCTTTTCATTTGAACCAAGACATTGTTCTTCCCTCCTTATGTCCTAATCCTAAGAATGACAAAGAGAGGGTGTTGCATTGCTTGGATGTAGTACGCTGTGTTAAGTACTACTTGATTATCACGTCTCCTTTTCGTAGGACGGATTCCTTTTTTGTTGTGCCCCATGGGCCTAAGAAGGGTTTGGCACCAGCCAAATCTGCCATTAGCAAGTGGATACGTCAGGCCGTTACTGCGGCCTATTCTGCTAAGGGGAAAGTTCCCCCTTTTCGTATCACTGCTCATTCTACTCGCGCCATTGGGGCATCTTGGGCTTTTCAGCACCAAGCTTCTGTTGAACAAGTTTGTAAGGCCGCCACTTAGTCTTCTGTTCATACTTTTTCTAAGTTTTACAAAGTTGATGTGCGAGCCTCAGCGGATGCTGTTTTTGGCCGCAAGGTTCTGCAGACTGCAGTCATTTAAGTTATGCTTCACCTGGCCTTGAGTTGCCCATCCCTTGTGGACACTGCTTTTGGATGTCCCAATAAGTGAAGAATATTTTAAAGTGAAGCGGGGTGTGTGGCACACCAAGAATAATACCATTTTGTGAGTACTCACCTGAAAAATGGATATTGTTGGTGTGCCACACACCCCGCTTCACTCCCACCCTTTTCGGTAGTTCCGAAGCCTTTATATGGTGAAGCTTTTTTATTTATATCAAATTTGATTTTGAGGTTACCGGTGGAATACTGGTACCTTGTCTTTCTGCTTTTTAATATACTGGTGATTGAAGGGAGGTACCAGGTATATATAGGCCGGAAGGGGGCTCGTTACAAGACTTCCTCTCTGCACTACGTCACCTGGCGGTGGATTAACCCAATAAGTGAAGAATATTTTAAAGTGAAGCGGGGTGTGTGGCGCACCAACAATATCCATTTTTCAGGTGAGTACTCGAAAAAATTGTATTTTTGTTTTATTTTGAGGTTACCGTTGGATTTCCTGGTACCTTGTCTTACTGCTGTTTGAATTCACTGGGTGTTAAGTGGGAGGTCCCAGGTATATGTAGGCCGGAAGGGGCTTGTTTTCAAGACTTCTCTCTGCAGTGTCGCCACCTGCTGGTGGAGTAACCCGATCGTAAGAATTAAAGGGGAAGCGGGGTGTGTGACACACTGACAATATCCATTTTACAGGTGAGTACTCACAAAATGGTATTTTTTGTATCGTTAATTTTATGGATCACCATTAAAGGTCCAGGGCTAAGGTACTGAATATGTATTATTATTTTAGATTCTAAAGCGCAAGACAAGAAACCTTCCAAAGCCTGAAAAAAAATCTTCACTCTGTGAAGCTTGTAGCGTAACGCTCCCGGGCACTGGACAGATGAGTCTGCCTCTTTTTTAGCCCTGTCACAACCCAGGCACAGAATCAGTGACTTAAGGGAAATTCGTAGTATGAGGCAGGAATTAGCCTCTATGCGGGATGCCCAAAAAGATTGTCACTCAGTCTCGGTGGTCTCTTGCTTTCACACCTATCCCCACTTCAGTTTCTGTTAGTCAGCCTGAAAAATAGGGACTATCTTTGATTACCACAGCTCACAGGGCTTTGACTTCCTCCCCAGTACAGATTGATGTAATTCCTGAATCAGAGGAATTAGTGGAAAAAGATGGTTCCTTGCAGGATTCCATGGACGAGGATGTCCAGGAAGAAGGGAAACGGGAACATTCATATTGTTGCAGGATAATTAGGATACTTGGGGGATTCAACAGGAAGATAAACCCTGTTCACTACAGGATGAAATGTATAAAGAATTTTTGGACAAAAAAACGGAGAAGGCTTTCCGATCCATTCAGTCCTAAAAGACATGGTTAAGACTAAGATTTTTTTTTTCTGGAAAATCCAACTCAAAGCTTTAATGCTTAAAAAGAAAATGTTCTGCTCCACAATCCCATTATGGGTCAGTGGAGCAAATGTCCAAAGTTGGATGCACCTCTAGGTCAGATGTCCAGATCAGCAGAACATATATTAGAAAGAGCCTGGGGTGCTGTAACTTCTTTGTTTAGACCAGCAATGGCATCTGATGTGATCCTCAGAAACATGGCTGAGTGGATACTCTTAAGGATGAAATGGAGTGTAAGGTCCCTCGCAGGACCTCGTAGCCACTTTACCAACACTTAATAGAGCGAGTGCCTTCCTTACTAATGCTTCAGAGGAAGTCATCGGTGCCACAGCAAAGACCTCTGCTTTGATTTCATGTGCTCATAGAGCAATTTGGTTAAAGACTTGGTCAGGCGACAGTGTGTCTAAAACTAAACTTTGTTGAATCCCATTTCGTGGCAGCATTCTCTTTGGGGAGGACTTGGATGTTATCTTAAACTAAAGTGGTAAATCACAGAGCAGTCACAATAATAAAATCAGCAATTTAGCCGTTAAAACATTAAAACATTAATATAGAGTCCCAATCTTGTCCCATAGGTTCAGGCTTGGAGTCACCGTGACTAGAGCAGACTTTATATCACCTTCTCACGTGCCCTCCACCTCTTAGATATACTCTTACCAGAAGGGGATTAATTAATTGCCTTTTTTAATAATATAACTCCACAGAAGTTCCTCCTGTGTGGGATTATGCTTTTCCTTGAGAACTCCACTTAAAATCGATCCCAATTGTCTCCTTCTTTATGTCACCAAAATGGAATGCATGTACCTCCGCATAATCTCATTAAGATTTCACCATAAAAACAGAAGGGAGGAAAAAGAGGGATCTAGCGCAATATGCTTTTTAATATATTTAAAATCTATAAAACGTGCCAATCACGCACTCACATTTAGACACTGTTACATGCGCATTAAGTGCCAGGAGCATTTCTCACCCAACCTCTGTGTACATCGGCCGATGATGGGAGGGATGAAGATGCCGCCTCTGATGATGAGCTCCAAGGACTGCAATGTGGAATAATGCTGACACTGATCTTGACCAGATAAAAAAAGATTCCCTTCCAGGAACTGGAATTTTAATCCACACCCTAGTAATAGAGGGATATCATCTCCATGTCTTACGCAGCCGAGACAAAATGACCCCAAGATACTGTGTTCATCCTAGACCTTTAAAGAAGGTATTCTTAGTTAAAAACCCATCTAAGGGGCATAAGTCGCAGTCCTGACTTAAACGATCTAGTGGGGGGGAGACCCTCCTGATTCATACCTGCTTGGAGAGTAGTCACCCAATATCAGTTTGTGCTACAAACGCTAGAAAAAGGGTATAGATTAGAATATGCATCTCTCCCCCAGTCATCCTTTTAGTGATCAAGCTTCCAAAAGAACCCAAGAAGAGAGAAGCCTTCCCTTTAGTTCTTCAGGAGCTTCTACAGAAAAATGTGATCAAGCTTCCAAGAGAACCCAAGAAGAGAGAAGCCTTCCCTTTAGTTCTTCAGGAGCTTCTACAGAAAAATGTGATAGAATTTGACCCCCCCAACCTCCCTGAAAGGGGGTCTACTCTCACATTTTTCTGGTTCAGAAGCCATCAGAAAAGTATCGGATGATTTTGATCTAATCTAAAGAGATTAAGCAAATTAATTTGGTACAAGAGGTTCAGGATGGAATCAATATATTCGGTAAGAAATGTCCTGATAGTAAATAGTCCTGTTTGTGAACCTAGATTTACAAGATGCCTATCTGCATATCCCTATTCTGATTACACACCGCAAGTATCTCAGGTTTGCGATTTAGTTGGATCAGGATATCCTATACCAGTGATACTTAACTGGCGGACCGGGGTGCCAGATTTTCAGACCCCTTCCATGACAGCCTTGCACTCAGTTGCTTATGTGTTGCCATGCTCAGAGCTGCCCCTTGATAAGCGATGTAGTGCTTAGTCTCCCTGGCACCTAGCATTGTCATATGAAGTACTGCACTGTACTCTTAACCATTCACCCCCTGGCGACAGCCCCCCATCTGGACCTTCACCTCTCATGGGATGCCTGTTAATGGACCTATAAAAAAGTGGTTGAGTACCCCTGTCCTATATGATCAGTACAGAGCACTACCCTTTGGCCTGTCCTTGTCTCCGAGGATATTTACAAAGATCTTGGCAGAACACATGGCCTACCTCAGACAACAGGGAATCCTTGTGATACCTTATCTGGACGACAACCTCCTTTAAACAAATCACATGTCACATTTCTAACAGACCTAGAAAGGACTCTGGCAGTGTTAGTCTGGGGTGGCTAATAAACGTAGAAAAGTCCAACCTAACGCTCTGTCAACAGTGCAAATTCCTGGGGTTCAACATAGACGGCACCCAGCAAAGGTTATTTCTTCCACTGGAAAAAAGACGGTATTGCAGCGGAGGTACTAATGGCAGTTCCTGACCTCGGTAATCCCAGCAGTGTCCTGGGCTCAGTTACAAGCAAGAACAGTGCAGAAGATTCCTGATAGAAAGGTGGGACAAAAGGCAGAGTTCACTGGATCAACTAGTTCAGTTGAGCCCAAAAGTAATAGATCTGCAATGGTGGCTAGATCCAGAGAGTATGTGGAAAGGAAGATAGTGGAGACGGACAAACCCAGTAATGGTCACAACAGATGCAAGCAACTGAGGTTGGGGAGCCCATTTGGGAGGCTACCAGGTTCAGGAAAGGTGGTCAAAAGGCGTGGCAGCAAGGTCCTCAAATTCTTGCTTATTCCCCCCCCCCCTTCAAAATCCTGCCTCAAGTGGTCCGGAAGATTGCGCAAGAAGTAGTGACTGTGATTCTTATTGTTCCGTTCTGGCCATAAAGAGCTTGGTTCGCAGAATTTAGGAAGATGGCAAGGAAAAGTCTCTGGAGGCCTCTGGACATTGAGCTTCATCCATCAGGACTTCATTCTGCATCTGAATCCGTCAAGGCTTATCCTGGCAGCATGGATCCTGAAAGGGCCATAATAAGAAGAGAATTAGAGTGACTGAAACTCATTTGGCCAGCCGTAAGTTTACTAGGAAGATCTATGAGAAGGTATGGAAATGTTTTTTCTTTTTGTGAAGTGAACAAGTTGAAGAAAAAGTCAGTTCTAGAATTCCTGCAGGAAGAATTTAATAAGGGGCTGGCTGTAAGTACTTTAAAGACTCAGACTTCTGCATTATAAGTTTTTCTCAAACAGAAATTAAGACAAAATGAACTAATTGATTGTTTTTTCAAGGCAGTTATGCACAAAAGACCTGCACCGTTTAAGGGATTCCCTACTCTGGCATATGTCTGCTGTGTTAAAGGGATTAATGGAGCCCCCATTTGAGCCCCTGGATGAGGTTTCAGAGAAATGGTTACCACTGAATTGTTTTTTGCTAGCTATTACTTCGTCCAGGCGGGCAAGCGAGCTACAGGCCTTATCCGTTAAAGAGCCATATTGTGCAGTACTACCAGACAAGGTTATACTTAAACCCAATCCATTGTTTTTGTCAAAAATAGTGACTTTCGCTAACAGATCGCAGGTCCATTGCCAAATGGAGCAGACAAGGAAGAAGATCTCTTGCTGCTCGATGTTAGAAGGGCCGTGATCATATTCTTGGTGTGCCACACACCCCGCTTCACTTCTTAAATATTCATTACTTCATGGGTTAATCCACCGCAGGTGACGTAGTGCAGAGAGGAAGTCTTGTAACGAGCCCCCTTCCGGCCTATATATACCTGGTACCTCCCTTCAATCACCAGTATTTTTCTCTCTGCTTGACAAACAGAGGTTGGAAGTTTCCTGCTTACAGGTAGGTCGGGGCTTACCCCGCCACCCCCCTTTTGGTCTATTTCTGCCCGGTTTGAGTTGTATACCTTTATGGTGGATAGGAAGCCTCCCAGCCTAGGCTGCTCACCGGGTAATTGGTAGACGGCACTATTGGTGCCTAGGAGCTTATCTCCTCCGCTCGTCCCCCTCCTTTGGGGGCAATGCGGCAATCCGGCATGGTGATCCGGAAATGGGATGCCCCTGTCCCGAGGGTCCCCGTAGCCCCTTACTCCCCCGTTCCGGTCCCTTCTCCCTTCACTTGGGGGGGGGGGGGGTATAGAGGGTTGTGTATCTTGTATGATGTTTTCACTGTATTGCTATTTTCTGTGTGTTCACTTTTACATAGTAGCAGGCTGCACAACAGGTGCGCTTTGTCTGTTTTTGGCTGGAGCTCCGGGCAGATACTTTAGGGTGGCCAGTGTATTTGGTCTGCTTTATGGGGGTGGGACAGCGGACCGCGCTCAGCTGGCTTCAGATGGTCCCCTCCCGCCTCCCTCCCTTCCCCGCTGCTCCGTGCGGCAGCCTGTGTGGCTGCGCTTATGTCCCCTTTCCCCCTCCTCCTCCTCCGCCGCCTGGCTGGGTGTCGGCCAGCGCAGCTGGTGGCAATCCCTCGTTGAATTGAGCAGGGCGGCTCCCTGTGACGCGGGGGGGCGTGGCGCCGGCGGAAGCGGCGCTCGGCGGCCTCAGCCTCACTTCCTTCCTGTTTTCTGTGAAAAGAGGTCACGTGGGGGGGGGGGCGCGCGCTGCAGCAACACATGGGTTTGTGTTCTACTGCTGCGGCTGCTACATGTCCCTCCGGTCTGGCTCCTGGCGTCGGTAGCAGGTAAGCGGCCCCGCTTTTGTGGGGCCAGAATGAGTTTTCTTATGGGGCAAACTTTTAAGGAGGCACTCTTTTTATACTATTGTGAACATGCTGCATTGTTACACTCACAAGGGATCTGATGGTTTGTTTTTCTTTCCTTTCAGATCCTGGGATCCCTCTTTTATTGCGGCCCTCCGGCTCTATATTGCCTGGCTAGTCATTCTTGATATGAAATTACACATTTTAGATATATATATACATATATATATATATATTTATTTTGAGACTGTTAAGGGGGACCTTTTTCTCTTAAAAAAAAAAAAAAAAAAAAAAAAGTGTATTTACAAAAAAAAAAAAAAAAAAAAAAAACCCTCCCTTCCGGGACATTCTTTATAAAGGGGCATCCCGGGTTGGCTTATGCCTTAAAAGTCCCAGTATTTGCGATACCATAAATCACCAATATGGAGGCTTCTGTTACTACCGGAAACGACTCATCAGAGCCGTCCAGGGGGTGTGTAAAATGTGGGGCTGCGCTCCCTGCTGATGATATCTTTATTTGCATTTCTTGTGCAAGGCAGATTGTTGCGCGTCAGTCTGTTGATCCGGCTGCTGACCCGTCGCAACCTCTATCATCTCCTGCCTCTCCCTCCCTGTTCCGGACCCCGCATGACATTGTCAAGGGTGGGGATTCGCAATCCGAGGTGGTGGTAAAATCAGCCAATCTTCGGGAAGTATTGCCCGTTAAAGCGGGGCTAAAGGCCTCTGCAAAACGGAAGCGCCTGACTCCGGTATCTTCGGCTCCTCAGGACGAATTGTGTGAGCCTGTGGAATGGTCCGATGACTCCCCGGATGAGGGTGAATTCCTCTTGGAGTCAGATGAGCCGGCAGATCAGCTTAAGGCTGATGCGATTGGCGATTGGTCGGCGGGGGTTGCCCTTGACACCCCCTCCATTCTGGCTCAAATGTTTGAAATTCTGAATTTAGATCCGCCTGAGGCTGTCACCCTGCCAAAGGGTCAGTTGTTTGAAGAGCCTCAGCCGCGTTTGGTTTTTCCCAGACAGCACCACTTTGAGAGGGTGGTCCTTAAAGAATGGGAACATCCCACGCGGTTATCTGGAATCCCTTCCAGTTGGGAAAAGCGTTATCCTTTTCCGCCAGAATTGCTGAAGCTTTGGTCCGTCCCTCCTGAAGTCGATACCCCTGTGCTAGGGCTATCTAGCTCCGCTATGGTACAGTCTGCTGAGACCTCTGTCCCTAAAGATGGGGAGGATCGTAGGATTGACCAGTATGCTCGCTATGGCTTTGTTTATGCTGGGTCAACGATGCGCCCCCTGTGCGCTTCGGCCCTTCTTCTTTTAGCAGTAAGATCTGTTATCCAGGGGCTATGCGAGGATCTCAATCCCGCTTGTGACGAGTTCGCTGCGCTTAAGCAGTGCGATTCTTTTGTGTCTTACGTTCTATCCGCTCAGGACGATGCGCTGGCTATGAGTAGCAAGACAGCGGCAATGCTGGTCGCTATTCGTCGGTCAGTATGGCTGCGACAGTGGTCGGCGGACTCAGCTTCTAAAAAGGTGCTCACAGCTCTCCCCTTTTTGGGGTTGCGTCTGTTCGGGGAGAAAATTGATTCAGTCGCAAAGGGTGGCAAGATGCCACAACGCAGGAGGCCTCGACGCCCCTTTAGAGGGGCAGCTTCTGGTAGGCCGTCCTTTCGAGGATACAGAGCGGGTAGGGGGACTTCCCTTCCCTCTACCAGTCGTACAGGTTGGACGCGGGGGAGGGGCCGTGGCCGTCCCGCCCAGTCCTGGGGCTCTAAGCCCAAACCTGCTGGTAAGCCCGCTCAGCAATGAGGGGCTGCCCTCACCCGTGCGGGTGGGGGGACGATTGCGACACTTCTCCCAGGTTTGGAACTGGGAGGTTCCGGACAGATGGATTCAGGAGATAGTGTCGTCCGGTTACAAACTGGAATTCGAGTCTCGCCCTCCTTCACGGTTCTTTCGGTCTCGGGTGCCCATCGATCCTTTTGCCGCACAGGGGCTCCTGGCGTCGGTAGAGAATCTGTTAGAGATGGCGGTCATCCGGCCGGTACCGCGTTTAGAGATGGGCCTCTGTTTCTACTCCAATCTGTTCGCAGTCCCCAAGAGGGATGGGTCAGTTCGTCCCGTCCTGGACCTGAAGTTGCTCAACAGGTTCATCCGTTTTCGGAAGTTTCACATGGAAACCTTGCGCACTGCCGTCGGCTCTCTTCGGCAAGGGGACTTCATGACGTCTATAGACATCAAGGATGCTTATCTGCATGTTCCCATCTGCCTCCCTCATCAACGTTTTCTTCGATTCATGATGAAGGATCGGCATTATCAATTCGTGGCACTTCCGTTTGGCCTTACCTCAGCTCCAAGAGTGTTCACCAAGGTGCTGGCAGGGGTCATGGCCATTTTCAGAGCTCTGGGCATTCGTGTCGTACCTTATTTGGACGACCTTCTTATCATGGCTCCGTCACTCGATCAATCGGAGAAAGACACCAGGGTGGTGCTCTCCACGCTGGAAAGTTTCGGTTGGGTGATCAACCTCTCCAAGTCCTCCCTCGCTCCGGCCAGGGTGGTGTCCTTTCTGGGGATGCAGTTAGACTCTCATCAACACAGAGTGTTTCTCCCTCAGTCCAAAATTCTTCTGATTCAGGAGTTGGCTCGGGTCCTACTCTCCAATCCTCGGCCGTCCATCCGTCTGGGGATGAGGCCGGTAGGGTTGATGGTTGCCTCCTTCGAGGCAGTTCCTTTTGCTCAATTCCACACGAGGACGCTTCAGCTTTATCTGTTGGCGTCTTGGGACCGGCAGCCTCGGTCGCTGGATCAGCCCTTCCAGTTGTCCTCCCGGGTCCGGCAGTCCCTCCAGTGGTGGTTGGTCTCGACCAATCTTGTGAAGGGCAGGTCTTTCCTGGCCCCCCTTTGGGAAATTGTCACCACGGACGCCAGTCTGTCGGGATGGGGCGGATTCTGGAAGGAGCTGCAGTTCCAGGGGCAGTGGGGACCTCAGGAGGCCCACTTACCCATCAATATTCTGGAACTGAGAGCCATCCGTCGGGTGCTTACTCTCCTGACTCAGCACGTTCTGGGCCTTCCGGTCCAGGTGCGTTCAGACAATCGAACAGCGGTTGCTTACATCAATCATCAGGGAGGGACTCGCAGCCTGAGTGCTCTCAGAGAGGTGTCCCTGATCCTTACCTGGGCAGAAGCCCATGTTCCTTGTCTCTCGGCGGTATACATCCCAGGAGTGGAGAACCTGGAAGCGGACCGCTTGAGCAGGGGCTCTCCCCGTCGGGGAGAATGGGCCCTCCATCCTCGGGTATTTCGCTCACTGTGTCGCCAATGGGGGACTCCAGAGGTGGACCTGTTTGCCTCTCGTCACAATCACAGGCTCCCGAACTTCGTGTCGCTCTCCCAGGATCCTCTGGCTCTGGCAGTGGACGCCATGTCCCTGAGCTGGGGGGATCTGGGGTTTCTGTACCTGTTTCCTCCGACACCCATGCTAGGCAGAGTGCTTCGGAAGTTTGCTCTGGAAGGGGTGTCCGCCGTCCTCGTGGCCCCAAGGTGGCCGAGGCGAGTGTGGTTCGCAGACATCGTTCGGCTGGCAGTGGACCAGGTCGTTCTGCCTCTTCGGCCCGATCTGCTCACTCAGGGTCAATTGTGTTACCCCAATTTACCAGCGCTAGCTTTGACGGCCTGGCTGCTGAGACCTCCATCCTAAAGGAGGAGGGTCTTTCTGATTCTGTCGTTAAGACTTTGATCAGTGCCCGGAAGAGGTCTTCTTCTATCATCTACTATAGGACCTGGAAAGCCTATATCGCTTGGTGCGAGATGAGATCTTTTCCTTGTAGGGTATTTTCGGTCTCCAGGGTTCTAGAGTTTTTACAATCTGGGCTGGACTCTGGTCTTCAGCTAAGTACGTTGAAAGGGCAAGTTTCTGCCTTATCTATCTTTTTTCAGAAGCGTGTTGCGCTTCAGTCTTTAGTTAAAACTTTTTTCCAGGGGGTTACGCATGTGCGGCCTCCCAGGAAACCATTACTCCCGGTTTGGGATTTGAATTTGGTTATTTCTGCTCTTCAGGCTCCTCCTTTTGAGCATTTGCAAGGGATTGCTTTATCTACCCTGACTCAGAAGATGGTCTTCTTGGTAGCGATCACTTCGATCTGGCGTGTCTCGGAATTGGCGGCCTTGTCTATTCAGGCGCCCTACTTCGAGAGGCATCGGGATAAGGTGGTCTTTCGGTTCAAGCCAGACTTTCTTCCTAAGGTTGTTTCTGCTTTTCATTTGAACCAAGATATTGTTCTTCCCTCCTTGTGTCCTAATCCTAAGAATGACAAAGAGAGGGTTTTGCATTGTTTGGATGTAGTACGCTGTGTTAAGTGCTACTTGGTTATCACGTCTCCTTTCCGTAGGACGGATTCCTTTTTTGTTGTGCCCCATGGGCCTAAGAAGGGTTTGGCACCAGCCAAATCTGCCATTAGCAAGTGGATACGTCAGGCCGTTACTGCGGCCTATTCTGCTAAGGGAAGAGTTCCCCCTTTTCGTATTACTGCTCATTCCTCTCGCGCTGTTGGGGCGTCTTGGGCTTTTCAGCACCAAGCTTCTGTTGAACAGGTTTGTAAGGCCGCCACTTGGTCTTCTGTTCACACTTTTTCTAAGTTTTACAAAGTTGATGTGCGGGCCTCAGCGGATGCTGTTTTCGGCCGCAAGGTTCTGCAGACTGCAGTCGTTTAAGTTATGCTTCACCTGGCCTTGAGTTGTCCAGCCCTTGTGGACACTGCTTTTGGATGTCCCATGAAGTAATGAATATTTAAGAAGTGAAGCGGGGTGTGTGGCACACCAAGAATAATACCATTTTGTGAGTACTCACCTGAAAAATGGATATTGTTGGTGTGCCACACACCCCGCTTCACACCCGCCCTTTTCGGTATTGCCGAAGCCTTTATATGGTGAAGCCTTTTTATATCAAATTTGATTTTGAGGTTACTGGTGGAATACTGCTACCTTGTATTACTGCTTTTTGATTATACTGGTGATTGAAGGGAGGTACCAGGTATATATAGGCCGGAAGGGGGCTCGTTACAAGACTTCCTCTCTGCACTACGTCACCTGCGGTGGATTAACCCATGAAGTAATGAATATTTAAGAAGTGAAGCGGGGTGTGTGGCACACCAACAATATCCATTTTTCAGGTGAGTACTCACAAAATGGTATTTTATTTGGAAAGGTCCAAAAAAGGCGTATAGCGGAACAAATTTTTGTAACTTTAGCAGAAAAAAAGGATCAGCAGCTCCCAAGTCCACTATAGCCAGATGGATAAAACTGACTATTGCCCAAACATGCTCTACTTGGGGGTATCACCCCCAGAAGTGTCTGCCCATTCTACAAGAGCTATGGCTACTTCATTGGCAGAGAGGACTGTTGCCTCTATAGATGACCACACCTTTTTCTAACATTATTGACTTGATTTACTATTTGCAAAACACCAGGCCTTTGGTAGAAGGGTACCACTTGCAGCTTCCCACTCCTAAGGTATAATTACTTGTCTAATACTCTCTAGGTGTTCACGCTGAAGGATGACTTTGAAAAACCACCGCTAGACTTGGCGGTAATAGATTCTTTAGGAATCCTTCTGCTTAGTACCTGTCCATAGTCCAAAGGTGGTTATTTTAAGTTACTTTACAAATACTGAGGGGAGGAAGGGGTGGGGCTTTTAACCTCTGTTCATGCTTGCTTCCTAAAAAATCCGTTAAGTCTAACGGGATTTTTTTTTTTTTTTTTTGGACCGATTTTGCCCAAAAATATTGTGAATACACTTGACAAATGACAAGACATTTCATGTCAAATCCCTTCAAAATCAGTTGAACATGTATAGCACAAAATGGTAAACAATGATCTGGCAAAAGAGGTTAACAAAAACTCTAGGATAGGCTGGCAGTTAAAGGGTTAAATTCTACATAAAAAGCATTTTATACATTCTTATGAAATACAATAACAAATATGCATTTCAATTCTCTTGCTAAATGTGATTTATTTGCTAGGTGAGTGCAGTAACAAGGAATGTCCATTTTTACATATCGACCCCGAGTCAAAAATTAAAGATTGTCCATGGTATGATAGAGGCTTTTGTAAACATGGTAAGTAGCATACCTTGCTGCTTTATAAAATATGATTCAAGTAGTGGTTAATTTACATTAACATCTTTTATTTATCCTTCAAGGCCCGCTGTGTAGACATAGACATACCCGCAGAGTTATTTGTATCAACTACTTGGTGGGATTTTGTCCAGAAGGCCCCAACTGTAAATTTATGCAGTGAGTTATTTTTTGTTTGTTACATGTTACCCTTTTCAGTCTTTCATTTGTTTTGTGGTTATTCTCCCTTGTAAGCATCTTGCACTGCTTTATATTGAAACATAGAAGGTAGTGATGATAGGAGATATGGTCCATCTAGCCTGCCCTTTACTGTGTATGTTCTCTTTATCTTGTTTAAACTCACTTTTAATATCTCAACTGCTTCTGCTGGAAGTTTGTTTCAAGCATCTACTACTCTTTCAGTAAAATATTTACCCTTCCGGTTGTCCATACAGGAACAACGAGCCATTACCATTGCATAATCTAGTAGCCGAAAGGCCGGATTACAGCAGGAAGAGAGCTAAAACTCCTGCAGGTGTAAGACCCCGCCTGCTGGTAGGTTTCGTAGTTCTGCTCTAGTCTTTGTCTGGAAAGGAATCGGATTGGTGCTTTTACTTTTTTGGGTGTGTTTTATATGGTATAATACAGTTACTGTTTTTCTCTTGAGTATTTTGAGATTCCCAGTATTTTAGGCCACCGTCGCGCACCCAGGTCGCCAAATCCACTGCCCCTGGGGGACAAAAATACTTTGCCTTGGTAACACAGGATTTGGGAGCAGCAAACATTCTAGTTCAGTGGCAGTTAAACAGGGCTGTTGGACTAAGGAGCTTGTAGTCCCCTTTATTGTCAGAGGGCATTAAGCTTGGGGGCACAGTTTTTATTTTTACTAAACCTGGGGGGGTGGATCGGGGGTAATGCAGACCCAGAGGGTGCTTCACCCAGGCCATTGTCACCCTTTTCTCCAGCTGATTGTTTTCCCTGGGACATTGAGTTTTTAGCCATTCTGCTTAGCACTGCCTGGACCTAAACTAGTTGGGTTTTTTTTGCATTATTTTTTTTTTCAGTAGTTGTGGTTTAGCGGTGTGAAAGTCCATTCTTTACCTCCTTCTGGCGGGGGTCAGTCCATTGCAGACTATGTATGTGAGCAGCTCACTCTCCAGACTTACTTCATCACTGCCAGCTGGGATCTCTGTGGTTTTGGACCAGGCTGCTTGTACACCGCCTGCACTCCACTACCTTCTATTAAGGGTCGCAGCCAACTGCACTCATGCTGCACACTGAACTGCTGCTGGGTCCGGCCATCCTGGACTTCTGAAAGATGGTGGCGAACATCCGCTTCAACGGTAGATTTGTGATGCAGGTAAGTGTCTTTCCTTATTTTTCCCCCTTTATTTAAAATATGGCAAATCCTGGGCTAAAGTGGCCCTTTAAGTTCTACTTTAGGAAGGTTCAGACTTAGTCTGTGCAAGGATTTATGTTTAATCTGAGGCTGACTATTCTGTATATTCGGAAATAGCAGATTTCCTGGTCAGTCCATATTAGTCCTTTGACCAGACATTCAATATGTCTCGGCAATTGGATATTGGCGCAGGTTCTAGCACCTTGTGGGTATAGCTAGAGGGCTTCCTCTGCCTTGCTGGACCCCTCTAGGGACCATCTGTTCCATGGATTGACCCATAGGGAACAGTATTTTCTCCTAAAATTGGCAGTGCTTAGCTTCCTTGTTCCTGATGCTGGCAGGGACAAGCAAGGTGCACAGAGCTTCTGCAGGTAAAAATGTGGCCAACAAACGAATACCATCTGACAGTTTCCAGTGGTCCTAAGAGGGAAGGGATATGGGGAGGATCATCTTCTGCCACTCTTGTCAAACCCTTTGTTCCCTTTTCAGTTTGTATCCCATCTAGCTGTTCAATGCCAAAGATCACCTATTTGGTGAGCAATGGGATGTAGTTTACTACTTTTCCATCCTATTTTACTCCAGGCCATAAGATAATTGGTCACAAATGGGTTAACTCTCGACCGAAGGGCATGGACTGCAAGACAAAGGTGTGAGTCCTCCTGACCTATATACTTTCGGCTGCACTTCCTCATTCAGTTTCATTCTTGCAGTTGGAACTGGACTGCAAGGTATACCTGGAACTTCTCTCATTTTCTGTTTTTAGGATTTTCTACCAGAAAACGGGGGAATTTAACCCTGTTGGTCTTCCAGGCCCTTATATCCCACTGATCTTTTGGGCCCACTGTGACTCCCCAGCTATGCTGTGATATGGATTAGGGTGGTAAGGGTAAGTACCAGGGTCTTCGGGTGCTTTGGGATGTCACTTTTTGTTTTTAAAGTTGTCACTCTGACTGCAGTTCCACTTTAAGAAAAGATTAGTCACAGGTTTTTGATGAGTCTGCAAGGGGAACCAGTGGACTAATTTGTCCTGCTTTTTACTGGCCACCATTTTAAATTTTATGTTGTCGCTTTAATTTTTTGAATTTCATGCCCTTTTAGGGCGTGGTGCTTTTGAGGAGTGGGCGGAGCAAGAAAGCAGAAAGAGGCAGGGGGCTCCCGTTGATTCAGCGAGGGAAGATCGCTGCCTGGTCCGCCACTTCAGAGGCTGCCGACATGTAGGAGGCTCAGCTAGGGACTTTATTAATTTAATTATTACAAGTATGTCACACACCCCGCTTCCAAGATTAATAACATATGGGTTATAACCAGTAGAGGGCGAACTTCTGCAGAGATGACTAGAAAAAAAGGAGCCCCTCCTGGTCCATAAATACCTGGGACCTCCCACACATTCCACACGATCCGCCCTGGCCCTTTTTCTTCTTCCTCCTCTCCTTCCAGTCTTGGTCGGACGCCATTGTTCTGTGAGTGCCCTGCGGGGCTGTTTTCCTGGTACCCTTGCTATTGTCCTTTGGCAGTGCGGTGTTGTTTTTTTACAGCGTGTTATGTATTGTAGACACGTTTGCTTATATACATTGAATATATTTATATAATTGGAAATCTGCATATATTGATGTCATGTATGATTGCTGGCATTTGATTGTAGTGTGCCTCTCTTACGGCGTCCCTTTCTTAATTTGTCTTTCAGGAGGACTCCCTGCTTCATAAAAAGGGGGAGTTCTCCTGGTCCTAGGGTCCCTTGGCTAAATTTGGGGCATTACAAATCCTCCCAAAAACGGACTTAAGGGGCATCCCCGGTAGCTTAATAGCTTAATTCCCTTTGGTCATTGCGACTACCACAAAAATCGCCATATGGAGGCTTCCCAGGATACCGGGCTCGGGCTCCCTTCGGGGCAATCCCGGCAGTGTGTGGGTTGTGGGGCATCCCTTGCGGGGGATAATGTGCTGGTTTGCATACTATGTGCACAGCAGGCCATAACGCAGCAATCGGGGTCCCAGGCGTCTGGGTCAGCGCCCCGGCCCCATCACCTTCTCCACTACGCCTGATTCGTACCCCAAGTGACACGGTCATTAGCAGGGAGTCGCATTCTGATGTCTGTGCTAGATTGGTCAAAATTGAGAAATTGATTGCTAGCTCTGCGGCCAGAAAGGCCCCGGCTAAGAGAAGGCATTTGTCACCGGCTGCACCGGGTTGGAATTTGATGAGGATGATTCCTTTGACTGGCCTGATTATTCCCCACTGGAAGAAGGGGAATTGTTCTCTGAATCTGAAGGCTCTGAGGATCAGCAGTTTTTGGATGCTGATGCTGGGCGGGAGTGTGGGGATACCGTCGATACCCCCAAGCTTCTGGCCCATCTTTTTGAGGTGCTGGCTATTTCTCCTCCTGCAGAGGCCCTTCCGCAGAAGGGGAAATTTTTTGGGACCTCTAAGCCTCGATTGGAGTTTCCAAATCAGAAGCATTTTGACAATTTGATTCTTAAAGAATGGGAAAGGCCCAGCCGGCTTCCCGGTGTTCCTCAGGGATGGAATAGGAAGTATCCCTTTCCGGTGGACACGGTGAAGCGCTGGTCGTCGCCTCCCGAGGTCGATGCGCCGGTTCTGGGTTTGTCCAACACATCCGTTGTGCACTCACCAGACGCCACCACGCTGAAGGATAGTGAGGACAGACGTCTTGATCAAATGGCGTCTCATGCCTTTGCCAGTGTGGGTTCGGCTTTGCGTCCTGTTTGCTCTTCAGCGCTCACGGCTGTGGCTACCAGGTCTGTAATTAGGAGCCTGTTGAATGGTCCCCAGCTTAACCCGGCCAGTGATGAATTTGCAGAGCTTACGCGGTGTGATTTGTTCATGTCCTTTGTCTTATCAGCCTTGGATGACACAATATGCATGTGTAGCAGAACCTCGGCATTACATGTGGCTATACGTCGTTTGGTTGCGCCAGTGGACGGCTGACTAAGAAGTCGCTTACAGGGCTACCCTTCTTGGGTATGCATCTGTTTGGAGATAAATTGGACTCGGTGGCGAAAGGAGGTAAGTTAACACAACGCAAGAAGCAGCGTCGCTCCTTTCGGGGTGCGGGCTCCTTTAACCCTTCCTTTCGTGGCTCTAGAGCAAGCAGAGGTGTTGCTTACTCTGCCTTCAGAGGTGACTCCTGGGGCAGGGGCAGAGAACGTGCCCGTCCCGGAACTGCCTGGGGTACCAAACCCAAGGCTGCTGCCAAACCAGCTCAGCAATGAGGGGGCGCCCTCACCCTCGCGGGTGGGGGGACGGCTACGGCACTTCGTCCAGGTCTGGACCCGGGAGGTCACAGACAAATGGATCTTGGAAGTGGTTTCTTCCGGGTACAAACTGGAGTTCGAGTCCCGGCCTCCTCCCAGATTCCTCAGGTCCCGGGTTCCCTCGGAGCCCTGGGCTGCGCAGGGGCTTCTGTTGGCAGTACAAAATCTTCTGGACTTGGAAGTCATCTGCCTGGTGCCTTTCTCAGAGAGAGGCCAGGGCTATTATTCCAATCTCTTCACGGTGCCCAAGAAGGATGGCTTCATAAGATCCATTCTGGATTTAAAGCTCCTCAACGGGTTCATCAGAGCCAAGAAGTTTCGCATGGAGACTCTCCGATCGGCCATCAGTTCTCTTCGTCAAGGGGATTTTTATGACGTCCATAGACATCAAGGATACTTACCTTCATGTACCGATCTTCCCAGGACACCAGAGGTTTCTCAGGTTTGTGGTGGGAGATCGGCATTTTCAGTTTTTGGCCCCTCCCGTTCAGGCTGACCTCGGCACCAAGAGTGTTCACCAAGGTGTTGGCTATAATGGCCCTTCTCAGAGCCCAGGGCATTCGCATTGTGCCGTGTCTGGACGACCTCCTCATCACGGCATCCTCTCTCAGCCAGGCGGAACTGGACACCAGGACGGTGGTGACAACACTGGAGAGGTTCGGCTGGGTGATCAACTACCCCAAGTCTTCTCTCTCCCCGTCAAGGGAAATTTCCTTTCTGGGCATGAATCTGGATACCATTCAGGCCAGGGTGTTATTACCTCTGTCGAAGGTGCAGATGATTCGAGATCTGATCCGGATTCTTCTGTCCAGGCCTCGCCCGTCCATCCGGCTAGGGATGAGGCTGGTGGGGTTGATGGTGGCTTCCTTCGAGGCAGTTCCTTTTGCTCAGTTCCACGAGGTCGCTTCAACTCCTTCTACTGTTGGCTTGGGACAGATGTCCGCTGTCGTTGTATCAGTCTTTTCTGATGTCTCCCCTGGTGCGGCAGTCTCTTCAGTGGTGGCTGGAACCAAGAAATCTTTTGAGGGGCAGGTCTTTTCTGACCCCTTGTTGGGAGACGGTCACCACGGATGCCAGCCTGTCGGGCTGGGGGGTTTCTGGAAGGAACATCAGTTCCAGGGGCTGTGGGGTCCTCAGGAGGCTCACACCCCCATCAATGTCTTGGAGCTGAGAGCTATTCGGTTGGTGCTGTCGCGCTTGACGCATCACCTCCAAGGTTTACCGGTTCAGGTTCGATCAGACAATCGGACTGCGGTCTCTTACATCAATCACCAAGGAGGGACTCGCAGCAGGAGTGCCCTCAGGGAAGTTTCTCTGATTCTGGCATGGGCAGAGAGCAATGTCCCATGCATCTCGGTGGTGTACATTCCAGGAGTGGAGAACATGGAGGCGGACTCCCTGAGCAGGGGATTCTCTCGCCGAGGGGAATGGTCCCTCAACAACAAGGTATTTCGGTCCCTTTGTCACAAATGGGGGTTCCCGGAGGTGGATCTTTTTGCGTCCCGTCACAATCACAAGCTTCCTGCATTTGTGTCTCTGTCTCAGGATCCTCTGGCTCTGGCAGTGGACGCCATGTCCCTTGCCTGGAAGAATCTGGGGTTTCTGTACCTGTTTCCCCCCTTCTCCATGGTAGGCAGGGTGGTGCGCAAGCTGGCTCAAGAGGGTGTGCTAGCAATTCTGGTGGCTCCTAGGTGGCCAAGACAGGTTTGGTTCGCAGATGTCGTGCTGCTGGTAGTCGATCAGTACAGCTTGCCCCTGTTGCCGGATCTGGACAGCTTTGCTACCCCAATTTACAAGCGCTGGCTTTGACGGCGTGGCTGCTGAAATCTCCATCTTAAAAGGTTTGTCTGATGCTGTGATTCAGACACTTGTTAGGGCTAGGAAGAGGTCTTCCTCTAACATCTACTACAGGACTTGGCGGTCCTATATTGATTGGTGTGAGGCTAGGGCCTTGCCTTGCAGGGTGTTTTCGATTCCTAGGATTTTGGACTTCCTTCAACACGGTCTGGACCTGGGGTTCCAGCTTAGTACCTTGAAAGGGCAGGTCTCTGCCCTGGCAGTCTTCTTTCAAAGGTCTTTTGCTCTTCATCCTTTGGTTAAAACTTTTTTCCAGGGGGTCACTCATGTGCGGCCCCTAGAAAGCCTTTGTTGCTCGTTTGGGATTTGAATTTGGTTCTGTCGTCCCTCCAGGGGCCTCCTTTTGAGCCGGTGCAGGATGTTGCACTTTCTTTGCTTACACAAAAGGTTGCCTTTTTGGTGGCTATTACCCCTGTTCAACGTGTCTCTGAGTTGGCAGCTCTGTCCATGCAGGCCCCTTACTTTGAGAGACACCAGGACAAGGTTGTCTTTTGCTTTTAGCCATATTTCCTTCCTAAGGGGGTTTCTGCCTTCCATCTCAATCAGGATGTGGTTCACCCTTCCTTGTGTCCTAAGCCTAGCAATGACAAGGAGAGGGTCCTGCACTCTTTGGATGTATTTCATTGTGTGAAGTACTATTTGGTGGCTTCTTCTCCTTTTCGTAAGACGGACGCCTTGTTCGTGGTGCTCTCCGGGCCCAGGAAGGGTTTGGCGCCCGCCAAGTCTACCATTAGTAAATGGATACGCCAGGCCATTGTTGGGGCCTATTCTGCCAAGGGGAAGGTTCCCCCTTTTCAGATCACTGCTCATGCTACTCGTGCTGTTGGGGCTTCTTGGGCTTTTCTGCACCAGGCCTCTGAACAAGTTTGTAAGGCTGCTACCTGGTCTTCTGTTCATACTTTTTCCAAGTTTTATAAGGTTGATGTGCGGGCCTCAGCGGATGCTGTTTTTGGCCGCAAGGTTCTGCAAGCTGCAGTGGTTTAAATGTGTGCATTCTTGCCCTTTGGGATCCCTACCCTTGTTGAACACTGCTATTGGATGTCCCATATGTTATTAATCTTGGAAGCGGGGTGTGCGACATACTTGGAATAATACCATTTTGTGATTACTCACCGTGTTGCACACCCTGCTTCATCCTGCCCTAAATTGTATTCTGGATCCTCTATATGGTGTGCCTTTTTATTGTTAAAAATGTTTTTGATTGGTTCTTCCTGGTCCTCTTACTGCTATCTTATACTGGGGAATGTGTGGGAGGTCCCAGGTATTTATGGACCGGGAGGGGCTCCTTTTTTTCTAGTCATCTCTGCAGAAGTTCGCCCTCTACTGGTTATAACCCATATCTTATTAATCTTGGAAGCTGGGTGTGTGACATACTTAAAATATCCATTTTAAAGGTGAGTAATCACAAAGTGGTATTTTGTTTTTTGTCTTGTAGATTGTGAGAAAGGGATAACTGGGGTGGCTCACCCCTAAGGTCTCGGAGTAGTCACTTGTGACTATCGAGGCCTGTTATAAACTTCAGTCTTAGGCCCTCACAGATTTTTAGACTGTTATTACTTTCTCAATGACTAGGCATCCGGGCTAATTGGCTCTGGTCCTTTAGCAGACAGGTTTACCCCATGTCCAGTACCTATGCAAAGGCCACTGGACGAGGACAGCACAATCTGTAGGGATTGTACTATATTAGAAGTCGCTAAATATGGAAGTGCTAAAGAGACCCCTGTCGCTGGACAGAGCTCAGAACCTAGTACTCTTTTAGCAGCCCAGGCTAGTGAGGATAACCAGGGCGATGTTGTCCACTGAGATATTGTGGATAGGTTGCCCGCTTAGGCCACTTGGAATCACCTGTCCCTAGGAAGGCATTTAATGAAAATGAAGCATTTTGTTTCTTCTGATTCTGAAGATCTTATTGCTGCCATAGTCTCTCAGACTGGGTTATAAGAGGATTCTTCCAATAGGGAAGGAATTGATTCAGATTCAGAATACTCTACACAAGGGGACTCGTGATTTAAAGATGGAAAGTTTGATTAGTTCCAATTTAGAGATTTCTCCAGAAACCCCCCAAGAGGAAAAGGGGGAATTTGTTTAAGCCAGGGAAACATTTTTTTTTTCCTGAGCACTCCTTATTCTAATTTGATCCAGAAGTAATGGCGGAAGCTGGATAGCCTTCCAGCCATTCTTAAGGTATTAGATATTTTTCATAAGATGTGATTGAATCATGGTCTTGCCCTCCTGTGGTCTACGTTCCAGTTTCAGGTCTAAGACTTCTGTTATGCCATCCTCTATCTGATAAAGTGCCTCCCCAAAGGATCCAGCGGATAAGCGCATAGATCAGGTGGCACGTCATGCTTTTTCTATTGTAGGGTCAACTTTATGGCCAGCCGGCTCCACATCCATCCATAGCATCGGTGGCGAGCAAAATGTTAAAACAACTGAATTCCAAGACTCATTCACGGAAGGCATGCTCCCAGTTGATTAGGACCAGTATGGATATTAACAGGTATATAATTTCTATGGATGATTTAAGGTTAAGCGCCAGAGGTGTAGCTCTGTTACTAGCTTTAAGGCACTCATTATGGCTAAAGCTGATATTGCCTCTAAGAATCAGACATGACTCCCTTTTCAGGGATACAGGAAGTGGTATCCTCAGGTTACACAATTGAATTAGGAGCCAGACCTCTGCGGAGGTTATTTTGGTCAGGGGTATCCCGAAATCCAGTGAAAGCAGAAGCATTAAGATCCGCCTTTAAAAATTGGAGTAGTTTATGTTCCCCTTTTAGAGAGGGGTCGGGGTTTTTACTCCAATTTGTTCATAATTTCCAAGGAGGACAATTCTGTACTCCCAATATTTGATCTCAAGGGACTCAACAGGTTCATCCATCTGAAGAAATTTTGCATGGAATCCTTAAGATCCACAATGATTCAGCCGCAAGAATTTATGACCACAGTGAATATAACAGATGCATAACTACATATTCCGATTTTTCCGGGTCATCAAAAATGCTTGCGTTTTGCAGTAGATGGCCTACATCTTAAGTTTGTGGCTCTTCCCTTCACCTGTCTTCAGCCCCAAAATTTTGGCAGGCCTTATGGCTTTCCTAAGAAACCACGGGATACATCTAATCCCTTACTTAAATGATCTGTTGATCAGGGCCCCATCTTTTCAGGGGGCTCAGAAGGATACACAGACTGTCTTAGCAACATTAGAAAAGTTTTGGCTGGATATCCAAATTCGCATATCATACTTTCAAGAGTTAGATATTTCCTGGGATGTCATTAGACAAAACCCAGGCCAAGGTATTGATTCCAGAACAGAAGAGACTCTCACTTCAGGCCAAGGTACAGGATCTCTTGTCCTGCCTACAGCTGAAAATTCATCAAGGAATGCGTCTGTTGGGCCTGGTAGTGTCTTGCTTTGAGGCAGTGTCTTTTGCACAGTTTCACACAAGATCTCTGCAGATGGAATTGCTCTCGAACTGGAATCAAAACCCACACATTTTGGATTGCCTCTTTTACATGACACATTCAACAAGGCAGTCCCTAACCTGGTGCATGAATCCTCAGTCTCTTCAGTTGGACAATGGAAGATTATCACCATGGATGCCAGTCTAACAGGATGGGGGGTCACAAACGATCCAGGGACAGTGGGGATTGGGGGCAGAGCAGTCTTCCCTACGGGACCCCCAATTTATGATGAAGTTCTTCTTGCCCAAACAAGAACTCTGGCATACCTCTCAAAAGCAGAGAGGCCGCAACTGCAAATAGCAGGTATTACGAGTTAGACTCAACTTCAACAACTCAAATTGCAAGATTACTTTAGCCATTTATACTCCTCTAGGATACAATATGACCCAGCAGACCTGGTTGCTTATCTTGAAACCATAAATCTTTCATCCCTGTCAAAGGCGGATAGTGCAATGCTGCATGGCCCGATAACATGTCAGGAAATTGAAAAAAAGCTATTGCCCTAATTTCTAACCAGAAGGCCCCTGGGCAAGATGGACTACCCTCAGAATGGTACAAGAAGAATAGTGAAGCTATAGCGCCAAAATTGCTAGAGGTTTTCTCTGAGGCCTTGTAATTGGAGACCTTGTCAGAATCCTTTGCGCAGGCAACTATCACCTTGATATATAAAGATGGGAAGCCTAGTGAAGCTTGTAGTTGTAGTATAGGCCAATCCCACTCCTAAATCAGGATGCCAAGATCCTTGTTAAGGTCCTGGCACGCCGATTAAACACTGTAATCCTTTCACTCATATGGGCTGATCAATCGGGCTTAATGCCAGGTTGGACGATGTTTTAATTTAAGGAGACTGCTCAGTAATTTGCAAATCCGGCATGATAACACAGGGAGCAGAGTCGTTATCTCGCTAGACAATGAAAAAAGCTGTTGACTCAGTCGAATGGGCTGTCCTGACCAAGTTTGGTCTCCCCCACCAACCTACATTAAATATGTACAATTACTTTATAAGAACCGCAAGGCAAGGGTGAGAGTGAACGGGATAACACCTGAATTGTCACTGCATAGAGGCATGCGCCAGGGATGCCCCCTCTCCCCATTGCTGTTTGCGCTGGCTATTGAACCTTTGGCATCCAGGGGTGGAAACTGGGTGGTACTGTTGAGAAAGTCTCCATGTATGCAGACGACACCCTGGTCTACTTGGCAGATGCTAACAGTTAACTAGAGGCCCTACTGAATATAATGCCTAAATCTGGATCGTTTTCAGGCTTAAAGGTGAATTGGGAGAAATCTAGCTTGTGCATGGTAGATAGACCTGGGGATATCCAGATCTTTCTGGACTCGTCACTTCAGATAGTGGACCATTTTAAGTATCTAGGAGTCGTTATACAGGGGAACCCCTCCAAGTTTATCAAGTTAAATATAAGTCCTGTGATCAATGCCCTTAGGAGGAAGACTACTCAATGGACGACAGCTTCCCAACTTTTGTAATATATATATGTATATATATATATATATATATATATATATATATATATATATATATATATTTATATAATTATATATATAACAAAAGTATTATTCGTTTGGGGCACCTCTCCCCCCCCCCCCCCCCCCACACACACACACACAAAATGTGACTTCTTTCGATATTTGCAGCTGCGGCATGCTCTCAGGTCTCAGATACCTTTTGTAGGGACTGCAGCTAGTGGAATCGTCAGTGGAGTCTCTGGTTAGATCCACAGACCTTAGTAAGCCCACCTCAATGCTATATTATACCCTCCTCTCAAACCGTCCCTCCCCCCTGGAAAAATGGAAAGCATTGGTCCTGGATCTAGATCAGGGAGACTGGGAGGATAGATAATTTGTACTCCTCAGTTATAGACTCAAAAGACTAATCCAGGCTAAGTGGCTCCACCGGGTCTACCTGACCCCAGCTAGATGGGCCTTTTGGAGACAGACTTGTTTGCAAAATGTAAGGTCAAGCCAGGCACCTTGATACACGTGATCTGGAAATGCTGAGTGATCTTGATGCACTGGGATGCGATAGCTAGCTTTATATCCACCTCTGTGGGCTCAACAATCAAAAAATCAGCTGCCCTCTAAGTATAGTTGAACCCATGCTAGATGGTGGCCCGCAGAGAGCCCTTTTACGATTCCCATTCCCATATGCAGTGTGGCATCCCCATTCCCATAGGCAGCGCGGCATCCCCATTCCCATAGGCAGCGCGGCATCCCCATTCCCATAGGCAGCGCGGCATCCCCATTCCCATAGGCAGCGCGGCATCCCCATTCCCATAGGCAGCGCGGCATCCCCATTCCCATAGGCATCCCATGGGGATGTGCTTACCAGCATTCAAATAAAAACACGTTTTGAGAAATCAAGGTTCCAACTTCAGACACTATACTGGGAGGCGCGCTGTAAAGACCTTTTGTGTCCCCATACACGCTACCTTCAGTTTGATGTCACTCCGTGATGCAGCTGCGCGTTCCTCCCCGTCTCCTCGGCCGCCGGACACGGGAGCGCTCGCTGTCTCTCCTCTGGGTAGCTACGTGATGACGCCTCACAGTCCTAGCCCCGCCCAGGAGTGACATCAAACTGAAGGTAGCGTGTATGGGGACACAAAAGGTCTTTACAGCGCGCCTCCCAGTATAGTGTCTGAAGTTGGAACCTTGATTTCTCAAAACGTGTTTTTATTTGAATGCTGGTAAGCACATTAAATGTGGGCAGGAGCTCTGAAGTTTTGAAGATATCACGCCATGTGTTTTATTGTTTGTTTCCATGCTATAAATCTCTGGAGTGGAGGAGATATAAGGAGCTTTGAGTGATAAGGAGGATCTAAAAGTTATTATTGTTGCTCTAATATACCTTAATTGATGAGAGGCATACAGAAGCTTTGACACCCTAAAGAGGACCTAAACTCACTCTGCAAGTTTTTCATTTGCATCTGGTACGTGATTTAATAGATGGTGGTGGGAGTTGTCACCAATTGTTATTCTTAGTGGAAAATACACACAAGAGGTGGGTTTCTCGCAGTCAAGAATGAAAGTTATGTTGTATTGAAGGAGGAAGTATTGTCCCGCGGAGTTGTGGTGGTGTTTGTCACTAACATACAAATAATTAATTTTAATTAATTACAGACTGATCCAACACAGTTTGAATACTCCAGCGAGGACTTTTAAGTTTAATTATTATTCTTTTTTTTTTTTTTTTTCAATATGTTTTTATTGGAAGGAGACAAAACACAAGGCTCAAACATAATGCAAATGACAATCTCTAGGTACAGCATATGAATAGAGAATACATACATAGAATAACCAGCATACAGCACCCCTGCCGCCCCCCCCCTCTACCTCCACCATCGCTGTAGTGTAGAATGACAGTAGGTCCCATCCTCCCGTCGGGCCCCAAGCGTATACCCCCACCAGAGGTCCGTCTTGGTTTCCTATCCCTAAGGCCCATCCGAGAGCGACCCCCGTGTAGATCACCCCCTGGAGATCCCGGGACGCTGCGCATAAGGGGGGGCCCCCTCAGGGCGAGCCAGCCTACGTGTATAACAGTATCAGAGCCCGCGTCTTAACCTCCCGTATTAACTTTTTGTAATTTTAAAAAGTGTAACCAAGATTTGTATAAAAGAAAAGGGGGGAAAAAAAAGGGGGAAAAGAAAGAGAAGACAGAGAAAGAGGACGTTCTCAGGAAGAAAGGGGGACAAAGAACAAAACCCGCTATAAAGGTTCCGCCCCCCCACCCCTCCCCCAACGGAGGGCGAGAGGCGGGTCAGCTCCGCATCGAAAGAGGGGATCACGAGCGGCAGACGAGGAGTGTGCCCGGGAGGGCACTATGGCACCCAGCACAAATAAGTCCTCAGCCCGATTACAGCGTGGAGAGCATGGTCATGAATCCCGGCGTGTCCCGGGCCACAATCCATATCATCCAGGTCTCACTGAACCTCTCCCTCCCGCCCCCCACCCCCCCGAGCACCACCCCCTCCACCCTCCGGATCCCCCCCACCTCCCTCAGCCACCCCCAGACGTCCGGTGCGTGCCGGGAACGCCAGTGCCGGGGCACCACCGATCCGGCCGCGGTCAAGAGGTGCCGGAGAACCCCCCTCCCCGCTGCAGATACCGAGCCAGGCACCATGGATAACAAAGCTACCTGCGGTTCCCCAGGTACACCCTCCAGAGCCAGGAAGTTATAGACCGCAAAAACCTGGTCCCAGAACTTATGTATCAAAGGGCAACTCCACCAAATGTGGAGCAGCGCACCCTCAGCATTGCCACACCGCCAGCACACTCCCGAGTCAGCTCCTCCAAATCTGGCCAGGTCCGCCGGACATCTACACCACCGGGACAAAATCTTATAATTTTTTTCCTGTGCTCTACACGCCAGAGAGAGCTCATGCGTTAGCGTGAATGATTTTTCCCAGTCTTCGGCCTCAAACCCCCGGCCCAAGTCCCGCTCCCATCTCCCCACACACCCAGGAGCATCCGAGGGGTCCCCCTCCGCCAACAGGACCCGATACAGGAGCGAGAGGGCATGCGGTGGACCCCCGCCAGCTGCCAGGACGCTCCCAAATGGAGTCAAGGGGCCAGTGAGTGAAGTTCCCCGGGCACGGGAGGAGACAAAGGCGACCAGCCGCCCGTGAAGAAACCAGGACACCCCCTCCCCCCGGCCCCGAGTCCGGAGACCCCGAAGGTCCGGAGGGCGGCCGTTCCTCATCGTATCCACCAGTCTAATCCCCTGAGATTTTTCCCAAATCAGAAACCCGCCAACCCCCACTCCGGGGGGGAAGGCAGGACCATCGAACAAAGGTGCAAACGGTCCCGGTCGACGCGACAACACTTTCCTCTTAAGGGTCGCATCCCAAACAGTTAGTAAAGCGCGGGTCAACAACGGAAGAACGTGGAGCCTAGGTCTCATCTGGGGCTCCACCCAAGGGAGTGCGGCAAGGTCGAGGGGTGAGGCCCCCCCCTCCATTCCCACCCACAACTTATCACCCTGGTGATGGAACCAGTCCACCAGCCCGACCAATAAAGCTGCAGTGTGATAACCCTTTAGATCCGGCAGGCCCAGTCCTCCCCTAGCTTTGGGTCTAATCAGGGTCGAGTAACGTATCCTAGATTAGTGGGTAGCTGGACCCCTAGGCAAGTAATGGACTCCTTCTGCCACTTGAATGAAAAGTTTGCTTGTAAGAGCCGTAGGGTATCGCCAGGGAGGGAGATGTTAAGAGCTTCCGTTTTGGAGAGATTGACTTTAAAATTACTAAGGGCACCAAATCTATCAAGTTCTTTAAGTATAGATGGTAGGGAGAGATGAGGGGACGTAATGTACAGCAGAAGGTCATCCGCAAATAAAGAGAGTTTGTGCTCCCGCCCCCCACATGGAATTCCCTTAATCGCTGAGTTTGCTCTAAGAGCCTGTGCTAAATGTTCCATGACTATAACGTATAGCAGCGGGGAGAGCGGACACCCCTGCCTCGTCCCATTATTAATGTCAAATGGGGACGATAAGACCCCGTTCACCCTAACCCTTGCTGTCGGCCCCCTATAGAGCGACATGATCTTACCTAGCATTTCCGGGCCTATCCCCATCTGGACCAGTGAAGCTCGTAGAAAACGCCAGTGGACCCGATCAAACGCCTTTTCGGCGTCCACAGAGAGTAGGCATGAAGGGATCTTCCGGGTTTGCGCATAATGCATAAGGGTAATCATCTTCAGAGTATTGTCCCTAGCTTCCCTTCCCAGTACAAACCCCACTTGGTCTTTATCTATAATCCCCGCCAAGGGTTCTTGCAACCTGTTTGCTATGGCCTTAGCGAAAAGCTTCATATCCACATTGATTAGTGAGATCGGTCTGTAATTGCCAATCACAGTTCTATCTTTGTTAGGTTTCGGTATGACTGTAATATGGGCCTCTAAGGACTGTCTGGGGAAGGGGCAGGAGTCCGAGACGCCATTGAATACTTTCGTGAGGAAAGGGGTAAGCCTCTCCCTTAAAATTTTATAAAAACGCGGCGTAAAGCCATCTGGGCCCGGGCTTTTCCCCAGTGGGGTCCCTTTAATAGCCCTCTCAATCTCAGTCTCTTCAAAAGGTGTCTCCAGCATGGCTCCCGTCTCCTCCGGCAGAGGAGGGACTGCCGTCTCCGCTATGTAATCTGCAATGCGGGCATCTAAACTCCCCGGGGGCGAGGAATCCCGACCGACCTTAATATTGTATAGCCTAGTGTAGTATCCCTGAAATTCCTCCACTATCTGGTCAGGTCTGTGAACTTCCCTGCCCTCCCCCCCTTTAATGACCGGGACATACGTCAAGTCCTGTCGTGGGTGCAAAGATCTCGCCAGCAGTTTCCCACATTTATCAGAAAATTCATAGAACCTGGCTCGGCACCTATCCCTATATTTCAAGTAACACTGATCGTATAGCTTCCTGAGCGTCTCCCTGGCCGCAATAAGTTCCATCAGGTCATTATTGGAGGGTGACTGTTTATGTGCCTGTTCCAGTGCGCTAATACGGTCCAAGGTGGATCTGATCTGATGCGTCCTTTCTCTCTTCAATCGGGAGCCATGCTTAATAAAAATCCCTCTAAGGACACACTTCATCGCCTCCCACTGTACTGGCAGAGGAGTGTCGTCCTTGGCATGATCAGTGATGAAGTGTGAGATGGAACCTTCCACCTCAGCCAGACAGACAGGATCCCCAAGTAGGTTATCATTAAGTTTCCATCCAAATTGTCTCCGTGCCCCACCCGTCACCGGCAGGGTGAGATATACCGGAGAGTGATCCGACCAGATCATCGGGCCAATTGAGGCACTCACGTCCCCAGACAAGGCATAATGACTAACAAAGATATAGTCTAGTCTACTGTAAGAAGCGTGAGTGTGCGAGAAAAATGTGTAATCTCTCGCCCCCTGGTTCAGGACTCTCCAGACATCCACAACCTGTAGGTCACCCAGCGCCTTCTTAAAATTTGCCAATTTAGACTGTGGTATTGCCGACTTACCCTGTGGTGTGTCCAACCGCGGGTCCAGTGCCATGTTAAGGTCCCCCCCCAAGATTAAAATCCCTTCAGTGAATTTCGCCAGGAGACGAAGAAAACGGGCCCCCGTCCCCGCTTGATCTGTGTTGGGTAGGTATATGTTTGCTATGGTGTAAGTCTCCCCCCCAGCCAGAAATTTCAGGAAGATGTACCTCCCCGATGGGTCGATCTGCGAGGCCACAGGCTCCAGCGAGGCTCCTTTATGTATCGCAATCGAAACTCCTTTAGACTTAGCATCTGGATTAGGAGAGTGATACCATCTAGTGAAGTACCTGTTCCTGATCTCCGGAAGTCTACCACTGCTAAAGTGGGTTTCCTGAAAAAGTATCACATCTACCCTTTCTTTGTGTAACCCATAGAGTATCTTGGCTCTTTTTTCAGGGACATTTAGCCCCTTAGCATTGAGGGAACAGATCTTTATGGTAGCCATGCCGCCAGACCCCCCCCCCCCCCAACCCAGGGCCCGAGCACAGAGAAGGGAGGAGCGTAGCGGGCAAACCCCAATAACCCCCGAGAACCGAGGAGCAAGATCAAGGTGAGAAATAGAAAAGGGACAGGAGGAAAAAGGAAGGAAAGAAGAACCTAGGAAGAGAAAAACCCTCAAACAGGAAAGAGGGTTGGTTCTATAGCCGGAACAACTGTTCCTGAGTCTGCCTAATCCCACCCGGCCGGAACCTGGTGAGAGGGGGCAGAAACCAGTGGGGGAAGAAAAAAGTGACCTCGCACCCGGAGCGGGCCCCAGGACACCCCTAACCAACTGCAATAGTATTATAACAAGTATTTAAGGCATAATATAAACAACGTTATTTCAAACCAACAATAGGACGAGCAAATAGAAACAAGAAAATAAATTGGCACAGCTCAGTAAAATAAACACACGTATTCCTCAACCCCCCGCAGGGGCGGCCCTCCAAGAGGGAACAGTCTCTTCTCGAAAAGGATATCAGTGCGGTCATCATGAGGACCCCTCAGCCGGAAGCCAGCAGCTCAGAGTTCCACGATCTATCTCCCTGGATTCGGGCGAGCAGGGCGGGCAGGACCCCCCCCGCCACGCCTCCACCTACGTTCTCCTCTGCCGTCCGGCGCTCTTCGTGGGAGAAAGTCTGCGCTAAAGTCCAGCCAGTCCGGCAAATCTATGGGATCGACGCCCAAAAAGCGATATAGGGCCGGGAGGTCCTCCCTGCGCCGCAAGGTGAAGGTGGCATTGGCATGTCGGTTAATAAGGTGGAAAGGATGCCCCCATCTATACGAGGCATTTAACTCCCGACATTTTTCCAGAAGGGGGCGCATCATTCCCCGCATACGCAGCGTGTGGCGGGAAAAATCCTGAAGAATCCGGATCCCGTGACCATTCCACTCCACGCGTCGCATCTCCCAGGCTTTACGTAGGATGTCCTCCTTGGCTAAAAAAAAATGTATGCGGCAAAGAACATCCCGCGGCGCATCAGGATCGCCCGCCGGTCTGCTAGTCACCCTGTGAATGCGATCAATTATTATCTCAGAGTCTTTCGGTTTCCCCAGTAAGGTATTGAAAATATCCGAGGCCACCGACCGCAGCTGGTTTGGGGGTACTGACTCTGGGATGCCCCTCAGCTTTAAATTATTGCGCCTATTGCGGTTTTCTAGATCATCAGCCTGCAAGATGACCTCAGTAAGCTGACATTTTTGATTGCGGGATGCCCTCTCCAATTCAGCGATTCTATCTTCATGGTTCGCACTGGAGCTCTCCAGAGAGGCCACTCTAGTATCCAGCGCCGACGTTTGTTGATGGAGGTCCTCTAGATCTTTCCTGACCGCTCGTTCAATTCTCAGTGCCACCGCTTCTAAATCCTCCTTCAGGTCAGCTTTAGTGGGGAGAAATCGGAGGAGAAGCTTTATGCTGGGATCTAGCTCAGCGGGGATGCCCCCAGGTGCTGGAGATGGGCGTTGTTCAGAACGGGATCCACGTTCCAGATCTTTAGGGAGGTCTCCTCCTGGGTCATCCCAACAGCCCCCCTTTGTGGCCGGTCGTTCTTGCGGGTCCCCCTCAGTATTCGAATACCAGGCCAACGGAGGTGTACAGGTGGCCGGGAGTACAGGGCTGTGGATCTGTGACCATCCCAGGTCCTCACACTCCATAAAGGGGTCCCCATCTGTGAGGGTGGTGTCTGCAGGGGGCGGGGAGCTGGCAAGGGAACTGCTGGATGGCGGTGGGTGGTGAATCTCACATGTAACTGTGAGAGCATGTGTAGCTTGGCAGGAGGAGAGACCCCCAGCCCCCCCTGTTTGTGAGGAGGGTGAGGGCTGTGGTGTGGAGTACTGCCCCGGGGTATCTGCCATTGATGATGGCTGTGCTGCGGAGGTCCCCGTTTCCGCAGGGCCTGGCCTGTCACGTGGCCGCAATGGCTCCTGCAGCCTGTACAGCGCGTGCCCCCCCCTTCACTGCCAGGCACAGCACTGGCAGACAGAGCACTGTGCTGCACGGGGCTGATGCGTCCGCCGCCGCTGGCATGTCATCAGACCGGCTCCTCACCTCTGACAGTGAGCGTCTCTCGTCCTCCGGTCTCCGCCTCCTGGGGCCGCGCTGCGGGAGACTTGCTCCCCTCCTTCCCCGCGCTATCTTGGAAGCTGCCACCGTCTCCTCCTCGATCGGTCCCGCCGGCAGCATATAGCGGGCAATGCCTCCGCCCGCACGCCCCCCGCCGCCTCTCTGAGCCTTCTTCTTTCTAGCGCTGCCCATGCTGAGGAAATCTGCTCGTTCCCGATGCCAAGAATCCTCTATAAAACGGGTGAGTCACTGGAGCCCCTCAAACGAGCAGCCTCACTCCGCCATGCGTCGGCCACGCCCCTCTATTATTCTTTAATTAATCGATATTTCACCAATTTTTTCTTGTTAATTCTTTGCTATTCACTTGTTAAGTTGTAAGCGCGGTGTTTGATGAAATTGATGGTTCTCATTAGTTCATTATATGAATATAGTGTATATATATATATATATATATTAGTGTGTTTGTATGCGTATGTATGTATATGTAATATATACATATGTGTGTGTATATAATATATATGTGTGTATATAATATATATGTGTGTGTGTATAATATATATATATATATATATATATATATATATATATATATATATATATATATATATATATATATATATATATATATATATATATATATATATATATATATATATATTATATATATATTATATTAAATAAAATGTATATATATATATATATATTTATATATATATATATATTCTAAGTATACAGTACGTCCTGCTCCAGATATAATACTTACACTTGGGTTATCCTCCGCCAGATGGCGCTGTGCACTGCAGACATGCAAAAACAGGCTCCTCCCGGCCTTTCATATACCCAGGGACCTCCTGCGAAGACATGAAGTATCACTCTCTCGCAGGTGAGCGGGGCTATTACAGCCTGCGGCCCTGTTGGACTATTCCCACCCGTCCTCCCTGTGATGTGCCTCCCAGCCTGGGCTGCGCTGGTCGGGTGAAGGTAGGCAGCACCATGCGTGCTTAACTGAGCCATGCTCCACCGCAGTCCCCCACCAAAGGGTAGGCGGTTTAGGCTGATGGTGAGCCTCTAGTGGATGTCCCTCCCGCATTATTGCCCCGTGAAGCGGTGGACCCTGTCGGGGGAAAAGAATGGGGGGGTGGCGGTCTCAGCGTACTGTATTGTCACGCTTATGGCCGTAGTTTTGTCCTTGACCGGCAACTGGGTGTCAGAGCCGCGCTGCTTGCTCTTTTTATTTGGCCGCTGCAGTCTTTGCCTTCTCATTTTTTATTAAAATTTACTGTGCTGGGTGGCGGCATCGCCAGACTAAGAGTATCTTTTAGCAGATGCTTTTAACTAGCATATCCTATGCTTTGCTTGTCAAGCCTGGACAGCTGCCTCAGAGCTTCGTGCTCTTTGGGGGAGGCGGGGACCCGGCGTGGCGCGCTCCGCGTCACGCCCAGATTGGGCCCGCCCTTCGAGGTTCGGTTGGCGGTGCTTGCGGTCCTTCTCCTCCCCAGGTCGGTAAGTGCCCTCGCGGGCGATTTCATCATTAGTATTTTTTTTGCTGCGCATGGCCCTGACACCTCTTATTCCCCTTCTGTCTTTCAGGCGTCAAAGACTCCGGTGGCTTCTCCCGGCCTAACATATATTGTAGAGGGTTTACAAAATTCTCCCACATTCCTAGCGGGTCTTTGGGACATCCAGGGTTGCCTATTGCGTAAATCCCTACTGGCATATATTGCATTGATAATCACCATATGGAGGCATCTCAGAATTATGTGACCGGGGTCCCTCCGGGACAAGACCGGCTGTGTACAGCGTGTGGACTGCCCCATGCTGTTGCGGACAGAACACGGGTCTGCGGACCCTGTGCTGAACAAGTACTGGCCCTGCAGTCAGGGTTGCCAGTGGCTGCGCCTCTTTTCAATACACCTGTCTCCCCGTGCTTAAATCTCACTCCTGATGAGTCGTACTCGAGCGGGAATGACCAGCAAGTCGTGCTGCGCAGACTGCCTACGGCTGATCAGGTGATTTCGAGGTTGGCAGAGCGCTTGGGCCCTGGTAAGAAGCGGTCCCTGACGCCTCCGGTTTCACCCATTCCTTCTGAAACTGAGGAGGGTTTTGCTCTTTCTGATGAAGGTGAACTGTTCTCTGACTCAGGCTCATCTGACGAGGGGCTGAGGAGTCATGATGATACGGGCCCCGTTTCCTGGGGCCTGTGTGACACAGATGAATTACTGATAAAGATCTTCGAGGTTTTGTCTATCTCTCTCCCTGGTGAGGCTCCCAGGCATAGAATGGAGAGTTTTCATACAGCGACGCCGCATTTGGAATGTCTGGAGCAGGATCACTTCCAGGCTCTTGTACTCAAAGAATGGCAATGCCCTAGTAAACTTCCAGGGGACTGGGAATACCCTTTTCCCCCTGATGTGGTTAACTGTTGGTCATCACCTCCCGTGGTGGATGCACCGACCATTGGGGTTCTTAACCCCCCCCCTTTATTGCAGCTTCTACTTATCGTACCCTTCGGGATGCTGAGGACCGGCGCATTGATAGGCTGGCTTCCCACGCCTTTTCTTGTGCTGGGACGGCTCTGCGCCCGGTCTGTGCCGCAGCCATCGCTGCAGTGGCCGCTAGGACCCTCATCAGAAAGATGATTGATCATCAACCTGAGGATCTCCCCTGGGAGGTGTTTAATGCACTCTCCAGTTGTGATGTATTTGTAAGATTTATCCTCTTAGCGCTGGATGACTCCATTAGGATGTGCGCAAGAACTTCCGCCCTTGCGATAGCTATACGCCGCCTGGTCTGGCTGCGACAGTGGGGTGTTGACGATGCTACAAAAAAAGATTCTTACTGGGCTTCCCTTTAGAGGGCGACGCCTATTCTGGGCCCGTCTGGACCTGTTTGGAAAAAAGGGCAAAACGCCCCTTCGCAGAAGGCGGTCTCGGCCTTCTCGGGGCAGGGGCACCCCTCCACCCCCCTATGTTAGTGTCAAACTCGAACCAGGGGTGTCCTTCCAGCTTTTTGGTGTAGATTCCTGCCCCAGGAGTGGCAGACAACGCCCTGGCCCCTCCGGCAGGACTAAGTCCAAATCTTTCACCAAAACCCCCCAAGCATGATGGGGCGCCCTTGCCCGCCTGGGCGAGGGGATGGCCGCAGCACCTTGCTCCTATCAGGAGACGTCATGCCTCGTTCTGATGGATTCAGGAGGAAGTTTCCTCTGGATGCAGGATAGTGTCTGCTGGGCGGCCCCTTCCTGAGATTGTCAGGATGCTTCTGGTCCCTGCCTCTCTTTTGGTGTTGGCGCAGGCCACGCACGGCCTGCGAGGTCCGGGGTCACTTGCAGGTTGCCCTTGACAGGCAGAGGCAGGGGCCTCTACACCAACCTTTCCACATTCCCCCAAAAGGATGA
Source organism: Gastrophryne carolinensis (assembly GCA_027917425.1). Lineage (NCBI taxonomy): Eukaryota > Metazoa > Chordata > Amphibia > Anura > Microhylidae > Gastrophryne > Gastrophryne carolinensis. The sequence continues at coordinate 125,774,337 of CM051240.1, read as the reverse complement.
GACACTCTGCCCATTATGGTCTTCCATAGGCGCGGCAATTTACATTCACAGGCAGTTTCTGCATGGTTTCTTTGAGGAGATCTAAGATGCTTATTTCATTACCACTGTGTCTTCTGGGCACCGAGGATCTTACCGGTTAGAGTTGGTGCTCCAACACTGCTGATTGTGGCCTTGTTATCTGGCCTCTCTTCTGCTCCCAGAGTGATCGCCTAGGCGATGACGGGGGTGATGTCTCTGATGAGACCGAGAGGACGTCCGCGCGAGAAACTGCCTGGTCGTCCTTCTTTGCTTCCCAATCTCTACGTCAGGCCGAGTTTGTTACTCGGTTGGTGGTGTCCTTTGGGAGTCTTTAGATGGGTGCTCAATCACCTCAATTCCTCATTTTCCCCTTATTTGGTATCTCCATTCCTAGGGTTGAACTTGGATTGATTCGGTTCAGGCGGGAACCTGCTTCCTTGACTATAAAGTGGACAATCTGGTTACATGGGCTCGGTCCCTCCTTGCTGTTCCCGTCTCTTCACCAGGCTGGATTGCAGCTGGTGGGCCTGTTAGTGGCTGCTCAGAGGTTGTCCCCTATGCTCAGTGACCTTGTGCTCTTCTGCGGCTTATATTATAAATGCTGGACTGGGTTCCAGCTTCCCTGGAGCTGGGTATGTGTACCCTTCCACCTTGGTACGGTGGTTCCCCTTGAGACTATTGTACTCAAGGAACCATTCAGGGGGCACACTCTTCCTTGCGTCTTCCTGTAGATGGATACCAAATCTATCAGGTTGACGGAGGGGGGATTCTTTCTTCTAAAATCCCCTGTGGTTCCGGGGGAGGTGGGACCTTTAGGGGTCCATTCACCTATCTATTTTTGAAGCGGTAGGCTTTCAGGTTGGCTCTATCTCGCTGGACTTCTCCTTTGCGGGATCTGTCTATTTGGGGGCTCCTTGGTCTGTCTGACGACAGTGGCCTGTATTAATTATCTGTGTGGACTCGGAGCAGGATGATCCTCCAGGAAGGTATCTGACCCTGATCTGGGTGGAGGACAGCGTTCCCTGCATATCTGCGATATTTGCTCCGGTGGATGTCCTTCTGCGACAGGATGTGCAAATTCTTGTGTCTCTATGTTATCCATTTAGTGTGGATCTTTTTGGGCCCCGTCACTATCATAGGTTCTAGGCCCTTGTTTCCCTGTCTCAGCTTGTCTAACCTTGGTCATGAGGCTTAGTAACTTTATGGCTGGACATTCTGTTCTGTATGTCTTATCTTTATTCACCTTGCTAGGCGGGGTTCTGCGCAAGTTTGCTCTGGAAGGGGGAACCAGTGATACTGGTGGCCTAGTGGAGTGTGGTTGCAGATGTGGTACTGAAGACAGCGGACCTGTACTTTCTGTCAGGAGTGCGGATCTGCTCACTCAGGCCCTCTTTTTCTATTTCACCCCAATCTACAGGCTCTGGTTTTGATGGCCTGACGGTTGATTCATCCACCTTGTTGGTGATGGGCTTATCTTCTGGGTGACTGTGACTTCTAGGAGTTGGCTTCTTCTTCTTCAGTCTATTGTGGGGTATTGCATACCCATATTGATTGGTGTGAGTCTTGGTCTCTCCCCTGTTGGGCGCTCTCTATTTCCAGGGTTCTAGAGGTATTACAGCATGAGTTGTAGTTGGCTCTCCTACTCGGTACTCTGGAGGTTCAGGTTCTGCCCTGTCCGCCTTCCTGTAGAAGTCTTTGCTCCGTTTTTGCCTTGGTTAAGCATTCTTTCGGGGATTGCTCAGGTGCATCCCCCACGTAGTTCTAGGGTCCCTGTTGGGATTTGAAGTTTATTCTGTTTGCCTTGCGGGGTGTCTCCCTTTGGCCCTATTCCGGATGCTGTCTGACTGTTCTTATCCACGAAGTTG